>OY978030.1:5265033-7665033 GCA_963854515.1 Pandemis heparana | reverse complement strand
TTAGAACAAAATTCTACAGAAATGCCTACATTAGATTCGTTTTATAAATTTGTAGAAAAAAAGGCAGCGGCCTTAGAGACATTGTCTCAGGCCTCTGGTAGCCCTCTGCAATATGAGAGGCCAAGGAGAACTTCGCTTGCCTCAAGCTTGGCGGCAGCCAAAGATGAAGAAATTAAGAAAAAGATAAAATGTAAGTACTGTTCTTCATATGTGCATAGACTGTATTCTTGCCCAAAATTTAAATTGGCTACTGCATACGAACGAAATCAGTTTATAAACAATAACAAAAGTTTTTGCACCACATGCTTAAATGAGCATACAGAAAAATGTAGGTTTAACTTTAAATGTGCAGTGTGCAAGGCGCCTCACAACACACTTTTGCATGAAAATGATGCAGAGTCCGATCATTCGGATCACGAAACACATAACATGCCTTCTGGCAGTAGGGTTGGATTATTATGCAGTAATAAAAAGGATGTTATTTTGCCTACGGTGCAAGTCCAACTTAAGGCTAAGGATGGCACCTATATAAAGGCTCGTGCACTATTAGATTCCGGAAGCCAAGTCTCATTTGTTTTGTCAAGTCTCGCTGACAAAATTGAATGTGTTAAACACAATGAAATAAATACAATTGTAGGTATTTGTAATGGCAAAGGCCAAAGTGCTGAAGTGGCTACCATTACTATTAAGTCTTGCATAAATAAATATAGTATAAATGCGAACTGTTGCATAATTAACAAAATAACTAATGATATGCCTCAGTTTTGCATTTCAAAAAATAACTTAAAGATTCCTAAAAATATTTCACTTGCCGACGAAACCTTTGACGAAATGGCTCCAATCAGCATCTTATTGGGTTGTGACATATTTTTTCAGGCACTACTGCATCATGTCAGGCCGCTTAGCCTCAATGGCCCGTTTCTAATCAGCACACGGTTTGGACATGTAGTCGCAGGAGCGGTACCTACGCAGCATTCATCTGCCGTAAATAAAACAAGTTTGTTTGTAACAAATAAGGTCAGTCAATCTTCTTCAATCTATGGTTCGGAGTCAGGGCAGCTTGAAATTGATTTAAAACAATTTTGGGAAACAGAAAAGGTTCCCGAAGTTTTTCCAGAATCCAGCACAGAACAAGAACTTGCTGAAGCTAGCTTTAAAGAATCAATCAAGCTAAATGATGGTAAATTTCAAGTAGCCTTGCCCCTAAAAAGGCCGATGACTGAATTAAATTTAGGTGACTCATTTTCCTCTGCCTTACAACGGTTTTTAAACCTTGAAAAACGATTTCTCAAAGATATGTCACTTTATGAAAAATATAGACAGTTTATTAAAGAATATATTGAACTAGGACATGCTGAAGTTCACGACATCTCAAAATATGACGTAAGCAATGATGCTGTTTACTTTTTACCTCACCACCCTGTCTTTAACGCGCATAGTAAAACCACAAAGATGAGAACAGTTTTTGATGGTGGAATGTTAACAAGAAATAAAATTTCATTAAACGACGTATTATTAAATGGTCCCATTGTGCAAAGCGAGTTATTTGACGTCCTAGTTAAGTTTAGGTTTCCTAGATACACCCTAATTGCCGACATAAAGCAAATGTTTCGAATGGTTTTAATTGAACCTAACAATAGAGCGTTGCAAAATATTCTATGGAGGGACAATATTAATTCCCCCATTATATGCCTTCAGCTAAAAAAACTGTCACTTATGGACTTAAAAGTTCATCATTTTTGGCCACAAGATGCTTGCTTGAATTAGCAATTAGATTCAAAGATGAATTTCCATTAGCCGCGGAAGTTTTGAGGCAGCAAACATATATTGACGATATTCACACTGGACACGACGATATTCAAGTGTTATTTAAAATAAAAGAACAATTAATCCAGTTGCTAAAACTTGGCGGCTTTGAACTGCACAAATGGTGCGCAAATGATAAACATTTATTAAACGGTATCCCCAATGATAAACTAAGTTTTAGTGATGATGTAGATCTAAATAATGATGAATTGTGCGTAAAAACTCTTGGCTTGCGTTATAACGTCACTTCAGACAAGTTGTTTATAAATTGCCCTGAAACCAAAATTCAAGATAAATACACCAGGAGGCAAGTGTTATCCTTTATAAGTAAATTTTATGATCCCTTAGGACTGGTGGGTCCCCTCTTTGTAACTTCCAAAATAATCTTGCAAAAAATATGTAAACTGCATTTATCATGGGATGACGAGCTTCCCACTGATTTAAACGAAGAATGGAAAGCGTTTGCAAAGAACTTAATAGAAATGTCAAGTATAGAGGTTAAAAGACATATTGATGTCAGAAATGCACAAAAGATGGAGTTGATTGGGTATGCCGATGCCTCAAACGGGGCTTACGGTTGTTCGATATATTTAAGGATAGTTAATAACGACGAAAGTGTCTCTGTAAATTTGTTATGCTCAAAGTCAAGAATATGCCCAATCAACAAGGATCTGAGCACCCCCCGTCTCGAATTGAATAGCGCTCTGTTGCTAGCAATGTTAGTTAACAAAATGTATAACCTTCTTAGAAATAGTTATGACCTCAATGTATATTTATACCTCGATTCAATGATTGTATTAGGATGGTTGAACATTGAACCAGTGAGATTGCAAGCATATGTTGCCAACAGAGTCATTAAAATTGCTGAGCTAACTTGCAATTTCCACTGGAATTATGTGCCAACGGAGCAAAATCCTTCGGATTGTCTTTCAAGAGGAGTGCAACCACATTTGTTGCAAGGTCACTCTTTATGGTGGAATGGCCCAGTTATGTTGCAAAACAAAGAATTTACGCACGCCAAAACAAATGTGGCCGCACAAATAGATTTGCCAGAGTTAAAGGGTAACACAAATAAAACATGCAGTGCAGTTAATGTAATAAATAATTTTAATTTTTTAACGAAATATTCGAACATAGATTCAATGAAACGAATAATGGCTTATGTCCTAAGATTTTCAAAAAATTGTAAACTTAAACGCGAACAGCGAATTTGTGGACACCTTTCGCCCACCGAACTTGAGGATGGCTTAAATATGATCATAAAAATTGATCAGCATCACAACTATGCTGTAGAAATTTCATGTTTACGGGCGACTGGGCAAATAAAAGGCAGTTTAAGTTCATTAAATTGTTATTTAGACAAGAATCAAATGTTGAGAGTTGGAGGTCGTTTACAAAACTCTGTGCTACCTTATTCTAAAAGGCATCCAATTGTGTTAGTAAAAGGCTCAAATATTACTAAACTATTAATACTTAAGGCTCATGAACAGTTAATGCATGCTAGTCAGAAAGGAATTTTGTGTCACTTAAACGAAAAATACTGGCTAGTCGATGCTCTTAGAGAAATAAAAGGTGTAATTCATAAATGCATTACCTGTTTTAAACTTAAGGCTAAAAATGTAACACAGTTGATGGGATCATTACCAAAAGAAAGGGTGCAAGTAGCAAGACCATTCGAGAAGGTAGGAATTGACTATGCAGGCCCATTCACTTTGAAATTCGCTCGTGTCAGAAAGCCAGTTCATTATAAAGGCTATGTCCTTATATTTATTTGCTTTGTTACTAAGGCTATTCACATTGAACTGGCCTCAGACATGACAACAGATAATTTTTTAAATTGCCTGAAGCGCTTTATAGCACGTCGGAATAAGCCCTCTCATATATTTTGTGACAACGCTAGTACCTTTAAATGCGCCAACACGAAGTTGCAAGAATTGTATAAGTTACAGGACTCTGACAATCACCAGGCCTTGGTTCACAACTACACCTCGGATCAAGGCATTGAATTCAAATTTGTACCTGCCTATAGCCCGGTGTTCGCGGGTCTGTGGGAGGCAGGCGTAAAAAGTGCCAAATATCACCTTAAAAGAGTGGTAGGCGACAGCGTTTTGACGTATGAAGAATTCAATACAGTGTTGATTCAAATCGAGGGCATATTAAATTCGCGACCACTTACTAAAATGTCATCTGATCCTAACGATATGTCGTACCTAACTCCAGGCCACTTTTTAACTGGAGCCCCCTTAACATGTTATCCAGAACCTGATGTAACAGACAAACCGGTCAATCGCTTATCCTTTTGGAAGCAATGTATGCACATGCAGCAATGTTTTTTTAAACAATGGTCCAAACAATATTTAACCATGCTTCAGAATCGCCCCAAATGGAAAAGCGAGAAACCGAATCTAGCTGTGGGAGAGTTGGTTCTACTTAAGTCAGAAAATATATCACCCCTAAGGTGGCCAATGGGCAGAATTGTCAATGTATATCCTGGTAAAGACAACAAGGTACGGGCACTTGATGTAAAAACCGCGAATGGCCATACAATCCGCACAAGCATTATGAAAGTTTGCCTCTTGCCTATGAATTAACAACTGAAATAACTCTTAGTTACTGGTACATGTTTTTGATTGCTCCTGGCGGGGAAGCGTTTGTATTGTAAACAAACACAAGTTACTTGGTTTTTAGTTAGGTAGGTTTTAGAATGAAAGTGAACCTAATATGTATTAAAACCATATGGTTTCCTTTGTAAGCTTAGAAACAAATAGCACTTAGTTTTAGTTGTAAGAACATACCCACTGTACATCAAGGGTACTTATTAGTTTCCTTGTAGGTTAAAATTTATTATGTTTACAAAAGAAAACATGTATTCAGATCTTATGTAGTTATACTCGGAAGATCAAGGTAAACTCATGCAGAACATGGGTTTCAGCCTTATTTAAATAATACTTACCTTACCTTTTAAGCTCGTGCTGAGTATACATACAGAAGGCCTCTTAGATTATATGCTATTTAAAATAAGTTTAATTTTGTATCTTTGGCCTGGGCCGCAGTTTATGTACAAAACAAGGTACATAATAAATTGATTTTTTGACAGTTGAGGGTGTTATGACAGCGCACCTTACGTCCTTATGTAGCTAACCGCGTAGACGTGTACATTGTAATTAATTTACAATTTATTTAAATATATCTCATGTGTAGAAAGCAGCCTTTTTATTTGGTTCGCCACATATGTTTATCCGTTGTCTAGTGCCCATATTACAAGCTTTGCTTAGTTTGGGGCTAGGTCGATTTGGTGTCAATTGTCCCAAGATATTTATTTATTTATTTATATTTTTTGGGCATTTTTCAGAAAATAAATCCGCTCACCCTTTTTCTTGTCAATAGTGCTCTAGAGCAGCACCACTATCTTAGTTGTATTGTATAATTCGAGAAAAAAAGTGTGTGGGATTCTGAAAAAATGCCTTTTAACACCACGCTGGACAATTTTACTACAACGTTCCGTTTCTTATTTTGACCCTCTGTTTCTAACTTTTATTTCGTATACACAAAATTTTCGTATTGTGATTGATCGCTATTAAATGGACAATATTCTACTCGTGTGCAATAGTCCCGTAAGGGCTATAGACGTGATTTGTGTATGTATGTCTAATATACTCGGGAGCGAAGAAACCGGGTCACTTTTCATACAACTTTCTATGGAAAGTGACCAGCTTTTTTTGATCTTGAGTATATTCTGTTTTTGGGGGCGAATAATGTATCTACAGGCCACCCAACGAAGACCTGTATAGAATCTTCTTTGTAGAGAATTTTATATAGATTAATTACGTCTCAGAACATTTTTTGCTGTGAGCCACCGTTTAAGAGTTATTTATGAAAAACTAAAAAAAGGGACCTTTACAACCTCAGGTATCTCCACCCCTAAGCATCAGTAGGTACTTTTAGTATGTGGTTTAAAACACCATTATCTACAATTATGCCAAAATTCGCGATTCTTTCGTTGGGTGGACTACTAGCCAAGTCAAATTTTTGGGAAAATGCGTTTATCGATTTAGCAAGCGAGCTCGTTCGGGTAGATAGTGTGTAATAATGTTTGCATATGCAACCGCGAGAGGTTCGGCGCAGCGAGCCAGCGCGTGGCCTACTTCTGTATCTATGTTGCGCCATATCGATACTCTCTTGCATAACTGGACTATTTCGATACTATTGTTAGTCAAGTTTACGTTGCTGTATTATGAGTTTATTGGCACACGCATATTGCATGTATGTATGTAAAGATATATGTATGTATGACTGTGTTGTATATCCTAGAAATCAAGGATAAGGGGAGTAGACTAACTAAACAGATCTATATGGGGAGTGTTGGTTGCATTGGGAGGGGAACTCACTCATCTGTCCCAAATACTCCTCTCATCAACTCGAAGGTTGACTGGAAGATTCCCTTAAAGGGATAAGTCCGCCTTTAAGCATTGGCGTATAGGTGGAAAGGAGATTAGTGATGAGTTGCTACTTATAAGACGACGCTTAGGTAATAAAAAAACATGTTATCAACTGTTACTTCCATATTATGTATTCTTCATCATGCCTGTTAAGGCAACTGTCCCACCAATGACGAGGAAACATCGGACATCGAATATTTTCTCGCATAAATAATACATTGCATCCGTGGGACGTCGGGGCTGATCGCTAGTTTATTTATACGCGCTTAAGGTCATATTTCCACAATATTACTTTTATCAAACCATTTAAAACACGCAACACTTACTTAAAATAAATTAATTCGTGAAATAAAAGTAATAAAACTCCATGCTTTTCCTTATAACAGAAGAAGAACGACTTTTATTCATAAAAAAAATACGGCGCTTTAGTGGCCAGTAACATTTTAACTAAAAAGTTTTTAAGTTATAAACACTAGTTGTTTCGTTCATATTGGAACTGCCGAATGCTGCGGCTACATTATCCGGCGAAGATTCGTGTTGCGTTGTCGCTGAAGAAAATTATTAGTTGCAATGGCTACATGTCGCGACAGGTCGAACATTACGAATCCCGATAATGTAGCCACAAAGAACAAATTAAGCTTCAACAACATTTCCTCCAGCCTCACCTTGGCAACACTGGCCAAGAATGCATCGCTTCCGGGGACGGCAGAACCTCGCAGTAACCTTACAGGCTAGTCACGAAGAAAAACTATTTAAAGCTCTTGCATAATTAGGTGCAACACTCGTAATAGCAGATTAACTTGTTATATAGGTATGTATTTACATGTGCGGGATAGTTGATACATATATAAGTCACGTCTTTATCCTAAGGTACCTAAAGGCCAAGTTTAGCGTGACGGGTTTACAGGTGGAAAAGGAAATTGAAATAGTGACTTGCTAGCCGCATCGCCTATAACATGATTCCTAAGATTTCCGCCCATTCCCTCGATGGGCTTTTACCATCTGCGCGGGAAGAGAAGCAACTGGTACATTCTATGTTTTATCTTTGCTCCCAGACCGGCATAGAAGATACGATATTTATGCGAAATATTTTCAAAGTATTATTCTTTAAACGACTCAATTAGGTAAGAAAATATCAAATTAATCAAGAAATTTACTACTTGATTTTTAATGTTTACTTTTTACGTTTTACCGTTAGAAATTTAATTTCTAAACGACACTGAAAATTAGAACACATAGAAAAATCCGAAAAGTAAAGCTATGGCCGCATTTGTAATTGTGTGGTACAGATACATCATTCAAACAGATGACGCTTAGCGACAAATATTCGCATAGTAACATGGTCACGTGACAGTTGGCAACAGATAGAAAAATTCGGAGGCTTACTCACCTGCTATGGGTGGTGTAGGGGTATAGCACGCGTCACGGAATGACGAGGACCCGGGTACGATTCCCGGCCATAGCTTTACTTTTCGGATTTTTCTATGTGTTCTAATTTTCAGTGTCGTTTAGAAATTCAATTAGGTAACTCCTAAACCTCTACCTGTATTGGTCGACTTCTAAAACAGTTGGTCCCCGGTCGGGGCAGATATTTGTATGAAAAATACGAATGTTTGTTCTCGAGTCTTGGATGTTTAATATGTATTTAAGTATGTATCACTACATAGTATAACACAAAGTCGCTTTCTCTGTCCCTATGTCCCTATGTGTGTTTAAATCTTTAAAACTACGCAACGGATTTTGATGCGGTTTTTTGTAACAGATAGAGTGAATCAAGAGGAAGGTTTATATGTACATGCATAATATACCGTGCGAAGCCGGGGCGGGTCGCTAGTTTATCTATATAAGTAATACTTATAATATTTATCCGTGGTCTAGTGCCCATATTACAAGCTTTGCTTAGTTTGGGGCTATGTCAATTGGTGTCAATTGTCCCAAGATATTTATTTTATTTATTTTATTTTTTTACTTCCACCAGCTAATTCTATCTGTGTACTAACTCTTGACTCTTCTTCCGTGGTACCTTGTCAACGTGGTATTTTTTCGTCTATAGGCATAATTAATTACCTAAAGCCATTAAAAAACTGTAGATACTTAAGTACGTAACGATAACATCCATGTGCTCAAACAGCGTCTGTTGAATAAAATAATACCATTCATTATTTTTATCATATCTGGTGTTCCCCGAACCGCGTCTGCGTGTTATCGCAGATAAGTATGTAATTAGATAAAAAAGGCTACATATTCCAAATACTTTTCATTTCATAGGATCACCTTGTTTCTCTGTTTGTCGGTCTAGGATAGGGCATTCACTCTCGGGATTGTATGTCCCGATAATCCCGAAGGATCGGGAACTTTTTCAGTACAAACTAATCCCGGGATTGAATGCCCTTAGTCTAGGACCTTATTCTTAGGAACACGTAGTATTAAGACGAGTATGAAATGTTTTGGTACTTAGGAAGTCTTTTAGCAGGAAAAAAAATTAAATTCTCAAGTTCACACAATCAAAAGATCCCATTCACCTTCCGAAATCGTATTTTCATACAAAAATTCTTCCCCAGTGATATATACTGACAAGCCAAAATCGCGAGTCACATTCCATATAGATACACATCGTCTCACAACACATAATAAAGAAAGAAGTCAGAACATCACTGCTAACTTAGCAATCGTTTGTCCTTATCTGTGAAAGGTAAATGTCAAAGTGACAGATAAGGACAAACGATAACTAAGTTAACAGAAGCCTACAGAGCGTTTATGAATAAGGGGGTATAGGATTGCTTCTTAAACTTTTTGTAGAATTTCAAAATGTCAAAGACCCCTGTCTAAATTTATTATATGAAAACAAAGCCTAACATTAGAAATCACTTTAAATGAATATGTGAAGGGTCCGAAATATTATAAACGGGACGTGAACCGTATTGATTTAGGGTTTGAAAACTCTTATGTGAACGGTCAACTGAGTTACTGCGGACCCCTGGTACACATGTTACAGACCCTTGACCCCGTGGACCCCAGATTAAGAAACTCTGCACTAGCGAGTAAGGGTGCGACCACACCGCCGCTTAAAAAACGGTGACGTTACGGAATCGCAACAAAATGTATGAAGAAACGGTGAGAAAACGTGACGCATACGACACGTCACTGCGTATACGCGGCGGTTTGGTCGCACCTTAAGTTTGTGGTAGCGATCACTACGGACCTTGCAAGCCAATTTACTTTTCCTGGCTCACCCTCATCTTTAAAGTCAGACGGGGATAATGAATGCTGTGATTGCGAGCACGTGAGATAACGGACGGTGCGCAGTTGTTGATCACACTCGATCCACGTGGCCTTATCTGCTGTACCCACACTTCGGCAGACTGAGGCAGACTGATACGCCTTGCGCAATATAGTGATGTAATGGATGTGTAGCGGGGCGTTGGCTTATTTAGTGTCCTATATGCAACACAGACTTAAAGCCTTAATTATGCGAAATTGGACATAAGGGGCCTTACCATGACGTCTTAATGAAATTTAGTTTAGGTTCGCTCGCTGTCAGATTCATACTAAAAGTGACAGCTAAAACTTGAACTGAGTCGGAATTAGGACGTCATGGTAAGGCCCCAGTAAGCATGGATATACGACGAGTAGACGATCGAGTAGCCTAGTGGTTAGAAAACTTGACTAGTAACTTGAAATGCTGGCTTCGTTTCCCGGTCGGGGCAGAAATATTATTCACGAAAAATATTCATAATTCATAATTCATAATTCTTTATTCACATAAAATATGGTGCAGTAGGCTAATCTTTAATATCTTTTTTAGTATGTATCTATCCGTTACCTACTACCCATAATATTCATTATTATAATCATCTCCAGCCTATATACGCCCCGCTGCTGGTCATAGGCCTCTCAGAATGAGATGGCTTGGCCTATAGTTGTACCATACTATTACATTTATTTATTTTATTTATATATTTATTTAGTACAAGGTTTGTTTAGTTTGATACTAAGGTTACAGTTGACCCTCGTGACCTTCGTTTTCCTCCCTGTTTCCATAAAAAGGGTAACAAACAAGTTTGGTGTCATATTTGAATTTTTTTTTGAAATAGCTGTAAGAGAAAGTGTGATATTTTTGAAATTTCAACTCCCATCCCATGTCTGCGTCATTTTGAAACATTTCCAAAAACTGAGTCGAATAAAAAACATATACATACCTACCTACTTATATCTAACGTGCTCAGAAAATTTCACAAGAATCAATTTTATTGAAAAATGCGCCGTGGTAGAGGAGAACACCTTCGGTCATACGAAAGCATTTTGGCCCTAACAGGCCTTTAACTTTTTACATGGTATAAAACAAAGTCGCTTTCCGCTGTCTGTCTATCCGTATGTGTATGCTTAGATATTTAAAACTACATGTGATTCAAGAGGAAGATTTATATGTATAATTCCACATAAACGAAGTTGCGGGCTAGTTATTGTACAAAAAAACACGAAAGACTAAATTCAAAGTTCGTCTCGCGCCGTTCCGTTCACACTGATAGTCATTAACATAAGAGTAAGAGAGACGGTATGATACGAACTTCAAAGTACTCTTCAAACTTCTTCTTCGGTTAAACCAACTACGAGATTTAACAACTTAACCACATAATCTTTATTTAATGACCGTAACTTATCGAATTACGTAAGCGGTTTTGACAAAATGTAATCAATCGTGTATTATGTGAACATTATAAATTACGTTATTCATTACGTCAGTACCTAGTGCAACAGACTTATCTAACAGCGGCCAAAACTAGAACTACGAAGATAGGTGTCATTGTTAGCGATAACACTAAATTCATAATACTTTGCGGGTGGTAGGACCTTGTGCAAGGTCCGTCCGGATCGCTACCACCATCGTGCTCGCTAATCCTGCCGCTAAGCAGCAATGCTTGCATGCTGTGTTCCGGTGTGAAGAGTAAGACAGCCGGGGAAATTACAGGCACAAGAGGCATTTCATCTTAGCCCTCTAGGTTGGCAACGCATCTGCGATCCCTCCGGGGTTGCGGGTGTCTATGGGCAGTGGTGATCGCTTACCATCAGGTGACCCACTTGCTCG
The DNA here is from genome assembly GCA_963854515.1 of Pandemis heparana. Taxonomy (NCBI): domain Eukaryota; kingdom Metazoa; phylum Arthropoda; class Insecta; order Lepidoptera; family Tortricidae; genus Pandemis; species Pandemis heparana. The sequence continues at coordinate 7,653,702 of OY978030.1, read as the reverse complement.
TTTGCCTTCCTATTCATATAAAAAAAAATACAGACAAGGTATCTCAGATACCAAGGAGACAAAGAGAAAAAATTAAAAAAGGAGAGGCCTCGCGGCATAGTACAGCACTACCGCAAACGTTGCAGCATTCCCCCTTTGGACAGCGATACTAATACTCTGTCCAAGGAAGCTGCCAGCTCTGCGGTCACCCGTAGCATCTATTAGCTTCTTCGACATATATTTACACACATCAAAAAAGCCTAGGGATAATCATTATCCCTAGAAAAATTCAATTTTTTGACTCGGTAGCTTCTCGGTAGTAATTGACAACATTTCATATTTCTGAGCCTATAATATTAATGGTTCTCTGTATTTTGTTTGAAAAGATGAACATGCTGACAGTTTAATTTTTTCGCTAGGGCTTGTATTTAATTTATAATTAATTTATTAATTTGTGCTTATTCTAAAAGGGCGTAAGTCCGATATACATTAAGATCTTGTAAAACAACATAATTTGCAATAAACCATATGAATATGAATATGAATATGAATACTATCACAGAATACACACTTATCCCTTTGTCTTTTCTCTATAGAAAAAAAAACTGACGTCAATTTCAAATTGTCAATGTCAGGCCCTATTCTCCAATATTCGATTTTCGAGGGTCGCTTCGTGCTGTTCTGCTCATACAAATAGTCATTATCTTGAGAGTGAGAGTGAGGGTATGCAACAAACTTCGAAAATAGAATTTCAGAGTTGCCCCCCTTGTACTTTGAAGTTGTCAAAAATACAAAATTATGATCGCTTATTTTTTCTCGTGGAAAAAGCAAAGGCGTTTCACCTATCCTGTGGTAGTTTTGGTAAAATTAGGACATGTTTTTAATTATTTTTTATTTTTTATACAGCGATATTAAAATTATATAAACATATTGCAGTTATTAGGAGGACAAATGTTTTCGAACCTTATATACATTTTCAGGTGTTATAAAAACGAAATGTTGTCAATTATGCCTAGGCATATTGAAATGTTCAAAAATATCTAGAGATTTAAAATAACCCCAGACATTTTTGATGAGTATTTGAGGCTACTAACGCTTGGATCCCACGCCAAGGGTGTCGACATCGAAAGGGAAAACGTTATATTCGGCGCTGAGACCCCTATATATGCACCTTTGCACCTTTTAATGAAGCTAGAAAATACCACATCGCGCAGGTCACTAAACGACAAACAGTTACGACACGATCGTGCCAAGTCCAGGACATCCTCTGGCACTCAATCAATTGAGCATCGGTTCCATTGCATCATCGCTGACGGGACCATCTGACACACATAGCGTGATGCAAGAATATTTGTTCTATGATATCTGCGATAGGATATTACCGACATTGGTAGAGATAACATTTTAAAGTATACCTATTACATTGTAACAGATCGAAATTTATCTCTCCAATAATCACAATAACGGACATTTTTAGTTTATGTACATAATCCAATTGTCCAATTTTTTGTATTTAGTTATATTACTAACATAGACTTAAGGGACGTATTATGTAACTACTTAACAAAATTCTCATGTGTTTGTTCTTCAATAAATTTTATATTGTTCTCGTTTGCCTTCCTATTCATATAAAAAAATACTCTATTCTCTATTTTATTATGCGCTAGTTTTGTGACCCGCCAAATAAATTGCACGAAAAAAAGTTACACGAAACTGACACCTTTATGTCAAAAAAATAACAATAAAATGTGTAGCAAAATATTCACAAAATTTAAAAAAAAAAAAAAAAACTCTAATACATCATTTTTGTTACGTTGCATATTGCGTGCTCATCGCAGTTGTGCATGTAAATATTTCAAGCCTTTTGGATCATTGGAAGTGGGTTAAAATCGAGTTGCAAGGTTTAATTTTACTGCTAGTTAGTTAGTGTCAATACCAATTACCTAAGCAAGACAAACATTGTCAGCAAGTACTAATGACATCTATCTCGATTGCTATCTCAAAATATCTCACAATATCGGTTGATCTCGTTGACGGCGGGCTTGTTTCGAATGCATGACAGCTCTTTTAAAAGAACAAGTTTACATGTTAGGAATAAATTTATTAGTTTTATGTTTACTTCAATAGATACCATGCATCACAATGCAAGGTGACCGACGCAGCCGAAGGTTCCAACCAGCCAAGATTCCAGACTTCCGTGAACATAGACAAGGTTGAAGTAAGTTACTTCTGTCTCTGTCTTACGCGCAAGCCTGGTGTGTAAGAGTGGGATAAAATTTCACCCGGGTCGTTTGGCGTTTACGCTTATTTAGTCATTGTGTCTACCGGCCACTTGAAAGAAAATTTCGTTAGTCAGTTGTTTATTTAAAAGAAAATTGCAATAAAACTAACCAGCACACAATCGCCAGAACAAGCTGTACAGTAGCTGCATAGAGGATTTATAAAGGCATCGGCTCCATTACTTAAAATAAAACACTTATAACGCTCTTATAGCACCAAACAGATTCAAATTACGCAGCTTATTAGCTCAACAATTGATCTAAAGAGGTCGTAAATGTAAGTTATAATAGCTCTACAGAGGTCGTTCAACTAGTAATTATTAATTAGGTTTACTCAGAAAAAAATTAGGTATTGTGTGAATATTATTTATTTTTTAAAGCAACGCGCCTGCTCAGCTAAAACAAAGTTTTTTAATAAAATAAACAGTTTTTCAAGTGTCGGACGAGATTCACGCTTCATTCGCGCAAAGCGTACGAATTCAATTTGACCACCGAGATTCTTAACCAAACCTTTTCGTCGAAAAACTTTCCGTTTTTAATAAAAACAAAGTCTGTTGTTGCAATTGCAAGATCAATAAGATCTTACATGGAAGATAGCTTAACTAATACTATAAAGAGGTAAAGTTTGTCAGTTTGTGAGGTTGTAGGGGGTAATCTCTGGATCATCTCTGGGCATTTCATCTTAGCCCTCTAGGTTGGTAACTCATCTGCAATTCTTCGGTGTTGCGGGTATCCATAGGCAGTGGTGATCACTTACGACCCAGTTCCTAGTTTACCTTCCTTTTGGTAGAAAAAAGAACAACTGAACCATTTCGAAAATTCTTTTACCAGCATAAAGCCTCATTATTTGAGTGTCAGGCCTGGTGCGAGGTAAACCTGCGCGGATGAAGTCGCGGGAAACAGCTAGTTACCAATAAGGGCTAAAAACTTCTGTCAAACCGGTCCCTGGCATTTATCCCATTGCTCAACATCGAAAGGAGCGAAGCATGCCTTGACACGGCGCTCCTTTCCTAAGTCGAGACGTTTGTGTCGCAAGCGCCGATTGCTGTATCCTTGACGGCGCTTGCGCAGCGGTTACCTCAGCGTTAGATGCTGGGCCCTTATTGGCTCGGATGCTGTGTGAGCTTACATGTGATTTTTTCATGGGAAACGATGCAATTACGTCACGTTGAATACGAGTGAGACTTTTTTGGAACCGGTTTCATCCGGTTTGCCGTATTTAGCAAAGTTTGAATTTTAATAAATTTTTTTCGGCACTTAACGTACACAAATCCCCATCCCTTACAGGGTAGACAGAGCCTAAGGCAACAAGACCTACAGGCCACGTTTAGCAAGACACTGTGGGCATATAGGCGGAAAGTGGAATCAAAATAGATGGGTTGCTAGCCGCATCGCCTATACCATGATTCCTATGATTTTCGCCCATTCTCTCGATGGGCTTTTACAAACGCGGGAAGAGAAGCAACTGGTACATTCTGTGTTTTTCTTTGCTCCTTCAGGTTTTAGCTGTCACTTTTAGTATGAATCTGACAGCGAACGAACCTAAACTGAATCGCATTAAGACGTCACGGTAAGGCCCCAGGCCCCAGCATTGAAGTAGTAAGTAATTCCCGAAATTTGTTCTAATTTGTAAGAACCCATAGCCTGAAAATGTTTGTATAAATATAATTAAAAAACTGTCGAAACTCGGATTGTCATCAAAGCAAACAAAATCAATTGTCGCTTGCGAATGAATTTAAATTGCAAATCCAATGTTTTCGCTTGATCGAGCTCTGAAAGATGGCTTAACAAGAGTCGAATGAGCAGAAATCCGATGGCATCGGAACGTCGGAAAGGTAGAACAATACCGCGATACACGCTTTAAGGTGGAAACACATTGTTAACACGCGACGCGACCCGATGCAACGCGACGCGTGTTGAGTCGAATCAAATTGTATTATTTTCTATGACCAGAACCACACTATGAACATCCGACGCGACGCCATGCGCATACATTCGTTGCATCGGGTCGCGTCGGGTGTTAATAATGTGTTTCCACCTTTAGACGACGCGGGTGGCCTAGTTGGTTAACCCTGCCTGCAAAGCAAGCGTCCCGGGTTCGAATTCTGGTAGGGGCATATATTTGTGTAATAAGCACGATTTGTTCCCGAGTCTATCTATTTAAATATGTATTTTTCGGTATAAGCATGTATATTATCGTCTAGTACCCATGACACAAGTTATACTAGACCTTACTTTGGGGCTAGGTCATTTTTTTATATATTTTTTTTATCATGGGACAAATTTAATTACACCAAACGTGACTACGTGAAACGTGACGTTTATGTGGATTGTACCCTGATTTATATTTATTTATTATTATTAATAGCTTAAAATAATTTACGGTACCTACCTAATTAAATAAAATTTATTTTCTACGAAATGTAGACCACGATTACCTTTAGGTACTCCATCGTAATGCTTGAAGTGAAAAAAAGTTGTTCTAGTCTCGTTTGTATTAAATAATAAAAATATTTCTGATTGAATAAAATTTTCAAAGAAGACTTAATACGATAAGAAAGGCAAACTAGCAAGTGGGTCACCTGATTGTAAGTGAGCATACATCCGAAATACCTACTAGAGAATTTTTGACGCGTTGCCACCCTCTCTAGGCTATATACTTAGTGCAATGTGACAGTCCTTATTGTTTTCATTCTGAACTGGTATCAAAATAGCAGCAAAGCACTGGTTGGTTGACAGTACCCTAAAAACTACTAGATTTGTGTTTGCAGGCAGTCAACCCAAAATCTACCAAAGGCAAATTAACAAAAAGCCAGGCCATCAGCAGTGACGTAAGCTTGCAACACCTCCGCGCAATTTGCTTGCAAAATGCATTTAGGATTGCACGAAAATGTTAGCTGTATTTGGGCATGTTTCGAGCGAGTTAGTAAACCAGGGGGGCGATTTTCAAAACGCTCGAAAATACAAAAATACCAATCGAGAGTGGTGAGAATTTGCTGAATTTGTAGTAAGTACCGTTTACTGGAGTGACTTTAATAATTTTGGAGCTACTTTGATCGTTTTAAAATTGCTACAAAATCGATATTGTCCATATGCGGTGAATGTTGGGCAATTAACAAAGGCGATCGATGAACACATCGATTGGAAGCAGTAAACGCAAATAAAAATTAGTGATTTCATTTTTAACAAATAAAAGATACTAGCTGTTGCCAGCTACTTCGTCTGCAAAGAATTCATTTATCGCTATCCCGCGGGAACTAAGCAACTTTTCGGGATAAAAAGTAGCCTATGTGCTATTCCAGACTTTTCTCTATCTATGTGCCGAATTTCATCCAGATCCGTTGGGCCGTTCTGGCGTGATTGAGTAACAAACAAACATCCATCCATCCATCCATCTATCCATCCATCCATACTTTCTCATTTATAATATTAGTTAGATTAGTTAGATTAGATATAAATAACTTTATCGTCGGCAAATTCTGGTTATTTTTTTCTCAGTTGCCACTTGTACTTGATATCTGTTAAAACTAGTCTATACTTTTCCTGGCGTAATCAAATAACAAATTATTAAACACTTAAATCATTTATTATCAGATAAAGAAGAAAATAATTCCCGTCTTGTAACAGGAGGTGAAACAACTAGCAGTAAGAAGAACGGTGTGCAAAGAACTGCGCCGGCAATAGTCTTAAATATTGATGATGATGATGCTAATGATGACGATAAATAGTGTTTTTAACAATAACAGTAGCACCTGCAATCACACTGCCTATTGTTAAAAGGCGCAACATCCCCATCAAGAACTAAGGCGTACGAAAACTTCTGTGGTACCAGCACCGGTTCATCATCACCAAACACCTGGTTATTCGCTATCGGTACCTTGTAACAAGTATTTTGAGAAGTATTTATCGGCAAATAGCTTGACAACGGTTTTGTGACGCACGTACAAGTACATTCTGTACCAGTTATAGTCGGTGGAACAGTACCACAAAAGGGACTCACAGAAGTCCCTTGGGTATTATACGTGTTGTCAGTTGGTGCTCCTGTAAAAACATTACCAGATGCAGTTAAAGGAATAGTCATACCAGCTGTAGTTGTATAACCATTTCCAGCTGTACCATACATTTTTCCACTTGAGGCTAATGTATTTGTAGTCAATGGAACTGAGAAAGTAACCCCAGGAGATTTTCCAGCATATTTATGCAACATCGATCCCAGATCAGTATTTCCAGGTGCACAGTAAGAATTTTCTGGGGCTGTTCCGTATTTGTTTCCAGATGCTACTGGGGTGCAAGCGTTTGAGGGATCGTTTCCAAATGGGGTTATGTTCGGAAATGGGACATCGTTAGTTCCTTGTGTTTTTCTGAGGTATTCTTCTGGGATTGCGTCGCATGGGTCTGGAACAGCTGGTTGGGTGAGTAGACTGTTGCATAGCGGGCAGCAGTTCGGTTTGGGTGTATTGAGGAATATTGGCCCGTCGTAATTTTGGATCTGGATGGAGTCTGGTGCCGGGTCAGTATAGATGTATGGTATCTGTGGAAGAACGAATAATTTATCAAGTCTAGCTTCATTTTGCAGAGGACTGTGTCTACGAACTTTAAAAAGGGACACAAAAAGTGAGTGAGTGAGCTAGTGTGAGTGAGTGGCCGGCCTTTAGGTCTTGTTACCTTAGACTCTGCCTACCCTGTAAGGGATGAAGACGAATCGTATTTGAATCGCATAAAGATAAAAGTTTGGTAAAGCCCCTGGTATACTTAAACTAGTGGTTGGGTTGGTTTTATGCCCAGTGTGTATGGTGTAGGCTTCTTCATGTTAACTTGGACTTCATGAATGCCTTTCGAAAGACCCTTAAGCCCGTGATAAGAAACCTATACTAACAATAATACAACGCGGTTGGCCTAGTTGGTAGTGACCCTGCCTACGAAGCAAGCGTCCTAGGTTCGAATCCTGGTAAGGGCATATATTTGTGTGATGAGCACGAATATTTTTTCCTGAGTTATGGATGTTTTCTATCTATATAAGTATGTGTATATCGCTGTCTAGTACCCATAACACAAGCCTTACTAGCGCTTACTTTGGGACTAGGTCAATTTGTGTGAATTGTTCCAAAATTAAAAAATAATAATAATAATAATAGTAATAGTTTAGCAACTGCGTAGGACTCTTCGCTAGTACATTCTCATGGTGGCGGTAGACCTCCATAGTTGCGCCTATTTTTATATTATTGTTGGCTTCGGCCCCATGAATTACCAACCAACAATTCGAACAATAATAATAAGAATTGAACACGGTTTTTCACTCCTGCAAGTAATAATGATGGGCAAGATCGCAGGCAAGAGACGAGTGGGGGGACATTGAAATCGTGGTTCCGTGACATAAGGGAGGGAGTGGACGGGCATCTCTTCAGCATAGTGGTGGCAATAACTGCTGTTTTGCAAAAATGAATAACAGTGTTGTGTTATTCTTAAATAGCTGTTATTGTAAACTGTTGTCTGTTATCCTGTTATATTGCTGTTTTACAAAACGATAATAAACTTATTATTAAATATTTGTCCGTTGCGATCGCAGCGTAATAAAAACGTACGGGAACAAAAGCAAAACAACGTTCTGTTACCTTGTTTGTTATTGTACTGACTGACAACAAACAGCAACAGCTAATAATGATACCAAAAGTCAATTATTTGAATTGCGATTGCGATGCGAGCTCGCGCGTATAGCGCTATCTCTCGCACACAACTACTTGATTTGTTGCGCACTCGCTTGCACTTCTATGTCAAGTGCGGCAACAGTGCGCGTATGAACAACGTTGACAACAGACAATGAATAATGATAACAGGATAGTTGACGATTCAATAATGTGTTGTTCGTTGCGTGCAAATAATGCATTACGTTATCTGCTGTTGTAATAACGACCACCACTACTTCAGCAACAGAACTTTTTAGGCTCGCAGGCAATAGAGAAGTATTCCAAAAACTAATGGCTGACCTTCACTAGTTTTTCAGAAATCTACAATACTTACAAGTGAATATAGAACACAAAGCACAAAAAGATTCATTTTCAACTGTTGAAAAATTAAGTTTCTCGTCATTAATTATGATCGAATGACATGATTAACTTTTAACCCACTTTATATGTGCTACTTTATCATTTTTCGATACTAATGTCAACATATTTCCCGAAAAAAATTACCTTTAGCAATCAGAACTCGCGTAAGAATTTGGCCATAAATTGCAAAATTTATGTGCAAAATTATTACACATGACTAAATAACACAATACAATATTTTGCGTAATTATTTATTTTTTACCTTCTGGGGCCTTACCATGATGTCTTAATGCGATTCAATTCCAACTCAGTTCAAGTTTTAGCCGTCGTTTTTAATATGGATCTGACAGCGAGTGAACCTAAACTGAATCGCATTAAGACGTCATGGTAAGTAAGATCCCGGAACTTGAGAATGGCAAATATTGACAGCCCAAGGGCTAATCAAGTGACCAATAGTTTGTGACCCTCCATGGGAATAGGATAATTAATTAAGTCATCTCGAAAAATTGTGTAGTTCCCGCGGACGTGCGATAAACGAATTCTCCGCAGACAGTCGCGGGGAAACAGCTAGTGTTGTTTTAATTATGAGATTATTATAAATCTAACTAATATTATAAATTCGAAAGTATGGATGGATGGATGTTTGTTTGTTACTCAATCACACCAGAACGGCCCAACGAATCTGGATTCAATTCGGCACATAGATAGAAGAAGTCTGGAATAGCACATAGGCTACTTTTTATCCCGGAAAATTCTCGCGGGATAGCGATAAACGAATTCTTTGCAGACGATGTCGCGGGCAACAGCTAGTTTGGATGTAAATTATTTAGCAACAATAATGAAGTGAAGGTGATATTTAGTAGTGGGTTAGACCGTTTTAGCTAAACTACGTCGCATATAACACATATTCGAGATACCAAGTTTAATCAACTAGGCTCGGCTCCGTGTAACAATCTCTGGCTACCCCTCTGGGAACATGGTCGTGAGAATATTACGTTGTATGAATTGTATGGGATCACACGCGGTCCGCTTATGGCACAAGTGGAGCAGTGTGCCGCGACATACTGCGCCACGGAGCGCTGAGCATAACATGGATATGCCGCTTAGTAATATTATTATTAGTGGAAGGCCTGGCCTAGACGGACGTTCCGTGATCAAATAGGAGACGTTTTGAAAAAAGGGCAGGTCATGAGTACCCGGAACCTATGAGCCTACCCCTGTGGGAAAGAAGCGTGACGGTGTATATATTATTAGTAAGAAAAATCTCTACAACACGTTATCAAAGTAAATTGTCAAGGGTTCTCGGGCCTTGCCATAACGTCTTAATGCGGTTCAGTTTAGGTTCGCTCGCTGTCAGATTCATACTAAAAGTGACAGCTAAAACTTGAACTGAGTCGGAATTAGGACGTCATGGTAAGGCCCCTGAAGGCTTATTCTTTGTCTGAGGAAGCTGCCAGCTTTTCGGTCCACTGTAACGTCGACAAGTCCCTTTTTTTAAAGACTCAAAATGCTACCCATGGACCAAGAGCCTCGAGGCCTAGGATAGATTAGTTGAAACTTAGGCCCCTATCGTTTTATTACTGGTTAAGTGATATTTAGGCATGCTGCAAGCGTTCAATGATGGTAGGAAGTAGTTTGCACATCAATCGGCTTAAGAACACATATCTTCTTGTACATAAGATATCGTATTCGTGCATTTTGACACAACACAGTATACTTACTTTTGCATATTTACTAACATTTTGAAAAGAAAAGGGACGAAATCGAAGTAATATTTTCATAGCTACACAAACGGATAGATAACTCACGTATAAAAGTAGAGTGGCTCATGTTTCAGACTACTTCGTAGTCCTTCCTCTTGGAGCGCTCGCCACATCTTCATCTAAGTATATTTTTTAACACTGGAAGGCTGGTTTTCACTTATTAGCAGTGCACCTGCGACTTTATGGCAAACCTCTTAGTCCTACTAATATTATAAAATGTGAAAGTTTGTGACGATGTGATTGAGTGTGTATGTTTGTTCCTTGTTCACGCTGAAACGACTGGACGGATTTGGATAAAATTTGGAAACAAGATAGCTGGTATCCTAGATTAAAACATGGGCTACTTTTTATCCCGGAAAATTGCATAGTACCCGCGGGATAGCGATAAACATTGTTAAAGGTCGTAGCTGCCTAGAGTCGCAACGTAAAATGATTGAAGAACACTATCAATATCAATTCGTTAGTCTAATTTTACGCGGACGAAGTCGCGAGCAGAAGCTATAGTAGGTAGGTGCATAAATTCAAGCATTCGTGCACTGACCCCGTATAAAGTCATGTCCACGTTAGCCCACGTGTGGGTCCCGTTACGTGGCAGTGGGTTGGCATCCGCCGCGCACATCCCTGAGATGCTGCGCTAGGGCTGCGCCAGATATTACAGTAAGTACTTAATTATTTACTTACTAGCGATTACCCGCGACTCTGTCTGCGCAGATTTCGCTTCTCGCTATCCCGCGGGAACTATGCGATTTTCTGGATGAAACTATCCATTGTTCTTCCCCGCACACACACACACACACACACACACACACACACATAAATTACGTTTTTATCACTTACGTGGTAGACAGAGCCTAAGAATTAGAACTCTGCTTTGTGTTAGGATTAGAAATAAAATGCATTTAGAGTTCACACTTTAATATTATAAATTTGAAAGTAACTCTGTCTGTCTGTCTCTCTTTCTGTAACACTTTCACGCCTAAACCACTGAACCGATTAAAATTAAATTTGGTAATAATGATTTCATTATGTGTGTGTGTGTGTGTGTGTTTATATAAATTCGTGGAAAAAGAGTTTTGCTTACATTTAACACGCTTAACAAACCTTGATTTTCTGCTTGATTTTTAAGTTATAAAACGAACCTAACCTTACCTCGCCTCGCTAAGGATATGAAGAAGTACACGGAACTAACTGCCAACTTCACTAGCCTTCACAATAGGGTCCCGTTTTTTCCCTTTGGGTACGAACCCTAAAAACAACCTGATGGTAAGTACCTAATGTCTTTCATTCTTTACTGTCATATTTGGTAAACAAAATTCTAACCTCAAAACGTCCCGTTTTAACCATTTCATCGTAAAAAAGGAACTGGAGATAAAATATCAACAAAATTATTGTACAAAATATTGCCTCAGGTTTATTTGATAACAATACACCTTATTCTTTACAACTTGTACATTGAGGTTAGAATTTTGTTTACCAAATAGGACAGCTAAGAATGAAAAGACCTTTAGTAACTTAATGCTACTCACAGTCAGTTGTTAAGTTAATTGTTGTGGCAGCCCTGTCGCGTATCCGTCTGGCAGTAGGTAAGCAGGTTATGTCACGCGCATCGGCGCCCGCGCACGAGATGGGGGTTACGGCCAAGGCGCAGGTTCGTAACACCAATTTACTCTTTAATTATATACTTAACTAGCACAGCACGCGGCTTCGTCTGCGCAGAATTAAAAGTAGAACACTCACAAATAACGTGGCTTTCTATTGGTAAAACAATTGTTAAAATCGGTTCAGTAGATACAGAGATTATACCCCTATATACAACCTCACAAACTTTAGCTTTTTATAATCTAACTAATATTATAAATGCGAAAGTATGGATGGATGGATGGATGTTTGTTTGTTATTCAATCACGCCAGAACGGCCCAACGGATCTGGATGAAATTCGACACATAGATAGAGAAAAGTCTGAAATAGCACATAGGCTATTTTTTATCCCGGAAAATTGCGTAGTTCCCGCGGGATAGCGATAAACGAATTCTTAGCAGATGAAGTCGCTGGCAACAGCTAGTATCGTATAATAGCGTGTAATTTACTCTTTAATTATATACTTATCTAGCACAGCACGCGACTTCGTCCGCGTAAAATTAAAATACAAAGGACACTCATAAATAATGTGTCTATTGGTAAAAGAATTGTTAAAATCGGTTCAGTAAATACAGAGATTACCTACTACAACGTCACAAATTCACAAATTATACAATACAATACAATACAAATACTCTCCACAAACACCACAAATCAGCACAAAACAATACAGAAACCTACCTAGGTCCTAGACCACCTAGACCACCACTATCCTCTAAGACAGAAACGTAGAACAAAGTATACAATAGGCGGTATAGGGGGTATTTTACCTTTTTATAATATCGTCGTCAATTGACTAAGATGAGGGTAGAACGAAATGGTGAATGCTATTGCGAGCAACTCTGAAAAAAATCAATTCATTTATTTTCCTACAGACAGTAGAGCTAGTTTTGCTCCACTACATGTCACGCAAAAATAGATCCTATTATTAATGGATTGTAATCCTCAATGGTCTGAGGCCTTACCATGACGTCGTAATGCGATTCAATTCCGATTCAGTTTTGGTTCGCTCGCTGTCAGTTCCATACTAAAAATGATAGTTAAAACCTGAAGTGCGTCTGAATTCCATCGCGTTAAGACGTCATGATAAGGCCCCAGGTTTTCGCTGTAATTTTTAGTATGGATCTGACAGCGAGCGAACCTAAACTAAATCGGAATTGTACCGCATTAATACGTCATGATAACCCAGCACTGATAATTATCGTGAAAAATGGGACGAATGGTAAAATACCTCGATACTGGCTTGAAGTTCACCGGCTGACATACCCCTGGTATACATTTGGTTGAATATGAACTTTGAGAACTAACTTTTCTTGCTTTATTATCTATAGCAATCTCGTACCACAGTATTTCAAAATCATAATAATAATATTGATCATGTTTGGTTTAGACAAAATCCTTCAATTGACAACATTTCATATTTCTGAGCCTATAATTTTAATGGTTCTCTGTATTTTGTTTGAAAAGATGATGATGCTGACAGTTTAATTTTTTCGCTAGGGCTTGTAGGTATTTAATTTATAATTAATTTATTAATTTGTGCTTATTCTAGAAGGGCGTAAACTCCGATACTATCACAGAATACACACTTATCCCTTTGTTTTTTCTCTATAGAAAAAAAAAAACTGATGTTTATTTCAAATTGTCAATGTCAGGCCCTATTCTCCAATATTCGATTTTCGAGGTTCGCTTCGTGCTGTTCCGCTCATACTAATAGTCATTACCTTGAGAGTGAGATAGAAGGTATGCAACGAACTTCGAAAATAGAATTTCAGTGTTGCCCCCCTTGTACTTTGAAGTTGTCAAAAATACAAAATTATGATCGCTTATTTTTTCTCGTGAAAAAAGCAAAGGCGTTACACCTACGCTGTGGTAGTTTTGGTAAAATTAGGATGTATTTTTAAATATTTTTTATTTTTTATAATAAGCGATATTAAAATTATATAAACATATTACAGTGATCAGGAGGCAAAATGCTTTCGAACCACATATACATTTTCATGTGTTATAAAAATTAAATGTTGTCAATTAAATATACTATCGTTTTCTAACAACCCATCGAATGGGCGAAAATCTTAGGAACTATAGTATGTTATGGGCGATGCGGCTAGCAACACATTACTACTATTTCGATTCCACTTTCCACCTGACCGGATGGCCTAGTGGTTAGAGAACCTGACTATGAAGCTTGAGGTCCCGGGTTCGATCCCCGGTCGGGGCAGATATTTGTATGAAAAATACGAATGTTTGTTCTCGAGTCTTGGATGTTTGATATGTATTTAAGTATGTATTTATCTATATAAGTATGTTTATCCGTTGTCTAGTGCCCATATCACAAGCTTTGCTTAGTTTGGGACTAGGTCAATTGGTGTCAATTGTCCCAAGATATTTATTATTTATTATTATTACCTTTACGCCCCAATCGTGCTAAACGTGGCCTTTAGGTCTTGTTACTTTAATAATAATAATAATAATAATAATAAATTGTTTATTCAGGCAATAATCCCATTCAGTAATTAAACATTAAAATTAAAATAAAACTTTAGGCTCTGTCTACCCCGTAAGGGATACAGACGTGATTTATGCATGTATATATCGTTTGCTATACTTACTTACTGTTTAAACACAGTTGCATCTTTTTACGAATGCCGTATTACATACATACATATAAATAGGATCTATAGCAGTAGTTCCCAAAGTGGTCCACGGAAGACTCGACGGGGGTCTACGTTGGGCGTGACCAAAAATGGGGGTCCACAATCGCAAGCGGGGGTGCATGAAAATTGAATAAAATTTGTGAGAATTGATTGGTTCTTGTGCTGTGAGTCATTGTAGATTTCAAGAAAGTAAAGTAGCATGGAGTCACTCGCAGCACAAAAATATAATATAATTGAAAATTTGTTTAGTCGACTTTATTTTCAAATAATTAACTAAATAATTAAGCAATCAATTCTAACCAATTTTTTCGAAAACTGTTAATTTATCGTTGAAACTCAGCGACAACGCAAGTTTCGATAGATTATAGAGCTAATCTTAATTTTTTTTTCGAGATTTAATTTAGAAATTAGTGATAATGTAGCTGCAGGGGGTCGGATCCAGCAAAATTTTGAAAGTGGTCTATGGAACAAAAGAGTTTGGGAACCTCTGATCTATAGGCTACGTAATAGCGGGCTTATAGGTGAAAAGGGGGATCCAAATTGTAATGGGTTGCTAGCCGCATCGCTTATAACCTCGACCCATTTCCTCGATGGACTTTAACCATCTGCGCGGGAAGAGAAGCAACTGGTTTTTTTTTTTTTATGTTAATAGGAAGGCAAACGAGCCAGTGGGTCACCTGATGGTTAGCGATCACCACTGCCCATAGACACCCGCAACCCCGGAGGGATTGCAGATGCGTTGCCAACCTAGAGGACTTAGATGCAATGCCTCTTGTGCCCGTAATTTCCCCGGCTGTCTTACTCTCCACACCGGAACACAGCAGCGCAAGCATTGCTGCTTGGCGGCAGGATTAGCGAGTAAGATGGTGGTAGCGATCCGGACGGACCTTGCACAAGGCCCTACCACCCGCAACATTGTACCCGGTACATTATATGTTATTTCTTTGCTCTCAGACCTGTATGAAAGTTACCCTCTGCTCTGTGAAAGGTAAATATCAATGTGACAGATAAGGACAAACGATTGCTAAGTTAGCAGAAGCGTACAGAGCGTTTATAAATAAATAGGGGGTTATTGATTGAACTTAAAGCTACAGGCGTTAAATGAAACTAAAACTTACAGTCATCGTCATCATCTTCCTAGCGTTTTTCCCAGCATTTGCAGCCTCAGTGAGCCTGGGGTCCGCTTTGACAACCTAATCCCAAGATTTGGCGAAGGCACTAGTTTTCAGAAGCGACTGCAATCTGACCTTCCAACCCAGATAACTAAGCCTTATTGGGATTGGTCCGGATTCCTCACGATGTTTTCCTTCACCGAATAGCTCAATTTCGCACATAAATTCAGAAAAACTCAGAGGTGCGAGCCCGGGATTCGAACCCGCGACCCTCTGCTTGAGAGGCCACAAGTCCAACCACCACCACCACCACGCTACCACAGCTTTAATAGGGAGGTATATTATTGATTGAGCTTAGACTTTATGGCGTTAAATGAATCTAAAACTTACAGTAAACATCACAAATCACAACTAACCACCTAATAACGTCCTCATAACCAATAATTCAACATTTAGTGGGTCTCGTGCACACAACACAACATTTCAACAGTTCGCCTAACCTAATTCTCTATCATGCCGCCACCAGCACAACAAAACCGACTTTAAACAGCCGTGTTAAAGTTTAAATCAGCCTGGGAATGTCTCCAGGAGACGTTACGTAACGTTGTAAGGTCATTTCAATTGCATAAGTCTGTACATTACTCTATACTGTGACCAGTTTAGGGTGGCCCGTGGGATTGTATTCAGGTGGCCCGCTGGTTGAGACATGGTTGAGGCTTGGAGGGGGGAGGGAGGTCGAGTATAGGTGGTCAGGTGCGGGTTGGTTAATTTTAGAGCGTTGGTTTTGAAATAGCATGAGCTAAATCTTGTTTCGATTAGGAAAATATTGGGTAAGCGCGCGATTGTGCTTTGGTTGAAGGTTCCGTGGGTTTTTTTAAATGTTCACTCTCTTTAAGGGCATTTGGCGTGACTATGGTTTATTAAGTTTGATTAGTTATCTACTAATTAGCTGTAATCCAAAAAAATGTTGTTCGTTTGTTGTTTCAGAAAGAAAATAACATATTTTATATTTCTGATACTTACACAAAAAATAATATTTATAAAGCCATACAGGGTGTATCAGATACCCCCTAACAATAATCAACTGGGGTACATAACCATAGCTACAGAAGCTAAAAAAAATATGAAATAAAAAATTGCAGTTTTTTTTTTATATTTTCTATAGGAATTGTAGTATTAACTGTAATCATTCCTATAGAAAACATAAAAAAAATTACTCCAATTTTTATTTTAATATTTTTTTTGCTTCTATAGCTATTGTTATATACCCCAGTTGATTATTGTTAGGGGCTATCTGATACAGCCTGTATTAAGAGTTTTTAATGATTCACGGTTAAGTTCATTCGAAATATTATAAACGGGATGTGAACAATAACATCCACCCGTAATTTCTTCAGTGTACCCGTGATCATGATGCATGCAACTGTATCGAAATATCGGGAGCTCAATTAAAGGTAATCGCGGTTCACATCCCGTTTATAATATTTCGAACACCCTGTATTATCAAATCATCATCATCAGCCTGAAGACGTCCACTGCTGAACAAAGGCCTCCCCTTAGCACACCATACTGAACGACAACTCGCCACCTGCATCCACCGGTTTCCCGCAACTTTCACGATGTCTAATACAGTTTTAAATTTATGTATAGTAAAAAGGTAAATATAACAAAAGAGCTACGTATGAAAGTAAACAAAATTATGCCTGCGAAATATAATGTAAGGTGGATTACCTTATATTTGTTGGTACCTACTTAGATACAGGTAGGTATATCAATAAAAATCTAACAAATTAGATGATTAAGTACTAAATTAATTAAAAAAATAAGTTAATAAGGCCAAGTTGAATAAATGCGTTTTAAATTCATTACTTAACAACTACTTACGACCATTGTAAACAATACTTACTCCGAAAATTCCTTATTACATACAAATACCTAACTGGCTTCTCCTTCCTTCCTTCTTTCTTTTTTTTTTTCTTGGCTTCCTTCTTTTTTTTATCCTTTACGGGGTAGATAGAGCCTAAGGCTGTTATCTAATTTCTTTACTAAACTAAGTAAATACGAATTAGGAAAAACATCCCAACTAATCCTAAAGTAAATTGCGACATTTTTACGAGCCGTTATCAAGAAAATTCCTAATAATCAGCATCTCCATGACCCAAGACCACATCAAAACTGAACCCTCACCCTCAAATATTAGGTCGAGATTTGACAGTATTTTTTTTAACATAGAACTTTGCAACGTACGATAAGATCTACAGATTACTCATCGCACCTTGACACGCATGCGCGATCCAATTACACATAAAAGATTTATGTAACATTTTGTAACGCTTAATAACCGGCTTATCAACGTTACTTAATTATATTTACAATTGTTGTCTAATAGGTCATTCATTGGCTGGGATTATGGATAAGTTAATTTTGTTAATTATGTCAAAAGAGTTAGGTAAAATTTTGCTTAGTGCAGCTATAGCTTAAGTACCTATTTTTCAAATAATAATGATTAGATAATGCATTTAATTAGTGTTTAATCGCTTATTAGAGACCACCTTATTTAATTAGCATTTGGAAATACGAGCAACCGTTGTTGTATAGAAGGAAGAGTATTGTACCGAAAGCTGATCCCGCGGGAACGTCACAGTTGATCAACCCAACATAATATATTTAGGTACTTTAGTGGTTATGGATGCCGCTAAAAATCATCTAACTAACATTATAAATGCGAAAGTATGGATGTATGGATGGATGGATAGATGGATGGATGTTTGTTTGTTACTCAATCACGCCAGAACGGCCCAACGGATCTGGATGAAATTTGGCACATAGATAGAGAAAAGTCTGGAATAGCACATAAGCTACTTTTTATCCCGGAAAATTGCGTAGTTCCCGCGGGATAGCGATAAACGAATTCTTTGCAGACGAAGTCGCTGGCAACAGCTAGTAGTTTGAATAGATTCGACTGCAGTTGGTTAAGTTTCCTAGGATTTGTTTTGGATGAATTTCTAAAAATTAAGGAGTCACACTTAGGAACAATTATTGGTACTGTTAAGCCTGGTTTCTTGCAGCAAATTTCTCATAACTAAATCCCGATTTCTACAAGCAGCTTCTTATCCACACGAAATTTTCCGAAATTCAATTTGAAATCTACTATAGAAAGAAAACAATACAAGGAAAACCACAGACAACTCCAAAGTACTTAATTAAATTGTATTCGTAGTTCCAAATCAGCAAGCCACAAGGAAGTCTAACCCAGTCTTCTAAAATGTGAGAAGATTGATTTAGAATTTTATATACTCAACAAAAATTACATTTTATATAAAAACACTAGCTTTCTTGATTATATCTCTTTCTCTTTTTTATATTTGTACAATAAAGCATTACTTAGTTACTTACTTAGCTTCTGCCCGCGGCTTCCTCTTGAATCACTCTATCTGTTAAAAAAACCGCATCAAAATCCGTTGCGTAGTTTTAAAGATTTAAGCATGCATAGGGACACACAGACAGCAGAAAGCGACTTTGTTCTATACTATGCAGTGATGCATGCAATTCTGAAATCACAAAACCATTTAAATCAGTAGCGAGATCGAAGTCAGACGTAAGCCTATTTCATGTATATAAAAAAAAGTTGTCTGAAGATAAAGGTTAAAGTGTGATTTTCATCTGCGAGCTGTAACCGTTAAAAAGCTGTACATCGCAAAAAAGTCATTTTAATATACTCAATAGCAAAAATAAAGGGTCGCTTTTCATAGAACTTTGTATGAAAAAATGATGCGTTATTTTTGCTCGTGAGTGTTGCATGCTAATGCATGTCCCTGCTAGCACTGATTTCAATGGATCCTAACCTTACCAAACCTCAGTCCAACAATGATACTTACGAAACAGAACATCCCCGAACTCAAACAAATGAAAGAGCAAATCAATCTAAGTTCACAAACGTTCATCTTGAATTGCATCGCACCACAAACCTTGACACAGATACAGCGCGCCACTCGGTTACATCACCTTTCAGCGCCACGCGATCGCTCTATAGAGCTGGCCTGCTGTTGTTATGCAACTGTTCTTTAACACGCGAGTTACTGTAACTATAACCGGTTGATCTCAGTGTTGCTAGCTTTATTTGTAAAGTTATAAACAGGGTAAATTTTAAAATAACCCCGCTAACCTTTCTTCCTTCCTTCTTTTTTTTTTTAGGAGAGGGGGGGGGCGGGGTCTTAAGGGTTTTTTAGGTCGAAAATCTTAGGAATTAATGTTGCAGGCGATGCGGCTAGCAACCCATCACTATTTTGTTTCCTCTTTCAACTTACAAGCCTACAATCACGCTAAACGTGGCCTTTAGGTCTTGTTACCTTAGATTAGACTCTGTCTACCCCGTAAGGGATAAAGATGTGATTTCTGTATGTATGTAAATTTTAAGTCGAGAGTTGATACAAGGTTTTCAGTAGGTAGTAAGCGCTGACACAAATAATTGTGCCTAATATTTGAAATTATTACGCTATGACAATTTGACAATACAGTGAATCTTTATTTATTAGAACACCACGTAATAATCATTTACTACTCTACTACATTTTTTTCATTGTTAATCCATGATGTGGTAAGAACTCGAGTAAGAATCAAGTAATTGGTTTATCATTACACTGCCTCGATAAAACCATTTAAATTCTTCTCAATAATTTTGAACTTCGAACAATCTATTGTCAAATAGCAACCCAAGTATTTTTAGACACGACCCATTTTTTTTAATTTGACAGGTCGAACACGAAGGTCGTTTATATTTCAGCCGTTCTAATGGGTTATTCGCACACTTGCACCGCCGACGTGTGAAAATTGCACACCTAGTTAACCTTGTCGGCTTACCAAATTCATTCGGAAAGATGAAGAAGTGCCAGCATAGTCTTATTAACTGACTTCGGGAGTACATTCACATTTGCCTTCCTATTCACTTAAAAAAAAAACATAGCTCAGCGAATGAGCACGCTACAGTGGGCAGGTCATATATGCCGCAGCACTGATGGCCGTTGGGGCAAACTGGTTCTGGAGTGGAAACCGCGTGTCGGCAAACGCAGTGCAGGGCATCCTGTTACTAGATCTTCTTCTTCTTCTTCTTCTTCTTCTTCAAGTGCCTCTCCAACTAGTGAAGGTCAGGGATTAGTTTTTGGAATCCTTCTCTATTGCCTGCGAGCCTAGAAAGTTCTGTTGCTGAAGAGATGCCCGTCCACTCCCGTATGTTACGGAGCCACGATTTATTTCTGCGTCCCACTCGTCTCTTGCCTGCGATCTTGCCCATCATTATTATTTGCAGGAATTCATATCTGTCACGCCTGATCATGTGTCCAAGATATATTTTGTTGCTAGATGGGGCGATGATATTCGCAAGGCAGCGGGCAGGGATTGGAGGAGAGCTGAAGATCGAGCCCGATGCCGTGGTATGGAAGAGGCTATGTCCAGCTGTGGACTGACACGGGCTGATGATGATGACGAAAGAGACCCGTTTACTTGTTTGACTCTTTCTTTGTATTTATTTATTTATTTATTTATTAATAGGAACACAAACAGTCATACATGGCTCATAAACAAATCACAAGAAGTTTATATAAAAAGGAATGTCCCGTAGAACGAGCCCCTAACTTGCGAGCCATGTCGACACAAGGGTTTTTTTATACAAGGAAGGCAAACGAGCGAATGGTTCACCTGATGGTAAGCGAGCACTACCCATGGTCACCCGCAACACTGGATTGCTGATGCGTTGCCAGCCTAGAGAGCTAGGATAGAACCTCTTGTGGTAGTCATTTCACCGGTTGTCTTACTTTCCACGCCGGGACACAGCTTGGCGGCAGTAGCGAGTAAGACGGTGGCAGCGATCCGCACGGACATTGCTTGCAAAAATATACGGTAAAACGGGGTGAGATGAGAAGAGATTACGGGGGAAGTAGGGATAGAACTAATATTTTGTGTTTTCACTTGCTCCTTAAAATGTAAAGGCTTAGAGCTCTACAAAAAGTTAAGTTATATTTTTAGACATATAATCACGTTTTTCCGGTAATTTTTAATCGTAATTTTTTTATTTGTTCCTATACCTTCTGACCTCACTGGTGTGCTAGAGTTTGCCTATATTTTAGTGTTTATTGTTTACACTATGAAACTAAACATCAAACCGGAACATTTTATATCTAAGTATAAAAATAAACTTGCCAACTATGAATTTTTATCGAGGTTTGAACTCCGATTTTGTCCCGACTCACCCCGTTTTACCCAAGCATCTGAAAAAAGTATCGCCCATCGATTACCCATTTTGAGTATAATTCATGATTACCCTAATTACCCCGGTCACACGTTACCCAACGCTGTTACCAGCGTTACATAAACTGATCTTCACCTTGTGACGCAACGTGTCAAGGTCCTATGACGCAATGCAACTGCTTGCCAATGCGCTATGCAATACAGACAGTCAAATTTCATGGGCTATAGAACGAGCACGGCTAGCACGAGAGCGAGCAAGAGCTGTGTCGCGCGCGAGAGAGACTATGTAGGTGAAAAACTTAAGTAAATGACCTGTTGTATGTAGTACTGAGCCTCTAGTGTAAGTTTTTGCATACAGGTTGTATCAGATACCTCCTAACAATAATCCACTGGGGTATATAACCATAGCTATAGAAGCTAAAAAAAATATTAAAAAAAAAATTGGAGTATTTTTTTTAAATATTTTTTTAGCTTCTATAGCTATTGGTTATATACCCCAATGGATTATTGTTAGGGGGTATCTGATACACCCGGTATAAAAACGTCTCGAACGCGTTCACGTAAACGTCTCAATTACTATGGAAAATTTGGCAGCGCCACTTGCGGATCGAAACGGCAACAAACTGTTCTCGTAGTATTTGACATTTCCAGAGACGGTGTTCTGTGACCGAAAACTTACACAAGCATACAGAACTCATATGGGACTTTAGTCATTTTTCTAATTATGGAACGTCAATTTGTTACCGCACGTTAGTAGGTACTATTACTTATTCTGTGACATTACTCACACATGCAACAGGTCATTTAAGTACTTAAGTTTTCACCAATACCCGGATATAAAGTATGGACATCGGTCTTTGAAAAGAGATAGTTGGCTGCTTACGACGATTACCGAACAATGGCGACCACCAAACATCGTATATAATAAAAATGACGTTTTTTAATAAATACTGCATTTTATGGACTTAATTGGTTTACGTCAAATTTGACATGACAACTTCGGATATCTATATCTATAAAAACTGTTGAGACTACTAAAAAGAGGATAGCCAAAAAGAGATTAGAGTAGATTGAAGGATTTGAAGGACAACTATTAAAAAAAAATATAAACATTCCAAATAATTTCGCGTGACTGACCGTCTACAAGATACCCTACTCTAGTTCCTAAAGTTGCTATTAAATTTATCAATTCAAAGTTTTTTTTTTTTATGTGGTATCACCTGATGGTAAGCGATCACCATTGCCCATAGACACCCGCAACCCAGGAGGGATTGCAGATGCGTTGCCAACCTAGAGGACTTAGATGAAATGCCTCTTGTGCCCGTAATTTACCCTCCACACCGGAACACAGCAGTGCAAGCACTGCTGCTTAGCGGCAGGATTAGCGAGTAAGATGATGGTAGCGATCTGGACGGACCTTGCACAAGGCCCTACCACCCGCAAAGTTGAGGGGTTTCAACAACTCTGTATTATACACATATTTTCATTGAAAAATTTCCATACACGGCATTCCATACACGTTCTACACGGCACAGCTCTCGGGCGTTTCGTGCTAACCCTGCACAAGCGACTGCGACATGAAAAATTTTCGGGTGGTAGGACCTCGTCCGGGTCGCTACTACGTCTTGGTCGCTAATCCTGCCGCCAAGCAGTGCTTGCGCTGCTGTGTTCCGGTGGTAAGTTAAGACACCCGGCAAAATTGCTGGCACCAAGTCCTGAAAGGCCAAGTTTAGCATGTGTTTAAAAAAAATGGCTTCTTAACCAAATGAACAGCTCTGAAGGCACTCGAAATATGAACCTATTCACTGCTTAAAATCGTGACTTCACCAACTTTTCGCCATCAATACACTATAATACTTATATTATAAGTACCTTGTATATGTGCATTGCCCAAGCGCAGCCGTTGCGCCACGGCGGGCCAGCTGTGGTAACGTACACTGGTAATGTTTAATTTTGCTAATACTTCATTTGACTCAAGGTTGTGATAAAGATGGGACATTAAACATAGTATTTCATGTAAGTGGCTTGTTTATTAATTTGTGTTCAGGGCCTTACCACGTCTTAATGCGATTCGATTTCGATTCAGCTTAGGTTCGCTCGCTGTCAGATCCGTACTAAAAATGACAGCTGAAACCTGAACTGAGTCGCGATTGAATCGCATTAAGAGGCTGACAACACCTAATTTTGTTGAAATTGATGTTATTTAAACACTTTTATAAGAAAAACTGCACACAAAAAAAAATATATATATATATATAATGTTAATTTTCATCATATTTCAAACACGCTAGACGGACTCGATACATAATTGAACAAAATCGGCTCGATAGAAAATAATTGCAAAGATTGGTCTTAAAATCACCATTAAACGGTTCTATGTCTTTATTTTTTCGACGCATGGGTCTGCAATTAAAAACATAAAGTCAACATATTCATACCTAAACGGCTGACGAGTCATATTTCACAAATAATCCATACTTTTGTTTATTTATTATGATTTGTGTCTTATTTGCAAGATTTTAGACGCGCGCCAAGCTGCCGGAATAGTTTCTTCTCTTTCACTAACAGGCACGTGAACCGTATGTGTGAAGAGTGGCGCTGCTCCAGGTCATTTGCTGTTGATAGCGCCTTAAGACGTCATGGTAAGGCCTCTCTAAACTGTAACTGTTTCGCGTTGCAGTAACCAAAAACCCTAGTGTGGATGTGGCGTTCCACTCGCAGCAGGCTCGGGAGCCACGTCACACTAACCCCCTTATTCATAAACGCTCAATAGGCCTCTGCTAACTTAAAGTCGTCACAATTTAAAAGGCCCGTTTTGACAGTTCACGCCCATGAAGTTCGCTATTTTTTACCGATCGAAATGTTCTGAAGGTAATTGCATTTTTCATTGATGGGTATCGCTCACTCAGCTAAGTGCTGTGCATAACGATTTTTTCATACAGACTATTAATAATCGGTTAAGAAAAAAATAAATCGATCCAGATAATTTTTTTAAGGTCGACTCGCACTTGGCCGGTTTTATTTATTTTATTTACACCAATTAATTACTGCATTTCACCAGCTGTGTAGTGATCTTTACTGAAAATTATGACCTTGGTGCTCAAGGCCGTAAGCAATGGCAACACTGATTTCAATAGAATGGCTCGTCTTCATCATCTGAAGAAAATGATTGACTGAAGATTCACTTTCTAATCAGAACTTTAATCCAATGCCACATTATAATACATATTTAAATCGATCAAATACTCATGCAAACTTGAATCGATTTATCGTGAGTATCGAGTACCGAGTTGTACGGTGACATCACTAGTTACGTCGGGAAGACAAATGTCAAAACGGGCCTTTTATTTTGCGACGACTCTAGCAATCATTTGTCCTTATCTGTCACATTGACATTTACCTTTCACAGATAAGGACAAACGATTACTTAGTTAGCAGAAGCCTATAGAGCGATTATGAATAAGGGAATGAGTTTACTGAAGCAGCTACGGTTACAGCACGCAACTACGCAATTTTCCGGAATAAAAAGCTACCGTCCTATGTCCTTCCCCGAGACTGAAACTATCTGTATATCAAATTTCAGCTAAATAGGGCCAGCTGTTTATGCTGAGTGGGGCCTTTTCACCACATTGGTACTATTCGTAAGTATATTGTATCTCTTCATATTTTGAATCTACGTGTATCCGTGCATTTTATTTGCCCGAATTTCATATGCCGTAATGTAATGTTTGCCATAATAATCATTCTTTTTTTCTCGTAATTTTTTCAGTAGCATTGAAATGGCAATCCTGTAGAACTCTATAGGTTAGGTTAGGTTTGTTTCATAACAATCCTGAACAATTAACAGTTAAAGAGAAAAAAGAGTTGCAAATGATCATTATGGCAAATAATACATTTATGGCATATGAAATTCGGCCAAATGCTTTTTTTGCGGGTGGTAGCGCCATGTGCAAGGTCCGTCCGGATCGCTACCACCATCTTACTCGCTAATCCTGCCGGTAAGCAGCAGTACTTGCACTGCTGTGTTCCGGTGTGGAGAGTAAGACAGCCGGGGAAATTACGGGCACAAGAGGCATTTCATCTAAGTCCTCTAGGTTGGCAACGCATCTGCAATCCCTCCGGGGTTGCGGGTGTCTATGGGCAGTGGTGATCGCTTACCATCAGGTGACCCACTTGCTTGTTCGCTTACTTGAATGTTTCCTATTCACATAAAAAAAAATGATAGATAACCGTGACCAAATGATAGTGTATCGAATGTGTGTAAATATTTTTTTTCTCTTTCTCTCGCTCTCTCTCTCTCTCACACACCCCTGGACACCAGACACCAGACTAATAGTCCTCATTACACACGACACGTGAACGTGGTAGTTGGTTCACGTGACATCAACATCACATCGTCAAGCGCTCACGTTCCGGTCCAGAGATCATGTTTGAGATAGTACAACTCAAGTATAATTAGTAATAATAAATATAAAAATAATTTATTTTCAGATGTCTCAGATCCATAGATTGTTAGTAATCATACCAAAGAAAGAAAGAAAGAAAGAAAAGGAAACATTTATTTACACACATTCGATACACTTAGATATAAAACAAAGGAGAAATACAATATACTAAGGAATAGTACCGATATGGTGTAAAATGGACACCACACTAATATTATAAAGGCGAAAGTTTGTGAGTGTGTGTGTGTGTGTGTGAGTATGTTTGTTACCTTCTTCCCGCTGAAACCACTGGACGGATTTGGATAAAATTTGGAAGGTAGATAGCTGGTACCCTAGATTGACACATAGGCTACTTTTTAGTATCTGTACAATACTTTTAGACAGTATGTTTATTGAGTCACATAGTGATTGTATTTCAACAATTATACGGATGCCGTATGAAATAAATTAAGTTTTTTTCATAAAAAACATAACGGATGAATGGATGCAGGAGGTCTAAGTACAATAGTGGACGTCCTATGACTAATATATGATGATGATGATGATGATGATGATGATGATGAAAGAACATAAGTCGCCTTTGTGGCAGTTGTCGGGTAAATTTCACGTGATCAAATAGTCTCTCGCGCCGCTCCTCTCTGTATGAATGTGGATACTTAATTTCATAGTTTCCGCCAATTACATACATTGCTAGTACATAATATTTGCACATCTGTTATGTATTCATGAGGTGATGTAATAATATGTATCGACGATTGATAATGTTGTTCAACTAATTTCTTATGTATGTATGTATGTATAACTCTTTATCGTAATTTGTAACTAAGTAGGTAATCTTGTTTCAGGATGTTAATAGGAAAACTTATCCTTTAATGAGATTTTAACATCAATTCATTTAAAGAGAAAGTGTACACATTCATAGGTACATAAATCACGTTTTTATCCCTTACGGGGTAGATAGAGCCTAAGGCAACAAGACCTAAAGGCCACATTAAGCATGATACACGTGGCGGACTAGGTCACGTTCTGGGTAAGGGCTGGGGTACACTGGTAGCGTGAATTTGAAACCTAACTAATATTATAAATGCGAATGTTTGTGAGTGTATGTATGTATTTGAAACAAAACCAAACTTAAACCCTTAAACTGTCTCCAACTTATTTCTCTGTTTTATTGGTCGCTTAGCAGAGATCGCTATTAAGCGATAAGACCGCGGTGTTCAATAAAGAGTATTGTATTGTATTTGTTACTCTTGCATGCCAGAAGGGATGGACAGAATATGGGTCATATTTGGCACATAGATAGATTATAATATACTCTAGAATAATACTATACATCTGTCCATACATAGGGTAATTTTTATCACAGAAAATTTCATAGTTCCCGTGGGATAGTGATAAGACTTCTTTGCAGACAAAGTCGTGGGCAACAGCTAGACATTTTTTTACTTATATTATAAAGGCAAAAGTTTGTAAGTTGGGATGTTTGTTTCACTTTCATGCCAAAAAGGCGGAACCAATTTTATTGAAATTTGATATAGTGATAGATACAATCCCGGGAAAGGAAATAGGATAGTATTACTGCGGAAGTGTGAAAAATTTCAGATCAATCGGATCTAACGGGGTAGACAGAGCCTGAGGTAAGACTTGAAAGCCACGTAGCATGATTGCAGGCGTATAGGTGGAAAAGGAATCAAAATAGTGATGTGTTGCTAGCCGCACCGCTGACGACATGATTCCTAAGAATTTCGCCCAATCCCCCGATGGGCTTTTACCATCTGCGCGGGAAGAGTAGCAACTGGTACATTCTATGTTTTTCCTTTGCTCCTTGACCAGCATGCAACAACCATTAATAAGATAAAACTGCCAATTTTCACTAATTAGAGACGCACTTGAGGAGATTCCCAGTTAAATATAGCACTCGACAAAGTTTTCTTAATCTACGCTTAATCTGAACCCTTTTAGTCCGCTACTAAAATAATTAATTACGTAACAATAATTAATTTCAATATTTAGTCAAAATTACACTTGAACCGATTCACGTGTCGGCGGTCACGCGACGAAACCCGTCAGCTGTTTGAGCAACTGAATTAAATTACTTAGGGTTCCTCGGGCAATGCTGTAAATAGAACCAACAGCTCTTTGGACCTCCACATACATAGAATAGAATAGAATAGAAAAAGTTTATTTGCTCAGAATACGTACATACAGATCTTATTAAACAATTATTGCGAACCAGTATTCAGTCGACGAATCAACATGCAAATTTATTACAAATTTAAAACTTAAGTATACCTAACTACAGAGAATTAATCGAGTATGCCTTTCACGTACTATGTGCAGACTTGTGTTGCACAAACAAAAGATTATTTAGAAAAAAAAAAATAAACATTACATTATAATTATATAAAATTATAAATTGACTATTTAAATATTTATAAAATTCGAGTTACATACATATTAACACATTGGCTGCCCACCATACTTCAAAAGTGATGCTTCCACGACCCACACAAATTTAGTGATAACACAATGATGCACCCTGCGCCCTGGGGCTCTAGGTACCATGACGTCTTATAATTCCGACTCAGTTCAGGTTTAAGCTGTAATTTTTTGTATGGATCTGACAGCGAGCGAACCTAAACTGAATCGCATTAAGACGTCATGGTAACCTCGCTGTTACTGAAGTGCCGTGCACATCAATCCTACAAATATGCGAAAGTCTGTGACGATGTGAGTGAGTGAGGGTGTATGTTTGTTCCTTCTTCACGCTAAAACGACAGAACGGATTTAAATAAAATTTGGATCGAAGATAGCTGGTACCCTACATTAAAATATAGGCTACTTTTTATCCCAGAAAATTGCATAGTTCCTGCGGGATACATGTCAGAGATCGAAGCTGCCTAGACTCGCAACGTAAATAATTATTGCAGAATATAACTATCAACATCAGTGCTTAAATCTGTCGCGGGCAGAAACCCGTACTCTGGTAAACAATCTTTTCTCAAGCATGCTCGGAAATGTACGCGTTAATGTCGCGAAATGAAGACGAAATGAAGGCGAATTTCACATTTACGGCATTTACGGCCTAGGCCAAGAAGAAATGTGGTGCGGTCGAAATGAAGCCAAGAAGTTTCACATTTACGGCCTAGGCCAAGAAGTAATGTGGTGCGGTCAAAATGAAGCCAAGAAGTTTCACATTTACGGCCTAGGCCAAGAAGTAATGTGGTGCGGTCGGCGGGTGCGGTCGGCGCGGCGCGGCGGCGCGGGGCGGGTGTGCGGTTAAACATGGCGCGAGCAATAGTTTGTTCAAATGGCATGTTTCAAAAATTGAAAAAGCGGCTAATTAAACAATTTTTACTTGATTTCCTCGCATTGCTTGAGAAAAGCACTATACAATCCTCGGCCGGAAACAGGGATTGCAGGACTCGCTTTATCCGGCCTCGTCTACGATTCGGCCGTGTACCCCAATCTCATCCTGCAATCCCTTACTTCACGGCCTCTGCAGAAATGTACTATTTGATCCCACCGGTGATGGTCATGGCCACACAGATAAAGCACTTGGTCACCATTTTGTTCCGTCACCCAACCATGCCAACACATTACACCAGTGTCCATCGATCTCTCCGAACATTCATTCCGAAGCCTACGATTTACGGGTCGAAAATGGCCTGAACTGTTTCGAGAAAAG
Organism: Pandemis heparana; assembly: GCA_963854515.1. Lineage (NCBI taxonomy): Eukaryota > Metazoa > Arthropoda > Insecta > Lepidoptera > Tortricidae > Pandemis > Pandemis heparana. The sequence goes on along the minus strand of OY978030.1, from coordinate 7,623,853 downwards.
GATGGTACAGCCGTGTCGCTTTTTTTGCTCGACTTGGCGGGGGCACTAGCACTACTGCCGTGCCCCCAGACAGACTCATAATACTTACCAGACAATAAACTACTTACTGTATATCTGCTACCTGTAATATACTCAAGAGCAATAATAAAGGGTCGCTTTTCATAGAACTTTGTATGAAAAGTGTCCCGTTATTTTTGCTCGTGAGTGTATATGTATATCAATAAAATATAATTACACTAGCTTCTGCCCGCGACTTCGTCCGCGTAAAATTAGCAATTGATATGTTTATCGCTATCCCGCGCGAACTATACAATTTTCCGGGATAAAAAGTAGACTATGTTTTAATCTAGGGTACCAGCTAACTTCGTACCAAATTTTATCCAAATCCGTCCAGTCGTTTTAGCGTGAAGAAGATACAAACATATACACACTCACTCACTCACATCGTCACATCGTCACATCGTCACAAACTTTCGCATTTATAATATTAGTAGGATAAAATAAATAAATAGCACAGTAAACAAACGAATATTTACAAAACATTATTTATTTAGAAGATGCCACAAAGTTGATCATTTTTTTTTATCTGTGTCGGATTCCTCGTTAAAACCGGAGCACACTTGACGATTTTACATTTTCCCATGCACACGTGCCTCAATTGTGAAATCGTATTATTAAAATTACTTGGTATTATTCGCACTGTATCGTTATTTAGCAACTTTTTACAATTAATAAAAAAATTGCAGGTAATTTGATTATTTTTCATTGAGACAATTAATTTGAGACCCTTCCTGTGGGCTCAATTAATATCCCAGTTAATCTTCATCACTACATAGTACAAAAAGTCGCTTTCCGCTGTCTGTCTGTCTGTCTGTCTCTAAGTATGCTTAGATCATTAAAACTACGCAACGGATTTTGATACGGTTTTTTTTAAGAGGTAGACTGATTCAAGAGGAATGTATATATATGTATGTATATCTACGCAGATGAAGTCGCGGGCAGAAGCTAGTTAATAAATAAAAATGAACCGTCGAAATGTATGTACGCGCATAACTTCCCAACGACTGCAACGAATTGAATATTTTCTTTTAGTCGTGTATGTTACTGTTTGGACAGGGTTTGTGTAAAATAAAATTTTGAAAAAAATAACGGTCACATTCCGCAGCAATTTATACATAACTAGCGACCCGCCCCGGCTTCGCACGGTATATTATGCATGTATTATACACATAAACCTTCCTCTTGATTCACTCTATCTATTAAAAAAACCGCATCAAAATCCGTTGCGTAGCTTTAAAGATTTAAGCATACAAAGGGACATAAGGACATAAGGACAGGGACATAGGGACAGAGAAAGCGACTTTGTTTTATACTATGTAGTGATTAATTAGCTACTTCTCTGGTCTGGGAGCAAAGAAAAACATAGGATGTACCGAATGCTTCTCTTTCCGCACAGATGGTAGAAGCCCATCGAGGGAATGGTCGTAAATCTTAGGAATCATGTTATAGGCGATGCGGCTAGCAACCCATCACTATTTTGATTCCCCTTTCCACCTATACCTACGCCACAATCATGCTAAACGTGGCCTTTAGGTCTTGTTACTTTAAATAGGCTCTGTCTACTACTGATAAAGAAAGTGATTTGTATATGTGTATCCTACTAATATTATAAATGAGCGACCCTCCCCGGCTTCGCACGGTATATTATGCATGTATTATACACATAAACCTTCCTCTTGATTCATTCTATATATTAAAAAAACCGCATCAAAATCCGTTGCATAGTTTTAAAGATTTAAGCATACATAGGGACATAGGGACAGAGAAAGCTACTTTGTTTTATACTATGTAGTGATGATGCGAAAGTTTGTGAGGATGGATGGATGCATATGACGATGTGAGTGTGTATGTTTGTTGCTTCTTCACGCTAAAACGACTGGACGGATTTGGATAAAATTTTGAACCGAGATAGTTGGTACCCTAGATTAACGTATAGGCTACTTTTTATCCCGGAAAATTGCATAGTTCCCGCAAGATAGCGATAAACATGTCAAAGGTTGTAGCTGCCTAATGTAAGTCTAATTCTACGCGGCCGAAGCCGTGGGCAGAAGCTAGTGTATAATATACGGTGGAATGTACAAACAAACTTGCTAAACATCAACATAACATCAAATAGCAAATAACTGTAGATTACAGCCAGTACTGACTAACCCGGTGCCGCAACGCTGTTGCAACGGTGCAAGGTTGCATGCGACACGTTAATTTGTGAATGCAGTTAGGGGAGAGTGGGGCAAGATGGGGTCGGGGGCAAGACAGGGCAACCGATCTTGAGTGCGAACGAATTAGCTAATCAGGATCGTTCTAGCTCCTGATGTCGCGCTGCCAATACGGCAATCAGTCATCGAAGTGAGCGGACAATGATCCCACGCATTTTATTTGTTTTCTGTAAAAAACCGTTTTTGCCAATTAGCTAGTAATTTTTCTATACTATATAGGGCGTGAATTTTCCGTAAATAATAAATACCTTGGAATTGATTTAAATTTTATCACATGTGTCAACTAGACTAACAGGTAAGAACTTGTTTTTCTCTGTGCTGCGTATTGCTTTTATTCAGTTGTTTTTCAATTAGTTTCGGCATACAGGGGGGCAAGATGGGGTAGATGTTAAGGGGCAAGATGGGGTAAGAAGGCAAGCGGCATACAAATGTCTAATTTTACTGTTTATTTTGATCTGGAATGTTGAAAAATTATTTTAAAAAAAGTAGAGGGGATTGATGTAAAGGATAGATGTAAAGGCCTATATTTGGACTCAAGTGAAGGCTGGGCTGCTTGTTCAGCAAGCGGCAAATGGGCTCACTGCAGTTGTGTAAGTTTGGACGATGAAGATGCAGATACCGTGTTTACGTGTGTGATACCGTGTTGTGATACCGTGTTTGTGACGAGTAAATGATCGTTTACTGCATGCCCCATCTTGCCCCGCTATTGGTACCCCATCTTACCCACGGGGGTACCCCATCTTACCCTAGGGGTGGGGCATGATGGGGATGAGGGTGTATTTCTACTTTTTAATTTTTTTTAATTTTATTATGTTGATTAGACTGCCAAATACACCTTAACAATGAAGATTGATTATCGAAGAAGATATATAAGAATAAAATAAATTAATAAAACTCATTACAGTCAATTTTATTTACCATCATACCTTAATGGTCCCGTCTTGCCCCACTCTCCCCTACTTAGAAGCTCGTTATAGTCCGACCGTTTAGCTGAGTCCTCGCCCGCGGCACAGGGGCGCGGGGGACGACAAAGGGGGGCGAGAGAGGTGAGGTGCGGGCGGCAGGCGCACTACCCGCCCGTACCTCTCTCGGTCCCCTCGTCGTCACAACCCGATAGATGGAGTTTTCGTTATTTATCGCTTACTAGTGGTTGCCTGAAATTTAGAAGACGCCCACTTAAAGGAGCATAAAGAAGCACTGACAAGGGATTTCTCAAAATTCCTAACGGGATTTAAAAAAACCATCATAAAATTCTACGTTAACTGGAAGTACAGTCGACGGCATAAACATCGATACAGCCATCATGCCAAATATATTGTGAAATAAATGAAATAAATGAAATAAATGAAATAAATGAACTTTATTCAGTAAGTAGGCCGTACAGGCACTTTTACACGTCATGAGTCTACCGGCGTTTCGTAAAAGGAGACACTGTTGAGAAGAGACGCCGAAAGAAACTCAACAGCCAGACAGGCTTGTGTCAACGACCTTATTGTTTGTGTCATAAAGGTGTATCTATAGGTGTTTTTGACGTCTTGGTAACGTATACCTACATATGCCCTTAACTGTATACCATAGATTTCAAACTCCAGTCCCACGGTTTTTGTCTACACTTTCAAAAGCTTGCATCTTTACATAAAATTTTAAACGTAGCATTGGCTGCGAAAGGCCATATCTCTAATTGTTTTTTGAACTTGATCCTTCCACGCGCTCCTGAAAAAAAACGATCTTCCTCAGACAGTGCCACAATTTTAAGGGTTCCCTTTACCCAACTACGGCAAAGGGGGGTTTTGATTTTGACAGGCTATTTCGTATTAAAGCACGCAACGCAACTCTAAAATACTTTGTTACTTAAAATAATTGGCAATCAATTGACAAAACTATTGCAAATAACGAGTTCAATAACATTATACCGCGGAAACCGTAACGTTAACGTTTACCAAAACATTGGCTAACGCGTTTCGTTACCAACCCTTGCGTTACCGTCGTTAGCTCACTTTGTTGTCCTTGGCGTTACGTTTCTATTTTGACATGCTAATGTAACGCGCTAGACTATCACGCGAATAGTCGCGAGCTGCCGAAATGCAGTTGCGATTAGTTCTTTGATGATAAGCCCGGTTTGACTTGCAAGTTTCATTACCTACCTACATTGCCAGGCGATAATGCGAACGGGTTAGAAGTCGTCAACCGAGTGCCACAATGGGATCTCATCATCTTCTAAAAAACTTTTCACAAATGAATCATTTCACAAACTGATTTGACAACCCTCTAATATCTGATAAACAGTAACATTTTTAAAAATCGAAAAATCTTTAGGCGTGGCTCACGTTAGGTTAGGTTAGGTTTGTTTTATAAGTTTTCCAAAAGTCAATAATTTAGTAGAAAATAAAAGTTTGTCAAATGTCTGATGGGTTTGTGAAATGATGCATTTGTGAAAAGTTGTTTAGCAAATGATGGTAAACCGCCAGAATAGCATAGATTAGACGGTCAATATTACCGTGGTATTGTCAATATTGGATCGTGAATTTCAAAACAACCGGATCCGCTGCGATACGCGTCAATGTATAATATGGATCACGACATGCGTGGGTTACGCGATAAATTATATTGACCGTCTACATCTATCTAATCTATGCCATGGTAATATTTAAGATTAAGACTGACTGCTCATTTCTCAAGCCTTTTTTTGCAAGACAAAAGAAAACACAATCGAAAATATAATAGTAGATTGTACACCGAGGGGATAAAGCACTGTATTATGTCACGGGCGCGATATTGAATCCTGAGCGCAGCGAAGGACTCTAGATTTAACTCCCGAGCGAAGCGAGGGTGTTATGAGTTAATTCCTGAGCGTAGCGAGGGAATTAAGATTGAGTCCTGAGAGGAGCGAAGAATTTAAGCGCACCCAAGACATAAACAGTTTTATCTCCGAGGAGTATACTCTACTTTTCTCACCTTTTGCGAGACAATAAAAACCAAGGCAACTAAGAAAGAATTTCATTTTAACAACTGTAGGTAAAACAAAATTAAAAGTAAAAAATATTATTTGAGACATTGATCCATTTGTAATATTTTTATTTGGAATCTTAGGAGTTCTAATGCGTACCTAACTATATCACAGCGCCAGCAAACACTCGCGGCTTTTGTTTTATTTGAAATTTGTTTCATTCGTTTGAAAATCGAACGCCGCCGCTTGCCCGTGGCGTGGCCATCTCGATTTTCGGAGCCGTGCGATTTTTACGAAATTAGACTTTAAGAGTATGACAATAAGAACTATGAGAAGTGAGATTCATATTACTAACCGGCGGGTTATAATGAAATTCAGTACAATATTACTACCCGGCTTGAGCCAAGGGCTATAATGAGTTACTTTGAGTAAGGTTTACATGCTATATAATTAGCCATTGTCGAGCAAGTGGTGTGAAAAATAACTTACTTACCTACTTTCTTTTACTAACGGGTGCGAGTTAAAAATATAAAGTTTAAAATGTAATGGGTCAAAATAATATATACCTAAGTAATGCAATTTTCGTTCAAACTATTAGCTAGACGAACTCTTTTAATCGCGGAATCTAAGGATTGGTTTAAGTTAAAAAAAAAGTTATGTTCTGTGAAAATGAGATAATATTGTGAGTAAATTTTCAATAATTTTGTTTTTATTACAAGCTGCTTATAGTTTTTATGGACTGTGCTTACATTGTCATCTAATCTACATATACATACCTACATGTAGGTAAATCAAATTTCAAGTTAATCATATTTAAAATAAAATCATACGAAACTAGGGGATTATTGAAGAGACGTATGACATTTTGGTGTTGTTGTTGTGACACTAAGTAACACAAAGATTTTTATTTTTTTATTTTGTAACTTCGCATTCGTCAAATACGCGAAAAGTTTTAAGTTGACTAATGTTAAGTTTAACAGTAGGTAATTAACCGTCAACCAAAGTGTTGTAACGCTGAGAAGCGCTTTATGCAAGATAGTGACAAAACTGAAACAATTATTACGACATTGACTGTAATTGCCATGTCTGGGAAAATGACTGGTTAGCTAAGGTGTTAGACTTTTGTGGTGTTAACGTGGTAAAAGCTATTCTGGACTTTGTTTGAGGGCTACAGGACTGTAAATGCGGTGTGCGGTTTTGGGAGAGCTGACTGCAGGAGTGAACATTTTTTTACAGTGTATTTTGTTGCATAATTTTGGTTCTGTAGGTATTTAGTGTACTTAAACGTGAAACATGCGAATTTTGCGTGTTCGTTTCCATGTCATAGTTATTAACTATTATGATTTTGCAAGTTCGTGTTTTTTTTTATTTTTAAGTTACTGTAAATCGTTAAATAATTCAATGAAATTTATGCAACGGTTTTGCGTTTATTTATTTAAATTGTAGTTCGAAGGGGCTGATAATGTTATTACGAGGTCTGATCATGGCTGAGAGATGAAAAGGCTTATTTGTGCATAGATTACTGAAGGAACTTTGATGAAATTGCGAGCAACAAATTTTTTATTTATAAGCCTTTTTATTCCGAATTCGCTAGAATTTCAGTAAGTACATGTTGTTGTTGTTATTGTCGTTTATTTTTTATTTATTTATTAAATTGTCGCGAAATTCGGCGTGCCTTATGGCATAGGCCTCCTCCGTGTATTGGAGGGCACAAGCAAGCGAGCAACAAATAGTTCGCCATAAATAATAATAATAATAATAATCCATTTATTGCAAATTAGAAATTACTTTCATTTTCAGCTATTTTTAAATGAAAACTTACTTTTTGTATTTGTATTTTTTGAATGACATTAATCAAATACTAATCGTGCACTTTTAAAGAAATAAACGTTTAAACCGATTAAAATAATCGATAGCTAAATTAACAAATGCGCATAACAATAAGCAAGCTTACCAAACCCTCGTAATGTTACCACACGTCCTGTCATTACGTTGCCAGTGTAAAAATTAGCAAATTATTTGCGAGTAGCAACACTGTGACGAAACCTAGTTCCGTAGATATGTCAACATCGCCGCTCATACACACGCTTACGTTCTATTACTTCATACATGATAAATATACATATAAGTGGTACAGTTTGTACGACTGAAAAGAGTGTTTTGGATTATATTATGGTGCCTTCATGATTATTGGTTAGAAGCAGACCCCGTTATCAGTGGTGAAAATTCATTGAAAATACTAGGGCTGGCACTACACATTAATATTTACACGTGTATAATTTGATATACCTAATATTTGATGAAAACAATAGGCCTACTTATTTCATTCATAGGTATATATAATGTGAAGCCAATTTCCTTAAAAAAAGGTTTCATTTGGTTGTTGAACTCTAATAATACTTAGGTAACTACTAAATTGACATTTATTTGTCAAAATATGTCTGATGTCACATACTTACTTAATTTTATGCTCGGTAAAAATATGAACTTCCTGGATAATCGTGCTGAATTCTCTCAGTTTAAAATGGAGCTAATGGCAAAACTGGAAATAAACCGAATGCGACGCGGAAAAAATGGTTTGTAATTTTAGTAAAACTGTGCAATAGACGATATTTTTTCTCCAATAGTTGTTGATTGACATTTATACCAGTATGTCAAATGAACACGAATTAAATGAATATTGTGTGACAACCCTATGATTTTATTTCAATGAATTTTCACCACTGATAACGGGGTCTAGTTAGAAGACATCCACTGACCCTTAATTTGGCAATGTAGAACTGTTAGTGAAGTTCGGCTAGAGAGACGTCAATTAGACTGTGGCGCGAAAGTTCGAAATGTCGAGATGCGACTTAATTATTGCAGCGTGACAACATATTGTACAAGTTCTAAGAATACCTTTTTGTATTTTTTAACACAGAATTTTTCGGACTAAAATTACGGCGAGGCATGAACTGTATTTTTTGAAGTGAAAAATTCTTTAGCGGCGTTGAACATTTTTTGTGATGGGTAAAAAATGTTAAACTCGCGTCAGGCGTAAGACGGAGCCCGTGATTCGACCCCACGACCCTCTGCTTGTGAGGCCACAGGTCAAACCACTATGCTACCACGGCTGTATCTGTTTTATTTAGGCATAGCCTACATTTGGATTTTTCTGTGTTCCAGCTTTCAGCATTGTGTAGAGTAGAACATCTCTTAGCTGCTTTAGAAAAAAGAGGGAATGGTCAATTTTATACCATTTTTAGGGAGTTTGTAATTGTGTCGTACAGACACATCATTCAAACAGATGACGCTTAGCGACAAATATTCGTATAATAACAAGCTCACGTGATAGTAACAGATAGAAAAATTCGAAGGCTTACTCACCTGGGGCGTTACCATGACGTCCTAATTCCGACTCAGTTCAAGTTTAGCTGTCACTTTTAGTATGAATCTGACAGCGAGCGAACCTAAACTAAATCGCACTAAGACGTCATGGTAAGGCCTCTGCTATGGGTGGTGTAGGGGTATAGCACGCGTCACGGAATAACTAGGATCCGGGTCCGATTCCCGGCCATAGCTTTACTTTTCGGATTTTTCTATGTGTTCTAATTTTCAGTGTCGTGTAGGAATTTTACCATTTTTTGAATTCGATCTCTTTGTAACTTTGTTTAAAAGCGTGCACCATTATAGCACGAACAGGCTACAGACCTTCCGGAGCGATTTCGCCACAGTCGCTATTGCATTTCCACCGCTTACGACAAGAAATGCTGTGGGCGAGTTACTTGATCGATCACTTGCCAGTAACTAGCTACGAGTCGCTATGGCGCTTATTAATAACCTAGAATATATCCTTACTCCTAGCCTTATAAATTCTTCACGGCAAAGCGGTAACAAGCTTAATTTAACATTTCGCATCCACGTCAAATCTGCCGTCCTAATTAAAAAGGACGTATATGCGTTTCATATGACACACATATACGTCCTTTTTAATTAGGAGGGCAGAAATACAAGAGACGTCACCCATACGCCAGATTTCTTTATTGTGATGCCTTAAGTTGAAGTTAAAACCAATTGAATGAAGGTATTTGCATTAATGGACATACGAGTATACAACGTGTTACAAAAAACCCCGTAAAATATCAAAGCCAAAAATATTGTCAACCCTAGTAAACTGTCATCTCAGGAAACCATACTGGGGTTCTTAAATATTGTAAATGGACTTGTTATAAGGTTACATTTAATCTCCTTTCAGCTTTACGGGTAGTTTTGTAACACCCTGTATCCTACTAATATTATAAATGCGAAAGTTTGTGACGATGTGAGAATGTGACGATGTGAGTGAGTGAGTGCGTATGTTTGTTCCTTCTTCACGCTAAAACGACTGGACGGATTTGGATAAAATTTGGAACGAAGATACCTGGTACCCTAGATTGAAACATAGGCTACTTTTTATCCCGGAAAATTGCACAGCTTCCGAGGGATAGCGATAAACATGTCAATTGCTAATTCTACGCGGACGAAGTCGCGGGCAGAAGCTAGTATGTTATATAGGTCGTTGGCATCGGAAAGGTTACTTTGGCGAGAAGATAGTTCAAAACTCGAGGGATTAAATGGACTCGATGTATCTAACTAATATTATAAATGCAAAAGTATGGATGGATGGATGGATGGATGTTTGTTTGTTACTCAATCACGCCAGAATGGCCCAACGGATCTGGATGAAATTCGGCACATAGATAGAGAAAAGTAAAGCCCGTAAAAAAGCCTTGCAAAAAAATCGAGCATCTATGGTTTTTCAGATTTATGCATTAAAGCTTAGAAAGTATGCTTTTATGCACATAAAATTCAAAAACCATGGGTGCCCGTTTTTTTTGCAAGGGGGTTTACGTCGCAGGTTAATATATAATAATAATAAAAATAAATAAAAAGCTCAGAATTTTAGGTTCTTTATCCGGTCCTCAAAGAACAACTTGGCCAACTGTTGGCCAACAATGGGCCTTCGGAAGCCTCTACGTTTTAATTTTAGCCTCACGAGGCTCGGGCGGCACGCGGCTGCTTCATGTGAGGCTTTTTTAGACCAGCATCACGTTGCACTTGTGACAAACGTGACTGGAACAGGGCGTGGTAGTGGCAGGGGAATCACGTGTCGGTTATATGAGGCTGTTACCGGTTATGTCTGTATTATCGAGGGAATGGGCTCTTAGGAATCATGTTACAGGTGATGCGGCTAGCAACCCAGCATTTTTTAAATTCCCCTTTCCACCTGTACTCCTACAATCACGCCTGGGTCTTGTTACCCTGGGCTCTGTCTACCCCGTAAAGGATAATGACGTGATTCATGTATGTATGGGAACAAAAACGTAGGACCTTTCAACACGCTTAGTGCTGGCCACAGGTGACCCTAGGGCTGCGCTTACCTCTCTCAAAGGCTAGGGATAGCAGTTCAGAGAGGCAATGCGGCCAGCGTCTTGGGGTCGATGCCTATGGCAGAATATTTTGACGACGTATTTACCTTTACAGTTTTAGTTAGTTTAAAAAAATTGTTGTTTTGTTTGAATATTTACTAATATTATTGTAAATAAACGAATAACTCACGTTTCATTACGTCGGAAAAGGTCCGACAGTTTCGAAGTCGAGTCGTTCTTGTCCCCCGTCGCACCATGACTAAGAATCTCGAAAGATTCGAAACTGTCGGACCTTTTCCGACGTAATAAAACGTGAGTTATCCGTTTATTTACATTAACAAGTCTGAGCCTCACGGTAGTTTTATATTTATTTATTGAGTTTTGAGTAAAATCTGTAAAGTTTCGAGTGATGTGCTTTCAAAAACGATTCGGATCAACCAAATACTCTTTATTGAACACCACACATCTACAACATTACAGAAACAAAGAACAAATTGGGTTTTTAGAGTATTGTAGCATTAATAAACCTCAGGGGCAATTTAAAGTGTTATTTGGCATTGCATTAAGGACTAGTCAATGCCATACTGTCCAACTATTGTATAACCAGTACACAAATAGTTAACCTCAGTCCTGCGCACGCGCCCCTCATGGGACGTGGCGGAAGTTTCGACGCATTAGTCCTTTTCCAAACCTTCCTTTACCATTGGCAGGAAGGTTGTTGTTCTCATTGTTATCAGAAATTTGATAGGAAAAGACAAAGACAGAAAGGATAAGGACGTAATTTATGTGTGTGTGAGGAAGACAAACGAGTAAGTGAGCACCATCCATGGACACCCGCACTAGCTGCAGCGTTGCCAGCCTAGAGAGTAGGGCTGGGCAAAATACATGCTTTGCTTTAATTGAAATACAAATTACAAAATACTGTATCGCAAGTAATTAAAATACGAAATACAAAATACTTTTAGATAAGGTATTTAAAATATAAAATACAAAATACAGTATTTTAGCTATTTTTAATTAGATCTTGTAAATATGTATATTGTTAATAGAAATACAAAATACAAATTACAAAATAAAAAATAAGTAATAATAATAAAAATAAGTAAATACTGCCCAACCCTGCTAGAGTGCTAATACATCATATATGTCAGTAATTTCACCGGCTAAGAAAAGAAGAAGAGTAAGACTACTCTCCTCGCCGGAGCAAAGCAACGCAGGCACTGCAGCTTAGCGGCAAGATCAGGAAGTAAGACGGTGGGAGCGACATTTAACGAGGTTCAGACGCAAACGCGTATTTTCCAGTTGTAATATTAATAGGAAAACGAATTATAAACACAGTAAAAAATGCAACAAACTATCAAAAAGGTAAACGACTCAGCATGCCTGCGCCTCAGACCTCCGACAAGTCTAGGCAAACAGACGCTGTTTGTAAGATGTTTGGTTGTTATGGAACAAACAAACAAATGGGTGGTGTAGGGGTATAGCACGCGTCACGGAATGACGAGGACCCGGGTTCGATTCCCGGCCATAGCTTTACTTTTCTGATTTTTCTGTGTTCTAATTTTCAGTGTCGTTTAGAAATTGTTATGGAACTCTCAACGAGAAGAAATGGATATTGTTATTCTGCGTCCGCGCAACCTTCGTAGCGGTCGACTCGACTAATGGGTGACTATACTGTGAGGTCAGAATTGTAAGCAGTAAGGAAGCGCTCAGAAGTAGGTAATAGGAATAAATGAACATTCATTTTGTAAATGATTACAAAAGTAGTGATTTAAATATAAATTAAAGCAACCTTAAAAACAGCTTAATAAAAATAAAACGTATGCTAAAAATTATAATAAACTAGCCGTTGCCGGCGACTTCGTCTGCAAAGAATTCGTTCATCGCTATCCCGCGGGAATTTTCCGGGATAAAAAGTAGCCTATGTGCTATTCCAGACTTTTCTCTATCTATGTGCCGAATGTCATCCAGATTCGTTGGGGCGTGAGTGTGTAACAACAAACATCCATCCAAACTTTCGAATTTATAATAATTATAGATTTGGACCCTTCACGCAGGCAGCATTCCCGCGTTGTATCGCAATTGCGAGTCTTTGTGCGAGAAAGCTGCCGGCGCGAGGGTCGTCCGTTGCCTCCCTCAGGCGTTTACTTAAGGCTCTGTAGAGCCCATGTGCGCCCTTGCCCCACGGAAGTGTCTCGACGCCAAATGCAATCGAACTCATACTGGACGCCGTGACACTGGTATTTTGTTATATTTACCCACTCTCGGGTGTCCGCCGCCAGGTTTTAGCTGTCATTTTTAGGATGGATCTGACAGCGAGCGATCCTAAACTGAATCGTCATGCCCCCAGGATGCTGTTGGCACTGGCGCGCACTCTGTGGAGCATTGCTGCCTTACCGATAAAAAATTAATTAAGTATGTTTAGTTAAATAAATTTGTTTCGTTAATCTTCTATCATCCATCCTCTCTACGTAACCAAACCTATTAAGCTAATACAGCTAAGCTTTAGCTATTTTTAGCTAAAAAGTTCTTAAAACATTGACTTGATTGTTGATCATAACTAGAGATAAAAAGCTTGTTATATGCATGAAAAATGGCAGAAATATGCACGAAAATTGCCAGAATATGCACGAAATATGCAAAACTAAATGATAAATTTCAGGATTTTTTCTCGCAAACTTGACAATAATATATAAAACATTTCCGTCGTATGTTGGTAAATGTTCCAGGAAAGTTAGCTATCCACAAAGACACAGTTTTATTTCCGGAGGCATGGTACGCATTAAATTTTACACAAATAAATAAAGGTAAAATTTGTTATATGTGGTGTCCAATAAAGAGTTATTGTATTGTATTATAAAATATGCTTTTACCACTGAAAATGGCTTAAATATGCAAATGCATATGCAAATATGCAAATGCATATAATCCGGTCCCTAGTCATAACATCCCCAATTTCGCACCTTCCCATATACCTACTAGAAAATCCGACTTCGAACATGGTTTTCAACTATTCCTCTCCAGCTGATAATATGTTTTGGTAAGCAGTTCACGCATGCTCGCGGTCAGGTAAGACCCCGCAGAAGGTCATGCGCACCTTGCATAACAATACGCAACGCATTTCCTTGTATCGGTCCACACTGACGAGCAATAATAAAGTTGTATGAAAAGTGACTCATTATATTTGCTCGTGAGTATATCTGACACACACCTAAAACGTTTGTTATTATAAAACTAGCTGACCTGGCAAACTTGATTCCGCCTCAGAATCAGTTTTTGTCATATCATCAGAGATAAATGCAGACGAAGTATTTAAATTTTTGATATATGTATTTAGGGTTTTGTACATTGGAGAGAAAAAACAAAACCTTTATAGGATCACTTTGCTGGACCATCCGTGCGTCTGTCTGGCAAGACCCTTTTTTTCAAGAACTCGTGGATAAGAGCAGAGCCTGTAAAATCTAGAAATGCAATAGAATAATAATTAATAAAAATAAATGAACGGATCACTTTCACTCTTTACGGGCAAGAAATAAAAGTCTCATTTAAAATCGCTATTTATCTATAAGGAAACAGATTTCACAATGAACGGTGGTCGTAACCTTATAAACACAGGAAAACGATCACCCTATTGTAGGAAGGTGTTATAAAGTTACTTTATGTCCTTTTAATAGTGTTGCTTTGACCTCGCCTCGTTTACATAATCTTAGTAATTTCTCAACAAACATAGTAATTAAGTTTAGTAAGAAATTGTACGGTCAAATAACTTCAATTATTACAGAATACATGGAACTTTGTCATAGTAAGTAAATAGAAAGTTTATTGTACCTACAATTACAAAGAAACAGACACCATTCAGAAAAAGAAAAACATTAAATATATAATTTCTAAACGACACTGAAAATTAGAACACATAGAATAATCCGAAAAGTAAAGCTATGGCCGGGGCTATGGGGGGTCTTGATTAATTTGATATTTCCTATCATTTGAAAAACAGCGCCGTCTCTCGTCCCTGGTGAGCAGTACATGTTCCACGGGAGTTTGTAATTGTGTCGTACAGATGACGCTTAGCGACAAATATTCGCATAGTAACAAGGTCACTTGACAGTTGGTAACAGATAGAAAAATTCGGAGGCTTACTCACCTGCTATGGGTGGTGTAGGGGTATAGCACGCGTTACGGAATGACGAGGACCCGGGTTCGTTTCCCGGCCATAGCTTTACTTTTCGGATTTTTCTATGTGTTCTAATTTTCAGTGTCGTTTAGAAATTAAATTTCTAACGGTAAAACGTAAAAAGTAAACATTAAAAATCAAGAAGTAAATTTCTTGATTAATTTGATATTTCCTATTAAATATATACACAAAGGCGAACTTATAATGATTGCTTGTTACCCCCTTATGCATAAACGCTCTATAGGCTTCTGCTAACTTAGCAATCGTTTGTCCTTATCTGTCACTTTGACCTTTACCTTTCACAGATAAGGACAAACGCTTGCTAAGTTAGCAGAAGCCTGTAACGCGTTTATGAATAAGAGGGTTAATGTATAAAACATGTTGCTAAAGTTTCACAATGTCAATATGACAGCGTTCCATAGTGGCACAATTAAAGTGGTTGACCGTACCGTAACGGGGTGACTTTGATCATGTTGGAGTCACTTTATAGTTTTAAAATTGCTATACGATATTGTCTATAAGAGATAAAATGTTTGGCATGTAGAAAATAACCCCAAAAGCATACCCATCTCCGTTCTGTTCCGTCCGTCGTGAGTAAGACAGACGATTGATGAAGAAAGACAATTGAATGAATTAATGATTGAACTAATTTTAGTGAAATTAAATTAAATTAAATTAAATGTTTCATTACAAGACTTACGTCCATATTAGAACATAATATTTAAAAAGAAAGAAAAATTAAATGTCGTAAATTAATTGAATTTGCTTAAATTAGATTAAATTAAATTACTTAAATTAAATTAAATTAAATTAAATTCACCCCAAATTTATCAAGGTAATTAAATTGTGATTTTGATTTAGAAGACTAAAATAGAATACCTCGTGTGCCAGCTATTTCACCGGCTGTCATCTCTCCGTGCCGGAATACAGGAGCGCAACCACTGCTGCTTGGCGGCAGGATTAGCGAGTGACGGTGGTAGCGATCCGGACACACCTTGCACGAGTTCCTACCACCCCTTTACAATTTTAGGGCTATTTTTTAACTTTGCATTTATGCATCCCTGAACGTCAAGAAAATGGTCATTGTTAAGATGAAAAACGGACGAGGCCATAATGTATCTCTAGATTATATGGCATTACTTAAGTATGACGCATTGTGACTGTGATAATCTCATAATTGACCTCACGTTTCGCCCTTAGCCGTGGACACGAGACTTAGTTAATTATCAGACTTTAATTACCAGCGTGCAGCGTTGATAATTAGATACCTCGTGGTTTGAAGGGCGTAAAGCACAAAACGATACTTTTCGGAAACCGAAAACAAAAAAATCATAACTAATACGAAAGTTGTCTATTGACCAAACTATGTACGTAAAAATATTCCGTGTGCCTTAAGAAATATATGAAAAAAAAATTAGCCAAATTGGTCCAGAGTTTGGTGCTTGCAACATTCGTTTTTAGAGTTCCGTACCTCAAAAGGAAAAAACTGAACCCTTATAGGATCACTTTGTTGTCCGTCCGTCCTTCAGTCTGTCAAGATCCTTTTTCTCAGGAACGCGTGGAGGTATCAAGCTGAAATTTATATCAAATACTCAGGTCTACTGCCCCTTGGAGCTGTGAAAAAATCAAACTTCTAAGCCAACGCAATCAAAAGAAAAAGTCGTTAATGCCGCAAATTTTCGAAACTCGCAAGGGAATCAAAACCTACAGGGTACTTCCCGTGAACGCAAAATCTTGAAATTTGGTATGAAGGTAGGTCTTATAGCACAGATTAAGGAATAATTGCGATAACAATAAATATGTATGTATGTCTTTTTATATCAGTGACCAATGTGAAGTGACTCCACGCTGCGTACATTTTGCTTTGGAGCAGGGCTCTGCTTACACTGGTTTACCTATAGATATTTATAGATACGGAGCCCTCGGTGCGCGAGTCCGACTCGCACTGGGCCGGTTTTTTATGTGTATAAATTTACTATTCATCGTGTCGTGTCGTCCCCTTGTCGTGCCGTACCCGTGTCGTGGCGTCATGTCGCGCCCGCGCCGGCGCACGTGGCCCGTGAACTTGGCACCGCTTGCGCAACCGCGAATAGATTGCGTCTATATTTGTCTAAACGTGCATAAGCGCATGCGCGTAGTGCGATGCATAGGAAAACCGTTGTGTAATGTTTACTGTTCTTGTTGCGGTATATGTATCGATATAGTCCGTGGTCTCTTAGAATGCCATTTGGGTCTGTCTTGTTGTCTCACTTACTCTTATGAGTTGGATACTTGAATCGGCTGAGTGAGAGAGACAGCACACCCAGCACACAGCAGACGAACCCGAATGGCGTTTGCGTTAAAATGACAAATTCTATGGAACAGTTTGTTGCCGTTTGAATCCGCAAGTGGCGCTGCCAATTTTTCCATTAGTATTTTTTTTTTACTACAGAACCTCCAACGTGATTGGAGCCTAGTTTTACTGTCCTAATTTTCATTTTCATACCAGTTCTCGCTTATATGCTTCTCGCACTTCCATTCTTCATACTATTCTTTCTTTCATTCTTCTTCTTTTTTATTTTTTCAGGTCGGGACTAGACCTTCTACTCTGCTACTGTCTCTATTTGTCATCAGTTTCTTTATTTTTATGGGGTGTTTTGGGTGTGATATTTAAACACGTCGGGTCTTTTATTGATGCATTGATACATTGTTCTTAGTCTATTTTCTTAACCTATTATTTCATTGATGTATGATAACACATCCAAATACTAATTATATATTGCTATCATACTCTTATATTACCTTATTTCTATTGTTTGTCTTACTTACAATTTTACGACAAAAACCTAAGAATATGTCCCTTTGTTTACTTTTTATGATCCCTGGTAGGTTCTCTGCTTTCAGCCTTAGTATTAGTATAGCCTTAGTATAGCCATTAGTATTTGAGACGTTTGGAAAGAAAGCAAGAAAGAAAAATATTTTATTTCGGTACGATGTAATGTAATGAAGCTGCAATACTCTATTAGAATCTCCAACCTGTTTTCAGTTAAACTTCCTTCTTTAGATCAAAGCCTATTCCTAATTTAAAATTCATATTGATCGTCTTGGTCTTTCCTCTATAACTATAACATTGCCTAACGAGATCTAGTAGAGTCAGTAAGTACTCGCACACAAAATTATACTTCAAGATTTTCACAGTCATCTTAAGTTGCTAGTATAGTTATAACCCCAGTGCTTTACTATCTGGTATCTTGCGCTGTACTGTAATTAACTACTAGCTAATTAATATCTAAAAGGACACTGTGACCATCGTTGATACCTTCATTATTTCCGAAGGCACATTTTGTACTTAACAACTATTTTTATTATTTACATTTCCCTTATCCGCTTATCCTTTCACTGTATTAACTATGTACCTATTGTTGTAGGTGCCTTATAGACAACGTCTTACAAAATACCCCGTAAAATATCAAAGCCAAAAATATTGCCAACCCTAGTAAACTGTCATCTCAGGAAACCATACTGGGGTTCTTAAGAGGCTGACAACACCTAATTTTGTTGAAATTGATGTTATTTAAGCACTTTTTTAAGAAAAACTACACACAAAAAAAATACAAAAAAAATATAATGTTAATTTTCATCATATTTCAAACACGCTAGACGGACTCGATACATAATTGAACAAAATCGGCTCGATAGAAAATAATTGCAAAGATTAGTCTTAAAATCATCATTAAACGGTTCTATTTCTTTATTTTTTCGACGTATGGGTCTGCAATTAAAAACATGAAGTCAACATATTCATACCTACACGGCTAACGAGTCATATTTCACAAATAATCCATACTTTTTTTTATTTCTTCTTATTTGTGTCTTATTTGCAAGATTTTAGACGCGCGCCAAGCTGCCGGAATAGATTCTTCTCTTTCACTCACAGGCACGCGAACCGTATGTGTGAAGGGTGGCGCTGCTCAAGGTCATTTGCTGTTGACAGCGCCTTAAATATTGTAAATGGACTTGTATAAGGTCACATTTAACCCCCTTTCGGCTTTACGGGTAGTTTTGTAACATCTTGTATAATTATACATATTAAAGCTGAAAAGGGTGGAAAGTCTGCACATGGAAGATATTAAAAAAAATACTGGGGATCCTTAGAGTCGATAACAGAACACGTTCCAACAGTTTTAAGAATTTTTGTCTGTTTGCCTGTTTATCTGTTTGATATTTGCGAGCGCATCACGTGAAAACGGCTGAAATTATTTTGTTGCAAACTTTACTAATCTGTTGCGAAAACCTGTTGTGAAAACCGGCCTTCTTCTTATCCCGGAAAATTGCATAGTTCCCGCCCGTTGAAATATTTCGGATAAATTCAGTGACACGTTGTATACAATTTTGAATCAAACAAAACACAACGTAACATTTTACTAGCAGCTAAAGTGCAGTCACAGATGCGCACGCGACGCTTAACGTGCGACGGCACGTGCTCCCGCGCATGTTATGTAATTGAGAGGATGTTTGCATTACAATAAACTAGTGATTAAGTATAACCAATCAGATTTCACTGCGGAAGTTATAACATTAACAAGAAAGCCTGTACTCATACTCATACTCATACTCATTTATTCGTAATAATTATTGTTGTTGTTGTAGTGTATGCAGGGCCTTATGCTGGGTCCGTTTGTATCGATACAACCATCTTACTCGCGAATCGTGACGCCAAATTGCTGAATGACAAAATTAACAGAATACAAAAATTAAGTACAATTAAATGAAAAAATAATCATGCTAAAAGAGACCTTTAGGTCTTGTTATCTTAGGCCCTGTCTACCCCGTAAGGTATCGCATAATTATTTAAACTTTTTTCATTCATTAAAAAACAATTATCTATAAAAACTAAACCCAAATTAATCAACAAGCTCAATAAACAGGCTCGTTGCCGCATTGAACAATGATAGAAAACCATTTTAAGAACTCGATTTTTTCATAAACCTTTTTGTTTTTCAAGTTTAGTCATGTATAACCAACGTACAGCGACAATCAAACCTTAAAAAAATAAGAGGGTGCATTCCTACTGAGCTGGCAACGTCGCATTTTTGGTGATTTTTACGATTATTTCAAAGAAGTTGAATGAAAGTTTCAAATGTGTGTCTGTAGTGCACTTCGTTTTTTAGGGTTCTTAGTGTATTAATGTGTCCAATGCAATGATTAATCGAAATGGACTTTTATTTCCGTATTAAAGGGATAAAATAATATATCTCGTTTAATAAGAAAATAAAAGTCCATCACGATCAGTTATTGCATTAGACACATTAATACACTAAAAACAAAGTGCACTACAGACGCACATTTGAAACTTTCATTCAATTTCCGTGAAATAATCATAAAAAAACACCAAAAATGCGACGTTGCCAGCTCAGCAGGGATAAACGCTCTTAAATTATATTGAAAATTCAACACGCAGCGCTGACAAGAGCAATGACATGACTACTTTCTTTTGTTTTTCTTTCTTTCAGCGCTGCATGCAATTGCATGCAGTTTATTTGCGGCCAGGGCCAAAATAGGGTAACTTTATAAAAAAATTGTAACACGTAGCTACCTAAATAGGCGCGTCGCCAACCAAGGCATTCTAAAAATAAGGGTTAGTCATACTATATAGTTCGCAACACTGTAAGTTATAAAAATGAAATTATTGCGCCTCAATATTACTCTGAATTGTGAATAGCAACGTGGTGATGTCATGCACTTTATTATGCAAATTCTATACTTATTAGATGCGCATGTTTCTTAGGTATTTGTTACAATGGTTTTCGCGAAGTCAGTTGAAATAATTATGTTATGCGGCTGAATATTGAGGTTAAGGTACCCATTGATTGATGCGCTCTTATTTTCCAAACATACCTACCCAGACACAAATCAAGTCTTTATCCCTTAAGGGTAGACAGAGCCTAAGGTAACAAGACCTACAGGATCAACTTTTTACCACGACAATTTCATAGTTAATGACTAAAATCACGTCCATAATGTGTGATATTTTTGACCATTATTTCCTTTCGCGTACCTACACTACACTAGAATCAAGTGACTTTTTAAATGCACAAAAAAGATGTAAAATCGAAAACCAAAACACGTGTTACTTTTTAAACAAGCCCCAACCCTTATTGTGATGTTTTGTGATATTATTTTAGAAGCAACACATAGTTAATAAAAACCTTGCAACATTTTTTATTCAGGGAAGACATTCATTTTGGTTTTCCCCATACGGAAATGTTTCGAACAATTTTGCCGCTGGCGATGACCTTAAAACACACTCTAAAAAGAAAAGATATGTGTATTAAACCGGATAGTTATTTATTATGGGTCCTAAACTAATACGCGATAAATAAAGTAAGAACTTGTAAATAAACAATAACTCTTTATAGAACACCATCACTATAGTATAAAACAAAGTCGCTTTCTCTGTCCCTATATCCCTATGTATGCTTAAATCTTTAAAACTACGCAACGGATTTTGATGCGGTTTTTTTTAAATAGATAGATTGAATCAAGAGGAAGGTTTATATGTATAATACATGCATAATATACCGTGCGAAGCCGGAGCGGGTCGCTAGTATATCATAAACAACATAGACAGCAGATACATAGAGAAAATCACTAGGTACAGAGCGATCTATTCCAGGCAACCTTAATAACGGAAAGTAGTAAAGAATATATTAAAGCAGGTGGTGCAAATATAAATTAAAATAAACAAACACAAATGCTTAAAATAACCGTACCTAAAATACACATTAACAAATTAATATATAGGTAAGAGATACACAGCAAAACAGCACTACTATGACAACGTAGCATTGACGACGTGGTTGGCTTAGTTGGTAGTGACCCTTGTTGGATGCACAACACAAAGATCGATTATTTACAATAATCGTAGTACCTAATTAATTATATATAACAGTAACACCAAACTGTCAACAATATTGCATTAGGGCAACACTGTACCTATCTCGCTCTCTTCCTGTGTGCGTATACCAAGCAATTACACGGCTGCTATCACCTCGAACTATTTTAATTATTTTTCACCCGCTTTCACCGCCTCTCCATCAGTCAGATAATAAATAAACAGTGCATTGTTCAACCCTGCCTGCGAAGCAAGCGTTTTGGGTTCGAATCCTAGTAAGGGCATATATTTGTGTGATGAGCACAAATATTTGTTCCTGAGTCATGGATGTTTGTATCTATTTAAGTATGTATATCGTTGTCTTCTAGTACCCATAACACAAGCCTTGCTAGCGCTTACTTTGGGACTAGGTCAATTTGTGTGAATTGTTCCCTAATTATTATTATTATTATTATTGGAACATTATAGTATAGACCGCTTAACTGAGTCTTAGCCTGCGCGGCGCAGGGGCGCGGGGTATGGCGACAAAGGGGGTCGAGAGAGGTGCGGGCGGCAGGCGCACTATACCCGCGCGGGCTAGGACTCAGCTAAGCGGTCGGTCTATAGTACAATGTGGCAACAATTCTGAAATAAACAAGATCATGAGAATTTTCCAGAACCTTGAATTGTTGTTTACTCCATACCAAATTAGAACTAAACAAAACGAACCCAATACCAATTAAACCTTTGTCCAACATTTCTCTAACAATGAAACAATACGAAATTACTTTCTAAGTGTAAACAACTGGGCTGCCCTTGAAAATATATATGCATAAACATAACAATACATAAAATCAATTGTGGTACGGATACGCAATACTTAAAGTGCATTCCGCTTGCAGCTCTGTGATTTGAAACCGTTGAAATTTAACAAATAAATCTTTAATATCGTAGAAGTATTTGACGTGGTCTTCGCCCTTAGAACACGCAACATTATTTTTTATTTTGTGTATTTTATTCGGTAAAGTTACGTATTGTAGCTCTCAGTATTTGTATTTTGTAAACTCACTCGTTGTCCGTCCCTAATTAATATAATACTCCTCTCATCCACTCAAAGGTTGACTGGAAGAGATCCATTGAAGTCCATAGACATTTTTGAAGTAAAAACTTCTTTATCGGCGTTGAGCGCTTTTGGGACGGGTAAAAAATGTTAAACTCGCGTCAGGCGTAAGACGGAGGGAGAGTTTAAGTACCAGGATATCAGATCCTCTAAGAGCTTATTTTGAAATATTTACGAATGAATCGCGTTCGATTTTTGAAGTGTTTTCTTCTTGAGTCGTGGAGCAAAAGTACTAAGGCATTAGCACATTGTTAGAGGTCTGTCAATATAGATAGTACGTACGTTTTTTATGTAAGTGGCCAGTACGGTACGCGTCTCGAGCATCATGTAGGTTACATTATTAAAATCTAATTTACGTTGCTGTTTTCACTTCTGCCGGCAATCCCGGAGTGCTAACCGTCGCTTTTTTTCAGTTCTAGAGGTATTTTCAGGGCGCATAGTGGAACAGTACAAGCGCGACACGTGCCCTCTAACGTGAGGTGTCTCGTGTCGTAATTGACGACATTGTTGCTGTCATTAGCAGACTTAGGGCAGGCGTTTCTTTCTTTCACGTCTGCTTTGTCCCTGGGAACTATATTTAATACTTTCTTTAGGTAGGTACTGCCTTTACACCGCGACTTCGTTCGCGTAGTACATTTATCGGCGATTAATGCCTGGTAAAAAAGCATGCGAAGTACCATATAAAGTTGCTTCTTGGCATGGTAAAGCAATTGACATTATTTTTGAAGTGAAACTTCATTAGCAGCGTTGGGCACTTTTTGGGACGGGTAAAAAATGTTAAACTCGCGTCAGGCGTAAGACGGAGGGAGAGTTTAAGTACCAGGATATCAGGATCCTCTAAGAGCTTATTTTGAAATACGAATGAATTTGTCGCGTTCGATTTTTGAAGTGTACGTTAATTTCGTCGCTTTAAATATATTTATTTATATTATATTTTTATATGAAATTCGGGCAAACGATATAGACCCATATGACAGCTACGTTCATGCCAAGTTTCATGCTTTCTTCAGGATGGGACCATAAAACAGATTTTTGTTAGGACAAGGAGCCGTACTACAACGCACATACATACGTTAAAGCGACGAAATTAACGTACACTTCAAAAATCGAACGCGACAAATTCATTCGTATTTCAAAATAAGCTCTTAGAGAATCCTAATATCCAGGTGGGTCTATATCGTTTGCCCGAATTTCATATGCCATAAATGTATTGTTTGCCATAATGATAATTTGCCATAACTCTTTTTTCTCTTTATTCGTTAATTATTCAGAATTGTTATGAAACAAACCTAACCTAACTTATAGAGTACTACAGGATTGCCATTACAATGCTCCTGAAAAAATTACGGTTTCAGAGAAAACAAGGGTTATGGCAAATGATCATTATGGCAAACATTACATTATGGCATTTGAAATTCGGGCAAAAGAGGGGCTCCGACGTTCTGCATGCAAGCCCTCCTCCACTACTGCCACACAAAACGCACACAAATCCCACAAACTTAATTAATCCTATCATGGTAATCTATTATAGTGATAGGATTAATTAAGTTTGTGGGATTTGTGTGCGTTTCGTGTGGCAGTAGTGGAGGGAGGGCTTGCATGCAGAACGTATACATTTCGCACAAGCGTGGTTATCTTGCACGTAAGTATGTATGTATGTATGTATAATTCTTTATTGTATATAAAACACATGAAAAAGGTAAATACAGGACAACACAAATGTACAAAGGCCCTACAAGTAGCAGAGTAGCAAGGTAAATATTTTGTGTTCATTGAAATTGACCTCCGCAAAGTAACGTTTGAAACAATAAAACACATAAACCTTCCTCTTGATTCCCTGTATCTATTAAAAAACCGCATCAAAATCCGTTGCGTAGTTTCAAAGATTTAAGCATACATAGGGACATAAGGACATATGGACATAGGGACAGAGAAAGCGACTTTGTTTTATACTATGTAGTAGTATGTAGTGATAATTAATTATCATATCATAATTTTTCTTCTGAATATACTAACCCAATTATATACCAGGAATTACGTGATTATATGCACTAATATTATGTCACGCTTATATTCGAGCTATAGATCAAGATTACACATACGATGTAATATTTATATACGATAAACTTAGGCACAAAATTCACATAGTCACGTATAAGATTATTATTTTATGTAATCATAAAGTTATACGGAACTTGATAAGAATACATCTATATTTAACCTAAATATCCTTATGGCTTATCTCAATCCTATCCTACTAATATTATAAATGCGAAAGTTTGTAAGGATGGATGGATGTGACAATGTGAGTGTGTATGTTTGTTCCTTCTTCACGCTGAAACGTCGGGACGGATTTGGATACAATTTGGAACGGAGATAGCTGGTACTCTAGATTGAAACATAGGCTACTTTTTATCCCGGAAATTTGCATATTTCCCGCGGGATAGCGACAAACATGTCAAAGGTCGTAACTGTCTAGAGTCGCGACGTTAAAAATTATTGCAGAGTATGCTGTCAACGTCAGTTCTTAAGTCGCGGGCAGAAGCTAGTTGTAGGAATATAGATTACGTATGAATTCATAATATAATTGAAATAAAAACGAAGTCTGCATGTACCGTTTGCTTCTCGCGGAATTTCTTACCATGCACGGTTAAACCCTGCATTATCCTGCCCGGCAGGAGCGCCGGTTGATCGTACCTAAACTGCGGAGTGTACGCCCCCTGCTTAAACTCTAGAATCAACTAGCGGCACCAATTTTTTCCGGACCGATACAACTTAGGGATCTTCAAAAAACGAGCCCATTCTTTTCTTAATGGTCCAGCAACGTACTCTTAACGCCATTTGTTATGAGTATCTATGGACAAAAAGTATTAAATTAACGTATATAAATATAAATAAAAATAACACTCAGTCACGTAAATTAACACCCTTTTTTGACACCCTTATTATTTCCACATATTCTTGAATACTGATGGCAACTGTATATAAAACACCTTCCCTTTTTTATCCCTTGACGAAAGTGACTATTATGTATGTGTCTGTCTGACTGTAGCTGTTAAACGGGTGAACCGATTTGGATGAAGTTTATTTACAACGAGCTATAATAACTTTACACCTCTTATATCTGTGGAGCGTCATTTTGTGGTAGAACCTTATACGGGGTGCGTCTGGGTCGCAACCACCATCTTATTTGATAATCCTGCCGCTAAACAGCAGTGTTTGTTCTGTCGCGTTCCGGTGCGGAAAGTAAGACAGTCTTAGCCCTCTAGGCAACGCATAGGCAATTGTTTGGTGTTGTAGGTGTCGTCTATGTGCAGAGGTAATTAGTAACTTGCTCGTCTTCTTTTCTTCATGGACAGAAAGTGTATGGATAAACTTTAAAAAATTAAAAAAAAGAGGTTACCGAACAACGATATTACCTATTTACTTATAGGATGAAATTCTTGAAAGTCATGTTTTATTCGGCCGAAGACATAATTTAGGAAGCACGTGACTCATTTTTTTACATAAGATAAATATTTCAAAACGCAAATAACCTATAACCCGATGGTCGAGAAAGAAAAAACGTTTTAAAAGCCAAATTAAGAACTCTGAAAGACGGAAAGACACCGAAAAAAACCGTACGAAAATAAGCGAGTTCGATTCACAGAACGATGTGTTACGAATTTGAAAATTGGATACCGGGCACGTTGTGTGCATTACGTAAGTTGTCACGTGTGGATATCTGCCACTTTACTAAGACCTTACCATGCCCCTACTAATACCTAAGTTGATTTAACTTCTAGCCGCGTGGGAGGGGTGAGGTAGCTCTACTACGCTGGCTTGCACACACGCGTACAAAGGACTGTTGTAAACAATGTAGACAATTTTCACGTTGCCGCAAGATTGTGGAATGGCAAACGTGTGTTCATTGCCAAGGTTGCGGAGTTCACGTGTTAGTATAATCAAGTTAGCCTAAGTAATTTGCCGTTACGTTTGATAGCTAGCCTGTAATAGTTACATTAGGAACAGTTTAAGGGGTGGATTTTTGACGTTGTAATTTGTGTGCCATGCTAAACGTATTGCACACAAATTACAACGTCAAAAATCCACCCTAAGTTAGTTTACACATGGCCATGACACGTGAGTAGGTCGGGAAGTCTTTGATGCTATGAGATACGATATATCCTATTACCATTGCATTTATGAGCTTTATTAATGGTTAAGTAGAATGTTATGTTGTTGTCGACTTTCGAAATCCAAGAAAACGGTGGATATAGCGGGGCCAGGTATATATAATAAACTACCCGACAGCATTAAAAATATCGAAAAGGACCTAACTTTCTTTAGTCAATTAAAAAAATGGCTGACTAAAAACGCCCTTTATGACATGTCAGAATATAGCAACGAAACTGTGAATTAATTTTAATCTAATTTTTTATATTTTATAACATTAATTTGAATTTTTAGTTGACATTTGAATAGAATTGAATAGATTAGTCACTTGTATTAATGAATTTATAATTATACTTAATAATTTGACATGTAAAATTTGTAATTTTATGAATAAATGAATATGAATATGAATATGAATATACATGTTAAATTTCGATGTGGTTTTGTTTTGAAAAAATGTTTTTTTCACAATGATGGTCTTTCCGGTGAGACCGCGGACGAAAGAACAAAAGGAAAGAAAGAAAAGAAAAAGGCAAGCATAGTGTAGAACGGCCTCAGACTAGTTGGATCGATGATCTTCACAAGGTGGGCTGGATGAGAGAAACCGAGGATTGTGCACAATGTTGAGTAAGAGAGGCCTATGTCCAGCAGTGGACTAGTATAGGCTGATGATGATGGTCTTTCTGAGAGCGCCGGTAATTCAAAAAAGACGTTATGTAAAGGAATTTTATGAAAGCAATTTTGTCCAACTGAAATAGATTCGCTTCGCTCGCTCTTCATAATTTTTAATGATCCAAACTCTTTTTACTTAAAGAAAACAGCCATTTACAGTCAAGTTAGAACGTGTATCCTTTACTAATACTACAATATAAGCTTTGGTAAATTCGCAACTATGTCAATTGCTACAAATCGTCCCACGACATTTTATTTATCATTATTTGGTAACAATAATGCGCCAGGTGCCAAATACGTGCCTAAATTACAATTAATATTTCATAACACCAAAACCGCTTGAAACGAAACTTAAACAATATAGGTTAACAATATACGTATATTAGGGTTTCCTGTCGCGTGTTTGAAATTCACGTGAATACATACACGTGACAGAAAAATGTGTTTTCATAGTTACACGATACGTTGTTCAATAGTTTACGATTTATGTTTGTAACTCAATTTCCGCATGGTATTAAATGTTATATAAAACTTTTACGTTTTATATACCGTTGGAATTTTATGTGGCGCAATGGCAGCAGCTACTACATTTTTCATCATCAGCGTAATCATTTTGGCCAGAACGTCCACTGCTGGACTGCCTTCCCCAATTATCCACACGACAATCGGAGTTGTGCTAGCCGCTGCCAACGGCTTCTTCCCGCAATCTTTAACAAATCTTCCATCCTTGCGGGAAGCAGCAACATATCGCCTTTTGTACTCGGACGCCAGAAACTTAAGACTCAACGGCCATCAGTTCTACGAGCAATACCCTTTTTTTTCTTTTTTTTTTAACGCAGTGAAAACTCATTTACGAGTACCCCAGGGCCCGGGGGGGGGCCGGGGGTTATGTGGGGCTCTTTCCCCCGTCCTCTTTCCCTGCAGAAAGGGGAGGGGGGAACATACCCACTAAAAACACTGCGGCATTGTCCGCTTGCCGGGTTTAGGAAGGCGCCGTGGGAACCCGAAGATTCGAGCAGACGACGCCCCCCGGCAGGCCCGGCTTTCGCCAGGGCCACCCGCGCCAAGGAGGGAGGAGTCGCAGCGCTTCGACTCCCCCCCCAGACGTGCAGGACCGTGCAATGCGAGCGAGGGGCCCCCGCCCTACGCGCGCTGGCCCCACTAGGGGTTCAGGCGGGCAGCAAACTGCCGCCGCCTTCGCCCCGTTCGTCTGCGCCGGAACGGGGGCGCGTGGATGTCCACCTCGCGATCCCGTTCCTCGGCCTACTTTTGGAGCATTACTGCTCCTCCTCCCAGGACTCGTGGCCCACAAGCATAGCCTCGACTACGCTGTGGAGCGACAAGTCCGTCCGTCCGAAAACGACCATGAGGACGAGCAATACCTAACGCTCTCTGCCATATAAGAAGGGCAATTTGGTGAGCTATGTCATTAACTATAGTTGTATATGTCACTTTGACTTTTTTTTTCTTTTAAATTAAACTAATCCAACCATCCACTGAAATATTCTACAATAGTTCTAAGACATCCTAAAAAAGTACCTAGATACTTACCTAATAGAAAAAATGATAATTTAATTGCCCACTATTTTCAACAAAACACACAATTTTGTGTCTAAGTATCAATTATTGGGACACTTACCTTTATCCCCCTTTACCCTTGAGCCTTAAAATATTTGACCGTTGGAGGAGCAAC
This sequence comes from Pandemis heparana, assembly GCA_963854515.1. Taxonomy (NCBI): domain Eukaryota; kingdom Metazoa; phylum Arthropoda; class Insecta; order Lepidoptera; family Tortricidae; genus Pandemis; species Pandemis heparana. The sequence continues at coordinate 7,594,576 of OY978030.1, read as the reverse complement.
GTGACGTTTATATAAGCCTGCCCTAAGGAAACTCGGTCTTTCAGCCGGTTCACGTTGCCTCGACAAAAGATAGGCTCGAGAAAAAGGTAAATTGCGCAATGGACTTTACGTTTACTGAGTAAATGGACACGTGAGCCTTTGACCGTATTGAAATGTCAATAACTTAATAACCATGGAACTGATTTTGATAAAATTGATGTTAAACCAACCTTGGTATGTATTCTACAGAATAAAAGAAGAATCATTGAAATCGGTCCACAGATAGCGAAGATATAGACGAAAAAACAATTAAACTCAGAATCTCTTGTTTCTGAAGTCTATAAAGAAATAAAATACTGGGTGAAACAATGAGGGTTTTGTAAATGATTTACGAGTAGTAGGCCCCTGTGCAAAGTCTGTTCGGATCTACCATCTTACTTGCTATCCAGGTGCCAAGCAGCAGTATTAGCGCCGCTGAGTTCCGGCATGGAGAAAAAGACAGTCAAAGGAATTCCTACGCTTAACGCTCTGGTGTTGCAGGTGTCGATTGATAGTTTTGGCTTACCATCCCGTGTCCCACTCGTCTTCCTCTCTAATCTGTGAACCATTCTCCTCTGCCGAAAAATATGATAAGCAATGGCCTTATTAAATAACAGAAATATCCTACTAATATTATAAATGCGAAAGTTTGTGACGATGTGACGATGTGACGATGTGATGATGTGACGATGTGAGTGAGTGAGTGTGTATGTTTGTTCCTTCTTCACGCTAAAAAAACTGGATGGATTTGGAAAAAATTTGGAACGAAGATATAGCTGGTACCCTACATTGAAACATAGGCTACTTTTATCCCGAAAAATTGCACAGTTCCCGAGGGATAGCGATAAACATGTAAATTGCTAATTCTACGCAGACGAAGTCGCGGGCAGAAGCTAGTTTGGTATAAGGAGGGGAGAAGAGTAATGCATCCTGGGCAACAAAACATCCGTCATTGCCACTATCCGACTTTTAGGTTATGCAAAATAACAAAACAAACTTTCTTAACCTGCCGAAATTATCTTGTCTCTTTCCCTCCGTTTGAGAAAACAAAAGATCAGTGCAACGCAATTACCAAGAACCATACATCATAATATTATGTAAGTCAAAGTCAAAATAACCATAACTTAAATATTTTCGTGTGAAAATAGCTCTTATTGCCTTGGAATAAAGACTAGTGCGCAGTCGGGCCAGCCATGTGCGTATGCGCACGTGAAGTCGTTGCGCAACGCAAGGTCGAGTTATGTAACGCTAACACATTGTCAACTAGTTACCTTTGCTGTATACAAGTTTTATGAGTGTATAATGCACTCGTATACATATTTTAGTGACGTTATTTGTAAATATTTAACACCATGGTAACCGGTCCTAGGGATCTCTAAAATAATAAAAACGAAAACAATAAAAATAAAAACTAACAATAATAAAAACTGGCCGACCCGGCTAAGTTCGTTCCGATTTAGAATCAATTTATTTTATTTCATTAGAGATTGTGTTGCCTGCGAAATATATTATATTAATAGCTGTTGCCAGCGACTTCGTCTGCAAAGAATTCGTTTATCGCTATCCCGCGGGAACTACGCAATTTTCCAGGATAAAAAGTAGCCTATGTGCTATTCCAGACTTTTCTCTATTTATGCGCCGAATTTCATCCAGATCCGTTTGGCCGTTCTGGCGTGATTGAGTAACAAACAAACATCCATCCATCCATACTTTCGCATTTATAATATACTAGCTGTTGCCAGCGACTTCGTCTGCAAAGAATTCGTTTATCGCTATCCCGCGGGAACTACGCAATTTTCCGGGATAAAATGTAGCTTATGTGCTATTCCAGACTTTTCTCTATCTATGTGCTGAATTTCATCCAGATCCGTTGAGCCGTTTTGGCGTGATTGAGTAACAAACAAACAAACATCCATCCATCCATCCATCCATCCATCCATACTTTCGCATTTATAATATTTGTTAGATTAGTTAGATTCTTTCCATAATTTTTTTAATAGCTATTTAGGGTGGAGATAAATCCAACAAATCTGGAATGGGATGGCGGCTGGGGTTTTTCCAACTGGCTACGACATGGGTACCTTTAAGAGGCGAGTGTACCACTTTTTGCATGGCCGGCAACGCGCTAGCAGTCCCAATGGTGCTGTGGTTGTCCATGGACGGCGGTGATCACTTACCATCAGGTGCACCCCATGCCCGTTTGTCGGTTTTGATATTTAAAAAAAAAAAACGTAAAAATTAATGCTGTCGTTCTTGATTCATAAAATATGGTGCAAAAAACACCGATTGCTCCAAAGCATTTGATTAAATTTCCGATCAATTGCTTGTTCAGAAGTTGGAAACATAATTATGGTGTACATGGCAATCTACTGCGTTGGGAGGGGATGGCGTCTTAAGGCTTAAGAATTTTTCTAAAGAAGCAGTGGCCAAGCCGGAGGGAGCAGCTTAGATTTCCGATCACCTACTACGCAATAGGGAATATTCATGTATTTTTTTTATTACTTATAATGCATCTATAACACAGAAAAAAATATAAACAGGCTTGAAAATATCCAAATTATTTTTTAAAGTGAAATTTAAAACATCGTATAAATTTGCGCCGTTCAAAACGCCGCCATTGAGCGCGCGCTTTTGATGACGTCATTGGTCATATCCCGTTTGTCTATGCTAATATTATTAAGGAAAAATTAATATTTTTTGTATTTTTGTATGTTTGTTATAGATTCACTCAAAAACTACTGGACCTATTTTAATAATTCTTTCACCATTAGAATGCTACATTATCCCCGAGTAACATAGGCTATAGAATATTTTCAAAAAGTTGGGGATTCGTGTGAAAAATTCGATTAGGTCACCCAAGGTGTGAAAAAAAACCAAAATAATCCTTTATAAATATTGCGTACGACTGCAGAAACTGTTTATCAACAGTTTCTGCAGTCGTACGCAATATTTATATATAGCAAAATGAAATATATAGCAAAGTGATGTACTAGGTACAGTTTTATAGGAGACATCAATATCTACAAAAAAGTCCGCTATACTATTATGTTTAGTTATTACAGTTATGTCACAATAACTACTTTTTGAAAATCTAAATTTATAATGTCTCTATGTAAATAACCAGTATAAAATAACCTCACGCTGCGTACATTTTGCTTAGAACCAGGTCTCTGCTAAAAATGGATATAATATTAGCTAGCTGAATTTGTACGGAATCCTCAGTGAGAGAGTCAGACTCGTATTTGGCCAGATTTTTTTGTAAGCCCCGACACAAAAATATAGTTTTTGATATATATTTTTTGTTAAATTAAATACCTATATCTCTACTCGTGCAAAGCCAGGCCGGGAGGCTAGTTTACTCCTTCTTTCCTACGTATACATTTCCAGTTTTAATTACTAAACAGAATCAGATCACAGATTTTAGTTTATAAAAGTTCGGTAAAACTATTGATATTGAGGTTTTACGAAATTTAACCAAATTTTTATGATTGATGATGATGATTAATCATCTGAAATAAATTTCAGGTAACAAAGGAAGATACATCAAATATAGATTCACTAGAAATCACCACAGGTTTTTAAACTAATTTTCTCACAAACACTACTAAAACAGTACGAAAATCAACGCCGATAAATCCAATTTGTGACATCTGACGTCACACTTCGTTTTGACCAATGGTGACGCGTTTCTTAAGTTTGAATTTCCCACCCATATTTTTCACTTTTTATACAATGTTTTATGGGTTTAATTCATAACTAAATAAAAAAAATATTATAATCATACGATAATAAAGATTCAAGAAAAAAAGATTAAACACAGTTTTTTTATGAATATTCCCTATTAAAACAACAAAACTCATCATGGAATGGAAGAATTAAATCCACGTGCAAAAGTTCCATTTAGGGGACCGTTCCAGAAAGTCACGCGGCTTTTTGTTTGAAACAATGTAAGAATCCTTAAAAAAAAATCCGATGTCGAAATTAAATACCCACGTAAAAAGTTCCATGTGACTGTATCTAGAAATTTCTCAGCATTACAAAGGAGCGGAGCGCTCAGTTGTTCTCGGAAAGTTTGTTTTCGAAGTTCGGTGCGTAAATTGTTCCGTGGCTGTCCAGAAATTTCTCAATTGGCAAAGCAATGGCTGCGGTTGGTTTTGAAAAATATGCATAATCGAGGTAAGGTGCGTAAGATGTTTTATGTGAATGACTGTATCTAGATGTTTGTCAGTTGGTATTTGGTTTTGGAAAGGATGGTTTTATTTATGAAAAAGGGCAAAAGAGGCAACTTGTTTGACCCAATTGAGACATTTGTGTTAACTTGGGAACCTTATACTATCGCAAAAATATAGTTATACTGTAAATTCCTTGTATAAATATACTAGTAGTTAAGTAGAATTAAATTATTGTAAAAGTATTTGTTTTGAAAAAATGGCTTTTTGCAAAGTTTCTTGTCGCGCCTTCATGGTCTTTCCGAATGCGCTGATAGTTTTAAAAACAGACATGTAAAAGAGCGCTTTACTGGGTGGTCTATTTGCAAAATTAAAGTTTTGACTTTCATTTCGAATTTGATTTTGATTTTGATGGTAAGTGCAAGGGTGGTGACCCTGTACCCAGACTACTGTTAGATTATATGAATGATGAGATTGATGATTGTGGATGATACGAATGTAATTCTCACGAATTTTCTTACACGTGTAAACTGAGCTTTTGACTTTTTATATCTTTTGCCTATTCGCTCCAGTGGATACAAAGCAAGTGTTTTAAAATTACCATTTAAGTCGGGTACAATTAAAATATTTTTTGGGTATGTAAGAGGCTGTTATTGGTTACAATAAAAACTACGTCACGCCCTCTGTCGTACGTTCCGTTTCTACGTTTGAAGATATAATAAATTAAAATATTAAAATGAAAACAGTTGCGTTCGCAACAGGAATCATCCGATCACTTTCGAAATAATGGTGAAGACTAAAAAGTTACACACTGTGAAAGTTTCGATAGTAGGTTGTTCAAATTACGACTAACTTTTTCATTCAGTATGCTTAGTGTAGGTTTTCGGTCACAGAACACGTCTCGACCGCGTTTGCGTTAAAATGTAAATTTGAGTCAAATACTATGGGAACAGTTTGTTGCCGTTTCGATCCGCAAGTGGCGCTGCCAATTTTTCCTAAGTAAATTGAGACGTTTACGTGAACGCGTTCGAGATGTTTGTTCTTGTAAAAACTTACACTAGAGGCTCAGTATGCTTAGTGTAGGTTTTTGGTCACAAAATACGTCTCGAACGCGTTTGCGTTAAATTTTAAAATGTCAAATAGTATGAGAACAATTTGTTGCCGTTTCGATCCGCAAGTGGCGCTGCCAAATATTTTCATAGTAATTGAGACGTTTACGTGAACGCCTTCGAGACGTTTTTATATGCGAAAACTTACACTAAAGCCTCTGTTTGTTGTCGTTTCGTTCCGCTAGCGGTGCTGTCAATTATCCCATAGTAATAATTGAGACGTTTAACGCGAACGCGTTCGAGACGTTTTTTTATGCGAAAACTTACACTAGAGGCTCTGATACGAAATTTAGTTATACATTTCTGTGGATAACTTTCATGTCACAATGGAAGGAAAAAGTTAGTGGTAATTTTAACTACCTACTAACGCAACTTTAAAGGTGTGTAACTTTTTTTTTATGTGAATAGGATGGCAAACGAGCAAGTGGGTCACCTGATGGTAAGCGATCACCACTGCTCATAGACACCCGCAACCCCGGAGGTATTCCAGATGCGTTGCCAACCTAGAGGACTTAGATGAAATGCCTCTTGTGCCCGTAATTCCCCCGGCTGTCTTACTCTCCACACCTGAACACAGCAGTGCAAGCACTGCTGCTTAGCGGCAGGATTAGCGAGTAAGATGGTGGTAGCGATCCGGACGGACCTTGCACAAGGCCCTACCACCCGCAAATTATTGGTCTTCACCCATTAGCTGACGATAACTTCACAGAGAGCTGCAATTTACTTGGGTGGGATTCCCCCTATCGGAACCTCATATCAATAACAAAATAATCTATGACGTATGCAGTCAAATTTGAAAAACAAGGCTACACGCATATACGTAATACTGTAAAAATAATCGTTTGTGCACACACATACGTACCATCAGCCAAATATGTGGTCTTCCACCCTAAGGTTAAAATTCCTTTGCACATCACAACTCAACTTGAAAGTTCGACTTTAGCGACATTTTCATTTGATAGGAAGTTGGATGAAAAGTGATAGACCACTTATTTGGGCGACCGTACATCGCTTCTTTGTCCTTACGGGGTAGACGGAGTCTAAGGTAATAAAGAGCTGAAGGCCACGTTTAGCATGATTGTGGGCGTATATGTGGAAACGGGAATTAAAATACATACATACATACCGTCACGCCTCTTTCCCACAGGGGTAGGCTGAGACTATTTTGTTCCACTTGCTACGATCCTGACATACCTCTTTCGCTTCATCCACATTCATCAATCTCTAAAATCTATTAATTAAAATAGTCTGTGTCTATTACAAAATACAAAAATGACGAACGAGTTCAAAATGTCAGTCATAAATAGTACTAATATTATAAATGCGAAAAGTTTGTATGGATGGATGTTTGTCACTCTTTCACGCCAGAACGGCTGAACGGGTTTGGATGAAATTTGGAACAGATATAGATTATGGTCTGGAATAACTTGTACATGGGCTACTTTTTATCCCGGAATATTGCGTTGTTCCCGCGGGGTAGCGATAAACGAATTCTTTGCAGACGAAGTCGCGGGCAACAGCTAGTTATAAAATATGCCTTTTGTCATGGACACACGGAATGATTATTGCAAAGAATGTTTTTCGTCCCATTTAAACGAATGCTCTCGAAATTGTAAACAGCAATGATACTAAAAATTTATTCAAGGATTTTTTTTTGTTTTCCTGCCCTTATTACCTAACAAAACATTCAACTTGCTTTGTTTATAATTAACGTAAACACCAACTCGTGATTACAATGTCAACAACCTTGCAATTTGTACTTCAATCGCAGCTTCTAATCTAAATGTGCGACGCAAAAAAATCGTGCAATATTCCAACAAGAAGTTTGTCATACCCATTTTCAAGTAAGTGTCGAATAACATCTATTTAAATTCATGTCCTTATTAAGAAAACACCAAAAGATTCGTACGACGCAATTTTAGAACAAAGAGTTACGAAATATTTGTTTTTTATCGATCTGCGATAAACACTATCAGACGCTTACTGAGTCACTCGGTTATTTTAAGGTCGCTTTTCGAACAAACATAAGGCATGCTGCAATAACACTGGCCACGAACAAACAAAGTGTCAACGCCATTAAACTTTTAAAAACAAAATCGCTTTCTACGTTTTAAAATTCGAATAATTTCAAATTATACAACTATTTGTGGCGAGTTCAGGCGTGCTATTTTTATCTTCGAGACAATGCTCTATTTTCAAATCGGTTTTTATCACGTGATTGAAATGGCCTACCGTATCATTCTAAAGTTATTTGTATTATATCAAAGTAGGATGTACCGAACGTGTATTCCGGTATATGATAACAGCAATGCCATAAGTATTTCATACTCTTATCTCTTGTAATCAACATTGTTCGATAAACAAAATAGGATGTAAAAAACATTCATTATGAATCACAGTTTATACGTCACATATTAATGAAAATAAAACGTAAATATATCTAATAAATAACCGAGATTGATTCACGCGAATCTTCGTTTCCGTTTCCCGAGAAACGTCATGAGTCATAAAACGGCGCCAAAACTTGTCGTTGCGACGCCATTACGGTTTTTTTTCTAATTCAATGTCAATGACGCGAGTTAGATACTCGGATACCGGTTTCTTATGTAACCTAACGTTTAGACTTGCGTAATGCCTATTTAGAGCATAGTTCTAAGAATCGTTAAGGTAAGCAAATTAATATTTTATCTGTATTGGGATTTGCTTGATAAGACGATAAGGAAATAATAGGTATTACACAATGTTTTTCATAATTGAGTCCGCAGTTTGTTATTACCGGCATCGTTGTTTTTCGAAGTTGTTATTTTCTCTGTAAAAACGCTTTTTATGTAAACAATAGCCATGTTTTAGGTACAGATGTTTGGTTAGCAGTAGTTTAAACTAGTTAACAATCACAATTTTAAAATTAACGTTTGATAACGATTCCGATTAGTAGACCGCAAAACATGATTAAGTGTTTTTTTTTCTTGTAAATAACAAAGTGGTTTCGTAATACTTTTATTTTCATCTGTTATTATACATATATGTATAATTAACTTGTTTTTTACTAAGCATTTAATTACCTAAAATTTTTGTTGTACTTGTACCTATTATTTAAATTATAAACCTCGAGACTCAAAAACTACTGAAACGAGGTTAGAAAGCATTAGTATTAATTAAACCAAAGCTTCTAAAATGGCTCAAGACTTATTACAGAAATTATTATTCAAATCCAATGATACGCAAAAAATAAGATAGCCTAAAAACAACAGCAATATAATCTACATAGGCAAAGTTTAATGTCTTTCGTGACTATATATTTTTCTAATATCATCCAATGTCTAATGTTATTCTATGTTTATCTGAAAAACTGATGCAATTTCTATATACATTGGATAGTTAAATGACTGAATCATTTCATCATAATCTAGATCAAAAAAATTTGATAATAAAGTACTAGCTCACTATTTAAATGGGTCAATTTCTTCTAGAATTGTTTAATCTATAAATGCCAATTTTGATCTAATCACGTATTACTACTCATATGTTGTAGAACAGAAGATCATAAATAGTATAAAACAGATGCATGTCATAATCATAATTAATTACCAGGCCAGATTATTCACGTAGGCAGTTTTCTATTAAATATTTAATTTACTTAATAAACGTAATTTAATTTTATTTATATCAGAACACGTAGTATCTTACATTGAATTATTTTTAAAGTAACGGAGAATCATGCTTAAACGTTTAAACATAGGGGAAAGTGGTCACCATTTGTACACATACCTTATAGTTGAAAAATGGCTATAACCCTTTAACATTTTGACATAATAGTTTCGGACGTTTTTTGTAACAAACTACAGTATACTTGTTACACTACACTTAGGTACATAAACTAGCTAAATTTAGCAATTAAATGAAAAATAAAAAATGAAATCTAAAAAGTGTACGAATGGTGACCACTTTCCCATTATGTGTATATGCATTTTACATAATTATTCAAGTTACACGTCTGAAAAAAATGTATTATTATAAGATGGCAATAAAAATAATGTATAAACACATATTAAGGTCATACCATGGAAACTTTGATGGTGACTAAACTTGGCAATCTAGAATGATGTCGCAATGCAAGTATTTGAACAGGAAATTCCGATGATCTTCCTTCAAAGCATGTTTTGTGTACTGTAAAAAAAAATGTGCAGTCTTTCCTCCTCTTTTAAATTACGTTTTAGTGATCTGTCAGAAAAATGCACTTGGGCTTGTCACTTCATAGTATAAAACAAAGTCGCTTTCTCTGTCCCTATGTCCCTATGTATGCTTATATAAATCTTTAGAACTACGCAACGGATTTTGATGCGATTTTTTTTAATAGATAGAGTGAATCATGCGGAAGGTTTATATGTATAATACATGCATAATATACCGTGCGAAGCCGGGGCGGGTCGCTGTTTGTTTATAAAACCGGTAAAATGGCTTGGGATAGACTATAGGTAAATAAGATTATTTACTGTGACGTCATAAGATCCTTGGAAAACGATCGATCAAACTTAATGAATTCACGAAACAAAGCCAATAAATTGCACTGATTGTTAACGATAGATTAGAGATTATACATACATACATACCGTCACGCCTCTTTCCCACAGGGGTAGGCAGAGACTACTTTGTCCCACTTGCTACGATCCTGACCATACTTCTTTGGCTTCATCCACATTCATCAATATCTTCATAACATGCTCGTTGGTTTCGGATACTTTTGACCTGATCTTTTTCCAAAACGTCCCCAATTTGATCACGGAACGTCCGTCTAGGCCAGAGGTTCCCAAACTCTTTTGTTCCATAGACCACTTTCAAAATTTTGCTGGATCCGGTGGACCCCCTGCAGCTACATTACCACAGATTTCTAAAATAAATCTCGAAAAAAAAATTAAGATTAGCTCTATAATCTATGGAAACTTGCGTTGTTGCTGAGTTTCAACGATAAATTAACAGTTTTCGATAAAATTGGTTAGAATTGATTGCTTGATAGGGTTAATTATTTGAAAATAAAGTCGACTAAACAAATTTTCAATTATATTATATTTTTGTGCTGCGAGTGACTCCATCCTACTATACTTTCTTGAAATCTACAATGACTCACAGCACAAGAACCAATCAATTCTCAGAAATTTTATTCAATTTTCATGCACCCCCGCTTGCGATTGTGGACCCCCATTTTTGGTCACGCCCAACGTAGACCCCCGTCGAGTCTTCCGTGGACCCCTGGGGGTCCACCTGGACCACTTTGGAAACTACTGGTCTAGGCCTTCCCTCCTAACGCACCCATTCACGCTCCCCATATACTTATGTATACTTGTTTAGTTACTCTTCTCTCATCCATCCTCTTAGGTACGAGACCAAACCAACTAAGCATACTTTTTATATCCTAGTCACTAGAGATTATCACTATCACTACATAGTATAAAACAAAGTCTCTTTCCGCATCTGTCTGTCTGTCTGTCCTTATGTATGCTTAGTTCTTTAAAACTACGCAACGGATTTTGATGCGGTTTTTTTTAACAGAGATTGATTCAAGACGAAGGTTTTTCTAACTAATATTATAAATGCGAAAGTATGGATGGATGGATGGATGGATGTTTGTTTGTTACTCAATCACGCCAGAACGGCCCAACGGATCTGGATGAAATTCGGCAGAGAAAAGTCTGGAATAGCACATAGGCTACTTTTTATCCCGGAAAATTTCGTAGCTCCCGCGGGATAGCGATAAACGAATTATTTGCAGACGAAGTCGCTGGCAACAGCTAGTTACGAGTATGTATAATTTTACGCAGATGAAGACGCTGGCAGAAGCTTGGAGATACTAAAATAAAATTAGTAGTTTTCTGGTTAATGATTCAAAGACATTTAGGATTAATATGGACCACCTTTGGATCTGTTACTTTAGGCTCTATCTACATCGTAAGGGATAAAAACGTGATTTAAGTATGTATGTATTTACTAATTAGCAGATAATAATACTTACAGAGTTTTAGCTAAGTGCCCGCTATCACGAATTACCTAACGACTTATATTTCTCGCCGACAAAGCCAAACGAGGATAATGATTACAAGTTGATATTTGACTCAGAAACGAGCGTTGGGATATTGTTCGAATAAACATTGACTCTGGCAAACTGCAACATTGAAAAAGTTACACCATACACATTACTTAGCTATTTAGGTCTCGATTTTATCAATTTTAGGGTTCCGCACCTCAAAAGGAAGAAACGGAACCCTTACAGAATCACTTTGTTGTCCGTCCGTCCGTCCGTCCGTCTGTCAAGACCCTTTTTCTCAGGAACGCGTCATCAAGCTGAAATTTGTATCAAATACTCAGGTCTACTGTTCCTTGGAGCTGTGAAAAAATCAAACTTCTAAGCCAACGCTAACAAAAGATACAGCCGTTTATGCCGCAAATTTGCGCAAATTTTCGAAACTCGCAAGGGAATCAAAACCTACAGAGTATTTCCCGTGAACGCAGAATCTTGAAATTTGGCACGAAGCAACGTCTTAGCGCAGATAAAGGAAAAATTGCGAAAACCGTAAATATGTATGTATGTCTGTATATATCTGCGACCAATATAAAGTGACCACACACTGCGTACATCTTGCTTTGGAGCAGGGCTCTGCTTACACTGGTTTATAGATATTTATAGATAACGGTACGGAACCCTCGGTGCGCGAGTCCATTCGCACTTGGCCGGTTTTTTTATTATAATTATTATTATACTACTCTCTTATTGACATGCGTTTAGCTTTTTTGACATGATAAGCCATTAATGTTAATATTTTCTACACATACATACATACATAAATCACGTATTTATCCCTTACGGGGTAGACAGAGCCTAAGGTGGCAAGACCTAAAGGCCACGTTTAGCGTGACTGTGGGCGTATATGTGGAAAGGGGAATCAAAATAGTGATGGGTTGTTAACTGCATCGCCTATAACATGATTACTAAATAGTATTTTCGCCCATTCCCTCGACGGACTTTTACCATCTGCGCGGGAAGAGAAGCAACTGGTACATTCTATGTTTTTTCTTTACTCCCAGACCAGAATGGAAGAATATTTTCTACATTATTTGATTTTTGACATTAATATATAAAAATTAAATTTAAAAATGTGTCACATCTTGCATGACACAATTGAGTATGTCAAATAATATACAAAATAGTTCTAGTGAATTTTAGAATGTGCTTTGTTAATGACACTAATTATGGAGCCCTTTTGTTCTTTTCTTATCTTAAATTCGGCGAAAATCTTAGGAATCAAGTTATAAGCGATGCGACTAGCAACACATCACTATTTTGGTTTCCCTTTCCACCTCGCCCACAATCATTCTATTCGTGGCCTTTATGTCTTGTTTCCTTAGACTCTGTCTACTCCGTAAGTAATAAAGACATGATTTATGTATGTATGTATGTATCTTCAATGTATCGATTCAAACTTTCGCGATTTTCACATTTCATTTCATTTGTTTTTTTTTTACTTTTTGTTTTTGTTTACGTGATTAAGTCCCGTTTTATCCTACTAATATCATAAATGCGAAAGTTTGTGACGATGTGACGATGTGATGATGTGTCGATGTGAGTGAGTGTGTATGTTTGTTCCTTATTCACGCTAAAACGACTGGACGGATTTGGATAAAATTTGGAATGAATATAGCTGGCTCCCTAGATTGAATTGAAACATAGGCTACTTTTTACCCCGGAAAATTGCTCAGTTCCCGAGGGATACCGATAAACATGTCAATTGCTAATTCTACGCGGACGAAGTCGCGGGCAGAAGCTAGTTAGATATATAATAATGTGTATGTATCTTCAATTTAGACTTTAGCATTGTCGTTATTCCCCCGCCCACCGCCCAATATGAAAATGTCAAGTCAGATATCGTAACAACGCGGTATCATAATCGAAATCTTATCATAGGACGCGAAATGATGGAATTTCACATTTCACGCTTGTTATTTACTTGGGTTCCAAGTACTTTCTCGATTAGTATTCGGTTTAGAAAGGGTAAAAATATGCGCAAACACTTATTTAAGGTCACCTCTAAAAATATGTCCTTTGTTTGTTTTTTGACCTGCAATTTGAAAAGCCGTGTTTTTGTTTTTAAAAAAATGCTGATCGTGTCTTGACGTCACTAACTAACCGTGAAAGACGTCAACTTCAAAAAGTTTCGCTTTGGCGTATAGGATTGTTAACCCTACGGATACGATACGGATACGGATACAGGCTTCAAGTCTATAATTATAGACTTCGATATTGTTACCCAGCGCAGCGCTGGGGCCTTACCATGACGTCCTAATTCCGACTCAGTTCAAGTTTTAGCTGTCACTTGTAGTATGAATCTGACAGCGAGTAGAGTTAAACATACATACATACTTGTGACCTTGGACTTAACCTTGAAAACGTTAAATTTATCCTACTAATATTATAAATGCGAAAGTTTGTGAGTGACGATGTGAGTGTGTACGTTTGTTCCTTCTTCACCCTAAAACGACTGGATGGATTTGGATAAAATTTGGAACAAAGATAGCTGGTACCCTAGATTGAAACATAGGCTACTTTTTATCCCGGAAAATTGCATGATTCCCGCGGGATAGCGATACACATGTTAAAGGTAGTAGCTACCTAGAGTCGCAGTGTAATTAATTATTGCAGAATATACTATCAACATCAGTTAGTAAGTTTAATTCTACGCGGACGAAGTCGCGGGCAGAAGCTAGTACGGTCGCCCAAATAAGTGCTCTACCACTTTTCATCCAACTTCCTATCAAATGAAAATGTCGCTAAAGTCAAACTTTCAAGTTGATAGCCTGTCTTATCGCCGTTATTATATTGTGACGTGCAAAGGAATTTTAACCTTAGGATGGTAGACCACATATTTGGCTGATGGCACCTACATAAATACTTAGTATAAATCAAAATCGCTTCCAGCCATACGTATAGATCTTTACACAACACATTTTAATGAATCAGGCGTTACTTTGCGGAGGTCCATTTCAATGAACACAAAATATTTACCTTGCAAATATTTTGTGTTCATTTTTAACACATTTTAATACGGTTGTCATCAATAGGTAGAATTATTCAAGAGCAAGTTTTATACGTATATTTAATAACCTGTGCAAAACTGGAGTATGTCGCTAGCTTTCTTTATTTTTATCTTAAGCCAGCTACGTGATTTCAAGGAATATAATTAGTTGGATTGAAGTAGGATTTCGTATCAGTTATATCTTAGATAAAATTAATGAAATTCTTTACAAAAGATCCGTCATAAGATCCGCAAAAATGAAACGGATACAAAACGAATATCCATTACATGATTTACATCTCTGTTTTTTATGAACTAAAAGACGGGGGTTTGCTCCGTGGAAGTTTAGAACTACGCAACTATGTTTATGGAGGAATTAGACAGCAAAGCGTTTTTAAAAATAAACAAAATTATTCAAGTCAGCTTCGTAACGTTAGATAGAGTTAAAGCTAGAGTCCCTGCTGCGATTATGTTTTTGACGTTAAACTTTGCGAAATCACATTATATTTAATAACGGGTTTAAGATTCTTTGTTCCGAACACCAATATATATTATATATAAAAACGAATGGTCGAAATGTGAAAAAATGGCTGACTAAAAATGCCTTTTATGACATCAGAATATAGTCACAAAAATTATGATTAACTTGACTTAATTTTAATATTTTTAATCTAATTTTTATATTTTATTACTAGCGACCCGCCCCGGCTTCACACGGTATATTATGCATGTATTATACATATAAACCTTTCTCTTGATTCACTCTATCTATTAAAAAAAAACCGCATCAAAATCCGTTGCGTAGTTTTAAAGATTTAAGCATACATAGGCACATAGGGACAGAGAAAGCGACTTTGTTTTATACTATGTAGTGAAGTGATTTGAATTTTAAAATTTTATTATATTTGGATTTGGATTTGGGTATATATTTTGAGTTGTTTTGACACGAAATAAAATAAAATAATGATAAAAATTACATGTAATAACTGTAATTATTACGAATAAATGAGTATGAGTATGTGTATGTATGTACGTTAACTCCCGAACGACTGCACCCACACAACTGAACAATATTTTTTTTGTTGTTTTCTATATTTTCAGAACATTTTACTCGCTAATCCTGCCGCTAAGCAGCAGTGCTTGCACTGCTGTGTTCCGGTGTGGAGAGTAAGACAGCCGGGGAACTTACTGGCACAAGAGGCATTTCATCTAAGTCCTCTAGGTTGGCAACGCATCTGCAATCCCTCCGGGGTTGCGGGTGTCTATGGGCAGTGGTGATCGCTTTCCATCAGGTGACCCACTTGCTCGTTTGCCTTCCTATTCACATAAAAAAAAAACAAGGTTTGTGTGAAACGAAATGTAGAATAAAACTGAATTGGGAGCGAAGCCGCGAGCAGATTACTAAATAATAATACAGACAATAATGTTTTATGTGGTCTATTCTTTTTTATTTATTTATTATGAAAGTCCGCTGGCAAAGAGAAAGGGGAGGCCTTTGCCCAGCAGTGGGACACCAAATAGGCTATTTAAAAACAAAAATTTAGCAGTCTCAGCTAGTGTTCCATAGGACTCGCTCGAGCCTTTTAGCTCGTTTTTTAATCCTGGCTTCGATTTTGACGCCTTTTGCTACAGCCTTTTTTTTTAAGACTACGGCCTTATTAAAATCACTAGCTCTTTGAAACCCATTCCATTAAGTCCAGCTCTAAAAAGACCTCCGGAGCTTTAAAATTCGGGCTAAAAAGGCTCGAGTCCTATGGAATACTAGTCTCGGCAGCATCTCACAGGCTCAGTCATTCTAATTGCCTGTACTTTGTCAGGTCACGTTACTATCACGCGCGAGGACCGCTGATAACAAATGCTGCACGCCAAGTTTTATCACAATAGGTATACCCAATGTTCGTTACGCAATACCTACGGGTAATAGAGCAGTGTTTCAAAAAAACGACGCGCGCGCAATACGTTCTCCTGAGCACTTACGCCCTTTTTACAGCGTCAGTGAACTAAAAATAGGTATCCGATAAATAGGCCGCCATCTTGATGATTTGACAGTTTCGTGACATTTGTTTTCAAAATTCGGTGGCCATTATCAATATCAGTAACCGACGCGTGTTTAATGTGGCTTGATAAATTCATTGTTTTATGTAAACTAATACACAAGACAACATTATGTAAGTGAATTACATAAATACAAGTGTTGCCATGCGATTTGGGTCTTTATCTTTCGCCTCATTTCTTATTCTTAATTGACTTGCAACGAATTAAAAAAAATTGCAACTAGATGTTAACCCACTTCCAATGGTCCAATATTATTTTCAATTTTTTAGTCGAGCCAATGGCGATGTAATAAATCAAGTATTTTTAGCAAAGTAGAGCATATTAAAAAAAACTCACAAAAACTTATAATACCTATCTACCTGTATTTTTGATACTTTTACATGTGGCATGTTATAAAAGAGAAAGTGCTTATTTATCTCGTTTTTTTAATGAAACTGAAGTAGACTTACACGCCCACCTTCTGTATTTACATTTGTGTCTTTATCTGTCTTTCGTCATCACATTCTTGGTTCCAGATCGTGATAAAAAAAATGTGACTGATAACTTACAGTATGTGGAACTTTAATAAGACATAATAAGAAACATTACGGAGGTCAACGATCCAACAGAGCTATCACAAAATTGTCTATTAATTTCTTGTTTTTTAAATATATGGTTTCATTGACTTTAATGATTTCATCATGACCTGCCCAAACTAAATGACCCTGTCCCTTTTTATGCCATTTTTCATTGGTCATAAATGTCATAATATTCGTTAGTCATTTTTTTTCGTAACACATGAAACTGTACATTATTCAGGAATTTTGGAAAAATCATCAAAATGTAGTAGTATTATATAATTTACCTAATGTAGTATGATTAGTTGGTTTGGTCACGTAGAGAGGATAGATGAAAGAAGATTAACTAAACAGATTTATACGGGGAGTGTGAATGGGTGCGTTGGGAGGGGAAGGTCTAGGCGGACGTACCATGATCAAATTGGGGACGTTTTGGAAAAAGGCCAGGTTAAGAGTACCCGAAACCGACGAGCATGTATGAAGAGATTGATGAATGTGGATGACGCGAAAGAGGTATGTCAGGATCGTAGCAAGTGGAACAAAGTAGTCTCTGCCTGTGGGAAAGAGGCGTGACGATATGTATGTATGTATGTATGTATGTAATGTAGTAATATTAGTTTTATCCCTACTCCTAATATGGTAGCTAACACGCAAATATTACAATGTTTTCAAAGCAACATTGTGCAAACATCAAATGCTAAAGTATCGGAAAGACCACCAGTTATCAAGTAAACAAATTCCTAATCAATTAATAAAATTATTATTAACTTTATTTACGGATACTCATAATTTTACACGGGATTTTCAATAACATGGTTTACGACAAAAAATTCCGAGAATATTTACAGAAAATTCTCATGCGAAAATAAGGAAATTCAAATATCTGAAGGTAATTATAATATTTGTGGTCAGCGGAATGTTCAAATTAATGAAAAATACGAGTATAATAATGAATTGTTGGGCTAGTTTTAATCTTTAACTAGAATCGTTTTAGTATTAGCGCTTAAGGAAAATCTACTGTTTGGTTTCCCGGTTTATTTCTTTGTCTTAAGCCAGGAATATACTTCTTCTTCTCTTTAATGGCGGCCGTAAGGCTTGGGCCAATGTCAGTATAATAAAAAAAATCAAAAATCTTGTTACAAAATGTCGGCAACGTTGTACGGTAATATGGTCAAAAGACCCCCCCTCCCCCCTGTCGGGCTCTTAGCCAACGGATAATAATATCCCTCAGAATCTGCTAGGAAATCATTAACCGAAGCCCAGGGTGCACCGGACCAAGCACTGCTCTTCCCCTCGGACGGATCCAAAAACGAACCGCAGCTCTTGACCACACGCGGAGGTAGCCCGACTCGCACCCCAGGGATATACTTGGGGACAATTAATATCCCACGACATGTCAAACGAAGCCGTCCGATTTAGACATAGACATAGACATAACTTTATTCGACATCAAAAATACACAAACTCCTAAACTAATACAAAAAACATAGTGACTTGATGATGTCGAAAAGGAATTCGACTCAGCATTGCTGCAGGTGCCTGCTACAGCGCTGATTTTCAGTCAAACCCTTCACATCCTTGCATCAAACGCGTTGGACAGGAATCAGTACAAATAAGTTTGTGTAGGAAAAGTGTGTAATAAAATAAATAAAAATAAATAATAAATTCATAGATTTACCAAACGATTTCGCCTGACATATCTGATGACATCGCGCGACTTATCCAGATAGCGACAGACGCGTCGCTCAGTGTTACCAGACATGTCGAGCGAAGTCTGGCAACGTCGCGCCATTTCACCCGACGTCGGTGGCGACACGAATCACAGGACATTTGTCCCCTGATGTATCCCTGGCTTTAAGTAGCGGAGTGGCAATGTAAATGTTTTTTATTCATTGAAATGGACCTGTAGGCTTATTGTCTAACTCGCTCGCAATCGCCATCGACTTCGTTTTGACATTTCATGTATGGGCTGAGAATTGGCATCGGAATCAGCTAGCTGTCACATTCATACAAATACTGTCAAAATGAGCACGATGGCGATTGCGAGCGGTTAGACAATAAGCCTAGAAGTATGCGAAGCCAAAAAAAATATAATGGTTCAATAGGAAAGTTTATGAGTATATTTTAATAACCTGTGCGAAGCCGGGGTAGGTCGCTAGTATAATAATCAAGAGCAAAACATACGCGTCGCGTAAAGTCCGCTCCAGCTCCACTAACTGTTGCCCGCGACTTCGTCTGCAGAGAATTCGTTTATTGCGTGCCCGCTGGAACTAACTATGCAATTTCTACTCGCCAATATAAATAGGAAAGTTTGGATGGATGGATGGATGTTTGTTTGTTACTCAATCACGCCAGAACGCCCCAACGAATCTGGACGAAATTCGGCACATATATAGAAAGAAGTCTGGAATACTTTCAACATGAAACTACCGTGAGACTCGCACATAGTTACAACACACCGGATAACTCACGTATAAAAGCCGAAGGAATGCTCCGACAATTGTTTCGGACTATTCCGTAGCAGTGTTCGTTTCGCTGCCGCCGGAGCGAGCGCTCTCTGATGAAGGGCTACGGAATAGTCCGAAACAATTGTCGGAGCAATCCTTCGGCTTTTATACGTTAGTTATCCGGTGTATTGTAATTAAGTCTGGAATAGCACATAGGCCACTTTTTATGCCGGAAAATTGCATAGTTCCCGCGGGATAGCGGTAAACATGTCAAAGGTCGTAGCTGTCTAGAGTTGCAACGTAAATATTTTTGCAGAACAACTACAAACATCAGAGTTTTTAATGATTCACGGTTAAGTTCATTCGAAATATTATAAACGGGATGTGAACCGCGATTACCTTTATTGAGCTCCCGATATTTCGATACAGTTGCATGTATCATGATCACGGGTAGACTGAAGAAATTGCGGGTGGATGTTATTGTTGGGTAGACCGAGCTCTGTCTACCCTCATTCTTGCGCGTCGACTGCGTGCACTCTCGTTACCACTGGAACCGTTCTCACTCGAAACTCGATTCAAACACACTACACTCACAGTGTCACTTCGCCCACCCGAAATTGATTTTGGACGAGAATTATATAAGGAAATCACCGGATTCCAGATATTCGACAATTTAAACCCATCCTCACGATTAAAATTTTTATGTTTATGGATTTCAACCGCTTCCCTCACCAGTCTCGGTATATAGTGGCGTTCTGTCGAAATGATCTTAGGGCTGTGCAGCTCAATCCAGTCATTTGTTCCCGACTCAATAAGATGTTCAGCAATAGCGGATTTGCGCGTGTCATTATTTTTGACTGCAGTGATGTGCTCTTTAATTCTACAGGCGATCGTACGTTTGGTCTGCCCTATGTACGAACTACCACAACTGCAATCAACCTTATACACACCAGGTTTTTCCAGGGGAAAATTGTCTTTGGGAGACCTCAGAAGTTGTGAAATTTTCCTATGAGGGGTGAAGATAGTTCTCACAGAGTACTTATCTAGTATTTTAGAGATCTTATCTGTCACCCCTTTTACAAACGGCATAAACGCTGGCTGTCTTGAAACACAGTGAGTAAGGCGCTTTGTATTCCTTCTTCGATTATAGGTGCTTGTATTATAACCGTTCATTCTCAAGACCCTTTGCACATGGTTCAACTCCTGTTCAAGATGCTGCTCGTCACAGAGTGCATGTGCCCGATTAGTCAAAGATGTCACAACTGAGCTTAAATGCCTAGGATGATGGTGCGAGCTTGCATGTAAATACCGGTCAGTATGGGTGGGTTTCCTGTACACTGAATGGCTCAACCTTCCGTCATCTCTGACTTTCAGGCTTACATCAAGAAATGCTAGACCCCTTTCCTGTTCCATTTCTAGCGTGAAAGTCATCGACCGATGAGTATTATTAAGATGGCCCAAAATCAGTTCAGTTTCACGTTTTCCACCCTTAATCACACAAAAGACATCGTCCACATACCTCTTCCAGATCTTTATGGGAAACGGTGGTTGAGTAATAGCCAACCGCTCAAAGTGCTCCATCCAAATATTAGCCACAACCGGAGCTACTGGACTACCCATTGCTACGCCCTCAATTTGTAGGTAGTATTGCCCTCGAAATAGAAAATACCCAGTGGTGAGACAGTGTTCAAGGAGCTTTACATACTCAGCAGGGATGTTATTTTGCTGGATCAGGTTCTTTACCACTTCAATACTATCCGCAACAGGCACATTCGTAAACAACGACTCAACGTCAAAACTGACCATAACTTCGTCTGGTTCAACTGAAATATGCTGGATAATCTCAATCAAATGGCGTGAGTCCTTCACATAGGAGTCTGTATGCCCGACAAGCTTCTGCAGTACACCAGCAACATGTTTCGCTAGGTCATAGGTAGGGGAGTCTATCTGACTAACAATAGGTCGTAAAGGTGTGTTAACTTTGTGAATCTTGGGTAAACCGTAAATTTTTGGCGGAAGTATGTTTCTTGGCCGCAAAAGAAACTTCACAGTATCATCCCCTAATGCTTGATGACAGTCCTGAACCAGCGCACGAGTGGCACGATTATAACGGGCAGTAGGGTTAAAATCAACCTTTTTGTACGTAGCTTCATCATTAAGCAGTTCTCGGATCTTGCCCTCATAGTCAGAGACATTCATCCATTCATCTTCACCCCTCATAGGAAAATTTCACAACTTCTGAGGTCTCCCAAAGACAATTTTCCCCTGGAAAAACCTGGTGTGTATAAGGTTGATTGCAGTTGTGGTAGTTCGTACATAGGGCAGACCAAACGTACGATCGCCTGTAGAATTAAAGAGCACATCACTGCAGTCAAAAATAATGACACGCGCAAATCCGCTATTGCTGAACATCTTATTGAGTCGGGAACAAATGACTGGATTGAGCTGCACAGCCCTAAGATCATTTCGACAGAACGCCACTATATACCGAGACTGGTGAGGGAAGCGGTTGAAATCCATAAACATAAAAATTTTAATCGTGAGGATGGGTTTAAATTGTCGAATATCTGGAATCCGGTGATTTCCTTATATAATTCTCGTCCAAAATCAATTTCGGGTGGGCGAAGTGACACTGTGAGTGTAGTGTGTTTGAATCGAGTTTCGAGTGAGAACGGTTCCAGTGGTAACGAGAGTGCACGCAGTCGACGCGCAAGAATGAGGGTAGACAGAGCTCGGTCTACCCAACAATAACATCCACCCGCAATTTCTTCAGTCTACCCGTGATCATGATACATGCAACTGTATCGAAATATCGGGAGCTCAATAAAGGTAATCGCGGTTCACATCCCGTTTATAATATTTCGTACAAACATCAGTTCTTCAACCTAATTCTACGCGGACGAAGTCGCGAGCAGAAGCTAGTATATACATATATCACAATGTCGGTTACTTTACTAATGTAATTACCGCCGTATTCTTTTTCAAGCTTGGTTATTTTTTAGTTTTTTTTTAGAAAAATATACCTAGATACAAATTAGTTGCGTTGATAAAGAGTCCCCAATAATATTCTCATAAAAGAAAGAGACTTAAAACAAAGGAAAAATATTTATCTGGATTTATACTTCCTCAGTAAGGTCTCAGACTATCTGCTTACTTATGAAATGAAATTAAAAGAAATGAAATATTTTTATTGCAAGAACACAGTTCACAAGCAAATTTTATCACAATCGGACATTATCGAACAAACAAATAAACAAAAAAATAAAATATAGCAATAAAGAGTTTACATACATACATACAAACTCACATTCGCGTTTAGTTATATAGTTACGATAATTTTCAACAGACCTTTGAACAAACGATAAGAACTTAAAATTAAATATTTATCAACAGTTTTAACTAATTTATTGGTTGAACGGGATCTTACCAATCTTGATGTGATAAAATATACGTGTATAAATACATTTTATCTATTCTGGTAATTGTATGAAACAAATCAAGGACATTGGGGTAACAACAATGACATAAAAAGAACGGAATTCTGCGTTGTGCGTTTGCTGGTTGAAACCGGACATTGGTAAGAATAAGTTCATTTTCCATCGTTATTATAAATGCGAAAGTTGGTGTGTCTGTCTGTTTTTCTGTACGTTTGTTACTTCTTCACGTTAAGACAGCTGAACGGATTGATGAAATTTGGTGCGTAGACAGTTGAATCTTTGGCACACAGGTTATTTTACGCGAATGACGAAAACTAAACGAATTTGTGGGGAATCTTCTTGGATCTTTCTTAAATAGGTATAGGTACCCTGAGTATTCAGTAAAATATTTAGAAAGAAAGAAAAAAGTTCATTTGATGTTTGATGATTTTGTAAAAGCTAGACGCGTAATAAAAGTATAAATACTTTTATTAGGTACAAATTTGTCCATGGTCATGTCAGGCGAAATCGCTATCTTTATCTTGTGGAAAATTTGTCTAATCTAAAATTGTTTCTTAGTTGTCATTTGCAACCAGTAAATAATATCAATAATGATGAACAAGCATTTTTTTTTATGTGAATAGGAAGGCAAATGAGCAAGTGGGTCACCAGGTGACCAGGTCCTGATGGTAAGCGATCACCACTGCCCATAGACACCCGCAACCCCGGAGGGATTGCAGATGCGTTGCCAACCTAGAGGGCTAAGATGAAATGCCTCTTGTGCCCGTAATTTCCCCGGCTGTCTTACTCTCCACACCGGAACACAGCAGTGCAAGCACTGTTGCTTAGCGGTAGGATTAGCGAGTAAGATGGTGGATTTATGGATGGACTAGCCGTTGCTCGCGACTTCGTCCGAGCATAATTAAAATTTTGTAATAGAGCTCTTAATCCGGCCGTGTCACCAATTTTTTTCTTAGCAGATGCCTACCTTATAATAACTGCGCAATCCATTCAGTAGTTTAAGCTGTTGGTTAATCGTCAGTCAGGGTAGCCTTTTATATTTATAAAATAGCATTCTACTGGTGAGAAAACTTTGAAAATCGGACGAATAATTTTAAGGATTACTACAGGCATCATACAATTCATCAATCGTTTCAAAATCGCATACATTACAATACAGTACAGTACAAAACAAATACACTTTATTGAACACTAAAAAAAGAGCAGTAAGTTTGGAAATTACTTCAACAGGGTAGTCAATTGACGGTCCGCTAAAAAACGAGCTCTTCCAGCCAAACATTTCAACAGAAACAAAAAATGTGAACAGAATAAAGTAGGTGGCAGAAACAACAGACTTTATAATAATAACAATAATAAAATCTTTATTTTGGACCAATAATTATCCATAGAAATGGTTAGTAATTTACAATAAAACTTAAAAATTTAAGGTTAGTAAATAAAAGTCAGCATTATAAAAACTTAAGTACCTACTATTTAACAGCAAATTCAGGTACTGTAGATGGTATTATTAGGTACCTACCATAGATGAAGAAACCCAAATGCCAGTGGGGAAGATACAACTCACAAACCGACTCGTGGAGTAGAGCTGTTCTGCAACCACGGTAACAGAATAGACCAGTTAGCAGACTACAAATGAAGAGAAAAGATGACACAAAGAAGTGGGTAGCCACTGGACTTTAACTGCCCAAAATAGTTCAGTCCTCTCGAGACTATCATGGATGCAAAGTCGCGTGGATGCAAATACTTTTTGTTTACGTGATTAAGTCCCGTTTTCTTATAATAATGCCCAAAATAGATCGAAAATAAAGCGATTGAAGGATCCCTATACCAAGAAATGGGAAGAAGAAGCGACAAAGATTAAGATCAAGCAGCCCGTGTGCATGTAGGTAGCTGTAAATCATCAACCTGTGTCAGTCAACTGCTGGACATAGGCGTCTCCCAAGGCACACCTGCCTAAATATTCTAGATTTTCGAACATTTATTTCGCTTCGACCGCAAGTGTGAATTCAAATAAGATTACAAAAGTAACAATTTTAAACAAACTAACCTGTATCGTTCCAGGTGAAAAAATATATTTAGCATTCGGCCGTGACCTGATTCGTATTTAAGGAATAGCTTTCAAAACGAAATAAGTTTACTGTTGAACCAGAAAATTGGCATTTGCATGAATGTTATTAAAGTCTGAGTTAGTAAGCTATTGAAATGGCATTAATAATAGCCTTTTATAAGTAACTTAAGATTCTTTCTGTCTTCGCAACATATTAGTTTTGTTTTTGAAACTTGACCTTATTGTTTTCCATAACTTCATAGATTGTAGTGTTGTATCATCTTTCGGCTGTTTATTTCTTTTAAGATTAAGTTAATGTGTTGTTTTAAACACAGTAGGCGATAATATGAAAAACAGTTTCAAAAAGGAAATAACAATCCGTAATGCTACATGTACGGGAGTCTTTGTTTGTTCGAATATTTTATGGTCCAACGTATTGTTTGGTCGAATCGTCGTTTGCTCTAAATTTTCTCCTGTGAAAAAATATTACTACACAGTTTTATGTAGAACTAGGTTAGGTTAGATACAAACATACATACCGTCACGCCTCTTTCCCACAGGAGTAGGCAGAGACTACTTTGTTTCACTTGCTATACGATCCTGATATACCTCTTTAGCTTCATCCATATTCATCAATATCATACATGTTCGTCGGTTTCGGGTACTTTACTCTTGACCTGACCTTTTTCCAAAACGTCCCCAATTTGATCACGGAACGTCCGTCTAGGCCTTCCCCTCCCAACGCACCCATTCACACTCCCCATATAAATCTGTTTGGTTAATCTTCTATCGTCTATCTTTATAGATTTATTTATTTATATTTTCTAGAAAAGTTGATGGTAGCGCCGCCTATAACATGACTCCAAATATTTTCGCTCATTCCCTCGATGGGCTTTTACCAGCGAGGGAAGAGAAACAGCTGGTACATTCTATGTTATTTTGCTCCCAGACCAGCATCGAAGATGCACCAATTGCAGATGCATCAAAAACATGAAGCCGATAACCTCGCTCTTCAACATCGGCGAGACAATTTACACACAGTTATTCTAACGCTTACATTGCACTATTAAAGAAACAAAACATAATCAGGCATGCAAAACAAATCACTACACAATCATAGATTCTTATATTATTTACTAAAACACGATATTGTGTTGCGGTCATTGTGTCGGGTATGTTGACTGTTTGTTTGTTTGTACTATAGGGATTAAAACTGTTGTATAAAGGTTTATTTAAGTGTTACGGGTGCTAGTACAACCGCTGTTGTATTTATGTCATGTTATCTCAATTCGGATTAGGAGCGTCTCAAAAAAGAGGACGGCAACTAACTTATTTACAACTTGTATGACTGATGTTGACCGGAATTATGAAACAATAACTAACCTATCAAATGAATGAAGAATTTTTACGTCTTGATTTTTTTCTTCTTCTTCTCATGGTGCCTCTCCATTACTGGAGGTTGGCCGTTAGCTTAGCGAACCTATCCCTGTCCTGTGCCAGGCGGAACAGCTCTTCCACGCTGGCAATGCTCGTCCACTCGCGGATGTTCCTAAGCCAGGACTTTTTCCTCCGTCCAGCGCGCCGTTTGCCCTCGATCTTGCCCATCATGATGAGTTGGAGAAGCTCGTATCGTTCGTGACGAAGTACGTGATTTTGAATGATTTTTTATAAGTATTTATTTTTACGGTTATACCCAGAACCCCTTCCCATTGACAAAAAAATATCGTAAGAAATAAAACTTTTTTTCTCGACTTTCTTTTTCTTTTGCTTGGTAGTGTAGGGGTAAAATCACGCAACACGGAATGATGAGGATTCGAGTTTGATTCCCGGCCATAGTTTTACTTTTCGGATGTTTCTGTGTTCTAAGTATTTACAGTCGTTCAGAAATACAAAAACTATTTACCTATTACCTAAATCAATCGTGTCAAATACCTACCAGGAAAATACAGCTGATAACTACACCATTACACAGTTTGTAGCTAGGACGTTTGTGTATGGAAAGTTTTTTGCTACGGCAAATGGCGCGCAATAAAATAATTTAACTTCAGCCCACCTAGAGAACGAAGAATCCAGAGATTTTGTTAGGATAATAATATAAGTAATATCATTTGAAATGTGGCGTATTAAATAGCATAAGACAATTTGATATCAATTGACCTAATCCCAAACTAAGCAAAGCTTGCACTGTAGGTATTTAGATCACTTCCACGGATAAAAATACTTATGTAGCTAAATACTCGATAACAAACATTTGTTGGTAAGTACTCATATTTGCTCCGCGAAGGATCGAACCCGAGACCTCTAGCATCGTAATGAGAGCAATTTTAAATCGAAACAGATTAAATTTGACAAAGAATCAACCAAAGCAGTACTTATGCGAAAAAACTTGTTAAATTTATAGAAAAACAGTATTTCATTCCAGACGTATTTCGATATTATTATTATGCTAGCTGTTGCCAGCGACTTCGTCTGCAAAGAATTCGTTTATCGCTATCCCGTGGGAACTACGCAATTTTCCGAGATAAAAAGTAGCCTATGTGCTATTCCAGACTTTTCTCTATCTATGTGCCGAATTTCATCTAGATCCGTTGGGCCGTTCTGGCGTGATTGAGTAACAAAGTAACATCCATCCATCCATCTATCCATCCATCCATACTTTCGCATTTATAATATTAGTTAGATTTTACGATTTCATTTAGTGTCAGGTAAGCACGTCATTGAAGTCATAAAAATCACCAGTTTGTGCAAATAGAATAGAAAGCAAATATGTATGTATGTATGTATAACTCTTTATTGTACATAAAACACGTTAATTTACACATTTATGTACGGTAATACTTCAATAAACACCGCAACAACAAGTAATATCATTCATTTATTTACCGGATAAATAAATAAAACCACGCTAAACGAATCCATGAGCACGTAACCCCATACATAAACCATAAGCAGTAAATCTTCAAAATAATAAAAAGGGGTTATATCATTTTTATCATAAAAACTTCATACATGCGCACGAGTTGTTTGGTATATTTCCTACCGTAATATGTACTTAGGACATATTATGTAACGTGTTTTGTGTATTCGTATTTTCAAGGCTAAGTGGAAGAATTCTACATGCCTGTCAATATTGTAACAATTGCTGGTAGCGTGTAACCTGAATATTGTATTTACACTTAAGTAAGTATTTGGGTTACTTATGAAAAGCAAATAGACAAAAATATAAATACCTTATAGGAAAAATACCTAGGCTCAAGTGGGATTGGGCTGGTCATGTCTGCCGCAAAAATCCAGAGCGATAGGCCTTAAGGCGCTGTCAACAGCAAATGACCTTGAGCAGCGCCACTCTTCTCACATACGGTTCGCGTGCCTGTGAGTGAAAGAGAAGAAACTATTCCGGCAGCTTGGCGCGCGTCTAAAATCTTGCAAATAAGACACAAATAAGAAGAAATAAAAAAAAGTATGAATTATTTGTGAAATATGACTCGTTAGCCGTGTAGGTATGAATATGTTGACTTTATGTTTTTAATTGCAGACCCATACGTCGAAAAAATAAAGACATAGAACCGTTTAATGATGATTTTAAGACCAATCTTTGCAATTATTTTCTATCGAGCCGATTTTGTTCAATTATGTATCGTGTCCGTCTAGCGTGTTTGAAATATGATGAAAATTATCATTATATTTTTTTTTTGTATTTTTTTCGTGTGTAGTTTTTCTGTAATAAGTGCTTAAATAACATCAATTTCAACAAAATTAGGTGTTGTCAGCCTCTTAATCGCTACCCGTTAGGTTACCGAAAAGAAGATGGCGGGATGACTTGGACGTAGGTATAGAGATGGTGCGTATTTACGTTACCAGGTTTTGATACCAGGTATTTCCTTGCAATGATACCAACCAGGTACCGACCCGATATACTTGCAAGGCTTTAAAGTATTTTTCCATTTAAGTATACTGTCCCTTCAAAGTAAGTTATACTTCATACACATAAGGTTCAGATTGCGCTTATACGTGAAATAAAATACTTTCAAAGTATTTTACGTCTTGATTGAAATATTTTGAATCTTATCTGTATAACAACAAGGTTTAAACTTGCAAGGAAGCAAGTATTCGACTTTTTACGTTGGACAGAAAATACTTTGAAAGTATTTTGATACCTGGTTTCTGCACCTGGTATGAGAAGGTGGACGTACTTTTAAGCCCTGGTACGCGATTTAGCAAGTATAACCCTACGAAGGTATATCAATTTAAAAAAAAAAAAAAAATGGCAGAACCATGCTCTCGACCGGGACGAGTAGCGGAAAAAGGTGCGGATAAAAGCTACTAGAGTGGTGAAATAGGGGCCAGGGAGTGGACCGGCATCGAGACAGTGGAGTAATTAAACTATTTATGGTCAGGACTAGATTTAAAACGCTGAGCAGAGCTAACCTATGATGTTAAAAAAAACGGGTAGCACTCCAGGAGTGCCGGCAGAAGTGAAAACGCCCAGCGTCGCTTAAACGAAACAGCAGCTTCTTCTTCTTCTTCTTCTTCTTCTTTAATTGTGGCGTTTCAAGTCGTTATAGCGACGACAACTTCGCCAATGACAGGGTAAAAATTTTAATGATAAAATCTTGTGACAAAATGTCGGCAACGTTGTACGGTAACACGGTCTAAGACCCCCCTCCCCCCCCCTGTCGGGCTCTTAGCCAACGGTCAATGATATCCCTCAGATACTGCCAGAAAATTATTAGCCGTTGCCCAGGGTGCACCGGACCAAGCACTACTCTTCCCCCCAGACGGATCCAGAAACGAACCGCAGATTTTGGCCACACGTGGAGGTAACCCGACACGCACCCCAAACAGCAGCTTAGATTTTAATGTTGTATTGTAATTATGTTGAACCTCCATGACACTCAAGATGCGTACCGTACTGGCCGCTTACAAAAAAAATGTACGTATTATATATATTGACAGACCTCTAACAATGTGCTGATGCCCTAGTACTTTTGCTCCACGACTCAACGAAAAAATCACTTCAAAAATCGAACGCGACATTCGTATTTCAAAATGAGGTCTTAGAGGATCTGCTATCTTGGTGCTTTGACTCTCCCTCTGTCTTACGCCTGACGCGATTTTAACATTTTTTACACATCCCAAAAAGTGCTTAACGCCGCTAAACAAGTTTCCACTTCATGATAAAACCGAATTGAGAACCTCCTTCTATTTTTTTTGAAGAAGGCACTATAGGAACTTAGGAAGAGGGATTATTATCCCTAACTAGATACATAAATAAAAATGACTTAATAAACTTACTGATGACGTAAATGGTTAGCGCTGTGACTTGCTATGACGGATGTTAAATGACCAAAATTGTATTAAACCTATGACTATTACGTTTGCCTACGATTAAAGGGATTCCCACCTTCTGAGTTATGTAATTGTTTGTTAATAGCAAATGTTATTTGTTATAAAACTTGTGGCTATACATATATTTGGTCGCTTATTGACTGTCAACCGCAGAAGTATTATGACACAATGCATTTTGCTATCAAGCTTTTAATAGACTTCGAAAATGGAGAAGGTGTCATGTATTTATTGTATATTATATATTCATACTTATTTGTACGTTCAGTGATCACTTCCCTAATATTATGATGTCATCCGGTTACAATAACGTACTTCCACATGTCCTAGAAATTCAAAATTTAGCATGAAAGTATATACCTACTGGCTATAACACAACTAATTAAATAGATCTAAAAATAATTACTTATGTCTGTCTGTCTACGTATGCAATGCAAATAGATCTCACACTGACTACATTTTGCTTAGGATTGGAGCTCTGCTAACACAGGATTTTATACCCCCTCGCCGAATTTGTACAATACCCTTGGTGCGCGAATCCGACTCGCAATTGGCCGATTTATTTATTTATAGGAAAACATTCAAGCAACAACCGAACCGTTTTATAAATTCCATCATTAGCTAATCAAACACTATAACCATCCTTGATTTAACATAGACTAGGATGATATTTTTTATTTCTTTTTATATCTGACTAGCTGTTGCTCGTGGCTTCGCTCCGTTTCTGTTTATCTTTTTTTGCCTTCACCGTATAAACCTTCCCTGGACTACGACAAACATTTCAAAACCAAAATCAGCTAAATCACCCCAGTGGTTCTCGTATTTATGCACGACTAACAAGCGCATTTAATTTTCATATACTTAATAGAGATATTTTATATAATAGATGATATTTTTGAGATCCTACTAATATTATAAATGCGAAAGTTTGTGACTATGTGACGATGTGAGTGAGTGAATGTATATGTTCGTTCCTTCTTCACGCTAAAACGACTGGACGGATTTGGATAAAATTTGGAACGAAGATAGCTGGTACCATAGATTGAATTATAGGCACTTTTTATCCCGGAAAATTGCACAGTTCCAGAGGGATAGCGATAAACATGTCATTTGCTAATTCTACGCGGACGAAGTCGCGGGCAGAAGCTGGTATATCATAAAAATTGCAAAATTCCCGCAAGACGCAGACAGCTTACGAGCAACAACAATAAATATACAGATACTTGAAAGAATACGTAAATCTGTTGATGAATCGATACGATTTACATTCATTCGTACTGGGACAAACTCAAATTATGAATCGTAAAAAATCGTGACTACAGAAAACATCGTTTGAA
Organism: Pandemis heparana; assembly: GCA_963854515.1. NCBI lineage: Eukaryota > Metazoa > Arthropoda > Insecta > Lepidoptera > Tortricidae > Pandemis > Pandemis heparana. The sequence continues at coordinate 7,562,992 of OY978030.1, read as the reverse complement.
TAAGTCGCTTACAATTGTAAGTAGGTAGGTTTTTACATTGTTTTCTTCTGGAATCAAATCACGTGATTTTGTTACACGTGATGAATTAATCTGTGGCCTTTCTCGAACATACAAGTTACATGTACACACAGCAAAGCTATTCGGTAAGCACCTTTGCATGCACGCGCCGCTTTAAACCTGCTTACCGAATAGCTTTGCTGTGTGTAGGTACATGTCTGTAGCAGCATTTGGTCAAACATCAACCAGTGATTAGTTAATTAGTTTACACTTGTAAAAATGTAACTTCAATCTTCGAGAAACGGACCACTAGGGTTAAGTTTTTGTATAACATTCCATTTTAAATAGGTACAAGCTTTTTTGGAAATTTCGATGTACCGCACCGGGTGACTTTGATAATTTTGGGGCTACTTTGATCGTTTCAAAATTGCTATAAAATCGATATTGTCCATTTGCGGCGAATGTTTGGCATGTACGAGTAGACAGACGCAAAGGCGACCGATGAAGACATCGCTTGGAAGCAGTAAACTCAAATAGAAAAAATGATTTCGTCATTATAACTACTTTTTAAAGTCACCCCTGTTTACGGTACTCCCCATTGTCATCCTATATATTTGTCTACAAGTCATTATTCTTACCAAATTCCAAATCAATCCGACCATTTGAAGTTGCTGAGACTCAGTTTGCTGGCATAGTAATACCGCAGATTTGAAACGGACAAGTTCATTACACACCAACACATTACAGACATCGGACATTAGCTTGTAAAAGTAACATTAAGGGCCCGTTACACCTCTCTCAGTTAAGACCCTGATATTTTAAGTGTCGGTTATCTATGATGTCGTCTCTGCCTGTTTCGTAGTAAGAAATAGAGAGGGAATCATAGATAACTGACAGTTAAGATATTAGGAACTCTACAGAGAGATGAAACAAGAACTAAATAAGACAAAACTAAATTGTGACATTACTTGGCGTGCTTGTGAAGAGGCCTATTCCCAACAATGGGAGATCCCAGGCTGAAGATTAAAAAGAAATTGTCACACCAAAATTTCCCATGTTTTTATACTTATGTCTTTATTTTAGTTTCAACTGTCCCGGTGTCGATGTCTGTAATAAAATGTTGCAAGTAAATTTTGACCCACTCCAAGTGGTCCGATTGACTTGAAATTTAAACATAAATTATGTAAGATGAGTGACAAAAACTTAGGTACAGTCAATAAAAAAGCTTGCATAAACGTTATTTTTTTACATCAGAGGTGTTACGCTTCTGTAATTGACAATAAGATCTGCTCTATCTGCTAACACAACTTCTTTCCCGGTAAAAGAAAAAACTTGTAACATTTCGCAAAAAATATCAGGTGTCGACGGTTGTTACGCGATTCGAAATATTACCATGACAAATATATTAATTTTTTCCAAGATTTTTAATACATTATGTATTTCAGTGATATAAGTAAATAATGATCCATATCGGGGGAATATAAATTCAAATTTTGATCTTGGCCTGCTTTGCTTACCCATAACTTTAACATGAAATTTAGTTTTTTTGTATTAGAATATCTTTATTTATGGTATTTTCATTCTTACTTGTCCTATTTGGTAAACAAAATTATAACCTCAAAACGTCTCATTTTTGTTACTTTTTAACCATTTCATCGTAAATAAAGGAACTGGAGATAAAATATCAGCAAAATTATGTATAAAATATTGCCTCAGGTTTATTTGAAAACATAATACTGTAGAGCTGCCTTGAGGAGGCACTTTAACTAGTACGGGGAGTCATATAGAATTCGGCCTATAAAAACTGGGGGTGCTGAAGGCCTATCTATAGCTTTACTTAAAACAACTCAATACGTTTGAATATTTTTATATTTTGCTTCGAATAATTAATCAATAAATATACAAAATGCCGGGTTGCATCTGCAAGCCCCGTTCAAAGCGATCTGACCGTGCTCTCGAAATCCGAAAAACAAATATTTAAAATCATCGAACGAGCGTTCGATGTATGGATTTCAATCGCACTGACGAACCAGCCAGTCCGACAAACCAGCCAGTTCGCAGATTCGCATGCTACCTCACAATACACCTTATTCTTTACAAAAATTTGCACATTGAGGTCAGAATTTTGTTTACCAAATAAGACAGGTAAGAATAAAAATACATACATACATACATACATATCGTCACGCCTCTTTCCCACAGGGGTAGGCAGAGACTACTTTGTTCCACTTGCTACGATCCTGACACACCTCTTTCGCTTCATCCACATTGATCAATCTCTTCATACATGAAAAAACAAAAATACATTAGGTATTTACGGTAGTAAAATCTAGTATCATACATAAGAAGAAATTGTCGCCTCGACTGTAAATATGTGAGTGATCCGTGTATTTTAAGGGTACCTACGAACTCACACCTCTAATTTTTTTCGAAACTTATGTGCGAAATTAAATCTGAAATTTACCATGGCCTTTTCGGTGAAGAAAAACGTCGTGAGGAATCCTGCACACACCCGCGAAGCAATTCAATGGTGAACATGAAGATTCCAATCCGCACTGGGCCCGCGTGGGAACTATAGTCCGAGCTTTATTCTGAGAGGCCTATGCCCAGCAGTGGGACACTTAATAGGTAGGCTGGAGATGAATCAAAGTCAAAAGTCCATTGCGCCACTTCCTAAGGAGCACTAAATAATTACCTGGAAATTAAGTACCCATTGAATGTTGACGAAACCCAAAAAACGGGGATCCCGAGAATCCATGACGTCAGATATTTTAAGTAAACAATTTAATTTGTTTCGTCATAAATATTTCCTTTTACGCGACTACGTCGCACGTAATAGCTGTGACGTGGTGGTCTACATTACCCATTTACCACACGTTAAGACTCACACTATAGCTATCCCGTTTCCTCTATTAGCGGCTCAATATGGTGAGACAAGGACAGTGACTAGTCGACCCCGAACGTGATTATAAACTGGCTAACGTCAGAGCGATCAAAACAGGCAAATGCTGACAATATCGTCAGATTTGAACTTTAACTTCTTACAAATAAGGCATGATGTTTGTTAACACGCTGCACTTAATGATTAGTTGTTGATTCAGTAACGTAACTCCAAAAATATGCAGTTGTATTTTAAATCTCAGCTAGTTACGTTAAGATTGAATTTTGAACGACGCTTTTATCACATAAGTCATATGCTTTACGGGTACAACATTATTAGTGAATTATTTAACCGACGTAATGTTGTTCCGATTTTATTTGGTCCTTACAAAGTCCACTTTTGTACGGCTTATTTTTATGTGACGCTTCTGGGTTTTTCCTATGGTGATATTAATACGGTTATTTTAATTTAATCTAAGTTACCTACTTAATTAATAATATTATTAATTAATATTCGCTATCGGAGTCAATGGGTCAGACAATAACATACCCAGGAAATGTTTATTAACTGTTAAAAATTACTTAATTAATATTTTGTCGAATTGGTCTATACAACCGAATTGAGAACCTCCTCCCATTTTGAAGTCGGTTAAAAAATAAGAGAGCTTTGTATACTATGCCACGCCATGACTAAACATTATCTAAGTATATAAAATTAATCCTAACACCTACTATAAGCTGGATTAGAATTATTCTATAACTGTTCCAAACTGTGTATTAGTAGAAAATAAATATTTGTCAAATGAAGTGTTTGTCGAACGATATATTTGTCAAACGATTTTTGGTTAGGTACACAGTATTTAAACAATCAGACCCTCTGTTTACTACAAATGCTAGTGGTTTTTCTAATAACGCTACCTGTCAGAAAAGGCTACGTCATTGCGTACGCGCCCCTCCCCACGTAGAGCCCGCTACGTCGTAGGCGCCTACGGTGACTCATGTTCCAAGAAACCACGTGTTTAGCTTGTTTATTTATATGTAAATACATAATATAGCATATTGCATAATGTTTTTTTTCTTTATCAATAAATTATGTGTAATATGTAAGATGTTAATTGGTTAGCGAAGTCGTCTACTAGAGATTGTATGTTTGTTGTTTTTGTTTACTGTCGGAATTTAATGCGATGACGATTGGAAAAATCGTAGAAAAAGTATGCAATGTTAACCTTTAACACTATGTAACATTCATACCACCCGAATAATCCCACTGGGATATAATAGAGGTGCTATATAATTAGTTTTTGTGTTGCTATCTCAAACTGGGTAGATATGTAGGTGGTCATAAAAAACACTTTTTCAATAGTTTTTCGGAAGATTGTACACCTCGCAATTTACTATAGTAGTATTTATTAGTAAAGAATTGCGGACCTGACTGATTTGATATTAATTTTAGCTTTTCTGAATGAAACGGTCTTAACAATCGGAGTACAAAAAGTAATCCCATAAGGTTTTCGTATTTTCCTTTGAGGCGCGAATCCCTAAAAATACCATCCAAACGTTATTAACTAAGTTGGTAGGTATTAGGATATTAGGAAACAACATAAACTTTGCTTCTAAGACACTTCACTCCTATTTCTCACCTCAGTGTCCAATTCATACGACACGAGCTAGCTATAACATTACATTAGGTATAATTTTCTCTGGAATGCGTTCGCAATATCTACTTCTACATTGTTATTGTAATGTTATTATTCTATTGTTAAACAATTAATGCCGAGTGCGAGTTATAGTCTAAGATCCGATCGCAAAATTCCGCACCCATCAGTAGGATTAATGTAAGTTTTCGTTTACGAAACTGTCAAAAATAGTAACAACTGTTTGTTGCCGTTACGTGCCGCTAGTGGCTTTGCTAATACGCCCATAGTTAATTGGGATGTTAACACGAACACGTTTGAGACGTTTTCCGTGTCTAAAAGTTACACTAGATTACATTGCAGCATTTGCAGACTCTTCTTATAAATAATCGTTACCTATTTAAAATGTTTTTATTTGCTACTCAATAGAATAGTAGAACTTTTAATATTTGAGTCTCAGTGCAATGCAGTTTAGTATGCAATTGACAAAGATCAAGTCAAGTATTCGAAATCAAAGCTAATAAATGTTTGTCTTGTCTTGTCTTGTCAAAGTGATTTGATTAGCCTTATGTGCAGGTCAATCAAGTAGAAGCATTTGAAAAAGAGAAACCAGACAAAACTACAACCGACCGATTCATTTTCAGGTCGGATCCTGCACCATTAGTTACTCATTATTTGATAGAATACGTTGACAGTTTATATTTCTAAACCGGTCACAGATTCCAATTTTTCTGTTCATAAATAAGTCAGTAGCTTTTGAAATCATGAACCCGGTTTTTGGTAAGTTCGCCTTATTAAAATCCGCTTCACTATCACTACAGAGTATAAAACAAAGTCGCTTTCTCTGTCCCTATGTCCCTATGTATGCTTAAATCTTTAAAACTACGCAACGGATTTTGATGCAGTTTTTTTTTTATAGATAGGAGTGAATCAAGAGGAAGGTTTATGTGTATAATACACGCATAATATGCCGTGCGAAGCCGGGGCGGGTCGCTAGTTAGCTATAATTTACTATTCCTCTCATTCAATGTTAATTATTAGACAGTAATGTTTTACAAACCCCTAAGCGCCGTAATTAACTCATTTTTTTTTTAGTTTATTTAGTCTAAGTATTGACTAACGTTCTATTTGACCTCGTACATTTTTATTTTGTGTCCAATCAATAATGCCAGATTCTTAAGATAAAGTTTTCTCAAGATACATTCATAACATGTTTGAGTCTGTTCCATGAACTAGATTGATGATGAGTTGAATTCGGGCTCTCGAACGCCATCTGTTGGCGGAATGTGTAACTAAACTAAGCCGTACTACATTGCCATACAATTAATCTCAAATTGGTGTTATACTTTTTATTCACGACTAGCTTCTGCCCGCGACTTCGTATAAACCTTCGTATAAAATACATATAAACCTTCCTCTTGAACCGCATCAAAATCTGTTGCGTAGTTTTAAGATCTAAGCATACATAGGGGCAGACAGCGGAAAGCGACTTTGTTTCATACTATGTCGCGATAGTGAAGAAACAGTTATAATGTAACTATAGTATTTACAAGTTTTTTTATGTGATGGAGTACTTTGCCTAGTACATACATACCCTTTCACCCTAGATTTTGAAGACGGAACCTACAAGGGTTGCATCCCAGACGCAGGCAGGGGGATTCCACTAATGAGATGTCATAGTAATAAAATTTGCAGTAAGTCAAAGTTAAAATAATTTCTTAGCTCTCTATGTACTTTGTTTTGAAATAACTACTTTCTGGCAAGTTTCTTGTGGTGCATTCTTCTCGGCAATGATGGAGTTTCTGAATACCCTGATAGTTTAAAAAAAAGCGTGTAAAAGAGCCCTTTGCGGCCTATTTGTAAAATTAACCTTTTGATTTTGATTTTGAGTTAATATGGATCGGTTTAATTTTATATTGTTGGATGTGTAACCGGTAATGTTGTGTAAAACTATAAAATGCAGAGTCACCTCTGACGTCACTAGATACTGTGTAATTTAGTAAATACTTAGCAACCTAGCACGAAATGTAAACAAAGTTCCGTAAGTAAACAAAAAATATTTACCACTGATAAAATCCAAAATACAATCGATATTGCTTCATCTGATAATAAAAACAAAAAATCACAATTTTATCAACGATTTTTTTTTATATTTTCATAAAACTCATTTCACGATGCATAGACACTGGGTATTTATTTCATTTGGTGTAAATCGGCTGTCCGCGACAATATCACCATCCAAATGATGATGGATGTTTACCGTGTGTAAAAGTATCTTGTAATAATGAATGATTTCTAACGGCCGCCTCTTTTAAATTTTTGATATATAAAGTAATGTGAAAGTTATTTTGTTCAAAAGGGCCAAAATGTCATTACCAAGGTGTGTCCGCTTTCCAATTTTCGGTAAAACTTCTGCAAAAAGTTCCATTTAACTGGCGTTTACGGCTGAAGCTACTATTTCCCTAAAAAGTTTCATAGTTATATCATACTATATTGATTGCACAAATTAAATCGCATCATATAAAACGGAACAGTAACATCGTACATTTGGGTTCCTGTTTAACTCGTCATCACCGTGGCACAACGTAACGCGACATATAGCTCTGCACTGAACAGTTCTGCACAACCCCCGCCGCTCCCCCCGCGTGCCTACTATCACCATTCAGAAGGCAGAGTGAGCCCACGTCGCGCAAAGCAAAATTAAGAATTTATTTATTTTTTACAAAGTCGTACCGTGGTTTTTGTCACAATAATATTGACATTCCCGTTGGTCTCATTCCTCGGTAAGTACATGAATTATTTATATTTATCATATTTTATCGTATAGCTTAACCGATTGATTATGACGTAATCAGTAAAACATTTTGGAATATCTAATATGGTACATGCTAAACTGAAAATAGCTGCATTTTGTCATTACCAAGGTGGTCATTACCACTGATTACCGTGGACTTTTTACCCACGGAAAGGACGATTATTCCATGGTAATGACTTTCTGCACTTAATTCTGTAAAGACCTTGGCTTTTATATATTTTTCCATTTTATATCTGTCCACTTTTTCTGTTAATTCATTTGATTCTGTATTTTTGCAAATATTTATCACGTTTTTATCTGTTTCAGTGGAAGAAGTAAATAAATATGCCAAGTAAAAAAGGAGATAGTAAACAAGAATTGCTAATAAAAAAAACGGAAAAGTAGCTAAAAAAAGACGCGAAAAAATTAAATCTAACACTGAGCTGTATACCTAGAAAAGGAAAAAAAACGTTATGCTCAAAGAAAAGAGGCTTGAAAAAACTTCTATCAATAAATGAATTAAAAAAATGCAACGTCTGCTAGCTAAGCAAGAATAAAAAATTTAAAAGATGTCTTGCAATAACAATGTGTTCCTTTATATTGTGTTATTATTATTTAAGTGATTTGTTAGAAAATATAATGGTGTGCGGAATAATTTTCCTTTGTGAATAATTATTGTACTTAGACACATTAAGTAATAATGACGGTCTTTCCGAATGTGCTGGTACATTAAAAAAAAAGACATGTAAAAGAGCCCTTGGTGGCCTATTTGCAAAATAAACTTTTGACTTTTGAAGAGAAAGAAAACAATTTTTTTGAAAAAAGATCATTTTCTACTTCAAAGAATTTCAAATGTGTGAGCAAAACTATATGAAGCTCCTAAAAAAATCATTATGTTATTCATATTTGGTATTTTATTATTTATTTGTTTAATATTTACATTCTTTTATTTAATAACCAAATTGATTAAATACTTCGGTACTTTGAAATACGTCAAAATCTGTTTAAATTAATTAGAGATAGGAACATTTATCATTACCATGTGCTATCGTCATTACCAAGCATGCAAAATGTCATTACCATGACGCTTAAAACATTGCGGGTCCATATCTTCAATTTTTGGGCTCCTAAAAGATGGCCTTTATTTTTTTTATAACCCATGTATCACAAACTGTCAATTAAGATTAAGTTTGTGATTGAAAACAATTTTATTTTTATTTTTTTAACAAAGTGCCCAATTTACACCAAATGAAATAAATACCCCACTGCACTAAGCCGAACTAAATCGCGACCTACCAAAACTGAAACCGAAAAACCCCTTATCAAAGATTCCCAGAACGCCGTGACAAACATATGACTCAAGCGAATTAAAAAAAAATCGGGCATACTACTCAATATCATAGTGATTACCTCGTTACGTAAATAGCACGCACACACGCGCAGTCACTACTACAGCGGCGGGAACCCACACAGAGGTTATAGATGTGTGCGTGCCAGCGATCGAGTCGCCTGACCCCACTACAATATTCAGTCGAGCTCTAGACACGACAGCAGTTACACGTCTCTGAAGTACCAAGAGCTGCGTAGTGCATTTCGTCATACTGTGATTGTGAAGTGAAACATTTTGTATTTTTCTGAAACTGTGAACTTGCCTACCTGTGCGTTCCTCTAAGTGGATTATGAAATTGTTCCCGCTATTTGGATAATTACGTACAAGGAGGACTTTTATACCGCAAATATTTATGTAAGTATTTTTTTTTTTTGGTTTTTGAGAATTTAATTTTTGACAAATTTGAAAAAATAATTCAAGATCTCAAACTTGAAAAATAATAGAAGGTTCGTACCTACCAAAAAAATCTACCCTCGCAATTAATATTTCAGAAAAACTTTTCTAACTACTTTTAATTCCAACTAGACCCAACAGTCAAAATTAAACTTTTTCAACCAAGCTCAAAAATAATAAATAATATAATAATTTTCAAAAGTTTTTTTTTCTTAATTATCGAATTTAAAATTTTCTCACGGCACGCTACCATATAAATTAAATCACATTCATATAAACCTTATGAGTAATAAGAAACTGACTCAGAATTTCCTGGTCCAAAGAATCTGACTTCATCGCAATGATTCGGCGGAGTCATTGACTCCGCTCAAATTTTTGTTTACTCACTCCCGTGCCAGCTCTGTATTAATCACAGGTTTCGCTAGAACGTTCGCAACTTCTGATAACCGACGCTACCTTGTTTTGCGAAAACTTCCTCACTTGTATCCACCATTATCTCTGTTTACGCCGAAATGTTTACAACCGACGCAGACGCTATTTTTATTTATTTTTATTCTTAATTACGTTGTGTTTATTCAATAACATAAATAATCAAGTTAAATGTAGCAACAATATGATAACAATCGTTAAAAATACGCCTAAAATAAGACGCTATTTAAAAATGTCAATGTCTGATAAACGCGAGAAAATACCTAAACCAGTTTTTTTTTTCGACCTCGCGGGTAGAACTAGAACTGATCTATGGTTGCAAACTTTTTTTAGTATTACCGGCCAGTTTGAAACAATCGATCGCATTCTAAATTTGAAATACTTTTTTAAATGGGTAATTGTGGCGTTGCCGGCGTGTCGCAAGCGTTCGCTGTCGCAAGCCATTGTCGCAAGTGGTCCAAGGCTCTGTACTCGATATAATTAAAGAAACATTTGCGATTTCCCGCAGAAAATGATACAAGGAACCGCTTCATAACGTTTACGAAATAGATCACATAGGTAACAAAAACATTTTTCAGTTATTTTACAAATGCGTTTTGATTAAAATAATAAAATATTTAATCGAAAGTATACGCGACATGCACAGGAATAATAGTTTTAATGGCCACTTGCAAGAAAAAATCTAGATTTATACCTACCTAACTTTAGTTGGGAAAATTTAAATCTCACTAAATGTAATTTAGTGTCAAAATGTGTCTTGTGGAACTGTCTTATGCCAGGTTCAACGACTTATGATATTTTATTTTGTCCATCAATTTGCCATTAATCATTGATGCTGATTTCAACTTAATCTCATTCCAACTCAACTCAAAATTGAGCTTAACGTTAAATCAAGATTTTTTCCAGCGAGTGGCCAATAATATAAAAAAACTGGCTGATTAAGTATAATATTAATGATAGGAAATGTCCTCTACGAACTTTCATAACTATACAACTTTTAGCATTTTTCAGGAAATAAAAATTTTCCTAAGCAAAAATTCATTTCGAAATACAACTTTTATTATCACAATGTTTGTTAGTTCAAGTCAATGCCTCTTAACACTTTTCTTTTTAAAAAAAATATTGTTTATGATTTCCTGGCAACTTTTATTTATTTAACCAACTTCCGTCAAAATCGATCAACCTTCGCAGACTATAACCCGCTTGTAGATATGCAATTTCCCGAACAATACCAGCCAGTATCATAACAGCTCGCTCAAAACAAAGTCGCCGATCGATCGCATAAAGGTCAGTTCGGTCTATGTCACAGAGTGACGCACCAGCCCTAAGTATTGCACAATGCACTGCAACTGTGTTAGTGTGAACCCGCCTTTACCCTACATTCGTCGTTCCACGTATTTTGAGTCATATCTGATAGTTACGATAAAGAATTGTCTGTCTGTTAAATGATAAAGTTTATTAGATGATGTAATCAGGAACTACACGCAAGGTTGTCCGGAACTACTGAGGTCGTATGCATTTTTATCCGGTACGCGGAACTGTGGATTAAGAAGATCACTTGTATTATAATTGCTAGCCTTGTCTTTAATTAGATACTTGTTTCGGTATTTTGTTGCTTGCAGCTCACAAATTTTGCCCTAAATCCTCTAAACACCAGTGTTAGACTTTCACTAACCTAAAATGTTCACGCTATTTTTCATTTGACTCCAGAAACGAGACTAGTTTAAAAAGTAAACGTCCAAAGCCCCAAGTGTGAGACCTTCATTTAATCGCCTATCATTCTAAAAAGTTGAAACCACACAACAAAGACTGTATCATCAAAATTACGTAAGTACGTAGCGCAATACCGACGTGATAATTTCATTCGTGCGAGGACAAACGAAGATAACTTGACCTATTTTTTTTATCTCGCTGTAACCTACTTGCACCGCACGTGGCAATTGCGACGTTACGTACTGTCCACTGATACGCATTACGAAATTAGGACGCTAAAAAATCATTCGTATAGACTTTTATTGCCACTTTAGCGAGACGTAAATTGCGCTTGAACTAGGTCTTTAAAAATAACCGAGATTCTTTCGGGAAGTATATTATACATAGAGCACATTGTCGCCGCGTAAACAAAACACTTGACTATCAGTTTTCCTTAGGCCATTGAGCAAAAACAAATGACTTATCTCGTAAACTGGCATCATTGAGTCACACATTACTAATGCTTTTGGTAATTCTTAACGATTGTAAGTAATACCTGTAACATCTAACAAAGCAGATGAGTCATTAGGATCGCGCCTATAGTTTCCTAGAAACGAACGACTGTTACGTAACCAGCTGAAATGGCGTTTCGTGTAATCTAGAGCAACAAAATAGGTTAAGTGTTTCTTAATAATGTAGTAATTAGCTGCAGGTGTGGAGCAAGGTCGGCCAAGTAGGACGCGGTATCGCGATAAGCAGGTAAACAAAGATGAGAAGGAAGAGCCCTGACACATATGATACGAGTCCCGATTTGATTCATTGTTACGCCACCGGGCCTTGACACCAAAGCATTATCGCAGCGACCGACAGAGGCCGCCCCGAAATAAACCAATGTTGAATCAGGTCTTACCGCGAAAATCGGTCAAGAACGAGGAATTCGTGAATATTCTGAACGAGCCGACCTTCCGGACTGACCTCCCAAGGAGCGCGCATTAACGGCAGGAACCCACTTAGACATAACACGCCTCGCCGGCTATCAAAACATTCGCAATTCGACATAACTCGCCCTAGACAATGACGATTTGGCGCCACCGGCAGCTAGAACCATAACCAGATTACATATTTTGCCGCTTCCTTGTTAGCAGCTTCCTTATTATTATTAAATAAATGTTTCCGTGCGCGATTTGATAGTTCGGAACTTTGGAGCGTTATTCTTTTGCGTGGAAACGCGTTGGAGTAAAATGGCGGTGGCCTACTTTTCGCGCGCATTAAACGAGCGAGTGGAAAGTTACTGCTGTACTACTTTCTCTACTTTTTCCAAGATGGCCGCCGACTATTAGTTTTGAACGAAGGTCAAGAGCGTTCTTTATTGTTATTCTAATAAGGCGACGCCTTTAACGGATTAGGTAATATTTGCGTTACAATGTTAACTAATGAATAAGATAAAGCGATGTTAAATACAGCTGCGTGTAACAGACAGTAACACAAACACATCATCAATCTTTGCTACCATTTTTCATGTCCTAACTGCGGATTAATGTTGTACAAAACATTAACGATAACTATCGCGGCACGGTCAAGGCTTTGCGGGAAAACTCAATTAATGCATTTTCACGTTCTTGTGTCACGTTTGTGTTTATATAACGGTAGTTAGTGCCCCGTTGCGCAACGCAACGTGAGGATTGCACGTGTCTATAGCCGCGTGACCCGGCGCGCGGTTCACACACGTGCTGCCGTGCCCGCCGTGCCATTGCCATCCTAGTGCCATCAGACCGCAACTAAGTCTATACTTTTTAATGCCAACCTTGAAATAACAAACTCGTGGTGTTGAAGCCTAATTAGATTGTAATTTTAAAACAAATCTCACTCATTTAATGCATTTTATTTAATCACCTACCTCATTTGACATGGTTCGGATGCTGTATCTTTGAGGATATCAGTGACACATTTCGCGAGGCTGACGTAACGTCGCTCTTGATAAATAATCAGTTATCTATGACAAAGAACACGAATTGCGCTCAAAGTTGACATTATGCGTAGCCATTTAAAAAACAACGATTGCTGGAATTCTGATAATGAACACGCCTCGCCGACGTGCTGGGGTATAATGATGTTCATGTACCCTTGGAAATTGAACCGATTACGAATCGATAATGACATCACTCGCGTGAGCTGACACTTAAAACATCTTTGTTAACTGTCACCATTGATTACGTATAACGTTTTAGTGATTAGATTATAATTATGCTAATTAAATAAATATACATCGAGCACATTGACACTGCACAGAAGTAATTACAAGCTAGTTGATTCTATTAATACCGTTTCAAAATAAAACTCCCATAAGTTACAAAGTCGTGAGTCGTGAATGAATGAACAGTCATTCGTTGCTCAACGCAAGCCTTACAAAACTCCAAACTTAGCCTTGAATCTGCCGAAAATACCATTATGAACCGCTATTAGCGGTGACGAAACATTAATAGCTATTTCGTAACAGTATTACATGTTTTAGAAGTTCATGATGAGAATAAAAAACCGTAATCGTGTACCGTACGGTCCCAGTTTTCGGTTAACGGTTGAAGAAAGTTGATTAGCGATAACCGTTGTCAAAACCAGCCGGACTGTGTTGTGTAACTGTTAGCGATCCGGCATTGACCGTGGTCCATCGCGGGTCAACAGTCTGTTCGCGGCTTTACACTAACTGGCTGAATGTCGAGGCGCCCTTTGCCTTCAACCACAGACAATTTTATGTGACGTTTACTTTTTTATGAGCAGTGCGAATTGGCGTCAACATGAAACAAGCGATGATGAACACGGCCGCCTTGATATATTTTTATAAAGACTTCGACGCTTCTAAATGGTTACAAAAGTTTGTACTGTTGAATATTTCTAACGGATTTAAAGAATCCGTTGACTATTGGTTACTCATTGGTGCTAAGTAGTACCTAACTGCTCATCGCGACCGCTGTTTAACTGTCTGCCTCCATGCGTTAACACAGAGCCACCGGGATTTTTTTTATTGACTTACGGACGGTTACCGTTCTTATTAAAACACCTGGAAACGTTAAAGCCTCAATCTGATTTGAATAGAGTCGCTTTTATGAATTATTCATTAGCGTAATTGCATTAGTTTAGAGATGAGAAATTAAATCCGTTATTTTATTGCGTTAGCGTAACGGGGTCAGATTTAATTTTATTGAGTATATTGGCTTAATGAAACTTATTTCGATTAAACTCAAGCCTTTCGACTAACAAATAAATATCTAGAAATAGCAATCTTTGGACTGCTGTTAAAAATGCCATGGAAACCAAAACCATAACTAGATAAAAAACCGTTGACTCGTTTTTATTATACCAATAAAACTGTATTAATTAACTGCTGACATTTCGAGTACAATGGCGTGCAATTATAGTTGGCGCGATTTCGAACAGTTAGGTGTAACGGCGCGGGCGCAAGTGGGCCGCGGGTCAGCCCACTGACACCGATCGGCGCGCACTGTACATGGCTTTTTTTAGCGGCAAAAAAATGTGGGCATTGTCTTTGAGAGTTGAAAAAGTAAGCTGATTTAAGTAAAATTTTGTACTTTTGTACGTATATGTGGATAGGTACCAAAAATGGAGAAAAATGCTCAATTATTCAAGTAATTAAGTATGATGGAGTTTTAGAAAACGAGGCTTTAATTATCTGAACTTATGTAACGGCCTTTGAACTATTGTAATTGAACTTGATAATGAGAAGCGTCAAAGTTCGTTGAAACGTATATATTTGTATAATCCAGCGAAATATGCGAAAACTGGCAAGATTGTTTCAAAACACATGAGAATTTAGATGAAAATGCATAATTTCGAATTAAGAATATCGCGTCACCGGATCGACGCGTGCGGCGCAACGTGACTGACACTTTTTACTTTTTTCAAAACTTTTCTCTGGCAATGGCAAGGTTTGTGAATGGTGTAACTTTTTTAATTTTTTCTCCTAAAAAAACCGGACGCGTTTAATGACTGCCACAATGGGCGATTATTAGTGATTCTACCATTGTTTTATTGGATAACACAGAACCGATAAGCGTTTTGGCGTATAGTTTTTTACACTTCCTCCTGTTGTTTGTAGCGTTGTTGAACAGAACTGAATGGCGCGTAACACTCGATCGCAATTGAGGTTCAAATCGGAGTGCAACTTAAAGTATGTCAGTTTATCGTTTGCATATCAGCTGAGTTAATCGATGTTTATGCTTGTGTAAGGTTAACGACATCAAATCAATCGATAATGAACTACTAATAACAAAATGCTAACGCGGTTTATTGGCCACGATCAGCTCAACGTGACCAAGTTGCGAAATCTAAACACTTGCGTGTCCACAATTTCGGGATTTAAAGTCTCTAGTCAACTCTCGAGTCAGACGTGCTCGTGCGGCGAAGAAACTAGAACAGAAGGAAGCTCGCTGACGCATTCCGTGGAACGTCTCACTGCAGTTCAGGCGGCCGATCCAACAAGTAAACTTTAAGTGCCTCCGGTGCGTTCCTTAACGATTCGATACGGATATCAATTTCGCAACAAGCGGTGTAACCTCTAAATCGGTTTAGTAAGGTTAGGAAATACGATTTATTAATGAGTCTGACGAGCATGAAGGGAGTAAAAAGCGAACGAGTGTAGCAACGCGGTTTCACAAGGGTGACTCCAAGTGCAAGCGCGGATCTTGCGACAGCATTTTTGCAAGCGTTTTGTAACCACATTACAGCAGTAATTGTTGCTGTTTAGACAACTGCAATGCTTAGACTGCTTAGACTGACGTTGTCTTTCTTTTGTTACAGACCCAATTTGAAGACCCGTGCGGACCTAGCGTCGTCCGCCGCAACATGGTTGCTGAGTTCATCCTGAGCCAGCAGCAGCTCCTGAGTTCCGGAGCGCCCACCCTCGGCCCCGTCGCCATGCCTCTTCGTCCGCCGTCGCAGTCCCGCGGCCGCCTGTCCGTCTCTCCCCACTTTCCGATGGACCAGGGCCCGCCCTCCAACGGCCCGCCGGGCGACCCCAACGACTACCCCTCAAACTACGACTACAAGAACCGCAAAGACTACTTCGGTCAGCGCAAACAGCGCGAGTTTATCCCGGACAATAAGAAAGACGACGGCTACTGGGACCGCCGCCGCCGCAACAACGAGGCCGCCAAGCGCTCCCGCGAGAAACGCCGCTTCAACGACATGGTGCTTGAGCAGCGCGTCGTGGAGCTCTCCAAGGAGAACCACGTCCTCAAAGCCCAACTCGACGCCATCAAGGAGAAGTACGGTATCTGCGGCGAGACTCTCATCAGCATAGACCAGGTGATGGCGACTCTGCCCACGTGCGACCAAGTCTTGTGCGTCACCAAAAGAAGCAAACTATCTAGTAGTCCAGTGTTCTCCACGCCGCCTCCTCCGCCTCCAGCATCTCTGCCGCCAGCGTCCCCGCCTTCCCCTGTTCCTCAACGCGCGCCTGAGCCTTACCAGGAGCGACTCCCCGCGCCCGAGTCTTACTACCCTCATCCGGCGCACTACGAGCCCCCTGGCTCTGTGCTCAACCTGTCCCGTACGCGCCGCGCACCATCTCCGTATGAGCTCTCCTCCCTCTCCGGCTCTGGCGATGAGAACACCGAGCAATACGCCCCTGAAAACAACTGCTTGCCGCTGAAGCTTCGACACAAGAGCCACCTTGGGGACAAGGACGTGGCTAGCGCGCTGCTGTCGCTGCAGCACATCAAGCAGGAGCCAGGCCCGCGGTCCTCTCCTTCTTGGGACGGTGAGGGCTCCAGCGACGAGCGCGACTCTGGTATCTCCCTGGGAGCAGAATACCGGCCGCAGAGGCCCGAGGACCGGCTCGGCGAGGAGGAGGACGCGCACCTCAAGGCCGAGCTGGCGCGACTGGCGACGGAGGTGGCCACGCTCAAGAACATGATGCACCAGAACAAGACGCGCGCGCACGAGCACTGAGCGCCGCGCCGCCAGCGCCTGGACCGCGCTCGCCCCGCGCCCCGCCCCCGCCGCCGGCGACTCTAATCGTACAAACTGTCTTCTACCCTCCCCAGTAGTCGAAGTTACCACGTTGTAAAGAGATGATTTATATATTTGTATGATACGCGCAGCTGCGAGCGACTAGCACGCTCCGCCTAATTGTAATCCTTCCTAGTAGATGTCGTATCGGTGTAGTAGCTTGTACGTAGCGGCGAAGGGAGACCCCTGCCTGAAGACATGAGACTAATGTTCGGTTTAGACTTTTCGACCAGATCAGACTTATCTACTCAGTGATAGATGTAAAACGAGTTGCATTTTTAGTGATGAGCTATGTTTATGTAATTTAAGTAAGCGTAGTAGATACGTTTCATCTTTTCGAAGACTCTCTAGCAGAATCGATGGCTAAAGACTATGTTCTTGTAAGTTAGTTGTAAGTTTGATCTAAGTAGTGTAAGTCCAACAAGAAAGTTATTTATAAACTCTTATTGTCTTTCTCAAATCGGAACGGATCGCCCGTTGAGTTCCAAACCAAAAAAATGTCTGAATAGCTATCCTGAAATCGCTAATAATTGTAAGATCGCCTAACGATTACTCTGTCCTATTATATCGCAGATTGTATTGAATAATCAGTTTAAGATACCAGTGCCTTTGACAATACATACCTACCTATAATAGCTACCTAAAGGTTATATAATATTTTTGTACATTTATTAGAAGGCGATTTCACTCAATACCAATTGTAATACAAGTCATTACGTGTACGGAAAGTTGACGACCCCTGACTTCTCAATGCAGGACGCTAAGCGTTAAACTTTGTATATACTTAGATTAGTTAGTGGAGGGAGGTGTCGTGAACCTTTTCCGACGCCGCAGAGCTAAACGTATTGAATCCTAAGAAGGCTAGTTAAAGTATTGCAGTTCGTATGTAAGTTACTCCTAGTATTGCCCTAGGGGCATGTGATAGGACTGAGAGGAGTTACTCTAAGTATTTATTTATTCGGACCGCGAATTAAAAATTTACAATTTATTATCTTTGTATAAGAAACGCATACGATATGAATAAATTGTGTACATAACAATTATTACCTGAATTTTATTTTATCCCTACCTCATGAAAATCAGTGTGCAAAAGGTGCGCAATTGAAAAAGCAGCTTGGGATTAACGCCCAACATATATTACAGTTTAGTTGTTGCCCAAGAATTGATAATATTGGTATGCATTCAACGGAAAAGCCCATCGAGAGAACTGGCGAAAATATTAGGAATCATGTTATAGACGATGCGGCTAGCAACCCATTACTACTTTGCCCTTCCCACCTGTATGCCCACAGTCATGCTAAACGTGGCCTTTAGGTCTTGCTACCATAGGCTCTGTTTACCCCGTAAGGGATATAGACGTGATTTGAGTAATTACTAGTGTTATTTACTACTGTAATTACTGTTGTACGTACACGGGAACAACAATTTCCCAGGATAAAAGTAGTCTTTGTTAATCTGAGATACAGAAGCATTTAATAGTAGAATTATTAGAATCCATTCAGTAATTCCTGAGATTACCCTTTACACACAACACCATGAACATAGTTTATCTAAGAGTTCCATAGCAAAAATGGGTAATATTTCGTCCTGTCTATCTGTCTGTTGGTATCCGTATAAAGTATCGCAGGCGTTTTACTCTGAAACTATGAGAGCTATAGGAATTTTAATAATAGTTTCGTTGACATTAGAAGTGGATAATATAAAGCAAACTAAACATATTTTGAGCACTGACTCAAACAGGTATTAGCGATGCAAACATAATGTAAACATTTTGTAGAACTGCAAGCATTGCATTCGCTCGATAGTGTTTCAGTATGTGAGTCATAGGTTACTCATTATTATATAGTCTAACGAAGCTCCCACACTATCTGTTTGAAGTGTCAGAAAGTCACGTGTGCGATGCTACTTTTCGTTCGTTTCGTGTCATACTAAAAGTGACGTAACTGTACTTGCATTGTCATCCGTACTACATTATGTGTACCAAATTTCAAGTCAATTGGACCAACCGTTCAAGAGTTCCTTTCGGCGGTTACAGTCCTGACCCCGCCACCAGACGCAATAGAATAGAATAAGAATACATACATACATACATACTGTCACGCCTCTCCCACAGGGGTAGGCAGAGACTACTTTGTTCCACTTGCTACGATCCTGACAAAAAAAAGAATAAGAATAACTTTATATCTATAATAATAAACTTTTACAAAGCACACATTGTTACATAGAGATGGGTAGATGACATTTATGCGGTATGTGAAACGGCGGCCTTCGCACTAGACTGACTATACTTCATTTAATTTAGGATGAGAAACCACATCAACATTATATTGCGGCTCGTGAACTATAATCTCTTTACGATCTGTACTAGAAATAAAATAAAATTTGCTTAATGCAAGGTAATAAAAGGCTGCGGTTCAGCAGAACCCGGGGCATCAGTAGCGGCACCGTTGGTCGGAGTCTTCAGCTCTTCGGAATTACCGTCAACTCTTACCTCGAATGCTGCGCTTAACCTTTGGGTTTGCAGATGCCATACTTATTCAATATTCATAATGTACTTAGTGACTTAACGTATAATCAAAAGTTACGGTGAAAAACCTTTGTATTCAACCACAGCCAACCTGCTACAATAACCCACAATCTAATCTAACTAATATTATAAATGCGAAAGTATGGATGGATGGATGTTTGTTTGTTACTTAATCACGCCAGAACGGCCCAATGGATCTGGATGAAATTCGGCACAATGATAGAGAAAAGTCTGGAATTACACATAGGCTACTTTTTATCTCGGAAAATTTGCGTAGTTTTCGCGGGGTAGCGATAAACGAATTCTTTGCAGACGAAGTCGCTGGCAACAGCTAGTAATTTTAATCCTATACATCTTATACATTTTTGCTACAGTTGACACATGTTCATAGGGGTTTGAATCAGTATCAGTACGATGAATATACGAAGTGAGGCTAGCAAAAAAAATTTTAATTTTTGTCTTTCCGTTTGGAACGCAATAATATATGACTATATTACCTATCTATTATCATAATGATAAGATACTTAGTGTCAGTTTATCGCACACGTCCGGATGATTTAATTCTACTATCATATTGTCTGTCTTTAATCCGTTTATCGAAAAAACGATACATACATACATACACAAATTACGTCTTTATCCCTTACGTGATAGACAGAGCTTATGGTAACAAGACTTAAAGGCCACGTTTAGCATGATTGTGGGCGTATAGAAGGAAAGGGGAAAACGATTTCCATAAATAATAATTGAAAACCTCGTCCTGTTTTGAAATTGGTTAAAATGGACTGTATAATAATCTTCATTGACGCTTCTAGTCCGCTGGGTGGCCTTCGACACAATGATAATAATATGTTTTTTACAAATCCTATCCTACTAATATTATAAATGCGAAAGTTTGTGAGTGACGATGTGACGATGTGAGCATGTTTGTTCCTTCTTCACGCTAAGACGACTGGACGGATTTGGATGAAATTTGAAATTATGATAGCTGGTACCCTAGATTAAAACATAGGCTACTTTTTATCCCGGAAAATTACCTAGTTCCCGCGGGATAGCGATATACATGATGAAGGTCGTAGCTGCCTAGAGTTGCAACGTATAAATTGTTGCAGAACTTGGACGTGTGCCATTCTCAGAGACTAGAGTTTTCTACGCGGACAAAGTCGCAGGCAGAAGCTAGTACTTAAATAAATAAAGAGTAATTTTTATTGTCTGGTATTGTACAAATTTAACTTTAGGGGGCAATGGAAAACTTTCGCACAAGCAGCTTTCTCGACCAAGGCACAGGGGCCTTACCATGACGTCTTAATGCGATTCAGTTTAGGTTCGCTCGCTGTCAGATTCATACTAAAAGTGACAGCTAAAGCTTGAACTGAGTCGGAATTAGGACGTCGTGGTAAGGCCCCAGAATTAATTTTATTGTAGGTACTACTAGAGCAATACAGTGTGCGCGGAAATGCGAGTCACTAATTAGAGTCCAAATTTAGTTTTATTCTTTTTACTTATAGGTTAATTTAAGTTATTAACTTTACCAACAAAATTTGTAACTAAAAAAAACGAATTATTATATGTAGCTTAATTAAATATCAAAATGTTGGATTTCCCCAATATCTAAAAGATTTCATTAATTGAGTCTCACTCACGTTTACAATTCCACGTATAGATATATGTAATATGTAAGTTCGCCTTTGTACATCTGCTTATCTATTAACCTGTAAAATAATCGTACGTACTGTAGCGAAAACACCATCCACCGGAGTTTTTATTGCACTGAGGGTTCTCGCCTACACTTATTTAAGTAAACTAAGAAAGGAAACGAAAACAAACGAATTTAAGACATATATTAAAATAGTACAAACTGGACGATGAGGGAGAAAGTAAGACACGAAAAGAAATGGCATGAGGGTAAATCCTACTGGTTTACAAACTGCAAATAAAACTAAAAATAAAACACAATATTAACATACATGAAAGTAGAAAAAGTTCACAGCGCGCATATAAAAGGAAACGAGAAGAAGAGAAAAACTAAAAATCAAAATAAATGTCCG
The DNA here is from genome assembly GCA_963854515.1 of Pandemis heparana. NCBI lineage: Eukaryota > Metazoa > Arthropoda > Insecta > Lepidoptera > Tortricidae > Pandemis > Pandemis heparana. Next base: position 7,541,184 of record OY978030.1, on the reverse strand, counting down.
TAAAAAAAAAAAAATGAACACCCACTCTTGGGATACACAGCAATCTGTGCTTACAGCCGCGGCTCTTGGAGATTATGTGGAACTGACGTTTCTCACTCAATTACGGGCTCCTGGGGACGTGGAGGACCTGGGCGCGAAGCAGCTCCAGGCCACACGGAGACTTCCGCAGCGTCAGCAACACGGAGAATTGGTAGTGTGTGTCACAAACAGCACGGCATCCGACTCAACTCCCTTCGTTCGGTCTTCAATACAGCCGTTAAAAACTTATAAATTAAACCACATGCATAGAATTTTGGAGGAAAAAAATATAAAGCAAATTTCACAGGTCCGTCTATCACCAAAGACCAGCCAGGAATCTCCCTCTGTTGTTTCGCCGTCTCATGTCAGGCGAAACCCAAATTCTCAAATTAAAAATATTTTTTTAGCCTATTACGCGTTCGTGCCAGTTTGTACTATTAAAGTAAAAAGGTTTGCAAAAAAAAAAGGAAGAAATATAATTAATGTAGCGGGTTTCGCTACATCATCCCGTAAGCAAACAAAAAAAAAGAAGTTATGTATTCGAGAAACCTCAGTACCTTAAAACTTGAATCCTAAAACTAAAATATATACACGTTCAGTACCTAACAAGAACACAGTTAAAATGAATTTGAAAAGAAAATCACACGATTATATTGGGTACTATTCGGCTAAAACAAAACTCAGTGGTAAATTTCGTACAAGTGTTCGACGTAATTCGAAAAAATTAATTCACACGTTCGAACAAATGACAAGCAGACCAACCACGACAATAATAGACGTCAAAAACTTGGCATATCAAACTTCAATTTTCGCGCGTAAATTATGACGTGGACTTCGTTTAATTTGCAGGCTAATAAAGTTTTTATTGCATTTCGGCGTATAATCAACCCGAAGTGCAAATTCTAACAGATACAAAAACGAGCCAAACAATATTTTGGAGGCGATTTCAATCATAGAAAACATACCCAAAACACAGAAAGCAACAAGTAGTGCAACTAGAATTCGTTATCTAACTACTTCAGAATATCTTTTATATGATAGGTGCCGGAATGGTTAGAGTCACAATCATGTAACTCATAAACTTGTCTCGAAATGACCTTATGTACAATACAACGAATAAAACGAGGTGCTAATTTGCCTGAAAAATGATCACTGCTGTTGGAGCGAGAGAAATTCCTTCTCCAGACCACGTCTCCAACCCGTAAAACTACCGTAACTCTGTTCCTGTTATAAGTTCTGGAATTGACCAAAAAAGCGGATGACAAATTATCAGCGACTTTTGCATAGACTTCGTTTAATGACGAAAGACGCGACGCAAGTTCAACCCGTCTGTCCGCTAAATTGTTGCCTAAAGACTGATCGCGGGTACGTCGCGTAGTATCGATTACCACGTCTCTGCCGAACATCAAAAAATTCGGCGAAAATGAAGTTGCCAAATTTATACACGAATTGAGATACAACTTAACTTTGGGTAGCATTCGTGCCCAAGAGCGCTGATCATTTTGCACCAAAATCGCCAGACAGGTATTTACGCTTTGGTTAAAACGTTCGACAACGTTACAGTGAGCAGAATAATAGGGCGAATATAACGGTTCGCTTATATTATAAGAGCGTAAGAACCCGTTAAAAACGTTACTATGGAAAACTGTTGCATTATCGCAGAGAATTGTCGAAGGAACGCCGAATACTAGAAAAATCTCTCCTTCCAACGCGTCACAAATGGCCTTAGCGCAAACTTTCCTGAGAGGGACTAACCAGACGTACTTAGTAAAAATGTCTACCATAGACAGGATGTATTTAAAACCGTAATAAGCAATAGGTAAGGGACCGATGATATCTATGGAAATTGTCTGAAGAGGAGCAGTAACTTCTCTAGGATAAAGCATTTGACCCCGAGGTTGAGTATTTGAAATCTTATGTGCTTTACATACAGAACACTCACGAACAATACTGCTCACATCTTGATACATATTCGGCCAATAATAGGATTTTCTTAACTGCAAGTAAGTTTTCATCACGCCAGAATGAATAGATTGCAAATTATTATGAGCCTCCAAAATAGCATCATGAGTCTTTTCAATAGGAAGGACAATACGCCAAGGATCACCATCCAATGGATTGTCAAGAGGCATACGACGAAAAAGAGCACCCTGTTGAATAGAATAGGCAGGAAACATCTGAGGATTATTGCGTGCGCCTAAAAAAACTCTTTTATACCAACGATCATTGGTAGAGTCAGCTCCTTGGTCGTAGGAAATTAAGTTGACTTGGATTCTAGATAATGCGTCAGGGACGACATTAAGAGCACCTTTACGATGTTCTATCACAAAATCATATTGTGAAATGATGGTAGCCCAACGAGCCAAACGACCTGATGGATTATCCAATGTCAAAAGCCACTTTAGTGCCATATGATCGGTTATGATAGTAAACTTCATACCATCCAAATACCCACGGAAGTGTTTAATGGATTCAAGAACTGCAAGTAACTCGCGTTCCGTCGTACTGTAGTTTTGCTCCGGTTTCGAAAACAAACGAGAATAAAAAGCGATAGGACGTTCAACGCCATCTATCTTTTGTGACAGAACAGAACCTAAACCAACAGAAGAGGCATCACATTGCAAGATAAAAGGGCGAGAAAAGTCAGGGCAAGACATTACTGTCGAATTTAATAAAGCATTTTTAAGCTTAAGAAAAGCATCCTGTGCATCGGAATTCCAATCTATTGGATCACGCCCTTTCTTCTTGCCAATAAGCGCTGTCAAAGGAGCAATAATAGAAGAAAACCCTTCGACAAAACGTCTATAGTAAGAACAAACTCCGATAAAAGCACGTAACGACTTGGCTGAAGTAGGAACGGGGTAATCTTTAATAGCTTCAAGTTTCTTTGGATCTGTCTGTAGGCCTTTTTCATTTATTATGTAGCCCAAGTATTTGAGTTCTGGTTTGCAAAACTCGCATTTTTCCAGGTTAACAGACATTCCAGCCTCCTTAAGGCGGCCAAGAACTTTGCGAATAAGACAAAGATGACTCTCAAAATCGCGAGACACTAACACCAGGTCATCAACGTACCCGAAAACACAGTCATCAGTCAGATTAGTAAACTCATAGTTTACGATCATATCAGTCAGTCTCTGCATTTCCGAAGCAGCGTTAGTCAATCCGAAAGGCATACGTACAAACTCAAATAAGCCTCGCTGCGGCACAATAAAAGCCGTTTTCTCGCATGACTCATTATCACGCAACGGAATCTGCCAGAAAGCACTACGAAAATCAATAGTTGATAAATATCTAGCACCACGAAGATTGTCAAGAATATCTTGAATACGAGGTAAAGGATATGAATCTCTAACCGTTACATTATTTAATTTCCGACTATCAACGCAGAAGCGAATAGAACCATCCTTCTTAGTAATCATCACCACAGGACTAGCCCACGGAGATCGTGATGGACGAATGACCCCAGCTTCTAGCATTTTATCTATCTCTTCATTCAAAACCTTTAACTTCACAGGAGAGAGCGGATAGTACCTTTGGCGAATCGGAGGGCCAATGGTTTCAATTTTGTGTGATAGCCACGAAGTTTTTCCAAGACCGATTCTATCAGAGGAAATCTCCTCAAATTCCTTAATAACTTGTAAACGAAGTTCTTCTTGTGCCGAAAGGAAAGGACGAGATTGTACAAAAAGTGCCTCACCAACTTTCAATGAACTACCGGGAATGCAAGATTTGGGAACAAAAATACTGCCTTTAATATCGCCATTAAAAGCACGGCTAAGGACCGAAGTCAATCCAAATTTGTTCCAGAAATCAATACCTAAAATCATATCAGAAGAACTCTTGTTCACGACTAAAAAACTATGTGGAACCAAAGAGCCATTAAAGAAAACAGACAACTCCACAGTGCCTAAAATATTGATTGGTGAATTATCCGCTGACACAACGGAAGGTCGAAACTTGGTACAAAAAGGAAAACCCAGCTTCGAAAGAAAGAAAGAACTCACCAATGACATTTGCGCACCAGAGTCTAATAAAGCCTTAACACGATTACCTACAATGGCAATTTCTATATACAGCCGATTATCGGCAGAGTCCGATATGACAACCGGCGATACCACAGGACTAGGCGGACCGCTGGTATCTACAAGTTTTTTTGAGGAGGAGGCACAGGATTACAAATTGGACACTTGGGTGTCACAACTCCCGGTTTACGACATTTAAAGCAAATAGTGCCAGGGAAATTTGGGCACAGTCGGTAAGAGTGACCAAAAGAATTGCACTTAGGGCACGGCATCTCAGTTGGAGCATCAACCTGAAAAGTAGCAGCTACCGATGGGGATGAATCAAGAGGCGATTGAAACGTTTCAAAGTTAGACGCGACCTCCAATAGCATGTCTAAATTAGAAACCAAGTTTGTTGCTAAGCACGGATAGAATCGCGGGTGCAAGTTATATTTGACGATATTAAACAACGTCAACTCACTAATAGGAACTTTCAGTTTAGAATTGAGGTCTCGTATATCAATCACGAAGTCTCGAACAGATTGAGTTGCCTGTTGTTTCAAGCCTCGCAACTGACGTTCAGTTTTAAAGTCGAAGTCGACTACGTCAAAAGTCTTATAAAAAGCCAATTTAAGGTCACAGTAACTCAGTGAAGGATATCGGATAGAGCGAAAATATTTCAACGCTGTATCAGACAACAACTCATGAAAGCGTCGGACGATGTATTTTGAGTCAACATTACGGGCAAGCTGTTCTTCTTCGATCCTAAAGAAGAACTCTCGGACACAAGACTTTCCTGAGAATGTAAGATTCCACTTCGTGAGAGATTCCTCTTTAAAACCAGAGGAGATATGATGACAAGGTGACATGGGAACATCTGGAATATCCACATGACTTCGCATAGTTTCAGTCTGATCTCTAAAAGTGGTATCCGACATCTCTTGACGAATAACTCGAGGAAAATTAAGTACCGGCGACAAGGGCCTAGGGGTTTCGTGAATCGAAGCGACTTCCTCGTCAGCCATCGCTAAATAATAAACCTAGATGTAAAGGAACGACAACGAACAAGATATCGCGAACAAGAAAATCCCTAAAACACACAAATACTACACGGAGAGAAAAAAAAAACAACATTAAAGAAAGCAGCTTCACTCACTTACCTTTCAACTTCCCTACAGTCCCCTATTAGCAAAAAAAAACTATACTACTTAATTACAAATAAAACAACATAGGATAAATTTGAAATCAGGTGAGAAATAAAACACAGTTATTAGGCAATAGTAGTACAGTGCTTATTTTATATGAAATATTCGCAGAGAAATAAAATTTATTAAAAGAACAGGAATCCGTGACGAAATAGTTCTTTTCTCAGCCAACCATGTTCGAATTCCAACACATACGCTGATACAATAATCATTCTGTGATAGTGCTGGAATAGAGCTGGGTGATATGAAGACTGCAAAATAAAATAAATAAAAATTTGCTCCCCGAGCACTCTCCCCCAAGAAAAGAAAAATAAAGAAAATTTATAAAATCATTTAAAATGCACAGAAATACAAGAAATAGCTAACATACCTTAGTTCGGGCGCCACTATGTAGCGAAAACACCATCCACCGGAGTTTTTATTGCACTGAGGGTTCTCGCCTACACTTATTTAAGTAAACTAAGAAAGGAAACGAAAACAAACGAATTTAAGACATATATTAAAATAGTACAAACTGGACGATGAGGGAGAAAGTAAGACACGAAAAGAAATGGCATGAGGGTAAATCCTACTGGTTTACAAACTGCAAATAAAACTAAAAATAAAACACAATATTAACATACATGAAAGTAGAAAAAGTTCACAGCGCGCATATAAAAGGAAACGAGAAGAAGAGAAAAACTAAAAATCAAAATAAATGTCCGTAAAAAAAAAAAAATGAACACCCACTCTTGGGATACACAGCAATCTGTGCTTACAGCCGCGGCTCTTGGAGATTATGTGGAACTGACGTTTCTCACTCAATTACGGGCTCCTGGGGACGTGGAGGACCTGGGCGCGAAGCAGCTCCAGGCCACACGGAGACTTCCGCAGCGTCAGCAACACGGAGAATTGGTAGTGTGTGTCACAAACAGCACGGCATCCGACTCAACTCCCTTCGTTCGGTCTTCAATACAGCCGTTAAAAACTTATAAATTAAACCACATGCATAGAATTTTGGAGGAAAAAAATATAAAGCAAATTTCACAGGTCCGTCTATCACCAAAGACCAGCCAGGAATCTCCCTCTGTTGTTTCGCCGTCTCATGTCAGGCGAAACCCAAATTCTCAAATTAAAAATATTTTTTTAGCCTATTACGCGTTCGTGCCAGTTTGTACTATTAAAGTAAAAAGGTTTGCAAAAAAAAAAGGAAGAAATATAATTAATGTAGCGGGTTTCGCTACAGTACATACATACGGCACCTGCTACAAATATATTTGCAATGACATAACGTGAAATACCTTTCCATAAACAGATTATTAAAATGATAGTGATATACTGTTATCAAAGTCATTTGAAGACGATTCGATCGTTGTTGCGCTATCACATCAGTTTATAATACCATAATCATTATTACAATACATATTGATAATTAATTAGGGGATACTCCTTTAAGTTAAGCTTTTAGGTAATTTGTTGCAGATATTTCGTCATTTGTTTATTGCTGTTTAAAATTAGTTGACGCCTAATAATTATCTATAATTACGATTAACGTAATTAATAACAAAATTATGTATTCCCACCCCATTATATAAAAATAATACTTGACATAATGAGTTTATGTAATATTTAAATTACACTTTGTCACCGAAACATGTCGAGTATAACTCGATTTTTATACGTGAGTTATCCGTTCGTGTAGTTATTTAGATCAATTTGGTGTAAATTGTGCCGTGATATTTATAATTATTGATTGCTAACTAGATGTTCCCCGCTTTTTTTTTTCTTTTTTTTTAATGGTTTTTTTCTCCATATTCGTGGAACTGTTTAAATAAAAATTTTAATTTTAATACAACCTTATTTTATGTTAACTGCGCTGGTATTGTCACTCATCCTGTACAACCATTACACAATACAATGTTTACCAAATTTTAATTTAATTCCATTACTAACTCGCGTTCAACTTGCGACATTTGACCCAAACAAACAAAAAACAAACAGACAAACAGGTCAAGTTAATAATTATAAAAACTTGCACAGCCAGTAGGGTTAGACGGGGTTTTCTAGGTTTATATAGTTAGATTTTATAATTTTTATAGTTAGTTTTAGTATAGGTTTTTAGGATTATATTATTTACTAGCTTCTGCCCGCGACTTCGTCCGCGTAGAATTAGCAATTGACATGATTAATCGCTATCCCGCGGAAAATTTGCAATTTTCTGGGATAAAAAGTAGCCTATGTTTTAATCTAGGATACCAGCTATCTCTGTTCCAAATTTGATCCAAATCCATCCAGTTGTTTAAGCTCGAAGAAGGAACAAACATACACACTCAACTCACTCACTCACATCGTCACAAACTTTCGCATTTATAATATTAGTAGGATTAGTAGGATAACTTGTTTTATTAATTGTGTATTATTGTTGTCTTTAACAAATTTGTCTAATTATACGAAATAAAATTCACTCAAAACAAACCTTGTTCATTTTTATAAAAATCAAGAAAAACCTGATCAAACATTTGGTACAATACAATGAAAATGCTTCGAAATAATGCAAAAATCCAGTTGATTTTCAGTTTTTTTAACGCCAAGCTTGACCCGAGCTTTGGGACGAAGCAGGTCACCAGGTTAAGTTACGCAGTGCAAGGAGACATTGAATCTTGCAATGAAGCTTATACAACATACAACGGACCTTGACTGATATATGACATAACCCGTAAAAGAATCGAGGGTAGGGTTGGCAATAAGTTTAGCCTTTTAGGCATTTAAAATAAAAATGTTAGCCTTTTTCCAACAAAATTTTCTAAATAGTGACGACCCCTATAAATCGTATGAGAATTAAGTGGCACTAAACTGACAAAAAACGAAGTGACACAATCTTTCTCATTCTGATTCGGAAACACCCATTTGGAAAGTATAGTTTGAAGCATCCAAGTCGGCCGAATAGTAAGGTACACTTGATTTTTTCTGTAATTTTGTATTTACAAGTTATCTTGCTATATTACATTTTTTTACTCGCGCTGTCTTAGTTATACCGTTTTGATACCGGTATTTTTGGTACCAGTATCAAGCAAATGGTAACCCTAATCGCAAGCGTCATGTTTGTTTGCAAGTTTCAAAACAGTTTAATAACGGCAACACTCATGTGGCACTTGAACTAGTGCTGGTTGCACAAGCAGCCTCAAAAGTGACTAGACGGTGTCTGTCTGTCAGTCTGTGTCTACTCTTAACCTTAACCGTTCGACAGAAAAGTATTGCAAATGCGAATGTGTCTCAGAGTTTGTAGACAATAAGGTATCAGATCAAAACGCAGCCGCAAAGCTCACTATAGACGAACCGCTTAAATAAGTCCTCGCCCTTGCGGTGCAGGGGCGCGGGGTGGGACGACCGCGTGGGCCGAGAGAGAAGCGGGCGGCAGGCAGACGACGGTTTTATTTACACAGGTATTTATTTTCTGGTATTTTGCTCGCTTCCCATGCTATGCTTGAAGGCAAAGCGAAGATTCTAAAAAAGGGTAAACACTTTCAGAAAGGCTGGGTTATATAATAGTAAATGAGACATTAGGTTTAATTAATTATTTATTACATAATTCAACGTTCATTATGTACATTTATCTGTATAACATAATAATAAAATGATTAACCTTGCACCTGAGGAATCTCGTAATGTTTTATTTCCACCGCGATTGTATCTAAAGACATTATGAATTTGTAGGTAGAGTCTTGATTTGAACAGTAATCTGAGTGGCAATAAGCCTTTTAAGCATTTTCAAAATAAGTATAATTTAGATAACGTTGGTGTGGGTAGCTAATTGACCGTTACCCATTAACTTTATTAAATAGATAGTAACACAATCAATAAGGCATTAAATGAATATTTTCCTACACGTACGCAATTCATTGATTTTATATTTCTAATTATTACCATCTGTCTGTCTGATCGTGAGGGTCGGGAATTATGGCGACAGAACCTCCCCCCCCCTCCCAATCGTACTTACAGAATTTTAAAAACATCTGATTAATTTTTCGTAGGTATCGGTATAGAGTTTAGCTAATACAAGTACCTACCTGTCCAACCCTAATACATGTTCAATATGCCTTAATTTTGTACATAGTTACAAGTAAATAAAAAAAACACGAGATCAATTTGAATTATTTCCGTCAAGCTCTCTTTCTTCCCCTTTCTCAAAACAAATGATTATTATGACAATAACAAGGCTATATTTAACAATAACCTAGCTTGGCTAGCATTTATTTGAATTTTTACATAAAACTGCAGTTACCGGCTCGATATCGACCGTTTTATCACACGTCTCATTTAAATAACGCAGGCACCATGTTTTTTAACTGAAAAGTGTAACTAACAAACATTTCGAAAATGTTCGCGTTTGGTTTGGTACAAGAAATACCAGTTTGTAATTAAAATACCATAATGTTTTACCATACCGGTATAAAACAAATAGGTACGTGAAATTACAAAGCAAAAACAAAATGTACCAGTTAAAAGTTACCTGACGAAAGTGGTATCTAAGTTACTTAATGAAAATTAATTTCATTCAAGTAAATATTATCCAGTTTTCCAAAGTATTTAGTACCCGCCGTTTTTAAAAATACGATCGAATACTTAGGTACTTAATATTATATTGTTCGGTATACAGAGTGTTCGATAATCCTAAAGATGAGGATATACGACGTGTTGGTTAAAAGGTTTAATTATCAATAATTAAATGTTATCAACGGGTTAGCATTAGCACCCATTAAAAAATATCACTTCCAAAGGCAGTTCGGTAACTAATCATCGGACTAGCGTTTTCTTTGTGATTCTAGTGACGACAAGTACCTATAAGAATATAGTAAAACACCTATATATACTTAAACAAAGTACACCGATTTAAATTTCGCTATACATGAATACGATTTGATGAAACGTATTAAAATTAGAGGCACCTCGGAGTACAAAATACATTAAAAATAAAATTTACAAACGTCAATAATAATTTTAAAATAAACTTATAAAGTAATCATTTAGAGTGACTAGCTCGTTAGCATTATCACGATTTATTACATATATTGTAATAGAATTAATCTTTGATACAATTTCGTGATATTAGGATAACGTCTGCCGCACGCGGCGGTTGAACGTCGACTGGAGATTCCGCCATTGCCCGACCGCCCCCACCCTCGCTCTGTCTCAGTCGCACTAATCCGTTAAACGGATTGTTCACTCGGTCGCCATGGTGGGGGGATATTCACCGCAGCCTATTTGGGGAGAAGGCTCGTAGTTGATGGGCATGTTGGGCGCCCTGAGACGCGCTGAACTGAGTTCATTGCTCTGAACCCACAACTCCAACTGGAAAATGAGATACGGACTTTTAAAATTTCGAATAAACCGTGTTAGATTAAAATAACTAATTCCACGGAGGTGTAGAAAAACTGTCAGACATCAGACATCACGCAAATTTTCAGGTAGTCGGACGCTGCATGTGAACGCCACTGATTCTAAACCCACAGCATACGATCGTGCGTGAAACAATCTACTGTAAGCCAAAGTGGTCGACGAGAGAGCTAGTCACCATAGCAAACCGTGATCATTGAACAACATTGTAGCATTGTTGCGGCGAGCATATACACCTTGTTTAGTGCTACATCAGCAATTGCCAATCACTTGTTGGGCTTGTTGCCAGCAAGCAGCTGTTTTAGTCGCCTAAAGGCAGCGGCAAGACGCTCATCATAATTGTAGCTTGCAAATACCCTCACAGTATATGTAATGTAGCACCCGGTCTTTGGAAAGAAACAATTGGAGTCACGTAAATTAGAGCGAGAAAACGCTCTACGAAGCCGAAATTAGCCGAGAAGACCGATGTGTAATCTTTATGCCCGGGTACAGTACCTGCTCCAATAAGTCAGCTATCGCTTCTGTGTCTATCACTCTCTGTCTGCAGACGGCACTTGTTTTACCTCAGGAGGCATCTTCCCCGGCTGCGGCTTGCAGCTGCCGGCGCAGTGCAACTGCACCAGTAACTCGGCTATTGGCGCCGCAGCTGTGTCGATCACCCTCTGTCTGCAGACCGCGACTGCGTGTACGAAGCCCCCTGGCCCGACGAATTCATGCTCCATAAACACCGTCCTGTTATCCCAGTAGATCACCTGGAATTTGAAATGATCCGGAATGTATTCAGCTTATTATCCTGGGTTGGAAAAAAATGTTGGGAGAAGGAGACACTTGGTTGACAGTCATTATCATCCAAGCTCTGGTTAAAGCAAAACGTACATCAGTTGGAAGTCTGTGATTATGATGGCTCAAGTATTTTAGAGGCCCGATTTTCTAAAGAAAGACTCATTAATGAGGGCTGAAATCTTCTCCTCTACTTATACTTCAAAATCAGCACAATCGAATGGTAAATCTTTTACGTTATGTGCTTTAACCAGCGCGGGGAAGCACAGCCCTCCCCGCACATGCTGAGCCTGAGCCTTTTGCCTCACTTATGTACTGTTTTTTTTTTGTGTGTGCATTGTAAAATGGGCAATAAATGCTTTTTTATTTTATTTTTATTTTATTTTTTAAAAGAATCGGGACCCTCTTCTTTCTAGTTGCCTTACTTTGGCCGTCGACGACCTTCGCTGTATTTTTTCATGAAAGATGTCGCGACACAATGACAAGACCCTAGGACGTGTAAGGAACTCACCAAGCTTGCGTCACCTTCCTGCCTACCTCTGGCGACCCACTGAATGCCACTGCAAAGACCAACCTTAGAAGTAACAGTGAACTTCGTGAACGGCTTCAGATACCGCCTGTAGCGTATGGTGGCTGCTGCCTGGACCACCGCGCCCCCCGCCGCCTTGATGTTGGCGTACAGCCCGGTCCGCTCGTAGAAATCTGCGCGCGCAAAGTCGAGCTCGCGAAGGTAGCGCGCGTTGTTCATGTGGTACAAGAGCGTGTCGATGTCAGAGAGGAGGCACCAAGCTGTAAGGGATATAGGAACATAAAGCAGAGGTTCTGATGGTTATCGCTCTTTGGAAATCATAGGTATTTTAAAGGACAACCTGAATTCAATTCTTCGTTTTTTTTATTTTACTTTTTTACTAGCGACCCGCCCCGGCTTCGTACGATATTATTATGCATGTATTATACATATAAGCCTTCCTCTCAATTCACTCTATCCATTAAAAGAACTGCGTCAAAATCCGTTGCGTAGTTTTAAAGATTTAAGCATACATAGGGACATAGGGACATAGGAACAGAGAAAGCGACTTTGTTTTATACTATGTAGTGATATGACTAGATAGGAAAACGAGCTAGTGGGTCACCTGATGGTAAGTGATCACCACTGCCCATAGACAACCGCAACCCCGGAGGGATCGCAGATGCGTTGCCAACCTAGAGGGCTAAGATGAAATGCCTCGTGTGCTCGTAATTTCCCCGGCTGTCTTACTCTCCACACCGGAACACAGCAGAATTCTTTGCAGAGGAATTCTTCGTATTCATAGAAAGAAAGCAAACGAATTAGTGGATCACTTTGATCGCCGCTCTTCAGAAAATCAGAACAGACGCCCGATTTTTGAACAAAATTTTGAAAATTTGATCCAACTATAGTTTATATAGGTACGCAGACTTTTAACAATTTCGAGTGATGTGCTTTTAAATACGGGCACTGGTACTGGGTCTTTTAAAGTGAAACACAATGTAACAAAGTTTCTTGTTTTTGTCTGCGTGATCATATGGTTGTTTTTGTGCAACAAATGTATCAAACGAGGAAGTTGATCACCTGATAGTACGTGATCACCTGATCATCTAGACATACTCACAGTTAACCTCCGTGGTCTCCAGTAAGCAAGCTTTCTTCCTAAAATATCTGGCGCGGGCCACAGTGTACGCCATGCGAGCGAAGTAGGCCACATCCACGGTACCGTAGAGCAACAGTACACCGGCCGCCGCCGCCCCGCCGCAGCCGGGCAGACATACTGTCCACATTGTGTTTACTGTGACAGAGAGAATATGTGAAGAAGGTGTTGATTTACTGATCACTTCGCTTGGCTGTAGAAAAAAGAAAACTCACTCCGAAAAAAAAAACTCCGGGAGTGCCGGCAGAAGTGAAAACTACACTCACGCACACTCGCGCAAAAATAAAAAATACTTACACGAGATTTGAACTGCGGTCACTTGAGAGAACACACTGTTATTCCACACCTTATACCATTAGGCCAAACGCACATACGTTAAAGCGACGAAATCAACGTAAACTTCAAAAATCTAACGTGACTAGCTCCATTTGTATTTCAAAATAAGTTATCCTAATATCCTGGTACTTAAACTCTCCCTCCGTCTTACGCCTGACGCGAGTTTCTTTTTTTACCCATCCCAAGCGTCGCTAAAGAAGTTTTCACTTCAATAACGGTGTTTTTCCTATGAGAACAATAACTGTTATCGAGTCTGCAATCAACCTATACATACATACCGTACTTTATTCTACTTGCCACGATCCTGACACACCTCTTTCGCTTCCATATTCATCAATGTTGCCGGTTTAGAGTAAGTACTCTTTTTTGCGTAGGGTAATGAACACAAAATATTTACCTTGCTACTCCGCTACTTACGTGCAAGATAACCAAGCTTGTGCGAAATATATACGTTTTGCATGCAAGCCCTCCCACCACTACTGCCACACAAAACGCACACAAATCCCACAAACTTAATTAATCCTATCACCACACAAACACTGACGCGCGTTTCGATCCCTCTACGGGATCATTCTCAAAGTCAGAGCACAACCGATGCACATGCAAACCAACGTCGTACTAATTTGTAAATCTATAAATAAACTAAATGTACCCACATTTGTATATTTCCAAACTACCCTCTTATTTATAATTTTTATTAACCATCAACAACTACCTTCATAAAATTTTCCGACTACAGCAAAAACAAAGAGGGTTATGTATTTAACAAAACAATTTTTCTATTCATCAAAATGGACACGCAACAAAGGTGATGACACCAAGTTCACCTGTTCGTTAATTATTGAACCACTATTGTTGTACCTAATTATTTCCAACTGCTCCAAAACACCCAACCGTAAACCCTTTTCACACAAGCTTGGCTATCTTGCACGTAAGTAGCGGAGTAGCGAGGTAAATATTTTGTGTTCATTGAAATGGACCTCCGCAAAGTAACGCCTGATTCAATAAAATATTGCGTAGGGTACTTACGTTTAGGGTACTCTTGACCTGACATCAATTGATTTGATTAAGTACTAGCTGTTGGCCGCGACTTCATCCGCGAAGAATTCGGTTATCCCTATCCCGCGGGAGCTACGCACTTTTCCTCGTTAAAAATTAACTTAATGTGCTATTTTAAACCAAATTTCAGCTAGATCTCGTCACCAGTTTTAGCGTGATTGAGTAACAATATGTAATGAGTTACACTCATACGAGTAAGAAAGAAATGCGAAGATAGTAAATCTATTGCAACTCACTTAAGTAGTTAGTTACTTATTTTATTCGTTGTGCTTCGGAAGCCCCGTAGTAATTGAGTTCTGATAAGGAATCTTCTCACTAACATTGTATACATATAGATATAGCATGTACGGTCAGCATCAATAGTAGCTGGGCACTTTTGTACTTTGTCACATTAACACATCACATGTTGACATTCTCAAATGTCGCACACGCAAGTTTTAATGTGACAAAGTAGGTACAAAAGTGCCCAGCTACTTTTGATGCTGACTGTAGCAGAGCAAATAGCAAGTCTTGCACGCATAAATGAGTCCCTGCTAAGTGATAACTAACCTTCTCCTTTTTAAACGCCTGTGTTAACTTAATAGCAAAGTTTCTGAACCTTTGTATTCTCAAAAATAGCAGGAACCTAAAGTATGTATTTTACATTCTGTCTGTATAAATAATAATAATAAAATTTATCTATTTACCAAATAGTTTTACAATCCTATGTGAGTGGATTACAATATCGTTTTTAAACTTAAATGGTTAACAAAACAGGAGTAACTAAAGTGTCAGCGGCCATACAGAAAACAGGTTACACGAAGAAAATTACTAAGTAGGAAACCTGGCTTCTCTAACATAAAAAAAACAATAGGCACCCTTATCGTTTCAGAGCAATCTCTACAAGAGCTGCAATGGAACCTAAATTAGTGCAATTCCAAAATAATTAAGAGAAATTATGCAAAACCTTAACAATATCAGTTAAAATCAACGTAGGTAGCGATATATATTTTTAAATAATATATTTTAAAAGATCAACTACGGAGTCGAACACCAAATGTCTCAATAACCAAGATGGTCTCAGAAACATGCTGTTAACGCAGCCGGTACTGTACATAACCTTGGAAGACATAACTTCGCTTTTTTAAGTAGGTAAATAGGAGTACTAAGTAGAATCATGACCACAATCTCTAGCTACCTATATAGACAAGCACAATAGGAACAAAAACGTTTAAAAAATACACCAAAATTTTAATCACCTCAACAAAATCAATTAAAATAAATACCTAAGTACTTACCAAGATGTTTTAATTATACATGCTTGAGAAAACTGTTCGCACTAAATCACGTCGTGTCGATAAGAATAGTTTGAGAATAGTGGTATAATATATCTATTTGCGGTAAAATTGTAAAGGCAGTGTGTCAAAGTGAATATTTTCACGTACTTGATATCTGACAGAAGAAGGTTGCGCGCGCAACAATCGATAGAGAGGTTTGACACAGCAGACGCTGATAATTTGAATTCTACCTCTTTGGTTTAGAAATAGAAATTTTTCTGAAATAAATACACACCCTTTTTCTCGAATTATGCATATTACTGTCGTTGATCTGTCGTTTTTATGCGTTTATTTATTTGTTGTTTGTGATTGTCGTAAATGAACTTTTTTCTTATTATGTTATAAGTATGTGGAAGCAGAAGAGGATGGGTTTGCATGTAAAAACATAACTATTTCGCTCAGACTC
This sequence comes from Pandemis heparana, assembly GCA_963854515.1. Classification (NCBI taxonomy): domain Eukaryota; kingdom Metazoa; phylum Arthropoda; class Insecta; order Lepidoptera; family Tortricidae; genus Pandemis; species Pandemis heparana. The sequence goes on along the minus strand of OY978030.1, from coordinate 7,525,023 downwards.
AGTAGGTATATAAAAAGTTACCTACTCTACGGACTTGTCTGTCTAGCAATAAAGTGGAATAGCAAGATAAAGGTTTTTGTTTGTTGATTATGATATGATTAAGTGTCAGACGTTGCTAGGAAACTGAATAGCAAAGTGGAGTTACCCAGCTATTAAAGCCTGTATAGAACTTCAACCAAACCATGCTGGTTACTCCTCAATTAAAACCGGTAGTTGCGTTTCGATACGACACATTACATTACTCTAAGCTAAAATAGCTTGAACCGTCTCGTATAACTAAATCGCTTGCAAACATACAAAAAGTCACGACCATAACAGACCAAGATAAGTTGGTCTCTCCTAACACGGCATCGACGCCACCGAACACGATATTCGGCACGAAAGCGTTTGACCTCGGCCCACTACCCATCCCGTTCTCGCGCTTAAAGCCAAAACGAGATGCAAACACACGACACGGTCCGATAACGAGCGAGTCTCCACGAACGTCAGTGACGGGACGACTGAGCAAGTGTAAACACGAGTTTTTATTTAAAGTTAAGAATGGGAAGACAGTGTAAATTCGACGTGATTCAATTGATTCATGGAGTTGAACAAAGGCCGTGTCTTTGGGACAAGAGTTTAGAGAATTACAAGGATCGGGTGGAACGGAGACTGGCGTGGGAAGAAATATTTGCTACTCTAGATGATACGTATCAAACTATGACGCCTGAAGAGAAGAGACGAACGGGTAAGCTGACTTGAGACTTATATTACCTTGTATTATCGCCGATTTTTGCTCGTTGAACGCAGTTCGTTTGACGTTGCATTGTTCTCGTTGTAACGTGCCGTGACGATTTAGATCGATAGGTATTAAAGCTTCAGATTAAATGTAAGTGGTCAAAAATCATACGATGTACAGTAGGCGGCAAATAAGTAAAACGTGGAGGGGATAAGCGCAGTATGAAAATGATGATGTTTTCATACTGCGCATACCCCCTCCACGTTTTACTTATTTGCCGCCTACTGTACGCTAAAATAAAAATTTGATTTCTTTCGATCCGTCTTTCATCATATAACATAAGACCACATTTAAATAAGATGTTGTACCCATATTATTCCAAAATTAATATTTTGTGATGTTTTTAAATAATGGCGGACTTGCAAGTGACACTGACACCTGTCAAGTGTTGCTGATATAGTCTGGCAGATAAACCACTGCAGCCAGATGACACTTTCAGTGTTGTCAGTTTTTGGCGAATATTAAATAGTGATGTGACTTAGTGAGTGAATGAAAGAATGAACGATGTAATGAAATTAATTTGCGTCATAAATGAGAATTTTCAAAGCGTATTTTAATAAAATGGTTTGTTAAATAAGGTTTTTTTGGATGTTTTCTAGTTAGTAGTGTAAGAGCGCGATTTGGAAATGTGCGGAAGTATGTCAAATCAGTTACCAGTTTTCAACTCATTCCCCATTTTGCCATAAATAAAACAACAAATATCACATTAATATTTTTTTTTACCTTTGTACTTTTACTTAAAAACTTCAATTATTCCGAATCAGTTTCACTGCTGCTGTCACTATTTACGTTTATTACAAAGTCATCGCACATTTTATCTAATATGAACCTTGAATGCCTCAAAAGTATCGCGCTTTTTTTGAAATATACTAAACTACGAATGTGACATTCATAAAATATTTCGTTCGTTCAATAATCAAATCATTCATTACGTGACCTTAGTGAGACACTGAACTGAATGAGAACTTTAATGTTCGCCGGGGCGGCCGCCATGGTTTGTTCGGGGCATAAAATGTTATTATACGACTCCACTCTAGTATTAATTACCTACCATAGTATTACTGAGCACAAACCTTGCCTATCCTTGCTTGCTTGTCCGCACGAAGATTCTGTCGTGGACTACAAAATTGCAAATAGGCCCCGGATTGAGTGTGTATCTTCCGAGAAAGACAAAGGCATCAGACCCATGCAACCGCACCTTCAATGTATTTTTTAAACGTTGAATGAACTCATTTTTTTTTTCAGGTGAACACATTCTAAACAAATGGGTAAACATACGGGACACGTTCGTCAAATCGCTCAAACCAAAAAAAGGGAAACCAAAAAAGAAATACATTCTCTACGACCACTTAAAATTCCTGCTCAAATCCAGACCAGAAGACGAAGCAAGCTTGGAATACAGTACAATGGAAGTAGACAGTGACGTACCTATAGCTGTCTCCTATCTTAAGTTAGAAGCAGACGAGACAGAGCACAGTTACAGCCAGCATAACACCCGAAAAAGGAAGAAAGTGAACTACGATGAAGATTATGTCATACCCAATAAGAAGTCCGGGAAAGGGTACACAGATGACAACGGCATAGACTTTGTGGAGGTAGAGGAGAATGAGACCGATGCGAGGGTTATGAACGAAGATGAGGCGTTTTTCGCTTCTCTACTGCCTACGGTTGTCAAATACAACGAGGACGAACGGTTGGAGTTCAGGATTGAGGTTCTTGGGGTCATGAAGAAGTTAAAGGAGAAAAGAAATTGGGCTGCCGATGCCGATTAGGTTAACCAGGAATGTTTAAATAACACATGGTACCAACCAATAGGTGCTAGTCTGTTCACACTGACGCCATTTTGTAAATCACGTTTTACCTATATTAATACAGGGGGGTTACCACAATCGCATAATGCGTGCCAAGTTGTATTTAGCGTAAGGGACACAGTTATGCCATATAGCTCTGTCCCTTACGCTGAAGATCTTGGCACGCATTACGCGTTTGTGGTAACCCTCCAGGTAGTTCTTATTCCTCCGAAATTAGGTAACCATCAGATTTTTAGTCAATAAAACGAAATAGAGGTGATTTGAACAAGGTTGGAATAATTTCGCAACTATACCCGATCGTTTTCTGTTTGCAGGTATAAGAAGTCAGGAATTATTTCCACCCGCAGTTGTCACGAGGGGCTATGGGTCGTGGGCCACCTAATATGGTCCACCCGGAAAAGTGCTGTCATTATTTCGAATCACTGATTGTTATTTTAATACAAAAATAGGTAGGTCAGGTTAGTTAGATTTAGGAAAAAGGGGCTTCGCCGTTGGGCGGAGCTCCGTCGAAACCCAGGTGGACAAACTGGACCACGACCCATAGCCGGTCACAGATAGCAACATAATTTAAGGAGCTGATTAGCCTGTGCTAAATGATTGTATTATTGTATTGCTTACGTAAATATTTCTTGACAATAATTTCATTTGGAATACACGCACTTTTGCTGACGGTACAGAGAAATAGATTAAATTGAATTGCAAGTGCTCGCATAAAAACGTCTCGAACCGTCACAATTACTATGGAAAACGCCACTACAGTCGGTGCGATCTGATACTGACTGTACATTACAATGTTATAAGGTTTAAATTAAACTCGCAAATTATTTAATAGATAAGTTTTAATGATCATTTTCTCTTTAGCATTTTAAAAAATAATGTTGACAATAATCACAAAAACGCAATCTGGTAATTTAAAAAATAAACGATGAAACCTATACATTAGTTATTAGTTTCATTTATAGCTAGTAAAACTTTTAAATTTCTAGATATTATTATATGAAACTATTATAACAAAACGGAATACTGTAAATCGTCACAGGCGATCGCTGCCATATAAGTATAGAACAATAACAATTGGATTATACAAAATTTGAACCTTAGTTTTTAGAAATGGCAGATTTTTTTACCAGAAAAAAAAAGAAAAGTTTCCGAAAGACATACGCATCGAGTCTGATGTAAATATCAAGTATTGCCATCGGTCAGACTCTAGCGCGGAGACTGTTGACATTACCTAATAAACACTATCTTACATCTACTGAAGTAACTTCCTGAACTATGGGTTATATTGAGTCGGACCCAGCAAGTGCGAGATACGCCAGTTACACATTTCTCTATAATACGGCTGTAGTGACAGCTAACTTAACGTTTTAACGTCCTCGTATGTACAACGCGAACGAACCCGGCAGCTGAGCGTAGTCGAGTCGCCCCTCAAGCGCCTCCAAGGGGTATATGTACAGAAGCGACCGGAGTACTGCCCGCGCGGCCTGTGGCAGAGCGCGGACCCGGGGCCTACCATACCAACATATTTTATACTATTATTATACCGGTACAATAGTGACTAGACGGTCCCCGAAACAAAAATGGGGGACAAATTATTATTTACACGTACACTATGAATACCAAATTCACACTAACTTAACACATTCTCTATGTAGACGCTCAGTTTTATTGTGTCACGGTAGATGGCGCCGGCAGCGCATGCGAAACGGGAAATTGTCTACGGTTTGGCACCGAATCATTTTTAGAAAAACGAAGTCTCAAAAATAAATTGCAGTCCCACGAAAAAGTCCATCTCGTTACAAAATCAATTTGTGCAGATTTTCCTTGGAAGTTGATTGACAACTTAAGCTAGGCGAATATAATACAGTTACGGAATAAACATGAAACGCTCAGAACAACATGGCCACACAAGACACGCTACGACATCTCGGTTAAAAATGCATCTATGAAACCTACGCAAAAAATAAAAACGCACCTTTTACTGCGCAAGTAATTAAATTCACAATGAGTATGGCCTGTATCACTATCGGAAACACTTAGCCTAAAATGGAGATAACCTATAGAAATACATTATCATTTATACAATACCATATTAGTACAATATGTATACGGATATATTACATGAAGAAAATTTTAACAATAAAATACAAAAGTCTCACATTGTATTCAGCATCCCCATCGAATCGTTACAAAATTATGAGATACGTCTTTTGAACTGACCGGTGACAACTAAGCCTTCGGGGCAAACGATACACTTAACATCTAGAAACGGATCACTTCAACTTAAACGTAATTATAATTAAAACATCAACAAAATAAAATCACTCGGCGAGTCCGCTGCGCACGCTCGCGCACTTTATAAAAATTATATACAAAACAATCTTTTTTAACAATTTATTTTTATTTATACACCTACAAGTCGTAACCTCGTCGTGTGGAGATCGTATTCAGTCAGCGCGGCGGTGTCAGTTCGCGGTGTTAAAGTCGAGGGTGGGTTTGCGCTGGCGCGGCTTCTTGGGTCTCGGCGGCGCGGGCGAGCCGTTGCAGCAGTGGCAGCCGCGCTTGACCACGCCGCGGCCGGACGCGCGGCGCCGCACCTCCAGGCTGTCCGGGGAGCGCTCCCCGGCGCGCGTCTTCCCGGACAGGCTCCGCTCCGCCTCCCCCTCCGCGGGGTGGTAGAGCCGCTTCGGGGGGTAGGTGCGGAGCGGGGGGTGCGTGTCGTCGGCGGAGGAGCCGTCCGCGCTGCCGCTCCTCTCGCGCCCCCGCGCTTCCTTGATCACGGAGTCGAGTCGCATGTGCGTCCCGACTCCGCTGGAATCCGTCGAGTTGGTTTCGTCGAATGAGGGACTCTTGCAGCACTTGTCGCTGTCGCTGCTGAAGTCTAAAGGTCTGCGGCTCTCGGAGCGTTCGGAGGCCGAATTCGACTCCCAAAAGAGCTCCGCGTGTCGCTCCGGAGAAGACCGGTCATCGTCGACGTCCGCCATGGATTCTAGAGTGGCGTCTCTGGAGCTGTCCTCGGCTATCATTTTGGCGTCGTCGCCGGCGATCAAGTTATCAGGCTCGTCGATAAGGAATCTCGTGTCCCTTTCTCTCTTGTCGTCCTCGTAGCAGACCCTTCTGATGACCTGGGTGGCGTTGACTGACGAATGCACTATCGCGGAAGTCGTGTTGGTCAGATGCAGTTCCCTGGAGTCTGTGAGGATATTGTCAAACCTTGTTAGGCCGTCGTCCTTCACGAGTACGGAGGAGAGATTGACGTCGTTGTTGTGTGAGCTGGGCATGTTGATCATGTTCTCTATTTCGTACTTGACGCTGTGGTCCGGCGCCTGTGAGATGACGGTGGCTTGGGGCGCGGCCATCAGGACAGTGGCCGGCGCACTGTTCGAGTGGAATATCGTCGATGTAATGTGACGGCCTTTTAGGCCTGTTATCGTGAAGGGTTGCACCTGGAAATGAGAATAATGTTCATTGTAGACGAATATTTTAGGTATGCATACCTTTTTTAACTAACAGTAAAGTGGTAGGATCTTTATTATTTTCTCCTATCTTTTGTTTTCTATTAATAAGGCCAGCATCCCCTGGACAGCTTTAACCGTCTTAGTTTTTCTTTGGCACTCAAACTTCACCGTGAGTGGAAGAAGAGGGAAGAGGCCTACATCCAAGATTGAATTACCAAAAGGACATGATGATGATGATGACTCAAACTTACTTCCTCCCTGATAACTACAGCTCGCACTAGGGGGCAGTAAGAATAACTTTTTGAACCTATAATTTGAAAGAAAGAAGGAAAAAGCTTATTTATGGCAAACGGTTCTCTATCGTTTGCCCGAATTTCATATGCCATAAATGTATTGTTTGCCATAATGATCATTTGCCATAACTCTTTTTTCTCTTTATTTGTTAATTATTCAGGATTGTTATGAGACAAACCTAACCTAACCTATAAAGTTCTACAGGATTGCCATTACAATGCTCCTTGAAAATATTACGGTTTTAGAGAAAAAAAAGGTTATGGCAAATGATCATTATGGCATACTAGCTGTTGCCAGCGACTTCGTCTGCAAATAATTCGTTTATCGCTATCCCGCGGGAACTACGCAATTTTCCGGGATAAAAAGTAGCCTATGTGCTATTCCAGACTTTTCTCTATCTATGCGCCGAAGTTCATCCAGATCCGTTGGGCCGTTCTGGCGTGATTGAGTAACAAACAAACATCCATCCATCCATACTTTCGCATTTATAATATTAGTTAGATGAAATTCAGGCAAAAGAGGGGCTCCGATGGCAAACACAATTAGTAAAGAAACAACAACAATTAAAAACAATCTACAGATAAAATAGCTTGTCACAAAATGGTCCCAACTCAGCATTTGCTGACCAGCCAGCGCCGGTCTTCCGCCTTTGTGCATGTGCCTTTGTTTCCGTTGATGTGACAGAGGATGCGATTCCACGTGCCCATCGCTTAAATAGCCTAAAACTAAATTTTCTAATTTTAAAATTGGCGTGGTCTGTATGACAGCCGCTCATAGAATAGCAAAGGGATTTAGCGACGCCTAAATAAAATTAGGAATTTTAGCGGCCGCTGTAGAATCGGGTCCAGTGTGTATGTCTCTCACCTCGGCGTCGGTAGGCTCGCTATGGAAGGTCGTGTTGGGGTGCGACCTCGCGAACTCCTCCTGGTCCAGCGCTATGGTGGCCTGCATGCCGTCCTCGCTGACGGCCACTATGCCGACGTCGCTGAGCCCGAGGCTGACGTCTATCTCCCGCGGGATGAGGTGGTCGGTGGCTATCTGGTCGTCCATGTCCGGTTGCGGGATCGTGCTTTGGAGCGGTTGAGCTGGAATGTAAATTTATAGGTTGTTTAATAAATTAATAAAATTAAAAAAAATCCCCGATTTTTGAAAGCACATGTGTGAAAATACCACTCGAAACTGGTGAAAAATTGTGCTGAATTTGAAATACGAGTAGCATAGAAGACAATCACAGCACTCATTAATCTTGTGAAATAGTCAAAACTTTGATTAGAGTTGTAGTTTTGAAGATAGAAACAGATTTATACCACTTTCGAGTGATGTGCTTTCAAAAATCGGCCCTGAACCGCCGTGGGGTTCCACAGATGTCGTTAAAATAACTGCGATGCAAAATGAACATCCAAATCCATAGTATTTAGGTTTACACGATTGAAAATCTAACTGATGACAGCGGAACATTCGAGACCATCAACTTATGCGCAATTTCACGCGTATCTCGTTCACATGCCTTGTACTAAATCTCTTTTTTAACCAACTTCAAAAAAAAGGAGGAGGTTCTCAATTCGGTCGTATTTTTTTTATGTTTGTACTAGCTGTTGCCAGCGACTTCGTCTGCAAAGAATTCGTTTATCGCTATCCCGCGGGAACTACGCAATTTTCCGGGATAAAAAGTAGCCTATGCGCTATTCCAGACTTCTCTCAATCTATGTGCCAAATTTCATCCAGATCCGTTGGGCCGTTCTGGCGTGATTGAGTAAGAAACAAACATCCATCCATCCATCCATACTTTCGCATTTATAATATTACTAGCTGTTGCCAGAAAGAAAGAAAGAAAGAAAGAAAGAAGACATTTATTCATTTTGCAAGACACACAAATATAAGAGCATACACACAATTTTATAGAAAAGAAACAACAAAAACAAAAAACACATATGAAAATTAGATCATCAGCGTTGTGTGTCTCCGCAAAAGTGAAACGGTCGCTGGCTCAGCATTACGCTGAGGTGTTAGACACCTGCAGCACTGATTTTCAGCCAGAACCGTTTGTGACTCAAGAAACGATACACAGGCAAAATATACTACATAAACCATAAACTTTTACGTAAGTAATGTAATAAATAGATATAATAAATAGACAGAACCCGACTTATGTGTGACTAGAAAATACATAAATTTATTAAATAGTTTACAATAAACAAAAAACAAAAAGTAAGGAAGACTATATTGTTCAAAGACAACAAGCTGGCATATCAGTGTACAAAGTGCTGGAGGACTATTTTAGCCAGCGACTTCGTCTGCAAATAATTCGTTTATCGCTATCCCGCGGGAGCTACAAATTTTCCGGGATAGAAAGTAGCCTATGTGCTATTCCAGACTTTTCTCTATCTATGTGCCGAATTTCATCCAGATCCGTTGGGCCGTTCTGGCGTGATTGAGTAACAAACAAACATCCATGCATTCATCCATCTATCCATACTTTCGCATTTATAATATTAGTTAGATAGTTAGATTAGATTTCTATGGCTGTAACCCTGGTACTCACGCGTGTGCGAGTGATGCTGCTCTTGGTTGTGGTCGTGGGCTGGCGACGCGGCAAACAGGAGTTCCGCTTCGGGGAAGAGCTCTGACGCGGAAGGTGAGTCCACGCCTAGGTCCTCGCACTCCTCAGACAATGATTTCTGGAAAGTACCATGGTTACAATTAAAAACTCCATCTTAATATACGAACGAAAATAAACCATGACTAAGGCTGCATTCGACTAAGGTTTTTATTCCAGGAATAACACTTAGGGCCTGTTTCGCCACTCTTTAACTGTCAGTTATCTATGATGACGTCTCTGTCTGTTTCGTAGTAATAAATAGAGACGGAATAACTATTTATTTTGACATTACTATCCGAGAGTAAGTGTTATACCTGGGATAAAAACTTTGGTCGAATCCAGCCTAACTGGAATATAATCTAGACTGAGATTTTAATTATTTTCAAATATTTTGAGACAGGGGTATGTACCAAGTTGAAATCCTACAATATTATTAATGTGAAAGTTTGTGACGATGTGAGTGAGTGAGTTTGTTCCTTCTTCACGCTAAAACGACTGGACGGATTTGGATAAAATTTGGAACGGAGATAGCTGGTACCCTAAATTAAAACATAGGCTCCTTTTTATCCCGGAAAATTACAGTTCCCGCGGGATAGTAATGAACATGTTAAAGATCGTAGCTGCCTAGAATCGCAACGTAAATAATTATTGCAGAATATACGATCAATATCAGTTATTATACATAGCGGTTTATTTGATACTAACTGTTTCCCACGACGTCGTCCGCTCAGATTTAAATATAGCCTTTTGACACACACGAAGAATTTTCAAAATCTGTTCAGTAGCTCTAGAGATAACACGTCACAAATTCACAAACTTTACCTCTTTATAATATTAGTATCAAGGCATTTTTCTTAAAAAAAACCACAAGTTAACAACTTTTCACATCAAGGATTCACGCGTGCCTGAGCCAAGGACAGCTCGCAAAGCGCCTATGAGCACTTCTGCTGGCACACTTTGAAGCGCCTGTTATCTTGAGCATAAACTATAGATTATATATTACTTGACCAGTTGTTGTCAGCAACTTCGTCTGCAAAGAATTAGTTTATCGCTATCCCACGGGAACTACGCCATTTTCCGGGATAAAAAGTAGCCTATGTGCTATTCCAGACTTTTCTCTATCTATGTGCTGAATTTCATCCAGATCCGTTGGGTCGTTCTGGCGTGATTGAGTAACAAACAAACATCCATCCATCCATACTTTCGCATTTATAATATTAGTTAGATTATATTTTGACGACCGGATAGCCAGTGCTTAGTGACCCTGACTATGAAGCTAGAGGTCCCGGGTTCGAATCCCAGTAGGGGCAGACATTTGTATGATGAATATGAATGTTTGTGCCCGAGTCATGGATGTTGTATGTATTTAAGTATGTATGTGTGTATGTATGTATGTATGTATGTATTTATCTACATTATACAAGCATGTTTATCCGTTGCCTGGTACCCATAGTACAAGCTTTGTTTAATTTGGGACTGGGGCAATTGGTGTAATTTGTGATATGATATTTATTATTATTACTTACTTGCAGTCTCAACTCGTGTTCCAGTATAGCATATTTGTGTCTCAACGCCGCAGCCGACACGTGAGACAGCCTATGCTGCCGATGCGTGCCATCCTTCTTCTGTACTACCTACAAACCAGACAGATATTTAGAGCCAAGCCAAGCCTACCCAAAAGCCGATAGTGCTTTTTAGTTATAATTTTAATTGATGCCTGGCGGCTTTTATACGATTTTATATAGTCCACTTCGACCAATAAATAGCTTAATAACGTAGGTTGCTTGCTTTTCATGTTTATGATGCAAGTAGAATAATATTCTGAGTAGAAAAGCTAACTGAGAAGACAGAGATTGGAAAACCCTATTCATATTTTTCACGTTAGAAACAAGGTAAACAATCTTGAACAGTATTATTTTGAAAATCACTTTTTAAAACGGTAACTGTGACATTCAAAACAATAACAAAACTATTCTCTATATGGGTTTAAAATTTTAATTGACTGTTATATATTTTGTAAAAGGATTTTACGATAAAAAGCAAGAACGAGTCCAGATAAAATTGGAGTTGAATACGTTCAAAATAAGGCCTGTGTACTATTCTCAGCTCCTGATATCTATAGTAGCGTCTCTGTTTGCTCCTACAAAATAGACAGAGACGGCACTCAAGATATCAGTAACCTAGTTGGTGGAACAGTTCACCTACGTATCAGTTAATTACTGGAGTGGACTACAGAAACCATTTTTATGCCTTCATCCAAGCGCTAAGCACTCGTGTGGGAGCTGAAAAAGCTAACAACGGGTGACTATTGCACCAAAAGCTGGAAGCCTTCGCATTTATCTTATGATTAGTTACATATTATTTTAATTCTGTAGATTATACAACCAGATTTAATTTAGTTTCGAGACTACCTAACGATTAATGAAAGAAACCGTACAATGAAGATCTTTAGGCTGATTGTACTTGTTAAATTTACTTTACATTTGTTAAGACTCGGATGGTCTGATCCCAAAATTTCCTTTTCTCACAACTGTCTACTCTCTATAATGTCCGTCTCTGTTACAGCTCACTTTGTGTCTGTTTCCAATAATTAGTTACTTAAATTGTGTGCTTACACAAATCGCCAGTTTCCAATAATGTCCGCTTTCAAAAATCTAGAAAACTATTAAGGTATAATATGGACATTAATTAATGAGCTAAGTAGGTACTTATTCATCTAATTAGAAAGCAGACATTGAAGGAAATTATAAATATGAGAAAGCAGACGTTTTGACTATAGAAAATTTTGGAAAGAGGACATTATTAATGTTATGTATGTCAGGAACGTACGTACGTTATAGAAAGCAGATTATTTTGAAAAACATAGGAGCTAATCATTTTAGAACAGAGGAAACAGACCATACGAGCCAGAGGCTTATATCCTCTTTAAGTTGGTAGAGTACCATTTTACAAATCTTGAAAGCAGCCCAAATTGCATTTAAAATCGGGCAATACAAATACAATCAGCCTAACATAGGGATCATGCACGATTAAGATGCAGGATTACTCGACAATGGGAGACGAATCCGCGGCCAACATGCAAAATAAAGACATTTAGAGTTGAAAGTTCTAACTAATCCACGAATGAGAGGAAGCGCAAACTGACTATTGCCAACGCACACGAATTCACCATCCTTTTCCACCACCTTATTTTACCATGTGACAGAAAGAGATGACGATTGCTTTCGTGCACACGTCAGACAATAGGCCTAATTCTGAACGGAATTTAATGAAAACAACATCTATTAAAATCAAGGACGATAACGTTAAGTAATAAAATACCTACAACGGAGCTGATTGTCGTCGTGAAAGTATGCTATAAGATATTATAGAAGCGACATCTAAGCTTTTTAGAACACGATTTCCGATTAACCTTTTTTCAAACTGGCCAAAATTTAAGAAGCAACGCTTTGACATTACGTTGTCAATGAAATGTGACATTTGATGCTTTATATTACATTACAAAAGTGTTGCGTGTAACTATTATCAAGTAATTCGTGCTCATATTCGCTCTTTTGCATAATAAAGCAAGCATGAAGCTATCTATGGATGTCGCGTCCAAGCAATCTTACGACAACTGACACCAAACGAAAACGGCTGACAAAATAAATGGAGGCGTGCAGGGTTACTACGAGGCTCTATAAGGCTCCTTTCGCCACTTTACCACCTTAGGCAAGCATTGAACGTGGCGTATGTACAAGTAAGTAAAGTAAGTTAATGTTTGAAATTTATAAGTGATAGCAATGTATGTTGGCGCACCACGAGACTTCAGCGATAACTGACGTTATATCTCGGAATATACTTATAATAGTTTGGCTGTTCGGTGTTGAAAAAGCTCCAATTTACTTTGAAGTTGACAAGATAAACACTAAATTTTCAATAACTACTGCATACCTGAGAACAAAGGGCTAGCTCAGTTTCAGTTGAGAGCTGGATTTTGTGGAATTTGGAGGAAGCAATATTATTGACGTTAATTTTAAATCTGATTGTGTTCAATGTTCCACGTTCAATGCTGCGCTATTTTTCTTAAGTAAAGACATTTTAATAAACAACTTTTGACAACGACAAAAAATTCTCAATAACTATCCATATTGGACAATTGCTAAAAGGAGTCTATAAAAGGCCCCTATCTTTGGTGGTAAAAGCTGACTGAAGGGGTCCATTCTGAAGGGTCTGCGACGGCTCTACGATAGATCACCTGGTAGGCCTTATCGTCGCAATCGGACGCGTCAATATCGTAAGCGCAACGCGGCGAATCGTCGTGCGAATCGACGGCGTACGACTTTTTCGAGTCTACGTCGAACATCTTATCAAATATCCTTTGCGCCTCCATATCGGGACTGTATCGATCTGGGATCGGATCCTGAAGTTGCAAAATTTGTGTCACACGGGTTTTACTAGAGTCGGTTGGAATCATCTGATATTTATTTCAAATTAAAATTTACAGCATCTTAAAGTACATTTTCGTATCCAAAGTACAATATCAACTGATAATTCCAAGTGAAAAATGAGTAATGAGTAACTATAGCTCACCAGCACGGTCCGATCCATATTGTCAGTGCGCACGGTTTCTTCGTAGGAGTATTCGTGCGCATCCGCCGAGGAGGGGAGGTTCCAGGGCTCGGAGCCTTCCGGGCTGGAGCCGCGTTCCGGCTTCACCTCGTCCCGGTCCGTCCAGGGGGAGCTGGTGGCCCGAGTGTCCACCAGCTCCGGCGGCGTGGGACCGGGCGTCGGCGACGCTGTACTATCCGGCGGTTGAACAGATGTCGTTGCCCCTGTCGCCAAGTTGAAGGCCTGAAGGTTGTGCAAAGCGGCGGTGGGCAGACGGACGTGCCGCACGCCCGGCCGCGCCAGCACTGGCTTCAGTCCCCCCGGCCCTATCAGCCTTTGGAGCAGCAGAGCGTTCGCGGCGCCCCCTTCCCCGCCCACGGTCAACAACTTCGGCCCCCGGTTCGTCACTATCGCGATCTGCTGACCGCCTTTCACCATGGAGACTGGTAAGATATAGTTCGCCGGCATGAGAACAGCTGTAGCCGGTTTTCCTGTAGTGCCGCGGGCTACGGTTATTGTTTGTCCGTCGGCAACGATGACGTTCCGCTGGGGTTGAGGTCGCGCCTGGGTCGGCAGTTCTTGGTCGAAGGTTATTTTCCTGGCTACTTTCCGCGGGCTGTCTTGAGGCGAGTGGCTGTCGAGACAGCTCTCTGTGCAGTCGCCCTGTGAGGTGCCGCAGCTGCTGTCTTCTGATCCCATGGTGCGACAAGTGTCCTCTCCGTGGATTGGGCTCATGTCGCGTGTTCCGGACCGACGAGAGCTAGAGCTCTTCTTGCGCTTCGATGAGCCGGGATTCGACGGCGGATTGGATCTCCTACGCGGTGCTGGTTTGTCCTTGTCCGGAGAATTCTCCACCTGCTCTTTGTATTCAGCTAGTATGTAAAGTATTCGTTGTGTAGTCTGTTCGTCTTCTAACGGTTTTTGAGATGACGTTTTCGGAGGTACTGAAGAAGAATTTAGCTTCAGAGTGTTGGGCGGATTCGATGAAGATTTAGGCCGCGACTTAGATTTAGACCCGACTTTCGCCGGTTTAGGTTGGGAAGTCTCAGTGGGTGATGAATCCGTGGTAACCGTGTGTGGTATTTGTACGTGTGTGGATGACGTGGGAGAGTCGGCGATGCCCGTGGAATCCGGGGAACGTACGTAAGTCGACGTCGTAGGTGTAGTCACAGTAGCTTTTCTGTTCACGTAAGCTACGTTAAGCGATTGATTGGTACCAATAGAATACAAGACTTGTTGTTGAGTCGATTCATTTGAGCAGTTGCTTGAGCCCGTACCGTCAGTAGCGTCGGACGAATTAGTATGCAGTTTGAAAGAGTTGTTGTTTGAATTTGAGCTTGGTTGCACTGTGCTCCTTTCTTTTACTTGCTCTAGGACCATGTCGAATTCACGCAGTTGTTCCAGTGTGGACGAGCTCATCTGAGACTCTGATGAAGACGATTGGCTTTCAGACGGCACTTTGATCGGGCGGCTCGCTTGGGCTTGAGGTAATCGGATCGTTTGCTGACCGAGCGGCGGCGCAGCTGTTAACACCAACTGCTGGTACACGGGTTGGTTCGCTCCGCCTATAACGTTCCTTTGAATTTGGAAAAACGACGGCCTGACTACTCTAGCCCCCGGCACCATCTGAGGAGCTTTGCTCAGCATTGGCAGCTTGATCCTCATTTGCGTCAAGACTGGCTGTGGTTGAGGATTCTGTGTGTTTTCACTAGGTGTACTCATATGACTATTGTTTTCTTCTTGCGAACCTTCGGTATTGGTTGTTGTCTGACTTTGAGGCACTATCTTGATTATAGAAGGTTCTATTTCGCCTTGATTGCCTGTTTGTGGTTTTGGGGTATCTTCGTTTATTAATTCCGTGCTAGGAACTGTAATCAAGTTTATTGTCTGACCTCCACCGATGTTGACTGGTATTTGACGAGTGTAAATAACTCCGCCATGCATTGTTTGAATGTTCATAGGAGAGATGGTTTGTTTGATTTGTTGCACCAAATTTGTTTGAGATTGTGACGTCACTGCTGGCTGCTTTCTCAACAGCAATGGAGGACTGCTGATTTGTCCAATATGCTCCAAATTTATCGCATTGTCTGTTGCGGGACATTCATTATTTTCGTTGTTAGTGCTTACTGGCTGTATATGAGTGTTAGAATTGGCAGTTTCGCCTTGTTTCTGGTTGCCTTCTTGAAACACAGGTTTCCCAAAAGCTTGATTAAACTTTGGCAAGCTTGTAGATTTTTCTAGAGTTGGCGTCTTACTGGATGAGTTTTGAATGAATTTAGCGTAGTTTTCTTCATATATAGAACGTGATTTTATTTCTTGTTGGCTTGCAGTTTCTTTACTAGTTGCCGAGCTTGTAGGGGATGGAGTGAGATCTTGAGATTCAGCTGGTTTAGCTGGAGGGGTCTGAACATTGGGTGTTTCAATCGGTTGTAGTCGCAAGACCATGCTTCTTTGATGAGGGGCATTCAGCTGAATAGCTTTGCCATCAGCAGATTTACACACAAACTGCACCATTTTCTGTTCATTAGACCCTTGAACGTTTGTAAGGTTGGTCAGAAGATTAACTCGCTTTAGTAACTGTCCGGGGCTGGCGTTCTTCTGGTTTCCTGTGTTGACTATGTGGAGTAGTTGGTTTCCGCCTTGTTGGAGTCCCGTGTCGACTAAAGATAGGCCACTGAAAGAGTTCGACTGTGATGTGAGCGTCCCATTTGAGGTCTGACCCGCTGTCGCACCTTTGTTCTGCACTATGTGTAACACTTGTGTGGCATTTGGATTGCTTATGACGGATTGTTGAGAGTTGTCTACGAGGGTGATCTGATTCCCTGATGCATTCTTGCCTTGCACAATGTGCAGAACTTGGGGCCCGACTGGCGTGGTTCCCGTCTGGTTGTTTTCGCCAGAGCCAGTCTGATTTAATGGAGGCGGTAAGATTTGGGCTAGCGCTTGCTGCAACGACATGGCGTTAATTGATGTCGTTTTAGAGTAAGTATTGGTAGTCGTCTGAGTGGTATTGACTGAGCCTTGTCTAATCTTCTGAGACAGTAAGTTTACTAACGCGTGAGCTCTAGAGTTGTTAATAGATTCTGGCGTGGTCGTAATACCCGCGGCGTTCATAGCGTGTGCGATTTGATCAGTCTTTTCCGAGGTGCCATTTTGCTGCCTTTGATGTATAAACGTTTCAGAACTGTTTTTCTCAGCTGCATCGTAAGACATATTGTTCCCATCTAATTTTGCTGCGTTATTTTCATACGAATATTCCACATGTTCTGGAGTTGTGTTGGTATAAGTATGCATATCTGTGTTATCAGCCGAATTGCTTCGTTCCTCTGTGATATCTGGCATCTCTTGTTTTATTTCCGGTCTTTCTTCGGCCTTTATCTCCATTTCTAAAGAAATCGTTTGTTCAGTTATTTCTATATCATTTACGTCATGGGAATCTTGGTTCATTGCTTGATTTTGTTGAGCATATTCTTGAACCAAAGGCAAAGTTAGATCAGCTGTTGTGAGTTCTGTGTATTCAGTTTTAATCTCGGATTGCGAGTCATCGTTGGGGCTATTGTCCACTGAACATTGGGAAGGGCTCGCATCTGACACTTGGGTCACACGCGGGTCACAAGTTACAGGGTTCTGGGCGGCTGCGCTTACTGGAAGTTGGCCAACTTGCACCACCTGAACTACAACTTCTGATGGAGCTGGTTTGATATAGTCCAAACTGCATAGATCAAAAGGAAAATCTCTAACAAGTCTGTCATTGTGTTTCAATTCACACTTTTTAATGTTCTGCTGAATCCAGTCCGATTTCAATTCCACGGTCGTTTTCTTGAAAAATGACCGAACCTTATCCCGCAGTTCTATGAAATTGACGTACTGTCGTATTTTCTTTAGCTGGTCGTCCGTGTTTGTTTTGAGAGTTTCGTAGACGTTGTGATTCTCGGACATTAGGAACGGCTGAGATTGTTTTACGTCCGACAGAGTCGCAGCCGAAATATTTGAAACACCACCTTTCTTCAAATTTTGTATGACTCTGCCGGACCTCTCACCAAAACCCATACTGAAATTGGTGTCAATAGGCTCATCTGTTTGGTTCTCCTGAAGGGCGTTCGCTTTTTCATATTGGTATGTTATTTCGTCAGCCAGTGTCTGAGTAGCTGGGTCCGGTTGGTAAGAAGGATTGTGTTGCAAGTCACTGAATAACTTTTCGTCGGCACCATCTGCAGGTACATCAGTGCAAGTATCACTCGCAGGAAAATTCGATATCATATCGCTAGCATCAAGATATTCTTTAGGAAAAGGCCGTGAGTATGAAAATTTAAGTGAAGAATAATATTCTAACAACCGGTTGAATTCTTTAATGTAAGTACAATCAGTAATACTTTTATATGTTTGTTTTGGACAGTCAATATTTTTTCCTTTTCTGTACTTCTTTTCTATTACTTTTCTGTCTCGGTCATTATTCTTCCTGTATTTTGATTCTAATACATTAAAATCTCGCATGTTTTTCTTCCGTTTTAAAGACCCCTTAGAATAAGTCAGTTTTGGTGCGATGACGCAAAACTCAATACTGTGCAAATCTTCATACAAATCTGGACCTTTAAATTCATTTGAATCTTGACTTGCATCACTTTCTTGAAAAACTTCTAAGGCATCACTTGAAATATTGCTTGCACTCGAACCAGATTCGTTTAGGGTAAACACGTAACACTTCCCAATAATAGGATCATCATATTCAATGCCTTTTAAAGTCACACCAGAACCTTCAGCACTAACTGGCGAAACAATTTCTTGATCTCCTGTGCTTACTTCAAGATTTGAAGATATGACTTCTGTATCAGAAGTCGTACTATCTTTTTCACTTTCTGTGGTTATTACTGTAAGCCAATCATCCTCTTGAATAAATTCATATTTGAATTCCGGTTTTGCTTTCACATTAGATGTAACTATATTGTGCATGTGGTCTGTATTGCTGGGTTCTTCCTTATCTATAATTTCTTTTGTGTTTATTTTGGGACTGATAGAGTTCTCTAATTGATGGCTGTTATTTGCGTTGGCTTCGTTAACCTTAGTCACATAGTCCGTCAAAACTTGATTTTTTAGATCAGTAGAAAGTTTACCATTTTCTTCAGTATTTGATGGCGGAATTTCATTCCTTTTGGGCGGTTTGGTATAATCGTGGTAATTGAAAATAATTTCTCTATTATCCACTACAACTGGTGATGTTATTGGTGAATCATGTTTTTCGGTCGCAGATTCGGAACTGATCACTTCATTCGTATTTTGAATAATTTCCGTGTCCTCTTCATAGCTTGTTTCGACGATCTCGACTTCACATGCTTTTTTGGGTACATCATCGGCTAAAATTTCCCACAGTAGTGTACTGTCAGAATTTTCATGCAATTTTGGATAATTTTGTAATACTTCCTCGTGAGTTTCAAAGTTTGGAACGTAGTTTTCTGTAAAAGCTTGTTTTGATTCCAATTCATGCAGTTTAGACTCGCCTTCATTTGACTGACGGAATGGTACGGTGTTGGTGGTAATATCTGTTTGACCCTTATTCATATTTTTCTGATTATTCAAGTCACTATTGATATCAAAATCTTCGTAATTTATTGTAGAGTCAATTTCTTTATTTATCGACTCATATTCAGTATTATTTTCACTTGGCATAGAATTTACAATCTCCACTGAATCATCAATTTCTAATTTCGTATCTTTGGTAAGTCCAGAACTGGCAATAGGATATTTAAGTACATCAGGTGCCATAAAATGCAACAGGTTTTTGTCAGTATCATTAGCATATACGCTACTTACTTTCTGTTTTTCTGTGATTTGGTAGTCTGCAACAGCAATTTTTTCTAATTCGTCACATTGTTGCAGTAAGTAGTTGATTATATCTTCTACTGTATTGTTGATTTCCAGAGCCGAATTGTCGGTTAATTCAGCTTCTGTGGCGAACGTAATATCTGTCGTTAACGTAGTTTTTTCTGATATAAGACAATGCTCATCTACTAATTTCAGCTTCATTTGTATTGCACAAGGTGGTTCATTACTATCGATATTAATATTGTTACAACCATCATCAGTAGTTTTAGTACAGCGTTCATATATTTTACCTTCGCAATCTGAAGTAAGTCGTTCTTCAAGGTCGGAATATGTTTTAGAATAATTTTCACACTTTAATTCTATATCAAAGTCACAATTCTTGCTCGTTTTTTCAGGTTCAATGGGAATTTTATTATTTACTTTCAAGTATTCTTTACATTCTTTCGCGGCAATTTCTAATTCAGTATTGGCGACACTTTCAAAAGAGTCGTTAGAATCATTGGCAGATGCTTGACCGCCACACTTTTGTTCGGATACTTTCGTTTCAAAATTATCTTCGTCTAATATTTCACTCTCCTCAACCCTCTCCATGCTAGTAATGATAGGTTTAAGATTTTCACTACCCAGTCCTAAGCCGTTATTTTCATCTTCATTGACCTGTTTGACTTCTTCTAAAAGAAAGTTTTGAACCTTGCACTGGAATTCTTCAGGTTTATTAGCTTTAGTTGCTGTTTCAGTACTACCTCTTGTATCATTTATGACAGGTGGGGTGATGTCCAATGTTAGGTTAACTTCTTCAGGTTTTGCAGTCTTTACCCTAAAGATATCTTCATTATAGGTATTTATCACTTTCAGAGCTAATGTTCCCAATTTGGATATTTTACTAGCAACACTGTCACAGTTTGTTTCAGTTTTTCTTTTAAGGTTATTAAGTGGGATCTTTAAAGATTTTCTTCTAGCATCACGTGCATCGTGTAACCGGTACACAACGTTACTATTTTGTAGGCATTTTAAGGCTATAGTGACAAGTTTAGGCGCTTTGAAAATAAACACAACGTTTTCTTCATCAACTTTAGCACTATCTTCACAAGGGTTTATAAATTCTACAATTTTAGCTTTCCTTTCTCGAGAAAATTCAGTCATGTCTTGAATTTTGTATTCGGTTTTAGTCATCATCCATTCAGAATTACAAGTTATCGGTAATATCTGTAATTTTTCATCCAAAGTATTCTCGTTTTTGCATTTATTACATAAAGACGCCAAAGCCTCGAAAATCTCCATTACCGGTGAACTTCGACCGTACAAACTTTCAGTGGTTGGTTGGCATATTGCGTCATCCCAAAGATTTAGTATGGATAACGACGGACAGCGAGACAATTTTGGAGAAATTGATTCTTCCTCAACGTCAAAATCAATAAAATCGTCATTACAATCTATGGTTAATTCGTCTGCTTCTGTTTCGTCGAGTTTTTCATTTGATTTTAAGTTTGCTTTTACCGGCAAAGCATCATACCTCTGAAGCAAAACGAAACATTTCTTCGCTCGTCTTATTAATTCGTATTTTCTGACAAGATCATCACATTTACATACTTTAACAAAACACTTTTTCATCAATAAAACAGTTGCCTGGATCGGGTCATCCTTCGATTCTTCTTTCTTTTCGGTAGCAACGTTGTGTAGTTTTTTTGTTGGTTCAGCTACACCGAGATCTTCCAACAATGCATGCTTCAAATTTTCTACAGCACTAATACTATCAGCAATCACATTTTCTTTGATAGGTGCGTTCTTAATATCCACAACACCGAGGTCTTGCAATAGCAAACTCTTGAGCTCAATTATTTTCTTCACAGGTTCTTCATTCTTATTAGTACTGACTTCAATGCTATCATTTGAAGAATCGTCGATTTCGATGACTTCTGCATTATTTAACACCGAAGTATTGGGCACATTTAGTTTAATTGGTTGTTCACTTGACTTAACCTCAACTGCTGGCAAATCTTCCTTTACATTAATCGGAGAAGGCGAAAAATCGGAAACTACACAGCTTTTACTTTGTTCCTTAGAAAGTAATTTACTCTTTGTTCTAGTAAATAATGCATTGGTCGCTTGTGTATTCGTTTGATGTTCACTTGACTCCAAATTGTTTTCAGTTAAATCTTTCTTTACATTATTTGGTGGAAGTTGAACATCGGGAACAATAGCACATTTATTTTGTTCTTGTGAAAGTAATTTGCTTTTCCTTCTTGTGAGTAATGAATTTGTCGTTGATGGCAAAGAACGTGGCTTCGGCTTTGTTCTATTGCTTTTAAAAATATTATCTTTGGACAATTTAACAAAACATTTTTGAACAAACTTCTTTTGATGCTTGTTAAACGCAGCCAGGTCGATTATTGTATTAAATTTCCCAAATTCTGTACTGAAACTGCGAGTATCGTCATCTTCGTCATCACTAATTAAATTAACAGTATCTATTGGTGTGTCCTCTTGTTTCTTTTCTATTATGTCAATTCCATGTATTCTCGTATCTATTAATTTATTTGGATTATTTTTCGTGGCCTTAGAAATCTGATTTATATTTAGAGTATACAAACCTTCGGGCAAACCTTGCATCAAAACGTTTTTCATAGCAGGGTCAGAAAATAAAGTATCGTAATCAATCTGCTTTTTGCCATACACTGTAACTTTAAACGATTTGCCGGTTGGAAGCTTGATTCTTACACATTTTTTATTTGGATCACCGTTGCCTTGTATTGGAAGCTCTTCGATTATATAGTCTTCTTTTCTGAATTGTGGCGCATTTTTCTGTCTACTGGCATGTTTATCTTTCAAAGTTTTATTTCCATTCTGGTCTTTTAAAGCATCGCCAAAGTCTTCACGGCATAAAAGGTGATGATTTACACGGTTACTATTATTGGTTAATTTAGGTATTGCATTCGATTGATTTGATTCTACATTTTTGTGATGCTCCGAATTGTTTACTACACAAACAGTATCATTCACAGTGATCTGTTTGGAATTAATGTTAGGTGTGTTTTGTTCCCTCAAACTTGAGTTTTCAGCTGTCGTGATAAAATGTCTGTTGGTTTTTGTTGGCACCACCAATGACTTTTCATTAGATACAGATTTATCACATGCAATTTCAGGTAAGGCTATCGATTCTCTTTTGTCTTCAGATGTATCTTTGGTTGGTAATATTTGGGACTTATCTAATTGTTTCTTAATATTTTCCGGTTTTTCTGATGTTACGTCTTTATTTTTCTTGCTATTTGCAAGCGACTGGTTACCTTCAAGCTGTTTTGTCTTTTGTTTGTTACCATCAACTACTAATGGTTCAATTTGTTTTATATTAATTGATTCATTTGCCTTTAGTTTGCTTTCATCGACTTTGACTGGGAGAGTTCTTATTTTATCCTGTATTTTGTAATCACCAACCACAACTGGTTCTGATTGTTTCGGCTTTGGCGCTATTTTGCTATCATCAACCACTTTTGCTTCAATTTGTTTTGTCTTTACCTTCAGTTCAACTACTTCTGGATCAGATGGTTTTGTCATTGGCTTTATTTTGCTAACATCAATTGGATCAGATTGTCTTGTCTTTGGCTTTAATTTGCTATCATCAACTGGATCAGATCGCCTTGTGTTTGGCTTTAATTTGCTATCAACTGGATCAGATTGTCTTGTCTTTGGCTTTATTTTGCTAGCATCAACTCGATCAGATTGTCTTGTCTTTATTTTGTTATTATCAGCAACGACTGGTTCAGTTTGATTTATATTTGTTGATGTACTTGCCTTTAATTTGTTTTCATCGACTACAACTGGTCCAGATGAATTATTTATAATAGGTATGCCTGGAGCTGGAAGTTTAATATTGTCTTTTATTTCAGCAGCCGTTTTGGCAGCGGCAGCAGCAACAGAGGTTTCTTTACTTTTAATTGACATTATCGTCACGTTTTTATTTTTGATAGTCATAACGATCGGTTGTTTCGTACTTTTTGTGATCGATGTGTTTTTAATAGTAAGTTCTTCACCGAGGTTATTTTTTAGTTTCTCTATTAAAACAGTTGGCACGGCAACAGTCTGTATAGGTGTCGCTTTAAGATCGCCTGGAGATGCAGAGTTTTTGTTATTTTCTGGAACAATATTTCCTGCGACATTTTGTGTATTTTGCTGAACATTGTCTGTTTCAGATGGCGTAGGCACAGTCTTCAAAATCTTGGAACCAGATAGCTCATTTTCAAAGTCAACTAATTCCAAATCAGTGCTTTTATTGCTGTCAACACTTTTTACAGAAATTTCTTGAACTTTTTTAATCTCGACGTTTAATGATGCATTTGATTCCGCTGTATCATCTTTGACTTTTTTATCCATTAGTCTTCTAGAAATGCGTTTCGGAGTTTTTACATTATCCGTAGCATTATCGTCATTCTTTTGAACATAGCTAGTACTAGCAACTTTTACAGCCAATTCAGCCACTTTTAGTTTAACCTTATTTCTACGAAGCGGAACTCTTATGTTTTTACTTGGTGTTACATTTTTTTCCAATTTGTTAGAAGATCTTAAAAGGATACGACGGCACACTTTGTTATTTTCTTTCGCACTCAATGTTTCGTCAGGATTTTCGATATTTTCATTATTTGTTTCAGATTTGGGACTTTCTATGCTTCCGATCAATGGTGTATCTTTTTTGTCCACAATACTTTTTGATATTACTTCTGAATTCGATTTAACAGTACCATTCTTCGGTGTTCCGAGTATTAGTTTGCCAATATTCACTTTTTTGCCCAACGGTGTATAAGATAGCGGAATCGGTGGATGACGAGGGTGATTAATTTCCCGATTCATTAACGACTGACGTTTCATTCTAAGTCTCTCTTCGTCTTGTTTCGTGTTTACGAGATTCCTATCAACTGATAATCTTCGTGTTCGTAAGTCCTTATCCGAAACGTCATTTGTGTGATTTTCCTGCACTTGCGACAGCACTTTTCTCTCATTGTTTTTATTCATGTTAAAATCCAAATTAATGGGTTTGTCAAGCGCTATGTCGGAATCATCTTCAACTTTATCTTCTATTGCTGGAGTAGTTTTGTTTACGATAGCAGGCTTTTCTTCATGATTCACATGTTGATTTTTGTCAGGCAACGCGTTTGTAACATTAGTTGTTGTCGTCATCGCATTACCAATAATGACAGGGTTAATTACAGGCGCGGCAAACTGGGTCGTTTGGTACACAGCAATATTAGGAGCAGCGCTTACAGCCACATAGCCATTTGAAGTTATATTGCAAAGTCCAGCGTTCACTTGATTTTCATGGATCCGGATCGTCGGATAGGGATCATAAACCAATTCCTGGCTAATAATCACCATAGGTTGTGTCGGCACAGATGTTATTATCAAATTTGTCGGTTCCGTGTGATTATTTGACGGAGTATTAGCTACATAATGATTAGATTCGGTCTGATTAGTCATGACATTTGTAACTGTATGTTGGTTATTCATATTAGAACAAAGTACAGTTGGTCTGTTTTCAGGCACATTGGAAGCATGAGACATAGCAGGTTGATGTGTTATAACATTCTTATGACATACTTTGGAACTAGAGTTCAAAGCCGTTCTTGTGCAATTTGTCTCAATCCTCTTAAAGTCGGGCGTATTATTAGACAACGTCTTTGACTCAATAACACGAGGTTTCTCTTTTGGAACGTCAGCTAGTTTATCACAAGCATTAGCGTTCATTTTTGGGGCGCTGCAAGGGTTTTTGGCTTTTGTATATTCCTCGTCGGACGACAATTCGCCAATTTCTTGTCGTAAATCATCATCCATTAGTTCTTCAAGCAAATCGTAGTCTGAATTAGGTATCCCTGATATGAAGGGGTCCGCTTGTTTTGGTGGATTCGAAGCGAATTGCTTATTCGGTACCTCAGCCCTTTTAGATGTTTCAGGTGCCTTTTTAATAACTTCAGTTTGATTGGGCTTCTTTTGAGATTCGGCGTGTCTCTCTATGGAAGGCTTACGCGAAGATGAGCTAGATCTAGAGCTGTGGTGCTCATGTCTCTTCGAATCCAAAGATTTGTTTTCTAAGAAAGTTGAGCTAGCTGGTTTTGTATTGCTTGTGTGTGAACGAGCAGTGCTATGTGAATGTTTTCTTTCTTTCTTTAGCACCATGTCCAAAGCGTTAGGGCCTAGTGGTGTGGTCGTATGTGCTCTAAGAGCATTCATCACGCTCTTCCAATCCTGATTTTTGTCTTCAGCCTCATTTGTGTCTTTAGAATCACTATTCTTAGCGTAACTCACTATTAAGTCTTTGTCGCTCGGTCTTTGGTACGTTCTGTTGGTTGAAATGGGGACTTGTGTTTTTTCTACTTGCGATTGTGTGTGTCTTGAAGGGCCGAGATCAACAGTCGAAGTTGTTTTAGCTTTAGGTGATGTAAAGGTTTGTTGGTTTCGCAATAACAGTAACAAATCAGCGTGTTCTCTGTTTACTGAGTTATCAGAAGTCGAGTGAGTAACAGTGCTAGATGGTTTGTTGCTTCGTTTACATGCCGTTTCAAGCGGCTTCGCATCTAAAATACTTGTTAGCACAGGAAAGTCATTCTGATTTTGAGTAATACTTTCAGTTTTACGAGTCTGCGCATTGACTACGTCGCTCACAGTAGTATTGTTTTTGTCGACTCTAGATATGGTAACTTCATTCTTCATATATTTTGCTTTACTGATCTTGTGGTCCAAAATGTTTTTATTGAGTTCCAAATTGAGAGCGTTGGCGTCATTTTTGAGTTTGATTTCGGTTTGCTTGTTTTTATACATATAACTGAGACGCGAAAATGTATTTGGTGCATTCTCGGTCTTCTTCTGTTGTATCAATGGTTTGGCACTCGACGGAGTGAGATCGGATTTCTTAGCAGACGCCGTCATCATTTTATTGACAGGTGTTACTTTAACTTCTTTATTTAAAGGTACACCTTGTTCCGTTAGAGCATTAACGCCGGCATTATTACATTTTTGCAGTTCCTTCAGAAATTCTTCGAAATTGCTCTGTCCTCCGAATTTAGTGGGTTGCTGTTGGGCCTGGACGTTAACTTGCTTAGTAGTCACGTCTCTTACGGTTGGACTATGTTTCACTGGATTTTGTACTATTCTACCAACTTGATTTTGCAATTTATTGTCACTAGCGTTTAGATTACGCTGTGCGCTGGACACATCACTATGCGAGCTCACATATGATTCGGTATGACTTGTATGCCCCAACCGTGAATCAGCTGTTTGTAGTCTCTTCGCAACATCTCCCGCTGCGTATGCTTCTGTACGAGTATCCTGCTTCAAGCTGGTCATCTGTTTCTGCCCGTATCTTATAACTTCGGTATTCAAACTTTGACCAACTTGAGTATTTCCTTGCGCTCCCCTCGCCTGATTGGTTCGTACATCGTTATTAGGGATAGTGTGATATAATTTGATAATATCATCTCGCGCTTTCACCATAGCAGCATGTTGTTGTTGCAAGCTGTAGCTGTTGAAATTTGGTGAATGATTTTGGCTCATATTCGGCGATTTGATACAAGTGTTGTTCTGTATCCTAGGCGAATGTTGATTAGTCATGGCATACGGATTGTAGTAATGAATTTCGCCTATGTGTTTTTTGGCCTGGTCGTATTTCAGGTCGTCATTGTTTGTAAGATTTTGCATGGATTTGTGGAACGGCTGGTTCGCGAGCGTGTTCGAAGGTTTCGGTGGGGTGATGTGAGGCGAGTATTGTCTGTCGGCTTGCTTCGATGGCGAGACGTAACTAGAGTCGATGACGCTGGTCGGTCGCGGCGGTTGATTCGTTACATAATTACTGTATTGCTGTCTTTGCTGAGTGTTAAGCATATAATCATGCAATGCCTTGTGTGTTTCACTGTAAGTGCTAGGTTTTTGAGCTATGTTTTGCATCGAGTTGTATTGATGATACCTCATATCCTGTTGCTTTGCCGCGTTGTAAACGCTATGGGGATCTAACTTGGCTAGCTCATTTGCCTCATTGTAAGGTATTTTAGGGGCAAACGGCCTAGTTTTGTTCTGATCCGAAACATTTAGTAAATTGTTGACCTCGTTTTTCATTTCTTCTAATTCCTGAGTCTGTTTTTTATTCATATACACCTTGGGTCCTTCCGGGTCGTATACCTTCATGCCGACAAGCGAATGCGTCGTCGGCAGTGTTCTAGTACTCGCACTTTGCTGGGCCGGGATCTGAGTCTTTGGTACACTTGGAGCTTTTAGCTTATTCCTTCTAAACTGTAACAGTTTCGTTATACTATTCCTTACTTTGCTGCTGACGACGTTTCGATTGACTAAGTGACTAGGCGTTAAATATGGCGATCTTGCTCTACTCGCGTTGGAGTCGACAGTGGCGGCCTTGACACTAGGTGGTTTTCTAACTTTTGCCGGTTTCTTAGCTTTAGGAATTAAGGGATTTTGCAGAACGGGCACAGCATTCTGTGCTGCTGGACTTACGCTGTCTACGTCTATTTGGCTGTCATTTTTCTTGAGAGGGTCTAATGGTTCCGGTGCATCCACAGAGACAACAGTTGAGACGACAGTCTCGTGCGTGTCTGAAACTTGTGACAGTTTCCCTTGGCTGTCATAGTCGCTGTCAGTGACGCTGACTCGGCTTGACGCGTCATCTCTTCGTCGTTCCTTCTTCTTTCTCACTCTCTTCTCGCCGTCCTGTACTTGCGAGGGCATCTCAGTCACCTTCATGCCTAGCAGGCTGGTCAATGAAACCGGGGCGGGTTCAGACTTTTTCTTCTTTCTCTCCTTTTTAGGTTTTTTGTCCTTATCTTTTCGTCGTTCTTTGCTGGTGTCTTTACTCGTGTCACGCTTATGCGTCTTTTTTCTTCGTTGCTCTTTGCTCTTTTCTCTTTCTGCCCGTTTCTTCTCCTTTTTGGCATCAGAGATGATGCTGAGCGGGTCGTCCTCTTCGTCGGAGGACGCTCTGTTCTTCTTTTTAACGGGCAGTTGGTACGACTCCACTTCGCTCTCGGGCGCGCTCTCCGTCGCCTCGGGGTCAAAGAAAGCGTTTTGCCATATTTCTTCTGGCTCTTCTAACTGCACGAGGTGTTCGTAACCTGTAAAAGAAGAAATTATAAATTAAAACACAATTTTTTAGGCTGTTATGACTAACCCCCTCATTCATAAATTCTTCATAAATTCTATAGGCTTCTGCTAACTTAACAATCGTTTGTCCTTATCTGTGAAAGGTACATGTCAATGTGACAGATAAGGACAAAGAATTACTAAGTTAGCGGAAGCCTATAGAGCTTTTATGAATAAGGGGGTAAGAATCAAGTGTAGGCGAGTGCTCGTGAGAGGAATGGGAGGGGAAAGGAATTGTGGGAGCAAGCTGTTTACGTAGTGTTGCATAATTGCATCATACGCTTTCAAAATGAATTGAGTATTCCACCGATAAAGATCAAATCAAACAAGAGCACGGAGATAAAAATTGCAAGCAATGGCATTTCTATTACTATTAATTCTGTGGTCCTTCCCAACAATCTCATTTCATCATATCAGTTCAAAGAATTTAAATTCCTGAATTTTTATTTTTACGGTTAGTTAATAATTAGTATGTACTATATCTATAGTTCCGCACGGCTAGCATCTGACTGGAGAGAGATAGCTACTGTGACCTCTCACATAAGACGATTGATTTATAAAGTGGTCTGAGCGCGAGAGACTATCGCGAACACGAGAGACTCCATCTTTTCTTTACTACTCGTTCTAGCGACACAGCTGTAGCGCTCTTGTGCTAGCCGTGCCGAGCCACGTACCCTTCTCGATGCCGTAGTAAGCGTCGTTCTCGTCGTCATCGTCCTCCGGCAGATGGAGGAAAGCGCGCGGGTCCAGGTTCAGGTATTTGAGCTCGGTGGTCAGCGCGCGAGTGCCCGCGTGTGTGCGCTCCATATAAGCGCGACAGCTCTCCAGTAAAAGCTCTCTGGAATAACGAATGGCATGGAGACGGTCAATATTATACTAATACCGTAAACCAGGGTGACTTTTGATAATTTACAACATTTCATTTTTATAACACCTGAAAATGTATATATGGTTCGAAAGCATTTTGCCTCCTGATCACTGCAATATGTTTATATAATTTTAATATTGTTTATTATAAAAAATAAAAAATAATTAAAAATATGTCCTAATTTTACCAATACTACCACAGGATAGGACCTATCTGAAACTAGGTGAAACGCCTTTGCTTTTTTCACGAGAAAAAATAAGCGATCATAATTGTGTATTTTTGACAACTTCAAAGTACAAGGGGGGCAACTCTGAAATTCTATTTTCGAAGTTCGTCGCATACCTTCTGTCTCACTCTCAAGATAATGACTATTAGTATGAGCGGAACAGCACGAAGCGAACCTCAAAAATCGAATATTGGAGAATAGGGCCTGATAGGTGTATTCTGTGATAGTACCGGAGTTACGCCCTTTTAGAATACGCCCTTTTAGAATAAGCACAAATTAATAAATTAATCATACATTAAATACAAGCCCTAGGGAAAGAATTAAACTGTCAGCATGTTCATCTTTTCAGACAAAATACAGAGAACCATTAAAATTATAGGCTCAGAAATATGAAATGTTGTCGATTTTGGAGCTACTCTGATAGTTTTGAACTCGTTGACGTGGACAGGACCTTACGGCCGCCATTAAGGGAGAATAGAATAAATAGTTTTGAAATTGCTGTAAAATCGTTATTGTTCACATGCGTCGCATGTTTGGCATGTAGACGCAGCGATCGATAAATACATTGCTTGGAAGAAGTGAATGCAAATAAAAATTAATAATTTCGTCATTATAACTATTTTTAGGGTTTTTCCTCAAAAGGAAAAAACGGAACCCTTATAGGATCACATTGTTGTCCGTCCGTCCGTCTGTCAAGACCCTTTTGCTCGGGAACGCGTGGAGATATCAAGCTGAATTTTATATCAAATACTCCCATACTAAAATCGGGTCTACTGTCCCTTGGAGCTGTGAAAAAAATCAAACTTCTAAGCCAACGCAATCAAAAGATACAGCCGTTTATGCCGCAAATTTTCGAAACTCGCAAGGGTATTGCTTGCGCGAGTTGCACATTTTTGTACTGGTAACGCCATCTAGCGCTCAACGAATAAATTAAAATCCTAGACACAGGAAATCACTCGAATTGTTGTAGTCAAAAACATTACTTTCATTTACGTACACTCTTCCTTCCTGTCTCCCCATCCCGCTTCCTCATATGATGCGTTTGTGAGCGCGACAAGGATAACAGAAGTGTCATCGTGCTCGTCTCACCTGTGATTGGCTGAACACCTAGAAGACCGGCAAGAGAGACGCATGCTGAGAATGGTAGCAGTTCCGTTTTCGCCAGAGCTAACGCCGCATCGCTCTGCTAGTTATTATTACGTTATTGGAAGTTATAGTGCTTATGTTATCAAAAACCCGCCGAAAAATACGTTAATAGTGTATTAAGAGCCTGGCCAGTGCTGTGATAGTGAGATTCAATGAGTGCAACAACATTAATTTGGGATTTTCACACCAACGGCCGCTATACTGCTGCATCGAGTCAATCCAGGATTCCAGGTACAAACGCTCACCAATTTTTCCTATTTCCCATTCCCTTTCTCCTATAAGTGTACGTAATGATTGTAATTTAGCCCTTTTTAAACAAATCTACTTTCTTAAATTTTACCGCACGGTCCTTCCAACAAAATTACTAGATAATACAGGACGTCTAAGTTTAGCCTTAAGCCTAGCGTCACCATTTTTTGGCCCTAATTCGAGCCGGATATTCAAAACTGAACCTTATTTCACCTATAATAGTCACAGTTGCGTTAAATAGATAAATTGTTTAGATTAGAATGCTGTTCTTGGCATTGCCGCGCTTGTAACAAACTAATATTAAATAAAATAAGATGTTTTGTAGGTACGATAGGATTTAGTCAGATATTCTTTTGTTTACATCGCGTGTTTCATTTGTTTGTATCGAACATTCTCGACTACTAGGTACCTATTAACTGTTGAGTAGGTATTTGTCGCTTTGCTCGCAACTATTTCAAGTTCGTCGTTGTATCTACTTACGCCTTACGCTTACGTAGGTACTTTTAGGTTTTATGTTTACGCCGCTTACAGTTAGGTACATGTTAACGCGTTCTCACTCCAAAATGACTGAACATAAACTTAAAAATTTGGAATCAAGACGCGCCGCAATTTTTGTTCGTTTGCAGTCAATTTTTACCATCTCAAGCAATTTAAATAATGAAGATTCTATCGAAAAGTTCCTTTCTATGGTGGAGACGTTGGATTCTATTAGGGACAACTACCTTAAAACTCTCGAGGAGATAAATGAAGTTCAAATGGCGTTAAAGCCCGATGCAGAGCCGAGTCATAGTACCTGGTTAGCTTTTGAGGATATTTACTGTCTTATAAAACGTCAACACTCGAAGTTGATCGCCGCGCGCGACGTAAAACCGCTGTCCAACCAATTAATAAATGCATCGGATCGAAACCGAATCAGCCCTAAGCTGCCGCCAATGGAGTTACCCGAATTCAACGGAGATCCACGAGTTTGGCCGTTATTCTTCGCGAGTTTTAAGACGACTGTACACGAAAACTCTAATCTCAGTGAAACAGAAAAACTGTATTATTTAATAGGTAAATTAACGGGCAAAGCCCAATCAGTTTGCGCTGGTTTGACCCCATGCGCTGAGAATTATGAATTGATTTATCAAAGTTTAATTCGCAAGTACGAAGACAAGCGCTTACAGACAACAACATATTTTGATCAAATTTTAAATTTGAAACTGGGTACAGTCAACGCCGAAAATTTAGAAAATTTTGTAGACAAGTTATCGTCGTCAGTGGCCGCCCTCGATAATTTGAAAGTGCCTGATTTATACGATTTTGTTTTGTTGCACTTAACATCGAGAAAATTAGACCCTGAAATGGTTCGCTTGTTCGAAATGGATAATCGTGACGTGGAGATACCTACTTTCAGTAGTCTGATTTCGTTCTTACGCAAACATATTAAAGTATTACAACGCGTTACAAATGTAAAACCGGTGCAACCTACTAGAAAGGCTTCGGATCACGCAGAGTTTTCTAAGTCATTAAAGAATACGCAGTCTTATTTAAATGTGGACGAACATGTAGGTGCTATGCAGCCGCGACCCGCGTCGCGTCCGCCCGCGCCTAGCAGCAGCGCCGGCTGCTCGCTGTGTAGCGCGCCCGCGCCGCACGAACAACTCTATAGGTGCTCGGGATTTCAAAAGCTGTCACCTAACGATAGATACAAATACGTTAAGTCATTTAATTATTGCTTAAATTGTTTGAGTCAAAAGCACAGAGTTATCGATTGCAACTCAAATAGTTCTTGTCGTAAATGTAATAACAAACATCACACAATGCTACATTTTGAAAATAGCGTAGCAGCTCCCGCGCTTTTAAATGACACCTCGTGCTACGAGTGGTCGGTGCCCTATGCGCCGTTTGATTCGACACCTTCGCCGCCTAATTGGTGTAGTCCCGCTTTCGCTCAACCTGCGCCGCCCCCGGCGGCTTCGCAAACATTCGTAGCTTCGCTCGCGCACCCCGCCCCGGCGCCGAACGGTCCCGCGCCGGTGTTATCGTCCGCCTCGCACACGCACCCCGCCCCGGCACAGTTTATTCCGTCGCCGGCGTCTTCGTTCGCTCCGCAAGCGCGACAGCAACCGCTACCGCCGCTGCCCGCTTTCGTGTCCGCCCCTGCGCGCTCGCCCGTTCACGCTGATACCGGTGATGCCTCAACGTCAATACACAACTACTCGGTTAATAACTGTAGTAATACAATCGCGAATCGAAATTTACCTACCACTGTGTTGCTAGCGACAGCTCGTGTTATAGTACACGATTGTGATGGACAGGAGCGCTTAGTGCGCTGCTTGTTAGATAGCGCCTCGCAAAGCAGTTTTATAACGCGTGATTGTTGTAATCGCTTAGGTTTAAATACTTACGAGAAAAATATCACAGTCAGAGGAATAGCCGGTTCAAGTAAAGTTATAAACTCGCTTGTAAATGTGAAATTCTTTTCTCGTTTTGATCGCAAATTAAGTTATGACCTGGAAACTTTAGTCGTAGACAAGGTGACCGACCAATTACCCAATGTTGAAGTAGATAGGTCAATGTTGTCATATTTTGACTCGCTGCCGCTAGCCGACGACACATACACAGTCATGAGTGATATTGATATGTTGATTGGTGCGTCATTGTTTCCGCGACTTCTGCTGAACAACAAAGTTACTAGTGATTACGGCTCACCGTATGCTTTAGAAACAGTGCTTGGTTATGTGGTCATAGGTTGTGCGCCCGCGAGCTTTTCCAATACCTCGTCGATTTCTTGCTGTTGTGTTGTTCCTCAGTCGATTGATAACATGATTCAAAAGTTTTGGGAACTAGAAGAGGTCAATGTACCTCGAGTTCAGCACCCAGACAATCCTGTCTGTGAAAAAATATACACCGATACCACCACTCGCGATTCAACGAATGGGCGTTATATCGTAACGTTGCCTTTTAAAGAGGATCCTTCATCACTCGGTGATTCATACAGCTGCGCAAAGAAACGGTTTTTGTGCTTAGAACGCAAAATGAAAGCTGACCCTGAATTTAAACAAGCTTACGATGACGTTATTAAGGAGTACATCGCTAAAGATTACTTAACACCCGCACCGACAGACACTGAGGAGTCTCAGCCATCGTATATAATTCCGCATCACGGAGTAGTCCGCAAAGACAAGGCAACTACGAAGTTACGCGTAGTTTTAGACGCGAGCGCAAAAACTAGTACATCTGTCTCACTTAATGACATCCTTCACATTGGCGAAAATCTGCAGGGTAACTTGTTTGAAATAATTTTAAATTTTCGCTTATTTAAAGTGGCATTGTGCGCTGACATTAGACAAATGTTTCTTTGCATTGGAGTTCAGGAGCAGGATCGTAGATTCCAACGCATTTTATACAGGTTTGATCAAGGTGATCCGATAACTGTGTTCGAATTCAAGCGAGTTTGCTTCGGACTTAAGTCTAGCCCATTTCATGCGTTACGTACGATTAAACAACTAATAGAAGACGAAGGAAACCGGTTTCCTCTTGCAAAAGATGCTCTAATAAACTCTCTGTATATGGATGACTATGTGCATAGCTTAGACGCGGAATCAGACGCTATTAATACGGCTAAAGAAGTCATTGACCTCTTAAAGAAAGGACAGTTCGACCTTATCAAATGGAATAGTAATTCCGCGACGGTATTAAATACCATTCCTCCTTTACACCGCTTGTCAGCTGTTGTAGAATTTGATAAAAATGAAAACCAGAAGGTTTTAGGGCTTACTTGGTCACCGACTTCTGACACCTTTTCGCTAGATGTTTCACAGCCTAGTAACAAATGCACTAAGCGTGCTATACTCTCGTGTGTAGCCAGACTGTGGGATTTAATGGGCTTCATTGGGCCTGTTATCCTTTACGCTAAACTTCTAATTAAGGAGCTCTGGCTTTTGAAGTGTGATTGGGATGACACGCCTCCCGAGGCGATTGTCAAGCTTTGGATTCAATTCAGCAAAGAACTCTCTTTGCTGAATCGACTTCAAATACCGCGTCATGTTAGCGTTTTCGCTGATAGTGTCGTATCTATCGTTGGTTTTGGAGATGCGAGCGAACGAGCATATGGGGCTGTGGTGTATCTGCATATCATAAATAGTGGTATTATAAACACTCACCTCCTGTGTTCCAAGTCAAGAGTTTCACCGACTAAAACAGTTTCATTAGCTCGTCTTGAACTTTGTGCTGCACTCGTCTTGGCAAACCTTATTCGCATCGTATTAGATACTTTAAGCAGACGCATCGCAATTAATAATGTTTATGCATTCTCTGACTCAACAGTCGCCTTATGCTGGATCCATTCGTCGCCTCATCGCTGGGGTACATTCGTAGCGAATCGCGTATCCAAGATACAATCTGCTCTGACAGCCGAACACTTTTATCATGTCTCTGGGTCGGAGAACCCCGCCGATTGTTTGTCGCGTGGTTTAACTCCTGAACAAATTTTACATCACCCGCTCTGGTTTTGCGGGCCCGCTTGGATACAGCAGGAACCTACTTCCTGGCCTTTAGTATCTTTTGATCCATTGTCAATATCGAAGCCTCCTGAGGAGAAGACCAATTCGTTGACTGTTGTTGTAACGTCAACAGACTTGCCTCTTCTGCTTTCTTTAGCTGAACGTATATCGTCGTGGTCTAAATTGTTACGCTGCATTGTTTATGTTTTTCGTTTGGGTAGATTACTGCCTCGCCGCGACTATATATCAGCCTCAGACTTAGAATTTGCAGAGGATAGAATTTTGCAAGCCCTACAGCGGCATTGTTTCGTAAAGGAAATCGAAAACTTGCAGACAGACAAGGTGTGTTCGAGGGCTTTCCAGCGCCTGAAACCATTTCTACAGAATGGTATGATTCGCGTGGGCGGTCGTCTCAAAGCCTCAGATCTAACCTTTCAACAGAAACACCCCATAATACTGCCGGCAAAACATCACGTAGTTAATTTGATTGTGGATTACTTCCACAAACTATATTGCCATGCAGGAGAAAATGAGCTGCTTTCTGTGTTACGCCATAATTATTGGATATTCTCTGCCCGAAGTAATGTGCGCAGCAGAATATTCTCGTGTCTGCGGTGCTTTCGCTTGCGACCAAAGTCCAACTGTCCCGAAATGTCTGATCACAAGGCTTGTCGCGTTGTTCGCTCTGTGAAGGCTTTTATGCATACAGGGTTGGATTTTGCCGGGCCACTAAGAGTTACAACTGTTCGCGGCAGGGGTATCCGCGCGCAAAAGGCGTACATTTGTATTTTCATTTGCATGACCACCCGTGCTGTACATATTGAATTGGCGTCTGATCTCAGTACGTTTTGCTTCTTATCTGCGCTTAAAAGGTTCTTGGCTCGTCGAGGCCCTGTTTCTCGGCTGTATTCCGACAACGGTACCAATTTTATTGGTGCTAAAAGACACCTCAGTGAGCTACATTCGTTTCTAGTATCGAAACATTTTAACACAGATTTTGCTAGAACATTAGCTGACAATCGCATAGATTGGCACCTGAATCCCCCAGCAGCTCCACATTTTGGCGGGAATTGGGAGTCGAATCTAAAAAGTCTTAAGACGCATCTTTTCAGAGTGATAGGCGATCAGATCTTATCAATCGAGGAAATGAACACAGTTCTCACTCAAATAGAAGCGGTGATGAACTCCAGGCCCCTTTGTAGGACACTTTCATCCGATCCATCGGAACCATTGGCTTTGACACCTGCACATTTTTTAACCATAACTCCTTTGAAATATTTACCTGCTCGGGAGATAGAAGACGATAGGCTTCACCTGCTAGAACGCTATTCACTTTTAGACAAATTAGTTCAGTCATTTTGGAACCGTTGGCAGCGAGAATACCTCCATACGTTGCAAATGCGAATGA
The DNA here is from genome assembly GCA_963854515.1 of Pandemis heparana. Lineage (NCBI taxonomy): Eukaryota > Metazoa > Arthropoda > Insecta > Lepidoptera > Tortricidae > Pandemis > Pandemis heparana. Next base: position 7,488,160 of record OY978030.1, on the reverse strand, counting down.
AATGGAATACGCCCACGTTTCCTATTGCAGTGGGTACGGTCGTGGTTGTGCAAAGCGACAATATGCCGACTCTTCACTGGCCGCTAGGTATCATAGAAGAAGTTTTCCCTGCAAGAGATGGCGTGATTAGGGTTGCGAAAGTTAAGACTTCATCAGGAACATATTTGCGACCAGTCATCCGTCTGTGTCCTTTGCCAAATCAGTAGATTATATAGCATCTTACAGATTTAGAGTTAGGTTAGTTACCTTTTATTATTATTATTTTTTGTTTTGAAGGGAACCCTTCAAGCGGGGGGGAATGTTTGCGCGAGTTGCACATTTTTGTACTGGTAACGCCATCTAGCGCTCAACGAATAAATTAAAATCCTAGACACAGGAAATCACTCGAATTGTTGTAGTCAAAAACATTACTTTCATTTACGTACACTCTTCCTTCCTGTCTCCCCATCCCGCTTCCTCATATGATGCGTTTGTGAGCGCGACAAGGATAACAGAAGTGTCATCGTGCTCGTCTCACCTGTGATTGGCTGAACACCTAGAAGACCGGCAAGAGAGACGCATGCTGAGAATGGTAGCAGTTCCGTTTTCGCCAGAGCTAACGCCGCATCGCTCTGCTAGTTATTATTACGTTATTGGAAGTTATAGTGCTTATGTTATCAAAAACCCGCCGAAAAATACGTTAATAGTGTATTAAGAGCCTGGCCAGTGCTGTGATAGTGAGATTCAATGAGTGCAACAACATTAATTTGGGATTTTCACACCAACGGCCGCTATACTGCTGCATCGAGTCAATCCAGGATTCCAGGTACAAACGCTCACCAATTTTTCCTATTTCCCATTCCCTTTCTCCTATAAGTGTACGTAATGATTGTAATTTAGCCCTTTTTAAACAAATCTACTTTCTTAAATTTTACCGCACGGTCCTTCCAACAAAATTACTAGATAATACAGGACGTCTAAGTTTAGCCTTAAGCCTAGCGTCACCAGGTATCAAAACCTACAGGGTAGTAGGATGTAGTCTTCGGTTTATAGTTGTTGTATGCAACTTCCATAAATACGAACATAACATGAGCATTAGGAGTAAAATGACGACCAAGCTTCACCACGGTTGCGTTGACTCGCTCCCTACATCACAACAGGCAAACTGCTCCATAGTAACCCCCTGATTCATAAACGCTCTATAGGCCTCTGCTAACTTAGTAATCGTTTGTCCTTATCTGTGAAAGGGAAATGTCGTGACAGATAAGGCCATACGATTACTAAGTTAGCAGAGGCCTATAGAGCGTTTATGAATAAAAAAGAAAGGAAAGAAAGAAAGAAAACATTTATTCGAGATATACTTATAGCATTACACAAACGAAAAAAAGAAGTAAAAGACATAAGGACATATCACGAAATGGTCCCATCTCAGGATAATGCTGGTCTTGCAGCCAGCGCTGGTCTTCCGATAAGGGGGTAAGTATTTTACCAACCTGTCCATATCCCACGACAAAGTCTTGACCCTCGGCCCAGAGAGCAGCACAGCCAAGTCCTGGCCCAGCACTGCGTCCAGCCCGAGAGCCTCCCCCTCCGTCAGGATGGCGGTGGACAGCACGTTGGCCTGCCGAGGAGCATCCTTCAGCTGCAACGTCTCCGAGGTCTTGACCAGGTTGCTCTGCGATCGGCTGTCGTTAGCCCAGCTGTTGAACTCGGAGGTGCCTTCAGGTTTGGGCTCCAGGGTGTCCTGGAAGGTGAAGGTTATATTGAAAAATGCATATAGGTACCAATGATTACGTAAGCATGGGAGGGGGAGGGGTGGGGGGGGGGGGGGGGTCGTCATAATTGTAAAAAATCTGCTTACGTAATACTTGAATGGCCCCTGACTAGTGAGAACGAGGTTTGTAAGAACGTAACCCCCCGTTCTTCGTGTGGGCTCGTAATCTCGACACTTGACTAGTGAGAACGGGGGGTTAGTTGTGGGCTTGTACCCCCTTATTCATAAACGCTCTATAGGCCTCTGCTAACTTAGTAATCGTTTGTCCTTATCTGTCACTTTGACATTTACCTTTCACAGATAAGGACAAACGATTACTAAGTTAGCAGAGCCCTATAGTGCGTTTATGAATAAGGGGGGTAATCTCGACACTTGACTAGTGAGAACGGGGGGTTACGTTCTTACAAACCTCGTTACTCGTACCTTAGTAATCGTTTGTCCTTATCAGTCACTTTGACATTTACCTTTCACAGATAAGGACAAACGATTACTAAGTTAGCAGAGGCCTATAGTGCGTTTATGAATAAGGGGGGTAATCTCGACACTTGACTAGTGAGAACGGGGGGTTACGTTCTTACAAACCTCGTTACTCGTACCTTAGTAATCGTTTGTCCTTATCAGTCACTTTGACATTTACCTTTCACAGATAAGGACAAACGATTACTAAGTTAGCAGAGGCCTATAGAGCGTTTATGAATAAGGGGGGTAATCTCGACACTTGACTAGTGAGAACGGGGGGTTAGTTGTGGGCTTGTAATCTCGACACTTGACTAGTGAGAACGAGGTTCGCGTGGGTATGTAATCTCGACACTTGACTAGTGGGAACGGGGGATTAATGTGGGCATGTAATCTCGACACACGATTAGTGAGAACGGGGGATAGTGTGGGCATGTCATGGACGTAATACAATAAACAGGACTGAGTACTCTGAAAATTTGTATTTACAAAAATGAACCTTATTACAAGGGAAGAAAGTATCTTTTTAGGTTGCGCCGTAGACAGAGGCTAATCTGCGCCGAGAGGGATAGCGACAAGGGAGGAGTGTGTCTTTGCTTTTAAACAAAAAGTTTGGCTAAAAAAAGACTACGTTGAAACACCATTAAAATATTATTTTCATGTTATTTTAACAGTTTTAAGTTAGCGTACTATAAAATCATTAATTTCGTTGTATTAAATAAATAATAAAAGATATATATTTGTCTAGTCTGCTTTTTTATTTGTAATGGTAACCCTCCTAACAACTATGTTGACCATGAATTCGTGTATTGTGTCTCCTTACTGCTGTACATTATTTTTTGTTGGTTTTACCTTTTTGTTAAGTTTATGATATGTTAATTGGCGTTTCTGAGTGAATTCTCTTCTTCTTTCTGCGGTAAAAGAACACAACAATTTCAACAAGTATAGTTTCACAAACTTTCGCATTTATAATATTAGTAGGAAAGTAGGAAGGATTAGTAGGAGTAGGATTAGTAGGACTAGTAGGATTTATTTCCATAGCCAATGAAAAACATCAGTGTTTGTAATAAACAATTAGCAGAATGATTGCAGGATCGAATTTTGTCCCACATAACAAAAATCTTATTGTCACCCTGTTAGAAAGGGACACACTCCTCCCTACGAACTATCTCGCTCTGCTCGTTTTTCAGCTGCGAGTGCTCAGTCCCGTTTATTGTATTACATCCATGGGGCATGTAATCTCGACACATGACTAGTGAGAGCGGGGGGGTTAGAGTGGGCTTGTATTCTCGACACTTGATTAGTGAGAACGGGGGGTTAGTGTGGGCTTGTAATTTCGACGTCTTATTAGTGAAAACGAGGTTTGTGTGGGTATGTAATCTCGACAGTTGACTAGTGAAAAGGGGGTTAGTGTGGGCTTGTAATCTCGACGAGGTTAGTGTGGGCTTGTAATTTCGACGTTTTATTAGTGAGAACGAGGTTTGTGTGGGTATGTATTCTCGACACTCGACTAGTGAGACCGGGGGTTAGTGGGGGCTTTTAATTTCGACGTCTTATTAGTGAAAACGAGGTTTGTGTGGGTATTTAATCTCGACAGTTGACTAGTGAGAACGGGGGGTTAGTGTGGGCTTGTAATCTTGACACTTGACTAGTGAGAACGGGGGGTTAGTTGTGGGCTTGTAATCTCGACACTTGACTAGTGAGAACGAGGTTCGTGTGGGTATGTAATCTCGACACTCGACTAGTGAGAACGGGGGATTAATGTGGGCATGTAATCTCGACTAGTGAAAATAGTGTTGTATTCGTACCGCGGCGGGCGCGAGCGGCGGCGCGGCGCGCACGCGCTCGTACATGTTGTGCGCGGGGTGCACGGAGAAAGCGGTCAGCGCGCACTCTGCCTTCAGCCGCGGGCTGCCGCTCAGCAGCGCGCCCAGCTGCGTGAACCACGACGCCAGCATCTGCTCCGCCATGCGCGCCTCCGATTGCTGCAGGAGAAAATCATTTCACTATGCCGTGTCGTAGTCGCTAGCCGTGTAATAGTGCAATGAAACGTGTTATGACATCATTTTTGATTTGTTATAATCCACATGTTACATTTATTTGAATTATGTTAATTGTTTAATCGATTTTAATTTTTAAATCGATCATTTTGAAATCTGATTCAAATCAGGCGTTACTTTGCGGAGGTCCATTTTAATGAACACAAAATATTTACCTTTCTACTCCGCTACTTAAGTAAGTGTTTAAGTAGCGGAGTAGCAAGGTAAATATTTAGTGTTAATCATTTTGAATGACAATAAATCGTATCTAAAGTGGCAACTACACTGCTGCGTTCACTTAATTTTTTAACACCATTGATTAGTCATTCGCGAGGGCCGCACTAGACCGGCATTATGGCGCTGTTTTCAGGCTCATTGCTCAGTAGTGGGCGTAGTTTAGATGACGATGATGATTGCCAGAGGTCATACCTTGTCCTTTTGGAGTTTGAGCCGTTCCAGCTCGTTCATACCGGCGGTGATCGCACGCACATACAGCTCACATACAAACGGCATCATGTCGTCCGAGCACTGTTGACAAACATGACACAGTATTATAAGTACACACGCAATGTCACAATTTAAACCGATTTCCTGTTACTGGAGGCATTATAGCGATAACATATGGAAATTAATCTGTTCTTCAACTGGCTTCAAAAAACGAGCGGGTTCTTAATTTGACTGTATATTTTTTTTATTTATGTAACGCCTGAACAGATTTTTTTTACGTTGGCATTATTCTAACTAATAATCGCGAAAAAAAAAAATTATTCAAAATAAAACCACCTTCAAAATAACCAGCAAAAAAGTGAAAAATAATAACCATCGAAATTTCAAATCGAAATATATTTCGGTGTGCGCTACTTTATTGACAGTCGGTGAAATATGACAATTCTGCTTACATTATAAACTCGACCAATTTTTATTCAATTTTTAGGGACCCTAACCCTAACCACACGGCGGCCACGACGTACAAAATCCGCGTTCTGAAATGAACACAGGCACGACCTCGTCTGTACACGCGTCAATGTGTGCGTAAGATACATAGGGCTGTCTATCGCAAAAACCTAGTACTATAAGTACTACCAATGACATAAATATACTAAAGATATGGCTTAGATGTGTGCAAATAAAATGTACTTAAGCGTTATCTATTTATTTAAACTTACTTAAAATGTGTCTGTCTGTGTATTTAAGCATTATTATTTTCAATTACAATAGATGTACGACAACAAACTTAAGCGAATGATTCTGTAGTTATTTCATGTATTAATCGCGATAATTTCAGAAAGCATTAATTTTCTAATTTTTTATAAAATGAAGTAGGTATTCCCGAACTTGTGACGTGCGGCCGACATACATCGCGTCGCGAGCCCTACAATTTGCCAGCAGCTTTCCGGCAGACTGCGCTTGAGGGGTGGGGTAACTCGAATAGGTGCGGGGCGGAGCGTGGCCATTCTGTACGTTAGTACTATTATTATATTCTGTGCCCTAACTAAGGGTGGTGTAATAAGAGTTAGAGTAAGGGTCCCTAACTAGGGCGACCGGACGGGCTCGGAATTCTTACTCCCTGACCGCCCTTACGATCGAATAGTGGAATACTTAGGGTAGTTAGGGAGTCGAGAGGGAGTAGTGAGTGAGGGAGAGGGAAAGAGAGAGAGTGAGAGGGGGGGGGGGAGAACGAGAGAGAGCGGGGAGAATGAGGGAGGGAGAGGAGTGAGGAAGCCGGTATTAAGTGCAGTATAAATAATTGACGCCCTTGCAAGGGGCCACGCCTTTTTAACTACCGGGCCCTGAATACCGTGTAGTGTAATAGTTGATTAAGGCGCGCCTGGCATCACCCGGGCTATGGCGTCTGACCTGCGCGTGTATGGCGGAGCAGAGCGTGTGCAGATGCCTGGCGGTGGCGGCGGGCGCGGCGAGCGCGGCGGTGACGGCGGGCAGGCGCGCGGGCGGCAGCAGCCGCGCCAGCATGCGCGCGCAGCAGTACAGCGCCGACCGGCCCGCGCCCGCGCACGTGCTCAGCACCATGCAGCGCGCGATTATCACCTGGAAACACCGATATTATTGGAATGCCTCACACGCCACGGTAACCAATTTAATTTTAATATTTCCTCACATCCCTTGAGAAAAGCACAATACGACCCTCGACCGGAACAGGGATTGCGGGACTCGTTTTAGGGTGCGACCACACCGCCGCTTAAAAAACGGTGACGTTACGGAATCGCAACAAAATGTATGAAGAAACGGTGAGAAAACGTGACGCATACGACACGTCACTGCGTATACGCGACGGTTTGGTCGCACCCTTATTCGACCTCGTCTACGACTCGGCCGTCTACCCCAATCTCGTCCTGAACCTCTAGTGTAAGTTCTCACACGAACAAACGTCTCGAACTCGTTCACGTAAACGTCTCAATTACTATGGAATAATTGGCAGCTCCACTTGCGGATCGAAACGGCAACAAACAGTTCTCATAGTATTCGACAGTTTAACGCAAACGTGATCGAGACGTATTTTGTTATCGAAAACTTACACTAAGCATACTGCAATCCCTTACTTCACGGCCTCTGCAGTAATGTATTATTTTTATTTACCCATCCCGAAAAGCGCTGAGCGCCGCTAAAAAAGTTTTCACTTCAAAAACGGCACGTTGGTTTACCTGCGCTATCAGTGTGGCGACTTCTTTGGCGTCCTTCCACAGCTTCTTGTCGCGCGTCAACGTCTCGGGCCGGCTGCGCAGCCGGTCCACGAGATGATAGCCGTTACGGAGCGGCGTCTGCTTCGCCTGCAACACATGCTCGCGATAAAAAGCTGACAACACCTAATTTGGTTGAAATTGATGTTATTTAGGCACTTTTTTAAGAAAAACTACACACAAAAAATATATGTTAATTTTCATCATATTTCGAAGACGCTGGACGGACTCGATACATCATTGAACAAAATCGGCTCGATAGTAAATAATTGCAAAGATTGGTCTTAAAATCATCATTAAACGGTTCTATGTCTTTATTTTTTCGTCGTATGGGTCTGCAATTAAAAACATGAAGTCAACATATTTATACCTAAACGGCTAACGAGTCATATTTCACAAATAATCCATACTTTTTTTTATTTCTTATTATTTGTGTCTTATTTGCAAGATTCTAGACGCGCGCTACTATTCTGGCAGCATAGTTTCATCTCTTTCACTAACAGGCACGCGAACTCTATGTGTGAAGAGTGGCGCTGCTCAAGGTCATTTGCTGTTGCCAGCGCCTTAAACTTACGATCAATGGCGGAACTACAACGTCAGGGGCCCGCGGCAAATTCATCAGATGGGGCCCTTCCTCACTATAAAGAAGTGCATCATGTTCCCTTCCGTGCTCGAGGCCAAGCTAGTTCGGGGCCCTGTAGAGCTGGGGGCCCCTGGCATTTTGCCAGCCCTGCCACCCTATAGTTACGCGACTGCTTACCGTAACTTCCTTAGGGAATCTTCCCCAGAGTAAAAAACCGGCTAAGTGCGAGTCGGGCTCGCGCACCGACGGTTCCGTGCAAATTTGGTAAGTGTATATAAAACACGCGAAGGGAATGCCCTTAAAACCATAATGGGGAATGTATGAAAATTTTAAAAGTGCTTGAATATTTTTCTATTGATAGGAATAACCATCCTTAGCTACAGAAAAAAGATACAGATTTTTCCGTCGACACATATGTATATTGTATAAAAATAAAAACATTTTACTCAAAGTCTCTCGGCATTCCCAAGGCAGATGATAAGCAGTACGTGCATAGCATAACAATAAAAAAAATAGCTGCTTTGAAATTGAAATTGAAATAACTGAAATTGAAATAATTTATTATGCTTTAAACATGGTAAGAAATGGTCTTGTAGTTAATTGTAGGTACAGTGACATGTCTAACCAAACACATTGGCATGCAAAATATTATCTTATAATCTATCTTATGATCTAAGGCTTGAATCTGTGGTACACAATGCAATGACATTTGTTCGTTTTAATGTCACTTTATTTGCGTGTCGTCAATTGATATTCTAGTAAAAATTGTAAAGAGATTACAGTTCACGAGCCGCAATATAACGTTGCTGTGGTTTCTCATTTTGAATTTAATGAAGCATAAGAAAGAATGGCCAAGTCTCACCAAGTCGATGCACCTCGCCCGCTTGTCCCGTTTGTGCAACAACACGAACTCGATATCCGTGAGCAAGTCCCACACTTCCTGCGTGAAGCCAGCCTCCCTGGTCAGAGTGGCTGCGAACGGGCTGGCATCTTCTTCCGTCTCGCCTGCCCAGCATATAACTAGTTATACGTTGACTTACAATAAACAACTAGACTCCCAATCGCAAACAAAAGTTACTCAAGAAACGTCCGAACGGCGTTGTCTATGTGTTGTGTGTGTCAACACATCGATTTACACAGATAACATTAACATATTCGTTCAAATTAACACCTTATTTCGTGGCTGTAATGTTTAATGTCAATTGCATACGATCGTGAGAAGTAATGACACGACGCCACGCGCTGGAAACCTGTCGGTCTCTTTTTCTCAAGCGTTTGAGATTACGGTGCGAAGGAGACATATACATTGTTATCAAAGCGCGGTCGAAACACGACTGAACCAAAACTCTGCACAATAGACGCGTCGTGCAGACTTTTGCTTCCGACAGTTTTTGAGCGTGATTGGGAGTCTAGTTGTTTATTGTACGTCAATGCAGTTATAGTATAGTATAGTTATAGTTAGTTTTTGTTACACAGCCCCTTTCTACACTGAGAAAATATCCACGCCCCCAGATATAGTCAATTTTAAATTATTATCAGAATATGACAGAAAAAATGAATGAATGAATGAATGTGTGAATGGGTGCGTTGGGAGGGAAAGGCCTAGACGGACGTTCCGTGATCAAATTGGGGACGTTTTGGAAAAAGGCCAGGTCAAGAGTACCCGAAACCGACGAGCATGTATGAAGAGATTGATGAAATTTGATGAAGCGAAAGAGGTATGTCAGGATCGTAGCAAGTGGAACAAAGTAGTCTCTGCCTACCCCTGTTGGAAAGAGGCGTGACGATATATATGTATGTATGTATATATATATGACAGAAAAGATACTGTTCAAACATCAAAGTATATCCCCCTTGTTCATAACTGCTCTATAGGCTTCTGCTAACTTAGCAATCGTTTGTCCTTCTGTCACTTTGACGTTTACCTTTCACAGATAAGGACAAACGATTGCTAACTTAGCAGAAGCCTATAGTGTTTATGAATAAGGGGGTTAGCCGGGTTAGTATGTAATGAGGTAGGCTCCATAAGGTCTTTGACCATATTAGTGGCGGACGCTCCCATTGGGCGAAGCGTCTCGCAATTTGAAAATCCCTCCATCAGACACTATGGTATGGACAAGCAGAGGGTCGTGAGTTCGTGTTGTGGCTCGGAATTTGGTAAAACGCTGGCTACTTGATGATTTTTAATTTAGGAACGGCTTTCTTCCATGCTGGCCTAGGACTGGGAGCAAAGAAAAATCATAGAACGTACCAGTTGCTTCTCTTCCTGCGCAGATGGTAAAAGCCTATCGAGGGAATGGTCGAAAATCTTAGGGATATGTTATAGGCAATGTAGCAACCCATCACTGTTTTGATTCCCCTTCCCATCCATACATCCACAATCGTGCTAAACGTGGCCTTTAGGTCTTGTTACCTTAGGCTCTGTCTACCCCGTAAGCGATAAAGACGTGATTTATGTATGTATGTATGTTTCAAATGACATAGTCACTAAAGTACAGTGCAATTACTTGGAGTTAACACTTGACAGATGGGCGTGCCTTCAGTCAATTTTCAACTTTGACGTCGTACAAATAAAATAGTTTTTACATAATCTGTAAACGTGGGCTACTCATGGTATACTAAAAACTAGGTATATTAAAAATGGCTTTATTTGTATGACGTCAAAGTTGAAAATTGACTGAAGGCACGCCCATCTGTCAAGTGTTAACAGGTCTCTACACGTTGGCCCAACGCGCTGGCCCTACAGCGGCCATTACCTGCGTCCTGGCCCTGGTCGTCCTTGGCGGCGGGGCGGCCGGCACGCGCGCGGTCCATCACGGTGGAGGCCAGCGTCAGCGCCAGGTCGCTGCAGTCGCGCGCCGCCCCCAACGTGCGCAGGCGCGTCACGAACACTATACCACGCTCCATAGTCAGCCATTCTAGAACTGAGACGTGTACAAATAGTAATACAAGGTGTCTTCCGGTATATTTGTTAGGGCCATTTGCACGGACTAGGGTTAGCGACTTAAGGCTTGTACACCCGCTAAAGTCCTTGCGCGTACGGGCGGAGCTTCTGCCTCTCGCCCGCGCAACCCGCTCCAATAATACGTGAGCAGGTCAGTCATGCAACGCGCCTCGTCCCGCACTGACCGTATGGACGAAAATGGGGAGCGGTAGGAACTTGGGAGGGAATGTTTCAGAAAACGAGGTAATTTTTTTAGAAATTTGACTAAGTAGGCAAATAAAGTTATTGTTCATTATTTTATGAAGCAGATTATAAAATTTCATCTCTTTCTGATAAAAAATGGAGCAGTAAAGTGGTTACAAGTGAAAAAATAGGGGTGCCTTTAGATTTTTTTTTCTCTGCTTCTTTCACTAAAATGGATTTCTACGAAAACTATGTTACTTCTCATATCTTCCAGATTAGGATATATTTTTTCCGAAACATAAATTGTTACGTTATAATGTATAAAATGGTTAAAACACAACTCATTTTCACGAAAATTTCAAAGGTCGAGCCTTAACTCCGTGTTAGGTGCGAACCCGGGGCTAAGTAGTGTCAAAATGTATGGAACTGTCAAACCTAACCCCGAGTTAGCTATTAAATTTTTTGACTCTGGACTGTGCAAGTGGGCCTTAGTTTGTTTAACTGAACACCCCTACAGACTTTTTTCATTTGAATTTTTGATTCAAAATTTATTAGTCGTCATTTACGTCTACGCTTACGAGCGAAACATGTTTTTCTTGCTGAAAGAAACCGAAAACGAGCTATTTAGAAATGTGATTGAAAGTCTTGAAACATTGAATAGAATATCGTGGACCATCCTTTCCAAATATTATTAATAGTGAACCATTTCGCTGATCAACTATTACAAGCTGCTACGTTTCACTTTTCTTGGGTTGAAATTTAAACATTGTCATTGACACTAGGTCTAAATTAAACTATCCTGAAATGCGAAAGTGTAACATTACGCTAGTATCCCAAACTATAATGCTGAGGCTGCGAAAGTACCATGATATATGCACTCGAGCGGTCACAAGTATCGGCTGGTATAGACCTAAACCGAAAACCTGCCAAAACCAGAACTTCAAATATGTTACAGCAAATAGACTCACCCTGTTCATCAGTGACGGGTTCCCCCGTGGGGTTAAGCAGTCGTTCTAATACGGGATGCCCCCAAGGGTTCTCGAGGACATCCCGGAACCAGTGCGCGCGCTGCAACAGCAGCTGTTCCCACGGCAGCGGCGCGGGCCGGGCCGCCGCGCCCGCCGACGCTTCCGCGATGAGCGCATCGATGACAGCGCCGAGACGAGAATGCTCATCTTTGCTTTTTGGATCGCGCCATTCCGTCTGCGAATGTAACAGGGGGTTTGTGACGGCGGAATACAAATGCCGGCACGTAAGTCTAGCGATGACCATTGATGCGCGATAGTCGAAAATAAGGTATCGCGGGAGAGTGCAGGGGCCGCGGGCGGGCGTACACCACGTTAGACTTACGTGCCGCCACCTGTAACTGGAAGTGCGACCAGCCTTTGACTGTTGCGTTGATAAAGAGTCGCACTTGTAGAAGCGTATAATCTCCAACATACATCGTAGCACCTGCATTTGACCCGTCGAGCGTCCTGCGTGCACGGGTGTGCGCACAACGAGTATAGAAAATGTAAAGAAATGTCAACAACGACGAATGAAACTTAGGTGAATGATGCCAGTCAACCTAAGTTCTTCATTCGACGTCGTCTACTGTACAGTCAAGTGTATCTAGTCAAAAGTTTAAAAATAAGTACCATACGCTCTTACATCGACGTAATAAGGTCGTGGGACCTATTTTTGAGAAGTTCGTATCGATACATATTTCTTTTTGCACTTGACCGTACATAAATTAAATGGTGGGACACGAATTACCATGACGTCTTAACGCGATTCAGTTTAGGTTCGCTCGCTGTCAGATTCATACTAAAAGTGCTTTAGGCTTAAAACCACAAAATTTCATAATACCTTATTCACAAATATCCCTAATTTTCAAATTACCATGGGCTCATAATACCTAAAAATACATGAAAAGTCAAAATGTCTCTTGTAAAAATTTTGGTATTTTAGGTATTTTTAGGTATTATGAGCCCATGATAATTTGAAAATTAGGGGTATTAGTGAATAAGGTATAATGAAATTTTGTGGTTTTAAGCCTAAAGCCTAAAAGTGACAGCTAAAATTTGAACTGAGTCGGAACGGACGTCATGGTAAGGCCCCTGGTCGTCCGTTCTAAAAGGTGCATTGCGAGTTGTGCATTGACTGCACCCTGTGATACCCTCTGGTGATACATTAATAGCTCATACTGATGATCAATGACAGAGTCAGTCAGGAGTACAGTAGGTATCAAGATGCGTCTCATTTCCAAGATCGACTTCCCAAACCGACCAGTGTATATAGTACCCTCATCCCATAAGGCCTCTCCATCACAAGTCAACTTAGACGAAGACTATTTACAGCCGCCTAAAAAACCGTCACATCTTCAGACCGTTTAGACAATGACTATACTTCATTTAATTTAGAATGAGAAGCCACAATGGCATTATATTGCGCCTGGTCAACTATTTCTTACCTAGCAAATAGTACAGTGCAATAGTTTGGCAGCCGCAAAATAAAATTGTATTAATGTCACTTTATTTGCGTGTCGTCAATTGTTACTCTAGTACAAATTGTTAAGAGATTACAGTTCACGAACCGCAATATAATGTAGTTGTGGTTTCTCATCCTAAATTAAATGAAGTATATTTTCAGCAGCCTTAATCTGGCTGCCAGTGACCAGCAAACAGTTTTCACGGTGCCATTTCAGTACCAGTCATTAGCACGCTGCCACAACCGAGACAGAGGGGCAGCGAGAGACGCGGGCGGAGGACACTGGCTCCGTAAAATAGACTCGTGTTCTATTCCGTGCCAGCGCAGGCATGTCGCGAAAAAATGGCGCTTGAATGCCTAGGCGCAGAAATTTAGGCGGCTGTAAATAGTCTTCGTCTAAGTCTTAACTTAAGATGGCAATTCTTCCGCTATGACTTGGCAAGTTCCGTCTGTTCTTCAATCTTTACATACATACATACATACATATCGTCACGCCTCTTTCCCACAGGGGTAGGCAGAGACTACTTTGATCCACTTGCTACGATCCTGACATACCTCTTTCGCTTCATCCACATTCATCAATCTCTTCATACATGCTCGTCGGTTTCGGGTACTCTTGACCTGGCCTTTCTCCAAAACGTCCCCAATTTGATCACGGAACGTCCGCCTAGGCCTTCCCCTCCCAACGCACCCACGATCTTCAATCTTTAGCTGTGAATTACCTGTAGCACTATGAGTGCTGTGTGCCGCTGCAGCCAGCTGAGCAGAAGTGGGTGCGTGGAGTGCGCAGAGTGCTGGTGCAGGCTGTAGATGCGGCGCCACGCGTCACACAGGTGACCCGTGCGCACCGAGAGGGAGCCCTCGCCGCTCAGCCGCGCCTCCAGCGACTGACAGAACGAACACATCATTAGTGATAGGACAGTTAGGAAGCCACGATGCGGTTATGGTAATGATAAAGAACGTCTGAATGTTGCTAATATCAAAATGATTATAGGCATTTAAATTAATTATATGTATTAGGCTGGACTTACACTCTTGATAATAATGTAAAAATAGTATGGCCTTTTGACATTAGTATCCGAGAGCAAGTGTTATTCCTGGAATAAAAACTTTGGTTGAATTCAGCCTCAATGGATAATTATTAATAATAATTAGGTTAAGAATTTGCATGCCAAATTTTGACAGAGCATACATGACGTATTACCTTCCTCTGACATGTGTAAAATTTTATAAAATAACACCTGTGTATGTTCTTGCGAATCAAATAATTTCATTTCATTTCATTTCATTAATTTCATTTCCTTGTGTTATCTTATAAGTCGTGTTAATTTTTTTGTTAATTTTTAAGTTAAAATTAGTGTAAAGATCTGAATAAAAGGCTACATTATTATTATTATTACCTCGTGTGACGAGGCGGATCTACTGAAGGGCTGCCTAATTAAATCTAGCATTAAGCACATTATAAGTCCTATTTCATTTTAAGCATACATTCCCAATAGACAAGGTAACTATTGCCGTTAAGAAATGTTCGAATTAGGCCCCGTCTCGTATACTTGGCTGTATCTGTATCGCAACGTTCGTTTACGAGAAACTTTTTCAGCCTCATTAACAGTTGAGTATTAAATCACCCCGATTGTCGTTAAAAAATTGCAATTTCGATTACCTATTTCGAGTCAAACAAAAATAGACGCGAACAGATCGATTTATTTCTGTTCTAATCCCGGTAACAAAAAGACACCTTCGGGAAATGAAGAAGAGTGAATAATTAGGATCCCTGGATAGTTTATCTACATAAGTGTGGGCAGCGAACATTTGGACGGCTGATAGTAATTAGACCGGTAACTTGAGCGCTTGGGGAGTGATAGAGACGGTGCGATGTGAATCGTAAATACCTGTACTAAATATATTCGAGATATGCCTACATACTAGGCTTCTTAGGCTAGGCTTATTGTCTAACTCGCTCGCAATCGCCATCGTGTTCATTTTAACAGTTCTTGTATGAATGTGACAGCTAGCTGATTCCGATGCCAATTGTCAGCCCATACATGAACTGTTAAAATGAACGCGATGGCGATTGCGAGCGAGTTAGACAATAAGGGTGCGACCACACCGACGCTTAAAAAACGGTGACGTTACGGAATCGCAACAAAATGTATGAAGAAACGGTGAGAAAACGTGATGCATACGACACGTCACTGCGTATACGCGGCGGTTTGGTCGCACCTTAAGCCTACAGGTTTAGCCTTACAACAAACATCCTGCAATGCGCATAACATTGTGGTGATAAGGCAACGACTTCTAACTCTTCCCATCACGGCCTAGTAATGTAATGAACTCACAGGATTTTTCTTTAAAGACTAAATTGGATTTTAGGCCCTAACAAAGATGCGCATAACTCGATATTTTTAAGTCAAAGTTTTAAAGGTTGTCACATCATTAACCTCATCAATGATCAACTGATAGTGGACTTGCCCCATAATCTGTTCATAACGTGAACAATATTAGGGAAATAGGTTATCAATATCAGTGAATTTCAGATTATTGGGTAATTAAAAAAAAAAAAAACACAAGTTTAATGAACAGACCGAAACTTTTAATCTTGATCAAATTCATGTACAGTTACATCAAAAATGTGCTAGTTGGGCACCTCAGCTGTTCCACTAACAAGTCAGCAGAAAGTAAGTTAGTAAGTAAATGAATACACTGAGCAGCAAAAATAATGGGTCACTTCAAAGTGACCCGTTATATTTGCTCTTGAGTATAATATAACACTAGTCTAAGTTAGGCTCTAATATCAATAGTTCAGCATTTTGGACAGTCAATACTATTTTTCAAAAACCACACAAGCCAGTGTTATATTATACTCAAGAGCAAATATAACGGGTCACTTCAGAAGTGACCCGTGTTAATTTAACGATACTCAAATCGCCACTCTCAATGTTAAATTGTTAATTAAAAGTCAAAAATTAACAAATAACAGGTTTCAGGACTTAAGATTTTTTTTTACATAATCATATGTGTAACCATACATAATAAAACTGCAATTATTTTGTTCGCGCGTCATAAATTTCCAGACCAACCATAAAAATGTGTGACGTACTTTAACAATAAAATAAGTTTATTTCAGACATAGTCCATATTTTGTTAGTTACAAATTTTGACCTATATCTAGTATGTTAGTACCTAATCCTAATATGGTTGTAATAATTATGGTTGGCCCATTACTGCATGCAGCAAGGGGTCCATGCCTTTGGCTATTTCAAATAACCAAAGGCATGGAAACAGTAGCAATAATGCTAATAATTATACAAAAGCTGTCTATTACAAATATTTAAGTGCTTCATTCTGTCCAACTAACTTCTGTTGTTGACAATTCTGTTGAAGTACTCAAACATGAATTATCTTATCTGTCACATAACTAATAAAAGGTTTGTTCTACCTGACTTTTTTATTATTTACTCACTCTATTTGAACAACTTTGAATGGCAAATAAAAATATTGGAAGTTAGACCAACAGAGTGAATGAGAATTATCATAAACTAGTGACCCGCCCTGGCTTCGCACGGTATATTATGCATGTATTATACATATAAACGTTCCTCTTGATTCACTCTATCTAAAAAAAAAAACCGCATCAAAATCCGTTGCGTAGTTTTAGAGATTTAAATACATAGGGACAGAGAAAGCGACTTTGTTTTATACTATGTAGTGATTAGCTTTTGCCCGTGACTTCGTACCTACGCGTAGACAACTCAAGTAATACAAAAATACAAATGAAATACGTAATTTTTAAAAACAGCCCGAAGTTGAATACAATTATTTCTTTTTATTGAATCAGGCGTTACTTTGCGGAGGTCCATTTCAATGAACACAAAATATTTACCTTGCTACTCCGCTACTTACGTGCAAGTTAACCAAGCCTGTGCGAAATATGTACGTTTTGCATGCAAGCCCTCCCACCACTAATAGTGGTAGTAGTGGTGGGAGGGCTTGCATGCAAAACGTACATATTTCGCACAGGCTTGGTTAACTTGCACGTAAGTAGCGGAGTAGCAAGGTAAATATTTTGTGTTCATTACAATTATTTCTGTCCTGAGGGAATTTCGCATTTTCCCGGAGAACATGTTTCAGTGTTACATTAACATTACAATCATCTACAGGTGTGCCGTATTTGAAGAGTCTAGATATTGAGAAATATATAAGCCCAATTTATTCCCTGTCCTGTGGGAATTTCAAAAAATCCCTTAGTGCTTCTCTGGGATACTCAAGATTTAGGTCTGCCAAATTTCAAGTTCCTAGGTCCAATGGTTTAGGCGGTGCATTGTCTGTCAGTCAGTCAGTCAGTCAGTCATGATACTTTTTATAGGTCTATAGATCTATAGATCATCTATAGATGGCCATTGTGTGCTGCCAGTAGTCTTAATTAAAATGTGCCTAGAAAAAATTTCAGTGATTGCCTAACCACTCAAATCTTAAAAAGTAAAGTGAATAATGAATATGTATCTTTTAATTCTTTTTCTACCTATTTAGTTTGTTTTACAAGGACTGTTCCAAAAAACTTTCCGCTAAGTTTTTTAAAACACATTCTCCCTGGCCATGTCTTTCCAAAAGAGCTGGCCCCTATTTCACCAAAGAGACAATTGTCGGCGACATGTGACTATTCTGTTTACATTACATACATAACAATAATCAATTAGGGTATAATAATAACCATAGCTATAGAAGCTAAAAAAAAAAAAAATTGGAGTAAAAAAATTTTTATGTTTTCTATAGGAATGATTACAGTTAATACTACCATTCCTATAGAAAGTATAAAAAAATTTTTACTCCAATTTTTTTTTAAATATTTTTTTAGCTTCTGCAGCTATCAGTAGCGTGGCGTCCATAGAACTCGATTTCCACTGGCTTGCCTATTTTAAGGCAGTTGGGCAATTTATTGTGCAGAATTAGAGGAAAAGGCTAAATAATAATAAGATAGAATAGAATAGAATAGATTCAGTTAGTAATAGATAGAAAAATTCGAACGCTTACTCACCTGCTATGGGTGGTGTAGGGGTGTAGCACGCGTCACGGAATGACGAGGACCCGGGTTCGATTCCCGGCCATAGCTTTACTTTTCGGATTTTTCTATGTGTTCTAATTTTCAGTGTCGTTTAGAAATTAAATTTCTAACGGTAAAACCGTAAAAGTAAACATAAAAATTTCTTGATTCATTTGATATTTCCTATCATTTGAAAAACAGCGCCATCTCTCGTCCCTGGTGAGCAGTAGATGTTCCACGGGAGTTTGTAATTGTGTCGTACAGACACATCATTCAAATAGATGACGCTTCGCGACAAATAATCGCATAGTAACAAGGTCACGTGACAGTTAGTAATAGATAGAAAAATTCGAACGCTTACTCACCTGCTATGGGTGGTGTAGGGGTATAGCACGCGTCACGGAATGACGAGGACCCGGGTTCGATTCCCGGCCATAGCTTTACTTTTCGGATTTTTCTATGTGTTCTAATTTTCAGTGTCGTTTAGAAAAGGAAAAGGCTAGTTAAGTTCCCTTCGGCTTGCCTTCTGATATTATTGACGCCACGCCACTGGTAGCTATGGTTATATACCCCAGTTGATTATTGTTAGAGGGTATCTGAAACACCCTGTATACGCCGGTTGGCTTTATACTGACCACGCAATGCAATTCGAATTGTCACTTGTCACCGACAATTGTCGTATTGATGAAATAGGGGCCTGGTAGCCCTTTCAATTAGAAAGGGTTGACAAATCAGTAAGTCCTTATGACATCTATTCATAATGCCCATTATCATCCACAACAAAGTGTTACGGATGCTTCACCACCACAAAGGTATTTGATGAAATGACCTTTGAATCAGTATAATATAAACCCATCAATAGCTCTAAATGCAAAGAAACAAAACTCAATTCTACGTTTTTTTTTAATTTATTGTGATGGCTCCCAGTGTTGGACACTTTAAGCTGACAAGCACCAGTACTGGACACTTCATTCTTAATTTAAAAGTAATACGGTTATAAAAATTGACTGTTGTAAAATAAATGACTGTTCCTTCGCTTCTTTTAAGTTTTTTTTTTGGTTCTATCAAACCGATACCACAGCGAATGGTGTTAACCGCAAACTTTTGTGAAGGAAATTTTATGTGGATTTTCCCATTACAGTCATTCCTACAGGTCCAAGCCCAGCAATGGAAATTAAAGTGCTGTAGATGATGACAAGAGGCACACCGAGTTGAGAGATATCCTATAGTCGAACGAAAAAACTAACACACCTACATACAGAACATAAAAAAACAACAAAAACAACAGCTAAAATAGCAACAACAACAACAAAAGCCGTAAAACCATTCCTATTTACCGATGTTCACTTTATTATTGTTATGGCACTCCAGGTCTACACTTTATTATGTCTTAATAATATGTTCAACTATGTGACTATTTGTTGCCTAAATAAATTTAAAAAAAAAAAAAAAAAAAAAAATGAAAGAAAAACAGAAAGAAGAATCTAAAACTGCAAATAATTTGTCTCCCACCAAGGCTGGTCCCCATGGGAGCACTAGACCAACCCTCTCCAGCAAGCTGGAGGAGGCCTATGCCAAGAGGCACACCAAACTATGCGATTTTATATAAACATATATTGAACTGAAACTGGAGCGATTCGGAATAAAGGGGCTATATTATTATTATAGATGATGACAATGCCTATACTATATATTTGACCACATTAGTGTGAATATGTTAAGCTTTTCTTATTCTCCTTACAGCCACAAAGTTTGCTTACAAAATAAACAACTAACATGTCAAGGTCAAAGACCACATTCTTTCCATAAATTAGGTTATATTAATGGATTACAAAAGAATTATATTTAATTATATATACCTACTACTTAAGTACACCTCATATGTATGTAACAAGATATATATGGAAACAAATTGAAAATAAATTAGTGCCCAAGTAAGTATTTAAGCCTTAGAAAATTTAATAGTCATTGAATTGATATTTATTTATGTACCTATAATCAGATTAAATCAGATAGGTTAGTAATGAAAAGGTATAGTCTGATAAATCAAGTTGTCATCTATCTCGAAAAGTAAACATCCTACGACCGGCTGGTGGTACTTATCACTTAGAAAATAAACGCTCTACGTGACTTCAGGCTACTATGATATGGCTGTCATGAAAATATGATTCATGCTATCTTAACTCGTACACTACGATAACTGAACTACCAAATTAGCAAAAAAAACAAAACTAATCCATATTTTTGTTAAATTACGATAAAATAATTGTAATTACGATGTTATATGTGATCAATTACGTGAAATCTAAAGACCCCATCGGACTCCGAATAGAGAAATAAAGACAGAAGGAACTACTCTAAGAGGAATGTTTTAGTACAAAGTAGGTATTATTAAGATTATTTGATCGCTAATTATAATATTTCGGCTGAAAATGAGAGTAATCCATCAAAATATATGAAAACAAGACTTGGAAGTGGACAAATATGGCGGCCGTAAAGTGAACTTCACCTGAACGGCGTCGCATTATGCA
This sequence comes from Pandemis heparana, assembly GCA_963854515.1. NCBI lineage: Eukaryota > Metazoa > Arthropoda > Insecta > Lepidoptera > Tortricidae > Pandemis > Pandemis heparana. The sequence continues at coordinate 7,467,465 of OY978030.1, read as the reverse complement.
CACGGGATAAGATAAATAAAAGAATGAAACTTACCTTATAAAGTTCGATGTAATATAATTTGCCTTTGTGGCCACTTGTTTGATTACTTTTCACGTCTTTTCCATCATTTGTAGAAGTCATTTCTCAAGAAAATATAGCGGGGAGACATTTATGCGCTTGTGTTTTCCGTGGAGCTGTCAAATTTAGTATTGCAAGTAGCATAAAAAAATACCGAACTCTGTATTAAAGTCTCGCGCAAATTTAGTGAAAAAAATACCAGTATTGAAATAAAATTATTTTTATTAAAAACATTACAAATGATCTTCTTGTGGCAGAAGATTATTGTTACGAATTATATTATATGAAAAGTGACCATTTTTACTACATGGTTACAATTTGTTTATGGGAACTTACGAACTTTTTACTACTTACTTTTTTCTAGCCGAATTGACAACAATTCAAATTTGCTAAGCTAGTAAAATGAATATACCGTTTGTAGATTTTACACTGCTGATTACAGTAAAAATACTTTTGATTTTTTTTATGCAGTAGTTTTTTTTATATTCAGGAAAAACAGTAAAAAAAGTTGGATTGCGAATGTTAGGGATATACTCATAGTGCCGTTAGTCCATTTATTACCATAGGAATTTAAAAAAATATAGAACTGTCATGGTGTCAATGTCATGTTCATTTTTTATCAGTCCGACGGATTAGGTACTTGATTCTAACGACACGTTTTCAATTCTCTTAAATCTCGTAATATTTAATTATTGGTTTGATAGACGCTTTAATAACATGAAAGTGGTTGACTGATTAGTGATAGTGGATAGCCGCAATCTGCCCAAAGTCGACGAATTTATCTTGTGTTGTGTATCTTGTGTTCATGTGCTTATAGTGCTTATTTTTTTCCATTAACGCCGTGTTTCCGCAACTTGGGACGGTACAAATTATTAGAGGAAAGGAAATAAACTCAAAGCATGCACAGTATTGCAAAGCAGCAAACGCAAAATAACAAATTCGTGAACGAACGACAATGAATGGTTGATAAACAAAGCAAGTGACATGACATGACAGTTCTGTTTGAAAGTTACTTTTTTAATTTTATATAATGCTAAGGTTACGACATCAGTATCCCTATCTTTGTATATACGGTCTTTTTAATGACCATTTCTTTAATAAATTATTAACGACGAATTTAAGTAAAACAAAGGAAAACCGAGAAACACGGGTAGTCTAATTTTTAACCAGCTATTATAAACGCGAAAAAAACTTAAATACTTTTTTTTTGAAATGTTGTCAATTCTGCCGAACACATACACATACTACCTATCATTTCTTATCTTTATCTAACCCTGAGGATGGATCCGATGGATCAAAGAAATCTTTTTTCCAACTAACCCCCTTACAAAAAAATAGGGCACCCATGGTTTTTCAGATTTTTAGGCATTCTGCTGATTCTACTGTCTAATAATTTGGTTGTGATTTCTACATATTATTATACATACAACAAAGTTCTCCACTCCACTGCGTCAGTTAGTTTGCATGTTTAATATCATCATTACGCTCAGTCAAAGAAATATCGGCCTGAGGCCGATTTAAGCATATGCCAGACACACGCGGTCGACCGCAGGAGACCCGTAAAGGTAGAAACACATTATTAACATGCGACGCGACCCGATGCAACGCGACGCGTGTTGAGTCGAATCAAATTGTATTATTTTCTATGACCAGAACCACACTACGAACATCCGACGCGACGCCATGCGCATACATTCGTTGCATCGGGTCGCGTCGCGTGTTAATAATGTGTTTCCACCTTAACTCGCTTCCTTCATCACCTTCCTTTCCTTTGCTTTGACAAGTAGAATATCTCATCTAGAAAAAACGTAGTAAACTCTATTCGTCATAAAAAAAGCTGTTTGTCATTGGATTTTTATATTGAAAATTCATTATGTTGGCTACACTTCAGTACAAAGCAAAGCTGTCTGTCGCAGAATGTGCAGCGTTTTTCTTTACAATCAATCTCTTTTTTCTTGTGATAAAATGTGAAATAAACTAAACAACACGAAAACCTAATTAATGTATATTACGAGTTAACTGTTTTTTTATGTTGAATTAGTTAATTTAACTGTAGATGGTTGTTCTAATTGGATCTGTCAAAGTGTAGGAGTTTGTGGCGAACACAATAAATTATTGCTCTATCATTCCAACTGATGGAGTATTTTGTCTCGTTATAGTCATTCTCACCGCTTAATTAACATCTAAATAGTTTCATAACTCGCATACGTAGTTAAACAGCAGGGCGTGTGTGTACGATACTCGACACATCTGGTGCTCGCTCGGCAAAACGTTTTCACGCATTCTGGTATTTCTTGTCTAATTTATCGTCGCTTCTATCACTATTGACTAATAAAAACTTATTTTAATTACAAATAATCGTTGATATCCTACAGTTAATGACGCTAATTGGCATATTGTTTTCTTATTTACATTTTTGCAGCCTTCCATACATATTTGTGGCGTTTTTCAATGAATAGTGTTGTGATGAGTGTTTCAAGTTATTTTGATTACTGCTTCCTCTATATTTTCGAGTGATAAAGCTGTAAGATGGCAAAGAAGTCGGATAATACTGGTGGAAAGTTGATCACTGTCTCTGTAGTTGGACTCTCTGGTAAGTATATTGAATTTCATGTCACTTCTACTTTCATTGTTATTATTCTGCATAAGGACTGGCTGGATATAGCCCAGGAAAGCTAGGATAGGAAGATGTTTAACTCAAGAGGCCTTTGTCTAGCTAAAACTAAAGACACACACACATCTTCATGACTGTATCATATAAGTTATTATATTAGTCCAATATTTTTAAACACAAACATGAACTAACTTCAAACTAATATGAATAAATAAAGACATCAGGATAATTAATACATTGCTCTTGATGAAGGGCTACGGAATAGTCTGAAACAATTGTCGGAGCAATCCTTCGGCTTTTATACATGAGTTATCCGGTGTGTTGTAATGTAATTACATTGCTATTGGTTCAGGGGTTTTCAAAATGATATACTTATATTACTAGTATTTTAATATATGAGATTTGGGTTGTTTAAATGTTAACAAAAATTGCACCCAGTACCTATGAATAAATCTATCTATGAATAAATTATATTATAAAAGTTTATTGTTTTTGGTGTGAAACTGTTTTAAATAGGTACAAACATGTTCTCATAATACCAGTAGTTATGTTTAGTTGCACAAAATTCACATTTAGCATACCTCTCACACTGATTATCAATAATTAAAATATAAAGACATAATGTATTTTAATAATATTTTGTGTTTGAGTCTAGAATCCAGACAAGTCCTATGACCTGGATTCGTCTAATAATAATAATGTCATTTATATCAGATAATCCATAATGTCATTAAAACAATTTTATTTTGCGGCTGCCAAACTATTGCACTGTACTATTAGCTTGGTAAGAAATTGTTGACCAGACGCAATATAATGTTATTGTGGTTTCTTATTATAAATTAAATGTAGTATAGTGGTGGTTCAAGAGAGGGTGTCACGGGACCCAGCCCCTCACCACTGAAATCTGGGCACTTTTACTCCTATAATATTGGGCTCTTGTATCTTTAATTCATGAGTTCATGCAAATGTCTAGGACATACATTTCTAATTTTATTTTAACATGTAATATTGTTATTTGACTCAGGGGCGTAGCGTGCCTTGGTGGGGCCCCTATAAAAATCTATTTGGGGGCCCTTATGAAGGGTAAAGATTTCTCACAAAAGAAAAAAAAATGTGTGCATTCATTTTTGCTTGCGCACGTCGGGGGCCCCCGTATAATTGATACGGCAGATACGGCGGTAGCTACGCCCCTGATTTGACTGGAGAGCCTTATGCTGCCCAATAGTGGACATGTGATGAAGAAGAAAATTGTTCTATCTATCTCCAGCCTATATACGTCCCACTGCTGGGCGCGGGCCTCCTCTCAGAATGAGAGGAGTTGGGCTATAGTTCCCACGCGGGCCCAGTGCGGATTGGGAACTTCACACACACCATTGAATTGCTTCGCAGTTGTGTGCATGTTTCCTCACGATGTTTTCCTTCACCGAAAAGCTCATGGCAAATTTCAAATGAGATATCGCACATAAATTCCGAAAAACTCAGAGGTGCGAGCCCGGGATTCGAACCCACAACCCTCTGCTAAAGAAAATTGCTTAAGAAAATTGTTATTTGGGACAAACTAGATTAGAACTGTTTATTTTATACATACATACATACATGCATACATACATATCGTCACGCCTCTTTCCCACAGGGGTAGGCAGAGACTACGGTACTGTACTGTACTTCTACCATACTCTCACTCTAAAATGGATGACTATTAGTGTGAGCGGGATGGCATGAAACAAACTTCGAAAATCGAATTTCGGAGTACTTATAAGACCTTGATGCAAACAAACTAAAAAACAACGTAAATAAGTCCATTTTGGGACAGGTAACCATCTAGACTCAGGATAGATGTGATTTGTTATGTAAATGTAATATTTTTCTTTATAAACAAATCTTAAATCCCATATTATCATTATATACAATTATCTCCTCTATTTACCTAGTTACAAATCTTTTCCCACAATTTTCTGATAAATACACTGAATGAAAGATAAACATAGCCTTATCTCACTATAACCTTGAACTACCTGCTTCTCAGGTTTATGAATCACTGGTATTTATGTTATGCATACTGATATAACTCAGAAATATGAGATATATAATAACTTGACAAGATCTTGTGTGAGCATATATTATACAATAGATATTCCAGAAAGTAGATTTTTAAAACTTTCAAAGTCAATGTTATTTATTGCCAGAACATAGTGTGAATAACAAAGATCTTATGAGTAGTGGAATAGAATGTGCTTTATGTTCTACCTACACTAGGCATGAAATATTTTAGTTAATGCACTTTTTGTCACAATTAATTGATTTCAATTTATTTTCAAATAATTAATAATAATAACACTATAACAACAATAATAATAATAATATTATAATCATCATCATCAATTTCTTGTCTTTCACTTTTATGTCTACAGAATGACCTATTAAAACATCATAAATCTTCATGAAATAAATACACATTCAATAGATCTTGGTTGATATCTAAAAGGAAATACTAAAACCCGTAATAGGTTGTGAATGGTTGCATAACCATTGTTGGACGTTTGTTATCAACACCTCTGCTTCCTGTTTCATTGTTGTTTATAATTTGTGGGATGTGACAATTTCTTTTACAATGACTTACAAATTTGGTGACTGGAAGGCCTGTTGTGTTGCATAGGAGCTATCAAATGAATCAAGAATTTTACTTCTTTTTGTTTTTGTTTCTTAATGTTTTGTTTACTTAAAATTCGAAGGCTTACTCGCCTGCTATGGGTGGTGTAGGGGTATAGCACGCGTCACTGTATGACGAGGACCCGGGTTCGATTCCCGGCCATAGCTTTACTTTTCGGATTTTTCTGTGTTCTAATTTTCAGTGTCGTTTAGAAATTTTGTGTATGAGGTCGCAGTGGCGTTACTATAAAGGTCTTTGCCAATTACACCGTACTATACTATGACCATAACCGACACCCGGTACACCTTGCCTTGTCTCATTAGTACGATTAGACAAAGCAAGGTATACTAGTGACGGCTACGGTCATAGTATGGTACGGTCATAGCTGGGCACCGTTAATCAAATAATTAACTTCGTTAATCGTTAATCCGCTACAAAAAAAGTTAGCTTCGTTAAACGTTAAAGCGTTACATTTCGGAAGAATTAACGCAAGTTAACGTTAATCGTTAATCCGTTAATATATGTAAAATTGCATTTTTATATCGTTGCGTTAGTGAACTTATAAAACCTGTTGGTTTAGGTTCTGCGCTAAATAATGAAATGATCAAACGAAACAAATCTCTTCGTAGTTTTCTCACTCGCACACACCGGCAAAATATGGCTAGTTTTAGTTTAGTCTTGTTTTTGTTTCACTCGCTGCCACGCGCCTCATTTCATACTTGTCTGAATCTGTATTTCGCGCCGCGCCGCGGTGCCGTGCGGTGAATAGGTAGTAGGCATAGGATTAACGATTAACGGACTTCTGCATATTAACGGAAGTTAACGTGTCCGTTAACATTTTTTAAAGTTAACTTAAAAGTTAATCCGTTAATCAAAATGTTAACTTCGTTAATTAACGATTAACGGATTAACGAGTTAATGCCCAGCTATGGGTACGGTGTAGTGGGCAAAGACCTAAAAGTGGCAGGACTGGCAAAATGCCACGGGCCTCTAGCTCTACGAGACCCCGAACTAGCTGGTCCTAGAGCAGAGAAGGAATGATGATGCTCATCTTTGTATTCTGTCTGTCTGTTCTATGTCTAAGTCAATTCAGTTAAATGATAATAATTAGAAAGTGTTTCCTTACAATTTTCCGTGCTCTCAAAAAATGGTACTTCCAGTTGTCCTAGAGATTCGAAACTTGATATGAAGTTAAGTTCTCCTAGCATAATTAATGAAATAAGTCTAAAAATCATTTTTTTACGCCTCTCTGTCTATGTAAGTAGCCAGTATAAAATGACCTCACACTGCCTACATTTCCTGAGGAGCAGAGATCTGCTAACACTAGACTTTGTATTCGCTTGCCGAATTTATACATAACCCTCGGTGCGCAAGTCCGACTCGCGCTTGCCGGTTTTTAACCGCCTTGAAAAAAAAGGTTCTTTTTTTTTTTTTACTTGATTGGTTATCATTGTTAAACTTTTATTACAGGTACTGAAAAAGACAAGGGACAATTGGGTGTGGGCAAGTCGTGCCTTTGCAACAGATTCGTGCGAACCCACGCCGACGATTACAACGTGGACCACATATCCGTGCTGAGTCAGGTAATAGGCGCGTTACCTCATTCATCTGCGAGAATTGCAATTTTAACACATACAAGTATGTATAGATAGAACAAGTAGTTTTAGGTGGGGTCCGGATACTATGGGAAAAATTGAATATGAATATTTTTCAAGTTTTTTTTTTAATTTTATTATAGTTGACTATTGTTTGATGAAATGAACTGCTTCAAAGGGCAATTTTGCAAAACCTTGTATTTAGATTGAAAATTATGTTTTTTTAAATCGCTTTTTGTTTGACAGTCTGACTTCAGCGGACGCGTGGTCAACAACGACCACTTCCTGTACTGGGGCAGTGTGCAGAAAGATAATGAGGATCAGGAGTACCGGTTCGAAGTCGTCGAGCAGACGGAGTTCGTGGACGACGCCTGCTTTCAGCCTTTCAAAGGTTTGATATTGCAGTGAAAACTTCTTTAGCGGAGTTAAACTCGCGTCAGGCGTAAGACGGAGGGAGAGTTTAAGTACCAGGATATCAGGATCCTCTAAAAGCTTATTTTAAAATACGAATATCACGTTCGATTTTTGAAGCGTTTTTTTGGTTGAGTCGCGGAGCAAAAGTACTAGGGCATCAGCACATTGTGTTCAGCTTGTATAGTTCAACTATCCGTCGACAGATGGAGCTATACGAGTTTGAAACATGGTATCGAAGTGTCGCTCTGTAAAGTATAAATGCGGCCAGTTTTAAATTATAATGTGAGAATCTTTAGCAGCAAGAAAAGTGACTGTTTGGATTAGTAAATATAGAGTTTGATTCAAGTGCGACTTTTCATTCAGTTACGATAGTCCATTCTCAAAACATGGTCCTTCGAGCCGGATAAGTGCTGGTGACAGTGAGTGGTTTTAGTAGTTCATTGGGCGAGCTACTCTCCGCATCGCTTCTCATAGTGGCAGTGGATCGCTGTCCAGAGGAAGTGGGAGAGTTTTGGTGCCATCTAGTGGCAGCATAATTAAATCGCTCGTGGCGCGAAGTTCAAGCTGTGGATTGCAGCCGCCCAGAGAAGATCAACAGAGGGAGTTAGTGCATCACAGTAAGATCAGGTTTTTAGTGCAAGTGTGAGTGTTGGTCAAGTGGAAACCGTGAGTACAATTTAATTGTTTGTTAGGCGAAGTTCAACCTTAAGACCAAGAAAACTTTCATGTTCAAGTAGTGGATTTGCTGTGGAACTTTCAACCTTAAAGTCAAGAAGTAAAAAACTTAGAAATAATTGCTTGTAATATTAACTTAGAAAAATTTGCATTAGATGTATTTAGGACTTAGAATAATTTAAGGAAAAACGGAGGTACGGGGAATCCATGCCAAAATTCCTCTAACCTGTCAAACACTTGTGATTTTTTTGCGAAAAAATATTCATGCTGAATTATGCTAACAAAACTTGTAAGAAAACTAGGAATCAGCTTAATAAGTAATTCGGACATCAAAATGGAATCTTTGCTTAACTTCCAAAGAGACGTATCAAAACGTATTTTTAAAGCAAGAGGTAATTTTAATAAGGCACCTGCGGAACGATTAACCAAAGATTACATCGAGAGCAAATTAGAACTATTAGAGAATTTGTGGTGTCAGTTTAGTCAAAGTCACAAAGAACTTATACAGCAGATCGAACCCGAAACTTTAGAAAATGATCCGTATATCACTGATGATGTTTACGATGATACTGAAGAAGAATTCACGTCATATAAATGTGAGTTAAAGTCATTATTGTCACATTTTGGTATAGCAAATTCGGGACGGTCAAACTTGAATGAGGGAAGTTCACATCAGGTCAAGTTACCCAAAATTACAATTCCAACGTTTTCGGGAAAGTACACGGAATGGATAACCTTTCGTGACTTGTTTTCGTCCATGATTCACAACAATAGTGCATTAGATAATGTTCAAAAACTGCATTATCTAAAGGGTTATTTGAGTGGGGAAGCAGAACAACTGATTCGGTATATACCAGTAACTGAGGCTAACTATTTACAATGTTGGAAACAATTAAACGAGCGTTATAGTAATAAGAAATATCTCTCACATTGTATATTGCAGCGTTTACTTAGTCAAAGAAACGCTACAACCGAGTCAGCAAGTTCTCTAAAGGAGCTGTTAGATACATCATCTGATTGTTTGCACGCGCTGTCTAACCTGGGTGTTGATGTCTCCAACTGGGATGTAATAGTAATACATTTACTATCTATGAAACTAGATCCGGAATCTCGCAAGCAGTGGGAACTTAAGGTAACAGCCAACGTAACCTCAGATTCCTTACCAACATTTGCTCAGTTTAAAGATTTTTTGACAGAGAGATATCGCGCGTTGGAGTTAATAGAGCCAAATATGAGCAATAAACCTTTTCATGATAAGCAGTCAGTTAGTAATAGTTTCACCCACGCTAATGTTTTACATGTTACAAATATTAGTTGTGAGTATTGTGGTGAAGGTCATAAACTATGTTTTTGTAAAAAGTTTGCCAATCAGGAATATAAGAGCAGGCACGAATTTGTAACCAATAACAGGATTTGTTATAATTGTTTAGGGAGTAATCATGGTGTAAGATTTTGCCAAAAAGTTACCAACTGTCGAATTTGTAATAAGCGTCACCATTCTTTACTACACCCAAAGGGTGTTACAACTTCAACGTCTAACTCAAGGAACATAGATCAATCCGTTGAAGTGGTCTGTGGGGATAATAGTACAAATGGAAGCGAATTAAATAGTTCACAAAAGCAGATCATGCCAAATATGCCAATAACTACACATATGGCGTATTGTGATAAGAGTATGGTTAGTAAGCAGGTGTTATTGCCTACAGCTGTAGTTAAAGCTCAGACTAGTACAGGGCAATGTCAAGTTGTTAGAGCTTTAGTAGATCAGGGCTCCCAAGCTTCGTTTGTGACAGAAGCTGCAGCTCAAAGGTTAGGTTTAAAGAATATTCCCAGCTCTAGCGTCATTTCAAGTTTAGGTGGAGATGAATCATCTGTGGATTCAAAGGGCACGGTTTCGTTGAGAATAAAATCGATAACTGAACCAAATTTTGAAACGGAAATAAAAGCTTTCGTTTTAAAAAAAATAACTTCTTATCTGCCAAGTAAAAGGGTAAATGCATCAAACTGGGTAGAATCACAACATTTACTCTTGGCAGATCCTGCGTATAATTCACCAGGTAAAATTGACGTTCTATTGGGAGCTGAAGTTTACAGCCAAATATTAAAAGATGGAGTTTTTCGCGGACCCTTAGGAACGCCACTAGCGCAAGGTACCAAGCTCGGTTGGATTTTATCTGGACCGATTGATTCAGCCATCGAATCAAATAGTATTACAGGGTTGCATACTAAAGTCGAGGAAAATAAAGTGATAAAACGATTTTGGGAACTAGAAGCACATAGGAATTTATTAATGTCAAAAATGTTTACAAAGAAGGAACAGAAATATGAATGTAGGTTCGCAGCCACAACACGTAGGAATGACGATAGTAGACACGCAGTGAAGTTGCCGCTCCGCCGCTGTGACCGCTCCTGCGAAGAAACCTGCAACATAAAATCTAAAATTATTAAAAAGGAACCTTGTATCTATTTAAATAGGAAACGATCGAGTTTACAACTTACCTGATAAAAAGTTAAGCTTTTTCTGTGTACTGCACCTGTAATAAAAGAAAAAATAAGTTAAAATAAACTAATGAAGCATCTTATGTTTAAGATTATAACTTGGTTAGATGAAAAGCATTGCTGTATAAATCAAAATGCGTATTGCTTTTAATGACTTTAATGATTTTAAATAATTTTAACAAAATCGTACGTGCGTTCGCCATGCGAATCTAAGAAGGAGAGAGTGTTGCCAGCTTCCAAACAATAAAGCTGTCTACACATTATATGTTTTGTATTAAACATAGTTGGGGCCGGGCAATGTGTCTTATACATAAATAAAATAAGATGGGTCAGCTGTTTTAACTAACACAACAATAAAAACTACACTACAGGCAAAGGACATAAGTTAGAGATAGCTCTACGATACACTTTATTATTCATCATTACATCAGCTACCCTTACATTACCATCATTGCCAGGGAATGTTTTAACAATACGCGCCATCGGCCATATTAATGGAGAGGTGTTCATATTTCTTACAATGACTAAATCACCTTCCTTTAAATTAGGTTGCTGGTATTTCCACTTGGGACGGCTTTGGAGCTGTGTTAAATAATCATTAGACCACGACTTCCAAAAGTCTTGCTTGAGCTTTGTGCACAGATTCCAAAAGCGTAAACGATTTACTGAAGTTTCAGTGAGATCAATTTCAGGAAAGCTTGTCAAAGCTGTTCCAATGAGGAAATGACCAGGCGTTATATAATCACATTCGTTTGATATTGCAGACAGTAGAGGTCTACTATTTAGTATTGCCTCTATCTGAATAATTACAGTATTTAGCTCTTCGTACGTTAAACAAAGATTACCTACGACTCTTTTAAAGTGGTGTTTAAGGCTCTTAACGCCACTTTCCCAAATTCCACCAAACGTCGGTATCCAATTAAATGTTATACAATTTTCAGCACAAAAACATTTTACAGCGTCTCTACAATTTTTGGAAGAATGTAGGTCATACAATTCTTTTAATGTATTGCAAGCACCTTTAAAGGTTTTTGCATTATCACAAAATATGTTTGTGGGCATGCCACGCCGAGAAATGAATCGCTTTAGACATGCTAAAAAGGCCTCAGTTGTGAGGTCCGATACAAGCTCTACATGAATTGCTTTAACAGCAAAACACACGAAGAGCGCTATGTAGCCTTTAGTAACAATGGGTTTCCTAATACGAGCAATCTTCATAGAGAACGGACCGCAAAAGTCAATTCCGACATGCTGAAAAGGCCTGCTCTGAGTGACTCTCTCTTTAGGTAAATTTCCCATCAGCTGCTTTGCAGCTTCAGCTTTCATACGTACACATTTTATACACTTATGCACCACTTTCTTGACCTCTCGAATGCCATTTACTAAATGGTAATTCTGTGATAGAGATCCGAAAACTAACCTAGCTCCTGCATGCATGAGCCTTAAATGCTCTCTTTCAATAATGAGGTGCGTTATAAACGAATTCTTCGGAAGTATAGATGGATGGCGCTTGTCATATGACAAGTGTTCGGCATTTTGCAGCCTCCCTAAGGCCCTAATTACACCTTTTTTATCTATAAATGTCAATTGATCACTTATTGTTACAGGTTTGTTTTTAGAAAGCATCTCTAATTCTTTTGCAAAGTGCTCTATTTGATTGCAGCGCACAATAACCATCATGGAATCACGAAGCTCCTTTGAAGTTAAATTACTGCTAGTTATTTTATTATTTTTATTCAAGCAGTTATTGTAAAATCTGTAAATATAAGCAATGATTTTTTGAAGCTTATGAACATTAGAATATCTTTTTAATAATTCAAGAGGCTTTACACTCGTGATATTGCACGTAATGTTGTCCACCGAAAAATTTTCCAGCGACTCTACCTGTGACTCTACTTGCGGCTCTACCGAAGACTCTACCTGTGACTTTACTTGCGACTCTACCGACGGTAAATTAAACTCTCCTAGGTCATGCGAGTAATTTACATTTTGCAAATCAGGCGAGCCGTGCCACCATAGATCGTTATCCTGCAGCTTTTGAGGCTGTACACCCCTAGACAAGAAGTCTGCAGGATTTTTGTGTGTCCTAACATAAAACCAATTTGATTTTCCTGTCAACTCTACAATTTGTTTGACTCTATTCTTAACATAGACGTTGGTTCTTACTGCCTCTGATTTTATCCAGGAAAGCACAATTTGTGAATCACTATACAGGAAGACTTTATGAGAAAATCTAACCATTAATGTTTTACTAACTCTATGAGCTAACTGCGACAAGAGTAAAGCGCTATTTAATTCAAGTTGGGGAATGGTATGAGTTTTGTTCAACGGTGCTACACGAGACTTTGAACATAATAAATTTACTTTTACAGAGCCGTCTTTCATAAAAATTCTTAGGTAGAGACAGCTTCCGAAAGCTTTAAGAGATGCATCAGCATATCCCACCAACTCTACATGTGACACTAGCCTATCATATACACACCTATCAATGTTGATTTGACTCATTTGTTTTAAATTACTTAAAAAAATACACCAGTATATAAACTGGTCATTGGGAACTATAGAGTCCCAGCCAATTTGCAAAGACCATAGCTCTTGCATAAATAACTTGGCAACTACAATAATGGGACCAATCAAACCAAGCGGGTCAAACATTTTCCCTATAAAGCTCAGTATTTTTCTTTTTGTATTTTGTTTGTTCTCTTGATCAATATTGGGAATAGAGAAACTCAATTTATCAGAATTAATTTCAAACTTAAGACCTAATGTCTTAACCGTCTCACTTTGGCTCATATCTATATTTTCAAATTGTCTGTGTTCGACTGGAATGTCACTTAAAGCTGGAGGATAGTTAGAGCACCATTTGTGCAAAGTGAAACCACCTAATTTAAGCAGCTCTACTATTTGCTTTTTCAACTCTAGAATTGTCTCTATGTCGTCTGCACCAGACAATACATCATCGACAAACGTGTTTTGTTGCATAGCTTGTGAAGCCAAAGGATAAATTTCTTTATACCTATTTGCCAGTTCAATTAAACACCGAGTGGCCAAGAAAGTGGACGCCTTCAGACCATATGTTACAGTCTGAAGCTGCAAGCAGCTGATGGGTTCAGTGGGCGAATCGCGCCATAAAATGTTTTGGAGGCAAAGTTGATGTTCATTTATAAAAACATTTCGAAACATTTTTTGAATATCACATATTAAAATAAAAGGATAAGTCCTGAATGAAATAAGAATGTCAAAAAGCTCACTCTGTACCACCGGCCCATTCAGCATGACATCATTGAGTGATGTTCTGCTCCGTGATCTCATACCCCCATCGAAGACTACACGAAGCCGAGAACTCCGACTGGCCTCATTGATAACAGCGTGATGTGCTAAAAAGAACACAGAACCATTTTCGACATCATACCTCCCAACATCAACCACTTTAGCATGTCCAAGTTCTATATACTGATTTATAAAGTTTTTATATTGCTCAAATAGCAACGGGTCTTTTTGCAATCTTTTTTCCAACATTAAAAATCTATTGTATGCCACAGAAAATGAGTCTCCTAGCTGCAACTCTTCCATTGGAGCAATAAGTGGCATATCCACATAAAAATGATTATTTTTAATAGACATAGAGTCCTGAAATATTTTTTCAGCTTTCTGAAACTCATTGTTCATGGCTTTTGTTTGTTCAGGCAATTTTTCTGACAGCCAAAACTGTTCCATTACATTTTCTAATTTTTCAGAGTTTGAAATAACAAAGTTACTGACAATATCAAATGTTACATTATTACAAACCTTTTCAGGAATATTACCCGCAACTATGTATCCAAATATGGTATTTTGGAGTACAGGTCCATTTTCAGTTTTTATGCAACCCTGCAATATAATATTGAAATATACATCGGCACCAAGTAACATAGAAATTTCTTCGGGAACGTTAAAAGTGTCATCAGCCAATGAAATATTTTTTGGTATTTGCCAATTTGACAAATTTATAAGTTTTTGAGGCAATTTACAAGTAATTGAATCAATTACATTGCATTTTAAATTTAATTTGACATTGTTATTATTGCAAGAACTGATAGTTAATTTTACAAGCTCATTTATTTTGTTGGGTTTATTCCCAAATCCAATTACATTATTTGGTTGAATTATAGCATTCAAACCAAGTTGGGCAACTAGCTTTGATGTGACAAAGGATGCCTGAGATCCAGTGTCCAGCAATGCTCTGCAAACCACCTCTTGATTATGTTTGTTTGTCATTTTTACTTTAATGCTTGGTAGCAAAACACCACTGGCCACAGTATTCAAAGCATTAGTAACAGATGCAGACTCACCTAAAGTAGTTGATGACTGCTGCTGATCACCAGAGGTCAGCACCTCACGCACTGGGTGCAACAATGTGTTGTGACCCTGTTTACATATTTTGCATTTAAAGGTAAATTTACATTTGCCATCATGATTGTTGAGACACACATTACACATACAATTTTTATCAACATGTAACTGCCGCTGAACTACTGATAGCATTTTAAAAGCAGGGCAGTTGTATATCTGATGGTCTTTATTGGCACAATATCTGCAAGGTGGCAGCGACTTGGATACAACGTTTGATACCCGTGGAATTGATTTACTTGTACCTTCATAGGCAGTACTTTTATTTGAATGATATTTATTAACACTGTCATAGTAAGTGTTTTTATTTTGTGAGCTATCTTCAAGCGCTATGGCACGCTTTTCCAAATAGTCTATAAATTTAGCCATAGTAGGCATATTCTCCGAGTCCCTATCCAATTGGTAGGCCCGATTTGTTATCTGATCCAGCTTTCTGGTCAAAATTGATATTAATAACATGTCCCATTTATCAACAGGTTCATTTAGGTTTTTTAACGCATGCAATTGCTGCTGAATTTGGGAAACAAACGTCCGTATCGAGGTCGCTGTGCCCTTTTGCATTATAGGTATATCTAACAACACACCAATATGGTTGGTGATTAATCGTGCCTTGTTATCAAAGCGCCTTTTTAACAATTTTATTGCTTCATTGTAAGATTGGTTTACTAATGGAAGATTGACAATTACAGCCAATGCATCATCAACTAAATATTTTCTTAAATAAAATAACTTTTGCACATCTGACAATGAGTTATTCTGTTCAATAACAGCTATAAAAAGCTCAAAGAATGGCTTGAATTTCGTAAAATCCCGGCCGTCATATATAGGTATTTCAATATTAGGCAGTTTACAAGTAGAAGCATTGTGACATTCGGCAGTAGTTTTCACAGTTATTAATTTTAAAGCAGAGTTTATTTTGGCTAAAATTGAATAGTATTTATTTTCAATTGCACCAACCTCCTCGTTGTCCTTGTCGTCAAGGCTTAGGATGTCCATTTGCACCTTCTCGTAGTCCTTGAGGGTCGAGATGAGTTTTTCCTTGCGCGCCTCCAAAATGTCAACACTAGCGGACGCAAACGTTATGGGATCGTTCACAAAGTTGTCGATGCGCGTGATTGTTGCCTTATATTGACCGCGAAAAATACGCAACCTTTTTAATTGATCGATATCCTGCATTGTGGCGGACGATTTCAAACTTATTTTCGTAAACAAACACTGATAAGGTTATCACTAACTGCCGAAGACTGCAAAACGTCAAAGTCAAACAAACGTCAGCTGTCTTGTCAGCTGTCAAAGTTTCTGCACGAAGTTAGCTACGCTGCGGCGGATATGGCTGCCGCGCGCACAGACAAGATGGCTGGATTACAGACAACTTCACGTTACAGATTTGAATTGAAGAATGTGGGTGATCGAAAAACTCGATCAATTTTGTTGAGTAATGGAATCCACTACTTGCGGTTTTGATGAAAATGATGCTTCCCTTCGCAGAATCGCAGCATATTCGTTTATAGAACGAAGCTACCGGCCAGCATAGGCAGGCCAAGGCACCCACACGACGAAAAAGTAGCCGGTATAGACGGCCGCCGTAACTTCTCGCGGACACTTTTCCACTTCACTGCACTGGTTACAATAACTAGCACTTCTTTAATTGCTCGAAGGACCACTTACGCATGTATAAATCAAAATGCGTATTGCTTTTAATGACTTTAATGATTTTAAATAATTTTAACAAAATCGTACGTGCGTTCGCCATGCGAATCTAAGAAGGAGAGAGTGTTGCCAGCTTCCAAACAATAAAGCTGTCTACACATTATATGTTTTGTATTAAACATTGCTGTTGTTAAAAGGTTAAGTTTTTTATTAAAGCTTCACTATTCATAATTAAATAGGTTATAAAGTATAATGTTCACTTACTGCAATGTACCGACAATCCTGATTTTAGATACCTATTATTCAGAAACATTTGTCACGTTTTTATGCATTGGTGTCAGGTTGTCACAAATAGGTTTTTGAAAATTCGGACCACACAAGTTATAGGTCACATATAATTTGAATAAAACTGTCAGTTCATCTTATAATAAGTGGTGTTTGTTACAGAATTTATATAAGGTTGAGATTAATTGATTTCTAATGTAAAAACTTTCAAACATTGTCAAATGGATAGTCAAAAGTGTTTGTATTTTTCGTTTAGTATATTGTGTAGAGTGAGTAGTCCTATAATGTCCTGTAACATTTGTGTTGGTACACGTGATTATTTGGTAAATAGATTTAATAGGAACTACTCATCAAGGACAGAAATGATTTGACCACTGTTTCATGGTGGGCGGCTTGGTAAGGACAAATGTTGTCCTTGGTGGGCGGTATGTTCAGCTTGTATAGTTCAACTATCCGTCGACAGATGGAGCTATACGAGTTTGAAACATGGTATCGAAGTGTCGCTCTGTAAAGTATAAATGCGGCCAGTTTTAAATTATAATGTGAGAATCTTTAGCAGCAAGAAAAGTGACTGTTTGTATTAGTAAATATAGAGTTTGATTAAAGTGCGACTTTTCATTCAGTTACGATAGTCCATTCTCAAACACATTGTTAGAAGTCTGTCAATATAGATAATACGTACGTTTTTTTTGTAAGCGGCCAGTACGGTACGCGTCTTGAGCGTCATGGAGGTTACAACATTAAAATCTAATCTAAGCTGCTGTTTTCACTTCTTCTGGCACTCCCAGAGTGCTACCCGTCGCTTTTTTTAACCTTGACGCAAATAAGGGTTAGGTATTTAGGGTATCGCTACCATCATCTAACAAGTTAATGAGTCGACCGTGCACTAAAAAAATGTTTAGTTTCCGCCCGCACCTCTCTCGGCCCCTGCGGTCGTCTCACCCCGCGCGTCTGCACTGCAGGAGCGAGGACTCATTTAAGAGACTGACAAGACCTAATTTTATTGAAATCGTTGTTGTTTAAGCACTTTTTTAAGAAAATCTATTCTAATCTAGCACATCAAACAAATGTTAATATTCATCATATTTCAAAGACCGTGGACGGACTCGATACATAATTGAACGAAATCAGTCCGATAGAAAATAATTGCAAAGATTGGTCTTAAAATCATCATTAAACGGTTCTATGTGTTTATTTTTTCGACGTATGGGTCTGCAATTAAAAACATGAAGTCAACATATTCATACCTAAACCGCTAACGAGTCATATTTCACAAATAATCCTCATTTTTTTTATTTCTTATTATTTGTGTCTTATTTGCAAGAAGACGCGCGCCACGCTGCCGGAATAGTTTCTTCCCTTTCACTAACAGGCACGCGAACCGTGGCGAAGAGTGGCGCTGCTGAAGGTTATTGGCGGTTGACAGCGCCTTAAGCGCTCGGTCTATAGTAATACTTTTTTTTACAGTCGGCAAGACGGAGGCGTACACGAAACGATGTGTGGCCACGAAGCTCCAATCGGCGGAGAAGCTGATGTATGTTTGCAAGAACCAGCTGGGCATAGAGAAGGAGTATGAGCAGCGCACGCTGCCGGACGGCAGGCTGGCCGTGGACGGGTTCGTGTGCGTGTACGATGTCAGCCTGGTCCCGGGCCGGAGCTGGGACAAGCAGGTGTGGACTTTAGTTGATACCGGGTGGAGTTGAATATCTTGCATTACCTCCTACATACGTACATACAGTCACGCCTCTTTCCCATAGGGGTAGGCAGAGACTACTTTGTTCCACTTGCTACGATTCTGACATACCTCTTTCGCTTCATCAACATTCATCAATCTCTTCATACATGCTCGTCGGTTCCGGGTACTCCTGACCTGCCCTTTTTTTAAAAAATCTCCTATTTTGTCCGGGAACGTTCGTCTAGGCCTTCCTCTCCCAACGCACTCCTCATATAAATCTGTCTGTCTGTCTGCCCATATATTGCCTCCTATCAGGGCAAAAATTACCAAGACTCAGCTGAGTGCATTTGTTGTCTTTGTTTCCAAAATTTCTGCACTCGAGCAATTTAATAGAAGTCATAGATTTTATCTGCAAAAATTGTTGGGAAAATTTGGAACGGAAACCTTACAAGATTTCATTGTACATTTTTCTGTCTGTTAATACCCCTTTTCTCAGGAACGCATGAAATCCAGTTGAAATTCATAATTATCATGTTTATGGTCTCTTCCAACCGTTATAAATGATATTCCTAATGATGCAAACTCTTGAACGTGTGTTTTCATGGTGAACTGAAACTACTAACAACACAAGACACTCTTACCCACCCCTTACCCACCTGCTATGGGTGGTGTAGGGGTAAAAGGGTTAAGGGTTCAATTCCCGGCCATAGCTTTACTTTACGGATTTTTCTGTGTTCTAGTCTTCAGTATTGTTTAGTTAGATATTAACTTAATTCGCAGAACGAAGTCCTCGCCGCCATACTACAGAACATAATCAAACTCAAGAAGCCGGTGGTTCTCGTGACGTCGAAGAATGACGAGGCCTGCGAGCAGGGAGTCAGGGAGGCGGAGCGGCTCGTGCAGAGGAAGGAGTTCAAGGGGTGCATACCCATCGTCGAGTCCTCGAGCCATGACAACGTCAATGTGGATCAGGCGTTCTTCCTGCTGGCTCAGATGGTGGACAAGTGCAAAGCTAGGATTAAGGTAAATTCAAGTGATATTTGGTTAGAATATAGATAGAGGAAGAGCGGTAAAATATCGTCACTGTTTTGAGAAAATCTCGGATCTCGAAATCCCTAATCTTACGAAGTGAACTTTATTTACTGTACATTAAGATTTAGTTTTGTTTGAATATTCATTTGATACGAGATTTTTTTCAAAGTAACGATATGCGTGTTAGGACAAGATTGATAGATCTTTTATGTTGCTTCACGCTTTTAACACGTTGTAAGCTGGTAACATTTTTAAATGAAATGAATACTTTGAAATTCTTTTTTTTTTCAAAATGTTGGACCGAGCGAGCACAAAATGCGCGCGAAACATCTCCGTTTTAGTTTGAGCAAAATGGCCGACTGTATAATTTTTCTATCGCACTTTACAATCGTTTCTCGTGAAATTTTGCTAACCGTTTCAATAATGGATTGTCTTGTCGATTCAGCCCGGCTAGCACGACAGCGCGCAAGAGTCGCGTCGCGCGCGAGATAGACTATCCGTCTCTTTCTAGATCGAACAGTAACAAAAAGACGGGCAATCTATCTCGCGCGCGACGCGACTCTTGTGCGCTCTCGTGCTGGACGTGCAGTTTTTGGATTTTCATGGCTAGCCGCTAGTGATAAACTGTTCTTTTTTGGGTCAGGTGGCCAACTACGCTGAAGCGTTGAGGATAAGGCGGGAGACCCTGGACTTTGTGACGGAGGCTTTCACCCAGCTCATCAGGATACACGTCCAGGATCACAAGTAATTTATCTCTTACCTGTTTTTTAGATTGCAAAAAAAACATGGCTCAAACCATAGAAAAAAATAAAAATCGCCTTAAACCTACCGAAATTACTATTCGAAGTACAAATTATTTAGTGACTTGTCTAGATTTAGCACTACATCTGTTAAAAAAATGAGGGTAGGTCCCATTTGTTCCCTTAAACTTAAACTTACATCCCTAAAAATATCCATATTCAGGACAAAATTGCAAGTTCCGATATCTGGTTGGTAGTAGTTGTTTTTTTTTTTACAGAGAGATGTGGTCAACGGTCAGCAAAAGGTTATGCCATTACCCTGAGTGGGTGAAGTTTGTTCAACAGTTTGGAAACGATGGTACTCAGGTAAGAATAAGATACATATAAGGTTCAAGAATAGCTTAAATCTTTTCGCCGCCAAGCAAAAAGAAATTATCAGTGACAGTACAATACAATACAATACAATAACTCTTTATTGAACACCACATATAACAATCAAAACAGAAAAAAGGTATACAGAAGTAATAAGGTAACAATAGGTAGCCTTATCGCTACAGAGCGATCTCTACCAGGCAACCACACACACACCACAGGTATAACAATAGATGATCAAACGAACTTCTCGAGCGAAGTTCGATCATTATTATATGAGTCGTTTCATTCGAAGATATAATATAAAACCAGGTAGTCCTTTAAACCTACAGGCGACTTTGCACAATGTTAAGAGACAGTCAATTGACTATTTAACGAACTTTAGTTCACTCATTCGTTCAGTCTACCCTTCCAGTCAATCCTCCGTTCCTAAGACCTCATTATTTTCAGAGAGGTGCAAAACTTTTAGTATTTGGGGATTAATTTGGGTGGGAGGGTTCTTATATCTTCGAATGAAACGACTCATATAATAATGATCGAACTTCGCTCGAGAAGTTCGTTTGATCATCTATTATATTTCGTCGTTTCATTCTTCAGATATAATATAAAACCAGGTAGATTTTTAGAGATTTAAAAGTTTTGCTTCAGGTATATAATAAAATAAAACAAAAATATTACAAAACATAATGTGTTTATATTTTTTCTTTCCTGGCACAAAGTGATTAAGGTATATACAGATAATCTTATATTTTAGTTTACTAAGAATCGTTTCTAGACAAGCAAACAGCTGTAGCGAACAATCCTTCATCCGAAGTCGGTCGGTTATAGAAGCGAGCAAAAGAATTAGAGTTGTCGGTCCAGCCGGCCGCGCGGCGGATGGCGCCGAGGCTGGCGCCGGCGCGGCTGGCGGCCGACGTGGCGGCGTGGCGCGTGCTGTGCGCACCAAACACCGCCACGTCTATACCACGCACTGACAGCACATTTTTAATCCATCTACTGATGGTTTGGGAAGTAGCAGCTCTGTGTGGTGGTTTATGTGTCAGTAAAAGGTTTCCTATGCTATCAGCTCTTTTATTTTTTGTTATAAAAATATAGTCTCTGAGAGTTGTAGCAGGACAGATGGTGACGTTCTCTCTAAAGAATGGTAGGAAGAGAACCGGTCGTTCTCGTCCCGCCGCAGACGTTTTGATGACCTCTGCGATACCGATTTTGATGCCATTATTTGTGGTGATAATATTTTCGATTTTAATCAATGCTAACGTTTGAACCCTATGTGCCGTACATATAGCCAGTAACGTAACTAATTTCTTTGTGATATTTTCCAGACTTAGGCTCGTATTGGGGTACCAATGAGATATGTGGTTCAGAACGACCTGCGGGTCCCAGGTGAGATTATATTTTGGGGCATTCGGTTTCTTTCTATACGCTCCTCTTAAGAGGCGTTTAACGCAATCGTCTGAACCAATGCTGTTGCCCAATAACAAGGATAAAGCTGACCGGTGACTATTAAGTGTGCCATATGCACAATTTTGATTAAATTGTTTAGTCAAAAAGGTCAACATTACTGCTTTAGGGGGTTCAAATACACTGACATCATTTAAGGTGCAAAATTGCCACCAGAGCTTGTAGGTTACATCGTATTGTTTTAATGTGCTATCAGAGAGTGACGCTAGCATGAGTGTTAACGCTTCTGGTGGTGAACCTCGTCGGCTGAAGGACTGTTGCAGAGCTTCGCGACACCCAGGGTAAGCCCCCTGTGCAGGGGGTGGTACTCTCTGTAATGAGAATGAAGAAGATTTATATTGGGGCTGAGAAACATTATTTCGGAGTCTAATAAGCTCTGTAATAGAGGGAACCACGGTTGTGATGGCCAATACGGAAAGACTAGGATTCCATTTGCTTGGTCATCTATAATCTTTCTGAGGCATTTTAAAATTAACGCAAAAGGCGGGAAAGCATAAAAATATATTGAACGCCAGCTGGTTGTAAATGCGTCTACAGTCACGGCGTCCGGATCTGGTTTCCAGGATATGAAGTTCGAGCATTTGGCATTGGAACGAGAAGCGAATAAGTCTATCTCAGGTTTTCCAAAACGCTGTACAATAGTTTCAAACGCTTTGTCTGACAATTCCCATTCTGTGTCGGGGTTAGGCGTTTTCCTGGATTCTGCATCTGCAACGTTTTCTTTCGAATTGACATAAGACGCGTAAATCCATATGTGTCGCTTCTCGCACCACTGCCAAATGAGACGAGATAACTCGTTCAAATGAGGAAACTGGATCCCGCCCATGCGATTCACATAACTTATGGCGGTTGTATTATCAACACGCAATAAAATTGCACCACTTGTCATATTCCTAGCAAAACTCTTCAAGCCCAGGTGTACAGCTAGTAATTCTAAATAATTAATATGAGACTCCCTTTCGGACGACTTCCACGTACCGTTCTTTATTTTTGCCGCAGACGGCGCCCCAGCCGGGCGTCTGTATAAATTTCGAGCTGAAAAGCGGTAGGTCTCATGAAGTTACTTGATGTATAAATATTGTTTAACCACCATTTCAAGTCTTCGAGAATAATATGTGAAGGTTTGATTTTGGTGTCATAGTTATCGTTCTTTAACAGTTCAAGATATTTTTGTCTTTCTAAAGTTTTTGTATAAACCCAACCGTATTTGACGGCGGGACAAGCTGATACTAAAACTCCAATGAGCTGTGCGAATTCTCTAATGGTACACCTGGGGAGACTTAAGAATTTGCGAACCAGTTGTGCAATTTTGTTTCGTTTATCTTCTGGTAAGGAAACAGTTAGCATTTTAGTATCGAAATTAAATCCTAAGAATTTACTAGTCTGTTTCGGATGTAATGAGCTTTTGTTGTAATTAATTACAAACCCAACACATTGCAATAGCTGTAGTGTTGTGCTTACATTATCAAAGCATTCTTGAAAGCTATCTCCTATGCACAAAATATCATCTAAAAAAATTACTGATTTAAGTCCACGGGATCTTAAGTTAGTTATCACTTCTTTCATAATTTTGGTAAATACTCTAGGGGCCACGGATAGACCGTACGGTAAAGCTGTGAACTCATAGGTAAGATCACGGTATTGAAAACGTAAAAATTTTCGGTCATGTTTATTTATTGGGACAAGGAGATAGGCTTCTTTTAGGTCTATTGTGGCTAAATAACCGTTAAGAGGAATAAGTTTCGACGCTGTGCGATGATCCTCCATCTTGAAATGACCGGGCGTTACAAATTTATTAAGACCTTTTAAATTAAGAATAAAACGTTTACTCCCGTTAGGTTTCGGTGCGAGAAAAAATTTAGAAATAAATTGATCTTTAATCGGAGTACACTCTGATATGGCTCCTAGATCTAATAATTTCTGTATCTCTAAATCAATTTCGTCTTCGTCACTCTGTGAGAAGGTGTTTTTTGGTACGGATATTTGTTTTACTTCCGCGTTGAAGGAAATCGAGTAGCCATATCTGATCCAGTGTAAGACCAAATCGTTTGAAGTTATTTTAAGCCAACAATCATAGAAATGGGAGAGTCGACCGGCATGTACCTGTGCTACTGTGCTTGCTGTACACGTGGTTTGGGCGGCTGCGTCCCCCTGGCCGGCTGTGGAGCTGGCTGCGGGCGCCGGGCGGCTGGCGGCGGCGGCGGCCTGCGGGCTCCCCCGCGCGCCCCCCTGTTCGGCGTGTAACGAGGGGGCGCTGGCCAGTTTCCCGAGTTAGGCGCTCGCTTGTTCGTCGACTGAGCAGGTGTAGAATTCTTCGCAACCGCTTTCTTTATCTGAAGTCCTTGCTTTTCTATGGTCTTCGCGGCCTTAATTTTCTCGGACAGTTTAGTCCCGAATAATGTTTCGTCACGTTCGACATCTTGAATTACTTGTAAGAACGTTCTGTCCAAACTTGTTGTGATGAGTTTTATGCGATTCTGCGTGGATACAGCATGAAGATCACACAATATGCGGCAGCCGTTGCTGAGATGTTTCATAGCTTGGATTTTATCGGCATCGGGGCCTTTGAGTAAAATATCCATAGCTCTATTGACAGCTGTGATCCCCGAGCCCAGCTGTTGCTGCATAGCCGCTAAATTTTTGTCTCGGTTCCGGACCATGTCGGGGACAGCAGCCGAAATTTCCGCGTTTATTCTTGGGGCTTGTAACAAGCGACAATTATCAGGGATAAGATATTCCTTCTGGATTTTATCTTTGTTATCCTTGATCATAGGCTTTTTGAGCAACGGTAGCCAAAGGTTGGTCAGATTTTGGTTAATCGTTTCACCAAACTCTGGTAAATCGCTTGTTGATTCTCCGATTGCTGATAGCATGGCCGGGTCGAGCTCAGGCTGTGACGGCGCTGTGGAAGCGTCCGTTTTAGTTTCCGAGCCTGGTGGATCGATCGTGGATTCCGGCGCCAACAGTTCATCGAAATGTTCTGGGGCGGGCGGCTGGCTGCTTATTTCCGGTTCCGGTATAGCAGAGGCATAAGCCGGTGTAGAACAATCTACATTTTGTTCGATTTCGTCGTCTAAAACAATAAGGAAGTGATTATTTTAACTGTACATTTTTTTTTTGAGGGTACATTGAGAAAAAAAAATTAACGATTTTCTATTGAAAATTCACGTATGAAAAGCTATGCATCATCGTTGGAGACTCGCAGTCAACCCCGATGTGCTATGATCACAGTTACTGACTCGCAGTCAGTCCCCGTGTGAGCTTGTTGTACGTATGTAAAGCTTAATATCATCGTTGGAGACTCGCAGTCAACCCCGATGTATTATCATCATAGTTACTGACTCGCAGTCAGTCCCCATGTGAACGTGTATTTCTTTTGAAGAATGCACGTAAGTATGTACAGCTTTATACGCATCGTTGGAGACTCGCAGTCAACCCCGATGTGTTATAATTATAGTCACTGACTCGCAGTCAGTTCCTATATAGGCTCGTTAAAACACTTCCCAAATACGAATAATATATAAAATGGCTGAACTTACCCTCACTTTCCGAAGATGATGAGTAAATAATTCTCGACCATCGCTGATGATCGTGTTGAAGTTTTTTAATCTTTTCATGGTAATACTTAATCTTTTCTTCGTTTCTGCGTTTCGACATACTAATTGCCTAGTCGTAAGCAGGAACTACTTGAGGGCGCGTGCGCTCGTCGCCGTGCACGAAAAAAGAATGAGGTCTTAGGAACGGAGGATTGACTGGAAGGGTAGACTGAACGAATGAGTGAACTAAAGTTCGTTAAATAGTCAATTGACTGTCTCTTAACATTGTGCAAAGTCGCCTGTAGGTTTAAAGGACTACCTGGTTTTATATTATATCTGAAGAATGAAACGACGAAATATAATACAGTATAGACACAATATAGACATACGGTATCGACATTTAGATATTTAGTCGATAAACATTCACCTCTACTGAAAAACAATTTCTGTGCGACAAGTAACGGGGTCTACTTGTGTGTGTAAGTGTGACGGCGAAGATGTTAAGAAATGTGATAAAAATATCATGAATATTCTCTATTCGTCACCTCAGATAATTTATCGCAACATTCGTGTCGCAGGTCGTCTTCCGCCGGCATGTGCGGCGCCTCAAAGAGGAGAAGTCTGCCAAGAAGCTGCGAAAGCAGCTCGCGAAGCTGCCACAAGTGCTCGCGCGCATGCAGCTACCCACTGAAGAGCTGAATGAGAAGTCAGTGCCGTGTTTGATCGTTTTTCTGGTTTTTTTTTTATTGTCGTCAACAAATGTTTGCGTGCATAAAGGTGTCTGTAGACTGACCAATTAAATGAGACCTCGCGGGAGCGGCTGCGGGGCGCGGGGTGGGATGACCGAGCTCTCGGTTCGGGCGGGTAGTGCGCCTGCCCCGCACAGAGAGAGAGAGAGAGAAGAGAGAGCCCCCCGTGGTCGTCCCATTCCGCGCGTCTGCACCGCAAGGGCGAGGACTCACTTAAGCGGTCGGTCTAGATGTTTTTGACGTCTTAGTAACGTACATATATTTATACTCTTGACTGTACGGTAGAACGTTCTCACAGTAAACATCACATTTTCTTCATGTCATGTTTTTTCCTTGCTAATTGGGATTGTTCATTTTTTTACAACATACCCTGAAAATATCAAATGAATCAAGAAATTTTTATTTCTTAATTTTTATGTTTACTTTTACGGTTTTACCGTTAGAAATTTAATTTCTAAACGACACTGAAAATTAGAACACATAGAAAAATCCGAAAAGTAAAGCTATGGCCGGGAATCGAACCCGGGTCCTCGTCATTCCGTGACGCGTGCTATACCCCTACACCACCCATAGCAGGTGAGTAAGCGTTCGAATTTTTCTATCTATTACTAACTGTCACGTGACCTTGTTACTATGCGATTATTTGTCGCGAAGCGTCATCTATTTGAATGATGTGTCTGTACGACACAATTACAAACTCCCGTGGAACATCTACTGCTCACCAGGGACGAGAGATGGCGCTGTTTTTCAAATGATAGGAAATATCAAATGAATCAAGAAATTTTTATTTCTTAATTTTTATGTTTACTTTTACGGTTTTACCGTTAGAAATTTAATTTCTAAACGACACTGAAAATTAGAACACATAGAAAAATCCGAAAAGTAAAGCTATGGCCGGGAATCGAACCCGGGTCCTCGTCATTCCGTGACGCGTGCTATACCCCTACACCACCCATAGCAGGTGAGTAAGCGTTCGAATTTTTCTATCTATTACTAACTGTCACGTGACCTTGTTACTATGCGATTATTTGTTGCGAAGCGTCATCTATTTGAATGATGTGTCTGTACGACACAATTACAAACTGAAAATTAGAACACATAGAAAAATCCGAAAAGTAAAGCTATGGCCGGGAATCGAACCCGGGTCCTCGTCATTCCGTGACGCGTGCTATACCCCTACACCACCCATAGCAGGTGAGTAAGCAGCAGCAGCAGCAGGTGAGTGAGGGGAGTTTGTAATTGTGTCGTACAGACACATCATTCAAATAGATGACGCTTCGCGACAAATAATCGCATAGTAACAAGGTCACGTGACAGTTAGTAATAGATAGAAAAATTCGAACGCTTACTCACCTGCTATGGGTGGTGTAGGGGTATAGCACGCGTCACGGAATGACGAGGACCCGGGTTCGATTCCCGGCCATAGCTTTACTTTTCGGATTTTTCTATGTGTTCTAATTTTCAGTGTCGTTTAGAAATTAAATTTCTAACGGTAAAACCGTAAAAGTAAACATAAAAATTAAGAAATAAAAATTTCTTGATTCATTTGATATTTCCTATCATTTGAAAAACAGCGCCATCTCTCGTCCCTGGTGAGCAGTAGATGTTCCACGGGAGTTTGTAATTGTGTCGTACAGACACATCATTCAAATAGATGACGCTTCGCGACAAATAATCGCATAGTAACAAGGTCACGTGACAGTTAGTAATAGATAGAAAAATTCGAACGCTTACTCACCTGCTATGGGTGGGGTAAGGGTATAGCACGCGTCACGGAATGACGAGGACCCGGGTTCGATTCCCGGCCATAGCTTTACTTTTCGGATTTTTCTATGTGTTCTAATTTTCAGTGTCGTTTAGAAATTAACATACCCTGATTTGAAAACCATTTCGAAGTATGGGGCTTGCGAACTGTTTTATCTTACTGGCGTTCAAAAATACTCAAGGATTACGGATATTTTGCAAAAAAAATATTTGACCTTTATTCGACCTTACCGAGCGGCTGTTGGTAGTTCCAAAAAATTAATCGGCAAATATCTAGTTTGTCTATTAAATTTATATGTCAACTAGTTATCAGTGTCACGCATTGTCAGTAAAGTAAATATTGTTTTGTTGAAAACTTAAAATTGTCGGTCGATTTAAAACGAAATAATGGAAATTACAGAAAATGCTTTCTTTCCAACCTGAAATAATGACTCTAAAAACAGCTCCAAAACAATAGTTCGCACGGATCCGAGAAGATTTAAGAGAAAAGTGGTGTCGCGAAGTAAATGTTGAATACTTCAAAGTTTATAAGTACACAATATTGTTGCGAGGATCATTTCGATGTAAGTAGGTACCAAAACACAATGCCACATACTTCCACATTCATAAATTTTCAACTCATTATAACCATGATCAGGATTTAACGCAACATACAATAAGCTTGTAGGTAAACCAAAGGTAAACAGTGTAGTTGACATTGAGATGACAGTCACAACAGTTATGACAACATTTTTTTTTTAATTTCCAAAGGATTGTGGGAAAATTGCCTATTTCAGCCGGCCGTATATAATTTACGAAAAGTCGTATCTGATTTTTTTAAGCAATTATATTAATTAAATTAAGCCATGAAGTGACAAAATATTCAAATTAGTTTCTTAAAGTGCTCCATATTTTCTAAAAAAAATATAAAAAGGGGGGGGGGGGGGGGTTAAAAAAAATGAACAATCCCAATTGAGTCTTTGAATTTAAAAAAAATATCGATTTTTTTTATGTTTTTTAAAACTTTATGACATATTATATAATATCTAATTCAAAGAATTCTTAAAATATATTTTTTTAATTAATTATAAGCAATTCAAAATTGATGAAATTTGAAATATGACCACTTGACCGGGAACGGGCCATGATTGGTCGCCATGGCTGTGACGTCACAATGTTAAAGCAATTTCACGACAGTACTGGGTTAACGGCTGATTTCACTAAAAATATCCGAAAGGGTCTGGCCGGAAGGTAATAGTAAAATCGCCCCTGGCTGTATTTGAAATATTGTTATGCACGATTGTTTGTTTTATTATAAGATATAATTTTACTGAATATTAAGACTTAAATGCTTACGGTTAGCGAAAAAATAAAAAAAATAAAAATTCAGTTTTTATTTTTTTTTAGCCAAACTACGTTACCGATTAACTTGCCCTTTGGATATTTTGTACATATATTTAAGATACATTTATGAAAAAAAAAAAAAAGTTCTAGCGTTTTTCAAAGTACACAATTTTGGCTGTTTTAGTTTTTCTTTTTTTTTTTTTTTTACTTGCAAGTTAGCGACACCTACCATATTTTGATATAATATGCGCAATTTTATATTCTATTACATATATTTTTTTCAAAATTATTCATTTGGATCAACAAAGTGAAAAAAAATGTTTTGTTTAAAAGGGTGGAAAAAAGTTCTTCCATATTGTTCAATCGTTCAAACATTCGTTCATAGTGTTAGTAACAATTATCTTATTTGCTATGTTAGTAACATGAAATAAAAACAGAAAATATGGATAAATAAGAAAAAAAAAGATTTAAATAGATTATTTAAAAAAATATATTTTGTATTTTTTTTTTTTTCGAATGGACTGCCGTTAGCCTCAGACGGCTTTTACAGCTTACCGGAGAGAGGGCGAGCTGCCAGACGGGCAGCTCAGCAAAAGGGTAGTTTTACTTAGCTGCCAAAGGATGCTCCTATTGAGCCGACCTCGGACTTTGGACGCTAAGGAGAGTCATGCAAGCAATCGGATTTTGTTTTGTAGTTGCAATTTTTTTTTTTCAAAAATTCAAATTATTTTTTGTAAGAATACAGTATATACAGGGTGTATAAGACACCCCCTAACAATAATCCACTGGGTTATATAACCATAGCTATAGAAGCTAAAAAAAAAATTAAAAAAAAAATTGTAGTAATTTTTTTTTGTATAGGAATGGTAGTATTAACTGTAAATACTGTAATCATTGCTATAGATAGAAAATATTAAAAAAATTTTTTTTGGAATAAACTCCAATTTTTATATTTTTTTTAGCTTAGGGGGTTGAAAAAAAAATACCGGGTCTACTGAAATTGTAGTGAATCCGAAATAAAAGGGGCTATATTATAATTATTATTGTTATGAATTATTTTTGATTTTTCAAAATAAGTAAAAAATTGCAACTAAAAAATATATTTTTTTAAATAATGTATTTAAATCATTTTTTTTTCTGATTTATCCGTATTTTCTGTTTTTATTTCATGTTACTAACATGGCTAATAAGATAATTGTTACTAACACTATGAACGAATGTTTGAACGATTGAACAATATGGAAGAACTTTTTTCCACCCTTTTAAACAAAACATTTTTTTTCACTTTGTTGATCCAAATGAATAATTTTGAAAAAAATATATGTAATAGAATATAAAATTGCGCATATTATATCAAAATATGGTAGGTGTCGCTAACTTGCAAGTAAAAAAAAAAAAAAAAAAAAAACTAAAACAGCCAAAATTGTGTACTTTGAAAAACGCTAGAACTTTTTTTTTTTTTTCATAAATGTATCTTAAATATATGTACAAAATATCCAAAGGGCAAGTTAATCGGTAACGTAGTTTGGCAAAAAAAAAATAAAAACTGAATTTTTATTTTTTTTATTTTTTCGCTAACCGTAAGCATTTAAGTCTTAATATTCAGTAAAATTATATCTTATAATAAAACAAACAAACGTGCATAACAATATTTCAAATACAGCCAGGGGCGATTTTACTATTACCTTCCGGCCAGACCCTTTGATACAAAAAATATCTGCTGAAGTTTTTTTTTATGAAATAAGGTGGCAAACGAGCACGAGTATCACCTTATAGTAAGTAAATTTTTGTTTTAGTCATGTGTAGGTAGGTAATAAAAGCTTAATCCTGATAATGTTTCTAATTTATGTGAACTGTATTGATTTTACCGGACCTGAGATTTCACAATAAAGTACCTAAGTACAGTGAAAGATACTGAATCGCTTACCTACCACTGTGGAATTTTAACATACACCCTGCCAGAGATATTATTGCTAAATTGTACCTATTAGGTAGGTTACGTGATTTAGTTTCTTCGACCGTAGGTACGTAAATTTTAATGGCTAGATTTTGTGGTTGATAGGTATTCCTAGTTTTTTTATAACCCCGTGGGATTGTATTATATATTCAATGGGAATTTTTGCGGGTGTAAGAGCCTAACCTTGTTCTAGGTAGGTACGTCCGGATCGCTAGGTACGGTCAACGTCATAGATTATCTTTACTTTACACTTTAGTGCCTTGTCGTTGTAACTATATGTTTGAAGTTTCATATGAAGTTGTCAAAGTGCTTGGAGCGACAAGGCACTAAAGTGTAGAGATATCTTTGACGTCGACTGTACCAGCATCTTACTAATCCTGCCGCCAAGCAGCAATGCTTGCGCTGATGTGTTCCGGGTGAGGAGAGTAAAACAGCCCGATTTTGGCATATTTTTTTAAATCCAAGATGGCGGATGACATTTTGACACTATTGACATTTTGACACTAAAATATTGATGGGTGTCGTTTTTGAGTAATTTGGTGCTTCTGAGCCTGATTTTGACATACTTTTTTGGATTCAAGATGGCGGATAATGACATTTGACACTTTGACACTAAAAATGTTTATGGGTGTCGTTTTCGAGTAATTTGGTGGCTCTGAGCCCGGTTTTGGCATAATTTTTTGGATCCAAGATGGTGAATGACATTTTGACACTATTGACACTAAAAATGTTTATGGGGGTCGTTTTCGAGTAACATTTTACACTTTTTTGTGTTTTTTGTGTCAGTAATATCAAAATGTCATCCGCCATCTTGGATCCAAAAAGGTTTGCCAAAACCGGGCTGAGAACCACCAAATTACTCGAAAACGACATCCATAAACATTTTTAGTGTCATAAGTGTCAAAATGTCTTCCGCCATCTTGGATCCAAAAAATTATGCCGAAATCGGGCTCAGAGCCACCAAATTACTCGAAAACGACACCCATAAAATTTTTTAGTGTCATAATGTCAAAATGTCATCCGCCATCTTGAATCCAAAAAAGTATGTCAAAATCAGGCTCAGAAGCACCAAATTACTCAAAAACGACACCCATCAATATTTTTAGTGTCATAAGTGTCAAAATACCATCCGCCATCTTGGATCCAAAAAATTATGCCTAAATCGGGCTCAGAGCAACCAAATTACTCGAAAACGACACCCATAAACATTTTTAGTGTCATAGTGTCAAAATGTCATCCGCCATCTTGAATCCAAAAAAGTATGTCAAAATCAGGCTCAGAAGCACCAAATTACTCAAAAACGACACCCATCAATATTTTAGTGTCAAAGTGTCAATAGTGTCAAAATGTCATCCGCCATCTTGAATCTAAAAAATTATGCCAAAATCGGGCTCAGAGCCACCAAATTACTCAAAAACGACACCCATAAACATTTTTAGTATCAGTGTCAAAATGTCATCCGCCATCTTTGTGCTCGAAATTCCGGGTTTTCTTATGAAATTCCCCTGGGATAAAATCAACGGGATTTTCAACTGAAATCCCACGACTTATTTACTTATTCATATAAATAGTTATTACCAAAGTGTACTCATCACTATTCTTATCTAATTTTATGGTTTTAAATCCCGGTACCGTGGAAAGTTGGGATAGAAGCATGATAGAAGTACTTATAGATAGTGCCATCCACAAAGACTCGTAGATGTATCAAAATTAACCTTTAACAACAAAGTAATAAGAACCACGGTGGATGCCATCCATCGTGAATGACACCTACTATAGCCGGTACGTAAATCCAGGTTATAAATTATAAACTTCGTGTATGCCAAATTTTATCGAAATCTGTTTAGCCGTTTTAGCGTGAAAGAGTCACAAACAAACAAGCTCTCACAAGCACTAGCATTTTATAATAATAGTAGGATAATAACAGAATAGAGTAGATTAAAGTCAAAAAACTGTATCACCTGCACTGACATTGTGACGTCACACGCGGCTCGGCCTTGTTCGGGAACTGTCGGTGTGTTTTCGGTGCGGTACTCGACGATCAATTTTCAAATCGGTATAACTCGTTAATTATAGCGAATAAAAAAAAACTAAAAATACTTTTCTTACAAAACTCATATATGATCTTTCCATTGATGACAAAAAAAAAATTGATTCAAAGACTCAATTCAATGCAACTTCACTATGAAATTTATTATGATTATTATCCACAGTGGTTCAGGATTCAATTTGACCGATAGTGCATCTTCCTAGCATTTTTCCCGGCATTTGCCACGCCTCAGTGAGCCTGGGGTCCGCTTTGACAACCTAATCCCAAGATTTGGCGTAGGCACTAGTTTCAATTTGTCCGATAGTACAAACAAAAAAAACTACCTTCCAAACAGCCTGTAATTTATCAATTTATTCACAAACTATAATTTGACAGCGATTGGCCAATGGTGGTCCGTCAGCTGCGCTCGCACCGGGACTTCTCTGTGTACTTCAGCGGAGCCCGATGCGCGGAGTCGGGCTCCGGCTCGGGCTCCGACTCGCCTCTCACGCACGCCGACACGCTGCCTGTGGGAGAGCGCGGCACACGCTACCAGGTAAATTCATCCTATATCGGGTCCTTTTTGTCCCATAATTTTCGTTAGTCATAATTTTTTTGGTCACAACACCTGAAACCGTGCATTTTCAGAAATTTTGGAAAAACCATCAGAATGCAGTAGGTTAGGTTAGGTTAGTTTACTATCAATTATGAAAAAAATATTTAGGTACTGTTTCAGAAGTAAAACGCTTTATGACTAACGAAAATTATGACAAACCTTTCGGAACTTCAATTTTATGGGACAAAATATGGACCTATACGTCCCACTGCTGGGCATAGGCCTCCTTTCAGAACGAAAGGTCTCCACTGGTCCGCACTGGGAACTATAGCCCACTATAGTTCCCACGCGGGCCCAGTGCGGATTGGGAACTTCACACACACCATTGAATTGCTTCGCAGATGTGTGCAGGTTTCCTCGCGATGTTATTTTTCACCGAAATACTAGCTATTTCAAATGTAATTTTGCACATAAATTCCGAAAAACTCAGAGGTAATCAGGTAAATTATCATAGTAAAAAAAACCGGCCAAGTGCGAGTCGGACTCGCGCACCGAGGGTCCCGTACAAATTCGGTAAGTGAATATAAAATGCAGTGTTAGCAGAGCCCTGCTCTCAAGCAAAATGTAGGCAGCGTGAGGTCACTTTATATTAGTTACTTTTAAAATTTCGAGTAAAATTGTTACAAGTGGAAAAATCTCATAAAATATATCTGGCATGTTTTATGTATTTCTTTTTTGGCAACTGGTTGCGAAACTCAGCTGTCATCTACGTTGGTTTTGGAACAGGAATAGATTTTCATTTTGAGCAACTAGTTGCGTAGTAAGATGTTTTTTTTTCTTTTTCAACAACTGGTTGCAAAACTTGGTTGCCAAAGCGGCCGAAGGGGTTTTTCCTACAGCAACAATGTAACGGTTAACAGTTAATAACGTCACAAAAGTACTTAGCTTTTATGACAATATACAGAGGATAAACGTTATTGTATTTCAGAATACTATAATTTTTTTTAATTCCACAGACTCTAGGACAGTCGCAGAAAATACCTTACGAAATCTTGGAGACGAATGAAGCGGCTTCTGTCTTCAAAACGTTCTTACACGAGTCGCAGGAGGAACAGAGGAATTATGAGTAAGTTCTTACTACTTTTAGGGCCTGTTTCACCACTCTCTGTTGTTAAGTACCAGTTATCTTAACTGTCAGTTATGTATGATTCCGTCTCTATTTAATACTACGAAACAGACAGAGACGACATCATAGATAACTGACAGTTAATAATAATAATAATAATAACTTATTTGAATAACTTTTACTTTTTATTTGAACATTGTAAAAACCTAACTTAAGATGAAGGATAAATATACCGAACAATAATTAAGTAGATTGATAAACAAGGGTTGAAATATACCCATTTCACCCTCGAACAATAGTTCGAGGGTGAAATGGGTAATTTCATCCGAGTTGAACACTACTTTTCATTTCGAATATGAGGAAATTAAAATTTCACTAACGTCGCAGGGTCACATTTAATATTTGTTACGTTTGTCATTATCTTCCCGCTCTTTT
Organism: Pandemis heparana; assembly: GCA_963854515.1. NCBI lineage: Eukaryota > Metazoa > Arthropoda > Insecta > Lepidoptera > Tortricidae > Pandemis > Pandemis heparana. The sequence continues at coordinate 7,431,878 of OY978030.1, read as the reverse complement.
TTCTATTGCGCGATTTGCGCGCATTGCGCATTTCTTCTGCGCACCAATGGCGGCCGGCAAGTTTTTTTTAACACTTGCAGACACGGATGTCGCTATCAATTAATTGTAGACTTAAATATTTCAAGCTAAAAAAATTACCGAACGTAATAATTTCTACTAATTCTCGTTGTATACGCTTGCATAAGCTTATATATAGCGGGAATGTTATTTTAAGATTATTTTGCCTTTTACAATTAAAAAGGAACTATTAGTATAGATTACTATTTTAAACATAGATTACATGGCTGTATACGTATTTCCATTGCTATGTACCTCATTTGGATTAGCTAGAAAAAAAAAATACTTTCAACCCAAGGGTCGCGATGAGTCACTTTCAACCCTATATCCAGATAATCAATGACCTACTTTCAGAGTATGAGAGATGAAAAATAATATTCATTTATTGCAGATAAAAAATCCATAGTTTAAGATTTAAGATATCTGGAACTTAACTGAGAGTGGAGGAACAGGCCCTTAGTAATGATTATGTGTTTTAAGTAGCTTTGAAAATCGTCTGGAATAAAAAAAAAACCTCACACGTGGGATATCACAGGACAATCCTAATATTTTCGCCCCGTTGTCTCGATGGGATTTTGCCATCTGCGCGGGAAGAAGCAGATGGTAAATTCTATGTTTTTTCTTTGCTCCCAGACCAGCATGGAAGAAAGACACAGAAATAAACCTTTGTGTTGTTTTATGAAACCACAAACCAAGTGAAACTTAGGCATTTAACTCGAAATTTTCGTAAAATTATTCGATTTCGGGTTCTTAATCTTAACTTAATAATTGGAAATGGGAATGATAAATAACTGAAAATATAACACACAAATACCGCAAGAGCGCTTGCACGAATAAGTGAGATTGTATGTATGTATAACTATTTATTGTACATAAAACATATTAAAAAGAAGAATACAGGACAACACAGATGTACACACGGCAACCTGCTTACCGAATAGCTTTGCTGTGTATACAAAGGTGAACTTATCCCTAAAAGGGATTGAGATGTGAATGCTATATGGTCAGTTGATGCGTGCCATGTGCGCCGCCATATTGACTGCCCTGCCGAGCGCCTGTCACTTTAACCCCACTCCGCGGCCGGCTGTAATACGATAGATGAACGAAAAAATTTAGGCGATAGAAAAAAGTTTCACTGTACAGTCACCAGCATAAATAAGTGATCACTTTGGTACCTTGTCACAAAACCATACGAAATCCTGTAACGACTGAAAGCGACAAGGTACAAAAATGATCACTTATTTATGCTGGTGACTGTACACTAGTACAGTTAGGGCCACTTGCAAGGACCAGGGTTAACGACTTAACCCCGTGTTAGATGCTAACCCGGGGCTAAGTAGTGTCACAATGTATGGAACTGTCAAACCTAACCCCGAGTTAGCGATTTAATTTGTTAACTCTGGACTGTGCAAGTGGGCCTTAGTAAGTGTTTTTTTTAAACAAAAACTTTTTTTCAGATGGTGCCAGCAGTTCAAGCGTCTGCTGGAAGAGACTGGCTACGTGACGCCGGGCAAGCAGCTGTCGGAGGTGCGCGTGCTGCTGATGGGCCGCGAGTGCTACGAGGCGCTGTCGGAAGAGCAGCAGCAGCGGGTCTACGACCAGCACCAGCGGCATATACAGCAACGCGCCAAACACAACTTGCAGGTAGCTCTAATTACCCCAAGAATTGTCACTGTTATAGACCATAGAAGAAAGAGAAACCTAGAAGTTGCTTGGCAAATTAAAGTCCCTTTTCTGAGGACTGAGCTGAACACAGCACTGCAGCTGAACAGCACTGCACAGAACTGAACTGAAAATAGTTCGCGACCGGGCGCGGGGCTAGCGAAATTTGGACGCGTCCTGTCTCAATGGCGGTCAATGAATCTTCCCAGGTGAATTTTTCGCTTCGAGCCCTAATCTTAAACAAAGACTCTATTATCGCGATATCGCAAGCTACCGTGCGCATGTGCTACTACAACATTCATATTGAAAAACAAACGGTATCGTCAGAGTATTAAGGTTCAAATTAAAAATAATATCTAGATAATCAGTGACATTAAATTTGAACCTTAATTCTATGACGATACCGTTTGTTTTTCAATATGAATGTTACAGTGGCACGTGCGTCTCGGTAGCTTACGGTTTTGCGATAATAGAGACAATGACCTTTGAAAGATTAAGGCTCGAAGCGAAAAATTCACCTGGGAAGATTCATGCTATAACTGACTAGGGATGTGTGCGCGCGCGGCCGCCCTTAGCGCTAGTTATGTGAATGAATGAATGGGATGAGCTGGATATCACTCTTGGCGGGAACACCGCCCAAATAAGTCAGTCAGTTCATGAAGGTTGTTTTGCTTGCAGGAGCTGTTGCTAGAGCACGCTGACTTGTTCTACCACTTCAAGAGCATCTCGCCGACAGGCACCATCACACAGGAGGACATCAAAGAGATCACCGATGTACTGCAAGATGATTTTAGGTAAGATATTACTACGAGTTCCCGGGGGGGTATATTGGAATAAAGTCGGATTATCACAGAGATTGTTGAACTTTTAGGGCCTGTCTCATCACTGTAAAGTTCCTGTTATATTATGTCATTTATCAATTATCAAGGCTTTCATCTCTATTTCTTACTACGAGACAGACAGAGACGGCATCATTGAGTGGTGAGACAGGCGCTTAACCTGTCATCTCAGAGGGAAGTTTATAAAGGGGCAGAGCGAGGGCAGTAATGTCATCATGACGGGATTTAAGTTCGTCCATTATGAACTACAATCATTTCTCGATTTTTGAAATCACGCCTGTGAAAAACACTATTCGAATTTTAAAATCTTGCTTGTTTGATTATTATTTCTTGAAGTAGCCGACCACTAATAAAATGTTCTCAAGCGAATACAATACAATACAATACAATAAATCTTTACTGAACACCTCATATAACAATCAAAACAAGTGTGCTTATAAAACAGAAAAAAGTTATACAGAAGATTGCATGATCTTATTGCAATATTTTTTCACCACAATTCAATGTTATTTTCACGGATGTGATTTCTACAATCGACTGTCTTTGGTTATTCATTACTATCAGATAAACTTTTCCCTGAACAAAACTCCGTAACGTTTCTAAACGACGTACGTCACGTGAGAACTATCGCCGTCCCCCTCAGATACAAGATGCTGGACCGCATGGAGCAGGACCGCAAGCTGATGTTGTTCCAGCATCTCGGCTTCGTGCACTGCCCGATGCGGGAGCACTGCCCGGCCGGGGCGAACTGCCTCGACGCCGCGCTGCCGGTCATACTCAATACGAGAGTGGGGTGAGTGACCACCGACTGTAAAACCTTTTTTTAGGGTTCTCAAAAGGAAAAAACGGAACCGTTATAGGATCACTTTGTTGTCTGTCCGTCTGTCAAGACCCTTTTTCTCACGCGTGGAGGTATCGAGCTGAAATTTATATCAAATACTCAAGTCTACTGTCCCTTGGAGCTGTGAAAAAACAAACTTCTAAGCCAACGCAATCAAAAGATACAGCCGTTTATGCCGCAAATTTTCGAAACTCGCAAGGGAATCAAAGCCTAAAGGGTACTTCCCGTGAACTCAGAATCTTGAAATTAGGTACGAGGTAACGTGTCATAGCTCAGATAAAAGGAAAAATTGCGAAAACCGTAAATATGTATGTATGTCTGTATATATCAGTGACAAATATAAAGTGACCCCACACTGCGTACATTTTGCGTTGGAGCAGGGCTCTGCTTACACTGATTTATAGATTATAGATAATGGTACGGAACCCTTCGTGCGCGAGTCCGACTCGCACTTGGCCGGTTTATTTAACCCTTAAGGCCTATTTAGACACATGCGAGAATTCGGCATTTACCTCATACAATTAGGTAGTCATTTTCCCGTATTTTTTAGGCATTATCGCCCATAGTAGCGTTCCACTGCTGGGCAAATGAAAAATAAACGCCTCAGCTGAAATGGCGCGCTTTATGCACTTGTATATAATCTACTATTATTGGACCAGGTCATTGACGTCAACGGGCGAGTCCCAGTGTCTGGCGGGCCCGCCGGCGGCGCCCTGGGCGCTCACCGCTGACATCAACCAGATCAATGTCATCATACTAGGCGTGAGTACACTTTTGATTAAGATTTGTAGGGCGACGGTACCAGTGTTGGACACTAAGTTGACAAGCACCAGTAACGGACACTTCATTCTTAATTTAAAGATGATATGGTTCCCGCAGGCGGGAAGGCTACTTCTTACCTCTGATGGCGGCTACCTTTACTTTTTATTTTTAATTCTAAACACAGATAGAAACAGATTATACATAGCACTGTTTTTGGCAAATCTATGAATTTCATATTTATTTTTATTTATTTATTACACACTTTTCCTACACAAACTTATTTGTACTGATTCCTGTCCAACGCGCTTGATGGATGTGAAGGGTTTGACAGAAAATCAGCGCTGTAGCAGGCACCTGCAGCAATGCTGAGTCGAATTCCTTTTCGGCATCATCAATTCATTATGTGTTTTGTATTAGTTTAAGAGTGTATTTTTTGATGTCGAATAAAGTTATGTCTATTTCTATATGGTTTGCATTATTGGGTCCATGTCCATTATTGGTGCCGTCACCCTAATCGCTTGGGCAGCGGCAGTTGGAGCACTTTTGAGGCGGGTTGAGGCAGATTACTCTGTAGAAGTGCGCCTTTAACTCAAAGACGACACGTGTTGCAGGACATTTGCCCCCTAGTGTATCCGTGGCTTTAGGCATCAAACGGCAGCGTCGCATACATGTGTATGAACCTTTACAGAGAACCGGTATTTCTGGGTTTTGTTACAGGTATGTATTCTTTTACTGGTTCTCTGGAACCGCAACGAAGAGAACCTATAAATATCGGCGTTCGTGTATATTTTGTGTAAAACTAATTTATTAAAAGTATATGTCTATCGCACACTAAACACCGAGTAGAGAGAGCGAAGCGTCTGTCCGAAATACGACTAGCGCTGTGGGTTAGAGTGAGAGAGGAAGAGCCTGCCTACCGCTGCCGTATGCATCAGAGAAGCGGAAGCCAGACCGACTGGCGCCGTAACGCGTTACGTTACGAAGCGGCTTACCCTCCCATAAGAGGTAACCTCAAAAAGTTGTTTTGTCCAGGTGGAAGGAGTGGCGGGCGAGTTCGGCAAGCGCCTATTGGCGGGCTGCGACGCGGAGCGGCGCGTGGCCGTGCAGGGCGGCGCCTGGCGCGTCGAGCAGCGCGTGCGCACCGACGACTTCAGCGCGGAGACCACCAACATAGATGACTTCACGCCTAACGGTTATTATAACGGCACTTACCCGCTGGCCACGACATCGGGCGGCGGGGTGTTCTGCCTTTTCGCCGAATTTCATTTGGCAACCAACATTTCACCGAATGTTCACTTTGACAACTGACAATTGGCAAATTTTTGTATGCCAACCTCTCATTTGGCTGAATTTTCACGAAGACGAATATCATTTTGATTTTAAACTTTTGGAATATCTTTCACATGGCAAATGTTACACTAGGCATGTGGCGAACTAGTGGACTGTATCTTTTGAATGAAAACAAATTATGATGATTAACTGATTTTTAATGAATAAAATGAATATAAACAAACTAGTACATGAAAGAATGGATGACCTCGTGGCAGCAGCACCTCCTGTCGTGGTTCGTAACGAACTGAAGTTTTGTTATAAAAAAATGAGATGCTGCTGTCACGAGGTTTACAAAGGCCAGCTACAAAAAGAGTTTATCCTCCACAAGGCCGAAAAACTCTTATGATTAATTTGGATTAATTTAGGTTTAAGTGCGGCCGCGAACATGTTTGTTTTAATTTATAAACAGTCTTTATTTTACCTTAGAATGTCTTATTTTTTATTAATGGTTATGTAGTACCATTTGGCTATATAAAAATGACATTTTAATAAGTGTCTATGTAAAAAAAAAACAAACGTTGAGTTGGCAATCGTGAGGTTGGAAAATGAAACTAATCATTTTAACAAGTTGCCATAATGATGATTCGGCAAAATGAAATTCGGCCAAACGTTGGTTGGGAAGTGAAATTCGGCAATAAAATTTTCGGCAAATCAATAGAGAACCCGGGCGGCGACCATAGGAGAGAACGAGATAACACGCTTGGACCCTTTTTTTCTCTTCTATGGCCGCCGCCCGATGTCGTGGCCAGGCCTTAAGACTAACTAATACTCATTCTTCTTCTGTTCTTAAACTTAAGTGTATTTTCCATGTGGTTCTTTCATTGTGGACTTCTACTTTCTCTTTCTTTCACATGATCTCTACTGAGAAGCAAATCAATGGTGCATGAGAAGTTACGCACTTGGCCCGCGTGGGAACTTACAGCCTGGCAGCCTTATTCATAAAAAATCCTTAATTGAGCTTTGATTGGTCCATTACTTAACAGACTGATTAAGCTTATTTGACAATTGTTAAAAAGTATGATTTATAAACGCTTGCTAGCAGTCTGTTAGCTAATGAGCTGTTGATGGATGGATTAGACGCGTTATGTTGTCACCTTGACAAATCATAGACAAAAAATGGCCTTTTAGTGAATTAAAAAAAAGAAATTGACAGCAGTGGAAGCGAATCAGCGGGAAACGAGCGAATTAACACGACTGACTAGGGCCTAGTCACTACTTACCTTACCCGGAGGGGATAAAAATTTAAAACAAAAAAAACTGTCTTGCGTATGGTTTTGCTCTTGCCAAAATCAGCTGTTCACATTCGTGGCGGCCATTTTGTGAGTTAGCAGAGAGATAAAGGAGGGTCTACTGTCCACTAACTTTCGGACTATTTAACAGACCCTTGAAGGACTGATTAGCGCTAATTGACGTTTATGAATCATGTTTTTTTGCATCTGTCCTATAGCGAGCTTATAGCGAGCCTCTAACTTTTTATGAATAAGGCTGTAAGCCCTCTCATTCTAAGAGAGCCTGTGGCCGGCAGTGGGACGTTTATAGGCTGGAGATAAATGATGATTTAATTCAAAAAAATTGAAAGATTTAGGTACCTAATTAACTAGAACAAACCTAAATTAGGTATTTTATGAGTCATAAAGTCATAATCAGGGGGGGGGGGGTTACCATTTATTGTGATTGAATTTCAATTCAGTTTTGGTTCGCTCGCTGTCTGATCCATACTAAGAATGACAGCTAAAACCTAAACTGAGTCGGGATTGAATCGCATTAAGACGTCATGGTAAGGCCCCTGGGCCCTCATTTTATTTATAATAATAGTATTTTTGTAATGATTCCGAAATTAAAGTACACGATAATATTAACAGCTAATCACTACATACTATAAAACAAATTCGTTTTCCTCTGTCCCTATGTATGCTTAGATCTTTAAACTACGCAACTGATTTTGATGCAGTTTTTTTTTAATAGATTCAAGAGGTTAGGTTATAAACCTTGTATGTGTAATTTGCAGATAAAGTCGCGGGCAGAAGCTAGTTAATTAATATTCACTTTTGATTGGCAACAGGTTACTTCTGCGTTTACCAAGATCAAGAGTCGTTCGAGTATATCCGAGGCTGCGCCGAGAAAACCCTCCTGTCTAGTCTAGAGCAGGAGGACAAGCTGCCTTTCCAGGTCAGTTAGAAAACGCGACGAATACTATCCTTAGTAACATAAACATAATACATGGTAGCTGGTGAGCAGTATATGTTCCATGGGAGTTTGTAGTTGTGTACAGACACATCATTCAAACAGATGACGCTTGGCGACAAATTTTCGTATAACAACAAAGCCACGTGACAGCTGGTACAGATAAAAAGATTCGAAGGCTTACTCACCTGCTATGGGTGGTGTAGGGGTATAGCACGCATCACGGAATGATCGGGGTTCTATTCCCGGCAATAGCTTTACTTTTCGGATTTTTCTATGTGTTCTAAAATTTCAGTGTCGTTTAGAAATTATAGTACAACGTGCCTCAGAATTGGCCATTGAATTCTAGTGCTGAAATTATGTAATACATAACGATGCAAGATATACCGTGACTGATGTTGATATTCTTTGATTCGTCGCAGGGTTTGCCGCTGGTCGTGATGTTTGTCCAGGACGAAGGCATGGACAAGAAGGAGCTGATGCGGCTGCAGGAGGAAGGGCAGAACCTCGCCGACAAGTGAGACTTCCTTTGTCATTCTTTTACTCACTGAAGCAACTGTTTAATAATAACTTTTAGTGGTCTGTACCACAAAATTCTATTCTATTCTATTCTAAAATAAATAAATAGATGTTAGGGAACAATTCACACAAATTGACCTCGTCCCAAAGTAAGCGCTAGTAAGGCCATTTGTCCACCGCCGCCGTCACCGTCACGTCACCGAGAACAAGATGACGGCGCCGAAGTAGCGGTACATACATTTACTTTAGCCGCGTGTCCACCGCACATCCGTCAACCGAGCGCTGCGGTGGACACGCGGCTTAAGTAAATGTATGTGCCGCTACTTCGGCGCCGTCATCTCGTTCTCGATGACGTGACGGTGACGGCGGCGGTGGACAAACGGCCTAAGGCTTGTATTATGAGTACAGGACAACGATACACATACGATGTTCAGTTAGCAAAACATTTTCTTTACCAATTTGCCTCCAAAACGTGTGTGTATAAACAACTTCCTTCGATTTGAAAGCTTGTTCCCCGTACATAACCAAGTGACATTACCGGCACTGGTAAAACCGATGTAGGATGATTAATTTGGATTAATTTAGATTTATGTGCAGCGAGGGTTGTCCCTGGGCCGCCCCAAGCCGCGAACGTGTTCGTTTTCATTTAGAAATAGTCTTTATTTTACATTAGAATGTCCTGGTTACGTAAAATAGTTACGTACGGGGAACAAGCGGATTTGAAACGCTCAGAGCGCGACCTCGTCACACTTGACCCCTTTTTCTTCCAGTCTCCATTGCTCGTACATGGAAGCATCGGTGAATGAGCTGGGTACCGAGGCGTTGACGTCTGACGCTATTCAGGAGTTGATACGTGCCAACAGGGAGAAGGCCAGCTACGCTCATCTGTATAGAGACCTTATTGTCTGTTTCGACTCTGACATAAGGTAAGAACGGAAGGAGGAAGTAATTTTGTTATTCGGGGCTGCAATTGTTTGGTGCGGGTGATTGAAACCTGAACTAGCAAATGAGTAGGATTGTAAGAGGGAAGCGAGTGGTTCAAAAGCATCTTGAGTGTAGAGCGGTTTCAAGGCACGAGACGCAAAACATTGCTCTCGAGTGAAACTCAAAAATTTTCAGCTCGATACGTGAAATATGATAGATAAAAAACAGTTCTAAATCAGTTTTTGAAAGAAAGTGCACCATGGTTAATTTTTTCGTTTGAATTTTGAGAAGGCCGCCGGTAGATGTTGGTTGGTACAAATCAACGCACGTAAAAAGAGCTCCTGGCGATATACCTGCGCATGAGCGAAATACGGACCAAATTGTCGGGAGCGGTGGGGGACGCTACTACACCAGATGCGCAAAAGTATCCCCTCCACGAGCCACCCAGAGCTCGATTTACGTGCGTTGACTTATACCCACCATGTGACCGAGTGAGTTGCGACCTAATGTGAATTATACTAATTTTTTTTTTGGTCGTAGGATAATGGTGTGCATGTTCTGCGACGATCCGTACTCCCCGGAGCGCGTGCTGAGCCCGCTGCTGCTGCACCGCGCCTGCTTCCTCACCGGGGACCGGTCCATCGTCATCGAGACCTTCCTCGGGGATTCCAAGCGGAAGGTCGAGGTGAGGGCTTCAGCCACTACTGGGGACTTGGAGCTACTTGAGAGCAACATGCGCGTGTACTAAGACGTTACTGGCAATCGCATTCGGTATTCGGTACAATTACATATTGTAAACAACAACATAGCAAAACAGATCATACAGAGAATAACGTATTGCGTTTACAACATCATTACAATTGAACACAACATTCAGCACACAAATTAATACTACAGAAAAAGAGAAAATAAATATATAAAATGCTTAGGTATATTTAAGTTTTATTATGTTAATGTTGTAATATTTCCTACAATGTTTTTGTCTACGACAGCGCCATCTGTTGTACATAGCTTGAACTTCTACCTCATTTAGATAACGGACTTAGACTAATTACCTCATGTTGCTAGCCGTCTACCGAGTTAGTTTTAGATCAAGTCCACAGATGGCGTTATTTCTAGTTTATATAAGCAAATTCTCATTGTATCGAGGCGACACTTCAATAAAGCCACCACTAAAATAAGAAGCCTTTTCACTCCCGACTCCGCCACCTCTTCCACGAAGAAACATTGGTGACCCCGACGCAAGAAGAAACTCTTGAACCGAATACGCAAGAATTACGGCCAGGCGAAGCGAGGCGATACCCGAGCTACGGCGGTAAAAACGAAGGGCGCGGCGTAGGACGTTGCGCAGAGGTTTGGCAAGGGAAAGGAGGAGTATTTTCGAAAATTAACAGCAAGAAAGCAAGAAATTGTTTGTACCGAATAACACTTCCGAAGATAAAGAGAAGAAAACGACGATCGAACCCAAGGTCAGGGCGGATAAAGCGACATCTACCTACCTACAAAATCAAATTAACTAACGAAGACAAAGAAAAATAGAAAACGAAGAAAAATAGAGAGAACAAACGCGGGAAAGGAAGAGAGCGACGAGGTCAAGGGCTATCGATAGGTATCAACCGAGTATCAAGTAAGTGGCTGGCTATTAATTTTTATTGGGCAATTTTTTTTGCATTTAAAGTCCTTCAACTTCGTCTTTTCTTGAACCTGTGTATTTACCAATTTATTAAACAATGTCAGACAATGAATCCGAGGTCACAATTGTAGAAAGCATTAGGCTTAGCGAATTAATAAATAAGAGGGGGGTAGTTAAACGGAAGGTAACTTTGTTCAAGAAGTTTCTATCGAAACTTGGCCAAGGCCCTCTCACTGCTGATCAATTAATTGATCTAGAACTAAGAGTTGATAGAATAACTGGGGTTTTTAAGGAATTCGAAACCATACAGGATCAAATCGAGACCCTTTGTACCGAGGTCGAGGAACAGGTGGCGGAGAGGGAGACGTTTGAAAATACTTATTTCCAGTCAGTGTCTTTAAGCAAGGCATATTTGAAGCGAAGCGGTGCTGGTAGTGCGACCCAGCCCCCTGCCACGGACGGCCGGGCTCGCGAGCCAGCGCAGCCGACTAGTGAGTCAATTAAATACCCAGACATCTCCCTACCTTCATTTAACGGTGTAATTACGAATTGGATCGAATTTAGAGACACGTTTGATGCGCTTATAAATCAGACTAATTTAAAACCAATACAGAAATTTAAATACTTAAAAAGCTGTTTAACCGACAATGCACTGGAGGTGATCAGTTCATTAGAGTATGCCGAAGAAAGTCATTCCATAGCATGGCAGTTGTTATGTGAACGATTTAACAACCCTAGAGTACTCGTTTATAATCATTTGAGAGCTCTGTTTAATATCGAAACTGTTTCAAATACTGCAACGGCCCTACGAACGTTGTCTGATAATATTTCGAAACATCTAAGAACCCTCAGGTCAATAAACATTTCCACCGAGGGTTGGGATTTACTAGTCATATTCTTCCTCACCTCTAAACTCGAAAAACCATTGCAGCGACGATGGGAAGAAAAAATGAACTCACGTGAACTACCTACATTACAGGAATTCAAGTCATATCTCCGGTCTCAGGCGGATCTTCAGGAAGCGCTGAGTCACGCGGCTCCCGACCAACTCGAGCACCGCGCCGGCGCAACGCGCAAGGCACTGGTAACCACTTCCTCTCCACCCCCGGCTAATAAGGTAATACCTAAACATAATACCTTTAATACCAACCGTAATCAATGTCCCAACTGTAAGGAGGGGCACTACATTAATCAATGTCCTAGGTTTTTGGCCTTGAGTGCAACGTCACGCATTCGGGTAGTCAGAAAATTAGGTATCTGCTTAAATTGCTTAGGCACGAATCATATTTTACCGAACTGTCGTGCAAGTAACTGCAAGACGTGCAAGGGTAAGCACCATACTCTCCTGCATATTAATCATTCCGAAACAAATGTTCCCAATCTAGAATCGAAACCGTTAACTTTTCAAACGTACCAACCGACTAACATACCTACTGTAGAACCACAGTCAGTTAATTTATTAACCAATCAACGAGAATCGAATACAATATTAGGCCAATTCGATGGCAACGACAACCAAAACAAACAAATAATTTTATCAACCGCGCAAGTAAAAATATCCGATATTAATAACCGATTACATACATTTAAGGTTTTACTTGACTCCGGTTCCCAATCGAATTTCATAACCGAAAAAGCATATCAAAAATTAAATTTACCAATTCAAAAAATAAATATGGAAGTTCTAGGATTTAACGAGAATGTAACTAAAATAAATCAGTTATGCAAATTAACCCTCCAATCACGCGACGACTCATTTTCGACAAGCTTATCTTGCTTCATTGTACCTAACATATGCAAACTACCCACTTATACCGCGAATATCCAACATTTTAATATACCGCAACGATTTTTATTGGCAGACGAAACATTTTACAAAGGTGGCGAAATCGACATGATCATAGGGGCAGAACAATTCTACCAATTTTTATGCATCGGTCAGCACCGATTAGGCGACGGCCTGCCGCTGCTTCAAAGAACGCGACTAGGCTGGGTCGTCTCGGGCGCGTTTAATACTCGCACGCTATCGCAGGGTGTGCGATGTAACTTCATACGAAACAAAAGTAACATCGAATTAAAGCAATTTTGGAACGCAGAGGAATGTCACTCGAGGGAAAAATTTCTACATGATGATATTTTACAGTGTGAGAAAGTATTCCATGAACACACACGAAATTCTGATGGAAATTTTGTGGTGACCATTCCTTTAAAAGAGCAAATCACAGCCTTAGGTCCGTCGCGGACAATTGCGAATAAACGTTTTAAATCATTAGAATCGAAATTTGCCCGAGACCCACAATACAAGGAAAGATATGTAAATTTTATGAGAGATTTTATGGCCGCGGGACACATGATCGAACGCAAAGACACCGAGTCTTGCAATTTTATACCCCATCATGCCGTCATTAATTTAAATAAAACCACCACCCCTTTACGAGTAGTAATGGACGCGTCGTGCCAAACTAGTTCAGGAAAATCATTAAACGACATTCAACATAAAGGTACAATTAATCAAGATGATTTATTCGATATATTATTAAGATTTAGAAAAAATAGATTTGTCGTAAATGCCGATATCGAAAGAATGTATAGGATGATATACATAAACCCTAACCAACAAAAACTACAATGTATTTTATGGCGAGAAAATCCAACCGAACCTTTACGTACTTACGCACTAACCACACTAAGCTTCGGCTTAAAGTGCGCACCCTATATTGCTACGCGGTGTTTACTGCAGTTATCGTATGAGAATAAAAACCGGTTCCCAGACGCATCGGATGCAATAGTACACAGTTTCTATATGGATGACCTCCTTCACGGTGGCGATGACGAGCAGCAGGTAGCAGAAACAGCTGTTAGCATCGACCGAATTTTAAGGGAAGCTAAATTTAACCTACGAAAATGGAAGTCGAACTCCCCTTTAATACAAAAAATCGCGGGTAATTCTACAAACTCACAAACGAATACTACAACTATCTTTGGAAACGATACACATAAGGTGCTAGGACTAGCCTGGTGCAGTTCTAGTGATAAATTAATGTACGAACTTAAAATTGAACCGTTACCCAAAACTTTAACGAAACGAAAGGTTTTATCATTAGCGTCCGCTATTTTTGACCCACTAGGTTTATTGGGACCTGTTATAATTTTTGCTAAATGTTTTATTCAACGGTTATGGAAAATTAAAGCCGACTGGGACGAAACACTTCCGATCGAACTAGCGAACGAGTGGGCATCATACTACGAAAGTTTGTTTACGCTAAGTTCGTTAGAATTACCCAGGCATGCACTCATAAGCGATTACGTCACCCTACAACTGCACGGCTTCTCCGACAGTTCGTTAACTGCCTACGGAGCGGCGATCTATTTGCGCACTATAGATAGCTACGGCAAAATCATAACTCGGTTGCTATGCGCTAAGACGAGAGTAGCGCGTAATGAAACGATACCAAGACTTGAACTCCGTGGCGCGTGTTTACTAACAACATTATTCAATAAGGTAAACAACGCGTTAAAATGCCGATTTGAACAAACATTTTTTTGGTGCGATTCAATGGTAGTACTGGCTTGGATAAAATCACAACAGCCTACCAAACTAAATTGTTTCGTAAAAAACAGAGTAACTGACATACAATCTGTAACCGATACAGGGGACTGGCGTTGGATTTCGACTAAAGAAAACCCAGCTGACTTGTTGTCAAGGGGGCTGCCAGCAGACAAACTAGCGGCTAGCGCCCTCTGGTGGGAGGGTCCCTCGTGGCTGAGCAAACCGGTTAACGAGTGGCCATCTCATTCAGGCTCTGTAATACAAACTTTACCGAATAACGAGTTCATTGACACACATTGTAATGTTTGCATGAATGTCAGTGTTGAACCTAGTAAATTTTTAGCAAACCTATTGGAAAAGTGGTCTAGTTTAACAAAGATAATCAATTGCTTAGCATTTGTTTATAGATTTATAAATAACTGTAAGAATCGAAATAATAAATTACACGGACCATTGTCGGTCAACGAAATAAATGCAACATTAAACAATTTAATAAGATTCGCACAGATCGAGTCATACCCAACCGAATATCAATTACTTAAAAATAATAAAGGTCTTCCTAAGTCTTCTAACTTATTGAGTTTAAATCCTTTCATGCACGAGTCACTCATTAGAGTGGGAGGCCGCTTGGGCTTGTCACACTTCGATCACAACAAAAAGCATCCTATTATTTTACCGCACAATCACAGGCTAACTCTGCTCATTATGCAAACCGAGCATGTGAGACTACTACACGCTGGACCTCAGCTGTTGTTGTCATCGATACGGGAGCGTTTTTGGCCAATACACGGCAAAACCCTAGCTAATAAAATCTTTCAAAAATGTGTGACGTGCTTCAGGGCCAACCCGAAGACACAAATTCCCATTATGGGCAATTTACCAACGATGAGGGTAACTCCGGCACCCCCTTTCCTTGCTACGGGCGTTGATTACGCGGGCCCTTTCATAATAAGGGACAGGAGAGGACGTGGTTACAAGACAAATAAATGTTACGTTGCTCTTTTCATTTGTATGACCACCAAGGCAGTTCACATTGAGTTGGTTACGGGTCTGCAGACGTCAGCGTTTCTGTCGACTTTAAGACGATTTATATCTCGACGAGGAAGGCCGAAGGAAATGTTAAGTGACAATAGCACGACATTTCATGGGGCCTGTAATGAGCTAACCGAACTTTACAAATTTTTAGATGAGCACTCTAATGAACTGTCAACTTCTTGTGCAGCTGAGGGAATTAATTGGAAGTTTTTGCCAGCATACACACCACATATGGGTTCATTGCATGAATCCGCTATTAAGAGTTGTAAATACCACTTAAAACGAGTGCTAGGTAAAGCGTTATTAACCTATGAAGAATTTAGTACTATACTAGTTCAAGTTGAAGGAATTTTAAATTCGCGTCCCTTGTGCCCAATCCCAAATTCAAACAATGACGAAATTCTTGTCCTAACGCCAGCCCACTTTTTGATAGGAAGAACGCCTATTTCGATGCCTGACTACGATTACAATGATGTTCAAACCAATCACCTGACTCTCTACCAACAGCTGCAGCAGCTTCAACAGGATTTCTGGCGCCGGTGGTCCAGGGACTACATAGGACTGCTGCAGCAGAGGACTAAATGGAGAAGCTCTTCGGGCCGAGGACTCTGCGTGGGCAGCATGGTGCTGGTGAAGGACGAGCGGCTGCCAACCAGTCAATGGCCGCTGGGTCGCGTCGTCGCGTGCTGCCCGGGACGAGACGGCGTCACGAGGGTCGCCGAAATCGACACGGCAAAGGGCGTTATCAAACGCGCGTTCAATAATATTTGCCCGTTACCGAATAATGTTATGTAATAATGTAATAATTTTAGTATAGAATCCGTTCAATCATACCTTTACGTTACGTAATTATGTTTATCTTGCGAATTGCATCGGTTACTATTTACTACGTACCTACTAATTTAAATAGCAATAAGTATTGCAATGTAAAATAGCTTACTAAGTGAATCGAGTTATCTACTATTTACTTTTTACCTAGTAACTAATTTTAATAACAATAGGTTTAAAGATAAGTTTTGGAATGTATAACAACTTTACATATTTCACCTGATACCTATCTAGCAAACCTTTTCTCTATGTTACCTACTTACTTTTATTAAGGTAACTACTTAATTTAATTGTCATTTGAAAATGCATTAAAATGTACCTATTATTTATCGTGTGCGAAGTTTAATAAACCATTTTCGATTGGTGTTTTTATGTACAACCTTAAAGGATAGTATTATGCTGTTGGTACCATAGAAAATTATTTAGAAACCTTTTTACCTATCCATATTTCTTAGTAATACTTAATATATTCTCCTACTCAATAGATTCCTATGGTATCAACCGAGTGGTAATAAATTACTTTGTTGTTTTTAATTTATTTTATTGCCATTTCACCTTTGTGGTGGGAGCATGTCTACGACAGCGCCATCTGTTGTACATAGCTTGAACTTCTACCTCATTTAGATAACGGACTTAGACTAATTACCTCATGTTGCTAGCCGTCTACCGAGTTAGTTTTAGATCAAGTCCACAGATGGCGTTATTTCTAGTTTATATAAGCAAATTCTCATTGTATCGAGGCGACACTTCAATAAAGCCACCACTAAAATAAGAAGCCTTTTCACTCCCGACTCCGCCACCTCTTCCACGAAGAAACAGTTTTAAGTATATACTCGGTGGCAAAAAATATGAGCCTCATATGTATGCAATACAGTTGATTTGATAAACGGACGACAAAGTGATCTTATAAGGTCCCATACAAAAAATAAATCTCCATTTTCTCGCAGATAATAGAAATTGTACCTACCCTAGGTATAATTATTATTTAATGTATATACATCGTCAGAAAGCTAGTAAAATTTTACATTTGATGCAATATAATTCAATGATGTGACTTGCTTGTAGTATAGAAAAATATTTTTTTGAATTCCAAGATGTTGTTTTTTTCCGGCCAGTCACAAATTCACTTGCAAATTTCACAAAAATTACTATCACATATCACATCACATATACACTTACAGGTCGCTTGAAAGTTTACGCGTTGATTTTACATAATTTAACCACATAACAGCTTATAATTAGTTCACAATAAGTATTTATTTACGCAACTCATAAACTTCTACCGCAGGGCTGTCATGGCGCGCAAAAGTTTCAACGTTTTTTTCACTGTTTAATTTATAGTGCAACCAAAACAAATACGTAAAACAGAATCGCTATTTCATTGCCAGTAATTTGATATACAATACATGATATAATCACTTATTGTTTCGACATTTTTATTCCAACTACGTTCACTCTTTTCAGGTCGTTTCTCAGTAATGGCTGACGGTTGGATCGCGGAATTTTATTTTGACACTTTCTGGTCTTGTTCCTTAATTCCTATTGGTAGAAAATTCAAATTATACGCAGTAATAACTGCTATTGGCTCACAACACATTTTAAAGTCAACCAATCACAATAACCGGCGTAGAAAAAATACCAAAGACACCGATACGCTTAGAGACTAATGCAGTCTCTAGGACATTTCCCGCCCGAAAAAGTTAGGGACTAATGTAGTCTCTGGGACGCTTGACGGGTTAATTTAGGAATAGTCTTTATTTTACCTTAGAATGTCCTGGTAACGTAAAATAGTTATGTAAGGGGAACAAGCGAACAACGGCTTGTTCCCCGTACGTAACCAAGTTACATAACTGAAACTGGTAAAACCAACGTAGGATGATTAATTTGGATTAGGTGCGGCGGGGTTGGCCTTTGGGCCATCCCTAAGCCGCGAACATGTTTGTTTTAATTTAGGAATAGTCTTTATTTTACCTTAGAATGTCCTGGTAATGTAAAATAGTTATGTAAGGGGAACAAGCGAACAACGGCTTGTTCCCCGTACGTAACCAAGTTACATAACTGAAACTGGTAAAACCAACGTAGGATGATTAATTTGGATTAGGTGCCGCGGGGGTGGCCTTTGGGCCATCCCTAAGCCGCGAACATGTTTGTTTTAATTTAGGAATAGTCTTTATTTTACCTTAGAATATCCTGGTAACGTAAAATAGTTATGTAAGGGGAACAAGCGAAAAACGGCTTGTTCCCCGTACGTAACCAAGTTACGTAACTGAAACTGGTAAAACCAATGTAGGATGATTAATTTGGATTAATTTAGGTTTAGTTCACTGTTTAGTGACTTGCGGTGAATTTAGCATTAAATAGTTTTGTTATTTTGCAGGTTATAATATCTAGTTTCCACGGAGCGACGCAGTTCAGGGAGGAGCTCATACACGGCTTCATTCTCATATATTCTGCCAAGCGGAAAGCCAGCTTAGCTACTTTGAAGTAAGTTGATACATTTTGGCTTTTCCAAGCCCCATACCCATAACTGATTTTATCTATCACAAGTACAGGTCGATTCACTAGAGCTGGCCTTATACTCCGAAATCCGATTTTCGAAGTTCGTTTCGTGCCGTTCCGCTCTCACTAATAGTTATTAATTTGAGAGTGAGAGGGACGGTTTGATACGAACTTCGAAAATCGAATTTCGGAGTAGCGCCCCTGGCACGAATGTATTGAATGAAGTACGAACGCAGACAGACAGCGGAAAGCGACTTTG
Organism: Pandemis heparana; assembly: GCA_963854515.1. Classification (NCBI taxonomy): domain Eukaryota; kingdom Metazoa; phylum Arthropoda; class Insecta; order Lepidoptera; family Tortricidae; genus Pandemis; species Pandemis heparana. The sequence continues at coordinate 7,412,954 of OY978030.1, read as the reverse complement.
TTTTATACTATGTAGTTATAGTAACAAGACAAGATTTCAACACTAAATTACGTGCATATTAATTAAATTTGCAAGAAATTAAAAATACTTTTAGTTATTCTAAATTTTCTCTCTCTAAATGTATGTATGTATGTAAACTCTTTATCGTGCAAAATAAACAAGACAAATAAATAAAAAGAAATAATAAATGAATGAAAAAATAAATAATTATAATAAATGTCACTCCTAGCCTGGCGCTTTTGGCAATATTCGGCACTTATTTGTCAGCTGTTAGTGTTTAAGATGTTTATATTTATTAATTTTTTTATGTTGTGTCGAATTTTTGTCGATAAATGTATTTCTTCTTTTTCTTCTTCATTAAATAATCTCAAACGCTCCCCTTTCCAGCGCCTTCTCGATGAACATTCCGAACCTGCCTATCCAAATGGTGGCGGTGACCGACGGCGGCGGTTCGGCGGCGAACGCGTTCTTCGGCACCGACCTGGGGCACGCGCTCATCACCGAGGGGAACGCGACGGCGGACCGGCTCGCGGCGCACTTCACTACGTACACCAGCAGTGCTGAGAACAAGTGTGAGTAGCCAAGTGCTGAGGACGAGTTTAACAGCCTTATTCATAAAAAATCCTTAATTGAGGTTTGATCAGTCGATTAGTTAACAGACTGATTAAGCTTATTTGACAGTTGTTAAAAAGTATGATTCATAAACGCTTGCTAGCAGTCTGTTAACTAATGACCTGCTGATGGATGGATTAGACGCGTTATGTTGTCACCTTGACAAATCATAGACCAAAAATGGCCTTTTAGTGAATTAAAAAAAATAAATTGACAGCAGTGGCAGTGAATTATCGGGAAACCAGCGAATTAACACGACAGACTAGGCAGTGTGGATCTAGTTTCCTTTACCTTTCCCGGAGGGAATAAAAACTTAAAACAAAAAAAACTGTCTTGCGTATGGTTTTGCTCTTGCCAAAATCAGCTGTTCACATGTGTGGCAGCCATTTTGTGAGTTAGCAAAGAGATAAAGTACGGTCTACGGTCCGCTAACTTTCGGAAGACTTAACAGACCCTTGATGGACTGATTAGCGCTAATTGACGTTTATGAATCATGTTTTTTTGCATCGGTCCTATAGCGAGCTTATAGCGAGCCGCTAACTTTTTATGAATAAGGCTGTAAGAGCGTGCATCCCTACTGAGCTGGCAACGTCGCATTTTTGGTGATTTTTTGCGATTATTTCACAGTAAATGAATGAAAGTTTCAAATGTCCGTCTGTAGTGCACTTCGTTTTGAGTGTATTAATGTGTCCAAGCTAGTGTGTGTGTGCAAGTAACAAGCTCTTATTTCAATTAATAATTTCACAGTATTCAGAGCACATGGCTTCTTGGCGTCATGTTTTATGACAATGATCTCCAGGGGCCTTACCATGACGTCTTAACGTGATTCAGTTTAGGTTCGCTGTTTAGATTCATACTAAAAGTGACAGCTAAAACTTGAACTGAGTCGGAATTAGGACGTCATGGTAAGGCCCCAGGTCCTATAAAATGAGTGAAGCAACGTTTCATCCACAGCGGCGTTCTACACGCCGTTCTTCAAAGAGGTGTGGGAGAAGAAGGGGGAGATAGAGCGAGCGTTCCGCATGGAGCAGCCGCACAACCTGCCTGACGTGGCCACTGCGCGGCCTAACCCACCACCGCACGACAGGCACGCGCCTTACCACAAGTAACTAGATTTTTACGGTATAAAACTATTATATACTATATAAAATTGAGGTAGGTACGTCATAGGCGATCTACTCGTGGTAAGCGAAAAGTAAGGTAATTGCCTGACTTGTGTTTAGTCGCTGTCAGCGCGCGCAGAGGTCTTCATATGTCAAGTAACGGCAATAACGTTGCCATGTCCGAAAGGAGTTTTGTTCAGCTATAACGCGTCTGTTAGTAATATGTCATTGATAAAAGCAATAGCTTAATATTAAATATAGCCTATGTGCTATGATATGACACAAATAACGTGGCTTTCTATTGGTAAAATAATTTAAAAAATCGGGTCAGTAGATCCAGAATTACTCCCTACAAACTTTACTTACATATTTATAACATTAGTATAGATAGACCAGCTGTTGTCAGCAACTTCGTCTCCAAAGAATTCATAAAAAAAAAGTATAAAAATATGTAAGGATACACTATTTTGATTCCCCTTTTCACGCCCACAATCCCCAATCATGCTAAACGTGGCCTTTGGGCCTTATTGCATTGGGCTCTGTCTACCCCGTAAAGGATAAAGACGTGATTTATGTATGTATGTTAAATTATGTATGAAACGAGGCACGGATTTAACTTAACTGTTTCTCGATCAGGATGGAGCACAAACTAACGAACTCCCTGGACCTGCTGATCGGGCCCGACTCCCGCGCAGACATCGACTCTGAGTACAGCGACACGCTCAACAACTCGAAGAATAGAGGGTTCTTAAAAGGTAACTGTCCGTGTAAATATCCCACGACATGTCAAGGGAAGCCGGCCGATTTCGTCTGACATACTCATAGCTGGCGAATCGCGTGACCTAAGGTTGTCGCACATGTAACCGCTCGGCATCGGAACAGCATCGCCTCGCCTCTGCACAAGCTAGTAATCCGCAAGCGGCGCGCGGGCAACTGGCAGTCATTGAATTTACGTCTGGCCGCCGCCGCGCTTGCGTCTCGCCGCCGGAACGGGGACGGCGCGCCGACCGCCATTGTTCCCCCCGCGGGGAATGACCATCGACTGCCAGCTCTAGCTGCGGACTGTCGCCCAGCCGTAAGCGCGATGTTACCTAGCCGCAGCCGCGCAGGCACCTCGGAGGTGCTGAGCCGTTTCCGTTACGAGCTTGCGTATGGTTGACGGCTTAGCCGATTACGCGAGGCGCTGTCGTTCTGGCGCCAAGCGGTTATGTCTGCGACAATCTTCATAGTGTAATCCTAGATATCTGTTATTTTTCATTATTATTTTAGCCTAATTGAGTGTTCCACTGCTGGACAGGCCTACCCTTTTCTCCCCCACTCGTCCCGGTCGAGCGCATGCTCCTGCCACTACTTGATATGCGTCCGAGTCATCCCGCCATCTTCTTCGACGTGATAACGTCTTATAAATAGATGAACATCGGCTGCACGCACGAAAAAGTGTCACGTTCCGCGTGACGTCAGAGCTAGCAGTTTTCATCAATGTTTCTTTATGTTTCTTTTGTTTTTGCGGGTGGTAGGGCCTTGTGCAAGGTCCGTCCGGATCGCTACCACCATCTTACTCGCTAATCCTGCCGCTAAGCAGCAGTGCTTGCACTGCTGTTTTCCGGTGTGGAGAGTAACCCCCTTATTCATAAACGCACTATAGGCCTCTGTTAACTTAGTAATCGTTTGTCCTTATCTATCACTTTGACATTTACCTTTCACAGATAAGGACAAACGATTACTAACTTAGCAGAGGCCTATAGTGCGTTTATGAATAAGGGGGTAAGACAGCCGGGGAAATTACGAGCACAAGAGGCATTTCATCTTAGCCCTCTAGGTTGGCAACGCATCTGCGATCCCTCCGGGGTTGCGGGTGTCTATGGGCAGTGGTGATCACTTACCATCAGGTGACCCACTTGCTCGTTTCCCTTCCTGTTCATAAAAAAAATGACATTATTACGTAAAACTATCGTTTGTAAACCGACTTTACAGACAATCAGGTTTTTTGTAACGTTGCCGTGTCGTAGGTTTCAGCGTGTACCCGCCGCCGAGTACGCCGCCGGAGCCGGCGCCGCCCGACCACCGGATACACGCGGACTTGTCGCGTGAGTCACCATTGGTTTTTACTTTATATGAGCATTTGGGCGTATAGGCCTAGGCCAGGGAAGAGGAAATCTAGCCCGCGACAATATTTGATTAAACCATACAATTGACAACATTTCATTTTTATAACACCTGAAAATGTATATATGGTTCGAAAGCATTTTGCCTCCTGATCACTGCAATATGTTTATATAATTTTAATATCGCTTATTATAAAAAATAAAAATTAATTAAAAATATGTCCTAATTTTACCAAAACTACCACAGGATAGGTGAAACACCTTTGCCTTTTTCACGAGAAGAAATAAGCGACCACAATTTTGTACATGACGACTTCAAAGTACAAGGGGGGCAACTCTGAAATTCTATTTTTGAAGTTCGTTGCATACCTTCTCTCTCACTCTCAAGTTAATGACTATATTAGTATGAGCGGAACAGCACGAAGCGAACCTCGAAAGTCGAATATCGGAGAATAAGGCCTGACATTGACAATTTGAAATTGACGTCAGATTTTTTTCTATACAGAAAAGACAAAAGGATAAGTGTCTATTCTGTGATAGTATCGGAGTTACGCCCTTTTAGAATAAGCAAAAATTAATAAATTAATTATAAATTAAATACAAACCCTAGCGAAAAAATTAAACTGCCAGCATGTTCATCTTTTCAAACAGAATACAGAGAACCATTAAAATTATAGGCTCAGAAATATGAAATGTTGTCAATTACAAAAATCTACCAAAATATAAATTAAAGGATGTCTGACCATCATCTCTATTGTGTTTTTAGAGTTACTGCAAGTAACGAGCCTAATTTTGTTGCTTTAAATGAACAGTCAAAATTTCATTGTTCACACCGACCCAGCACATCAAGACAATTTTATTATATGTGGTATATCCACATGATTTATTTTTCTTGTCAAAATACTTGATTAGAATAAATGTTGTAATTATTCTAAATTACATAGATAATTAGGCATTTCATCTAAGTCGTCTAGGTTGGCAACGCATCTGCAATCCCTCCGGTTTTGCGGGTGTCTATGGGCAGTGGTGATCGCTTACCATCAGGTGACCCACTTGCTCGTTTGCCTTCCTATTCACATCTAAATCTACTCCCCCATCCTTAGCCTAGGCCTGTATAACCGTAGCGTAATCATTTCTGGTAGCGGGCCGTGCTCAACGTCGAACTGCGTCGTTGGCCCGCTCTAGACCAGTGGTGGGCAAACTTTTTTCATGGCGGGCCAGAAAATCACAGATATTTCAAAGAAGGGCCAAAATTATACTAAAATGCAATTTTTTTGACACATGACGCATGAACTACGTGGCTAGTCTAGCTGGCTCCTTTGCCTTCGCATCTATTATTCTATTTTATACAGCAGCACCGTCTAAATATCGTCATCCTGTGCCATAACACTCCAATTCGAAGGAACGCCGGCGGGCCGCATTAAATTCTTTCGCGGGCCGTAGTTTGCCCATCACTGCTCTAGACAATCGGGCTGGCACACTGGTTGTTATTGTTATTATTATGCTGTGGCACCATGTTTACTTGAAATGGCAAGCGAGATGATATGCGTCTCGACTTTTGAATCTCGACAGTGGAATAAGATGTCATCAAGATCTATTTTATTTTCGAAAATATAAAATTGTATGTAAATCGCAGCCGACCTCAACTGTTCGGAGGATTCGCTCAGCACCCACGAGTCAGGTGATTGCATGTGTTATTACGTACCGCAGAGGGTTTAATTTTGTGTGTAGATACACCGTAATATAGGACGTTGTTAATTTTTTTTAATTTATTTTATGCATGGAAAGTATAAGTAGAATCGATTTTAAGTGTTGTTTTTGATGGTAGAGGTTTTTTTTATTTTGTTTTTTCACTGTGTCAGACTGTATTCGACATGTTTTAGTGTTTTTTTGTTTATTTATTTAATAAGTAGGTTTGAAAAGTTTTTTACTGTTATTACTATTGTCTTGTTTCTTCTGGAAGTTCGGAACACAAGTTGCCGTGGCGTCTACTATAGTCTGGCAGATAAATCACTACAGCCAGATGACACTTCCAAATGTCATTTTACGAAATAATGATACCACATTTATTTTACTAGTGCTCGACTAAGGTCACGTAATGAATGATTCGATTATTGAACGAACGAAATATTTTATGAATGTTTTAGAATATTTTAAATTAAGCGCGATACTTTTTAGGAGTTTATGGTTCATATAACAGAAACTACTTTTTCCATTTCCACTCCGCACTGCAACCAAACTCAAAACTTTAAAGGCTTGGTCCGCTGATTCGGAATAATTTAAGTTTTTAAGTAAAGTACAGAGTTAAAAAAAAATATTATTGTGATAATTGTTGTTTTATTTATGGCAATATGGGGAATGAGTTGATAACTGGTAACTGATTTGACATGCTTCCGCACATTTCCAAATCGCGCTCTTACACTACTACTAACTAGAAAACATACAAAAAATCTTATTAAACAAATAATTTTATTAATATACGCTTTGAAAATTCACTATTTCAACATAAATGACGCAAATTAATTTCATCACATCGTTCATTTCTTTCATTCACTCACTAAGTCACATCACTATTTAATATTCGCCAAAAACTGACAACACTGAAAGTGCTGCTATGGGTGGTGTAGGGGTATAGCACGCGTCACGGAATGACGAGGACCCGGGTTCGATTCCCGGCCATAGCTTTACTTTTCGGATTTTTCTATGTGTTCTAATTTTCAGTGTCATTTAGAAATTAAACACTGAAAGTGTCATCTGGCTGCAGTGTTTTATCTGCCAGACAATAGGCTCCACTATTTGGATCCCCCAGATATAAAAAATATTAGGAGGGGATCCAAATATACTCACGAGCAAAAATAACGGTTCGCCTTTCATAGAACTCTAGTGGACATCACCCAAGTTATTTACACTGTAGAACAAATTGACTCGTGTATATTGCCTATCTGATCGCGATCACTTTTCACCTTCGATATTTGGACGCAGTTGCATGTTATTTAGTCATTTTTGTTGTTGAATTAGTTTTGAAATGTGATGCTATTGTTTAGACGGCGGTGGCGTGTGGCAGCCGGCCAGTTACGGGCACCGCGCGTTCACGACCGGCAGGACGAGGCCGCAGCCGCCGCCGCCGAGGCAGAGGCACTCGCAGACCCTCAAGGTATCAATACAAATAACTTTGTTCCGCTTGAAATATGGTCTAAAGCGGGTACGTATTATAATACATAAATTAACAGCATTATTACAAAGTAAACCTAACCTAACCAATATATTACGCTATCAAAAAAAGTTTATCTAGCTAATAGTTACACAGAAAATACCATTGTATATTTTGAACAATGATATATAATAAACCCTAGATGCACCGCCAGTCCGCCACGTATAAAATCACAGCCAAAACTTGTCCCAAAAGTACATTCCAAAAATATGAAAGTCGCAAATGCCATAATTATATTTCAACCACATTTTAAAATATTCGAAATAGGACTGTATTACACAAACATTACAGTTTTATTTATAATGCACGTATCCGGAATATACGACATTATTAAAATTTAAACTGACAGCACGTCGTAAATCATATTGACAGCTCCATAGGGCCAGAGAGTGCTTAATGACAGATTCTAAGCACTCTCTGCTCGGGACGAGTTTTCAGCGCTTATAATTTTGTTCTAGGGTTTATAACATCGTTGATTTTGAACCATTATGTATTTTCACCCATTATACATTTTAAACTATATATTCTGAATCGCACCCGTCTAAAGTCTAGCAAGAACTGCAATCTGTACTCTTAGCAATCAATCCTCTTAGCAGCAATAGGTACTCTATACATTGCGTTTTGGTTGCAGCAACCCGGCAAACTGGACTTGAATAACTACGCAATGGTGAGCGACGCTTTGCAGCAAATTACCATCGGACCACCCCATCCAAGAGAGAGAAAGGTATATTCATATACAATATACAGGATCTCTTAAAATAGTTAAGTCCACTGGCCCACGGTATTTAAGTATTTGCAATGCAGTTTCTTCAATCTATTAGGCTGTGGGTTTGAATCCAGGGTTCGCTTCTCTAAGTTTTTCGGAATTTATGTGCGAAATTACATTTGAAATTTGCCATGCGCTTATCGGTGAAGGAAAACATCGTGAGGAAACCTTGTACACATCTGCGAAGGAATTCAATGGTGTCTGCGAAGTTCCCAATCCGCACTGGGCACGTGGGAACTATAGCCCAAACCCTTCAATTCTACTCGAGGAGGCCTATACCTGGAAGGCACACAGAATTACGCAATTGACAATATTTCATATTTCTGAGCCCATAATTTTAATGGTTCTCTGTATTTTGTTTGAAAAGATGACAGTTAAATTTTTTCGCTAGGGCTTATATTTAATTTATTAATTTGTGCTTATTCTAAAAGGGCGTAACTCCAATACTATCACAGAATACACACTTATCCCTTTGTCTTTTCTCTATAGAAAAAAAAACTGACGTTAATTTCAAATTGTCAATGTCAGGCCCTATTCTCCAATATTCGATTTTCGAGGTTCGCTTCGTGCTGTTCCGCTCATACTAATAGTCATTTATCTTGAGAGTGAGAGAGAATGTATGCAACGAACTTCGAAAATAGAATTCCAGAGTTGCCCCCCTTGTACTTTGAAGTGGTCAAAAATACAAAATTATGATCGCTTATGTTTTCTCGTGAAAAAAGCAAAGGCGTTTCACCTATCCTGTGGTAGTTTTGGTAAAATTAGGACATATTTTTAATTATTTTTTATTTTTTATAATAAGCGATATTAAAATTATATAAACACATTGCAGTGATCAGGAGGCAAAATGCTTTCGAACCATATATACATTTTCAGGTGTGATATGTAATGAAAACTAAACAATAATTAGGGTAGAAATCTAGATTATAATATTATATTTAAAATTGAAGGTACTGTTTGCTTACTTGTGTGTGTGAAAATAAACACGATGTGCGCGGGCTCATGTCTATGTGTGCGTCGCATCGCCGTCAGTCAGTTAGTTTCCCTTTAACAGCCGAACGACGCGTACATGCACATGCACCTTAAGCACATCACTAGCAGTCTATCAAAGTTTCCTTTACCTTTGTGTCCTCGTCAATCCTGCGCCTACATCCATCATTTACAGCTATAAAGAGCCGTTTGTTGGTACAGTCGCAGCGCTCCGGTTGGTCGCACTCGAGCGCGCAAGCGGGCCACCACCATCCCTCAGGAGTCAGCTCGGAGACGGAACTAGACGCGCAATATGCTCAGGTATGTTGTTAACCCAAAATAAATTTACCATTTTAAATTGCATTTTTGATTAATTACCAATATTGCAATATTATTTATAAACAATGAATAGATATGTCACTACCGCGCCCGAGATGAAGATTCATAAATGATCCAATTGTCTCAGTTTACCTCAAACAAGCCACAGTATGAGTAGTCCGTGACAGTCAATGTGACAGTTGACAGAGGGAACGTTTTTCAAACGCAGTTTACTAGGAACGTAACATATCTACACTATGAAATATCATTGTTAATTACTTTTTTGTTCACTACTTTTGGTAGACTGTACTAGCTCTGCGTATGTATTTATACAAACTTAACCCTTTTCCAGGCATAGTGCATATAGTGACTACATAAATGTATACAAATTGAAAAATATGCGTCTAGGGTCTAGCTGGGTCTAAAAGGTAGGAACACAAAACACACGTCCGTTGCTTAGCGAGTTTAATCCAGCAAGAAAGAAATGTGTAACTACCTTACATTTAGAATCCTAATATCTACCCACATACATCACACAAATATTCGACCTTGCTACATTTACAATATGGTACAAAATTTAATTGAAGTCGTTAAAAATTATAATCGTTTTCAAATTAATCCCTCATAGGTAAAACACTTAAAACTTTGATGCATTTTGTAGTAGCTTACCTAAATTAGCGGGGCCTGGAAAAGGGATGAGTGGCAATCAAACATAGAAGCCTGTGTTTTGTTTCAGATCAAGGAAACTAATGAATACATGGAGGCGCCATCTATGATGCGGCTAAGGAGGCACAGGCGGCACGAGAAAACACCTTTACACCAGCCATGTATGTTGTCATTTGTTTTCTTGATAATACGGATCGATAATACTTACTATTTTATTACACTTTGTTAGGGTGTTGCCAGACCATTGGACCGATCATCGATCGATGTCATCATACTCATACCACAGAATAAGTAATAGTACTAAAGTACAGAAGGCTCACTCTCTGAAGCCGATTAAATAGATAAAAACTCTTGCCGCGAACAAATAAAGCACAATCTAGTTCGCTCCTATTATATTTAAGTACCTGCAGCGATAATAGCCTACAGCCCCCACTCCATCCCGTCGAACACTGTTGTATAAATAAATTATTCTTACAAACATTACATAGATTGATTATTTATAATGTATGTATAACTCTTTATTGTACATAAAACACATAAATTTTACAGGTAATAAGAATGTAGGTGGTTTATTTTCGCAATTAAAGGAAATTCAATTTAGTTATTCCTATAAATAACTCAAATTACGTTGATCTATAGATACATACTATTATGTATGAAATGCTTTGTCCTAAATGACTGAGTGACTACCTAACTCGGAAGCGCGAGAAATCGAGAATAAACGCGTGCGAACTAAGCAGTGCGCGGCGACCCACTGATAGACCGGCCTGGGCCAGCCGCCGCGCGTACTTGTAGTTTTATACGTACAGTGCGGAGTGGACCCGGCCTGCTCATACTCAATACTTATCGATCAACATAGTGTGGTAGCTTTGGCTGTTCACAATACTAAGGGTTGGTTGTAAGATACAAAAGTTTTATTAGTTAGTTACTTGTAGTTACAATAAAAAAAAAAGTTATCTTATTTCAGTTGAATATTGTTAAAAGTCACTATTATTTGCTTTAAAAGATAAACAATAACTATCCTGTACTATCGGTTCTCAATAACTGACAATAAAGTTATCAGCAATTGTGTTTAAAAATTCACTTTCAAACTTCTTATAAATCGATGAACACCAGCTGCACGCACAAAAAAGTGCAAGTGAAAGACTAAATTTCGCAGTTCTATAAATAGGACGTTGGGCCTTACGAGGTTAAGCTACTGGGTAACTATTGAAAAACTCATGAGTATAATGTCATGTGTTTGTTTGTCAGCGTTCTCGGAGACGGACAGTTCGGGCTCGAGCGAGGCGTCGGGCGGCGCGGCGCGGCTGCACGCGCGGCGCCGGCACAACGCGCACCACGCGCCCAAACACTACAAGAAACGGTCAGCACACACACACACACACGCACACACACGCACACACACATCGACACACTACTATAGACAGACTGAGTCCTCGCCCGCGCGGTATAGGGGCGCGGGGTAGGCGATAAAGGGAGCCGAGAGACGAGAGAGCTGCGGGCGGCAGGCGCACTATAGTCTGGCAGATAAACCACTGCAGCCAGATGACACTTTCAGTGTTGTCAGTTTTTGGCAAATATTAAATAGTGATGTGACTTAGTGAGTGAATGAAAGAATGAACGATGTAATGAAATTAATTTGCGTCATAAATGAGAATTTTCAAAGCGTATTTTAATAAAATGGTTTGTTCAATAAGGTTTTTTTGGATGTTTTCTAGTTAGTAGTGTAAGAGCGCGATTTGGAAATGTACGGAAGCATGTCAAATCAGTTACCAGTTTTCAACTCATTCCCCATTTTGCCATAAATAAAACAACAATTATCACATTAATATTTTTTTCTACCTTTGTACTTTTACTTAAAAACTTAAATTATTCCGAATCAGTTTCACTGCTGCTGTCACTATTTACGTTTATTACAAAGTCATCGCATATTTTATCTACTATGTTAATATACTTAATATGAACCTTGAATGCCTCAAAAGTATCGCGCTTATTTTGAAATATACTAAACTACGAATGTGACATTCATAAAATATTTCGTTCGTTCAATAATCAAATCATTCATTACGTGACCTTAGTCGAGCACTAGTGAAATAAATGTGGTATCATTATTTCGTAAAATGACATTTGGAAGTGTCATCTGGCTGCAGTGGTTTAGCTGCCAGACTATACCCGCCCGCACCGCTCTCGGTCGCCTTAGTCGTCCCACCCCGCGCCCCTGTACCGCGCGGGCGAGGACTCAGTTAAGCGGTCGGTCTATAATACTAACACTTATCAAGAACTAGTTGCCCGCGACTTCGTCTGCAAATACGTTTATCGCTATCCCGCGGGAACTACGCAATTTGTTGGGATGAAAAGTAGTCTGTATTATTCCACACTATAATCTACCTACTTATGTTTAAAATTTCATCAGGATCTGTTCAGCCGTTCTGTTGTGAAAGACCATACTGACAGCCTTTTGCATTTATAATATGAAGTAGAATTTTACTTGCTGATTTAAATTTTTATTTTTATCATTAACCCGTTAGAAATTGTGTGTTCTAATTTTCAGTATGGTATGGTTGATTGATAGTATCTATTGAAAACAACGCCATCTCTCTTCCTTGGTGAGCAGTAGTTGCCCACGGGAGTTTACAACTGTAGTAGAGACACATTATTCGAACAGGCGACAAAACTTGCATAGCAATGACATAACACAACCAAACTAACCGAGTTGCTTGCTGACATATTCAAGGATGATTACAAGCTTGTATTTGTTGAACAGGTCGCTGGGGAATCTGGTGGCGGTCCAGAGCCCGCGCGTGCCCAAGTTGGGCATGTTTGTGGGCCCACCGGAACTGCCTACTGGTTATCGCGCGAGGACCGTCGAGGACAAAGGTATGTATAAGTGCCGGCACGTAAGTCTAGCGATGAAGTATAAAATACTCCGTGGGTGCGCAGATCCCCTCCACGTGACTCGTCATCGCTAGACTTACGTGCCGGCACGTTTAGATGACTACTACTATCTTTGAAAACTTTTCGGTCCGTCCGCCTGCCCGCAATTCAAGAGTGTTGCCAGACGCTGTATGCTGAAAAGGGGCCGTCCATAAAGTACGTCACACCAATTTCATCATTTTTAGAGCCCCCCCCCCCCCCCCGTAGGTAGCGTTATAATCGCCAAATATCACCTATGGGGGGGTCAAAAGTAGGCCAAATACAGGGTGTTTGGTAGCCAGGTGCAAAGCTTTAAGGGGGTGATAGCCGAGGTATTTTTGAACATTTTGAGCCATACATGTCTTAGCCGAAATTTGATATTTTTTTTTTAAATTGAAAATTTAGAAATTTTACGAAAATACCCAGAATATGATAAAAACGAGTAAATATTGCGCCAATGAGCGTTAATTTGTAAACAAAATCTTTTATTTCGGATAGTTTAATGTGTATTGGACCAAATGAAACAATTTTGAAGTGTCTGTCTTGCCACAGAAACAAAATGGAGGCATTCGAAATTACTAAAAATGTCTTATTTTGGAACAGAGTAATTTTTCAGTGCCATAAAAATTTAAAAAAAAAAAACCTGGAAATGTTCAAACACTTTTAAAAACATGCCTGTTTATTGCTCTTTCTTTTAAGGTATCACTCATTCACATCGCTTGCTAAATCTGAGATAAAAAGTAAAAACCAATCTCGGGGGAGCGCTCTCTAAGAATGCACTAGTATTGAAATTTCGCGTTTTTTCATGTAATTTACTAGGTGCCTCCCTCTGCCTCCTCTTGGCGATGCTCTTGCTGCATTCATACCGCTATAACAAATAGCGGGCAGATTAAAAATTTGCATGCACACAGTATAAAAAGTTTAAAAACTGAAAAAAAAAAAGACTTGTCTATGGAACTCTAAGCCTTGAAACTTGGTATCGATAAAGCTTGTCTTTCAACGTGGTTTCAACATTATTCGGAGTCCAGGCCCCTGTTTCACCAACGCGACAATTGTCGGAGACAAGTGACAACTCCGTTTACATTACAAACTCGACAAGATTTTACGCCAGTTGCCTTCGTATTGACTACGCATTGCATTTCGAATCGCCTCTTGTCACCGACTTGTCGAGTTGGTGGAATAGGGGCAGCATTGACCTTTGAATTAAAACAATCGAACACGGAAGCAACGCTCTTTATGCTAAACACGATAGTTATTGTATTAATGGTTCTATTGTTTACTGTCTGGTCACTTTGGTCAGCTTCATAAAGCAACGAACACATAGCGCAACGCAATCTCTATTATGTACTTCCATAATACAATTTGTCGTTTTGTAGTTGTCCCAAAAAACTTGCACAACAAAAAGCGGCCGTTTTATAAAAAGACATGTCAAGAGAAAAATAATCTAACTAATATTATAAATGCGAAAGTATGGATGGATGGATGGATGGATGGATGGATGTTTGTTTGTTACTCAATCACGCCAGAACGGCCCAACGGATCTGGATGAAATTCGGCACATAGATAGAAAAAAGTGTGGAATAGCACATAGGCTACTTTTTGTCCCAGAAAATTGCGTTGTTCCCGCGGGATAGCGATAAACGAATTCTTTGCAGACGAAGTCGCTGGCAACAGCTAGTAAAAAAATAAAAATTATGACATACTAGCTGTTGCCAGCGACTTCTTCTGCAAATAATTCGTTTATCGCTATCCCGCGGGAGCTACGCAATTTTCCGGGATAAAAAGTAGCCTATGTGCTATTCCAGACTTTTCTCTATCTATGTGCCGAATTTCATCCAGATCCGTTGGACCGTTCTGGCGTGATTGAGTAACAAACAAACATCCATCCATCCATCCATCCATCTATCCATCCATCCAACTTTCGCATTTATAATATTAGTTAGATTATAGGTGTTTCCCTCGTATCTAACCTACGGAAATTATTGAAAATTGATCTAATTTAGGAGATATAAGAACATTTCCGAAGTGGCGCTAGTTTCGTGGCTGGTGTCGCCAGGGAAGACGTGATTAGTATGTACATGTATGTGTATTGTTCTTTGCAGCAGCGAGCGAGTCGAGCGAGGGCAGCTCGGACGGCGAGACGCGGCGGCCGCGCCCGCTGCCGCCGCCGCCGCACCACGAGCCGGCCATCAAGGTAACCACACATACACACAACACAGTACAACACCACAACACTAACACAACAACACACATGTTACGGGTCCCTAAGAAGATCGCCGAATCAGCTCGCATTTCATCTGACCCTGAATCGTGCGTGCCTCACGCGCGCAGCCGACTCAGCCACTACGTCTACGTCTACGTCTGTCATCCTGTCCATGATTCTTATATGTAGCTGGTTTTCTTTTTAGGCATGTGTGTATGTATTTATTTATATCTCCATTTATTATAAATGTGTTTCATGTATAATGTATTATGTATTGTATGTGTATTAGTATGTATGTATTTTCACTACTTAGGTATATTAATATGTACTAAATTGCACCACCTGCTCAGATCTGTTCTTTTCTCCAGTCCGTTATGGTTGCCTGGTAGAGATCGCTCTGTAGCGATAAGGCCGCCTATTGTTACCTTATTACTTCTGTATACCTTTTTCTGTTTTGATTGTTATATGTGGTGTTCAATAAAGAGTTATTGTATTGTATTGTATTGTATTGTACGTGACGCGCGTTTACCTATTGAATACTTAGTTATAAGACTGTACTTTCGTCTCTTACATCGACCGATTGTCATCTAGTTTAGGATTAGTTTTGTAATGTATTAATTAGTGCTTCTTGAATTAAAATTAGTTTTAGAGTTTCTGGGGTTTCTTTGGACCTTCTGGCTGCTGTTCCATAACTCACAACACAACACTAGCTAGGTAACACAACACACTAATCACCCTCAGCTTGCAAGGACGCTTTAGAGTACAAGTAGCAAGAAAGAGGAAATGACAGCTCACACCGCCGATGAGAACTCCATCCCCACTATAATTACATAAACGGATAACTCACGTATAAAAGTTCGTAGTCCTTCCTCTTGGAGGGCTCGCCCCGACGGCAGCGAAACGAACACTGCGCGCCAGCTCTGCTCGCGCGGCTACTCGACGCAACTGACAGCGGCGCACAACTACCCTCGTTTTCATCATTTTTATTATTGTCAAAGTAGGGCAGCACACAACACTGATTACGTAATTTCGTAAAGGTTCGCCACTCACCGTTTGATCAATATTTAAAACAGTTTTCGAATTTGGGAGCTATGATTGAGTCTAACGGTAGTTTCTTGCTGAAAGTGGCAAATCTATCCCCACTATACCTACTTCGATTTTTTTTTAATTAGAAACCACAATAACATTATATTGCGGCTATATCACTACGAGTGCCGGCACGTAAGTCTAGCGATGACCGTTGATGCGAAGTAGTCGAAAATAAGGCATCGCTGGGGTGTGCAGGGGACGCGGGCGGGCGTACTCCACGCTAGACTTAAATGCCGCCACCTGTATTATAAGTTGCCTGTTGCAACGTTTCTAGACTGTGAACACGACTCTATAAAACCGACACCTTATCTATTCCGCTCTGACGTTTCTCTTGTTGACTGTACATACTACACGCGGGATTAGCGCTCGACGTTTAAGGTTGACTATTAAACTAAATGAGTCATTGTATTAGTTGGAATATAGAGTTTGGCCCACCAAGACTTGTCTTAATGAAGTGAAAGATGTGCGTAATATGCTGTATCTATTTTAAGTTGGCCAACAGTGTGCTAATGAGTTTGAATCCCTTTGTGAATATGGTAAGGTATGATTTATGATTATAATTATAATTTGAAAGTTTGTAAATTTAAGCGATTTTATATGTTAGCAATTCACATGTTTATCGCTATACCGCGGGAACTATGCTATTTTCCTGGATAAAGTAGCCTATGTTTTAATATAGGGTACCAGGTATCTCCGTTCCAAATTTGAAGCAAATCCATCTAGTCGTTTCAGCGTGAAGAAGGAACAAACATACACACTCACTCACATCGTCACATCCTCATAAACTTTCGCATTTATAATATTACTAGTCATATTATAAATGCGCATAAAACGCGCATAAAACTCGCTTCTAACATACTAGGATCCTAGGATCCTAGTATGTTAGAAGCGAGTTTTATGTATTTTTGGACGGGAAAACTGTTTAACAAAATGAAACAAAAGAGGGACTATGTAGACAAAATAAGATCATATGTACCGTCAATTTATTTTTTCACAAAATGTTTACATAAAGGTTGATTCAATAAGTAATTATCGTGTTATTAGACCGTATCCTTATTTTTTTTTAATCGCTCGATTAAGTGTAAAAAATATTAGTAACTTTTACAACCACTGTTTGCATTTTTTTGACTTACGACGGCTGGTGCAATATGCTTCGTGACATTAAATTCACAGCCAGTAATTAATTCCGTGGTTGCTATTCGCAAAGATACAGTCAACAGTATTTGCGACACACACAATACCTGTACTAATTTGAGTACGTTGGTTTGTGTGTATTTTTTTACTTGAAACGAAAAAGTATGTGTTGGTTTACAAAACATTAAAACAATCCCGTATAAGATCGGCATTCACACACGGGTAAATGACATTACTCTCGTTTAATCTATTCCTGTTAGCTCGTGTGAATCCGCCTATTTGTGTCGTTCCGTAAATCATTGTGCCTACAAACACATCAAACACATAATCGTTGTAACTTATTTCTTTGACTTATTGGTTGTCTGGAAGAGATCGCTACAAAGCGATAAGACCGCCTATTGTATACTTTGTTCTTTGTTTCTGTATTGTTTTGTACTGGTTTGTGGTGTTCAATAAAGTGTATTTGTATAATATTGTATTGCCTATGGGAAAACCTCTGGCGTCTCGTCTTGAGCGCTTTGTCGTGTATTGATTCAAACTTTCGCGATTTTCACACATCTCTCACGTTATCTGTCGAGACCATGGATGCAAAGTCGCGTCTGAAACGTCAAGGTATTTACAAAAATACTTATTATTTAGTGGTGTCCGACCGAAACACGATTTTTAGCCGAAACCGAAACCGAAATGTTTGATGACATATCTTATCAAACAAAATATTCAAAATTACCGTACAAATCGTAAGGAAAAGGTTATTGCAAGGATTTCTTATATGAGAACAGTTACTTTTTTTGTTAAGCAAAATAAAAAAACTGCATGCATACTACTGTTGCTGGTCTCATCTGGGCCGGCCGCCTGTGCATTATCTATACCTACCCGGCTGAGCGTGCCCGAATTTAGCCGAGCGCTCCAGATGTGAGAGCCGCGAGAGGCCTCGAAGTAATTTCGGCTCGGCCAGGATGCGGCCGAAACCGAAACTTCGGCCGAAATCACTTTTATGGCCGAAATTGGCCGAAACCGAAACCAAAACTTCGGTCGGACAATATTATTTAGTGATTAATTCATAAACGCTCTATAGGCGTCTGCTAACTTAGTACCTAATCGTTTGTCCTTATCTGTGAAAGGTAAATGTCAAAGTGACAGATAAGGACTAACGATTACTAAGTTAGCAGAGGCCTATAGAGCGTTTATGGATAAGGGGGTAAGTCCCGTTTCCTTATAATAGTGCGTTTTGTCGTGGCTCGCAGATGCTCGCGGGCGAGTACCCGTCGTCGGCGCAGGACAACTCGTCGTCGAGCGCGGCCGACTCGCGCCGCCGACACCATCCTTTCAGCAAGCACGACCGCAGGCACAAGGTATAATGGAAATATATGTATGTAGGAATGGAAGCGTGAATTGGAATGCAAGGCTGTGTGTGAAAGGGACAGGAATGTGAGAGAGGGAGGGCGAGAGGGACTTATATAGATGGGTGTGCA
This sequence comes from Pandemis heparana, assembly GCA_963854515.1. Classification (NCBI taxonomy): domain Eukaryota; kingdom Metazoa; phylum Arthropoda; class Insecta; order Lepidoptera; family Tortricidae; genus Pandemis; species Pandemis heparana. Next base: position 7,394,393 of record OY978030.1, on the reverse strand, counting down.
CGCGTTGGTAGCCGCTATTGCAAATTTTGTTTTTTATAATTAATAAACGCAGTGTGTTAAAGTCTGATTCTTATTTTTCATTCATCCCGGTCCTACATTTTGGGGGCTCGTCCGGGATTAGAAAAATAAGACTCATCGGTAACGTAACGACGACGAAAAACCTTGGCGGTTAACCTAACGGTACGCGTGCCACGACGACGCTCATCTCAACTTGACGACGAACAAAGTGAAGACGGAAGGCGTTTAAACGACGAGACGACGCATCATGGGGAAGGAAAACAGACGCCAGAGCCGGCAAGACGACCCCGAGGTGCCCGAGAGTGAAGCCGGCGGACGCGGGATGTTGCATATGACGGCGGACTTAATCCCGGCGTTCAGTGGGCGGGACAAGACTTATGCGGTAACTCGATGGATCGAAGACGTCGAGGATCACGCGGAAATCTTCGGGTGGACCCCGCTGCAACAGCTGCTTGTAGCGAGGCGGGCGCTGACAGGAACGGCGGCTCTGTGGCTGCGCGCCGAGCGACCGCATAAATCATGGTCCGAACTAAAAGCTGCCCTCGTGAGAGAGTTCACCGATTCCATGGATGCTAAGACCATACACGAGATGATGAGCTCTAGAAAGAAACGCCGTGAAGAATCGTGCCTTGACTACATGCTCGTTATGAAGGAGCTCGGCCGACGGGGCAAAATGGCGGATTACGTGGCTATCAAATATATAGTAGACGGTATTGTGGATCGAGAACAAAACAAAATAATGTTGTACGGCGTAACTAGCTACAATGATTTAAAAGAAAAGCTGAAGATTTACGAAGCAATTAAGGAAAAAACGAAACATGAAACCGAAGTGCAGCGACAGCGAACCACGGCGAATCAAAACATGCAAGCACGAAGCCAAGTCGAAGAGAGAAAATGCTATAATTGTGGTGAAAATAAGCATATTTCGGCAGAATGCCCGCATAGAAACAAAGGTGCAAAATGCTTCAATTGCAATACGTTCGGACATCTTGCCTCTCAGTGCGGTGTGCGACAAGGAGGGAGCAGCGGCAGCGCCGGCGAACGAAGCAACGTTGCAACATCGAATCAACGTTCACAGAGTTTCCGCCGGATGCAAGCTGGCAACAGAGTGCGATCAAACTCAGCATCGGCGCGCATCACTAGCAAGCAGACTTCGGCAGCGTTTTGCTGCGACTGTGAATCGGAACGCGCCCAATTGAACGACGTAGATGGCAGCACTAGTGGTGACGAGCAAGATGGCGGCGCCCGCGACGGCTGCGACGCTGACACTGCTGAGTACATCGACCCGACTGCTGACATACTGAACGTAAACATTGAAAAAAAAATCCTTACGAAGCCGATTAAATCACTTGAAATATGCGGGAAAATCATTGACGCGTTGATTGATTCGGGCAGTGATGTGAATTTAATGTCGGTTGAGTGTTATCGTAGTTTAGGGTCGCCGAAATGCGTTGAATCGAACGTTGTGATGACGGGACTTGGCGCTAAGAAGGTTTGTGCTTTGGGATTGCTCATAGTAACAGTGCGTGTCGACAGTCAAACATTTAAAGACACTAGTTTCCACATTGTACCTAAAGATGTAATGCCGTATTCGGTTATAATTGGTCAGCATTTTTTACAACGTACGGTAATGGTCATGGATAATAATAAGGTGTTTTTGTTACCGGCTAACGAGGAATGGTTTCGAAACCTTATGTGTTTTGTGTCTGATCTTGATATTATAGGTGGTGAGATAAGCCCGGCCATGCAACAACGTGTGAAGCGGCTGATGACGTCGTATGTACCCGCGAAGACGAAGGAGGCTCCGATTAAGCTACAAATTTACCTCAAGGACGATGTGCCAGTTGTACAAAGGCCACGGCGGCTCGCTCTGAAGGAGCAACAGGAAGTAGACGCGCAAATACAACAATGGTTGGATGAAGGTATTATTCGGGTAAGTACATCTGAATATTCCAGCCCTCTAGTACTTGTCAGAAAAAAGGATGGAAGTTTAAGAGTTTGTGTAGACTACAGGAAGCTTAATCAAAAAATGGTGAAAGATCAGTACCCCCTGCCGCTCATTGACAGCCACATTGACAGATGCCAGAATGCTAAGATATTTAGTGCCCTTGATTTAAAAAATGGGTATTTTCACCTGCAGGTTCATGAGGACTCTATTCAGTACACTTCATTTGTAACGATGACTGGTCAATATGAATTCCTAAGAGCTCCATTTGGAATAGCAATCTGCCCAAAGGTGTTTACCCGGTTCATCTCCATAATATTTAGGGATTTAATTGCCAAAGGAAGTGTCATAATTTTTATCGATGATTTATTAATTCCAGCCGAGACCGAACAAGAGGCACTAGAAAAACTAAAGGAAGTACTGAAGACAGCATCGGACTATGGCCTAAATATAAATTGGAAGAAAAGTCAGTTGATGGTACGAAGAGTGGAATACTTAGGATATCTTATAGAAAATGGAGAAATAAGGCCATCCACAGGGAAGATCGAAGCAGTATTTCGTTACCCAGAGCCAAAGGATGTCAAACAACTCCATAGTTTCATCGGGCTGTGCTCTTATTTCAGGAAGTTTATTCAAAATTTTGCACTTATAGCAAAGCCATTGACAGATCTCTTAAGGAAGGATGAAGTGTTCAGGTTCAACGACGAACACAGGAAAAGCTTCAGCATGTTGAAGGAGAAACTGACCTCTAATCCTGTTTTGAAAGTATTCAATCCTCGCCTGAAGACCGAGCTCCACACAGATGCATCTAGTAGAGCATACTCCGCGATTCTCATGCAACAATGTATTGAAGATGGAGGCTTACACCCTGTACATTACTGGAGCCGCAGGACTAGTGATGCCCAAAGCAAATACAGCAGCTATGAACTGGAAGCATTGGCCATTGTGGAAGGCGTTAAGAAATTCCGTCATTATTTGTTTGGGCTTCACTTTAAAATAGTCACAGACTGCAAGGCGTTTGAGATGACTCTAAAGAAAAAGGACTTGGCTATGTCAACTAAAGTTGCAAGATGGATTATTCTGTTGCAAGACTATGATTTTGAAGTGGAACACCGTGAAGGCTCCAGAATGCGACATGTTGATGCTTTAAGCAGACACCCATATGTGGGTGTGATATTTGCAGATTTACATGATGGAATAAGGTATGCCCAAGACTGTGATGATGGTATGAAGGCTATAAAAGAAATACTGAAAGAGCAAAGTTTTGAAGACTATACTCTAGATCATGGACTGCTATATAAGGGACCTGAGAAGCGGTTGGTTATTCCAAAAACCCTCGAGACAGAAATAATTAAGCGAGCACATGACAATGGTCACTTTTCCAAAAGGAAAATGATGCCGATCATCACCAAGGACTTTTATATACCGCACTTAGAGAAGAAAATAGAACAGTTCATACTTAACTGTATTCCATGCTTGTTGGCAACCAGAAAAGAAGGAAAACAAGAAGGCTATTTGTACCCTATAGAGAAAAATGATGCGCCGTTACATACAATACATATCGACCACCTTGGGCCCATGACAGAGACGAAAAAACAGTACAATTACATATTTACTGTAGTGGACGCTTTCACCAAGTTCACCTGGCTTTTCCCTACCAAGAGCACTACAAGCAAGGAAGCTATAGAAAAACTGAAAATTCATCAGCAAACTTTTGGAAATCCTACCCGAATTATTTCGGATAGAGGGGCAGCCTTCACCAGTCAAGAATTCGAAGACTATTGCCAAAATGAAGATATCTCACATGTAAAGATCACAACAGGAATCCCGAGAGGAAATGGACAGGTAGAGCGCAATCAAAAAGTTGTTGTCTCTATTCTGACAAAGATGTGCATCGAAAGTCCTGCTCTCTGGTACAGACATGTAAGCCGTGTTCAGCGAGCCCTAAACAGCACATATCAAAGAAGCATTAAAACATCACCATTTGAACTGTTAACAGGTGCAAAGATGAAATGTAGAGAAGATATAGAGATACATAATTTACTGGAGCAGGAGATGGTTGCGACTTATATGACAAATAGGGAAGAACTGCGAATGAAGGCCAAAAGTGAAATCCTGAGGATTCAAGATGAGAATATAAAGACCTACAACAGTAAAAGGAAACCGAGTCAGAGCTACGCGGTCGGAGACGTCGTCGCTATCAGGAAAACACAGTATGGCGTATGTACCAAAATTAGACCTAAGTACCTAGGGCCCTACAAGGTCGTTGCCGTAAAAGGTTGCGATCGGTACGAGGTCGAAAAGCTGGATAGCTTGCAGGAAGGCCCGCGGAGGACCAGCTCGGCTGCAGACTCCATGAAGCGCTGGCCGACAAATGACGATTCGGGTGGCGAATAAGGTTGGTTCGATTTTCGCGTCCATTCCTCTGAATTTTCATCAAATACCTTAGTGTTAATCCTTGACCATTGGCCTAGTATCTTGAGCTAACCCCTGTTGTTGTTGTTTCTTATCATTGTACATTCCACTTTAGAATAATCAAGTGCGAAATTTAAGAGTAATAGTGCCTAAATGCTATCTTGGTCTCAATGTGCCTTAATTTCATGTAAGATACTAACCCAATCAATACTGTTGTGGCATAATTATAAATTCTCAGATTGATCTGTATACTAACATTTTCTCTTAAATAGTATAGGTATACCTAGTAACTAAGATGATTGTTAACATTACACTAGTAAGTAGGTTAGAGCACCTGGAAAAAAAGGAGGGTTCCAGTAGTACATTTAGCCACCACTGAGTTGAATGTACTGTTGGGTCTTGGCCCTTCCAGGTCATAAGATTATTTGCATTGTTTAACACTCCCGGTGGGGTAACCTCCAGTTATTATATAAGTTTTGTTATTTTACTTATAACTATGTAGTTGGTTTGTTTATTATAATCGAGTCTGAGGACAGACTGAATGCAGGATGACCGAATGTAGGAATGGAAGCGTGAATTGGAATGCAAGGCTGTGTGTGAAAGGGACAGGAATGTGAGAGAGGGAGGGCGAGAGGGACTTATATAGATGGGTGTGCACGCGTTGGTAGCCGCTATTGCAAATTTTGTTTTTTATAATTAATAAACGCAGTGTGTTAAAGTCTGATTCTTATTTTTCATTCATCCCGGTCCTACATGTATTACTAGCTGTTGCCAGCGACTACGTCTGCATAGAATTCGTTTATCGCTATCCCGCGGGAACTACGCAATTTTCCGGGATAAAAAGTAGCCTATGTGCTATTCCACACTTTTCTCTGTCTGTGTGCCGAATTTCATCCAGATCCGTTGGGCCGTTCTAGCGTGATTCAGTAACAAACATCCATCCGTCCATCCATACTTTCGCATTTATAATATTAGTTAGATCTCTCTCTCCGCTCTGTCCCCCCTCTCTCCCTCCCTCTCTCTCTCTCCGTATAGCGGGTGGTAAGACCTTGTGTAACGTCCGTCTGGATCGCTGCCAGCATTACTCAACTACCCTTCGTTTCGTTAAAATATTTACTGAACACAAAATATTTACCTCGCTACTCCGCTACTTACGTGCAAGATAACCAAGCTTGCGCGAAATATATACGTTTTGCATGCAAGCCCTCCCACCACTACTGCACAAAACGCACACAAATCCCACAAACTTAATTAATCCTATCACCACACAAACACTGACGCGCGTTTCGATCCCTCTACGGGATCATTCTCAAAGTCAAAGTCAAAGTCACAAAAAAAGTCAAGTTAAGTTTGTGGGATTTGTGTGCGTTTTGTGTGGCAGTAGTGGGAGGGCTTGCATGCAAAACGTATATATTTCGCACAAGCTTGGTTATCTTGCACGTAAGTAGCGGAGTAGCAAGGTAAATATTTTGTGTTCATTGAAATGGACCTCCGCAAAGTAACGCCTGATTCAATAAAATATTTAAAATATTTACTCATCCACAGATTGCTATTTCCCGGGCCTCTGCAGTGATGTACTAAAAATAAAGAGAAAACTTAGTGACGAAATGTCACGAGATCTAAAATCAATATTAGAATTAATACCGGCATAATTTTTTTTTCAGGACTTTTCCAAGAGTAAAGATTCAAAGAAGAACTCATCTCAACTAGCTAGCACGGCGTCAGCGGCGAATTGGGGGCCACAGGTGAGTCGGAGTACTAAGCGGGTAAAAAATGTTAAACTCGCGTCAGGTGTAAGACGGAGGGAAATTTTATCCAAATCCGTCCAGTCGTTTTAGCGTGAAGAAGGAACAAACATACACACTCACTCACATCGTTACATACTTTCGCATTTATAATATTAGTAGGAAGATGACCTTACTTTTTGCTGGCGCAGGGTCCTCATGGGGTGCCTTTGTTTGTGGAGAAGTGCATCCAGTTCATCGAGCGCGAGGGCCTGGCCTCCGAGGGGTTGTACCGCGTGCCCGGCAACCGGGCGCACGTCGACATGCTCTTCACCAAGTTCCATGAAGGTACGCCCACGGACTCTCTAAACTGGACTGAGTATAAACTTTTTCTCAAATATACATACCGTCAGATAACCAAAGTTATCGACATAGCCCATCGCATTAGCACGCTGAAGTGGCAATGGGCCGGTCATCTAACCCGAAGAACCGATAACCGTTGGGGCAGACGAGTTCTTGAGTGGAGACCACGGATCGGCAAACGTAGCGTAGGACGTCCTCAGACTCGGTGGAGCGAGGATCTTCGCAAGGCGGCTGGCAAGAGCTGGATGAGAGGCCTATGTCCAGCAGTGGACGAACATAGGTTGATGATGATGATGACATACCGTCACGCCTCTTTCCCACAGGGGTAGGCAGAGACTACTTTGTTCCATTTGCTACGATCCTGACATGTCTCTTTCACTTCATCCACATACATCAATCTCTTCATACATGCTCGTCGGTTTCGGGTACTCTTGAACTGACCTTTTTCCAAAACGTCCACAATCTGGTCACAGAACGTCCGTCTAGGCCTTCCCCTCCCAACGGACCCATTCAAACTCCCCATATAAATCTGTTTAGTTAATCTTTCACCCATCCTCTCTACGTGACCAAACCAACTAAGCATAATTTTTTCTATCCTAGTCACTATACCTTCTTTCACACCAGCACCTTCCATACTATATGACGCTGACTGTACACAGTAACACAATGGTGTTAAATTATTCCAGACCCCAACGTGGACATGGATTCGCTAGACATCCCAGTGAATGCTGTGGCGACGGCGCTAAAGGATTTCTTCTCCAAGAAATTGCCACCGTTGCTCGATGAGGCTAGCATGGAGCAGCTCGAAGATATAGCGGGTAAGTTGCGTTTTTGCGTCATGGGTACCTGTCATAATCCACGGACACAAGTTTGTGTCCAAAATAAAATTTCCGAAGCTCCCACGCACGACCTTGAGCGCTTTTTGTTTCGTCAATTCCCACCGGCACAAATTTGTGCCGCGGAATTCGTACCCCGTCTGCTCCCAACGGTTCAAATTTGTGTCCAAATTCCTTACTCGGTTTGAAACGTTATTAGTAAGCGCATAAGGTAAATAATAAAGGTAAGGTAATATAATCAATTGGACTGTCGCTCGAAAAATACCCGTGGGCAACACGGAGTTCAGCTGTCATGTCACGCATTGCCTGCGCCTATCGCCATTTTGGGCACCAATTTGTGCCGCTGGGAGTCAGAGGGGGTAATGAGTGCGCGGGTCGTGGGTACAACATGTAAAGTATCCATTGATGCTTTATTGAATTTGATTGTTCTTAGCGATGCGCGGCTGTATCGCTGGAGGCGTGGAGCTGAAGGACCGCAGCTGGCGGCTGCTGGCGCTGCGCTCGCTCCTCAACAACAGTCTCACGTGCGTCGCGCGGGACACGCTCGACTACCTGCTCGACCACTTCGCCAGGTAACTACTACTGTACTGACTAAATAGTACAGATGTATCGCTGGCGTCGTGGAGCTAAAGGACCGCGAGCTGGCGATTGGATGGCGGCTAGCGGTCAACGTCGACAGTAGGCGATGTCAGAGAGGCAAGCGGCGAGGCGTTCGCGGGGGATCCTCCCGAGGTCCGCGCGCCGTCGCCGCGGCTGGGACGACACGTAAGCGCGGAAATAAGAAATAAGAACATTATTATAACTTGGGACTTAATCACGTAATTAATTTATTTCTTTTTTTTTCTTTTAGTTAAAACGTATTTTTGTAAATACCTCGACGTTTCGTACGCGACTTTGCATCCATGGTCTCGAGAGGACTGAAGAGGCGGGTATCAACATCTTCTAGCTGCACGGGTTTTCCTAACTACCCGCACTTGGTCTTTATTAGTTTCTTCACTATGGCTGCCACTAAGAAATAAGAAATAAGAGCAGTGGACGTCTCCCGGCTGAGATGATGATTTTGCCTAACCTATGACTCCTAGCAATTCATGATGGCGATTGAGCTCTATTTGTAGTAAAAGTGGCGAAAACTGGTATAGCTCTAAAATTGCTCCGTAACACACGCACACTTTGACGCGTATACGGCTTCGTGTTTACCACAAATAAAGATCCATCGTGAATTGCAAAACCTACCGCGATGTGCGCCAAAGAGAATCTTATACTGGCACTCCACTTGGCGTTGCGTGTTCGCGTTGCGCTATTGGCATCTTCGTCGCATACGCTAGAAACAATATAGTGCATCCCCTTCACACACGCAAATATTTGAATAAATACGCCAAGTGGAGTGCCAGTATTACCGTTGGAAATTCATTATAACACCTGGCATGTTATTGTCAGGGTGGCGGACAACTCGAAGCTGAACTCGATGGACAGCAAGAACCTGGCCATATGCTGGTGGCCAACGCTGCTGCCGGTCCAGTTCTCGGACATGGGCCGCTTCGAGATGACCCGGCCGTACCTCGAGGACATCGTGCAGACGATGATCGACCAGCATCCCTTCCTGTTCCGGGGGCAGGAGGCTTTCGTTATGGTGTGAGCCCCGCCTGTGAGTAACGTGCCTGTTTGAAGGGATTTTTTTTCTGTCCAATGTTTTTGGAATGAAATCTTCTTTAGCGGCGTTGGAGCACTTTTTGGGATGGGTAAAATATGTTAAACTCGCGTCAGGCGTAAGACGGAGGGAGAGTTTAAGTGCCAGGATGTCAGATCCTCTAAGAGCTTAATATTATTTTTTTTATGTGAATAGGAAGGCAAACGAGAAATACGAATGAATCGCGTTCGATTTTTGAAGCGTTTATTTGTTGAGTCGCGGAGCAAAAGTACTAGGGCATCAGCACATTGTTAGAGGTCTGTCAATATAGATAATACGTACGTTTTTTTTGTAAGCGGCCAGTACGCGTCTTGAGCGTCATGAAGGTTACAACATTAAAATCTAATGTAAGCTGCTGTTTTCTCTTCTGCCGGCACTCCCGGAGTGCTGTCCGTCGCTTTTTTTTTCAATGGAAAACTTTATATTGGAAATGCCCTAACCCTTGGTATTTGTCCTACAGGAGGCCACGATGCGTGTCGCATTCGTGATGGACGACGTATGATACGGTTGTAACCAAAACCTGCGCTGTTCCTTTGTGAGTCTGCGTACCTACGCTGCTAGCACGTAAGTTTGGCTGTCTATGTAACGCTGCGCGCAATAATAGCCAATACTCAAGGTCGTATAAGTTTGAGCGAACGCTCAATATTGTTTAAAGAGTAACTGAGCTGGCTTGGAGCTGGTGTGTTGTTCCTTTTGCATCGGTAATGTAAGTTCAAGCATTGAGCGTATAACTAATGTATGTGTTTATGATTGAGGGGCTATTACGATATTCGATTTTCGAAGTTCGTATAAAATGCCCCTGTCGAATTGATTGATTGGGTGTGAGCGGAACGGAATGAAACGAACTTCGAAAATGTTGAGTGTGAGAGAGACAACACATCAGATCCGGATCGCCGTGTAAAGTAGTATTTGTTTTACAAAGTCTGTCGATGTTTCATTGTTTTTAGGCGAAAATGCGTCCCTTCACATGCGTTTTCATATCATAATGCTTAGTGTACCGCTTTGAAATTACGATGGACTTTTTTTTTTTTGGAAAATTGAATCAGTATTTAAAAAAAACTTAGATGTTATCCAAAAATTATATCGCAATTTATAGCGTGTAAGGTTGAAAATTCATGCACAAAAATGTATTTAATGGGCAAAATCGAGTTTTTTAAGCGTAAGTTAAAAAATAAATAATCAAGCAATGGCAACACCACATAATGAGCACATTCCGTTCAGTCGTATAATCTAAAAGTAAGTAATTGTTAATTATAAATATTTTTAGATAGTGATATTCGCATAATCGGTATTGTAAGGCATCAGTGTTGGGAAAAGCTTGAGGTTTTTAATTTTGAGCACTTAGGGACGCGTTCCGTCCTGCACGGCTAGCACGAGGGCGCGCGAAATAGACTACCCGTCTCTTTCTAACAGTAGAGACGGGTAGTATATCTCGCGGTCTCTTGTGCTAGCCGTCCTGTTTTAATTTGTCCGACACAGCGTAGACAGAGGTTATGTGGTAGATACACGCTAGTTTGGTACCTATTAGGTTACACGTTAAAATAATCTTGCCCGTTAACGATGATGCTGATGAATTAATAAAAATTGTTTGTTTGAGGGCCTGTTTCATCACTCTCAGTTAAGATCCTTTTTAACTGTCAGTTATCTATGATGTCTCTGTCTGTTTCGTAGTAAATAGAGAGGGGATAGATAACTGACAGTTACAATATCAGGAACTTAGCAGAGTGTGGTAAGACAGGCCCTAAAAGTTTTTGGCAGCGTTGATAAATACGACACAAACATACAATTCAAAACTAAATGGTACTCTTTCATAGTAACAGAGTGGAGACATGTAGAACCAGCCCCGTCCATCTGTATCAATATATCTGTCTGTCTGTCCCTGTGTATGCTTAAATCTTTTAAACTACACAAAGGATTTTGATGCCGTTTTTTTTAATGGATAGTGATTCAAGAGGACGGTTTAAGGTTAAGGTTTAATAATTCTACACAGAAGAAATCGCAGGCAGAAGCTAGTATACACAAAAGTCAACCGTGACTGACTGACACATCAACTGAACGAATTAACCTGACACATTGCCAATGAAATATCAATTGTAGTGATTAATCCCTACTAATATTATAAATGCGATATTAATTGTCGGTCGGTTACACTTTAACGCCTAAACCACTGAACCGATTTTAATGAAATTTGATACAGAGATAGTTTCAGTCCCGAGGATCGTTTGATCGAGTCTGCTATTCGATGCTGCAATCCGTTGCTATGAGAGCGTACCTTAAAGATAACACTATTCCAATAATACTATGTTTCGGCAATAGTGTGTCCAACATGTGTCCCACCGAATGTAAAAAGAAAGTTTAAACATCATGCGTGCTTTTCTGGCGATCGAACCAATTGAAACGTGACTCATAGGATCGTAGTCGCGGCGTCTCAACCGCCATGTCCCGTGTTTAACGAGACCCATGAACTACGGCGAGCGCGTGTATTACTAAACCGCAAGGTATAGGATTGGAGCTGACAGTTATCCCATTTACTGACGTCAAATTGTATAAGAAATGACAGATCTTTCAATACCATTCTGTTCGTGGTTTAGTAGTGGTGTAATCGCGAGTAGCAGATTGATGTCAAATTGATTGATTGTGAGATTGCTGTCAGTTCGCGGACACACTCGTTAATTTTCGTAACACACAGGACACGCGTTTGATACTTCCTGTGAGAAGGTTCCAGTGTGTCACGATTGAGTCGAAGTCGAAAATAGTTCACTTTTATATCTTGTCCCTTTCTAGCTAAGACGAAGATTGTTAAACGTGTTAATGCGACAAGGTACTAAAGCCAAAACCTACTGTTAACGGTACCTTCCATATCCGACACGGCATGGCAGCTTAGTAAGTAGAGTATTAATTTTGAGACTGATTTAAATATTTTCATCACAAAAATAAACTTATTTATTCACCACACGCGAATCATGTACGTATTTATATTCTCGATTGTATAGCTGACGGCCTATGTTGTATATTTAAGTGTTAAATATAGACTGACACAGGATGTGCTTTTGTCTTTACCTTATGTGCATCGGTTAGGGCCGACCACACCGCCGCGTATACAGCGACGTGTCGTAGGCATTGACTTACGATAAACAACTAGACTCCCAATCGCAAACAAAAGTGCCTCAAGAAACGTCCGAGCGGCGTTGTCTATGTATTGTGTGTCAACACATCAACTTACACAGATAACATTAACATATTAGTTCAAATTAACACCTTATTTCGTGGCAGTAATGTTTAATGTCAATTGCATACGATCGTGAGAAGTAATAACACGACGCCACGCGCTTGAAACCTGTCTGTCTCTTGTTCTCAAGCGTTTGAGATTACGGTGCGAAAGAGACAAGTACATTGTCGTCGTGCAGACTTTTGCTTCCGGCAGTTTTTGAGCGTGATTGTGAGTCTAGTTGTTTATCGTAAGTCAATGGTCATAGGCGTCACTTTTTCTCACCATTTCTTCATATACGTTTTGTTGCGTTAATGCACCGTCAACCTGTTACGCACCGGTGTGGTCGAACCTTTATGCGGGTGCATTGACCTATGACAGTGTCACAAAAAGCATTGACCGTATTTTATTTACCTACCCTTCACGGTAGTCGGACTAAATACCTCTGCAAAGTTTCGCATAATAGGTTAAATTTTTATAGATTCATCGTAACAAAATGTTTACATTAATTTCGCCACTAAACGCATAATGACACAATACGTATAATGACACTTACACGCCGACGCAACTTGCCCTTACGCATACGAGAATCGCAAAGATTTTTAAGGTAAAACAAATATGTTCGCGGCTCAGGGGTGGCCCAGCGGACACCCCGGCCGCGCCCTAACCTAACCTAAATAGTCCTAAGCATATTGGATAATTCACGTATGTGAATACACTTTTGGTTGTGTCATTATGCGAATGTGTTATGTGTCATTATGCGTGTCTACCACATTTCGGTAGCATGATCTGGGTTTATTGACTTCATTACATAAAAAATAAAATGGTATGAAAGTTTGCAGGTGTTTTGAGACCGACTGATCTGTTGAGTTTGTTATTGTTTATGCCTTTTGTGACACCTGTTATACGTCCCACAGCACAGACCTCCTCACAGAATGAGAGAGCTTCGGCTGTAGTTCGTCAGATGCGATGTCGATACTCAAGATACTCGACCGTATGTTTGGGGACTAAGATCCCAATTCCATTTTTATTTTGCCAAATGAAATTCTCAAATGACTTTTGTAAAAACATTATTTTTCACTTTTAAGTATAATGCAATTGAATGGATTTGTGTTACGATTATGCAAGGAATAAAAATCAATGTAACTATTTATAAGTATATTTAATATATTAGGTGTCTCCATTAAGCTATAGTTAAGGTGTATCTACGTAAGTTTTTATCGATATAATGTCATTATATCATCGTCTCGCTTGCACACTCACCCTGGTGGTCCGCCAGGTGAGTGTGCGAGCGGGACAAAATATCATGTCCATTAGGGGAATGATGTAAGGGAATTTTTGATATTTTACTATGAATCGAAAAAGACATAGAGCCTACCTGTCTTCTAATTTATTTTTCTATAAATTTTCGCTTTTTTTCGTAGATCTCACGTCGCGGGGACTAAACGCTTTTAATTTTTTTTCTCAAACGAAAACTTCCCCTAATGTTTTTTATTTTATCAAAAAAATGCAATTTGTACGAATAAAGAAGGTAATTCGATGTAAATATTGTACATTCGTTCATTTTACTTGTTTTTATTTTAATCATAATTTATTTATTGAAGATATTTTTTTATGAGAAAGTTTTAAAGTCATTATTTTTTGTTACTTTTTTTTCAATTTTTTAACTTTAACCGCACTGGGTGGAACTTGTGCCATTATTTTGGGAACGCGAGATGGTTGCGGTGATTCCTGGATATTCTAAAATTTGTAAGGTTTACGTTCGTCCGTTTTATGTAGGATCATAAATGTTCTGTAGAATCAATGTATGCTTGGCCGACTGAAGCCTCATTGCCTGTTATACAAACTGCTGTGGGCGCTGGGGGACGGGGCGAAGCTTCTGGAACCTTCTAGAGACGACTAGAAATATCTCAGATGTATGCTGCGTTCGATTTGATCAGATACTGGGAAATATAAAAGAAAGCCGGGGCTTTGCAATGGTTTGTGATGATGATGTTTTTTTGTAACTTATCTTGAACATTGATACTGACGAATAAATTCATTATACATACTCATAAAAATTGAACATTAAAACTAGGTAGGTCTAGTAGAGAACAAAAATACATATGTACATACATAAATCATGACTGTCTTTATCCCTTAAGGGGTAGACAGAGTCCAAGGTAACAAGACCTAAAGGCCACGTTTAGCATGATTGTGGGCGTATAGGTGGAAAGACAATCATACAAAACTTGGCCTTTAGGCCTTGTTACCTTAGGCCCTATCTACCCCATAAGGGACAAAGACGTGATTTATGTATGTTAAAATTAAACTGAAGATTTCGTTATTCAATCTTGTAAGTCACATTTGAATTATTTGGTAGAATAAAAGTACAGTCAATAAGAAGTACAGTCAGCGTAGGAAGCTTGTATTTTTTTAACAATAAAGTTGCTTCTGCTTCTCCAGCGTTCGCAGCAGCTTGTAACCATCGAGTACTGTCGATATATTCGGTCCATGAATGTGATTAAAGATATCGTTGTGATCAGGACGCGAAATTGCCTTCTATTGTAAGAGTAATATAATCGTGAAGGAAGGAATTGGTCTCGTGTAGTTTTAACTAGGCTAGGTGTGACTGGATAATTACAACAGGCCTGATTTAACATAGCTACGGAACGATGAAACTTGTTTAGACTTGTCTAGGATGAGCATGACTGACGCTTTAATATCTATCCCCCTTATTCATAAACGCTCTAGGCTTCTTCTAACTTAGCAATCGTTTGTCCTTATCTGTGAAACGTAAATGTCAAAGTGACAGATAAGGACAAACGATTGCTAAGTTAGTAGAAGCCTAGAGCGTTTATGAATAAGGGGGTATGTCTATAGCGGGTGTAGCAGGCTGCCCTCCTAATTAAAAAGGACGTATATTTATGTCATATGAAACGCATATACGTCCTTTTTCATTAGGACGGCAGCAGGAGTGCCTTGCTTACTGCCGTAGGGTGAGTTCCACCGAGTTACTTTAACGATAACTGTGACTATAACCAGAGATTTTGACATATTTCCATAGATTTTCTGTAAAATGTGCGTCTAAATCATCGGTAATAGTTGTCGTAGAACTTGATGCAAATCACGCTTAGGATAGAACCTTTGGACGCCACGCGTCAACCCTAGCGATATACATAAGTTATCTGGGCCTGTTGTAAATATTCCAAGTCTTCGTCTTCCCTTGAAAGTTGTGCTAAGGGAACTGACACGTCGTATTTATTATTTTTGTGTCGCATTGTTGACACACAATGTTTAGAAATGAACCCCGTGCAATGGCAGCTTTGAAATATATCAAAAATGATGGAAGTGTCTTGTATGTGCTTTTTTTTAACACGTATTGTTGGTAAATGACTTCGTGGAATAGTCACTGATGTGTATTGGCGATTTGCTTCAAAATCAGATAAATTCAAATTTAATCTTAAAAACATAAGATTAAGATTCAAATTGGAAAATAAAACGAATTGGATTTACCAGAGTTTGAAGTTCATTTGTACGGTCATAAACTTAATCGTGTTACTCAAAGCGGTCTTTTAGAAATGACCTGATCTGATATAAAATTTGAGGGCAGATTTTTGAAGTAATATCTGTGAAAATACTACTCTTATCGCTAATAAAATACCGCTCTAATTAAATTCTCGACGAGTTGACAAAATTAATTAGAGCTGTAATTGTTTGTTGCTGAATTTTTACAGATGTCATTTCAAGAATCGGGCGCCTGAATTAAAAAAAAACGATGTCAAAGTCAAGTTCGAAATTGGTTACTTAGATGTGGGTCTGATGTTTGTTATTTTGCAATATTGCAGTTCCAAGTTGTTTGAAGCTGGCGTACTTTGTAATATATTATGTTTTGATTGTATAGTAGCTGTTTGTGATAAGTTCGATGTGTAAATGACGGTTCAGTCGGTACGGAATTTTGCTATGTGCGTCTCGATTACTGTTAAACACAGTTCAAAGGAATGTGTCATATTTTATAATAAATAACCATCGATGTAATTATAATGGGTTTTATTTTGCCTCATAAATGTACCAGTTACAGTTAGGCGGGGAAGCATCCTAGCCTCACCGATCGCCCCCTGAATGTCCCCCCCCCCCCGCCCCGCCCCGCCCCTAATGCCGGCACACCTCCATAATAAGCAAGATTTGCTGTTGGATATGTCAGAAGGACATCATTACTAGAAGCTTTTAATCACGATAACAGCTAAAAATTACTGTTCTTTCCATAACTCACATGTGACACGAAAATTAGTCGTACTTTTGTATGGACAACTTTCGTGTCACAATGGAAAAACTTAATGGAAATTTTAACGCAATTTCGGTGTGTAACTTTTTGGTCCTATGGATATGGGTGTGGACAAAGTAAACCTGGAGGATGTCTAGATAAAAGTCAACATATAACTGTACAATAAATATTTTATTCATCATCCAACAGATATGTCCTATTACAAGTGCACCATTTTTTAAATACCTTTCTAACATTCTATTTTCAATCACATTGCAGTTTCTCTGAATTTCACACAATTCTTTATTATAGATAGCATTGTATTGATATGACATGTGCAAGACTATGAATCTCAAAGCCTTAGTGGGAAGTATAACACAGTTCGCACACTTTCGTATAGTTTTACATTCCCAGATTGGATCAAATTGTCCATCTGTTGTCCGCATTCGTACAAAATCTTCCTCCTGTTCAAACTGTTCCTTACTGTACCAGGTTAGCTGGAAGAGATCCCTTCTTAGGGATAAGTTCGCCTTTGTAGTATTTTCTGTGTATTTCTGTTTTTGAAATTTTATGTGCAATAAAGAGTTTACATACATACATACATCTTCGACCACAAAGTTGACGGAGCACCGCTAAGCGTATTACTTAGCGCTTTGCTCTTCCGTTGTTTACCCCTAGCATCTTGAATGTATTCTTTTTTGTAGCCTATGAAAATTTGAACGAATCTGGAATTTTAATAACGCGGAAAGTGTGTGGAGCTCACGATTTCACTGTATCTAAATATTTCGACTCGTTCTTGGCTTTTATACGCTTGACCATAGAACACCGAATAAGTGCTTGAGTTAACAATTATTTAATTCACTTTCTACCATTTTCTTTTGCCGCTTAGCAGAGGAAAATACCCTTGTCTGCTTTGCTCTTATTTTATAAACATGTAAAGGTGATTTTATCTATACATTTTCTAACACCCTCTTCGTGCGTGATTGATAATATGTATGTACCTTTAATAACCAACCTTTTACTCAATTCTATGTACCTAGTTCACATTTTTGGTAATTTTACACAGGAAATGTCACTTTGGCATGCATAGTGGCGCCACTGTCGTCTAACAAATAATCTCAAGTGCTACAGTACTATTCGTATGTTTAATATTTAATATGACAAATTCATGATGAAGGGCTACGGAATAGTCCGAAACAATTGTCGGAGCAATCCTTCGGCTTTTATACGTGAGTTATCCGGTGTGTTGTAATTATATGCGACCTGAGGCTTTCTTTATCACCGCCCGAGGTGTTTATACAATTTTACGTCTTCCTCTGGCCAAGAAATGGAAATTTCTGCTCGCGTAGTGGGCTGTAAATTGCTACCACGGCCCGGGGCGACGCTAATTTATTTCTCGTGAGAGCTGGTGTATATTAGCCTCCTTATTCATAAACGCTATATAGGCTTCTACTAACTTAGCAATCGTTTGTCCTTATCTGTGAAAGGTAAGTGTCAATGTGACAGATAAGGACAAACGATTGCTAAGTTAGTAGAAGCCTACAGAGCGTTTATGAATAAGAGGGTTAGTGTTTTAAGAATCAAGGGTTCTAATCTAACCCAAGTACCAAGACTATGGCAATGGCCATAGTTAGACAGTTTCACTCCAAGGATGACAGTTTCGGCCTTGACTGGCAAGGCCGTGGTAATGTGACATTTTAACACTTTTCACACGCATCCGGCGCCCCAGCAACCACACCAAGGTATGGAGCCATCAGGAATGGGAGGCGCCGACAGCTTCCTGGACTTGTGTGTGCAGGCAGACGCAAGGGAGTTGACGGAGGAGCAGACGCTGTTGGTCCGCTCGTGCTCGGAGTGGGAGGTTGTCATCTCCTGGAAAGGATGGCGGAAGATGTCAGGTTCACTGAAAAACCGTAGGCCGTAGCGTAGCGGAGCTTTTTGGTGAGACTTCTAGGTTTTAAATTTCAAGGGAACTTACTGATACAGGAGGACTCTATTACTCTGATTCGTTTATCGATCATGTGTACTTCACTACGTAAATACTTATTGTCCCCCGCCATGTCTGTCTGTTTGTCTTTTAAACTCAAAAACTACTGAGCGGATTTTCATGCGGTTGTCACCAAAAGATAGAGTGATTCACGAAGAAGGATTAGCTATATAATTTGTCAAGGTATTTGTGTAAATTGGTGGAAATATAAGAAATAGATGCCTGGGATACAAATTTTAATTCTGCGCAGGCAACAGCTAGTAAGGTATAATATCAGCCGTCCGCTTGGAGAGCAGTTATCAGCGCAGTCGTACGTCAATGCGAAACGATAACACAAAATGTGTAGAGCGTAAAATGATGGAAATACTTGTTTTATTCCTGAGAGATTCAAAAAACATAATTAAAATGTTTCTTGGTTAGAAATTTCGAGCTGTAAAACTGAAAAGGCTGTAATTCTCTACTGTGTTTCGCTGTGGACTTTATTTTAACAATCTCACCTGATGGAGAATGCAGATGAGGCCGAGGGTGTAAGAACCACCTGTTCGGGATCAACCTATCCACATACAAAGCAATCTACTGAATATTTACCTGATAACTGTCCCGCTTGTACCGCGGGCCCGAACTTGACGACGACAATGTATTCCGAGGCCGATGCCGCGTGCAATGCTTAGGCTTCGGCTCCACCTCTCTCTCCCTGTCTATCAACCTCTCATTATCACTCTCTAACAACACCGGCGCCACCTTCTGCACCCCATTCTTAACCTCCTTTTTCTTCTCCTTTCTTTTTCTCTCCCTCTTCTTAAAGGTTAAAGAGAACCTCTTCCGTTTCTTCGCTTTCGGCGAATCGGGTCTTTGCGGAACCGTGGACTTCTCCCGTTCGGATCTGCTAGTGTCATCATCAGGAGGTGGCACTTGAGATTCTGAATCGGTTTTCAGAGTTAATTCTGTGCGCGTAGAGGAGTCAGGCTCTCCGGATTTGTAAGCGACTTCTTTCTCCAGATTAGCTAGCTCCATTCTTCTAAGTCTTTTCGGTAATTTATTGACAGTGGCGTAAATTGGTTCTTCATGATCTCCAACTGGTGCTGAACGGGATCTGAAGAAGAAATCAAACTTTTTCGGTTTTACTGGTATCCGTCGTTCAACGAACACGACAGTGCTAGCGACTTCTGTTGTAGTAGTAGTTTGCAACTCGTCTCCAGACTTCGGGCTCGGGCTGCTTGGAATGGGTGTGTTTCTCGGATAATCGTAAGTTAGCTCTATATTCTTTTCAGTTACGTATGACTTGGGCTGGTCACCGTTTTGTGAAGTCGTCGGCACTGGTTCTCGCTTCTGGCAACAGCATTTTTGCGTGACTTTTCTCGTGTTGCACATGAAGACGGAGTTCTGCTGTATGAACGTTGTCTGTACGTTGGGACAGTTTTGGACGTCTCCTAATAGATCCTCAACGTTTCCTCCGTTGTGAAAGCGTGGGGCCTGGTATGGAGCAAGGACGAATCCCGGTGGGGGTGGTGCGTTGATGTGGTAGGGCGGCGAGGTCACGCTTTGGAAAAACTGTGGTTGTGTTGGGTTGTCGTGAACAAGGACATCGACGGCTCGCTCCGGCCGATTGTCTCCCGTATTTGGTTGCGGGGCATTGTGTAGCGGCATTTGCGTCATAGGCTTGCTGGTCGGCTGGGTCGTTATGGGAATATCTTCGGGTTCGTTTTGGCAGTCGTCACATGTGCACGGAGAGTCCACGCCGCTCTGGAATTTTTAAGGGGTTTGATTAATTCTTAGACCATGGAATTTTGGAAAATTGAGGCATTTTGTGCAAGGCGTTCAAAACAGGGGTTGGTTCACGCATGGGAAATGGCAAATTAGCGAAAATCCGTAGGCGAATTATTAATGAGGTTGATTTGAGATACGATAATGTTTTAATGGTTGACTGTAGTTGACGCATGTGGTTGGCGTCCATATGGTGTTTAGAGGCGACGTCTAAAACACTGAGTCGCATCACATTTATTCCGTCTATTTTAATCATCTTATATTATCGGTAAGTTATTCTATTCTGTAGCATCGAATGCAATACAGTCCACGTAACAATAAACTGCTGAATTCGTCTGTACGCCCTTCAATGGACATCGAATGATTCATATTTTAGCTCTGTTTTAGTTCGTTACACCAATTTTATTGTTTTTAGCTTTCTAAAATCTCTAGCAAAACTCCGTGCTGAATCTGTAACAACTTCCATGAATTTTTCTTCTCAGATTCTCATAAAATTATGACAACCGGCCGTTTTCCTTCAACATTTTTGAGCGTCTCGTCACCGTCGGTTTTGTCACGGAGCTAATATTACGAGTTTACGAGTGTGCACCAGATACGAGTTTTACGAAATGGTAACCCGCCTCGTGGACTTTATTGGGATCTCATCATGTCCTGAATATATGGTCTATGTGGACAATCCAAGTAACAAAATATTAAAGAAAAATAAAATAAAAAAAAGTTTACTTAAATGAAGAAATAATTACAAAAAGAGAGCTTAGCCCTCACTCAGCTCAGTAGAGAGCTTAGCTTACTCCCGCTAAGCTAAGCCTGTCACGTGGGGACCGATTTTTGTTACAAAGTTATTACTTTGCTGAGCATGAAGCTAAAGTATCCGGGTTCGACTCTAATCAGTAACTCTATTCAGGCTTCCTAAATAGAGTTTGTCGTAATTGTGTACGGACGGATAAACAGGAGACAATATCATCGATATCAGACATATAATAATTGACAGAACTCTATAAGAAAGTGGTGAAACTGATTAACAATTAATAAAAAGAAACAGTTACATAGATATAAATCTAACACTTTTTATATGCTGTTGTTTTGTTTCTCAAAATTTTAATTGAGTTCGGAAGACGGTTAAAGGCTTTCCTGTCCAACATGTTCCAGAAACAAATGATTAAGTTTTGATTTTAGATCATTTGGATGACTGCAATAGTAACGATGTCTTGTGTTAGTAAAGAAAGAATGAAATAGGCTGAAAAACAGCGCTGTGCGAGACAGGTATTAGTACCTATTTAGTATAGTTTTTGTGCGTCTTGAGATGCTTGAAAACGAACCATTCAGTACTGTAAAGGTAGCGTCAGAAGTTATAACAATATAGAGCCGGAATAAGTACCTGTATATTTTTTATGCCACAATGAAAATCCAGACGATGGGTTTGCTCAATCTATTAGCTGTTTCACTACTAAGCCACTTGAAGCCGGAACACAAAAATAATTGTGCTGTAACCGCATGCACACAACTTTAGACTTTATCAACATCGACTTGTGTCTTTTGGGTCATGCACAAGTAAACCAAAGCTTTTTACATGAGATTGGCGTGATTCCACATTTCGACACTAATTTAATTCACTGTATACAAACAACTGTGCTAATTAGAACCGCGTGTGTGCAAAGCGAAAAAGGTAAGAGATGGTAGCTTTTTACTAGAGCTACTAGAGGTAACTGGAGGGCTTCTACATTTTAAAATCTTTATTCTTTACGTGAACACATAAAAAAATGCCGTCGCGTTCGGGGCGACACGCGCGCCGGTCGAGACTCAACTAAATTTATTTATAATCTTACATTAGGTGTTATATTTTCTAGCGTTGCCCTTGACTCATATATACATGCCCAGGTTAACTTTTCCCCATGCAATAAGGGTGAGTTTGGACCGTTATGGGTGCTAATGGAAGTCTATTTTGGTGCCGTCGGAAGCTGGTGTCGATTCATACGTCAAAACGCAGAGCAAAAATAAAAGAGCGAGGGCATTGCAGTTACAAAACGCTTGTCAAACACACGCACACGTCATGGGTAGAAATGTTGCGGAGCTTTGTGGCCAGATAAAAAGCCAACACGGAGCCCTGGCACAATAGCTAAGTGAGGCAGCTTTAAACTGCGTCTAAGCGTGCACGTACGGTTGCATGCGTACAATATTGTGGCGCGCTCACGCGGCAAGACGCAGTATAAAGTAACTTCACATTGCTTTCGTAGAAAGTAGTAAGGTAGGTAAGTACAAAAGAACGTAGTCTTGACTTTTTATTTAAGGTAATAGTTACAATAATATTATTATTATTACCATATTAATGTGAAACAACGCAACATGACTAAAACTACTTTAATGTCACACGGGCTCACTAAATACGTACAAAAGTTTGCATGACGGTTTTCTTGATAGGATCTTGAAGTATTTGCTTAGTTGCTTTACCCTGTGCTTTTCCCACGACTGTCTTTTTCTATATTTGGTGAAGAAATAAAAGGGTTTAGCTGTGTTATATAGATAAGGTTAAATATAGAGTGGTACTATTACAAAATAAGAAAGAAGAATTAGAGTAAGAGAAATTAAATCAAGTATGATTCCTTAATATCTAAGTTGTACCAAACCGAAGCCCACTTTATTTTATTGTAAGCTATCGGTTTAACGCAAGGGATGAAAGTTGGTGATAGTGAAGATTATGAGCGTGATTTTAGACAGTGACTAAGCTGTTGTGACGTAAGCTGTGTTCTCTAGAACATTCGAACACGTGCCTAATTGAAAGAGATTGTTTGAAGCATTTCCAGCATTGTTCTGGGAACCACGAAATTAAACCATTCCGGCTTTGTTACTCAGTATTCTCATTACATTAAAACTGACTTTCTATTGCAAATGATTCTATTGCCTGGGTATAGTGTCATTTAAGTGTCAAAATTTGGTTGAAGGGATCTCTTGTCTTAATTCAATATGCCAGGGGTGATAGAAAAATCCATCTTAGATTGCTTGAGGTCGCAATCTGATTCGCAGGTGTGTGTAGGTTTTACTTATGGTATTATATTCACCAAAAAGCTCACGATGAATTTCAAATCTGATTAGAGGAGAGCACGTGTAGAATTGTACCCTAAGCTGTCTCATTCTGAGCAGCATGTACTCAAAATTGATATGTCTGCAAAAAGTTAATTTATTGGGAACTATGCAATTTTTCGGGACTAAAATTCTGTGCCGAATATGATCCAGATCTGCCCAGCGTGGCGTGAAAGAGTAACAAACATCCATACTCACAAATTAGTAGGATAGGATTGGTTGAATGGTATCGGAATTTTCACTCTGAAGTTTTAACTATCATGTGTAAATAGAATGCGTAGGTATTATTTTCTCTTCTTAATAAAGTTTATCAAAGGACAACGACAAGATTAACGACGCATTCAACGTCT
Source organism: Pandemis heparana (assembly GCA_963854515.1). Taxonomy (NCBI): domain Eukaryota; kingdom Metazoa; phylum Arthropoda; class Insecta; order Lepidoptera; family Tortricidae; genus Pandemis; species Pandemis heparana. Next base: position 7,370,775 of record OY978030.1, on the reverse strand, counting down.
AAATTTAAGCGAAATTAGTCGCCCGGTGACCTGGAAATATTTAGTTCATGAATATCTGGGTGGACATTGTTCCTAAAAATATTCGAAGTCTAGCTGTTGCCCGCTACTTCGTCTGCGTCCCGTAGGAACTTTGCACTGGCGCGGGATAACTAGCCTCAGTTAATCAGGGCTACGTATTTGTACATATCCATTATCGATTGTACGTCATTATTATATTAGAATTTAAGGACTCAGATTCAGCAAATCGAGCGTGCTCACTTGCTGACATATTTCTGGAGCACTTTAACCTATGTTGACTGGTATTGGAGTACCTGTTCGTTTGTATAAGATACTTAAAGCCTTGTACCCAAATAACTCCCCTGAGGTACCACCTTTTTCAGAATATAATAGCATCTATAGTACCTATTCTATCTGACCGTCTACTTAATGAACACAAAATATTTACCTTGCTACTCCGCTACTTAATAAGCGGATAGTTTTAAGTAGAGGAGTAGCAAGGTAAATATTTTGTGTTCATTAAAATGGACATCCGCAAAGTAACGCCTGATTCAATAAAATGTCTACTTAATGCAAAGTCAGGAAAAGACAGGTAAAATCAAAGTGATGAGCTTTCTTTTGGTGTTTGCAGTGTTCTGCTTCTGCGGTACGTTTTTGATATCGTCCTCTCTTTCTCACCTTGTTCCCCTCCTCCCCCTCCTCAGGCACCACGCTGAGGTCGTGGAACACGCGTCCGGAGTTCACGCTGATGCATTCTGGACAGGCACTGCACACAGACGCGCTGTCCTGCCGACACAAACTGTGCTTTATTTATATACGCATAAAGACACATATAGCGGGTGCGGTGGCGGTGGATGCCCGCTTTAATGTCCGACCACACCGCCGCTTATACGCAGTGACGTGTCGTAGGCGTCACGTTTTCTCACCGTTTCTTCATACATTTTATTGCGTATACGCACCGTCAACGTCTTTTACGCACCTGTGTGGTCGGACCTTTACATTGCGGTTTCTATATGGACTGGTAGAAATTCAAGCAACACAGTGAGTATCTGTCCCTACTTTCATGTTTTTTTGGCGTAGAATCACGTCTCGTGTGAATAAGGAACTAAACTATATTATGATGTAGGTAGGTAGAGCAGTCAGCCGTGGTTCCAAACCTGGGGGTAATTACCCCCGCGGGGTAAATCAGCTTTTTTGTGGGGTAGCAAAGAACAAAATAATTAAGACCTAATCTATTCAAAGCAATACCAACCATCATACTAACTATACCTATTTCTTTAATTCAGTGTTTAAATATACAAAATGCTAAGACTGATGTACAGTTTGTTTGCTTGTATTGTTTGTATTGATAACATTATAAGGTCGGGGTAAAATCCGTTTTCCGTTTCTCCAATCCCTTAAAAAATATAAAAATTTAGAGTGAGCTTTAAAAAAATGACACCATTGAATCTCCAACTCGTGAGATTGCACTTTTATTGGTGAATGGCTTATGAATATCTCATATAGGTCAAGGGGCTGAGTCGGTCGTTAGCCCCACTGCCCCTGGCGCAGCGCCAAGTCCTCACAAGTGCTGGCCAAGCTTGGCGAGCAACTGGTGACAAAACGCGGCGCTAGACATGACCGAAGATACGCGGTGACGCATCAACAGGATCTTTAATTTAGTTAAGTTAGTTTTAGACCAATGTTGTTATGGATACCCATATCCGTAACCGAAACTATCGGATATCCGAAATAAAAAAATATCCGTAACCGTAACCGAATCCGAAATAAAAGTTTTGGATAGTTTCGGATAGGGCGGAGTTTAACTAAATACTACAACTCGTACGAATTAACTGTGCACTCCGCTGGAATGCGACACCTCTCCCGCTACCTAATGACGTCACAGCGCGAGGTGCACAGCACTGGGGGGCTACCATGACCTCTTAACGCTATTCAGTTTAGGCTCTAAACTGAACTGCATCGCTAATCCGTACCACGACATGACATTTGCGACTCTGTTTAAGTGCCGCTCAAATGACAGCGATTCAGTCATATCATTCACTCATTTCAAATGGTTTTCGTACCATGACGCTCATCTCGCGCGGGATTTGAAACGCTCAAGTGTCAAATTTAGCGACTCTGAAAAAGTTAATAGCTTTGTACTTTTTGAATCTTTTGTAAAACTAATTTTATTTAGTACACTACAGAAGAATAAAAGAAGTGAAAAGTAAGTAAATGCTTTATTGTACAAATATAAAGAAACAAATACAAATAACAAAAAAATAAAAATAACATTAATACAAATACTGTACAAAGGCGAACTTATCCCTATAAAGAGCTAGTAATTGATTTTGCAATGAATTAATACTAATTCAACACAGTACTTAATAGCCACAAAATATTAATGATGTTATTTGTACCTATTATCTTTTAGATGTCTAAGGAACTACTTTACATGGAGTTTTTGGAATGTGACCTTGTGGAGAATGCTCAGCTTAAAAAACGCAGGCTTAGTATGCGCAAGTTAAGCGACCCTTTTGAACTAGGCGACTTAGAATTCATACGATGCTATCGTCTTTCCAAAGAACTCACGTTGAACCTCTGTGACGAGCTCAGACCAATGTTGAAAGAACCCAAAAGGTCTACCGACTTAGATTTAGAGACAAAGGTAAGTAAGTAAGGAAGTAAATGCTTTATTGTACAAATATAAAGAAACAGACACAAATCACAAAAAAAAATTAAATCTATGCACAAAGGCGAACTTATTCCTATAAGTTACTTATATAATGTATGTACAATTATAATTATTAAGTAAGTACCTAGTTGTATTAAGAAATAACAATCATACATATTAAAAATACTTATACCTATATCTAAAAGAAAAAAAAACCTTATACTATACTATTTACAAAACTTATAATAAATAAAAAATATTCTCAAGGCTGCTGCTTTGGAGGACCGTTCCTAAATTCCTACCTAAGTATTCAAATTATTTAAAATGTATTTAGGGTGTTGACTACATTATCCTTCTATGCGGTTGGGTCTTATCAAAGACCAATTGGAGACATTAGCGCCCATTCGTTGGCACAACAAACTGTTTCATCTGTTGTTGCCCAAATAACAACATGCCTGAATTCTCCATATATGAGAAGAAAGTATATAGCGTTTCCGTCTACACTCGAAGAGAGAAACGCAACAAGGTCCCTGTAAGTAATTTGGTACTCTAGTATGAATGAATAATAATTTTTATAGGTTTTTTAGTAAATTTGGAATGCCCGGGGTATTAGGGTGTGTTGATGGTACACTTATACCAATAATCAGACCATCTGAACATGAGGAAAGATATTACTGCCGAAAGCAATTTCATTCTTTGAATGTTCAATTGGTGAGTTAATCTGGCTAATAAAATAAATAACCCTTTGTTTTACACAAATTTTGCTGGCTATATTTTTTGTTCACTATAAAAGCATTGTCAGCCTGTAAGTACACAATCCTTCCTATTATAAATGCGAAAGTATTTGCTTATTTCGGGACTAATTAAGTTACATAGTTAGTTACTTACTTAGTTTGTTAGGTACCCAGGTAAAATTGAAGCTTTCATGATATTTGCTTAAAACGAAGTAACAATCATTGAAATTCTAATAAAAGTTTGTAGGTAATGAAATACTTAAGTTTACAGTTTTTTTTTTTCAATTATAGATATGTGACGCGAATATGCAGATCACTAGCATAGATGCCAGTTTTGGATCTAGATCTTGTCGGGGGTCGCGAGTCCGCGGGCTGCGCCGCGGGGTGGGCTGTGGTGAGGGTGTGCGGGTGCGCAAGATTGGCGGCGGCGTAATAGACAGCCTCAATGGCCCTGGTTGAGGAAGATCATTTTGTGCAAGACCTGTTTAAAAGAAAAAAATATATATTTTAGACAAAGTAAATACATTGTCAACAAGGTTTTCCGCCACAGTATTACTCATAGCTCTCTGAACTATTAATTGTAATTTAAAGGGGCAAGTATCAGTCAGCCCTCGAGTCACCTGTGGCTGCATACCTTTGTAGATAAGTGTTAATTTTTTTTGTCAACTAGGTCTTATAGTTTCAAGAGCAAGGGTTTTATCTTAAATTAATTTAATTTTCAAATAAGATGTGTTACCTAATTTGTTGTAAAATTGTACATACATATAAATCACGTCTTACTGGGTAGATAGAGCCTAAAGTAACAAGACCTAAAGGCCACGTTTATCATGATTGTAGGTGTATTTAGGTGGAAAGGGAAATCAAAACAATGATGGGTTGCTAGCCGCATCGCCTATAACATGATTACCAAGATTTTCGCCCATCACCTCAATGGGCTTTTAACATCTGCGCGGGAAGAGAAGCAACTAGTACATTCTAGGTTTTTTCTTTGTTCCTAGACCAGCATGGAAGTAAAATTTAACTTGTGTAAAGTACTATATGAAAGAAATATTTAAGAGTAAACTACCTGTCAAAACAAAAATTAAAGCTTTAGAAATTTGCCTAATGCCATGCCTTGGTTACGCGTGCCAAACTTGGTATTTGACAAAAAAATCACTAGAAAAGCTAAGAGTTTGTCAGAGAGCCATGGAAAGGAGCTACATGGGACTAAAAAGGAGAGATAAAGTTAGAAATACTGAAATAAGAGAAAAAACTAAAGCCAGAGATATAGTTGAGCAAGCCCTAAAGCTAAAATGGAAATGGGCAGGGCATGTTCAAAGGCTCCAGGACGAACGATGGACAAAGATAACCACAAACTGGTACCCGATAAATAAAAAACGAAGCCGAGGTAGACCATGCAAGAGATGGAGAGACGACATAACTGCCGTAGTAGGACGAACTTGGAGCAGACTTGCCAAGGACAGAACGGGGTGGAAAGAAATGGAGGAGGCTTTTACCGCAATAGGCGGTCCTTACATTAATTAGGTTAAATAAATAAAATTGTCAAATAACATAGTTGGTAAGGAATCAATAAAAGCTATTTTATTTATTTTTATTTTATAAAGTACTATTGTATATGTAAGTATTACTCACCTAATATTGATATGCTATCTCCAAATAAATTGAGTTGTGTTTCATCTGTGTTAACAATTAAGTTAACAATTTCCCTTTCCTCTGTTTCCTGAAATCAAAACATCATCATCATCATCATATCAGCCGTAGGACGTCCACTGTTGGACATAGGCTTACATCCACCATCAACGAAGTTTGTGATAATCGTGTACCAAACAACAAATGAACTTTTACAACGGTAGTTTAGCGGTCACTAAGCCAAATGCTCATTTTCATGATTTCTAATATGCACTTGAGCTATATGTTGTTTGTTTCTAATAAAATATTTACAAATCTCTTATCAATAATTCACTCAATAACAATAAGTAAGTATGTAAATAATACTCAAGGCTTGCTTTATAAATGAAAGTTTGAACCAAAATTGAATGACAAATAAAATTACCTGGTTGAAAGGTTCAACTCTTATGCCAGGAAGACCAGATCCAAAAGAGCCACCTAGTAGTTGTAGAAACTTCTGCTCTATTTCCCAGAGGCTAGGCGCATCTGATGGGCCTCCTCCAGTATGTTGCAGTGACGACCGGATGGCAGCAACAGTTCTTTTCAATTTCGACTTGTAATCATTCCAGTACTACAACAATAAAGCAAAATTTTAACATGTAACATCAGAAGAAAATGAATCCATTCTCATATTAAGGAGTATTGCATCATTGGGCCGTAATACTTTTCAGACATTTTGAGAATTTATGAAAGTATTATAGTTATGCTCTACAGCGGGGTTGAAACCGTAGGCATGTTAAGGAATATGGTATGATAAGTAATCATTTTGTACTTATGCTTATACCGACTGATACACTAGGATGTTCACTTACTTTGCTCCACGCTTTCCAGTCTTTAACAGCACCATCACCATGCGCATTCAAAGTTTCTGCAATGGTCTGCCACATTCTTTTGGAATAATCTCGGGCTCTGGACGTCTTGTTATACCCAGTTCCGATATCTCTGTGGTCGTTTAGGAACTCCTAAAGACTATCGAGCTGGGCATAACTCACACGTCGACGTGACGATGCTTCACTAAAAGGAAAAATACAAATTAAGGCTAGCACTAAGATTCTAAGGAATGATACCTAAGTGTTTTAGTTAGAATTTATATTTCAAGAACTTTGAAAATGCTCATATGAAACACAACACAAACAATTATTTATGAATTACCATTGCTTGCCATACTTACGCCATAATTCAATAATTTGAACACAAAAACACGAACTACAAAGTCGACAAAAGATTCAAACCGCTCAAACCAAATTGTACTCACACTTCGTGCGTTCGGAATCTTGGAGGAAAGTTGCTAACGCGGAAATGTTTTATGAACTTTTTATTCAAAATTATATTTTCTTTTATAAATAGCATAAATTCGTAAAACAATTTATTTTTTATCACAAGTGGGTTTCAAATATTTTCTTTTTGTACCTTAATAATGATAAAAATAATTTTAACCGTAAATTAGTTTTCAAAGTGCTTTGGTTTTCGAACGTCTAAATGTCATTCTAGACAAAACGAGATGAAAATATGCGGTTCGATATAGCGGCATCTCTTTCACGAGGTTTCGACTCAAATTCAGACCAGAGACAATATCGGTCTTTCATTCAGTTGTAAGCGGTTGAGTTTCAGTTTTGTTATGTTGACGTCATGGTACGAATTTTGACGATTCAGTTTAGGTGCCTAAACTGAACTGCTCTGCTTTTGAATTGTTTGTAAAAAGGTCATGGTAGGGCCCCTGTTGTCATGGATATCCATATCCGTAACCAAAACTATCGGATAATCCGAAATAATTTAATAGCCATAACCGTAACGTAACCGAAACCGATATTATATTTTACCTAAATCTATATCCATATCCGGATCCGAAATTATATATCCATAACATCCCTGTTTTAGACCTAATCGCTACTACGAGGAAATTGACATTGCCACTTGTGGTTCGAAATGGCAACAAACTGTTGTCTCTGGTCGCGACTCATTTTGTAATGGGAGACTTTTACTAAGCATAGAGCCTTATAGTAAGTATTTGACTCTTCTTGAACGGGTTCCCGTAAACGCCTCGTTGTTACGGAAAAATTGGCAGCATCACTAGCGTGACGAAAGGGCTTGGAGGTCTGTAAAGTGTTCGTGTTTAAGTGTAAAATGCTGTAAGAACAGTTGTGCCTCTAGAAGCGATGCCTAAGGTAAATAGCATTTCATGCGGTTGGTACGAGTTTCCACGTATGAAGCCTTAATTGCGCCCTTGAACTCAACACTTGGTTCCATCCTGGTTTTTGCGCTCGTCCAGGTGTCCAGTGGTGCTATTCTCTAAAATAAATTCGCCCACAAAGTAATGACTAACCTTGGTTTGCAATCATAACTTGAGCCATTTTCTAGCAGGCATTACACCAAGTAAGGAGTCTCATGTTGTTGGTCGTGCTAGGCCAGTTTGATCAGATCCTTGACTCCGTATAGTACCTACCAGAGAAGTAGCCAAGTCGTAATTGCATGGCAAGAACAACGATTACTTTGCAAGCAAGTTCACCCCAGAGCCTGCCTCCTATTACATATACCCAGGTGTACGTCTTTCAGGTGATAAAGCGATGATGAACAGTGCTAATGTAAGGGCTTACGTCAGAGTTGTCGGGCGAGGAGCGCCGCTCGCGCAGGAGGTGGTCCAGTCGGTCGTACTCGTAGCGCAGCGCGGATATCTCTCGCTTCAGCTGGTCATTCTCACGCTTTAGCTTCTTAATGTCTGACTGACCTGGTATAAAATTAAGATTTCTTTAGTGCAGAATACAGACGTGGTCTACGCATAAGTATCCAAGGATATACTAGCCGTTGTTGTTTGACTAGGAAGGTAAGCGAGCAAGTAAAGACACCTGATGCTAACTGAACACCACTCATAGAAATCTGCAGCATTACAGGATTGTAGATGCGTTGGCAGCCTAGAGGGCTAAGATTGAATACCTCATGTGCCAGTAAGTTTACCGGCTGTCTTACTTTACACACCGGAACACAGTAGCGCAAGGACTGCTGCTTATAGTCTGGCAGATAAATCACTGCAGCCAGATGACACTTCCAAATGGGATTAACGAATAAGACGGTGGTAGTGATCCAAACAAAACTTGCATGAGGTCGTACTAGCTCTTTTAGATCTAGAAATTGGTCGAGTAGGTGGGTTAGTTTCAAGAGCCACTGACTGCATCGACTCTCTGGAGTATCCAAGTAGTTATGTTTAAACTGTCAGGCATCATTACCTCTCTCGACTTCAGCGTTAATGTTTATCGTCCGAAGTCGCAGCTCCTCGTTCTCGAAGAGCATACCGCGCGAGGACTTGCGGTCCAACCTGGTGGAGAACATCACAATTAATTCCCATTCCCCTTGGTCCTTGTAGAATTTGATAATGCCTTCAATAGCTTCAATGGCTTCTTCATTTTCTGAAGAGTCTGAGATAGTTGTCGATCATCATTAAGATAAGATCAGTTCTGCTTAGAATCACGAGCACTATGAATTTTATTAATAAGCCAAAAAGTGTCTATAAGTTTTCATGCAATTTTCAACTTTCCATTTTGTTCCATGCAATCTATGGAGAAGTAACGGGAAAGGGATGAATAATAAAATACACTTTTTGCCTTATACTAAAATCAATAATGCTTGTGATCCTGAGCAGAACTAACGTCGAAGTTGGATAATTCGACAAAAAGGGTGAGTGGATCTTTTCAATAAAAATTGCTAAAGAAAAATATCTAAAGTAAAAAAGTTGCTCACTTGCGGTTGGGCTTGAGGTTGACATCTTTGCGCCGCGTGCGCAGCATGCTCGCGCCCGTCATGCCCGACATCCTGTTCCAGCGCACGCGCCATGCGTCGAGTAACACCTGAGAAAAAAAAAACAATAAACTCTGTTAACGTTTGTGAAGCTTGACAATGTATGTATGTAGATAACTCTTTATCCTACTATCCTACTAATATTATAAATGCGAAAGTTTGTGAATGACGATGGGAGTGAGTGTGTATGTTTGTTCCTTCTTCACGCTAAAACGACTGGACGGATTTGGATAAAATTTGGAACGAAGATAGCTGGTACCCTAGATTAAAACATAGGCTACTTTTTATCTCGGAAAGTTGCATAGCTCCCGCGGGATAGCGATGAACATCTCAAAGGTCATAGCTGCTCTACTCATCATCAGTTAGTTCTTAAATCTAATCTACGCGGACGAAGTCGCGGGCAGAAGCTAGTTGTACTTACATAAAACACATGAAAAAGATGAATACAGGACAGAACAAATGCATACAGGCGAACTTATTCCTAAAAAGGGAATATGCTTTTTTCAGACGCAACAAAACCAACGTTTTACTCGAAGATTTTTCTGTAACGTAATAGGTACAGCCAAGGAATTTAATTCCTAATCCCATTATTTTCCTATAGTAATTTTTTTCTTAGTAACAAATTTCCTTTAGCGTCTTATCACGAATGATATTTTTTCAAGTCTGTTTTTAATGAAGCCTATTTTCTCGCGTTTTTTCTGTGTTGTATTTTTCCACAGTCGCCTTTTTACCCGATCCCAACAAAAACAGATTTGGAAAAATTGCATTCGTGAAAAAACGCAACGAAAAAATGACTGTAGGAAAATAATCTAATAAGCCTTGAATCACATTTGCTTAGTATGTGGTGTAGTGAATAATATCGCACTGTAGGAAGAAATTTCAGGGTCAAGGTTGCTAAGGTTTCCCAGTGTTGTAGGGCTTCTGATTGCATGCGTACGACCGACACTGATATTACAGAGGGGTTACTCCAAGATCCGATTTTCGAAGTTCACCGTCCCTCTCACTCTCAAATTAATAACTATTAGTGAGAGCGGAACAGCACGAAACGAACTTCGAAAATCGGATTTCGGAGTATAGGGCCAGGTGAGAGTTTAAGGGTGAGCTGCTGTTCGTCTTCGCTCCATTCCGTTTCTAAAAAAGTCCACCTTGGTGGTAATTGAATGTAACTTTTTGTAGCAATGTATGTGTGTGTGTGTGTGAGAGAGAGAGAGAGAGATATAGAGATACATTTATTTACTCACATTCGATACACGTTATATATATAAAGGGAAGAAACGTGATGTGACCCGTGAGAAAGGAAGAGATGGACGCTAGACAGTAAAGATTGGAAAACGAATGGATAGAGAAGAAAAGAAACTAAAAATCGTTGCCAAATAGCACGTAACGTCAAAAGTAACCTACTCGTAATTTAAGTATGCAAATTTTGCAATTTTAAACTCACTCGTCTGTCCTTATTTAATGTAAATACTCCTCTCATCCACTCAAAGGTTGACTTGAAGAGATCCCTTAAAGGATAAGTCCGCCTTTGTGCTTGTATCTGTGTTTGTCAATTGTGTTTGTCTTATGTCTATCTTGCACAATAACGAGTTTATTTACATAAGTACTTAAGTTTTACTTCGCATTGGCGGACTACAGCTTTGCTTAGAGAAGGTTTACGTAGTTAGTTGTTGGACAAGTTTATAAGTAATATTAAACTACGAGTATAATTACTAAACTATCTTACCTCTACTTTACGGCCAGCTCAAGCGTCTGCCTATGACTTAGTATTATAATTTAAAACAAACGTCTAAAGTCTAACACCGACTCACCGGCTAAGTCAGCTCCTCTAACGAGATTAACGAGATGCTGACAAAGTCAAAAAAATCTAGCAATAAAAGTATAGGCGTTAGACAGGGACAGAGCTATGCTGGGAAGCAGGTGTCTCAGAGATATTAAGGTCTGATGACACTTGACGTCCGTGCATGCGCGGTGGACCGCTGACTTAACAAAATATAAGCAGGTTAGTCGATATGCTGAGAGGTACTTCGAAAAGTTTAAATATAGATGATGTCTGTTAAGTATGAATAATTCCTACTAGTATCATAAATGGACTCAGAAGATTTATCTCAGTATTTGTAGGTACCTACCTACCAAACAAAGGTCCTTTAGATGTTTACTTTTGAATGTTAGCACATTAAAATTATTATAAAGTTGAACTATTAGGATCAATTTAGTCTAGAAAGTTCAACTATTAAAATAAATTACAAAGTTGAAATAATTTGTAAATTTTTGTCCAGTTAATTAGTTCAACTAGTTGTGGAATAGAGGCAAAATTACGAATTTTTAAATAAAAATCTGCTTTAAAGTAAAGTAAGAAAGATATGTCATATTCTCATATTACTGAACTATTCCTGCCGACGCTATCTTTAATGCAATTACAGACGCTAAGGGTGACCAAACGTTCGGGCATATTGCAAACTGCGTATGTTTAAGAATCTTACATTTATACAGTCTCGGTCTATATAAGAAAACCTTTTTCACGAGAGCTTAAATATCGGGTAATCATATTAAGTGTTTTGTGTTCTTAAAAGAAAAAGGGAGAAATTTGCTCAATAGCAACTTGTCGTGGTCATCCTATTTTACACGTACTTTCTACGCAAAGCATCGAAGGTTCATTCATGTACTAATTCAGTTTATTTCAACTGACTGACTTGAAAGGGTTTCGTACTGTGTTTTCAAAGGACTTTATACCAATAGTGATACAAATCTATTAAAAAAAGTAATTTAAGTGCGACTATAGTTATTAATATTTTGACTGTGACTATAATTATACTAGTTCTTGTCGTCTCCGTGACAGGGCAGGAATTTTGTTGAACAAAGTCCTCCCCCTAACGCCGCAATTAACTACAACTCGCCACCTCCACGGCAGGAATTATAATAAGTACTTGTAGCGTGAATTTGGAATATGGGTGAAACCTTTAACTAGACATTAGAATAGGCTTTAATCTTTAGCGGTACAAACGATATTCAATCATGATTTTTTAATGCCTGTCACTAAACGGTTGCAGTTGCGTTGCCAGCGTGTAGGGCTAAGATGGCATCACTCTTTTCGCCGGAACAAAACAGCAGCACAAGCACTATATCTACTGCTTAGCGGCAAGATTAATGAGCTATGGTGGGTTACCTGCTATGGGTGGTGTAGTAGCACGCGTCACGGAATGACGAGGACCCGGGTTCGATTCCCGGCCATAGCTTTACTTTTCGGATTTTTCTGTGTTCTAATTTTCAGTGTCGTTTAGAAATGCAATGGTAGCTTATATTTTCTTTTTTTAAAAGGGAGCGCCTAATAGTTTAATAGGTTAGGAAACCCTCGATTTAAAATCACACTCATGTAGAGCTGCATAAAAATGTAATCTCTACTTGAAATTAGTATCACATAAAAATATGTTTATACGTTGAACTCTACTATTGCGTGGATACTTCAAAGCTAATAGTATCGTAAACGTCGAAGTGATACTTCACCGCGAATCGCATATAACTATGTTATAAACAGGCACTTAAATTATGCTGGTGCATCACGGAATATCGGAGATAATAAAACGTGAGGCCATGGCGTCGGCGATTGGGCTATGACTATGACCGACTAGATTTATGGACGTCTCTTTAATGGTCATATAAGATTACTTTATATTAGTAGCTCTGTATTCTGAGTAAAACACAATAGGGAATTTGAATGATTTTTTTCATGGATTTCGAAAGCTCATTTATGTAACAAGAAATATTTTTTTTTTCTAATACCTACTTAAGTATTTATAATAATAATAATAATAATCTTGGGCCTCGCCTTGCTGCCGGTGGCACTCTAGGTTAGGTTTTTATAATGTTTTTATATTTTGTTTTAATATTGTTTTATTACTTTTTATATGGATATAGTTAAAACCTAACTCATGTAACAATTAAGAATAATAATTATTATTTATTTCGAGCAACTACATGACTCAAAATAAGTTTTATTAGACAACGGATATATATGCATACATAGATAAATAAATACATACTACGTCAACACGTGTTTGTTCGTACCGGGAATCGAACCTGGGCTTTCTAGCTTCACAGCCAGAGTTGCTAACCATTACTATCCTATTAAATACTAACCATTACTATTTTTAAGTGAAATTAGTGAATTGGATTTTAGTGAAGTGACTGCGAAACGACTGTTACTTTGGTGTTACATTTTAAATGGTGATTAAAAACACAATGTTGCTGGCTGCGAGTCTTCTAGTGAGCAGACATGGACTGAGAGCGCAGAGGGTAAGTCATTTAAGAACCAATTAAGTTAATACCGACATATTTGCCGAGAGTCCTTGGTTGTTGCATTGTCATCGGTGCTCAACATTATACATTAATTCACTTACAAGATTTGAAACTAACAATTTAACTCAACTTTTTCCATCTTTTCAAGTTAAGTAAGTACATAAAAACTTGTGAACATGTTTACGTCGGATTGGAACTGGCGTACATATCGTTTTTAAAGGAATCTCCTGCTAATCCATAAAATATTTTTATTTTTATTTTTAATTTTTTATTTTTAATGTGTGACATTTTATCGCATTTTATTGCATAATTTTATTATATACTGTTTTATTTTTTATGTTTTAATCACTGACATTGAATTTGACATTTATTTTTTGATTGTAAGTATTATTGGATTTCTGATTTCTATTTTTTTTTTATTGTTTTTATTTTATTTACAATTGACGATCTTTTTGTGACTTTCTTATGTTTTGACATAAAAATGTAATGTAATTTAGAAATCGAAATAAATGAATCTAATCCAATCTAATCTATTTAAGTAAAATACCACGAGTAAGTACTTACAAATCAAGACCCTTTTGATGAAATGTAATAAGCCTCATTACTCGCTTCGGAGCTATTATGCTCTATAAAAGAAAATAAATTAGAGATCCTTATGATATCAATAAACAAATTAGTTTTGTCAGTCTTGCCACAGTAATTAATTTAATATTAGAACCAAAATAGTACTAAGATGTAGTGTGTTGATCCTTGACAAACGGTGTTCTTCAGGCACGATTACTTATCTAGTTTGTGCGTTTAATTCAATTGAAAAATTAAACGTAGGTGGGTACGTGGGTATCTCCCTTAACTAAGACTATAAATTTCATTGACGAAAAATTATAAAAAAAAAACTGTGTAAGCCTTAATCTTTATTAATTTTTCCATTCCTCCTTTTTAGTCGCGTCTAGCGATAACTCCATGAAATAATGCGGCGCCGCGTCTGCTCTAAATCGCTACAGTGCGGCATTGTACTTTCCCCTCGTGCCATACAACCACACCCTAACACAATAATCTACCAATCTATCGCTTACATCAACATACATTACGCGCTTTAAACAGCACAGCGGCGAGTGAACGTTAACAAAACAAGCAACGGATTTATCGCGTTATTTATCATCGGGTTTAAATCGGTGCAGTGGTGAAGGTGACGAGCGGATTACTCGGCGAGGCGTATCGCGATGGCGGGAGAGGGGAGCGGGGCGACGAGCGACCAGGACAGGTATAGAATGGAGCGGGAGCGGGAGCGAGAGCGAGGCGAGCGGGCGGCGGGCAGAGTCAGTTCCGCGCCGCGCGCCGCTCGCGTCACTCGCTCCCGCTAGCGCGCCCGCTCCGCAATGAAAGCTAAAGGCATGCGGTCGAAAAACATGGACAAGCTCATCGCGGCTGTCCAGGCAAGGGAATGCTTGTGGGACAAGAGTTATAGAGGACATCGGAATCGGTTCAAGTTGGAGCGGTATTGGAACGAGGTTGCAGCTGAGGTTGGGACTAGCAGTGAGTACCTATTTGTTGTCGGGTGAACGCCCGCGCCCGCTTGCCCCCAGCGAGCGGCCATATTTGCCTTTACATTGTTTGTTTTGCTTGGAGTAAAGTTGCGCATTCGTACTGGATGCCAATGTAGCTCGGTCCTTCCGGTCAATTGCTTTCGCGCTGAATTCGAATGCCACAGATTAAAAATTTGACGGTTGGTTTTACGAAATGAAATTTTGTTTAGCCCTGAAAGTTATTTTAAATAAAAATGTGGATCAATGCCATTTTAACGTCGATTACTAATGGCAGATAAATAGAGTAAGAAAAATAATTAGAAGTAACCTAGTAGAATTTGATGAATGATTTTGTGAACGAAATTATAGGTAATCGCCGAACCGATATCATTTAAATATGGGACCAATCTGAGGTCCAAACTGATTAAAAAAATAAATGAAGTGAGTTTGAAAATAAATAAAAAACTGAATTGAGAAGCTCCTCTTTAAGTCACTTAAAAATCAGGACCGGAGCGTGTGTCCTCTAATACAAAAGAAATTGATGATAGGTACCATTAATTGATTATGAATGATGCCAGTAACTAAATCCCACTACTTCCTCAATTTCAGGCTTGAACTGCCGTAAAAGATGGAAGAACCTAAAAGACCAATGCCGAAAGGAGATGAAGAAGAATCCAAGCGAATCCGAATGGCCGCACTTCCCGAAACTAAAGTTCATTCACCACCAGTTCCTAGCAGAAGACGAGGAAGGGGACGATGATACGAACGACGAAGTCTTCAACGCTCTGGACGAATCCATAAAACGCCCGAAACTGGGCTACACGATGAGGAAGAAGTTCCTCATGAATAAGAGAAGGACGATAGATGTGGATATGAACAAGCTGATCGATTTGGTGCAGGCCAGGGATATCATTTGGAATCGTCAGCTGAAGGGGCACCATAATTGGTACAAGCTGGATGAGAGCTGGAAGGAGATAGCTCAGGAGTTGGGAGTTACTCGTAAGTATTTCTGTTATTTAGTCCATAACATTGAAACTGGATTTGATGTTGGAAATAAGGATGATTGTTATTATATGTACAACGTGTTACAAAATACCCCGTAAAAATACAAAGCCAAAAATATTGTCAACTCTATTAACTATCATCTCTGGAAACCATACTGGGGTTCTTAAATATTGTAAATGGACTTGTTATAAGGTCACATTTAACCTCCTTTCGGCTTTACGGGTAGTTTTATAACATCCTGTATTGTAACTATAATAATAACAGTTAAACTTGCTTTGCTCAAAGAAAAGAGTTTCAAACGTTTCTACGAATACAGTTCGGGAACTCCTGACCGACATTCGGGTTTGTCTTGCTGTCTCACTCACTCTTATGGGTTTGATACTTGAACCGGCCGATGGTACCCAAAACCCGAATATATTTTTAGGGGCTCGCGGACTGTACGTTTTGTATTATGTGTCATCCTTGTAAAAAACATTACATCAAAATTGATAATTTAGGTACTTTGTACTTGTTACATAAGAATATAGATACATATGGAAAATCGTCAGTACTACTTGTATACGGTTGAATATTACTTGCCTGTTTTTGCGAAGCAATTACAATTTAGTAATCCAAGGATATCGAGCTCATTTTGCAATTTCGTAATATTTAATGATCTACTCGTATATTTACAGCAATATATTTCGGGTACCTAATTTGAGGGCACCAGAACTACAGAAATATACATATTCCGCCCTGAAACACGTTTATATACTCACTAGCAAAAATAACGTGTCGCTTTTCATAGAACTTTGTATGAAAAGTGACCCGCAATTTTTGCTCGTCACTGTATATAGACATCTAGCCGACCTTTACATATTCATGAACCTTTCAATAATTCAGCCATTCCATTTTCAGGCGACGAGGCGCGGCTCAAATGGAAATACCTCAGAGACCAAGCGAGAAAAGAGG
Organism: Pandemis heparana; assembly: GCA_963854515.1. NCBI lineage: Eukaryota > Metazoa > Arthropoda > Insecta > Lepidoptera > Tortricidae > Pandemis > Pandemis heparana. The sequence goes on along the minus strand of OY978030.1, from coordinate 7,354,162 downwards.
TCAGGAAACAAGACTCCGAATGGGAATACCTACCAAAACTACAATTCTTAACCAACCAATTCAACGACTACGAAGGAACGGACGATCATTTCAACCAAGAACAAGATTTCGAGCCTCCAGAACAAAGCAGCAGCTATTATAATCTAGAACCGGAGCCCGAACCAGAACCGACGACAGAACCCAGCGTGAGAGATGATGATTTTGATGAATTCGACACAAAACCTATTATTATGGAAACTGACTTTTATGACGATGATGACGATGTCCCTAAGAGTCCTGGGACGACCACTGGCCAGGAGTCAGGAGAACCAGCCAAGGACGAAGATATTGGTTTCTTTAACAGTCTCTTGCCGCATGTTAGGAAACTAGGGCCCGCGAAGAAACTAATGTTAAGAATGAAGATCCAGGAATTGGTTTACAATACTGTTTATAATGAACCTTAGAAGGATTGAGAGTCGAATTTATTGCGTTCTGTTATTGGTGTACCTACCGAAATGTGCTTGTATTATTTTGATAACAAGACACTCGGAAAGTTATAAATACGTACGTACGAGTATAGGAATATACTAAGCTGATAAAATAAGTTTGCGTGAAATCTGATTAATTTGATCGATATTTCGTTGCAAGGCGCATATTTTTTTGAGAGACATTCCAACATAATTTTAAATAATGATTATCTACTATTTGTAAGCTATTTTAAAATCTATAGCCTTTGCCATCTTTTTATAGTCATTGAATTAAAACCTTATTTAATTTCTTCACAACATTTGTTTCATATTTTTTATCCGAAGCAGACTTTTAATTTTTTAATTTAATGTAAGTAGAGATTTTGAAGCTTATATATAAGAAATATTAAAACCAATACTCAAAAGTGCTTAGAAAATAAATCATTCCAAATTATTCTCATTATTTACGGTTCGTGGTTTATTTTTTGTGTTACGAGCGCTTGTTATTATATAAGTATAGTCGTAGAATAAAAAGAGAGCCCTTTGCATCGCAGTACCTAGCCCTTGGTTAGAGCAAAACGACCTTATCTTTCGATGCTCTTTTTCACCTTCCCCCCTATTAACCCTTAGAAAGCTTAAGACACAGATCTGTGCCAAATTTAAGCCTATCTTTTTGTATTTTTATTTAGATCAGCAGAATTTGCGCATATTTAGACAGATGCGTCTAGAATGCGGTACTTTTTTTAGCTCCGTCATACGAAGAATTAAGTTGTTTTTCGTGGCTCGTGCCACAGATTTTGGCACCCCTTGCCGTCTTGATGGGGCCTGAAGCGGCCGCTACTTGCTCTACCCTAGGGATAGTCTTGCCTTTAGGCACAATGACACTTAGTTCCATTAAAGAAGGGTGTATAGCAAAAAGAATCGGATCGACTGGTTGAAGTCAAGGTTTTGTTCTTTAATGTACCAACGCAATTTGTTTTTGACTGACATAATTGGTCGATACTCGTCTCTTGTATGGAAACATTGAAAACACATGATAGATGTCTTCATTAGTTCAACGGCTATAGAAAAACAACCAATTTGTTGATTATCTGCGCATATGAGCGATAGTATCTAGTCTAGTAATAAATATCATTTTATTTAACAAATGTTTTATTATAAACCACAATTTCTGCTTCTATTTCACTAGTTATTGGCAATGAAAGGAAGAAATTGGATTGCTTAAGGGTAATAATCACAAATCATAGGAATCATGTTAGGCGATGCGGCTAGCAACCCATCACTATTTTGATTCCATTTTCCATTTATACGTCCACAATCTTGCTTAACGTAGCCTGTAGGTCTTGTCACCTTAGGCTCTGTCTACCCCGTAAGGGATAAAGACGTGATTTGTGTATGTATGTATATGTAATAGGTAATTATATATGTCCGATAATCACTCAACAACCGATCGAGAACGTGAACCCACTCGCATGCAAGGTTTCCACCGCGCTGCACTCCAAACAAGGGGGGGCCTTACCATAACGTCTTAATTCAATTCGGATTCAGTTCAGGTTTTAGCTGTCATTTTTAGTATGGATTTGACTGCGAGCCTTCGATCAAGAATACAACTAGATGTCAGGTCAACGCAAAAACTACGGCTCGACAAATAACGCCTCACTTGTGGGGTGAGCCTCTATTTTGTTTAGTCCCATCCAAACACCGCCAATGTAAACACCTTTCAGAATGCCGCAGTGTGCGTTCATAAACTGCAAAAATAATTACCGTAAAAGCAATTTATCTTGACGTGTCTCACTTTCGGCAGAATAATACATACTTTAAGCTTTAAAACAACAAATAATATGAAAATTCGAGCAAAATGACCCATTCTAAAAGTACACTAACTACACTACGGAAAGTACGCGCGTGTTTGGCCAAGGTTGGGCCAATACACACGCGCCAACTTATGTTTAACAGAACAGTAGATGCATGGAGTAGATTTTTATAGTAAGAATTTTAATTTTTTATATCATATTACCAGAACTAAAAAATGCCTTCGATCAACAATTTTGCCGTTAATTGCAGATTCACGTCAAAACGAATATAATATTAGCAGTGCCCTTACAGAGTTTGATCTTGTATCCTGGTATCTTGCATCAAAGCTAATACATGTATTGTCTTGTCTTGTCTAAAACAATACCAACAATAAAATAAGTAATTAATCCTAGCTAAAATACATAAAAAGCCGTGGTAGCCTAGTGGTTTGACCTGTGGCCTCTCAAGCAGAGCGTCGTGGGTTCAAATCCCGGGCTCGCACCTCTGAGTTTTTCGGAATTTATGTGCGAAAATTACATTTGTAATTTGCCATGAGCTTTTCGGTGAAGGAAAACATCGTGAGGAAACCTGCACACATCTGCGAAGAAATTCAATGGTGTGTGTTAAGTTCCCAATCCGCACTGGGCGCGCGTGGGAACTCTAGCCCAAACCCTCCAATACACGGAGGAGGCCTATGCCACGAGGCACGCCGAATTACGCGACAAGTTAATAAATAAACGACAATAACAACAACAACATGTACTTACTGAAATTGTAGCGAATTCGGAATAAAAAGGCTTATAAAAAAAAAAAAAAAATACATAAAATAAATATTGGCGTCTACGTCTACCTCTTTTCACAGGGAATACTTACAATGGTTTAATCAGATCATAGCATAGTAAGTGTTAAAAATTTGAAATGTTGTCAATTTGATTAAATAAATAAATAAATAAATACATAAAAATAAATATCTTGGGACAAATTACACCAATTGACTCAGTCCCAAACTAAGCAAAGCTAAATGAAGGTAATTTTGATTTTTGATATTTACTAATCACTTAGTTAACTTAATTTACTTAATTGTCTATAAGAACATTTCATTTCATATCAATATTTGTATTTGTAAATTTGTCTGTGTTATAAATTTCTGTCAAATAAAAAATTCCTGTCGTATATAATTGCGACTCCATTGTTACCCTGTTCCTAGAATTACATCTTTTTAAAACGAAGGTAGTTCTTTTATTTATCGAACGCTTACCGTCGTCTCGTTTTATCTATTTGGATCTTTGTTGCTTAGACTTAAGGTTCATTTTAAGTTAATTTAGAAGGTAAAACAGATATAGCTATAAGTATAAGCGACACGGCCACTTTTTCGCTTTGATTTTGTATGGGACCTTAAATCTAGTTGTATTCTTGATCGAAGCTGCGAGCGAACCTAAACTGAAACGGAATTGAATTGCATTAAGACGTCATGGTAACCCTCCAGGGGCCTTATTTATATTTATTTATAGCCTTTTTATTCCGAATTCGCTACTATTTCAGTAAGTACAATACAATACAATACAATAACTCTTTATTGAACACCACATTACAAACATTAACACATGCACATTAACATTAGTACATGCTGTTGTTGTTGTTGTTGTAGTTTTTTTATTTTATTATTATTAAATTGTCGCGTAATTCGGCGTGCCTCATGTCATGGGCCTCCTCCGTGTATTGGAGGGTTTGGGCTATAGTTCCCACGCGCGCCCAGTGCGGATTGGGAACTTAACACACACTATTGATTTTCTTCGCAGATGTGTGCAGGTTTCCTCACGATGTTTTCCTTCACCGAAAAGCTCATGGCAAATTTCAAATGTAATTTTCGCACCACGGCCTTACCATGACGTCCTAATTCCGACTCAGTTCAAGTTTTAGCTGTCATTTTTAGTATGAATCTGACAGCGAGCAGACCTAAACTGAATCGCATTAAGACGTCATGGTAAGGCCCTAGGACTATTCTGACCAAGGATCTCGGATCTCGCAGTGGACGTCTCTCGGCTGACATGATGATGATGATGATGATGAAACAACACGCGCCGACTCACTAAACTCGACAACCTCATTGATAAAAACGTAAAATATATCTACTTGGGTTTTTGACCAACACGAACGTTGTTGTTGTTGTGTTGGTGTAGTGTTGTTCTAAAACCCTAGTCTGCTGGACTAGCGTGTGCCAATCTCATTATTAGTCTAATGTTGGTTATCTGGAATGTATAGTAGGTGATTATATAACTACGCATAACAACAATCAGACCGCCAACGCTTTATAAACAATTACGCATTACGCCAATCTACGCAATAATAACCCAAAATCCAGAGGCAGCTGTTTACAAAAACCGAAAACGAGAGCCTGTCAATTAGAAAAGTGTTTCGTTTAAAGCAATCCGTAACCAGTATATTTTGCGTCGGAGCTGTAAACAATAACAAGGGGAGTACAGCTCAAGTCAAAACAGTCGATTATGATGTAATAGGCTAAATGCGACTGCATTGGCTTTTGAATTAGGGCCTGCTTCCTTGTTGACTGGATTAATTGTAAACAATATAAACCGTGGAATTTAGTTCAAACAAAAGTACTTGAAGTAGACCGTGGTAAAGTACAGTAAATATTGCAGACACAATGTTGTTCTCTTATTTGTGACGATGTGACGATGTGAGTGGGTGAGTGTGTATGTTTGTTCCTTCTTCACGCTAAAACGACTGGACGGATTTGGATAAAATGTAGAACGAAGATAGCTGGTACCTTACGCAGACGAAGTCGCGGGGAGAAGCTAGTTTAACTTATAACGTTAGGTTGCGTTGGGAGGAAAAGGCCTAGACGGACGTTCCTGGACCAAATAGGAGACGTTTTGAAAAAAGGTCAGGTCAGGAGTACCCGGAACCGACGAGCATGTATCACAGTATATATATAAGCTAAAGCAGTAGGGAAGATAGGCCTACTTTTTGAAATAAGTACCTACGCTCCAGTAAATCGTTAGGGTTGTCGATTTAATTTTTGTTAAATTGAATAGTTTTTTTTAACCAAGGTTTGCCCTACCTATAGGTATTTGACAAGTTATCCTTTAAGTGTAGTTTTCTATAATATATTAGTACATATACTATAGATGCAAGATGATAACAATGAAAGTCCGTAGAAATTTTTTTCACCAAAAACACGGTCTATAATATACGGCAACTACGTTTTATTTAACAGAAAAAGCATTTGTCGGAGAAGTGACATCTGACATTTCTCGTTATAAAAATAATATATACATTTTATTTAATGATAATATAGTATCATTCTTACCTTTAAACATCAGCAGGGAGTTTAAAAAACGAAAGCTCCGGTTTTGAAGAAGCCGAGTTCAAGCAGCCGTACACTGCGCAATACGCTCTTGGCATGTTTAAAACGAACACGGCCGCTCGTCTCAATGCGCCACTCGCGACTGACGGCACCGCGAGATCCGCTTAGGGGCCGTGTAAAAGCGCGTGTCTATGTGTGCGTTCGTTTCGACCGATTTGTTCGTAGATTCCCTACTGCTTGTGCTTATATGTACTGTGCATGTATGAAGAGATTGAAGAATGTGGATGAAGCGAAAGAGGTATGTCAGAATCGTAGCAAGTGGAACAAAGTAGTCTCTGCCTACTTCTATGGGAAAGAGACTGTATGAAAAATTAGGTTCTACAATAGCCAGTTTTCCGTTTGTCTGACTGTACCTACCGTCCAATGGGGCAGATCATATATGGGATAGATTATGTGTGTAAATAAATGTTTCTCTCTCTCTCTCTCTCTCTCTCTCTCTCAGATCACATTTAGTGATGTCGTTCGACGCTTTTTTATAAAAGCTTATTATTAGTTTCTATAAAAAAAAAAATAACACAAGCTATTTTTTGCTGATTGTACTTGCATTGGTAACTCCTACATATATCTACCAAATTTCAAGTCAATCGGACCAACCGTTGAAGAGTTCCCGCTTTCGGAGACGATCCTGGCTGCCAGATTTTGGTATTGTCATCCGACTTACCTACTCAAGTATGCAAAATTTCAGCTCGATCGGTTGAAGATATTTGCTTCAAAATTCCACCTGGATTATTTACCTTCATACATCATACTAATAAAAGCTTGTAAAAATCCCTAAAATCTTCCTCACCTTGCTTTTTCATACTTAGCAAACAAACTCCATCTTTAAATTCTTAATAAAATCTTTATAATATTAGTAGGGATTTTAGCAGTACTGTGAGTTGCGCACAAGCATCCAGGTGTTAGTTAACCTTGCATCTGAGCCGTATATCACTCTGCGCAGGTAAATACGTTAAAATCATTGCGGATCACTTCCCGTGCGCCCACGCAGCCATTATTAACTGCGCGTTAACACAGATTGAAGGATGCCTGTTTGATTTCAGGGGTGTGGTGTTAAAGAAGAATTTTATACATACAAACAGTTACGCCTCTTTCCCATAGGGGTAGGCAGATTACTTTGTTCAACTTACTACGATCCTAATATATCTCTTCTTTCGATTAAGCTCTTGCTTTCGCTTCATTCATCAATCTCTTCACACCTTCGTCGGTTTAGCGTTAAATCATCCCCAATTTGATCACGGCACTTCCATCTACGCCTTCCCCTCCCAACGCACCCATTCACAAATCTATTTAGTTAATATTCTTACATCCTTTCTCTCATTTGAAATTCTCGAAAGAGTATCCGCAAATTGCAGTTTCCCATCATCGCTGGATGCCTTCATGCGAGGGTCATTCACCCGCGATATGAAGATTCGCTCATTTCGAGATCAGCGAGATGCAGAGTGGTCGTAAGATTTAACCCTTTATAAGGCCCCATTTGTTGGAGCATACTACCACGGTTTCAAAAGCAGCTATCGAATGCATAGGTACCCGACAAAGGATATTTTCAAAGCTAGTCGTGTTTTCAATAATTACAGTGGAAATTGTGACATATATTCAAAACAATAAGGTTGGAAATTCCAACACAATGCATATGATTGCTAAATCGCCTCTGCCTTATAAAGGGTTAACTGTTGCACACAGAGTCTAACATTATTCAATCGTATATCATAACGGGTGGTAGGATCTTGTAAACTGTCCGTCCGGATCGCTGCCACCATGTTATTCGCTAGCTCTGCCGCCAAGGAGCTGTCTGGCTGTCTTACTCTCCTCGCCGGAACAAAGTGGTTCGAGCACTACAGCTTGGTGACAGGATTAGTGAATAAGATGGTAGCGATATGGAAGGACCTGGGGCCTTACAATGATGTCTTAATGCGATTCAGTTTAGGTTCGCTCGCTGTCAGATTCATACTAAAAGTGACAGCTAAAACTTGAACTGAGTCGGAATTAGGAGGTCATGGTAAGGCCCCTGGAACTAGGTCTTCCTCCCGCAAATGTTGTACGAATTATGGTCGAGTTTCGCGTCTGCTCCGTTCTTATCTTTGCATTGCACTTTGACGATTTATAGCAATGGAAATGAATGGAATCCTGGCTAAATATGAACGTGAATGGAAATATTGTGTATGAATACAGATTGAAATATTTCAAAGTGTGTGTCAGGGTCGTATTTATTAATATGATAAACTAGCGTAAGCCGGCGGCTTCGCTCTCGTGAAAGAAAAAAATATATAATCCCCTATCTCCCGGGTACTATCGAACAAGATTCCTGACCCACTGTGGAACCCTCTCACTGTAAATGTCATAGTGAAGTTACATTGAATTGAAAAGGAAAATCACGTAACGTTTACTGTGAGAACACTCTATGGTGGATCAGGAACCAAATTATTAGATAGTACTTCGATTAATATTGTTCTTAGTACCTATGTACCTATGTTGTACCTATGTGTCTCTATGATCCAAAAGGTGTGATGCATGTTGTGAGTTGTCTGTCAGTCTTACTTATTTCAGAATTTGTTTTTTTTTTTAATTTACTTTGTACCAAATATGTGTACCAATTTTGACGCCAATATCTGACCAGTAGAAGTGGACCAAATCTGAATAAAAATAATTTCTCACACGTACGTTCCCCAAATGGAACCCTCGGCCTCTATAACCTCTATATGATCAGCATGTTATTCGTGACTGTCAGTGTCAAAGGCACTCCGACGCTGATTGTGAAAAGGTTCTACAGTAGCCTAGGGTTCCGTTTGGCTGACTGTATATACTTAGCAACACTGCAAGTTAGAATAAAAGAAGGATGAAAGGCGAAAAATAGCAGAAAAATTGTGTAATTTCCAGTACTGGCTGGATCTCATACATCAATGTTAATTTTTTTTTAAAACGAAGCATCGCCAAGCACATCATCGATGGAAAATGTTTAATGTGTTTGCTTAGCAAACTTTTCACTTCGACATGTCTGAACTTGCTCTCGTCTTTTCCAAAATCTGTAAAGGAACATATGCGGAAACATTGTTCCAGTTATTTATTTATTTAGACATGCCAACAGTACATAAACAAAACATTAATATTCATAAAAATTACAAGTTACAGTCCATGTTCATGCACCAATAACAGGCAATAACAGGGGGTTTGAAGCATCCAAGTCGGCCAAAAAGTTCGGTAGGTATAGGTAGCATACAAATAGTATCGTACTGGCCGCTTACAAAAAAAAACGTACGTATTATCTATATTGACAGACCTCTAACAATGTGCTGATGCCCTAGTACTTTTGCTCCGCGACTCAACACAGAAACGCTTCAAAAATCGAACGCGATTCATTCGTATTTCAAAATAAGCTCTTAGAGGATCTGATATCCTGGTGCTTAAACTCTCCCTCCGTCTTACGCCTGACGCGAGTTTAACATTTTTTACCCATCCCATAAAGTGCTCAGCGCCGCTAAAGAAGTTGTCACTTCAAAAATTGTATAAAAATTGTATAAAAATTGTATAAAAATTGTATATTTGTGTGTCATGCAAAAAGGAATAAATGTCTTCTTTCTTTCTTTAAAAACCCTATAGGCGTGGCTAAGTTTGCCGCGAACCGAACGCCACTCCACATAGGTTTTTGTAGTGTAGATGAGTATCTGACTTGATATTCCTGCTTGAAGTGGTATTCCGGAATGGAATCCTAGGAACAGCGATTTTCCGAACTTGACCCCAGCAAATCAAAGTCCATCCTGGAAATATAAACACATAAAAGAGCACGGGCGGACGGCCTTGCCTCGCCATACGATGCTCGTAACCCGGCTCTGTTTGATAAACAAACACCGTGCTAGAAAATTATGAGTTGTTAAAATATTGCGATCTGTCCCGCGTGTGGTGAATAGAATTATTTGTTTTGGAATTTTGGCGCCGTTACTGTGAAATTTTATGGGTCGCCATCTGTGAAAAATACAGTGCTCTGCAAGCTCATAAATACTGGAAGTCTGTCATACTGCGAAACACGTGCACAACTCCGAACTAAAGTTGGATAGCTCGCTGTCAGATCCATACTAGAAGTGTCAAAAATGACAGCTACTTGAAACGTAAAATTGGGGCCCGGGGCCTTACCATGACGTCTTAATACGATTCAGTTTAGGTTCGCTCGCTGTCAGATTCATACTGAAAGTGACACTAAAACTTGAACTGAGTTGGAATTAGGACGTCATGGTAAGGCCCCTGATCACGTGGACTTTCGTAGCCAATCAATCCCATACAATTTCATTTTATTCTCTTAGCGTTATCGATAGTGACTTTGTGTAGCACATAGCTGCACAGGAGGGTTATTCTAAAATTCGAAATTTGAATTCCATAGCTTATCGTACCGTCTCTCTCACTCTCCTATAAATGACGGTTATTGTGAGCGGAATGGCACGAGCCGAACTTCGAATTTAAACCTTCTACGACAATATTGGCACTGGCACTGTCAGTTTTACTTTTGTTTACGTGTAAAAATTAGGTCAAACGAGAATTATGTGTTATACAATAATATATTATTATATATAATGTTTGAAAAAGAGCCAAACGTATCTTCGGCGCTCCAATTAGTGGATATTCCAGCGTTGGATTCCAGAATAGCTCTTAGTGTTATAAAGGTGCGTGTACACTCGTGTGTAAGCGAACATGCTACGGAGAAATGAAATGTGTAACTTTAAAAAATCGCATGTCGAGTAATAAAATAATAACGTCTGTTGTCTGAATGTCTTTACAATTATGCTTAATTCAAATTGTATAACATATTTGAAATATTTTTATGTTGCTATGCCCTTGCACATCTGTACTACTTTATGATTATGATTTCCACCCTTAAACTGTAATGTGACTTGCAAAAAATTATTCTATTCTATTCTATTCTAAAATAAGTTAAATTGAATAAGAGCGCCGCTTTATTTACGGCTGTCACTTTTAGGCAAGTTTTTTTAGAACTGTCTATCAAAATAAACTGTTTTAACCTAAATGTTTGTAAAAAACAAAAATCCTTTACATCTATTTGCAATTTTCGATAGTAATTGGCTTTGCATAGTGCCCACTAAAGCGTAGTGCAGGGGCCCGATTTTTGAAAGCACATGTGTGAAAATACCACTCGAGAGTGGTGAAAAATTGTGCTGAATTTGAAACACGAGTAGCTTAGAAGATACTTATGGCTCTCATTAATCATGTGGACTAGTCAAAAATTTGATTAGAGCCGTAGTTTTGAAGATATAAACAGATTTATACCAATTTCGAGTGGTACTTTCGAGTGATGTGCTTTCAAAAATCAGGGCCCTGCGGCTACTTTATTTCTCACCCTACTTTCATAATTATCGCCATTCGAATGATTCGAAACAAAAGCTAACCCTAACGTTGCAATAACCCCCCCAGTTCGACGAAACATTATTTGGCGCCGAGCGGGGTCACCCGCGAGCGTCTATTCTAAGGACGTAGAAAATAGACGGACCGAGACGATGTCCCTTTCCGTAGACTTAATTCATGCCACAACTTATATTCCGCTGTCGGAGCCGCAGTCGGCGAATTTAAACGAGTAACTTGTATGAGATGAGTTTAGTTTTAGAGTTTGCCGGCTGCAAAGATAAGCTGGTAAATTGATAGGAATGTAGGAAGTGGAGAGAATTTGCACGCATCTGCTGAGTGAAAATAAATTGAACCGCTGGCATATATTATGTACTTGCGAATAAGTTCGTTTGTTATTTTGAGGTTATTTGTCATTACATTTTTTTATACATCACTACATAGTATATAAATAAAACAAAGTCGCTTTACGCTGTCTGCCTGTCTGTCCTCATGTATGCTTTTATCTTTAAAACTACGCAACGGATTTTAATTCGGTTTTTAGGGTTCCGTACCTCAAAAGGAAAAAACGGAACCCTTATAGGATCACTTTGTTGTCCGTCCGTCCGTCCGTCCGTCTGTCAAGACCCTTTCCTCAGGAACGCGTGGAGGTATCAAGCTGAAATTTATATCAAATACTCAGGTCCACTGCCCCTTGAAGCTGTGAAAAAATCAAGCTTCTAAGCCAACGCAATCAAAAGATACAGCCGTTTATGCCGCAAGTTTCCGCAACTCTTAAGGGAATCAAAACCTACAGGGTACTTCCCGTGAACGCAGAATCTTGAAATTTGGTATGAAGGTAGATCTTATAGCACAAATTAAGGAATAATTGCGAAAACCGTAAATATGTACGTATATCTGTATATATCAGTGACCAGTATAAAGTGACCCCACACTGCGTACATTTTGCTTTGGAGCAGGGCTCTGCTTACACTGGTTTATAGATATTTATAGATAATGATACGGAACCCTCGGTGCGCGAGTCCAACTCGCACTTGGCCGGTTTCTTTTTTAATAGATAGGGTGATTCAAGAGGAAGGTTTATACCTTTGTATAGTTCTACGCAGACGAAGTCGCGGGTAGAAGCTAGTAAGATTCATAATCGAATCGACCCCCACTGTCGTTAATACTAAGTTTCGTACTTTTTATTGACAGCAAAATTTTGAAAAGAGCGTTTTGAAAAAATGTTGGATTTTCACTCGCCCTCTTTTAAGAGACTTCAAAAAAGACGTAGTTCTGAATTAAGCTGTATTTCTGAACGATTTTCAAAAACAAAATTCACGAAGGAACTTGATTAATTATCATTCAGGTACTCAAACTGTCTCCAACTTATTTCTCTATCTTAATGGTTGTCTGGTAGATCGCTACTAAGCGATAAGACCGCCTATTGTATACTTTGTTCTTTGTTTCTGTATTGTTTTGTACTGATTTGTGGTGTTCAATAAACAGTATTTGTATTGTATTGTATTGTATTTATTTATCTCTAATTAAGATGGTTATGGTTAATTTTTCCTGTAAGTTCTTTATAATTTCATGAGTACAACAGAACAGAACTGAACGTAGCTCCCTCCAGGGATAGGGATTAAAAACTTTTAATGAGTTACAGGAATCTAACCTGTCTTGTTTAAAACCTTCATCGAGTTTTACGGCAACTCTAAACAGTACTAAAAAACTTTAATTACACACTAAAACGTATTTTAAAACGGCGTCTTACATCTTTTGAGTATCGTTGAGTAATCGACGACTCAAAGGATTTTCCGTCTTTACCCTACTAAATTATAAATGCGAAAGTAACTTTGTGCTTTAGGCTTAAAACCACAAAAATTCATAATAGGTACCTTATTCACTAATACCCTTAATTTTCAAATTGCCATGGGCTCATAATACCTAAAAATACCTAAAATATCAAAATGTTTACAAGAGACATTTTGACTTTTCAGGTATTTTTAGGTATTATGAGCCCATGGTAATTTGAAAATTAGGGGTATTAGTGAATAAGGTATTATGAAATTTTGTGGTTTTAAGCCTAAAGCAACTTTGTCTGTCTGTTACGCTTTCACGCCTAATCCACTGAACAAATTTTAATGACATTTGGTACAGTGACAGTTTCAGTCCCGGGGAAAGACATAGGACAGTTTTTATCCCGGAAAAAGACATAGTTCCCGTGGGACAGCGATAACCGAATTCTACGCAGACGGAGTCGCGGTCAACCGCTAGTACAAAGATTGCACCCGTGCGAAGCCGGGGCGGGTCGCTAGTTGTATAATAAAAAGAGCATTAAATCCAAACTCGAACTCCAGAGTTCCTTATCACCGTGCAGCTAAATAATCCTTAATCGAGAGGCTCGTAACGTTTATCGCTGCATATGCCTGCCAAGGGGTGTACGGACATACGGACATAAATCATGAGTAATCAGGTATTAGCACGATTATTAGCAATTCTAGACCAGGGGTCGGCAAACGTAGGAATCGTTATAGGCGATGCTAGCAACCCATTATTTTGATTACTTTTTCCACCTATACACCCACAAATTATACTAAACGTGGCATTGGGGTTTACCTTACCCCCTTTATTTATAAACGCTCTGGAGGCTTTTGCTAACATAGCAATCGTTTGTGCTTATCTGTCAAAGTGACATAAGGATAAACTATTGCTAAGTTAGCAGAAGCCTATAGAGCGTTTCTGAATATGGGGGTAAGGCCACAGAATAAGTAATAGTATGTATATACTATGATTAGGCTCTGTCTCCACGTAAGGGATAAAGAGAAGAAAATATGTAGGGGTTTGCGTAGTTTTCTGATAAAGAGCCGAATGCTGGAAACATATAGTTTTTTTTTTAATGTGAATAGGAAGGCAAACGAGCAAGTGGGTCACCTGATGGTAAGCGATCACCACTGTCCATAGACACACGCAACCCCGGAGGGATTGCAGATGCTTTGCCAACCCAGAGGACTTATATGAAATGCCTCATGATGATGATTTGTCGGAAGGTCAAAGAGCCTTAGTTATCAGAGTCCGGTTTCTGTATAGTAAATATTTAACCACAATTTTTTCAAACTGCTCGACCGATTTTTACCAAACATAGCTAAAACAACCACAAGAAAACTGGCTTTCTAATAAAAAAACGGCATCGAAATCGGTCCATCCGCTTGAGAGTTACGATGCCACAGATAGTCACACACACAGACATTGACGTCAAAACTTATAACAAGTCTTCGTCAGGGGTTAACAAGTCTTAAAAGTGGGATCACATCATTTGCTAAACAACTTTTCACAAATGCATCATTTCACAAACACCTCATCGACGCTTTAACATCTGATAAACCGTAAACTTTTAAATCGAAAAACCTTTAGGCGTGGCTCACATTAGGTTAGGTTAGGTTTTTTTATAAGTTTTCCAAAAAGTCAATATATTAGTAGAAAATAAAAGGTTGTCAAAGGTCAAGGTTGTGTGTGTGTTGTGTTGATGAGTTTGTGAAATGATGCATTTGTGAAAAGTTGTTTAGCAAATTTAGACGACCGGATAGCCTAGTGGTTATTGACCCTGACTATGAAGCTAGAGGTCCCGAGTTCGAATCCCGGTAGGGGGAGACACTTGTATGATGAATATGAATGTTTGTGCCCGAGTCATGGATGTGTTGTATATATTTATCTACATTATATATGTATAAGTATGTTTGCCGGTTGCCTGATACCCATAGTACCTACAAGCTTTGCTTAGTTTGGGGCTAGGTCAATCGGTGTAATTTGTCCCAAGATATTTATTTATTTAAATGATGGTAATGCCTTAAAAGTAGGTACCTCGGTTTGCGACCCCTGTTCTAGACACTGACGTCGGTAACTCGTGATACGGCTACGAATGTTTGCGGTGACGTGGCACGGTTCCGGTTTAACAATGAGCTTGTTGAAGTATATTTATAATTTTATAGTAAATTTTAACGCGTGGCGTTTCATGCGTGACGCGTAATTCGTGAATGGGTTCGGCGCCGATGTTTTATGAAACAGCATCTGCAGTACAGGGTTCCGTACTTCAAAACGGAATCCTTGTAGATCACTTTGTTGTTCGTCCGTCTGTCAAGAGCCTTTAGGTTCTGGATTCTGCATTCACTTGCCAAAGTCGTACGAAAGCCTCGGTGCGCGAGTCCGACTCGCACTTGGCCTAATAATGCAGAATAGACCTACGACCTGATGGCAAGACATACGGGATTCGCCGAGCGCCGATCCGATTATTTGCCGGTTGCTAGAAGTGTGGATGTCCGGATTGCTAGCACCATGTGATCCATCTTTCTTCCGGCTCCATCTTCTTAAATTTAAGAGCCCAGAGACCTTAGCATGACGTCTTAATGCGATTCAATCCCGACTCAGTTCAGGTTTTAGCTGCCATTTATAGTATGGATCTGACAGCGAGCGAAACTAAACTGAATCTGAATACATCGCATTAAGACCTCATAGTAACCCCCCAGCTCTTGTCGGTGGAGCAATCGTCATTCGCTTCCTATTCTTCACTTCTTTTTTTTGTTCTGGCTATCCCAAGCTAAATTATCTAATCATACAGCCAAATCGCTACTCATTATCTGGCCAGACACAAAAAACGCAAAAAGCAACACAGAAAACAAACAAACAAACGCAGAAAGAAACACTTCGCTCCTCCGGTGTGGAGAGTACGTGTAGGACAGCCAGTGAAATTATTGGCACATGAGGTACTGTCTTAGCCCTCTAGACTGGCAACCTTCTGGCAACGCAACTGCAAGCTAGTACTGCGGATGTCCGTAGAGTATGTACCTATGTATTTCACCAATTTGAAAAATGACGGCGTTATGTGACAATTCGACATGCAAGGCGTAGTCAATATGAAGCTAACCGGCATAGATTCTGGTCGAGTTTGTAATGTTAAAAGAGTTGTCACTTGTCGCCGACAATTGTCCAGTTGGTAAAATAGGGGTCCCACGTGCTCTTTTACCGTCCTATTTCATAAAAAGAGACGCAATAAAACTCTGTTTCAGTTACACAATCGCTTCGCCCGGCGATATGCAGCATTAAACATTATATATTAGTCCTATAACCGTCTTGACAGCTGTTATGCCGCTAGATTAACCTCCGCCTGACATTCAGCCGACCTGGATTCGATCCCGGCATGAATGGTCGGCTTAGCGATGGAATTTATCACTTGCTTTTCTTTCCGACAAAAATCTTGGCTTTCGCAAGTTCTTACGCATTTAATACGCTTGTTTATCTTTATAATAGAACTAGCTGGTACTCGCGACTTAGTCTACAGTGAATTTATGCAATAACTATGCTAATTTCTGGGATAAGAAGTAACCTACGTTTTAATCTAGGATACCAGGTATCTTCGCTCCAAATTTGATTCGAATCCGCCCAGTCGTTTCAGCGTAAAGAAGAAACAAACATATACACTCACTCATAAACTTTCTTATTTATATAATACTAGCTTCTGCCCGCGACTTTGGCCGCGTAAAATTAGATTTAAGAACTGAAGTTGATAGTTATATTCTGCAATCATTATAAATTTACGGTGCAACTCTAGACAGCTACGACCATTCATTATGTTTATCAAAATATTGTTTACTAGCTGTTGCCTGTGACTTCGTCTGCAAAGAATTCGTTTATCGCTACCACGCGGGAATTTTCCGGAATAAAAAGTAGCCTATGTGCTTTTCCAGACTTTTCTCTATATATGTGCCGAATTTCATCCAAATTCGTTGGGCCGTTCTGGCATGATTGAAACTACCATCCATCCATACTTTCGCATTTATAATATTAATTAGATTAAAACTTTGTCAGGGGTCAAATAAAGTCACAAGGGAAAGCCAAAATCTGCCCTCAAATATACCTAGATACCCTAAAGCTGTACTGAAAGTGAGTAAAGCGAGCCACTGGATTAGGGCCGGCTATTCGCGGCGCCCTTGACACGCGATTGCGACAGCGTATCGGACAGAAGCTATATATATATCTGCTTTCAATCACTGCTTTTTCTTGTATAAAACAAATGCTTCATGGAGGCACTTCCAGGCTGGTCTGGGAGCAACAATGCCGGATTTAGATGTCTGGAGACCTCTGGGCAATAAAGGAGTGATGGAGTGGAGGCCCCTTGACCCCAAATTATTTTCCTTCCAAGATGTTTACTAGTGTTTACTAGTCTGTTTCTTTTCGAAGTCTATCTTGGGGGCCCCTCTTTTGTGGAGGCCCCCGGGCTGTAGCCGCGGTCGCCTTCCCTTAAATCCGGCCCTGAGGAGCAAAGAAAAATGTACCAGCTTCTTCTCTTCCCATGTAAATGGTAGCCCATCGAGGGAATCGGCGAAAATCTTAGAAATCATGTTATAGGCAATGCTAGCAACCCATCACTATTTTTTTGATTCCTCTTCCCACCTATACGTCCACAATCATGCTAAATGCGGCCTTTAGTCTTGTTACCTTAGGCATTGTCTACCACGAAAGACGTATGTATGGACAAATTGCACATTCGCTTAATAAGTTAATCAGAGAACGAGCGTGGATGAGGAACGAACACGTCCGCGGTAGTTTTAAGATCCGTGCCGTCGAAGAAAAAGTCTCCGTAACACGTTTGCAGTGGTATGCAGTGAGAAGGCCTGAAGATCATGTAACCAAACAAGTCTTAAACTTAGACTCCGGCCCGAGAACAAAGCCTTCTAAACTTGGTTATGTCATCAACAACCAGAAAAAGCTCAAGCAGATGTCTCGACCCAGAACGGCCAGAGGGAGAGAGTTTGTGCTCAACGCCTTTGTAGCCAGCCAGCGTAGGAAGGCCCCTACAAGATTGACTGATGACCTGTTCAAGGTCGCGGGAGTCTGCTGGATAGAGGCCCCGCTAGACCGGTCTTTATGGCGTTCTTTGCGGGAGACCTGTGTTCAGCTGGACGTATTTTGGCTAAAGAAGATGATGATGATGATGTACCAATTTTAATCAGCTTAAGCAACGTCGCCAACATGTCGCAACGCAAACAACAAGCTTAAGTAATCGATAGGTCTATGAGTACACGTCACGGTAATAAAATACCTTGTTCACGCCAGAAAATACGGCCACAGTTTAATTCGAAATAAAACGAAGCACAAAATCAACCGCGGAACGTGAACCAATGAAATCGCAATAAAAACCGAAGGCCGAAGATATCATAAGATCGGTATGATATTCCGAATACATTTTAACTAGAACTTGGCCCATTTCGGTACAGTTAAAATAAACAAGCTCTGTAATTTATTATAAAGAACTGCGAAAAGGCAGCCAAGGCTGAATTATGTTATTATACGATAACATATTTATTTTGCTGGAACGATTTCCTGTTTACAGTGGGAGAACTTGGCCCTTCGATATAGCTGAACGTTTAAAAATATATAAAAAATGTGCTGTAGCGTTTCATTAAAAAAATATAATATTTTTATTATATTTTACTCGAGGAGTCCCGCACTAACGCTTTTAAAGGCGCTTGCATGGTTTAAACATTAAATCGTTAATCCTGGGTTGGGGATGGCAGGACTACACATTTTGACACCCTTAACCCTGGGTTAGCAGTTAACACGGACTTAACATTAAACCGCTAGTCTCTTTCTATTATCGATAACGCTAAGAGAATAGAATAAGAATGTGGGGCTTGACTGATTGAGCCTACGAAAAATTAAGTTGAAATTATTATCCAACGGAAACCATTGAAATAATTGGCCGTAAAATTGTATGTTAGACAAGTATTTCTAAATTAATAATAGGATTACATCTGAATCTGCGTCTAATAAATAACGAGGTGCGATATTAAAAGTTGCGGTTGGCGTCTATTTTTCATGTTTTTCAACAGCATCCGATCAAAGAAAATTTGTAACGTTTGAGTTCGTTAGTTTTTCTGTGCCGTCGGTTATTTTGTTTTTTTATCTAAATACATTAATTTAATTTCATCCTGTAGGTACCTGTTCCTAGTAAATTGTGGTAATGTGATTTAATAGTATCAGCTATCCCACGCTAACATAAATGTAATTATTTGGAGATACATACTTACATATAAATTTATAACTATAACTCCTTATTGTACAAAAAATCACAAACAACATAATAACAAGATAAACAGATGTACAGAGGCGGAGTTATCTCTTAAAGGGATCTCTTCTAGTTAACCTTCGAACGATTGACATGACAACAGAAACCAGAGTAAAGAGAAAAAAATGGTTTTACTTACGTCATCGGCCATGGTGATCCTTTTTGCTATTCCACAGATAATGCTAGCATGGAAGAAACCCAATCTTCAGTACATACTAGTAACACTTCTACTACGTCTTTAATTGAACTGTGTAATCTATTAATTTTGTTTGTGCAGTCGCATCACTGTCTTTTAGATTTGGCACTTTTGTATTTCAAAAATAAACTGATTTAAGCAATCTTTTATACATCAAAAGGAATCCCTATTCTCTTAGTCACGGCACCACGCGCAAACGGCTGGAGCGATTTGCCTAATACATTTTTTTGTTGTGTTTGTTATTGTCAGGCGAAGGTTCTTATAAAACAATGTTTTGAAAATAGACTTCTTTTTTTTTGCGGTTCGGAAAGTTATTTAAAAAAGTAACTAGACATGTTATTTTATACTCTTCACGCGCTAGCCAAACCAACCGACTTGTGCGAAAATAATAAGCCTATTTATATTAAAACGACGGAACTTAATGGTGTAAATAAGATTAAAAATACATGTGACTTCTTCCAAAAGAAATAACGAACTGCGGAATATCTGGGAATGCTTCGAATAATATCATAAGGTTCAATGTCACATGCGTTTCTTTCATCAACATTGGCGATTAATATAGTTAATCGTCAGATGTTTTAGTAATTAACTAGTTCATAAAATTAAATTTATGGCGAAAAGAGTCGCTTATTTTGTACGGATTTGCTATAAACGTAGAATTAACGTTTAACGTACATTCGTTCGAGACTGTTATTTGCAATGATATTATATGTTACTATAGTAACGTATCGTGTATAAGCTCATTTGTTTTTCGTGTCGAAAACTTTCAATAATCTCAGGACTCTACCAAACAAGCTGAGAAGAAATACAAGTCTGTGGTTAAGTATATACTTCTAACTAGCTTTTGCCCGCGACTTCGTCCGCGTATACTTCATGTGTGATGTGTAGTCAACCAATTTGATCCCTAAGGCCTGGTGCTCATCTGCTAGCTATAACCATAACCGTAACCGTTGCACGTCACAGTAACCAAAAACCCTAGCGTTATGATTATTTAATTGTTATGATAATGTTTTACGACCACGAATTAAATTGGTTGGTTGTACTTTTAAGTCGAACGAAGAGTTATGCGTCAGGGTCAATCCTACTTTAAATTCTCAGTATGCAGACTGCTTGCATGAAGAGTACAGAGATAATTAAATGACACACAATAGGACGTCACGAAGACCATTTGACATTTCATATATTATGGTTGAAAATCATTTGTAGCAAGATCGAAATTTCCGGGCTTTTGCGAAAATGTTTTCTAATTTTTGAAGTGAAAACTTCTTAGCGGCGTTGTGCGCTTTTTGGGACGGGTAAAAAATGATAAACTCGCGTCAGGCGTAAGACGGACGGAGAGTTTAAGTACCAGGATATCAGGATCCTCTAAGAGTTTATTTTGAAATACGAATGAAGCTAGAGTCGCGTTCGATTTTTGAAGTGTACGTTGACTTCGTCGCTTTAACGTATGTGCGTTTGGCCAAGTGGTATAAGGTGTGGCATAACAGTACGTTCTCTCAACTGCAGTTGCAGTTCGAATCTCGTGTAGCAAAAGTTTTTTTTTTCTTTTTGCGCGATTGTGCGTGTGTGTAGGTTTCACTTCTGCCGGCACTCCCGGAGTGCTACCCGGTGTTTTTTTTTATTCAGCACCGTGTCGTAAAATTAATCCTGATTACTTCTACAGGTGGTTGGGTTAGTTTAACTGAATATACTTGTAAATGTTTTTTCAGGATTTTTGATTACGGTCGATAAATGTTTTCGGAAAATGGCGGAAGCTCCTTTACCAAAAGCTAAGGCTTTATTTAGTACCAAAGGCATTAGAGGGTAGATAAAATTTTGAAACAAAAATTAAAACAGAAACTTTACGGGAGTGTTTTATGAATCTAAACCAATCTGCTTAACTGAAAGATTCCAAAATAATTCAAAGAATGTGTTAATGTGTAATAGGTATGGTATGGTTATTTAATGTAGGTACATATTTGTGTTTGTTTCTTTAAAATGATATCTGCACCACCTCCTTTAATCTATTCCGTATGTACCTACTGCTATCTATTACTAAGGTAGCCTGGAAGATCGCTCTGGAGCGTTAAGTTCACCAATTGCTTACCTTAGTAATTTTTTGTATGTACCTGTTGTCTACGTTGTTTATTATTGTGGTAAAATATGGTGTTTAATAGTCATTGTATTGTACAAAGAGAGGTCGACAGACGGGCATGTCGCTACATACGTTGTCTTAAGGACAGAAATTTACATACTTTTATTAGATACGTGCCGATTTTATACATTCTAGTACAGAAGCTTCGCTTCGTCTAATACCGGGTGAAACAACGCAGCGTTAGTTACAAGATCCTATCCAAAGGCTTGTAGTGTTAATTATGTATTCCAACAACAAGATTTACGTGTCTGTCGTAACTAGATGTCCGAGATTCCTTTACGGTTTATTGGACTTTCCGAGTACACTAAGATTCAAATTAAGAATATTTAAGAAATACTACATGTACAATACATGTCCAGCGTTGTGTTAGGTATGTATTAAAATCCATAAAGTTTAAAATGTATAATGGATTAAATACATAATACACAAAATACATAATGTTCAATTGTATATTATTAATTTTGCCATTTTTCAATTGACAGACACTGCTTAACTAATCGTAGTGTAATGTTCAGATAAGCATAAGCTATCTGGCTTAATAGCCAAAGTTTTTGTACGCCAACCGGCAAGACATAGTGCAACACTAAGAAATGTAACATCTCTGTATTTATGCAGCCATCATCTATGTTTCACAAATAAACACAAACTGTATTAGTAATAAGCAATATTTTTTAGTTATAATTTTTATGGTGGTGGTACCTTGGGAACGGAAATAAAATATTTTTCTTTCTTTCTTCTAAATAAAATACTTTTAACTTTTTTTTTTTTCAAAATATATAAAGCAAATATACTCAGAAAATTGCAAATTAACAGAATTGCTATAAACTAAACCTAACTTAAACTAATCTATAATAACGCTATAAAAAATTCATATACTTACCTAATAGTTTCACAGAAAATGGTATTATATATTTTGAAATAAGTATTATGCATTTTAACCTATTATACATTTTAAACTTTATATATTCTGATCCGCTTCCATTGTGTCATATATACATAATATACAGGCTGGAGATGAGAATGATACATTACAATTAAACGGAGAGGATTTTTCAGGGATAGCCGCTCTGGGAGATTTGGAAGTCTGTCACATAAGACCCTACTGAGCTTTACGAAAGACCGATACTAGTCCAATCGTTTCCATATTAGGTATTATCGTGAGTTGCATCGTTTGAATACTTGTAGGTACCTATCAGTTTTCATAACTTCATTGAGACTTAGGTATATTAGTAAAATCTGCCATTTTACAATTAGCGTTGAAATGATTGAGTGCTTCTAAGATTTAAGATATAAAAAAAACAAAAAATCATGAAAAATGATCTAAAGCTAATAAGTCACGTACAACAGATTCCGTTCTGTAAAATAAACTCAATCCCTAAAAGCCGTGCGTATAAAAACCGTACGTGTAACAGTAAATCGTCATGTCATGCGAAACTCAATTAGTACCTTGTATTTTATTTGACAAGCCTTTCCCACAGGTGGACTGTAAAAATTTACGGCACCCCTTTGTCCCTTTTATGGCCTCGATTCGGACACACAATCTGCAATCGCTATAATCGAGTGGAAAATATCGTTGTCGACTTGCTTTATCGTTTAACGATTATCGTGTTAACATTCGATTTTTACTCGATCAAAATTGACTTGAACAGGGTAATGTGATTAATTTTCAAACTGATACGTAACTAGTGGCCAGTTCCTGGAAAAAGTTGGATGTTGGATTTGGGATGAAGTCGATTTAGTAGTGTCAAAATAAAATAAGGTGCTATCAAGCTTTAAGGGTGCGACTACACCGCCGCTTAAAAAACGGTGACGTTATACGGAATCGCAACAAAATGTATGAAGAAACGGTGAGAAAACGTGACGCATACGACTGCGTATACGCGGCGGTTTGGTCGCACCCTAAACCAATGACTAAATCTAGATTTAATTATTTTTACTAGACAACGTCATGATACTTTAGAAAGGGCTCGAAGCGTCGACATTTGTAAATCTTTGAACGCGATCTTTTACGTCAAGTTAATTTAGTTTAGGGCCTGTTTCACCACTCTGTAAAGTTGCTTATATCTTAAATGTCAGTAATCTATGATTCTCTCTCTATTTCTTACTACGAAACAGGCAGAGACGACATCATATATAACTAATTAAAATATCAGTGTCTTAACTGAGAGGTGAACTGTTTCACCTCTCTTAATATCTTAAGTTTAGATTTTATTTAGTATTTGATTTCAAATTTACCTTAATTCTCAAAGTTTTCTGCCGCCTGTACAACAAATCCGAATCACTTGAGCACAACCACAATCACTGTATCGTTTAAATGACACTGTCAACAAACATCGCGGGTAATGTCTTTTAACCGCTCGAATCTGGGTTCCGATTTCGAAAAGTGCCACAACGACCGCACGCGAGCACTCTCCAGGCAGAAGAGGCCAGATTTTCACTCATAAAAATAACTCGCCAACGAAAAACATCGTTTTCCGTGTAATAACGTAAACATTCGTAACGCTTTTATCGTACGGTATCTTTGACATCGCGATTTCGACTGGCTAAATTTAACTGTGTTGTTGGTACCACCGTTGCAGCGTTCGGCCGGATGAATCGATTGCTAGCTATGCGCTTACGATTAATCGGTGTCGGTAGCGAGTGATCGCCCGATAACGTTGTGCAGATGTTTTTTTAAATTTTAATTTTGGAACGCGGAACGGTCACCTTTTTTATGGAAGGATCGTGTAGAAACTGTAGGTGGTGGGTTTACGTTTGAGGAATGGTTCTTGTATGCGTTGGTGTATTGTTTTTATTCATTTGAAAGCTGCTAAGTGTCTGCAGTGTTGTTTATTGATATCGGATATTTAGACATCCTTTAAATCTAAAATGCTTGAATTAAAGAGAAACGGGGGTTTGATATCCGGGCCGAAAATAATAAAAATAACACAAAATCTGAAGTAAAACGTACCAGATCAAGTGACGTATTTTACGGTATCTATAACTATTCATGTACACGCATGATGGATGGATTGGATACCATTTGCCGATATTGTGTTTTATTCTACACTTAATAAATTTCATTCTATGGGCAGTGGTGATCGCTTACCATCAGGTGACCCACTTGCTCGCTTGCCTTCCTATTCACATAAAAAATGATCTGTAGAATTTTCCTTCATTGTGAGAAACAACGTTAAAATGAAACTGAAACTGAGAGACTAATCAATTCAGTTATCTAATCTAACTAATATTATAAATGCGAAAGTATGGATGGATGGATGGATGGATGGATGTTTGTTTGTTACTCAATGACGCCAGAACGGCCCAACAGATCTGGATGAAATTTGGCACATAGATAGAGAAAAGTCTGGAATAGCATATAGGCTACTTTTTATCCCGGAAAATTGCGTAGTTCCCGCGGGATAGCGATAAACGATTTCTTTGCAAACGAAGTCGCTGGCAACAGCTAGTATTAAAATAAAATACACCATTTAAAGAGTGTGCCCTCGTATGGCTATAGATCCAAGCACGCCTTGATAAAGGACCAGGGATGGGTCCGAAACGTGTAGGACTTACTTTTACAACAAATCCACAAGTAATCCTAATTTTAATTGTCAATCATAAGTTCAATAGAGAGCTAAAACACAATAAAGTGTATCAATTCAAACAGATTCCTTTATTCACTGTAACTTCTAGATAGGTACATAACTTACGTAATTTTGCCAATTGGCTTTTGTGTCTCTGTGGTAATAAAACTGAGAAATAAAACAATTCATTAGAGAACGTATACTGACTTGTTGTTAAAGTGTTCTTTGATCTTTCTGCCAAAATGTAGTCGCCACAAACCACACTTGACTAACGTATCTTAATAACCCCATGTTAATTTTATAGTCGTATAATATGAGTCGTGTAAATAAGTATGCTTTTGTAATAAATTATAGCTACTGGAAATTAGTAATGGAAACCTCCAGGGTGGGCTGAGGGCTCTATCAAAGTTGTAATAAAAATTAACCTAAAACGAGATATGTGTAGCTCACAAAAACCACGTCTTTATCCTTGACGGGGTATACAGAGCCTAAAGTAACAAAACCCAACGGCCACGTTTAGCATGATTGTGGGCGTATAGGTGGAAAGGGGAATCAAAATAGTGATGGGTTGCTAGCCGCATCGTCTATAACATGATTCCTAAGATGTTTGCCCATTCCCTCGATGGGCTTTTGCCATATATGGGCGGGAAGAGAAGATACTGGTACATTTCATGTTATTTCTTGACTTCCAATATGGAAGACAGTATAAATAAAATAATGGGGGTCCCTTTTTGTCCCATAATTTTTTTACTCCTAATTTCGCAAGTCAGAATTTGATGGTCATATTATTTATGCACATAAGTATCAATAGTCATAAAAGTTGAAGTTCATACCGCTCATTTATTCTAATAATTGTGGTGTATAATTTGGAATACCATACACGACAAAAGTCATAAAATTGACATCTATAATATTAAAATACATATCAATACATATTCAGAAATACTTTAGGGCATATATCTTAAAGTCATAACTGTTTTTAGTAATATTTATCCATTGAATAACGTTTACTGGGTACTTTAAATTAATATTCATAACATCTGAAGGCATATCGATACATATTCAGAAATATTTTTAGACATATATTGTGACGTAATAATCTTCGATGTTCATAATTAATAACAGCATAACTAATTTCATTTTCTTAGTATTTTAGTGAGCGAGCGAAGCGAGCGAGCAAGATGGTCCAGAAAAAAAGCGAGTCGGATAGGTTAGGTTCAGAAGGCTAAGGCGGGAGCGAAGCGAAGCGTAGCTACCGCCTTAGCCTTCGATGTTAGGTTTTTTTTTAATCATCCCTATGCATATTTTTTCACTAAATATACAAAGACAACTACCCTCCTACTACTCCTAGAAGTACCCACTCGGGTTTTTAACACGGATGGCACTTTTAGAAATGCAAAATGGTAAATATGTTAGTGCTACGATAGTATGTTATTACAAACTAATTTTATAACTAACAATAATTTATGACGTTCAACAATTATAATATGCTGTGTCCTGTCAATTGTTCTAAGGTCAACTGGAAGAAATCCCTTGTAGGGATAAGTTCGCCTTTGTACATTTGTATTGTCCTGTATTTACCTTTTTCATGTGTTTTATGTACAATAAAGAGTTATACATACATACATATGCGATTTTATGACCAGTAATATTATGATATATAATACAATCATGTCATTGAATGTTATTACCAACAAATATTGTGACTAACAATAATTATACACTGCGATAAAAGCCTTACCAACAATTATTATAAGTGATAATATGACATTAATTATTATGAAAAGTGATACAAGTAATCCATCGATTGTTATGTTAATAAACATTATGACTCAGAATAATTATGACCAATGATAATAGTAACTTCACTTTATGACGTAATATTTTATGACTATCAATATTATGACCAACAAAATTTATGAAAAAAAACGTTATGGATTTCAAAATTATGACCAAAAACTTTATGGGACAAATTATGGACCCAAAATAATGCTTTTGTAATAAATTATGGCTTCCCGAAATTGAGGACTCTATCAAAGTTGTGAAAACAATCTAAACGCGGGAACTATTCAATTTTCCGGGGTGAAAAGTAGTCTATAACCTGGCCGGTGATTTTCTCAATAGATTAGTAAAACTGCATCAAAATCCGTTCAGCCGTTTTCACGTGATGCGTTCGTAATTATTGATTCTAAGTATACCCAGCCAATTTTTTTTAACATAATGCACAGACTTTCGACCCCCTTTAGCTTTATTATACAAGAATTGCTCGTTTAAATATATACCACTTTTTTACCATGTCTAAAGCAAAATAAATTATTTCATTTCATTTCATTTCATTTAGATACCTAGATTAGATAGGTAGATAGATTGTTTTTTTTTTCGGTCCCGTCTGAGTTATTTCAGCACTAAATATTAATGTAACGTAGGTATAGTTGAAACCAGCGTTTCCCAACCTTTTTAAGCCACGGACCCCTAGGAAATTAAGCACAATTTTCACGGACCCCTTTAATAAAATAAACAGCAAAAAAAATCGGATTAGGTATTTATTTTAGTTACTACAGATACAAAAATACGAGACCTATTAGCATTACGTAATGGTCCAGAGATGACAGGTTGGGAAACACTGGTATAAACTATATCCATGTCTATAACGTATAAAATAATAAGCTATTTAGGTACTAAAGTCTGTCAAAGTTTCTAATACTACCAGGTTTTTGAATTGAAAACTTCTTTAGCGGCGCTGAGCACTTTTTGGGATGGGTAAAAAATGTTAAACTCGCGTCAGGCGTAAGACGGAGGGAGAGTTTAAGTTTCAGGATATCAAGATCCTCTAAGAGCTTATTTTGAAATACGAACGAAGCTAGAGTCGCGTTCGATTTTTGAAGTGTACCTACGTTAATTTCGTCGCTTTAACGTATGTGCGTTGGGCCTAGTGGTATAAGGCGTGGAATAACAGTGTGTTCTCTCACCTGAGAGACGCCTCGTCACCAGCTAGCTTATTACGTAACTCGCTCGCAATCGCCATCGTGTTCATTTTGACAATTCTTGTATGAATGTGACAGCTAGCTGATTCCGATGCCAATTGTCAGCCCATACATGAACTGTCAAAATGAAAACGATGGTGATCGCGAGCGAGTTACGTAATAAGCGTGCTGACCGCAGTTAAAATCTCGTGTATTTCTTTTCTTTTTGCGCGAGCGTGCGTGTGTGTAGTTTTCACTTCTGCCGGGCCTCCCGGAGTGCTACCCGGTGTTTTTTTCCCCCAAACAACTTTATTGTAACCAGGGTTTTCTCTCCATTGTATTATGTATAGAATTCAGCCTTCTTACCCACTGAGGCGTGACATATTATGATAATAATAAACAATTTGTTAAAAATAACGATTTCTCGTGTACCTAATCGGTCGGGCGGTAAATCACTGCGGTAACGAAGCGATTGAGAACGATGGTATCTTTGTAAGGATATGCCCTCTGGGTTCCGTACGTAACTGAGGTACGAGTTGCAGTGGCGTGGCGTCCATAGAACTCGATTCCCACCGGCTTGCCTATTTTAAGGCAGTTGTGCAGAATTAGAGGAAAAGGCTAGTTATGTTCCCTTCGGCTTGCCTTCTGATATACTTGACGCCACGCCACTGACGAGTGGTGACACCATTGGAACGATAGACAGATAGACAACGAGCCGCCTGAGTCACTTTTAACCGACGAAAAAAACGGAGGAGGTTCGTATTTATATTTGAGAGTTCTGTACAAATTCGGCAAGTAATAATAATAATAATAATAATAGCTTTTATTTCCGACCAACATGGATCATTGAGTTAGTTACAATTCAAAAACTTATTCCAGTATTAGTAATCAATTAGGTACAAAATTATCAAATAAATTCGGGTGGTAGGGCCTTGTGCAAGGTCCGTCCGGATCGCTACCAGCATCTTACTCGCTAATCCTGCCGCTAAGCAGCAGTGCTTGCGCTGCTGTGTTCCGGTGTGGAGAGTAAGACAGCCGGGGGAGGCATTTCATCTTAGCCCTCTAGGTTGGCAACGCATCTGCAATCCCTCCGGGGTTGCGGGTGTCTATGGGCAGTGGTGATCGCTTACCATCAGGTGACCCACTTGCTCGTTTGCCTTCCTATTGACATAAAAAAATAAAATAAAATAATAACTCAATTCTTAATCAAATTAATATAAAATCCAATGTGCAAGTGAATATAAAATCCAATTTTAGCAGAGCCCTGCTTCTAAGCAAAAGTGTAAGCAGTGTGAGGTAATTTTACATTGGTCGTGTGTAGCATGTAGGCGATAGATAAACATAGGTTCTTATATAGCCCACCCAACGAAGGAATCTCGGGGGGAAAAAACTCGTGTATAAGCGTATTTTGGCGTAGTTGTAAAGAATGGTGTTTTAAACCACATACTAAAAGCACTGATAGTTAGGGGTGGAGCTAACGGGTGTAAAACACCACTCTCTACAACTATGCCAAAATTCGCTTATACCAGTAAGGTCCAAAAGTTCCTGGCCGTATATATTTAAAAGAAGAAAACAAGAAACAAATGAATGTCATTTTGTTTGTCATTTATTCAGCTATTGTGTGGATTATTTCGTGGGTTGTAACTTTCGTTTTCATCAAATTTTCTGTGATTTAAATATAAAAAGCGGTGTAATTTGTACAATGTTCAAATTGGAGTATCGATCAGTGATAAAATTTCTGACAAAGGAAGGCATAAGTCCAACTATAATCAAAGAAAGGTTAGATAACGTGTACGGGAATTCCTCCCCTTCGTTTTCGACTGTTAAGGATTGGTGTAAGCAGTTTCGTTTAGGGCGTGAGTCCATCGATGACGAACCCCGACCAGGCCGCCCTGTTGAGGTTCTTACGCAAGATAACGTCGATTTAGTCGAACAAGAGGTACTGAAGGACAGAAGACTAAAGACGAAGGAAATAGCGTCAAGAACGGGACTTATGAAAATAACAGACCTTAGGATTCTAAACGACCACCTAAACATGAATAAAGTTAGTGCAAGATGGGTCCCGAAACTTCTCTCGAGTGCTAAGCGAGCTGAACGAGTGGCGTGCTCCAAGGAACTTCTGGAGGAGTTCAAGTCATGTGAGAGTGATTTTATCCAGTCCATTGTTACCGGAGACGAAACTATGGTCTTATACTATGATCCTCTTTCAAAAAGAGAGTCGATGGAGTGGCGTCGTTCTGGGGAAGCACCCCCTCGAAAGGCAAAGGTGTGCCAATCTACCAAAAAGATAATGGCCACAATATTTTGGGATTGCGAAGGGATATTGCTTATAGATATCAAAGAACGCAATCAGACAGTAAACGGCAGTTACTATGCTTGCCTTATAGACCAGTTGCGAGAAGCAATTAAGCTTAAACCTCGAGGAAAACTCAGCAGGGGTGTCCGTCTTCTTCATGACAATGCGCCTGTCCACACGGCTGCAGTTGTAAAGGCGGCTATATCTAAATGTGGATTTAAAACAATCCGTCACCCACTTTACAGCCCTGATCTAGCCCCAAGCGACTATTTTTTATTTTCTAAACTTAAATCGGACTTAAGGGGGAGAAAATTTTCGTCCAATGATGAGGTCGCTGCTGCAGTTTTCGAGCATTTCGAAGACAAAACTTCCGAATATTTTTTTAAAGGCATAGAAATGTTAATCAAACGATCTGAAAAATGTATAACAATAGGAGGAGACTACATTGAAAAATAAAAATATATTTTTTAACCTAAACGTTAATTTTCATTATTAGGCCGGAAACTTTTGAACCTTACCACGTACACGAGTTTTCTCCCCTGAGACTGTTTTTGGGCTTCGTAGTACCTACGCTCTTATACATGCTATAGATTATTTACTCATGTCATGATATACTTACGATCTGCCCCAACTGAAAATCGAACCCGAGATTTTTGCTTCGGAGTCACTCTGACCGCTATGCTTATTGGTCGAAATTTATTTAGACTTCCAAAGTTCCAATGAACATTATGTCATGCGACAAAATTAAGTAGACATTTTGCGTGCAATATTTAAGTAGGTAAATACCCCAAAGGTTCAATTTACTAATAGATTAGTTCATGTCTGACCCAGTTATTAAGTATGTCCTTTTCAAACACGAATACCAATGTTTGATCGATTATCTTCTCTACATAGACATACCTACTCATCTAACACCGATGTCAAAGGAAATTAGTATGATTTGTTATTTACTCGAAGGATTATAAGCGACAAATAAAATGGCAATGCCTGTCGCGAAACGCTATCAAAAGCAGTAGGCCCGACAACCAGTCTGACATTTCCTACCATCTGAGAGTTCTGCATTATCGATTGTGTTTGTGGATACATTCATCAGAACCATCTTATCCTGCGCCATGACGCTTTGACAAACATCCCCTTTCATGCCCAAAAGGGTGTTCAAGGGGGGATAGGACAAAGGTCGCGCTACGCTGGCCGGGATAATAGCATACACGCATACCACGCACACAATAAAACACCCCCGCGCAGCCGCAGTAGCTCACTACCCCACCCTACTCACTTGTAGTCCGTAACCGGCAAAATTCTTGTACACCCCGTACTAACGTCTAAAGCAACAACTTGCTCCAACTTGCTGTAAAAATAAGTTATAAATAACCTTTAAATCGCGCTATTAACGCTTACGGCTTTTTTAATGTGGCTTAGTGTTTTTCTAATATAATTCTTAATTTAGTCATCGAAGTGCGGAAATGGATTTGTATACTGTTAGCGGTACGAAAATGGCGGACGAGTCGCGCTCACTGTAGGCGTCACTGGATTCAAACCAGATTTTAAAAAAATATGTTAGTGAGGACTTTGAGTGAGGTCTAGCGATTGGTCGGTAGTGCAAGGACGCTCGTTAATCGATATTGTAGGCTATGCCTTTGAGGTGTTAGGTGGTAGGTTTTACGCTGTCGCTGGCGAGCTGCTGTCGATGTCAGAAGAGGAAGAAGAGTAGATTCGCGAGCGAAGAAGCCATGACCACTGAAACGGCGACGCCTACCCAGGTAAGCTGGCTTGCCGCATTACGCGCTTTGTTTCAAAGCGATTCAAGGACAGCCTTGACGGCTGTTGAGTTATATAATACTGTCTTTACCTAAAGCTTTGATGGATTATACCTACACGATTTTCTAATAAATACGACCCAAATGTATGTTTTTTACAAGGACTGTAATTTGTCGCGAGAAAACATTGTATTATTAGAATGTTTCGTCCGTTTTGATCGCAAGAGGTAAAATGTACCTAGTAATTTCGCGGAAATGAACGTATAACATTTCGCATTATGATTTCTTCTATATGATGTATATTTAGCTGAGCTTCCTGCAGTTTTTGTGTGTTAGCTGCCATCGTTTTTAGCCTTAGCGTTCGGCATTTTAATGATCTAAAGTGGCAATGACGGAATCACTGAGAGTAACGATGTTTAGAGACTGTTATAGAAGAAAATAAGTTACTAATCGCTGTTGTAAAGGCAACATCAAGATTACCTTAACCTTCAATTAAATTTGTATTAAACTTCTATTTATAACCTAGACCGGCGACAAATTACTGAAGTAATTTCCGTCAGAAACTTTTATGAAACAAACGTGACTAATAGGCGGCGTTTGTCGTCGGTGTCATTAATTATAATGTTAACAAATAAGACACTTGAAAAACACATTATTTGTGTTACATTATTGAGAGTGGCTATTCTAAAATTAAACTAATTTGACAAACTTGATGCTGATTGGTAGGTTCCAGTTCTCTTCACGATGAAAGAAGATAACGATACAACGAAACAGAAAGAAAAAGGAATTATAGGAGAAACGGAAACCACGTATAGATGTAAAATAATTGTTGACTGTAGGTACGTGTAAAAGTGTCAAAATGTCTGACCACGTAACCACCGTTGTAAGTCTTTCGTTTTGCAGATTAGAAATATGTTTTGATGATTTTTGAAGACTGGAAATCCGAAAATTACTCCTTTAAAAACTAATCATGAAGAGTATAGCGTGCACGTTACTATTATGCCATAGAAGAATCTAACTAATATTATAAATGCGAAAGTATGGATGAATGGATGTTTGTTTGTTACTCAATCACGCCAGAACGGCCCAACGGATCCGGATGAAATTCGGCACATAGATAGAGAAAAGTCTGGAATAGCACATAGGCTACTTTTTATCCCGGAAAATTGCGTAGTTCCCGCGGGATAGCGATAAACGAATTCCTTGCGGACGAAGTCGCTGGCAACAGCTTGTTACTAATAAAGAGGAGTCATCATACAATTTAATATTGATAAATAATTAAAGTCGAAAAACTGTTTCGGGTAGTATATACATAGTGTGACGTAATCAAAGTGCTATATCTAATTCCATCATTTTATTGGCTCTTCCTGTAAATTCAAAATCAATACTCTTACCAATATTTTGTATCAAATGAGGCACAAAATAATACAAATAATTGTGTTACCGTGTTCCCAATGGAGTCTTTTTCCTCCAGCTCAAAGTCTGATAAAGTTACGACTCCGAGTAATCGAATAAATTAGTCTGGGAAACGAACTGTCATCGAATTTGTCTTCGCCGATATTCGTGTAGGAAATTGGAGATGTTCAAATTTGATGTAACAATTATAAACAAAATTAAGCATTATAATACGTTCACTGATTGTGTTGTTTTACCGGAAGAACTACCGTAGGAAGACCCCCACAAGATGGACTGATGATCTGGCGAAGGTCGCTGGAGTCCGCTAGATGAGGGCCTCGCAGGATTGGTCTGTGGGGCACTCTTTGGGTAGGCCAATGATCAGCGTTGGATGTCTTTTGGCTAATGATGGTGTTCAAGAGTTATATTTCTGACAGTTAATTCAGATTCTGTGGTGACCGAAAGAATTACGGCAAATCACTGCTGGCTATTTTGGAGTTAAGTTGCTTTTTTTCCAAAATTGGTCATGAAAAGGTTCTTAATATATTAATTATACCGAATAATTCTTCATGATTTTAATGAATAAAAATATGTAATCTAAAGGCTTCAGTCAGATTCAGATAAGTTTCCTACTTTATCAAATTCATCTCATCTCAAGTTAGGTATATGCTGCTATGCTGGGGATAGGATTCCTGAGGGGGAAAGAAGGAATGAAAAAATATTTTGGCTCCATTAGTCTCACAATAGAACTTAATATTAAGAAGTTTGAGCAGGCTCTCACGCGGGTCCAATGCGGATTGGTGACTTCACACACACGTTTGAATTGCTTCGCAGATATACAGATTTTTTCCAGATGTTTTTCCTTACCGAAATCCTTATGGTAAAAAATACGGGAGCGGATCAGAATATTTAAAGTTTAAAATGTATAATGGGTTAAAATACATAATGGTTCAAAATATATAATGCCATTTTCTGTGAAACCATTAACTAGATGAACTTCTTTGATAGATTGGTTTAGGTTAGGTTAGGTTTAGTTTATAACAATTCTGTTGATTTGCAATTTTCTGAGAGAATCGCATTATATATTTTGAAACATTATGTATTTTAACCTATTATACATTTTGAATTTTATGTATTTTAATACGTTCCTAAAAATACCCTGTATTTCTTCGACTTTCTATTTAATCCTATCATTCGCCACGAACAGGCTGCACTGAGGGGCAAATGTATCGGGTACATTCCATACAAAGCTTCGTACAAAGTAAGCCTTTATTTTTGCTCCCCGGTGTACCGGAGCAAGGACGGTGCCTGATCGATCCATAGCTCCCGGGAGGCTGTAATAACCTTGCTGGTTTTCATTTCCAAGGCAATCATATTGCTTTGTTCTTTGGGATTGAAGTGAAGCTGGCATTATTGATGTAATGAGTACTTGATAAGGTAACCTATAGACCTATCGCTTAAGTGAGTCCTCGCCCGCGCGTGTACGGGGGGGCAGGGTAGGACGACAAAGGGAACCGAGAGCGGTGCGGGCAGGTAGTGCGGGTAGGGTGGTTTTTTTTTTTTTTTGTACGATAATGAACAAATCGCAGTCCTCGCGAGAGGTACGGGCGACTAGGGTAGGGTGGTAGGACTCAGGTAAGCGGTCGGTCTATATTTACTTCCCACTGTTGGCTGTTGGCCTATACTCAGGACGATAGAGTTGTAGTTGTACCATTGTTTCAATTTTATTTCCTGGGAAGTGAATAAAGTCATAAACAAAATCATGTTTTTTCTGTGAAGCCGTAGGTACAAGACTATTTTGCAGGTAGTTTTTATTCTATCAGCGCTTTTGGAAAGACCATCGTTGCCAGATAGAAAATATTTTTACAAAAATACAATATTGTTAACGACTAAAATATACTCGGAGACGTTGAATTCCCGTAGGGCAAATTAGAATATAGCTATTGCTTTAAAAATAAAGAAGATATAGTTTGATTTATATTCATGTCAGGTACATTTAACGCGAGGAGAAGAATCAACGGCTGGGGCCTTACCATGACGTCCTAATTCCGAATCGTTCAAGTTTTAGCTCTCACTTTTAGTATGAATCTGACAGCGAGTGAACCTAAACTGAATCGCATTAAGACGTCATGGTAGGGCCCCTGATATCATTGGATAATGAAATTCAAATATTACTCGAACTATGGCCATAAAGATTATACATCGGTCTTTTCTGCTAATTTTGGCTTCGTAGAGCGTTGTATCGCT
The DNA here is from genome assembly GCA_963854515.1 of Pandemis heparana. Taxonomy (NCBI): domain Eukaryota; kingdom Metazoa; phylum Arthropoda; class Insecta; order Lepidoptera; family Tortricidae; genus Pandemis; species Pandemis heparana. Next base: position 7,318,539 of record OY978030.1, on the reverse strand, counting down.
CTAACTTACGTGACACTAATAGTAATTCCAAAGACCGAAGTGCAATCTTTATAGCCGGGTACTGTTACTCATCGATAGCTCTAGTTCTAACATTATAGTCAAGAACGAAGAAATTGATTATATCCAGGTTCAATGTTTCAGACCTTTTCCACGTTCTATTTCTTACCTCTTCCCGAGCCTATTTAGCAGCAATTTGCCGATCCATTAACAGCGCCCTTGACTCGTATCGTGTTACGGTATCATATGCCGATTATTAGCGGTATTTACGGAACAGCTGATGTTCTATAAAAAGGACTATTGAAGCAACGTTTGTTTAGTGTGGGTTAAGGAAATGGGGTTGAGTGTTCGGTGTCGAGTTACTATTAACCAGGTGGAGGCCTTTCAGTTATACAATATCCTCGATAGATGCTAGCCGTGTTCTAGCAGTTAACTTTGTTTGACATTGAAGCTTGTAAATAGCAAGCTAAAGTGAGGGTGTACGCAGATTAAAAAAAATGTTAATCATCATCATCATACGATGATACGGAGGCTCTACTTCGCGTCAACTCCTAACAACATTCATGAACATACAAACACACATACACATACACGCACACAAACAGATACACACAAGCGCACAAGTTCTTAAAGCTGTTTTGTTTTTGCTTTTGTGTTTCGCTCCTATTTTTATTAATTTTATTTTAATTTTTAGTTTGAAATTACCTTACCTTCTAACTGACATGCATGCATGATGCTGATGTGCATTCGTGTTTTCCTGTATTAATCTTTTTCATGTGTTTTATGTACAATTAAGAGTTTTACATACATACATACTGACGTCTACTAACCACTGTAAGTTAATTTGTCTTGTATAGTGCGCTCCAAGGTCCCAAGATACAGGCTCTGCCTAGTTTGGGGTCTGCCAGACAATCGTTTTTGTATACTGCTGATGTGTTTTTTACGAAATAAATTTATTCTTATTCTTATTCTATTCTCATATCTGTCAGGTACGGCCACTGGTGGACATAGGCCTTCCCAAAAAAATGTTATTTGTTCTAAAAAAACGGTAAACATTATTATATGGCTAAGTTGGTTGGCCTCGACGTCCTTGCCAGAAGTTTCTTGTTTGCTTCGGCGATCCGGTCATTAATCTTCTATACTTTTCCTCTTTGCTGTATTAGTTGTTATATTCAGATGATTGATGATTATATCTTAGCTACCTTTCTGTATTAGTGTATTATTTGGTCTTCCTTTCATTATTATTAACATAACTTGTTGTTTATGGTTACTTAATATTCTTTAACTTTTTATGGAAACGGAAGTCAGTCCAAGCTGAGTCTAGATAGCCTAGTGGTTAGTGATCCTGTCTATGCAGCTAGAGGTCCCGGGTTTGAACCCGGGTAGGGGCAGGCACTTGTATGATAAATATAAATGTTTAAATGTTATATTTAACTATGTTTATCCGTCATCTAGTACCCATAGTACAAGCTTTACTTAGGTCGGGAGTCGGGACTCAATCGATTGGTGTAAATTGACAACATTTCATATTTCTGAGCCTATAATTTTAATGGTTCTCTGTATTTTGTTTGAAAAGATGAACATGCTGACAGTTTAATTTTTTCGCTAGGGCTTGTATTTAATTTATAATTAATTTATTAATTTGTGCTTATTCTAAAAGGGCGTAACTCCGATACTATCACAGAATACACACTTATCCCTTTGTCTTTTCTCTATAGAAAAAAAAACTGACGTTAATTTCAAATTGTCAATGTCAGGCCCTATTCTTCAATATTCGATTTTCGAGGTTCGCTTCGTGCTGTTCCGCTCATACTAATAGTCATTATCTTGAGCTTGAGAGTGAGAGAGAAGGCATGCAACGAACTTCGAAAACAGAATTCCAGAGTTGCCTCCCTTGTACTTTGAAGTTGTCAAAAATACAAAATTATGATCGCTTATTTTTTCTCGTGAAAAAAGCAAAGGCGTTTCACCTATCCTGTGGTAGTTTTGGTAAAATTAGGAGATATTTTTAATTAATTTTTATTTTTTATAATAAGCGATATTAAAATTATATAAACATATTACAGTGATCAGGAGGCAAAATGCTTTCAAACCACATATACATTTTCAGGTGTTATAAAAATGAAATGTTGTCAATTGTCCCATGATATATTATTATGTATTTACTTATTACAAAGTTGTTGCTATTTGTCTTTCCGTTGTAATAAATCGTAGGAGGGTAATGACGTTTGACCCAAGCGGTTAAAACACTTGAAATTCAACGCCGTCTACAAAATGGCTTAAACATTGCAAAAAAAGGCCGTAAAAACCTCATAAAGCACCCAAATAATTGAATTAAAAGCAGCTAATTGAATTAATGTGCTAGAAACATAAAGGCTTGCTGGCGAGGCGTGGTGTGTCACGGCCGCCGTGTAATTGAGGCATGGCATGTGAAAATTTGCGACAGAAAAGATGACTGACTTAATAAAATGATAGCGGAGTTGGATTCGGATATTCTCCGCCAATACACCGACGTTCATGTCTTCAGAATCAGAATCAGAATCAGAAATCTAATCTTGCATTACGATCTAATTAATGAAGTAACCTTTTCTGTAACAATATGTATTAATGTAGTTTTTTTAAGTGTTTACTTTTATTTAATTTTTGGAGATTTGTGTGACTTCACTTCAGAGTCGTGTAAGTAGTCAGGTAAAGATATCATGCAAAATCCTTTCTTATCGTTTTATCTTGGAAGTGTTCGTATCGTATGGTATAATTTGACATGCTGCTTCAGTCAGACTCATAGACACATTGGCATCATTCGAAAGTAATCGTGTTTTGTAAAAGGATTTTGCACAATTTTATATGGTGGAGCAAGCTTATTTTTTACAAAAAGTAGGAAGAAAGAAAATTTGTACATAGGAAATGATGAAAAGTTATTAGAAGATGTAGGATGAAATTGACACAAATAATAAACACGCTTAGCCTCTTCAAATTGACGTTGAATTAATCAGGTGGAAAAACATATCTGACGAAAAATATAATGATTTATGAATAAACGAAATCGCTAATGGAGAAAGATAAATTTAGCGAAAAGCGGAATAAGTTTTCTTAAGATCAATCAATTATTTCATCGAAAACAAAATAATTACCATCTCAAAGAGTGCCTATAGGTATCTACTTAGTTCAAGACAAGTTGACGATAAAGTTATCCAGGTAAAGAGTTCCTGAATTAATAATCGAAAAGTTAATCTACTAAGTGACTCGTGTCGAGCTAAAAGCGGTAGTCTTATAAAATAGACGGTTTTAAGACAGCTATATAACGCAGAACATGGTGAATAAAGGTCAAGGCTTGTGGCGCTAAGATTCATTTATTTATCTAGAACTAACCACAGAAAGCTACAGAAAGTCTAAAATTATGTAGACAACGGCGGAATTTAAAAAAATATCTGTTAAAAAGTTTCAAATTTCTTTTCAAAAATCTACAGCAACTGAATTTTTATGTGTTTGAGGGGTAGCTAGGGTAGGTAAATACATAAATTAATGCATAAAAGATGTAAAAACGCAAATCACGTCAGGGGTTCCTAGTAAACGACTTCTGAACTAACACGTGTCCATTGTATTATTAAGTAGAGATACCCTGGTGGCTATAGACAAATTATAGAAGCGTGTCGTATTTCCCCTCTAATTCTTTGATGAAGGGAATAATTATCATTAGATGAAAATAAGATGTCATCAACGATAAAAAGAAATCCGAGCAAATTAAAACCGACCAAATTCGTGTTCGGGTATGTATACATAATATAAAAACGATACTGTTCCACAAGGTAGTTGCATGGGCCGTCTTTTGTTCTTAAGAAGTAAACGCGAAATCATTCATTTTAATACTATTATATTAAACAAAGCTTTGGTCGCAAACAAATCCCAAAAGAACCACAGTATCTATTTTATCGTGGCGTTGGTAAATTTGAATAAAAGGGTGCATAATCGAATCATTTGTTTATCTTCTTTTACATTACGGTTTTTAATCAACCGGATGGAATAAATTTGGGAAAGAATCGCTTTAATAATGTAATGCAAATTTGGAGGGATTCTAGAATACATTTTGTGGAAAGAGACTGAGAAAGTCTTGGCCCAAATCGAATGAGCTTTTGAAGTTCAGAAAATCAAAGAAACGAGAAGCAAAATTTACAAGAAATAAGAAATAAGATTCCTGATGGAGAGATTAGAGAGATGACAGTAGAGGGTTTTTTTGTTTCTTAAACCCAAGTGTACTTTTATGAAAAGAATTACTAGATATTGTATATCAGCTATGTAAGGCCATACATGTTATGCACGTTGGTGCAAAATTTCATTCTTCTATCACCATTCAGTTTGTTCAACGCTGTCTTCCTTACAAACGTACTTCTTTCCAAATCTTCCCATTATTATGGTGGTCTCGGAAAGTTCGCTCTGAAGCGACAAGGCCGCCGTTTGCTTATCCTTCATTGTATTGTATTGTGTACCCTTCTGTAGCCATCTTCAAACTGTCTACCAGTTATACTACCAGATACTAAATAAAGGAAATCCATAAATCACAATACAATATTCAACAATGGGTATATTTGTAAACTGTGTAATCCTCTCACCGAGGCTGGAGGTTTCAATGGGTAAACATTTCAGGGACGATATTTTTGGATGAAATATGGTAATCTCTGTAGGAGGATTAAATTTGAAGCTTCTCGCTAGCAAGATCGAAAGCTAACAAGGAATAGGTATTTTCGTACTTTTGATAAGTTGGGAGATTTCAGACGCTCGGGAAATTTTGCTGATCGTCGACCGCATATACGTGGACGATAGGAAATGATGGTTGGTTTTTTAACCGCCGAAGCAAAAAGAGGGGTGTTAGAAGTTTGACGTCGATGTCTGTGTGTGTGTCTGTTTGTGGCATCGTAGCTCTCAAGCGGGTGGACCGATTTCGATTCAGTTTTTCCATTCGAAAGCCTGTTTCATTGTGGCAGTTCTTAGCCATGTTTGATAAAAATCAGTCCAGCAGTTTGAAGAATATCAGCTCTTTTCCAAATTTCTGGCATAAAATTGTTTTTTTTTTAATTTACGCATGATTACTCGATTAATACGTGGTGGGTTTTAAAAATTTATTCACCACCTTAGAATTTATTAACTTCAACATCCAGGACCTGCTTCTTTGATTAGGAAAAGGTCACTGATCACGACTCATATTGTATAAGTGTTATTATTAAATCAGATTCTTGATTTAAAAAGAGAAACTTAAATGAGTTTAGCAACATACAAAAAAACCCTTTGAAATTAATTAAACATAAGGGATGCCTCGACCAAACAACACGTATCTACCCAGTAAAGAAATGATGTCTGTCGCGAGCTATAAACGGCTAGAAATAGGTCAGAGCTGTAAGCGCCAGAAATAGAATTAAATCAATACAAATCCCACTGCCCTAGACTTACCTGAGACAGGTTTAATGTGGTTAAAAATAACTACAGGTTTATCAAGACTGACTTATACTTGAAGCCAAATAAAATTGCAAACTATTTTCCAAAAAGGACAATGTACCTATTCCTGCCGCGTTTGTTGATATCTATATAAGAAAAAAATATATTGGAGACTACAAACTTCTTGTTAAAACCAAGTCCGATTTCCTATTGCTGGTACATTTTCTTGCCGCTGTTTCTTTTTTGAAGGTTTTAAGCTTTGCGTAATTTTTCCAATATCATTTACAATTTTACATTTTAACTTTCATCAATCAACAAAACTTTAGCAATTCTCCCGTAACTCGATGAATGCTGACTGGATTACATACATGCATACATATTAAAGTTTGTTTTTTGAGTTTACTTGGAACTTTTGATGAAGATTTTTTGTTATTATTACCTACTTCCTAGCTTCTGCCCGGGACATCGTCTACGTAGAATTAGACGTAAGAACTGATGTTGATAGTATATTCTACTAGCTTTGCTATCCCTTTTGAACAAGACTCAACCAATACCAATTTTGAAACACTGCAATCGTCTACATAAACATCCATGAAATTCTCTCGGGAAACTCTCACTGCCAGAGTGACAAAGATGTCTGGCTTTAGACAGCCTTTATTTGTAAGCACTGGATGCTCCGGGCATTTCCCGGGTGAAACTTATTCTCTTTGCGAACTTATTCGTCTACAAAGTCGCGTGTGAGCCTTGAGTAGACGCTGATATCTTCCAACGTGTATCCGTCATGTTATGAATTCGTTTTTGGTGTTAAAACAAGTCTTATTGGTAAAGATGATTTAGGGATTATAAGTGACTTGAAAGAGAACTAGAAACTGACCATGTTTCAGATGTGAGGGCCGACAAACAAACAATAACGAGCTTATTTATTCAATGAATCGTTAACAATTACCAAATATACCTTAAAAATAATGATAATGCTAATATAACACCACATAATCTTATTATTTCGCAATAACCTAGAATAATGGATGATAATGGGGCCAATAACGATCAGTAACAAAAGGGAATGTCGTTCGCCTCCACAGGAGGCCTCTATCCGGGACATTCATGCTCTATTTATCGTATTGTTACGTTACACTATCACAAACTCAATCCACTGAAGGTAGATAGCCTATGTCTATAAATATCTGTGGACCATCGGCACTTCATCTTACTAAACTCTACTTATACTTAACATAATTTGTCTTTATCTATAGCTCTAACGTTTGCCTTTGCCAGTAGTAGAAAAATTGACAACATTTCATTTTTATAACACCTGAAAATGTATATATGGTTCGAAAGCATTTTGCCTCCTGATCACTGCAATATGTTTATATACTCAATTTTAATATCGCTTATTATAAAAAATAAAAATTAATTAAAAATATGTCCTAATTTTACCAAAACTACCACAGGATAGGTGAAACGCCTTTGCTTTTTTCACGAGAAAAAATAAGCGATCATAGTTTAGTATTTTTGACAACTTCAAAGTACAAGGGGGGCAAAACTGCAATTCTATTTTCGAAGTTCATTGCATACTTTCTCTCTCACTCTCAAGATAATGACTATTAGTATGAGCAGAACAGCACGAAGCGAACCTCGAAAATCGAATATTGGAGAATAGGACCTGACATTGTCAATTTGAAATTAACGTCAGTTTTTTTTTCTATAGAGAAAAGACAAAAGGATAAGTGTGTATTCTGTGATAGTACCGGAGTTACGCCCTTTTAGAATAAGCACAAATTAATAAATTAATTATAAATTAAATACAAGCCCTAGCGAAAAAATTAAACTGTCAGCATGTTCATCTTTTCAAACAAAATACAGAGAACCATTAAAATTATAGACTTAGAAATTATGAAATGTTGTCAATTGCGATAAATTTGATTCGTTTCATGAAATATGTGAATTAGTGTCCAGTTTTGCTCCTAATACAATAAATATGATGTCATAGGTACCAACACCTCCCCCTGCTGACGTCACTCTCCTATTATCTTCGCTATCTTCCTATTCCTGACTATTAATATCATTATTAATAGCAGTACCTAGGGTTTTTTGTAACGAAATGACCAAACGGCATTTACTTCACTGATCGCGATTTTGAAAGCTTTTTATTAACATACAATGTACCTACACATCTTGTATGTTTTTTCTGCAACTCAATTTTAAACCAGTAATCTTCAACCAATTGAGCTGAAAGTTTGCGCACAGGAGGGAACTCTTCAACGGTGAGCAATAAAAATATATGAAATATGAAATACGGTTGGACCGATTGCTTTGAAATTTGTTATGAATGTGCGTAAGATAGATGACAGTGCACGTACAGCTAACAACAAAAGCACAGTCAAAAAAACATGTATTAAAAACGTCATTTTTGCCATAACCTTATTTTTCTTCTCATTTAAAGACTAAAAGTCGTTCACCTCGATACACATTTTAACATTTTGATATCGAGAAATGGCATCGATTCCTAAATACCAATCGGCAGCCATGCCTCCCCTAGCTGACGTCACCCGTCTCGACTAGATCCCACTACACCCGGTAAGGGTAGCTATCGATACTTTACGATCGCCATCCCCCGTTTATTTATTGCGGCGTGTTATCTGTGTCATTGAATTTAAGTACGGTGGTAAAGATTTTGTGACAGACTTGTGACTAGTCTGGGTAAATGAAACGTTGTACCTAATATATGGATTTTAGACGAACTGACTGATGACCTGAGTGATCTATGAGGTATTTAGTAGGTACCTACCTCACGTCAAATACCATGTCATTTTAACTTGATAGTCTTCTTCATCATCACCATCAAGCCTATACATGGTTACATTTACGTCTATCCGTAGCGTCCTCATTCGAATCTTCTAGAAAAACCCTCTGAGGTAGTCTGTCTGAACATTTCGACTTTAAAATTCCTTCAATCTTTGATTTTTGTCTGCCTCTGCCGCCATGTTTGTCACGATTTTGTGTGCCCACTGTGCCCAGTTTTATTTTAGTTTAGTTTTGTTAAATTAGAAGCGGCGGCGTCTCTAGTTGGCTTTTCTGTACCTTTTTTGTCATGCCCATCAAGAGCTGGAGGAGGGCTGGAGCCATAAAGGGAAACGAAAAAGTTACTAACATTCCTTTTATTACACGGGACAAACCATTTACACCATTTTCACAGGTAAACTCCTAGATACCACCGCTGTGAGGTGACTTAGTTGCTAATATCGCTGATGTGTTCAAAATACGACTAGTGTTTCAACAACTAGGGTAAATTTTTCGTATGTGACTTATTGTCCTACAAATCAATATTTCAATTGCCCCGATTTAATGACGCCCTCTGCGAAATCATCGAATGAATATAAAACAACGCGTTTACGAAATCGCACCCCACGGGGGCAGCGACCCCCGAACAGGGGTCGTAATTGTTCGCGTGCAGTGCACCGCTCGATGCACGCATGCACAAGTGGCCGCGTCTCTGAATGGCGACTAGTGGTCTTAATTATATTTTTACATAAAATTGTCGTAAATGAAATAAGTTTACCTACATACACATACACAAATCACATCAAAGGCCACGTTTAGTATGCTAGTGGGCGTGTAGATGGAAAAGAGAATCAAAATAGTGATGAGTTGCTAGTGCATCGCCTAATCATAATTCCTAAGATTCCGCCCATTCCCTCGATGGGCTTTTACAATCTGCGCGGGAAAATCGGTGTACAAAAAGGTGTTCAAGAAGTAAAAAAGGGGACTTTAATAGTCTAAACTTGCAAAAGTAAAATTAATGTTACGGCGTGTCTTTATTCAGATTTGTGAGCAGCGAGATGGGGCGGACAAATGTGATTTTAATGGTGCTGTCGCGCGTCATTTTACAGTCTCTGAGCTGCTAGAAAGACGAGTTATCTTGCCGTCTCACTCACTCTTATGGGTTTGATACTTGAATCAGCCGATGGTACCCGAAATCCGCATGTCATTCTAGGAGCTCACGAACTATACAGACATTTAGCACTCACGTAGACGTCAGGAAAAATAGCTACTTTATTAGGTATGTACCCGGAATACCCGGATACAAGAACATAAAAACATTTTAGTTTATTGATGGCAAAATTGATTTGCATCATCATCTCCAGCCTACGTTAGCTATAGTTCCCACGCGGGCCCAGTGCGGATTGGGAACTTCACACACACCAATGAATTGCATTGAAGTGTGCAGGTTTCCTCACGAGGCAGGTTCCTCCACCGAAAATCTCGAATCCACGACCCGACGAATTGATTTTAGTTTAATCATTTCGTTCCAATCAACAACGTAGGCGGACGCTATTTCTCACGCAGTCAAAATTCTAAACTCTCCAGTTTCCTCCAATACTTCCCAATTAACACGAAATCAGTACCGTTTGTTTCAACCCCGCGGTAGTTCGTAACGAACCCTAAATTATTTATGAAGTCGAGGACCCTTACGTATACGTGGGTGACTTTCACAAGAGTCCTTTAAAATGCTAAGTTTTAGGACTGAATTTCATTATGTACCCTTTTTCGGCCAAAGGTTCAGGACAAGATGAGTTAAGTAAATAGTTAAGGATGGCACTGGACACATTTTAAACGACTTTGAACGTTTGCTTAAGCTTCAAAGGAATGTTTACTTTTTCCTTTACGCCCGAATTTCGGAGGAAATTAGCGTAGAAAAGACTTCAGGGGCCTTTCCATGACGTCCTAATTCTGACTCAGTTCAAGTTTTAGCTGTCACTTTTAGTATGAATCTGATAAAGAGCGAACCTAAACTGAATCGCATTAAGTCGTCATGGTAAGGCCCCAGTATTACTTTGAATTTTGGTGTCATTGGTACCATTATTTAAATTTAATAACATATGACAAAACTACTCCCTGGAAACTGCTCAAAATGAGCACCAGGAAAGGAAAGAAGGATTTAAGGACGAAGAGGCAGCCCACCGGCGCCTTGTAGGTCCTCTGAGGAGTGACTGAAGGCTCAAAATATCCTACCGTTGACAACCCAGGACAGGTTAACCTGGCGTAGAAGCACAAAAAGCCACGACCCCAAATGAAGCTGATGAGGCAGGATAATGATGATAATGTAAATGAGGATGGGAGTTGTAAGAATATAAATAAACCAGAAGCCGCGTTACACTCCTCCCACCTACTGTGACAAGTGTCTCTAGAATCAAAGCGAGACACGCGCGCGGGGCTCCACTTTGGTCTACTTGTGACGCCTGTGTCTTTTATAATATCAATTACTACCGCGACATACGAAATAGAACTGCCATTTAGAAATATACACCCTTTTGAGTCACATTAAGCCCTCTTAAACAGTCTGAAGGGCTAGGGAACGATTTAAAGGGCTGCAGGGAATAGAATTCAAATGCGTTCACGATAATGTCTCAATTTATATGAGCCTCTAGTGTAAATTTACACTCTAAAACTCTGCTTTTAATTATTTCAATACCTTTATGAAGTTACTGAGGGAAACAAACGATGCTAACTTTACTTTGAATCAAGTAAAGGTCCGAAAACACCGCCGCGTCTAAGCGGTGACGTGTCGTATGTGTCACGTTTTCTCACCGTTTCTTCATACATTTTGTTGCGATTCCATAACGTCACCGTTTTTTAAGCGGCGGTGTGGTCGAACCGCACTTTAAAGCACCTTATAACAAGAGTAACGTTTGTTCGCAGGCGGACGCCAGCACCGCGTTCCTACGCGCCGCGCGCGCAGGACAGATCGAGAAGATCATCAGCCTCCTGGAACAGGGGGTCGACATCAATGTCAGCAATGCTGTAAGTATTTCATTTACCATTCAAAGTACTGTATGTAACGATATTTTGATCCAATAGACTCATCATCTTCCTAGCGTTTTCCCGGCATTTGCCACGGCTCAGTGAGCCTGGGGTCCGCTTTGACAACCTGATCCCAAGATTTGGCGTAGGCACTAGCTTTTACAGAAGCGACTGCCATCTGACCTTCCAACCCAGAAGGGTAACTAAGCCTTATTGGGATTGGTCCGGTTTCCTCACGATGTTTGATTTCATGATTTCACGATTTCAAATGTAATTTCGCACATAAATTCCGAAAAACTCAGAGGTGCGAGCCCGGCATTCGAACCCGCGACCCTCTGCTTGAGAGGCCACAGGTCAAACGACTAGGCTATCACGGATTTTTTTTATCCAATAGACTCTATTGGATTAAAATATCGTTACCACACTGCTTACTTTCTATTGAATAGAAGGTAATTTTGGTTTGGTCCATAGAAAAACCACATATAGAAGAGTTTGACAAAAACCATGACAACGTGGATGGATAACTTTACTATACAATCTTTTTTTAAAGTGTGGAAAATGCATCTTATTATGCATTCCCGCGCTTGGGGCAGCAACGGGGGTATGACGAGTTCTCCAGCTCACCGCTGCCTTTCCTAACGGAAGTAAGGGAGAGGCCTACCGTCTAAGGGTGCGACCAAACCGCCGCGTATACGCAGTGACTAGGGATTGCAATCCCGCAAAGCGGGATCCCGCATTCCCGCGGGATCCCGCAGCTTTTATTAATCTGCTGGATCCCGCACCTTTAAAGCGCGGATCCGCGGATCCCGCAAATTAAAAATTTGGTGCTCAAACTAGCGATAAAGAGCGTATTATCACCATAGTTTGATAACATAGTAATAGCATCTAAAAGAAAGTTGTGATTTGATTATTATTTAATTTCTAAACGACACTGAAAATTAGAACACATAGAAAAATCCGAAAAGTAAAGCTATGGCCGGGAATCGAACCCGGGTCCTCGTCATTCCGTGACGCGTGCTATACCCCTACACCACCCATAGCAGGTGAGTAAGCGTTCGAATTTTTCTATCTATTACTAACTGTCACGTGACCTTGTTACTATGCGATTATTTGTCGCGAAGCGTCATCTATTAGTCAGTAGTATTGATAGTAGATATTAGTTAGTAGTAGTATTGATTATTATTAGTCATTAAATAAGACTCAATTAAAAATATAAAACTACAAAACTATTAAACTATGCCAATCATTTAAAGATGAATCTAAAAAAACAGATTACTAATTACTTATACTTAATTAATAGCGAAGAAATAATTTCTGTTGCTTAAGAAGGTTTATTCCTATTGGGCTGGCGGCGTCGCGTTTTTGGTTTGCGATTGTTTCACGGAAATTGAATGAAAGTTTGAAACGTGTGTCTGTAGTGCACTTTGTTTTTCGTGTATTTTAGTGTGTCTAATGCAATAATTGATTGTCTTTTATTTTCTTATTAAACGATATATTATATTATTTTATCCCTTTAATACGAAAATAAAAGTCCATCACGATTAGTTATTGCATTGGACACATTGATACACTAAAAACAATGAACTTGTATAGACCACATTTTAAGCTTTTATTCAATTTCTGTGGAGTGGTCGTGGAGAGCACTAGGAATGCAACGTTGCAAGGTCGGTATGGATAAACGCTCTTAATGTAAGAAATGTTTAATATAAGTTGGTTTTTACACAAAAATTATGTACTTTCTATTTGATTTTATAACATAATTTCCCACGGGATTGAATGAGCTGCGGGATTGCAATCCCTAGCAGTGACGTGTCGTATGCGTCACGTTTTCTCACCGTTTCTTCATACATTTTGACGCGATTCCGTAACGTCACCGTTTTTAAAGCGGCGGTGTGGTCGCACCTTAAAACTATACAACCTATGGTAATGTGCCATAATCTCACTCAACGATATAAAAAACCTGGACCGACTTAATCCCAAAGGCTAAAGATACCCTCCACTCCCTCCAGGTCCAAAGTCAGACTTCTTGTCTTGCCATTATTATCAACGGAATACAGACCTTGTGTTAGACATATCGCCGCCCCCGGAGAACAAAATGATAATCGCTATTATCATAGTTTTAGTATTATGCCATATTTGAAATCAGCGAATGGTAATACACGTGTACAATTTTTTTCATAATTTTTATGCTGTTATTTACCGATTTACAAAATTTTGCAATATTATTCAACGATTTTACCAATGAAAACAAAGACAAGAACAAAGCTGTATCATAATAATAACATATTATGATCACGTTTTTCAATATTATTAACGGTAATACAATGATGTTCTCGTACAAATCAATGCGCAAGAAAACGATAAATGAAGGTTATCATTTTATTCCCGTAAAAAACCGTTTTACCGCTTCGTATAATGTTCACTTAGCAAAACAACTCTTTTGGTGCAGAACAGTAAAACATATTATCATACTTTTTGCTCTCATGCCGTCAAAAACCCCAATGTCGAACTACTGAGGAACGCTGTCATATTGACATTGCCAAACTTTAGCAACGTGTTTTAAACACTAACAAGCAATCACATCACTATGACAACACTCCACGTATGCTCAACAATTAAGTTGTTGACCATAACGTTTGTCAATCACAAAATTGCAATGGCAAGAAAAATATCGAATGTATGTTTATGCTGATAAACTGTAATTTATCTGGCATTGCAACGAATCAACAACACGGCAATCAACTCCGGCCCTTCAACCATTGGGCCAAAATCAACAGAATCCAATGATATATCACAAGTCAAGATACGCCTTTTTTATATATAAGAAGAGGGTGCAAACGAGCAGACGGGTCACCTGATGGAAAGTGACCACCATCGCCCAGGGACACCTGCAAGACGTGGGGAATCACAGGTGCGTTGCCGGCCCTTTCAGGAATAGGTAGGCTCGCTATTTAAAGATCCCTAAGTTGTACTGCTCGGGGAATGCTGCACTAGGAAGTTGGTTCCACATCTTTGTCGTACGAAGAAAGAAATTGCGTTTAAAATGCACGGTATTTAACTGCCAACTATCAAGATGTTTAGGACGGAAGGACAGACGGTTCCGCGACGTGCGGTAGTGGAATTTAGCCGCAGGCAACAAATCGAAAGTTCATCGGAGCACTCCCCATGATAAATTCGGTACAATATGCAGAGGGATGCCACATCCCTCCACACAGCCAGAGGATCGAGTCGGCCAGAGAGTGCCTGGTTATCGACAAATTGAGCAGCTCTGCGTTGGATTCAGTCAAATGGAAGGATTTGGTACTTGGGTGCCCCAGCCCAGAGATGAGAACAGTACTCCATATATTATGCGACCTAACCTGCGCCTTATAGAGTTGCAGGCAATGGCTTGGCGAGAAGTACTGCCCCGCTCTATTGAGCACCCCCAATTTTTTAGAAGCTAATTTAGCTTTGCCTTCCAAATGACCACGGAACTGAACATCACTCGAAATGTCGACACCCAGAATCCCAATAGACAACTTGGCATCAAGGGGTACCTTCAAAACAAGGCGAAACAATAAAGGGATCCCTTTTAGTGGTGAACGCGCATACTTGTGTCTTTTGTCTTTCCGAACAGTCTTTTGCCTGTCCGAACAATTCGCTTACTACTCAATTGGGCATTTTCTCTGACACACTCTGACAGTTGAACGATACGGCGTCCTGTCACAGACTAAGGCACGGTGGTCTCTTAGGACCACCGCATTGAACGAATTACTCGTGAGCGTTGGGCCTATCTTTACGAAGTAATATATACATCTATGACGGCATCTCTAAAAAATCAATCAAACTCATTAGGCACCACCCAATTCCCACTCCCGATCATAATCTTCATCACTACCGACCCCAGAGCTCCTTACATAAGCCAAGGATTCACAAAAATCACAAGCTGTCCAGCTTGAAATATCACCCGCCCCACAAAGGCCTATTAGGCCGCCGTACACTGCCCTGCCGATTGGCAACAGCCGGGCGCACAACACTGGCAGTTCGGTCCCAAGGGTAGGGCCCGGGCCGACCAAAGATTCAGATGTCTGTCCGGAACCTCGCACGCCTCCCAATCCCTGTAATGACTCAGTGCTTAATCGGAAACACAAAGAATCGATGTCACACTTGCATTCCAAAACTGATGGCTCCGCAGAAGAAACACTAACCTCCATTATCTTGGTCCACGATATCCCCCGACCGTCTATATCTTCAATCCACCAATTATCAACTCTTTCACATTACATAACTCCGTTTGCAATATTTCTCCGACGTCATGTCTCCCGCTACCCACCCTCGCGATCACAACAATTGCGCAAATTTGCTCAGGGGTGCACACAACTCTGCCTTCCAATGCACGTTCAATGCATATAATCTGCCTCACTCCGGCCTCGGCCTGCTTCAAAAAATCCGCGCGTGATATCCAACTGAAGTTTCGCAGCCGCAAAAAGATACAAAGCAAAATGAATCCATCTCTATCCTGATCACAGTAACCGTCAGATAAAAATATATTATTAAAGTAAAGAAGAGAGGCATTAAAAACATATCCCTTTACTGCGACGGCCGCCGCGTCCTAAACAAAAATAGACTCATTCCTTCCCCACAAACTCTCCTCGCAGCGGCGAAACGCCAATCAAATATCACCCTCAGACCTCAGACCCCCTGAAACAAGCCACGGCCAGAGCGAAGCAGACTAGGTACGCACTGCAACACCGAATGTGCATTAAAAAAGAGCTGCACACACTCCAGGGGCCTTACCATGACGTCCTAATTCCGACTCAGTTCAAGTTTCAGTTGTCACATTTAGTATGAATCTGACAGCGAGCTAACCTAAACTGAATCGCATTAAGACGTCATGGTAAGGCCCCTGAACAGATTCAGGCAACCATCACGAACGCTAAAGCAAATTGCGAGAAATATGTACAACGTCAAAGAAATGCCGCAAACGGAAACAAATAATACTTAAAGGAGTTGACAATCAACAAAAACTGGATCAAAGATACAGACGGTCAGAAAATATCACGGACCAAAACAATGGAAGCCAGAGCTTCCTCCGCAGAGCCATCAACTTCAATCAAAATACAAATATGACGTCGATTTCTTACACCTCCGATTAAACACATAGTCAATCCAAAATTCAAGCAACACGCGAGGCTCCAGACATACACCCAAATCTCCAGCCAGCCCAAACCCCGCCTCCGAGACCGAACCACCAGTACCACACATCCAGCCGCCGCCGCCGCCGCCAACCAGCAAGGCATCAGACCGGATCAGCCCCTGCAATGCCGGCGATATTTCAAGCCACACTCATGACCTTCACGAGTCCCTGACTTATGCAAAGAACTCCGAAAACAATAATGATGATGAAGATGATGATCAAGAACAAGAATCAAGCAATAAGCACCTAACAAGTCTCATTGTTCCAGCCCTTTTTAGAGACTCTGCCAATTTCAACCCACTAACTAAACAAAGCCAAAGCCGAATACCATGCCACTGTTCCACTGCAACACTAGACAAATCACATTATCATAAAATACATTTCACAATATTAACGAGAATATGAAGATATGCAACTGTTATTTTTACTACTCACACCGTAAAAATCGTAGAATAAAATGATATAACAACCATACAATACGTATTTTAACCCTTGAAAAAGCGCGAATAAAATGATAATCGACTTTATAAATCTTAGATGATGATCGATTTCCACTAACTTCTAATTTTTTAAATAACTCCGTTGTAGTATGTATTATGTCAGAGATACTAAAATAGAAGAATTCTCAAAAAATTAGCTTTCCGTAATGCTAACTATGATCAGTATACGTCCACTTGTTTAGAAGTAATTGGCAAAAATTGGTTTTTTATTTTTCCTGAAAAGTTGTGTTTTTGCGATTATCATTTTGTTCTCCGGGGGCGGCGATATCTTATGTCATTAGCCGAGAATATTTTAAATCTGTTTCCATATAACACCATCCCTCTTACTCTCCTAGGACACTATTACCCCCTTATTCATAAACGCTCTATAGGCTTCTGCTAACTTAGCAATCCTTTGTCCTTATCTGTCACATTGACATTTACCTTTCACAGATAGGATAAACGATTACTAAGTTAGCAGAGGCCTATAGAGCGTTTATAAATAAGGGGTATAGTGTCGAAACGAGACGAAGTTCGATTCAAACTTGGGAGCCCTCCTGCTCCATATTTACTTTTGCCAACTTAATTTGCGAATAACATATAATCCACGATTCGAAATAAGACGGTCTCATGTCGCCACGTTGTTAGCGGCGCCGGCGCGGCTAAACGTGCGTGGGACACGCGATGTCTGCGATTTATTTATGCGCTGACGGATCTATTTATTGTACCTACTGTGGATTTGTAGAAGGAACATTAAAAAGTTTGTCATGAGGTTTAGCGAACAAAAACGTTTATAAATCGACAGCTAAGTTTTCACCTCGCGTCTTAACAAGAATAGTAAAAAATATTCAATAATTAGGAGGGGATATGTTTTTTTTTGTATTTTTATTTGTAATGGATTTGAAACTGTTGATTGTATATTGTATATTGTTGCTGAATAAATGACTTCTATTAGGAGATGGAAATTCGTAAGACGCGTATCGGCGATAATTATATTCCGAGAGCTGGCAGCAATTTTTAGGTAGGTGTTTGAGGCCAGCTGAAAACTTGTCATATAGGTAGCTCTCCTATTATACCCCAACTGCAGACCTGGCTGGTGAGTAGCGGGGCTAAATGAACCCCTGAAACTGAAATTTTTGAAACTTTTTTTTTTCAAAAAAGGTATTTGAGGCAATACCTACGCAATTTTTATGTATTGTAATTTAATGTTTAAAGAATTAAAAAAATTAAGCACGATTTAGTCGGGGTTTTAACCTAGTTTATACCAATGATTTTGGACGTACATTTGGCAGAAAATGAAATTAATTATTATGTCAAAATCTCTGGTTATGGTTACAGTTAGGTACGGTTAAAGTAACGCTTAAAGTCTATTTATTTTAGCTAGATACTAAATTGACAATTCCAAATGTCAAATTGTGAAATAATGATACCAGCTTTTATTGTTTAGTGGTGTACTCGAAACCATCGACAATGTTTGTGGTCTGAATACAAGAGGATTGGTCATGTTATATTTTATGAAAAAAATACGATTCTATCATAATCAAGCAAATTTAAAGATTTATTAGTTTATTACACTAGCTTATACATACAAAAATCTATACTAAATTCAATTTATCGTTAACTTTCGATAGTGGTGGCACAACACTATTTTTGAATTGCAAAAAACAGGCATCACGGGTAATGTCATTTTAGTATCTAGCTAAAATAAATAGACTATAGAAGCTACAAAACCATTGTCACATTTAGTACGTACAAAGTAACATGTAGGTCACATTGTTGTGTTACAATTAATGGTATTAAGTTATTCATATTAATTTCGTAGCGTGGCGTGTTAATGAGAACGAGCATACCTTCTACTTCGTTAGTTTGTTGCGTATAGTCATTTGTTCTACTTGTAATGAAATTGTGCACTGGAGTTAATAAATACTCCCGGGTCTGCGTGAAGTCTACAGAGATAGAAATTGTGAACTATAAGAAGTATCAAATGAATCAAGAATTTTACTTCTTGATTTTTTTTATGTTTACTTTTACGGTTTTACCGTTAGAAATTTAGTTTCTAAACGACACTGAAAATTAGAACACATAGAAAAATCCGAAAAGTAAAGCTATGGCCGGGAATCGAACCCGGGTCCTCGTCATTTCAGGACGCGTGCTATACCCCTACACCACCCATAGCAGGTGAGTACCTAAGCCTTCGAATTTTTCTATCTGTTACCAACTGTCACGTGACCTTAAAAAAATCTTAAAGTAAATTCTTGATTCATTTGATACTTCTTATCATTTGAAAAACAGCGCCTTCTCTCGTCCCTGGTGAGCAGTAGATGTTCCACGGGAGTTTGTAATTGTGTCGTACAGACACATCATTCAAACAGATGACACAACTGGGCCCCTCGGGCCTTACCATGACGTCTTAATGCGATTCAGTTTAGGTTCGCTCGCTGTCAGATTTATACTAAAAGTGACAGCTAAAACTTGAACTGAGTCGGAATTAGGAAGTCATGGTAAGGCCCCAGTACGGTAATTCTTAGAAAGATATCGGCTGACACCTAGAACGTTTATTCGTCTTCAATTTTCACCTGTCAAACTAACGATCTATTTACCTACCGTTTACTGACGAGTCGTCACCAATTACATAAATACGTAAAGAAATTTCTGTATAATCGTATTCTTGGTTGTTCCTTTACATCTGGCGCTGGCTTCGCCCTACAAAATGGCCACTTAAGCTCAAACAAGCATCATACGCCTGATTCCTGCCAAGCCAGCCTGGACCACTTGGCAAAGGTCCAGCGGTCCAGCCTTTACTCGACCTTGCACCCTCATCTTTTGTGAGCTCCGTACGCTTTTTATGCCAGCGTTGGCAACTACGCTTTAGTTTTAGGTAGGTGG
Source organism: Pandemis heparana (assembly GCA_963854515.1). Lineage (NCBI taxonomy): Eukaryota > Metazoa > Arthropoda > Insecta > Lepidoptera > Tortricidae > Pandemis > Pandemis heparana. The sequence goes on along the minus strand of OY978030.1, from coordinate 7,298,772 downwards.
GCAGAGTTCTTCGGAGTGGCAAAAAATTATATTTTAGAATAGGAGTTTTATTTCCAGGTCTTAAATGGGTTTCCATATACAAAACTTGTTTATAACTCATATTTATTTTGAAATATAGACATGACGTACCTACTTAGGTAGGATTTGTAGGATATTATTGCCACATGTAAGCTGTTTATAACGACACTATCTGACGCCCAAATAGAACCTTGATTTCATCCTGTAGAATTATTACCCTTACAAAGTTATTTCTTATTGTCCACAGAACGGTTTAAACGCCATCCATTTAGCATCCAAGGATGGCCATCTGGAGGTGGTGCGCGAACTGCTCCATCGCGGAGCAGCAATCGATGCTGCCACGAAGAAAGGCAACACCGCTTTGCATATCGCGTCGTTGGCTGGCCAGGAGGCCGTAGTCAGGCTGCTTGTGCAGAATGAGGCTCAGGTAGACATTTTTACTTTTATTTTGTGCCGCTAAGCAGCAGTGCTTGCACTGCTGTGTTCCGGTGTGGAGAGTAAGACAGCCGGGGAAATTACGGGCACAAGAGGCATTTCACCTTAGTCCTCTAGGTTGGCAACGCATCTGCAATCCCTCCGGGGTTGCGGGTGTCTATGGGCAGTGGTGATTGCTTACCATCAGGTGACCCACTTGCTCGTTTGCCTTCCTATTCACATAAAAAATAAATAAATAAAAGAAACATTTACCTACGTCCAAGGTCTCAGGACCCCTCCCAGAACAAGATAAAAAGCGATGATAATAGTGATCAAAAATATTCACTCAGGGTAGCGGAGTAGCATGGTAAATATTTTTTGTTCATTGAAATGGACCCCGCAAAGTAACGCCTGATTCAATAAAAGATGATGATAGTTCCTACTTAGACCATAGAAGTTTGGGCGAATTGTGAATTTCACACATTTTTTTGCTGGGTTTGGTGTCTGCACCGAAATGCTCATAAAATTGGAACCAAGCTCATGCTAGATATAATTTTGTACATAAATTCCGAAAAACTCAGAAGTGCAAGTATGGCGTTAGAACCTTCAATTTACTCAGTGTGAGGCCACAGGTCGCTTCTAAGCTACCACAGCTTTTTTTAAAGTATAATACTGATTTTATACCAAATCCTAGTTTTCACTAAAATCAGTCGATCTCTTCCATTGCTTCGCAGATCTTACGTTTGGTAGAAGCCACAAATGGTGATTTGAGTGAATTTTCCTACCGAAATGAGTCGTTGATACTCACGTTTTTTAATTTTTTTACCATATTCATTTTTTAATGGTCCAAGAATCCAAACACGCACAGATTTCAAAGATAATAAACCCTTAAAGATGACCTAATAAAAGCTAATTAAGGGCACGGCCATAAAAAGCTTTAATGAACCATCAAAGCGGAGCGAGCAAATTGCTCCTGTAAATCAAGCAATCAGGGATACAAACAATAATTAATCTCCTTTAAGGTAACCGCATACTGAGGTGCTTATTAATAGCCTGGGGTGCTATTCTAAAAAAAATCTAACTCTAACATTCCTGCTATAGACCACAATCGTATTTACCATTCCTTTGGTGTAAAGTTACTTAATATCCAGTATGCTTACATGCTTAGTGCAAGTTTTCGGTCACAAAATACGTCTCGATCGCGTTTGCGTTAAAATGTCAATCACTATGCGAACAGTATGCTTAGTGTAGGTTTTTGGTCACAAAATACGTCTCGAACGCGTTTGCGTTAAAATGACAAATACTATGAGAACAGTTTGTTGCCGTTTCAATCCGCAAGTGGCGCTACCTATTTTTCCATAGTAATTGAGACGTTTACGTGAACGCGTTCGAGACGTTTATTTGGGCGAAAACCTACACTAGAGGCTCAGTTTGTTGCCGTTTCGTTCGATCCGTAAGTGGCGCTGCCAATTTTTCCATGGTAATTGAGACGTTTACGTGAACGCGTTCGAGACGTTTATTTGGGCGAAAACCTACACTAGAGGCTCAGTTTGTTGCCGTTTCGTTCGATCCGTAAGTGGCGCTGCCAATTTTTCCATGGTAATCGAGACGTTTACGTGAACGCGTTCGAGACATTTCTTTGTGTGACAACTTACACTAAAGGCTCAGAGGCACTAATAACTAGATCACCAATAACTACTATGAAGACTATGAAGGTAAACGAGCATGTGTGTCACATGGTGGTAAGTGAGCACCTTCCGAGTGATAAAAGATGTCACTCTGTCATTAACGACCTACCTTTGAACAAAACGTAACTTGACTATCCTCGAAATCGGCATTGTGACGACACTACGACATTATTAACACATTTAACTTTCTGATCAAAACAGGAGTCCGATCGAAAAATACGATCTCTCTTCTGAACTGTTGAAATTTGCATCTGCTGATTGCATTGTGTGCGTCAGTCTTTATTATATTTACGAGTATGTTCCAATGTTTTGATTTGGTGCTCAAAATATCATGAACATCATCAGACACGTGTTTTAATGATCAATGCCAAGGCTTATTATAAATCAACTCGTCATTGTTTTGAGATGTATCGAAATCTTACAACAGTGTAAAGATTGTAGTTTGTCTATAATTTCCTCAGTAAAGCCTTTTCCTCCAAACGAAATTGGATTCGCTTTGAGAGTTGACACTACGTCGAAATAGTATCTATACGAATTAACTGACAAAGGAGCCTTTAAAGGAATGTTAGAGCTTCAATTTCTCAGAAGGTCATATTTCAGGCTAGATTATATTTATTACCGTATGGATTCGACGACATTGAAACGTTGAAGAAAAGCGGTGGGTGCAGGTGGCAAGAAATCGTTCATTACTGGCATTCTAGGGGAGAAGCCTTTGTTCAATAGTGGACGACTTCCAGCTGATAATGACGTACGAAATGATTAGATGAAATGAAAACTGTAGCAAAAAATTTCGAAGTAGGTATTCTAACCTTCAAATGATTCTATAATAATATCACATATCCGAGATTCGTAATCACGAAGTTCATTGACTCTAGCTTTTTAGTCTGATGAAGATTGGCAGTAATCAAAACAAATCACTCACTTCCGAAGTGTTAGCCATCAATCCTATATTAGCTTCCGACTAATTGACGGCTTTCACCACCTCGTATCTGACCCAGAACTATTGATCAAAAATCAACCATATCCCTTTTGAATTCGGTTACAATTTCGATAAATGCAGCAGTGTTTCACGAGCTCCTGAAAGTTATATTATCTTAATGGATGTTCATATCTGACAGTTACATTAATGATCACTATAAATTTAAGAGCTTTTATATTTAGGCCATCCAAATTACCTATACTTTATTTATTTAAACTGCTTGGTAATAGAAGATCATTAGCATTTGGTACAAGAGCTATTACTTTATTAATATCAACTGAACTTGTTCGAAGTTCAATACATGATGTTGTATTTTGGAACTACTTATATCCTTTATCGGTTTGAAGATTTTTCTTATCAAAGTGTTTTTGACTAACTCCTTGAGAGAGTCAGCTGCCAGCCTTTTGATGAGCTTTGGAATGGTAATTTGCTGCAACACTACAATCATTTGTTTTGGGACGGTAATAACGGTGCATTTAATTTAGATTCAGGCAGCTAAGGGTGGCATAAAGCAATTTTTAAAGTAATTTTACCACAATCACGCTTAACGGTAAGCGAAGTAGATCTTCGATGATGGATGGATCGCGCTTGGCTAGCAAATGCCTAGTCACATTAGATTTGTACTCGTAACAGCCAGATCATAATGTTCAGGCAACACAGACGCAAGCAGGCACTTCCTATCCGGATTTCGGGTAATAAGAACGTCTGAAAATGCGAATGTAGTATTAAGAGAGCTATCTGTTTCAGGTCAACATTCAGTCCCAAAATGGCTTCACTCCGTTGTACATGGCCGCCCAAGAGAACCATGATGGCGTGGTCAAGTTTCTCTTGGCCAATGGTGCCAACCAGAGCCTGGCTACTGAGGTAAAACATTTCATTACCATTCTTTACACTATGTCTTAGAGTTAACCAGAATACTTCGGGTTTGTAGGCAGTCAACTGCATCCCCCGTAAATGTTTCTCAGGATTTTTCAAAATTCCTTCCTCTCTCTTCTCCTCTCCCTCTTCTCTCTCTCTCTCTCTCTCTTTTCTTTTTGTCTTGCCTCTCTTTTTTCTCCTTATTCCTTTCTTTCTTGATTTCTTTTTTTCTATGTGGTTTATGGTTTATGGTGTCGCTATTAAAATCATGACGTTTTGATTCCGACCATGATTATAATTACCGGGGCCTTGTCATGATGCTTTAATGCGATTCAATTCGGACTCAGTTCAGGTTTTAGTATAGATCTGACAGCGAGCGAACCAAAACTGGCTCGGAATTGAATCGCTTAAAGCCCCAGAAGGTCAAACCGCTGACACTTACAAAACAGTTAAAATATATAGATTCATCTACAAAATTGAGCATCATTGCATTTAATTCAGACGTTGTAGATCCAACAATGCAATCTGATCTGAGATGAGTCACATATCCTTAAAATGAAATAGGAACCTTCGAGACGCATCTACGTTCTCCCCTATCCCTTATAAGATAATGTTTTCATCAATCTCCGGTCCACGTCTTCAGTCTTTGTCAGATGTGTAAATAGGGTGCCGCGGGGTGACCACGCAATTAGTTGAAATAGGAGACTTGAGTTTGATCTGGACAAACACATTTATTTTGCTAGTATATATATGTCTGATATGTGATGGCTAGAGGTACTTGAATAAGACATTATTTCAAGAATTTAATTTACATTGACGAGCAAAAATAAAACGTCACTTTCCCTATAAATTTGTAAGGTAGGTGATCAGTTATTTTTGCTTGACAGTGTAGATATAATTGATTTTTGGCTTAGGTTCTTCCGTCAAAAGTAGATCCAGAATAAACTTCAAATACAAAAACGACAGCGGAAATTATCGTTTAAAATTACGAATTTCATTTAATTTATTTTCATTTTTCATTTTAAATTGTGATATGTATTTGACTAATTTTTGACATCATCAAATACGTCATATAACGTTACTTACTAGCTTAGCTATGCCAAAAGTTTTTCCCACGTGGATGAATCAAAAAAGCTAATTTCCTATCCCCTCAGATTTTATGATTAAAGAATATGCCCCAACGCTTTAGGCTGCACGTTATTTTGTCAGCCACTCACTAATAAATTCAGGGATAACAAACAGGCTTTTAGGGAATTTATTATTAAAAAAAAAACAATCCTGATCACTCCGGCTTAGTTAATGTACAGTAGAGGGCATAAATATCGATATACCCAACATGTCAAATATATCACCAACCTTATTGTTTGTGACACAAAGGTGCATAGATGTTTTTGACTGGTAACCTACATATATTTATGCCCTTGACAGTACTTTATTATTTGAAAATCACCTTTGGACTATTGTATCTTCTGCCTTTCGTATTAATCACTTACCCCTTTATTCATAAACGCTCTGTAGGCTGCTAACTTAGCAATGGTTTGTCCTTATCTGTCACTTTGACATTTACCTTACGAACGATTGCTAAGTTAAAAGAAACCTACAGAGCGTTTATGGATAAGGTGTCATAAAATTAGTTGCCACATCATCTAACCAGGACAATTTTTAACAGGATGGCTTCACGCCTCTGGCAGTGGCAATGCAGCAGGGCCATGAGAAGGTGGTAGCGGTGCTCCTGGAAGCTGATACCAGAGGCAGGGTCCGACTGCCTGCCCTGCACATTGCTGCTAAGAAGGATGACGTCAAAGCAGCTAATTTACTGCTAGAGGTAGGAAACAGTATGACACCAAACAAGCGCATTCTTGTTGCAGTATGTTCATTCCCCCTTATTCATGAACGCTCTGTAGGCTTCTGCTAACTTAGCGATCGTTTGTCCTTATCTGTCACTTTGACATTTACCTTTCACAGATAAGGACAAGCGATTCAGAACGATTCAGAGGGCAGGCTTATAGAGCGTTTATGAATAAGAGGGTTTGTCTATTATTATCACCTTTAGAGTATAAAAAACCGTCAAAGGATACAAGTGGAAAATGGGCCCATTTCCTCGATGCGCTTTTACAATCTGCGCGGGAATTGAAGTAGCTGGTGCATTCTATGTTTTTTCTTTGCTCCCAGACAGCTTGGAAGAATTAGAGTTAAACCTCGTGCAAGATGTCTCAGTTCAGTTCTATGTAACAAATGAAGGTCACTAAATTTGATTATGCTGTCTAATATACTGTTCCACTATAGAGTCCGTAATTGTTGTGTCCAGAATAGGTGTCTTAAATGTGACTATAGTACCTGACGTGAAAGCAGCTGCGTTCTCTATCCCCAACTCGAACTCAAGTCTCCAGGAGTGTGGTGTGGATTGCAAGGGAATATCACTACACTATCTTCTCAAGAAAGTCGTCATAAAGGTGTACGTCCTCAACGACAACCATGACTAACGAACGAAGAAGGGAGCTGTTCCAAGCGGTCTTCGTCATCCACCAAACAAATGAGTTTTCCCCCTTGTCATACAACTCCTTCTCTCCCAGAACGAACACAACCCAGACGTGACTTCAAAGTCGGGCTTCACGCCCCTCCACATCGCCGCTCACTACGGCAACGAGGCAGTGGCCAGGCTTCTACTGGCAAAAGGAGCCGATGTGAACTGCCCCGCGAAACACAACATCTGCCCACTGCATGTGGCTGCTAAATGGGGTAAGTCATTGCCACCAGATATTCCAGCCTTTGTCATTCTACTACAGAATAAAAGGTCTATTCCCACTATTTCCATGATCACTATCAAAGTAAAACCATCCATGGAACTGATAATGGAACTAGAGGGAAGAGACCGAATAGAACACGCTTCTTTTATATATAAAAAGGCTTGGGCTATGTATAATTCTAAATATAAAATTTCAATTCGGCTTTTGATAAGTTGATCTAAATAGTTTGTACATGCACAAACCCATCAATCAAGTGGAAAGTCTTTGGCTATCTGTAATGGTGAAGTTTTCTCCGAGACAAAAGAAAATCCACCTGTTGCATCAGACAAAACAGCAGAACTTCTGTAGAAAATGTGTTCGCTGAATAGACTAAAAAGGCTCATTCACGAGTCTTTTTTTATCCACCAGCGCATTTGGAATAAAAAAAATACTGCCAATATGCTGCCAAATTGTACCGCAAGAAACTTGGCAAAAACGAATTCTTTTCAAGATATATCATAATGCCGATTTACACAACCACTAAAACAAAGAAAACAAAATACTCGAAGCACTCCAAGCACCGAATAAATAAAGATTCCCTGAAAGTAAACGGTCTCAAATTAGACATCCTTTACTATAACGACCTGCAAACATAATTTCTTCCTTTGTTCCTCACAAAAGATGACACAGAACGCCACATAATTTATCGTGCTTAATAAACATTTCGCCATAATTGTAATGCGATTTTAATTTAGCTTTTCACGTGGTTGAAAATTGGCGCTGCGCCAGTAAACGAATTACAGCATAAATCAAAACGAGCGATAAAATGAGGGACATTATGACATTCGTAAAATATTTCTTTCTAATTTTACTGAGTTCCAACAGAGCAAATTTTTATGGAAAAATACTGACCTGAAATTATGAAGATGAAATACGACGCAGAATGTAAAACTTTGCGAACTTGGTGCTTTAAAATTTGGCTTTATGTATACCGTCCAGTCTTTGCAAGGAGACGCATTCGTAGCAGAGTAGTCTGTATGTCTATTAATACAAATATAAAACCATATTAACACGTAAAACAATGAATTACAAAAGAACACCAACGCAGCGCAACGCAACGGTTCATCTATTCCATAACTATGTGAAGCTGGAGTCTCTGACAGACGTATAGCTTATGAAAAATCTTAGTATAAATAAAAACCGACACGATAGTATCTCGTTTTCGCTCTTTTGGAGGTTATTTTTTATTACGTACAAAGGATTTAACCAAACCTTTTCTCCAGGCAAACTCAACATGGTATCCCTTCTCTGTGAGAATGGTGCTAACGTGGAAGCGCGCACGCGCGATGGTCTTACTCCACTACATTGCGCCGCGCGCTCAGGACATGAGCGTGTCGCTGAAGCGTTGCTGGATCGTGGCGCACCCATCACTAGCAAGAGCAAGGTGTGCTTTGCTCTTATCATCTTCATCATCGTTTTGGCCGGAGACATAGGTCTTCCCCGAGATATTCTACGATTGGTTTCGTACTATCGCCAGCCAATGAATTCCTTGCTTTGTTTTAAGGGAATATAATTATTAAATCCTTTGTAATAATCAAGCAGGTGTGTTCAGGACCACCCCAATCTGAACTCCACACGGATTCTCTTACAAAGTAATAGCTATCCATCCAATTCATCACGCCAATACAGTCTGTTATTTAAAGACCAATGGTCCAAAACACCAATTTCCTTTCAATTTGTTCTACTATTCACTTGATCACCAAAAAATTTGACACTGAAATTACACATGGAACTGTTCTTTAGGACTTTTAGGTATTTTTATAAGTTAGCGTCAATTATTACACTATAATGAAATCTCTTAGACATTTTATTTTCTATCTACTAACAGCCACAGCTTGAAGCTTGAAGTCCCTCACTTTCTACTGGCGTCTGAATTCGTTATCCCAAATTCTTTCTTCAGAATGGTTTAGCACCACTGCACATGGCTGCGCAAGGCGACCACGCGGAAGCAGCGCGCGTGTTGCTGGCGCGACGGGCGCCCGTCGATGACGTCACTGTTGACTACCTCACCGCGTTGCACGTTGCTGCACATTGCGGGCATGCGAAGGTCGCCAAGCTGCTGTTGGACCGGTCAGTATACTGTATGCATTGTTTCTTGCACGTCTAGCCCAATAGCGCGCAAGAGGCGCGTAGATTGCCCGTCTTTTTCTTACTGTTCGTTCTAGAAAGAGACGGATAGTCTAACTCGGGTGCGACGTGATTCGCGTATGTGTACACATTGATACACGTAAATTTAAAATATGAAGAAATATAATACATATACTTAAGAATATTACCGATATGGTGTAAAATGGGCCCCCACTCAGTTTTACTGATTTGTCTCTTTTATTTTTTGATAATTATTGAGTTTTTTGTGCAGAAATGCCGATGCCAATGCGCGCGCGCTGAACGGTTTCACTCCCCTCCACATCGCCTGTAAGAAGAACAGGATCAAAGTCGTGGAACTGCTGCTCAAATATGGCGCCAGTAAGTTTAAACTTTCGCATGCTATTCTTTATTATCTACCGACTTCCTATAAAGGGAAGATTTGCCTGTTTTACTATACCAATGGTCTAAGTAAAGAATAATGTCAACTGTGACAATGTTATGAGCGTTTGAAAATACGATGAAACGGTTCAAGAAACGCCATCTGCTAGAATATTCCTGAACTATTCTAATGTAGCTTCTATATAATTTATTAATTCTGTTTCCCAGGTATCCAAGCGACCACAGAGTCTGGTCTGACGCCGCTCCACGTAGCAGCGTTCATGGGCTGCATGAACATCGTCATCTACCTGCTGCAGCATGAGGCCAATCCTGACGTGCCTACCGTTCGAGGGGAGACGCCTCTGCACCTGGCAGCTAGGGCCAACCAGGTTAGGAGTCACAGTAGCCACTAATTTAGGACAAACCAGAGGCCTTATTGTCTAACGCACTGGTATCACAATCGCATTCCCCTATCCTCTTTGTCAAACGATAAAGGATGAGGGTCGAAAGAGATGGTAAATGATATCGCGGGCGTCCGCGCGTTAGACCTCAGGTCAGGAGTAGTTAATTATTGTTATGCGATGGTAATTTCGAGCGCATTAGACATAGCTTCAAGTCAAGAGTTCCTTGTTTCGTCAGAAATTAATACAGGTTAAGGTGCGTCTACGTCAAGTGAAGTTCGAGGCTTGTAAGTCGGTCCACACTAGACGAATTTGTGTTCGGCTCGTGCTCCGCTCGTGTTTGTCTCGCCTAGCGTACGAGTAGACTACGTAGTAACCTAAAAAAACATTGGTAGCCTAGTGGACTCAAGCAAAGATCATGAAGGAGGCCTGTGCAGTTGGATGTATTATAAACTAGCTGTTGCCCGCGACTATGTCTGCAAAGAATTCGTTTATCGCTATCCCTTGGGAATTTTCCGAGATAAAAAGTAGCCTATGTGCTATTCCAGGCTTTTCTCTATCTATGTGCCGAATTTCATCCAGATTCGTTAGGCCGTTCTGGCGTGATTGAGTAAAAAACAAACATCCATCCATCCAAACTTTCGCATTTATAATATTAGTTAGATTACATGATGATGATGATGATGGTGACTATATTCTGTATCTACGTGTTTAACAGACGGATATAATCCGCATCCTGCTCCGGAACGGTGCCGCCGTGGAGGCGAAGGCCCGGGAGCGGCAGACGCCTCTCCACATCGCGTCGCGGCTCGGCAACGTCGACATCGCGGTGCTGTTGCTGCAGCACGGCGCCGACGTCCGCGCGCACACCGCCGACCACTACAACGCGCTGCACATCGCCGCTAAACAGCACAACCATGATGTGACTATATATTCTCACTTCTTAAGCTGTCAACACTCATCTAGTTTGTCTTATAGTTACAAGTCATTTCTCGGTTATAGGTTGCAGCAGCTCTGATTGAGCATAACGCTCCGCTGACAGCGACGACGAAGAAAGGTTTTACCGCTCTACACTTGGCTGCCAAATACGGAAACTTAAAGGTACCATAAATAAAAATAATCTGGATCGCTCCCACCATCTTACCCACCAATCATAGCACCAAACAGCAGAGCAGTGCTTGCGTGGAGAGTAACCCTAACCCCCTTATTCATAGCTCTATAGGCTTCTGCTAACTTAGCAATCGTTTGTCCTTATTGTGAAAGGTAAATGTCAAACTGACATAAGGACAAACGATTGCTAAGTTGGCAGAAGCCTATAGAGTGTTTATGAATAAGGGGGTAAGACAGTCGGTGAAATTTATCACATGAGGTATTCCATCTGAGCCCTCTAGGCTGACAACGAAGTGCAATCCTTTATGGTTTTCATGTTGTGATCACTTACCATCAGGTGACTCGCTCGGTGGCCATCCTATTTTATTTATTTAAAAAGCTTTTATCGTTATAAATTTCTGACATTCTATACCAGGTGGCTAACTTACTCCTGGCTCACGGCGCTTCGCCGGAACAGGCGGGCAAGAACGGAATGACACCGTTACACATCGCGGCTCAGTACGATCAGCAAGCCGTGGCGACCACGCTGCTGGAGAAAGGGGCTGATGCTAAGGTAAGTTGTACCTTGCCAATTAACTCGAATAGTCCACACAGCTGTTCAACTTTGAGATAAAGGACAGCTTGAATTTTGCGTCGGAAGTTTCCTGAATTATTTTGGTGGTGATTCATTACCTTAAAAATCTTCATGCTCTATTCGAAGCTCTCGTTGAAATAAAGTCTTATTTAATCATCATCATCATTATCATCATGGCCTTTTGGTGATCCAATCTTGAATGTGGGCCTCTCCCCTCTTCTTCCACTCTTGGCGATCTTGTGCCCGTATCATCCAGTCTCGACCTCCGTGCCGTCGAATGTCGTCCATTCAGCGATATCTTATTTAATATCTGATGGTATATGTTACCAGGCTGTGGCTAAAAACGGTCACACCCCACTCCACATAGCAGCTCGGAAGAATCAGATGGAGACTGCTGCGACTTTGCTGGAGTATGGGGCGCTCACCAATGCCGAGTCCAAGGCTGGCTTCACACCGCTGCATCTCGCGGCTCAACAGGTAAGAAGCAATGGATGCTTCTGCTACCCTCGGCCGGCGAAGCAAGAGCCATCTATTAAAACAATAAGAAAACAATCAAGGAATGTTAGTGTGAGCATTAAACTAAAAAACTTCACAAACACTATTGAGCTGTTTTCTTACCATTGTGATTTTGTGATCCTTTACCGGCTCGCGGTAAATTCCAAATGAAGTTTCACTCATAAATTGAGAAAAACACACAAGTGTTCTGGAGTTGGACACATGATCCTTTTAAGGAACCATTACGCTATTTCGTAACATAGTTTAGCATTTGCTGATGTTGAGGTATATTTCCAGGGTCACGCGGAGATGTGTGCCCTGTTACTGGAACAGGGGGCAGCGGCAGGGCAGCAGGCGCGCAACGGACTGGCGGCACTACACCTGGCGGCCCAGGAAGAGCGCGTGCCCGTGGCACAGCTGCTGGTCAAGCATGGCGCTGAGGTCAGTTGTGCTAGCCTGGTTGTGACGTGACGTAATTGATTGAAGTTATGCGGAGTGCCGTTTCGATGAAGTATATCAAAGACAGAGAGGATTAATTTGATCTCTTCAAACTTATGTTCATATGAGGTAGAAGAAGTAAGGTCTTATAAGCTTGGTTAACGCCGGTTACTTGGGTTACAAGGACGATAACCATATCTAGCGTGGCTTTGAAGTTTATTTTTAGTCTAAATTATCGCACATAGTTCTATCCTCCTTTTCCAAAAACCTGACTTACCCACTTGTTAATTGATGTAGGAGTATGCATGAAAACAATACGTATCTTACAATTTAGGTAGCTGACTTCACAAATACTCACTGGGTTATTAAATGGATTTAAATATCCTAGTTTATTAAATGGCTTATTCATTTCATGCAGGTGGACATTTGCACAAAAGGCGGCTACACACCACTGCATATCGCCAGCCATTACGGTCAAGCCAACATGGTCAGATTCCTGTTGGAAAATGGAGCATCTGTCAAGGCACAGACAACTCACGGGTAAGTATTAGGCTAGTTCAGGGAGAATTTAAAAGTAGACAGAATGTGGCTTACTGATATGTTTTATTGGTTTATTACAAACTTGTCCTAGGCTTACTTGAATAATATAACACTCCTGGAATCAATACGTTGACGACATCATTATTTTTTGTCTAGAGGCAAATTAAAGTATCTCGTCAATCATAGTAGTCATCCGTATTACCTGTGTTGTAATTATACTTTGTTGTCCAGATACACAGCACTACACCATGCGGCACAACAGGGCCATATTAACATTGTTAATATCCTCTTGGAGCACAAAGCTGATGCGAACGCGACTACAACTGTAAGTTCTATCTTTTTCATCTACATTACTAATGCTAGTTTTAATTATTAAAGTACCGACACGAATCCCATTTTAACTCAATGATGATGGAAAATAAAAAAAAATGAACTCTATGAGGTTGATCAAATAATTAAATTGCATTTATAGTTCATCTACCTCACAAATGTTCTAATCCTGCTACGTTACCTATTGACAGCCATAGCCGAACCAATGTTTCCTAACCTGTGGTCTAAAGACCTCTGTGGATCCACGGATCCTATCCCATGGGACCTGCGGACAACACAAACATTTTAAATTTATGTAGATTTGAGTATTGCAATTTACGATTCATTTTTAAAAGGGCTTGAAAAAGCTTGTTTTATTAAATTAAATGTAGGAGACTAATGACAACACGCATGACTTGGATATAAACTGACTTTATTTATCTACCCACATCTTAGATTATAATATTCTACATCTCCCTTTTTGTATTGAAAAACATTAAGAAATTAAATAATTGTTAACACATGCACTGCTTGCATTCAATCAAGCTTTAAAAGAAATCGGCATCATTATAATTATGTGCATTTAAGCTGATTACTGTTTTCGTATTAATTCAATTTATAAAATACAAATTTCACCAATAGTGATGTTAATTATTGCAATAGGTACCTACACACTTTTTTTTTTTTTTTTTTTAAACATGATACAAATTCATTATTTATTAACTAAAACTACATGCAATCAAAGCATGATTACATACCATACATTTAAAAAAAAATAGAGAATAATCTTAGGCAATAATAATTGTGACATCATATATTGTATTATGATTACATTATTACATTAACATAAAAGTACCATCTACATTTCATTTTTATTTCATTAACAATTATATATATACTACTACATTACTTATACATAACATGCAGTTACAATAACAAGGCCTCTCAGTCCATATTCTGTAAACCAGTGCTTGCCTACTGTGGTAACGACGTATCGGTGTAGCCCCAGCGCTCAGGTCGCCTCACTGTCCTGCCATAACGAGTTACATATGGGTTATTTGAGTTATCGTTATTTATTGAGTTTGTATGGTTATTTTCCGAAACAGTAATATCATCGTAGGAGCGGTTGCGAATATTTATTGATTCATTCTTACTACGTTCCGAGTCCAAGATAATATGCCTACGGTTCCTAATTACTGTTCTCCCAGTGCTCAAGCTCACTAAATATGACCTGATACCGACTAAATTGTTTACCGTGCCACGTTCCCACTTGTTATTTATAAAAACTTTTACTTTTTGATTGTTACACAAAGGAGGAAGGTCACGCGCGTGTTTATCATAATATGTTCTTTCAATTTCTTTTCGCTTTTGAAATTTTTTAACTATGTTGCGGGAAGAATATGATCTTGGTTTTAACCAGGTCGGGGAACAAGGTATTATGCTACGCAACTTCCTACCGTTTAGCAATTCGGCTGGTGATGGTATTTCACTACTTATGGGCGTATTTAAATATTCTAGTAGTGCGAGGCGAAAGTCAAAGTTGCTATATGTAGTTTTTTTTAATATGTTTTTCAAAGTTTGTATAGTTCTCTCCACCTGACCATTAGATTGTGCATATGTAGGAGAAGATGTGATGTGCTGAAAGTTCCAATCGTTGGCAAATTGTTTGAAAGCCTGTGAACTGAATTCTGGTCCATTATCAGACATTAATATGGATGGAATTCCTTGTCTGGAAAAAATTAACTTTAGTTGTTCTATTACGTAATCAGACTTTAATGATTTAACTTTTGTTAATTCTACGAATTTACTAAAGTAATCAACCACTATAAGGAATGACTCGCCGTTAAAGTGGAAAATGTCAGCCGCTACCTTAAACCACGGGCTAGCGGGGATCTCGTGCTGTATCAACGTTTCTTTGCAATTAGCCTTTCTATACGTTAAACACGCCTGACAATGTGATATCATATCCGCTATTTGTGAGTTAAGGTTAGGCCAGTACATTGTCTCACGAGCACGGAGCTTGCACTTTTCAATTCCTAAGTGGGTGATGTGTATTTTTTTTAACATATTAGATCGCATGCATTTTGGTATTACAATTCGTGTTCCTTTCCAGACTAATCCATATGCCAGTGTTAGTTCGTCGCGAACGTCCCAATAACTTCGCATTGAAACATCTACAGTGTTTTTATTAGCTGGCCAACCTTTTTTTATAATTTTTATTAATAATTGCATCTCACTATCATCTCGCGTGCATTTTTGTAATGTTAAAAAATGATTATCGGTGAGTGGGTTGCACGCTGTTAACGCACACACCTGCGCCTGCGCCTCCAGCTGATCGTACGGCTCCGCGTCGACGTCAGCGCGCTGACTCAAGTCGCACGCCCGGGACAACGTATCAGCTATGTATAGGTATTTACCTGGCTTGTATACAAGTTTGAAGGTATACGGCTGCAATCTCATTAACATTCGCTGTAGTCTGGGTGGAGCGTTTACTATGGGTTTATTAATTATACTAATTAAGGGCTTATGATCTGTTTCAATTGTTATGTCAGTGCGTCCATAGATATACGCATAAAACTTCTCACAAGCGAACACACAGGCGTACAATTCTTTTTCTATTTGTGCGTATGCCTGTTCCGTTTTAGTCAACGATTTTGATGCATAACACACTGGCAAGCTATTTTGTAGAAGACAAGCGCCCAATCCATTTTTACTGGAATCAACGGATAATGTTATTGGTTTTTCTAATGAGTAGAATTGAAGAATAGGTGGATTAATCAAACACCGTTTCAAATTAATAAAAGATTGTTCATGGTGTTCGTTCCAATGCCACTCAACATCCTTCTTTAATAGATCACGTAGCAAATGAGTTTTTTCCGACAAGTTAGGAACAAAATTTCCTACGTAAGTAACTAAACCGAGAAATCTCTCAAGGTCCTTAACAGTGGTAGGTCGTGGCATGTTTCGTATAGCAGACGTGTGTGTGTCATCAGGCGAAACACCGTGTTCACTAATCTTGTGGCCTAGATATTTAATTTCGTTCAATCCTATTCTACATTTATCTTTATTTAGCTTTATGTTTATTTTCCTACATCTTTCAAGAACTTTACGTAACCGTTCATCATGCTCTTCTTTAGTTTTTCCGTAGATCAGCAAATCATCAATGAATTGACAAACACCTTCCATGTCGTCAAAGTGTTCTAGTAATTTTTTATGGAAAACTTCACTCGCCGACGAAATTCCATATGGTAGCCGCAGAAATTTATACCTACCAAAAACTGTGTTAAATGTGCATAGGTCTGTGGAATCTGAGCTAAGTTTAACCTGCCAAAAACCCTGCTTTGCGTCTAAAGTACTGAACCATTTCGAACCTAACAGTCTAGACGTTATTTCATCCAGAGTTGGCAACTTAAAATGTTCGCGTCTTATAACTTTATTGAGGTCTCGCGGGTCTAAACAAATCCTAAAGTCCCCATTAGGTTTTTTGGCCAGAGTCATACTATTCACCCAGTCAGTTGGACCTTCTACTTTAGCTATGATTTGTTGTTTTTCCATATCCAACAACTTGTTTTTTAGACTATCCCTAAGAGCAATAGGTAACTTTCTTGGCGGATGTATGACCGGAAGAGCGTTATCTTTTAACCGTATCTTGTACTCGCCTGGAAGACAACCAATACCCTGGAAAATGTCACTATAGCTGTCCAGTATGTTATGTTTGGTATCTGTGTTTACTGACATAATTCGTTTTACCAAATTCAGCTCCTGACATGCACTACGACCTAATATCGGTGGCGAGGTAACGTTAGCAATAATGAATTTCAATATATATTCGCTGTTCTTGTATTTTACTTTTAAGTTACATTTACCAGTTGTTTTGATAACGTCACCCGAATAACCATATAATTTGATCGACGTTTGAGTTAATTCTTGTTCTTTGACATTAATTTTTTTTAAATAGGTTGAGGGTAAAACGTTAACATCTGCTCCGGTATCTATTTTAAACTGAATGGAACAATTGTTTATCAATATGTTAGCCGTCCATTCATTACCAGAAAAGTCACGACGTACCTGTTCACTGGAACCCTCCTCAACTGCGTATATCGGGCACATTTTGGCATAGTGATTGTAACGGTTACAGTTTGTACACTGAACACCGTACGCGGGGCACTTATAATAGTCATGAGTCGCGCCACACTTTGAACACCCTTGATAGGGCCTCTGATGATACAACGGTGCATTGCTCGGGCCGGGCCTGCCTACTGCACTGGCCGGTTGGCCGGGGGCCGCGGGGAAGCTGCTGCGACCTCTTCCTCGACCGTGACCGCGCCTGCGACGACCGCGCGGCTCCCGTGGAGCGGCGGCGGCGGCGGCGGCGGCAACTGGGGGCGCCGTTTTTTCATAGCGCGCTCCACACCGACAATTACCACTTCGTACCCAGTCTAAACGATCTTGTTTATGCTGCTGACATTCCAATCCTGTGTCGTGTTCGTTCTTCAATAAGTGGATATGATGCATCTCCGCTTCGCTTTTAATTGTTACCGCTTGAGCTTGTGACATTTCTGCAAGGCGACATATGTCCAGTGCAGAACTAAGTGTCAATTTTCTCTCCCTTAGTAAGCGTTCTCGGAGACCACTGTCAATAATACCGCAAATTAGGCGATCTCTTACCAAGTCACTACACAAATCCTTAAATTCACATTTCGAAGCTAATGTTTTTAATTCGAAGACATATTGTTCTGTTGTTTCCGATGTCTTTTGATCTCTTGTGAAAAATCTATGTCTCTCAACGGTAACATTTGTTTTTGGCAAAAAGAATGTGTCGAATTGCTGTAAGGCTGCTTTAAACGTCGTTGGTGCGGGTGAAAACTGTTCATACACGTCTCTGCACTTAGAGCCAATGACATGTAACAAAATACTAATCTGAACTTTTTCATCTTTTTTGTTGAGTTCACAAGCTTCAAAATACACCTCAAATGACTTTTTCCAATTTATCCATGATTTACACAAATTTCCCGATGTTACACTTGATAAATCATTATCGAATTCAAAGATTGCGGGTGGCTGCAACACAGTTTCCATTGTTCTCGCTTTCGTCGTATTTAGCGGCAATTCCGGAACAATACACTTGTGATTATTTTATAATAAGTTGGTTTATATCTCACAGACACAATTATACGCAGGTTTTACTTAAATTATCGGCTGCGCCATGTTTTATTAAATTAAATGTAGGAGACTAATGACAACACGCATGACTTACCGACTTACGATATAAACTGACTTTATTTATCTACCCACATCTTAGATTATAATATTCTACAGCTGACGTACCCTAACCATCAATTTTACCACACAGAACGGCCAAACGCCTCTGGACATAGCATCAAAGCTGGGCTATGTGACAGTCATGGAAACCTTGAAAGAGGTGTCAGAGCCGTCGCTGGCTCCAGCCACCCAGGACAAGTACAAGGTCGTGGCCCCAGAAACCATGCTCGAGACCTTCATGTCTGACTCCGAAGAGGAAGGAGGTAGGAAACTGGAATTTTCAACGGTATGAATAAAGCCGGGTAGCCTCTATGCCATAGAGTCTATGGTTTGACTTGTGGCTTCTCAAGCAAAAGGTCGTGCATTCAAACAGCTTGGCAATATTTTGAAACTTCGGGATTTTTTCGTGAAAACTGTGTTAGATACAATAGTTTTTTTTGGAAAATGTTAATGCAGACAGTAGTTCTTCTGTAACAGTGATAGAGTTTCCAAATACACTCTTAACTTACGATATTCACTAACCCCTTTATTCATAAACGCTCTATAGGCTTCAACAACAAGGGGGTAAAACATTAATAACTCCTGATGTTCGCAAATATGGTATTAACTCTAACTTACTTCCAGGTGAAGACACGATCCTGAACGACCAGCCATACCGCTATCTTACGGCGGACGACATGAAGTCCCTCGGAGACGACTCGTTGCCCATAGACGTCACCCGTGACGAGCGGACCGAATCTGCTTTGAGTCACAAGAATATAATGGAGGTTTCTACTGGTAAGGAGACATTGAGAAATAATTTATCTCGTAAAGGCAGCAAAGACCATAAAATAGGAAAGAGCGGCTTGCTACGATGTTCACCTTGTTATCCCTAAGTTAGATAATTCTTGGAAACTTTGGTGTCGTTGACCAATACTTCAACGTCAGTTTTGTACAATCGTATCCACCATACTTTCTTTGTCACCTTCATCTCTATTTACAACATTATTAGCTAAAATTCTTCAATTCAATTCGTTTTTTAACGTACCTGGAGCTATGCCGTCGATTATTCTGCCAATAATTGTGTTGAATGAACTTTACTTTTGGGTTAGATTATGAATGAATGAATATTTACTAAATTAGTACTTACTTCAACCATTTGAGCTAGAAACGGTCATGGCCTTTGTTTCCAATAATGCATTTTTGAGCCTATTGAGCCCAATAATGTTTAGTCTGATGGTGTTCATTTCATAGCTTTCATTGATGCAAAAATAGCTGTTGCATGTGCTCCCGATATAGCTAAACAATCGGGTCCAGTTTATTGAACCTTGGTACATGGTGCCCTCAGGATCAGTGAACGGGGTGCCGTACCAGCCCCAGCAGGAGGTGGTGGTGAAGAGCATCAGCCGATACAGCACCGTGCAGGCGCCCGAGGGGTACTGCTACAATGTCGATCCCACGCAGCCCAAGTCAGTAACATTTACATCATCCTCCTTAACTAAGTACAATACCCGGCTATAAAGACTTCGGTCTTTGGAAAGAGACAACAGGCGTCACGTAGTCACGTAAGTTAAAGCGAGACAGTGCTCTACGAAGCCGAAATTAGCCGGGAAGACCAATGTGCAATCTTTATGAACGGGTACTGTACCTAAACTTATTTATTTAGTCTCCAATTCCTTTAATCATAAAGTCTTGTTCACTTTGTATTAATTGTTTAGTCTTCATTTACCACTTTGATATTATGCCTTTATCAGTTACAGACGAAACATATTGCTATAACACGTTTGCAACTTTTGATGAATAAGCTCGACTAAGCATAACCTGATTCTAATCTTTTTCTTAATTTGTATAATTTATCGAAATATAGGATTCTTCATATAATTTTTGAAACATCATACTATCTCTTTATTTTTCTTATGGATGATGGAACCAGTGATTTTTGTATGGGTATTGATGAAAAATTTATAGTGAAATGCTTGACTCACTCAATAAAATCACCAAATAAAAATGAGTAACTTCATAAAAATGTTAATTATGTAAACGCTTATTTCAGAATAGCAATACGATTCTAACCGCAATGATTCTTGCACGCTGCTTGGATATGGAAACAACAGGAAGAAACTAACATGGAAAAAGTAAGTTTACTGTGATGAGAAAATGTCATGGTAGCCTAGGGTTTGACTTGTGGCTTCTTAAGCAAATTGGCTTTTTCGGAATATACTATGTGCAAAAAATTTAAAATTTACTATGAGTTGTTCAGTGATATTTTATCTTGAGGAAACCTAAATCAGCGTATACCTACAGCATACGAATCCTGTACCTCAATAGGCAATCATACCTATGTATAAGTAAGGCCGAGATGATTATTGTACTCTATGATTAGAAGTTAACCGGAAATTGGTAAAAATCGAGTTGCAAGATTTCATTACATTGTTCGTTACTCATTAAGCTGTTAAGAAATAAAGAACATTAGGTAACATTCAAACGTTCTGGAACTGCTTCATTGCAATAGGTTGAAAACCCTGGACTAAATGTGCCAATAATACTTCCCGAAAACTGTATCACTCAGGATTACGTGCTGGGCCAGGTAGAATCTGGACCGCGAGTCGCAGCCTTTATTCCTCATACCATTACCGTCGGTTCTATCTACCCCATGACGTGACGTATGTGATAATTTTGGTCTGTTCTCCTAGTTTCCTGGTGTCGTTCTTGGTGGACGCGCGCGGCGGCGCGTTGCGCGGCGTGCGCGGCGGCGGTGTGCGGGTCATTGTGCCCCCTCTGTCTGCTCAGCAGCCCACGAGGATCACCTGCAGGTATTATAAAGGGAGAGGAATCATGTTGGAGGCGATGCGGCTGGCAACCCATCACTATTCACATTCCCCTTTCCGCCTACACACCCACAATCATGCTAAACGTAGCCTTTAGGTCTTGTTATAATTAAGCGTTGTCACAAGTAAATTTCAGTCATCTATTTAGAAATACGTGAACTGTAAAGTACAATCCTGAATCTCATAATTTATGCCATTACAGATACTTGAAGCCGTCTCGTATAAACCATATGCCCCCGTTGATGGAGGGAGAGGCACTGGCTGCCAGAGTCTTAGAGATGGGTCCGGTTTCTGCCAAGTTCTTGGGGTAAGAACTTTTTTGTACGATGTCCTCATGCAAACTCTTCTTTTAATTATCAAAAGAGAATAAAATGGAAAACAAGCACTCTTAAATATAATGCTTATGAAATTCTTTGGTTCTGATTTTCACATTGAAGAGCAACATGGTGGATACTTAGACCTGATGAAAGTTGTGTGAGTGTGCTGCTATTGTAAAAATAGCTCCGGAGGCTGTATGGTATACAACCCTTTCAGAATCTCTTTCTGACACAATTCTATACCGTTTGTCATAAATAAATAGGTTATCTGCCTACAGGTTTTCCTATATTAGTTATGTACTTTGTCTTCTCCATCGATGTTTTTAAGGCAACAGTAGCAGACTGTATTTGACAAGCTGAGCCTGTATGGCCCCTTCCTTTCCCGATGTTGCAATACTGTTGAGCAACACTACATTTTTAACACCAAATATCTTCCAGGCCAGTGATACTGGAGGTGCCCCACTATGCGTCTTTGAGAGGCAAAGAGCGTGAGATTGTCATCCTCCGTTCAGACAATGGTACCAGCTGGCGGGAGCACAACACAGATGCCACTGACGATGTCGTACAGGACATACTGCATGAGACGCTGGAGATTGAAGGTTGGTCTGCCTATTGCTCTATGTAACTATTTTTGATTCTACATCGGAGGTCAGTCTGATTTTACTGCGTATTCAGGTCAGTTGATCAATACAACTAACTACCTACCAACTTTCTTTATGTTGCGGTCACACAAACTGAATGACGTATCTTCTCTCATACGATTTTGCAATAATTTCTTTGGAAGGTGTAGGGGAACGCTATTTAGATTTCTTTCACTGTACATATCAATACCTATAGTTAATTTATGAAAATACAGGGTAGAAAATCGAAGCTATCATCACTTGTAATAATTATAGAGCATATATTACAACAGAACTATAAAGACAATAATATTAAACTTGCAGATACCAATGAAGAGGAAAAAGGATGGGACGCTCCGCGCGTCACCAGGATTCTTACCCACGACTTTCCGCAGTACTTTGCTGTTATATCTCGTATTCGGCAAGAGGTGCATGCTATTGGACCAGAAGGTAAGCGTACGTTGAGCACGAAATAATGAAATTAATGAAGTATCCTATGGTTTGTATCGAAATACCCGTATAATATCGCAACGAAGGAAACAAAAGTTTGGATTCCTTGAAGCAGAAGCCCTGATGAACCGATGATAGAGGCGAGAAACACGTCACATCGTTTTTCTACTTGTTAAATGATTCTCTGACTGGAACTGATCGACTGTTCCTTTTTTAAAATGTGTATTCTGATCTTCAATAATGCAAGTTACTTAGCAGAGAATCTGGGTGACGAATTTTTAGCTCAAGAGTCTCATACATAAAGGCATTCGTAGTCTGATTGAGTTAACCACAATCAAACTATAATGCAGATGACACGCGTGAGTAACTTTAGAATTAAAATTGTATTGTTTTATTTTTATAGGTGGCATGGTATCCAGTTCTGTGGTTCCGCAAGTGCAAGCCGTCTTTCCACAAGGCGCTCTCACCAAGAAGATCAAAGTCGGCCTCCAGGTAAACCTCTTCAAGCCCCGAAAAGGTGTCAAAGACAAAAATCTCAAAAAGATCACCGTCAACAATGTTTCCAAGAAAAAGCGTTTCTCCTTAATTTGGTAGCTTCGGCAGTTCGATATGTATTGAAGGGTTATTCGGGCAAGATCTTTTGTATTATATTTCGGGCTTTAAGCTGTAGGAATTAGATTTTAATTGAAATAATATTAGCTTAAAGATGATTCTTGAATAATAATGTGCTGATAGTTAATTCTTTTAGACTGTGTAAAAGAGATGAAGCCATGGCTAAAATTGAGAAAGAAATGAGTTAGTTGCTTGGACTATTTTATACATGATGATTGATGAAGAGATCTTTCCTGAATAACATAATTTTAAGGACCATTCTATTAATTAACACCGACAAAGTCGGACAATAACTCAAGCTTATGAATCACCGTAACGAATTTTTAATCAACTTATAATAATTAACCGACTAATGGAAAAGTTTAAGAACTATTTACAGCATCTATTTTTATAAGTAGAACTAAGTTCTTTTAGTTTAGAATTTTAGTGACCATTTCTTAAATGGATGTTCGTGTATTGGTAGCAGTTGTAGAATTAGTATTTATGTGTTCATCGTTTACAATGTTTAATTTAAAGCCAAATTGATTGTGTTCTTGATTATTAATTGTAATTAATCATAGATCCACGGTAACATAACTATAGTACAAATATGAATGCCAAATTTTTTCACGATGAAACTTTACATTTTTAAGAATTTTTTACGAATTTTAATTGGAACGGAAAAGCGTTAGAAATTATTTTAGGCGCAGTTGTTGTGGTTTTTGTAAAGTTAGAACTAGTCGAACCTGGTTAACTGGGCTATGGAAAACCCTGGTTCTAAGAAAAATCTGAACAGTAATCCAATGAGAATAATAGTTACTTTCACGAATTCTCTCTTATCTCTTGGGCTATCAATATGTGTGAATACCACTCAACCAGGTTTGACAGTAACCAAAGATGTGTCGGTTTTTATACGCAATGATTAAAGGTTAATTACATATCGTACTCGCTATTGCAGATTCACATTTTGTCACCTAGAGACACGTGAAATATTTTAAACAATGTATTTACTTATACTAGCACTCATTCGGTCACAATAATGCGTTACTCCACTAGGGAATACCCAATAAATTTAGAATGTACTTAAAAATATTGAATGTAGATTGAATTCTGAATAAAGTTCATGTAACTGTCAATGCTCGTTTTCAATTCTGAGCAGATTTGGATTATATGAAATCACTGTTGGAATTTTTCTTCGAGTTTTTTCTCACACATAGTCTTTATGCGTGTCTTCGGATTGTAATTTCTCTAGTTGGTCTTTAGGTTTAAGCATGACTTTTGGAATAAGTATGTCTGAAATAAATGATGCATTATGTAATTATACAATTAATATATTTATTGAAATGATGCTGTGCGTGTTAATAATATTAAATACATAATTAGTGTTTTTGTAACTTGGAGTGACGTTTTAATGTAAGAAAGTATTTTTAAGTCGATTGCTAAATTTATTGGGTAATGTTTATGATGTGCTTTATATTGATTTGTTTGAAATGTATGCCGTAGGTTTATTTCCTAAAGACCAAACGTGAGATGCATGTATATATTTTGATTTGCCATTTGTTTTTGATGTTTTTGAGCTTCTTTAGTTAAAGGCATTAGCAGAGCATGTGTGAGAAATAAGATGCAAGTTTTTGTGATAAAGTGTGTTTTGAGAAATTATTTTGAAACGCTTTTCCCGTGATTTCATATGTTCATATTTGCTTTTGCACCGACCGCTCGCCACCTAACCCTAAAAACAAACTGTTTATGTTTATTCTGTACAGTTAACTGCTAAAAAAATGTGTTAAATGTATGTTGAAAGAAATTAAATACAATTTCCCACTAAATATGGAAATAAGCGAAAAAAGGTAAGTATAGTTATATCTTATTTTCACCACGCACAGTTAAACCTTACGCCCTCACACGAAGCATGGAAGCTTAATTCAAACCTTTACGTTTGGTCTTTAGAAATATTAAAAAGAAAACTTAATTGTCGATAGGCATATAAACTTTTCCACATTTGAATGAAAATGAAGACGATCTAAATTTCCCTGCAGGCTCAGATAATAGATTCGGAGCTGACCGCGAAGCTGTTAGGCCGAGGAGTGGCGGTATCTCCCGTAGTAACGGTGGAACCTCGCAGGAGGAAGTTCCACAAAGCAATCACCCTGAGCATGCCCGCTCCAAGACCCCACACCCAAGGAATGACAAACCAATACAGCACATCATCAGCTCCGACGCTCAGGCTACTATGCTCCATATCAGGTACAATTATATTCCGCTTAAACCTTTCTTGCAGATCTAAAAGGTTGCTGAGAATAGTGCAGGAAATTGTAAAGATTTTGATGTGGTAGGATTTTTGGCCTTGGTTGGACTATTCTCAGCAATTGTTCTTTAGAAGTCTGTAAAGTGTTGCGATGGAGTATGGCTTGTGTACTGCTATTGACGATAAAGCTTTGCCTAAAAACAGGAGGTAAGTGTGCCTAAATTTAGGTAATATTAGGCTTTCAATTAATTTAAGCTTAAATATCTACAGTTCCAGTATACGTGTGGTATTACCAATATTCCATTACAACACCTTAGCGACGTAGTCGGTTCTAGACGACGATAAATACAACTCGGCTAACGAATGGATCGAGAAGTTACTACTGATATTGGTAGATAATAGTTTTTCGCTATTTGAAGATAGAGTAACGATAGATTTTTTACTACTTAATATTTTTTAATAGATCAAATCATAGTTCAGACTAAACGGTATTTGATACCTAGATTTTTCTATTACATATTGACTAGAGTAGTTAATGAGATTATTATGAGATTCATAGAGATACGTACGTCTCCCGATTTCCTAGACGATGGGACGAGCATGATCATTTGACAGAGTATTATTAGTTAGAACATTATTTTCATTTGAATCAACTTTGACCGAGGGGCGCGTGGGCGCGAGGGCGCGGGTAGGGCGAGGGCTGACGCTTACAGCAAATACACCGAGCAGCTACGGGACACGTCCCTGTGTGCGTTTTGTGCGTGTCCTACATTGTCTTTGTTCTCGTGTGTTTGTGTGTGTTGCACGCTCACCGTGTGTGGCGCTAAATTATCTGCTGCCACCTATCGGCGCGCTACAGGGGTATTTCGCAAACGATCTCTCGAAGGTAAAAAATTAGAAATATTACAAATTCTTTAAAACAAAATCGAAATGTCGGTTAAGTTTCATTTTACTTTTTGTGTTCGATTATGATTTGTACTGTTTTCTTCGTTTCCGAAATTTCCGTTCTGAATTCTTTCATAAGTCATTATTTCGGTGTGATATTTATACTTCAGCAATGATCTTGCGGTTGCTTGACAAGTATAAATATCGGACGCATCGGTTTTCTTCCCTCTTTCACTATTCGAATGCTTGTCCATATCTTGCTTTTCATACATTCTTCCTCTTTGCACGGGCTGGAATTTTTACGCTTTATTAACTCACGTTCACTCTGTATCATAACATCAAACCTTGGGAATCAAGAGATTGCACTGCGTTATAATCACTGGACGTTATTCTGTTTAAGCAAGTGTACAAACTAAACAGGACCTAGACCTTCTATTGCAATAAATTTATTGGCACATTGTAAGAGACTGACACACGTAAAATAATATTTGGAACCTAGCGTAAGGGCAACAGAACTGATCAACCCCATCTCCGTCATCCTCATTCATTCTTCTGCGCCAATGTTCCTGATGTTTGTTTTTGTTTTGCTTGCGGCAGCCAAGTTCTTTTCCAAAACGGCCTATCAATTCTGTTTTTCTTCACATCATCTTGACTTGTCTCATTTCTGTTCTGGTCATTATTTCACTGTTATGTTTTTGTTTCGTCGTTATAAACTTTCAATTTGCTTTTGGGTTCTAGCGAATGTCCTTCGAGAGATCTGTTATTCGGAAACCAAACCTGCTGTTATGGCACGAACATTCGTTTGAAAATTTAGAATCATTTTGATTTGGAAGAAAGCACCGTTCCTGAGAGTGACCGTACATAGCGTGCCACATATTCAGTCACTTTTTTATTTATTAGATTTGTACAACGGCGTTATTTATTGTTTTTTGTGTGGTGTGTTGTCTTTGCTTGTTGTGTGTTTGCTATAGGCCGTTTTGGAAATATTTATTTATTCTTTATTTTTCCTTATTCTGTCTCTTATTCTTCTGCATCGGTTTCTCTTATTATAACAAAAAATGATTTAATATTTTATATATAATACTGTGAATATTTTAAGTAAATATTACAATTTAAATTATTCTAAACATATATGACTTTAGATTTCATTATAGCGATTGGATGGTATAGTAGTAAATAGAATAGCTAAAATAGTACTTAGATACCGCTGCTCTTTGAGAATCTGTTCGTAGCCAAGGAAACAATGCTTTAGCATGCATTTTATGGATTGATAAAGGCAGTTGCAAAGGTGTGTTAACCGTTGCGTTGCACTAGCTTACAAATAAAGATATTACTCTAAAAATGGTTTTAAATGTAGTAGCATAAGGTTTACAGACAGAAAAACGCATGATTGTTAATAACAATGACTAAGTGAGAATCGTAGATGAAAAAACTACTGTTGTGACAGGCGGGACGAATAGGGCGCACTGGGAAGATGTGACCGAGAACACGCCGCTCACATTTGTGAATGACTGTGTATCGTTCACAACGACGGTGTCGGCTCGGTACTGGCTGATTGATTGCAGACACATTGAGGATGCTACCAAGATGGCAACAGAACTATACAGGTAAAATTTGCAACTGTCGTATAGTCAATGTAAAAGTAGCTCATCACTTTGGTGCTTTGTCGTAGTAAGGTCATACACTGACAATTGAATGTATCACAGTTGTCACAGCGACAAGGCACTAAAATGATTCACAAAATGTTAATCCATGAAAGTTCTAACGGATGTGTTGGCTTTTCAGGGAAGCAATTCACGTGCCATTCATGGCTCGCTTTGTAGTGTACGCAAAGCGCACAGACGATTGCCAAGCACAACTCCGCATGTTCTGTGTCACTGATGATAAAGAAGACAAAGCCCTGGAGAGGATTGAACGGTTCATACAAGTCGCTAAGAGTCGGGATGTTGAGGTGAGTTTAACCTATTGGTTTTATTACAAGGCAGCGATCTACGTTCGTATCGTTGAAATTTCCAATCGGTATCACTACATAGTGATATAGTTTGGTTCTGTTGGAATTACTTAACGTTTCGATTTTTGTTGTGTTTTTGTGTTGTGTTTTGTTTGTCTTCTTTTTCAAATCCAAGAAAGTACTTTTTTTTGTAGAAACTACTGATTTGATTTAGGATATTTTTACCACTAGTTATAATTGACAGTACAGTCCGTGAGCTCTTAAAATGCCATTCGGGTTTGTTTTGCTGTCTCCCTCAAGCCGCCGATTCAAATATCAAACCCATAAGAGTGAGAGAGACAGCAAGACAAATCCGAATAGCTTTCTAAGAGGTCACGGACAATACGGACATGTGGTGTCCATTTATGAAAAATTCGATCGTCATCATCCTTAGCTAGTAATTTAATTTCTAAACGACACTGAAAATTAGAACACATAGAAAAATCCGAAAAGTAAAGCTATGGCCGGGAATCGAACCCGGGTCCTCGTCATTCCGTGACGCGTGCTATACCCCTACACCACCCATAGCAGGTGAGTAAGCCTCCGAATTTTTCTATCTGTTACCAACTGTCACGTGACCTTGTTACTATGCGAATATTTGTCGCTAAGCGTCATCTGTTTGAATGATGTGTCTGTACGACACAATTACATTACAAACTCCCGTGGAACATGTACTGCTCACCAGGGAAAGAAGGGAAAGAAATTTACTTCTTGATTGTGACAGTTGGTAACAGATAGAAAAATTCGGAGGCTTACTCACCTGCTATGGGTGGTGAAGGGGTATAGCACGCGTCACGGAATGACGAGGACCCGGGTTCGATTCCCGGCCATAGGTTTACTTTTCGGATTTTTCTATGTGTTCTAATTTTCAGTGTCGTTTAGAAATTAAATTTCTAACGGTAAAACGTAAAAAAGTAAACATTAAAAAATCAAGAAGTAAATGTCTTGATTAATTTGATATTTCCTATCATTTGAAAAACAGCGCCTTCTCTCGTCCCTGGTGAGCAGTACAATGTTCCACGGGAGTTTGTAATTGTGTCGTACAAACACATCATTCAAACAGATGACGCTTAGCGACAAAAATATTCGCATAGTAACAAGGTCACGTGACAGTTGGTAACAGATTGAAAAATTCGGAGGCTTACTCACCTGCTATGGGTGGTGTAGGGGTATAGCACGCGTCACGGAATGACGAGGACCCGGGTTCGATTCCCGGCCATAGCTTTACTTTTCGGATTTTTCTATGTGTTCTAATTTTCAGTGTCGTTTAGAAATTAAATTTCTAACGGTAAAACGTAAAAAAGTAAACATTAAAAAATCAAGAAGTAAATTTCTTGATTAATTTGATATTTCTTAGCTAGTAACTTTGAACATCTTATTTCTAGGTGCACGAAGGAAAACCAATATACCTAGAATTCGGTGGTAACCTGGTCCCTGTTGCCAAATCCGGGGAGCAACTGACTCTGCCCTTCCGCGCGTTCCGGGAGAACCGGGTGGCGTTCCCGGTCATGATCAAGACGCAGGACTTGGAGCCAATGTGTAGATGCCAGTTCATGAGGGATCCGAAGGTCCCGAAGGGAGAACCTTCGCCGACACCGGTAAGTAGCCTTGATGATGGAGATAGTAGAACACGGTAAGCACAAGAGCACGAGGTAACTGCGTCGCTCGCGAGATTACCCATATCTATGTAACACGAACAGAAAGAAAAAGGCGAGTAGTCTATTTCAAGCGCTTGTGCTAGCAGTGTTGGTGAAACTGAAAGACTGTATCTATTTACTGTGAATTGGAATTACACTTCTTTGTACGCATGAGATGCCTCTTCTATGTATTTAGCCATTACAGTCAGACTTCAAAAGCTTTGATTGGGGCTTGTAAATTAGTCATTAACCCTCTTATTCATAAACGCTCTGTAGGTTTCTGCTAACTTAGTAATCGTTTGTCCTTATCTGTCACTTTGACATTTACCTTTCACAGATAAGGACAACCGATTGTTAAGTTAGCAGAAGCGCAGAGAGCATTTATGAATAAGGGGGTAAATGTATAACTGCTAATCCGTTCAGTAAATTTTAGTTGCATTGAATGACCTCTCCAAACTTTTCCACTGTTCTATTAACCCTGATGATAGTGACAGCAAAATTGACATTAAAACATAATTCGATTCCCCAAACTAGATTGCAGTACTCAACATTATGGTACCTGATGAGATGCTAGTAGAGAGAACGTCGCCGGTGCCCACTGATGCTGTACCAAGGAGAACTGAGGAGCAGGAGCTGGTTTGGAGACAGCGGCTCAATGATCCGAGGTAGGAAGACGTAGACCAACCACCTGTAGAGAAACATGCAGCAGATTGTGTATACTCGGGAGCAAAAAAACCAGGTCACTTCCCGTAGAAAGTTGTATGAAATATGACCTGGTTTTTTGCTCCCGAGTATGGGTTCGCTGACATAACTTGTATACGGGTACGTATTAAAATACATAAAGTTTAAAATGCATAATGGGTTAAAATGATTAAATGGTTCAAAATATATAATGCGATTTTCTCAGACAGTGACCAATTAACAGGATTGTTATAAGACAAACCTAACCTAACCTAAACCAATCTACAGATTACGATATCAAAAAAGTTAATTTTGTTAATAGTTTCAGAGAAAATAGCATTATATATTTTGAATCATTATGTATTTTACCCAGTATACATTTTAAACTTTATATTATGATGCGCACCCCTTGTATACACTGTTTTTTTTTTAAATCAATCTGGAATACTTCAGAAGGTGATTTAAATATCCAGGTTTGAGGACATCTGCAATCTGCTGGGCAAGGATTGGGTGGCGCTAGCTTACGAACTAGGAGTGAACGTAGCCACTGTCAACCAGATACAAGCCAAACGAATCACTGCTGCTGAGCAGGCACAGCTAATGATGAAGCTATGGAAGACGCAGTCTGGGACTAAAGCACAGGGTAAACATTTCAAGCTATTGCTATTTAATTGATTGAATCAGGCATTACTTTGTGAATGTCCATATCATGACGAAAGAAAAAAGAAATGCTTTGCTACCGTCGATCTCGTTGATAACGAAGTTGTAAGATAAATGATTTGTGTTAATGTATAAAGCTGTTATAGACAACAAGAAAAATATTGATGTTTAAAGGTTAACAATATCCTGCGTTTTTGTTAAAATGTATTTGTCTAAAATTTTTATTTATTTATTTCCTATAGATAATTCTTTGGAGCTGGCGCTCTGTAGGATTGGAAGAGACGACATTATAATGTCACACTCAGAAATAACTAACGAGCGACGCATTCAACGCAATATTTACCAGGAACGACAGGCTTCTGAAGAAATTGAGGCTTACAAAGGTAATCATTTAAAATACAATTACCTTAGATTAAGTTTCATAATCAAAGGAGTAGTCTTGACCAAAATGAATAACGTTTCAGCGGAGGAAGATAATAAAATTAAAGATAGAGTATATGACGGCGACCTACCTGAGCGCTTGCGCAGAGACTCCGACCAAGACCCGGATGAGGCAAAATACTCTCCAGAAGAGAAATCTATTGTGGATAAGAGTGAGATAGAACGGACACCTACTCCTTCCACGCCTAGCGAAGAAAGTGAGGAAGATGAAGGTAAGCCTAAAAACCTAAAATATATCGTAAGCTTTACCTTCATTTAATTTAGTGTTAATTTTAATGTTAAGGTTTTAAACATGACAAAAATATTGTTGTTGTATTAATTGCTATTATATTTTATTAGATGTGAAACGAAGTGTTGCTGAGAGAAAGGAACAAATAACCAGAAAACTCAGCCAAAGCAAAATACCAGCATCGAAGCAGAAAAAGGAGATCCGAGAAGAAATTATTGAAATCAGGACACAAATCAAACCAGACATAAAGAAATTCCATGATATTGAACAACAAGTTAAGGAAAAAGATCCCAAATTGGAACGAACTCGTTCTAAGACTTCTCCAGATACAGTTGTAGAAGAACAAGAAGTAGAGGTCCATAGAGAAGAAATTATAGAGGTAGTGAAAGAAGAAGAAGCGGTTGTGAAACCAGCAGAACGTCCAGTAGAACAATTTAGAAAATTCGACCCATCATCTCCTGCAAAGCCTACACCCAAACATTTACAGAGGCATATGAGGAACGAATCCATGCGGTTCCCATCCGGTGACTTTTCCAATGTCACTATTACTCCTAGAAAGTCAGTTACGGCTGAAACTTCAGAAGTTAAGACTGTAGAAACTAAAACAGATAGTTTAAAAGATACAATTTCTCAAAAAGAAATAGATAGTTCAAGAGTTGAAGAAAAAATGGATGACGGAGAACGATCACCTGATTTAGTGGATGATAGAGACATAGCTGAGTTACCATTAAAGGAAAAAATCAGTTCTTTTGAGTCAAAGCTATCAAAAGAATCATCTATCGAATTTCCTAAAACTACTATTAAGCTAACAAAAGAAGCTCTAAAAAAACACACACTAGAGCAAGACCAGGGTATAGAATATACTCAGGAGTTTGTTAGAGAACAATCGAAACAAATATCTACTATGGAAATGCAAGAACATGTGACTCATAAAGTTTCACACGTAACTGAAACACATATTGAGACACATGTTAAGTCTGTAAAAGACACAATTCAGCAATTTGATTCCAAAATTAAACAGGATGATAAATCTAAAACTTTCCCAAAGACAATGCGAACCGATTCTACTTTGGTCCAGGTATCGTCTGAAGAAGACAGCGAATTTCTTAAAAAATCTACAGATTCCGAAACTGAGACCGAATCTCAAACAACTGTTAAAGTAGAAAAGGATGGTATGAAATCGAAAATACCAAGATTTGTGAGAGACGTTTTTGAATCAAAAGACAAAGATGATAAACGTAAAAAGGCGATAGACACAGATAAACAAAATGGGACTGCTTCTGTAGCTGGTAAGGAGCGAAAATTTGAGAAACAAATGACTGATGAACTGAGAACTAAGGTTAGTGAAGAAGACATTACCGAGACATTAGAAGAAAAAGACGTATCAGTAAAGGACAAGTTAAAAGAAAAGGTAAAATATGTTTTAAAAAATACTTTTTTAAGTTATTACTTAACTTATCAGAGACATATTTTTCTTCATTAAGCATAAAAAAATTATATAAATATAAGTTTTATCAGTTGCTCTATAATTACAGGTGGAAACTCAGATGAGTGTAGCAAGTACAAAATCCGACGTAAGTAAACATACTAAAACAGATTCGATAGGGTCAGACCTTCAAGACTTGACAGGTCGCAAGATATCCCAGGAATCTCCGATACCTTCTGTGATAGACAAAACTGATTCCCTAGCTGATTTGCAGCAAAGCACTGAAAAGGATGTTAGTTTCATCTCGCAAACTGAATCAAAGGTAGGTTCTAGTTATGAATAGGATCGTATAATGTTAATAAATAAGTGCGTATCTATACATCTTATGTGTGACATTTTTATGTAGAGTCGCACAAGTAGTAGTGGTAAAATCGTATATTTTAGGTCAAAAGCCTTAAAGCGATTACTTAATATTTTTTACTTACCAATGTTATTTTTCAGGCATATTCCAAAGAATCCAAGCATCGCAGTGACTCTTTAGACGAAGCTTCTCAGTTTTCTGATTTAGATGACCAATTAGGTGCAAGCCCCGCTCACAAACCAGTCTTAGGAAAAACTATCGAAGAACCAATTGTAAAAGAAGAAACAAGTATTGTAACTAAACAAACAACCTCAAAAACTCAAACGCTGGAGTTCTTGAAATTTGAAAGTGAATACAGTGCACAGATACATGCTCCCGCGCTAACTACAGGAGAACAAGAAAAGGTATCCCAATCTTATTCAAGTCACAATATACATATATATATAAATATTGAGTATTTTCCATTGCGAGATCGTTCTTAGCAATTTTTTGCATTAAACATTTGCTTTTATTTATTTATAAAAAATATGTATCAATGTTAAAGGTGTCACCAAAGGAATCGCCCGTTATAAGTGCAAAAGCACGTCAGTTCATAGAAACAGTACCAGAAGACGATTCCGTTCAAGAATGCTTCTTCTCAAAACGCATCTACTCTGATTCCTTAGAAGATTCGGAGCATACGGACTCAAGACGCCATTCAGAAGCAGATTCGTTGAAATCAGACCAGTCCGATATTAAAGCGAAAATATCGTCATCTGATTTTGATGAAAGAGCAGAATTCGAAGAAACAGTGGATTCTGGCAGTGGTTTCGGTGACGAGAAATTCGAAGATAGCGTAGCTGGATTCACATCAATGAAATTTGAACTGAAACGCACAGATTCTGACAAGCAAGATTCAGAATCAGACAAAGAAACAGAACCGATATTTAAAAAAATGGCGCCAAAACGTCATTCTAGGACTGAGTCTATATCTATTAGTAAACTAAGCGATCTACATACAGACACTGAGGTTGAAAAGCTTAAACAAGAAAAAAAAGGTATTCAGGTAATAGTGACAGAAGCCGAAGAAGTTGACAAATCGTTCGATAAAGATGAACCTTCGGACAAAATTTCATCTGAAAGTAGTCGAGAAATTGAAATTTCGGATCGTAAGTCTTCGGAAGGTATATCTGACAAGATAAGTTCTGAAAATGCTGTGACCGAAAAGAAGTCAACTTCTGAAGAGCTTTCAGCGAAACAAGAACAAGCTCTTGTACATGAAAAAGAAATTACGACAGCTGTTAAGACGTCTGTAAAAGGAGTTGAAATAGTGGAAACTAAAGCTCAAGTTGTAAAGGAAGACATCGTAGAAAAAGGTTAGTTATGTATAAAATACTACGATTTCTGTACACTTTATTTAAAAGACAAATTAAACTATACACGTTAATTGTTACAGTTGAAATTGTCAAACGACAGTCAGTTACGTCAGCTGGATCAGGCTCAGTAAGTGAACTACGTCTAGAAGAAAAACGTCTTTCTGATGCTCACAGTCTTACCGAATCTAGAGACTACACCTTTGAAGAGTCAGAAGACGATATAGGCACTCAAGGAACTCATGTTGCTGATGTGTCTAAAGGATTAGTTGAGCATAAATTTGAAGATACAAAAATAATACCAGCAGCAGGTAAGTTTTAAATAGATGTAACTAGGTGTTTAAAGTCAAATGTTACTTTTAATAATATGTTTTTTATTAAAATACCCGTAACTTTTAGTTATAGGTAAAGTTCCAGAGCAGTCAAAGCTTTTTAGGCTTCAGCATGGTGATTCTCTAGATGACGTGGAAGGTTTTCCAGAAGATCATGTCACTGAACATGTTCATAAATTACCTCATATTGCTGAAATTGGGTGAGAATAAGATACTGTGAACTTTAAAAAAAAGGTCAAGTAAGTATGAAATACTTAACAACAAAATTCATTTCAGAACTCAACAGGATAAAGATGTAACTAAGGATTTCTTATCTAGAGAACGAGAAGAGCAATTAAAACGAGAGAGTGTTCAGGTTTCAACTAAAGTAGCTGAAACGGTAAGTTTCAAAGATGTGTATGATGAACCAGCTAAGATCCCAGAAGATAAAGCACCTGTTAGTATTATGAAACAGACTGAAACAACATATTCTGAAACCAAAATAGATGGACCTACTACTACTACTTTTACTAGCGAAACCTCCTCATCAGATATTAAAGAACAGATAAAAAAACAGTCTGCTATAAGTGAAAGTAAATTTGATGTTTCCAAAATTAGAACTGACACTCTAGGTCATTTTGATATCGGAGAGGATTTCCACGAAACAAAAGAATCGAAAAAGTTTGTTCCTAAAGATTTGGACTTGAAGGAAACCCACGAAATTACAAAAGAGCAGGTGAAGCCGGTAATTGACGACATATTGCAAAGAGGAACTATTGTAGCTGCTTCAAGAAGCCCGATACAAGACAAAGATATCAAAATGGTTACCAAAGATTTAGTGGAAACTGAAAAAAGGTCTTACGATGCTAAAGCACCGCATAAAGAGGAACGTAGACATTCATGTGTAAGCCCCGCTATCTCTCTTGAAAGAATCGCAGAATCTGAAGTAGAAATGGAAGAAGAGATCAACAAATTTGTTAGTAGCGTAGTGAAAGAAAATCAAAAGATGGCTGAGACAAAATCGACTATCAAAAAATCAGATTCTGCCATGAAACAAATGGCTGATAATATTGAAATAATTATTAAACAGGCTTCAGAAGAAGTAGATTTATCTTCAGAAGAACTGGTTGTCGAAACTGAAGAACCTCAAGACATTGCTGGGCAAGTATCAGTAGATTCTATTATAGAAGAAGCTGTTACTACGGTGGAAGAGTACTATGATTCTAATAAGGAAAAAACTACCGAGACTGAGACTAGAATTGAAGAAACCAAAAAAGTTGTAACAAAAGAAAGACCCATTTTAATTAAATCTTTGTCAAGAGATAGCGGCGAAGTTATGATTATGCCTAAGAAGAAGCATCCTAGGACATTTTCAGTTCAAAGTTCACCAGATGAGGTTGAAGAGCAAATATATACGGATTCTGAATCAGGTACTTAAATATGTTTATGCTTGTGGATTTTTTTGTTCAATACAATAGTGATATTAATGACTTTATTGCTATAATTTTAGACATGGATAAGGCAAAAGTGTTGGAAATAATTGAGCCAAGCTCTGACTTAGATGGTAAAACGCCTGCCTCTAGTTTTGACGCGAAGAAACTAAGAACAGACTCCCTGGATGATGCCGATGATTTCCCGGAAAAAGAGGTATCTAAATTATGTCTCCTTAAGTAATAAACTGGGTTGATGTAGGTAATACTACTGTAAGTTTCGAAGTTGTCGAGTTTACTAGTAAAGGTTTTTTTCAGAATGAAGATTTTGGAGATGAAGTAAAATATAGTGAAGATCTTCCAACATTCCATGATAAAATTGAACTTAAAGACACTGCAGCTTCGAGCTATAGCGCTTCACAACATGACACTGAAGAAGACAGATCCTCAGACAAATTCTTTAAGAAAACACAATTTGTTGACAGCATTATGCGGTCAGATCTTGTGTCAAAATCAACAACGGAATCTTCTGTCACCACTGTCGTTTCAACTTTGACAAAATCGTCAGACGAAGAACAAAAATCAGTCGTAGAAGACGCGACATCAGCTGATTTATCTAAAATCAGTGGAGCAGACTTAGTCAAAGATCCGTCTAAAAGCTCAATGGAAGCTAAAGATTCTGAAGAGGACAAAAAGACTGAAGAACCAGCGGAAGATCATGGTACCCCCGAGCTATCTAAGAAATCGATAGATTTAACGAAAGATTATTCCAAATCATCCATTGATAGTAAAGACACGTCCAGAGATTTTGCTACAAACGAACTGTCTAAAGATTCGACTGTAGACTTAACTAAGGATTTCTCTAAAGCTTCTGTAGAAAGTGTAAAAGATACTTCCAAGTCTATTGACGAAAAAACTTTTTCGGAAGATCACTCTTCGTTGGACGTATCAAAAACGCTAGCTTCTGATGAACCAGAGGCCATAACTAGTAGCACAGAACATATTTATAAGGTTTCAACAACGTCCTCTCAAGAAACTTCAATTCTAACCGAGAGTAAGTTATTTAGTGATCAGGATGATAAATCTGCGGGGAAAACGAGAACATTAGAAAAGTTGGAACCCGAAAAAGATTTCTTAGGTGAAATGGAGCAGAAAATAGAAGAACTGAAATCTGATATGGTGAAGGAAAAAGAAGCGCAAATAGAAAGCCAATTGAAAGAGAGTCAAAAAGAAGAGACTGAAAACGATGTAATAGATGATGTTCCTGATATGAAAGAGTTGAACAGACGTTGTTCAAATCTCTTAGATGACATATCTGGCACTCAGGGTGCGCTTATTCGCATAGACTCAAGCCACGTCACTAATGGTAAGAAAAGCTATATAATAATTTAGTTAAACATCAGGGCATTAAACCAAACAGAGGTGGTGTCAAGCACACTAATTTTATTGTCAAAAAAGCACACTAATTTTAGTGTCTTATTTTGAACGGGAAAGTGCCAGATATAAAATGTCTCAACGCATTGAAAATTACAGTACCCGGCCATAATGCTTGTATATCGGTCTTCTCGGCTAATAATCGTAGAGCCTTGTCTCGCTCTAACTTACGTGACGCCAATCGTCTCTTTCCAAAGACCGAAGTGCAATCTTTATGGCCGGGTACTGTACTTAGTACTTACTTAAACGATAATTTTGTCAAACACCATTATAAACCTCTTCGTTTGGTTTGCTTCTCTAAAAATGAACCTGTATTATGAAATCAAAAGCATAACGTTTCCTGCCTTTTACAGATTTAATATCCAAATTTTCGAAGACCCCTCCGCCGTCTCCGGTTGATCTTAATGTAAAGGATAAGGCAAAAAAAGATGAAGGTTCTGGCGACAAGCCTACCGGGCTACAACTTAGAGGTAAATTCCTTTTAGATCCTGCTAGAAATCATAAAATGTACGTAAAAGTGCACTAGATCGTTGTCAATCACGATAGTCACTAACTAGATAGATTAGTACAGAAAATCACACCTAGCTGAACTGAAAAATTCTAAAATCTCACTAAAAGTACAAAAACTACCTAGAGTTTCTTTATAAACTAATGAAGCCACCGATTTCCTTTCCATTACCATCGCAAAACAAATATATATCATCAAAGTATATCTAAGACGATATCCTCGAAAACATTTTGCCAAATTGTTACCATCGCCAAAGTGACCTTTGTAATTATTCGAGATTGATCCCAACAGTTAAATTACTGTGATTCTTAAAAAACCGGCCAAGTGCGAGGGTTCCGTACAAGTTCGGCAAGTGTATAATAAAATCCATTGTTAGCATAGTCCTGCCTCCTGACCAGCAGATTGTAGGCAGTTTGAGGTCATTTTATATTGGTGACGTGCATAGACAGACAAACAAAAGTATTCTATTTTTAGTATTTGTTATAGCGGCAACAGAAATACATTATCTGTGAAAACTTCAACCGTCTAGCTGTCACGGTTCATAAGATACGAAACGGTGCCTGGTGACAGACTGACAGAGAGACCGACGGACAGACAGACAGTAGAATTTTAGTAATAGGGTAGGGCACTAAAAAAACAGCAGCTAAAAAAAGCTAGAATCAAGTAGAGATCATTTAGCTAGCACATTATATACATGTAGATGTAGAAGCTAATTTACTCCAGGTTCCGAATCTTCGTTCCTGGACGCAAGCCGTCAGTCACCGCGGGCATCGTCTGCTGGTGACAGCATAATCAGCGAGACCGAGGCCCATCAGAGTGGTCAGTATGATCCGTGAAATCCCAGCCGTTAAATAGACACGCTGAATGCAAAACACAAAAATATGATAAGTGTTCAGTCGAGTTCGTAATATCTGCACAGCCGGACATTAATTAATTGCATTAATTACAAATTGTGTATGGCATAACTGCCCTACGGCGTGAATTGAATATTTCCAAAAGTCTGCTCTAAGTACGCCTTTACTCTAAATAAGGAATTCATCATCATCATCTCCAGTCTTTATATGTCCCACTTCTGGGCACAGCCCTCCTCTCAGAATAAAAGAGCTTAGGCTATAATTCCTTGGGAACTTCTCACACACCATTGAATTACTTCGCAGATGTGTGCAGGTTCCCTAGCAATGTTTTCCTTCACCGAAAAGCTCATGGTAAATTTCAAATGTAATTTCGCCCATAAATTTTGAAAAGACAGTGGGAGTCCTGGATTCGAACCCACGGTCCTCTGCTTGAGAGGCCACTGGTCAAACCACAAGGCTACCACGGCAATAAGAAATATATAACACCAGGAGAATGCAATTTGCGTTTCATGTTTGGGATCTCGGGAATATACAACGTGCATAATATTTTTAAACTCGACTGTTCATGTAACGAATTTATCATCTTGTAACTAAGTTACTTGTTTAAATAACCTTGAATAAAAAGCTTATCTTAATGTTACTTTAACATCCGTTCATTCTAAACTCGGAAATGCAAGAAGCAAAGACAAGTTTAGTCCTGTCTTGTGACCTATAAAAATAGAATACGTTTCAATATCTTACCGCTCCCATAAAAATAACGATAACATCGTATCATATTTTCTAGTACTCATACCACTGATTTTGGTAAAATCAAAATATATTAAAA
The DNA here is from genome assembly GCA_963854515.1 of Pandemis heparana. Taxonomy (NCBI): domain Eukaryota; kingdom Metazoa; phylum Arthropoda; class Insecta; order Lepidoptera; family Tortricidae; genus Pandemis; species Pandemis heparana. Next base: position 7,258,379 of record OY978030.1, on the reverse strand, counting down.
AACTTTCCTTTAATGGGCATTAAATTATCGACTATTAGATAAAACTGTACTTAAAATAAATAAACAGTTTATGCTAAGCTTGATAATAGTAGTGGCAAAGTAGAGTCATAGCGAAACTTTACTCTTAATTTCAGTAGAATATGTCATCTAGAATGCCTTATTTGCCACAGTGTTTCTTTCAACGCAAATGATCGCATGTATTCATACACCAATAGATTAGAAGGCAGTGTTCCTACATTGACTGTTGTAACAAGGTCTTCGTTTAAAACTAGAGTAGTTAATGGTTAAGCACAGTCACGAGTTGAAAGCACTTTAAATTATCTAAATAGGAACGGTTTCTTTAATTAAAAATACTAATATTGTTTCACCAAAATAACATTGTGATTTGTTTGCTACCGTCGCATACCGCAGTATTTGACATCACAGTAAATTTTACTTTCTTTCTTGCGGAGCCCTTACGTTGCCATAGGTAAGTGGTCTCACAGCGGAATCAGTCACACTTTTATTTACTACCTATCGTCGCTTTTTTCTTCTTGAAGGGTTTATTTGATTCGCAGTTCATTTTATTCACTTTTGAGTAACGTTTCGCTTTGATTCCGAGTCTTCGTTTCGTTTAAACCATCTCTACATTAGACTAGCTTACATCGCTGTTTAAGTTGGTATTCATTACATTGATAATTTAAGCAAACGTACACGCTTTAGGCGCTTTTACGGCATTTGTAATAACTCTCAATGTTGTGTTCTTATAGGGCTTCACGAATGATCCACAACAGAATATAAAAATGTTGTATATACACCAAAATCTAAACATTGAAAATGTTTAAATAAAATTTTAAATCATTCTTTAAAAGCACATATAAAAAGTGTTGTTATAAAACCTAGGCTTTTGTTTTTTAAACTAAAGTATGTAACTTTCTTTACAGATACATTAACAGAAGCGTCCATGGCACTAAGTGCAGCCGCCAGACCGAAATCTCCGACAAGACATCTAGCTGATAACCTATCATTCGTAAACGTTGATCAACCAACAATAACTAGTGGTGCTATTGAACTAGTAGATCGCACCATCAAAACCAGCATGGATGTTATCGATCAAATCAAGAAAGAACAACTGGCAGTGCAAATGGAAGATCTGCAAAAGTCAGGGTCTTCTGACACTTTCTTTAGCGAATCAAGGATTGAAACTTCAACATCATCATCATCTGTTCATAAGACCATTGGCGGAACCGATATGGTATTTCAGAGTATTGACCCTCATGCAGTCATGTCAGATATGGTGGCGAAATTTGGGACCACGGGGGATTACAGCACTATTTTGACACACAAAGAAACGGAGACAAGAAAAATCAGCGGACAGGAATACTTTTCTGAAACCAAGCAAGTATCGTCATCTGATGATGATTCCTTAATCATTAAAACTGAGACTACCCATGAATTGCGTGGACAAGAACATGAATTGAAAGAAAAAACTGTAGTGCGTAGAGATGGTGATCAAACTGAGACATCTCAAAAAAAGATTGAAAAGGCTCATGAAGCAAGCGCTAAGAGATCTGACGTAGAAACAAAAACTGTCAGCAAAACTACTGATGATACAGATGTAGTTAAAGTGGAACGAGAGTTTTTGGAACAAGGCTTGTACACCGGGCGTCAGACAAAATCTGAAGAAAAAATGACCGCTATAAAAGACGACACTATTAAAAAGAAGCATGATGTTAAAATATCTGAAAGGGAAATGTCTCATGAGCAATGGGGAAAGGAATATTTCACTGAACCAGGAGAACTTCAAGATATTGAAGAAGACGAAGACTCAAAATCAAAAACTGCCTTTATGGATTCTAATTTGAAAATCATTGAAAAGGATGAAATAGTATCTAAAGTTGAATTATCAGAAAAAGGAAAAGTAATCAGCTCAACTGTAGAACATCATAAGGAAGAATCTGTTATCGAAAGTAAAGAACATGACGACCTAAGTTCAGATGCATCTCACGCAACTAGTTTTAAAAGTGAAATGGCTGACAGACGTGGATCATCCGAAACGAGTCCCAAAAGTAAATCAAAATCCTTTAAAAAGGAAAATGAGGTATACGAGGTTGATTTCATAAAAGAAATTAAAGTTTCGACATCTCCTGTTAAGAGTACGTTTAGCAGAACCGGTAGTCAAGATACTCATTCTGAGTCTGAAGTAGCTCCGGATCTTCCTCAAGATGAAAGGACAGGAGACACGCCTAAAAAGGAAAAAACTATAAGGTCACCTATAAAAGTACCTCAACAGCATATTCAAGATCAAGTTTGGGAGGTATCCTTACAAAAAGCCGATTCCTTTGAAATGGCGGAATCCTTATCGAAATCTCCGAAATTAAAAACATCAATTACTGGAACATCGAGTACTATTACAAAAAGCTCTGACAGTGATACTATTCTAGAGCTTAAGACTGTGGTAGAAACAAAATCTGATTTGACTATGAAGCCCAAAACTGACATGTCGCCAGGAGTATTCGAAATGTCTGACGAAATTAGTACAACTTCGAAAGATATAATGATCAAATCTGGAGAGAGCATTGACACAGAGTACATGATTAAATCTCTAGAATCTCACGAAGGAGAGGTACTTCAGAAATCAATTGATTCGACAATGAGCGCAGAAACGTTACACCCTTCTGAATTTTCTACAGATGCTGATTCAGCTTATTTAACCGGAACAGGCACAGATCACAGAAGAGAGGAATTAAAGTTAGTTAAGGAAAAAAGCTTAGAAGATATCTGCAGTAGCGGATATGATACTGATCTCTCCTCTGCCGAGTTTCATGCGATGAAACTTGAGTCAGAACGGGTTGACTTAGATTCTTTAATGTCTGCTCAGCCGCTTGCCGACTTGTCAGTTTTGGAAAAAACTATTGATGAAGTCAAACAGTCACTTGAAGCAGCTCAGGGTGAAATTATAAGCGAGAAAAATGACGGAAGTAGCAAATATAAGCAGTCGCCATCTGAATTTCAGTTTAAATTGCTTATTAGTCCAGAGAGACCTGAAGTAATTACAGAAGAACCACATCACGCTGATGATCAAGCAGAAAAACTACCTTTCACTATTGAAAAAGAGAAAAGCGTAGTGGATAGTCAAAAATCAGACACTGCATCACAAGCACATAGCTCTCAAGATGAAACAACTATATCTGATGAAGATAGAGACACTGTTCATATTAAAGAATCGAGTCCACCGTTGGATACTGGGGATATATCAGTGAAGTCTGATAGTGGCCCGCACTCTATTTTGGAAACAGAGAGTGAAATTATTCTTTCAGACAAGGAAGGGTCATCAAAAGGCAGCCCAGAAGTGAAACTTAGAGTTCAAAAACACATTAAATCCAAACTAGGTGTAGTTGAAAGACGGTCTGCATCTGAAGTAGAAGGTTGGTCTAGTTCTGGATCAAGTCATTACCACAGTTTTGAACATTCCGAAAGTAGACCATTGTCTTCTGATGTCGATGTGATGATGACTGCTCAAAGTGGAACTGATTTTGATACTGCACTTACAAGTCATGATATATCTTCACAATCCCTCAGGACCTCAAAGGATTATTTCACTGCAGGTAGTTCACTCGCATCTAGGGATAGCATGAAAAGTCTTGATTCTGACGGCTCTAGCCACGTTGCCAGTATCGATATATCAGATGCATCAGAAACTCTGGTACCATCAGCTAACGAGCTAAAAGAAGAATTAATGGAAAGTAGTACTTACGTCGAACAATTTCTACACGAAGCTGAGAAAGAGTCTAAGGAAAAATTAAGTGACGACGAATCTGGAAACGAGGAAGATAAGAAAGGCGATGATGGTGAACCTGTAGGCAAAATGAAAAGATCACACGAGATGCGGTTTCAACCCAAAGATATGATTCCAGAACATTTTCCTCTTGAAAGTGCAACAGAAAGCATTGAAGTTGAAGAACATTCATCAAAAGATAAGTTTGGATCTGACACTACTATCTCAAGTCAACTGAAAACTGATGAAATTTTATCTTCCTCTATTTCAAAAGTAGATATGCCATCATCTCAATCTGAACCTGAACTAGAAAAAGAAAAAGTTATAGAGCCAGTTAAAAAGGTCACAAAACATGAGTCTCAAGCTTTGCCATTCTCTATCACCAAAGTTGAAAAATCACAGAGAGAGTTTGTTGATGTTGATAGTGAAATCATTGCTGTAGGTACTAAGGAATATGAAGAAATAGTAACACATGGTTGTATTGTAACCGAATCGAGTAAAACGCCAAAAGATAGCTCCATCATAACAAAGACCGTTGTATTTACTGAAGAAAGTAAACCTCCCAGGCACGATGCAGTTCCAGTAGAGGTGCAAGAAGAATGTGTGAAAAAAGTAGTTAAAGAAGTAAGCGTAGTTCCTTTTCCAGTAACAGAAATCCCAGCGAGTCAAAGAGAATTCGTAGATATTGAAAGTGAAATAATTCCTGTGGGTTCAGCGCAGTACGAAGAGATTTTGAAATCGAAGAGCGATTCATCGGTACCGAAAACTAAAGCGGAAAAAGCAATTGTACAAACTCCGGATTCGCAGCTTGATAGTAAGCAAAGTTCGACGTCTAGCCTTAAAACTCAAGAGCATATTTCTACGCCACACACACCTTTATCGGCTCCGAGTCAGAGTTCTTTGTCAACCGACAACGGTCGAGAATATGTGTTGGATGATATGTATGACATTTCTGAAACTCCGGAATTGCGCTCCGATCATGTCACTGAAAGTAGTCGGTCAGAACTAATAGTGACAACTGAAGAACGAGTTTTGCATACTTATGAAAAAGAACAAGATTCACCGACGAGTGACGAATTTGAAATGGTGGACAAACCTAGTGAAATGGACGACTTTGTCGTCATTGAGGAAGTTGCAAAAGAAGCACAGGAAACCGACCCGGAGGGTAAAAGTCTACAAATTAAAGGTCCCAAGTATGTGAAGCGGCATGACACTGAAGTAGAAGAGTATTTATCTAAAACCTCAAAGAAACAAGAAAGCGTAAGTAGTGCTTCAGGATCATTGTCTGATGAAGAATTGTTACAATACGAATTGGAACAGAAGAAATTACAAGCTCAAGAATTAGCGGAAATAGAAGCTGGAAAACGATGGATACAAATGCAGTTTGAAGGAGATCCACGATATGATTTTGAGAGAGTGCCCCTAGAAGATATTAAAGAAGAAGAAATGACTGATTTTGATGCAAGTAGGATTGGTAGTTTAAGCTCACAGAAGGAGTCCATAGGGAGTTTCGGCAGCTTTAGGAATTCATACGGTAGTCTTTCAGAGTCTGAGATGGCTTCGCGTATGCGATTTAGAATTAAGGGTGAGAATGACGATATTTCTATAAGTTCACTCCAAGAGTTCGAGAATCTGGAAAAGATGTTAATGGAACAATATCAGCAACATTCATCATCTTCCCAGGATTCTCTTAACGGATCTCTACCCCGAAGATATGTTCTGAGTAAGAGCCAAGGCGATGACATATCCATATCAAGTCTTAAAGAATTTGAAGGGTTAGAGTCAGCTTGCTTGGAAGCTTTAAAAGCTGAGATTTTAGCCAAGCAAAAGGAGGCTCTTCTAAAAGCCGACCCTAAAGATGTAAGTAGCTGCTTCTTGGAACAAGAAAAGCGTTCATACAGTGGTAGTTCAGAGAGCAGCCCTCCACAGAAAGGAGGGAGCCCCTCTCAAAAAAGTGGAAGTCCATCACAAAAGAACGGAAGCCCGTCGCAAAAAGTAGGTAGTTATGGTAGCCCATCACAAAAACTTTTAAATGAGTCTGCTGCGATTAGAAAGCTTATCGATCAGCAAATGGCTTTAGAACAAAAGCTACAAGAACATGTGAAGCCTAAAGTAATTACAGTTAAGAAATTTGATAATCGAGGAGCATTCTTTGTCCCTGAACCAGCTCCTGAATCCTCTGATGCAAAATGTGACGAAGTTAAAGAAGAATGTGTTAAGGCCTCTTCATTTGTATGTGCCGCGGCGCCGAGTGATGGCTCAGCTGAATCTATTCCCGGGGATTGTGAAGAAATGATGAAACTTCTTGACCAAGAAGAAAAGAAGAAAGATCAAACAGTTACTAGGACGTTTTCAGATGGCGGTGTTATCGAGGTCGTGCGCACAACGACTGTTATTCAGCAGAAATTTGTAGATGGAAAAAAAGTTTCTGAAGTCGTAACTAGCTCTGATCCTGATGGCGCTATGGATATACCGGCAAGGCCGAGTGCAGAAGAGAATGCGATGTCTTTTGGCTCTGAGATATCGTCGTCGATAACATCTCAGCCTTCGGAGATGGATAGTCTTAAGACGGTTATGGAGCGGTATGTTTCTGAGGGGGAAGTAGTGACGGTGACGAAGCAAACGATCATAATGTCTGACAAGCCGGAAGATCTAGAGTTTTCGAGGGAGAGTAGTGCCGTGCGTGAGCTATCGCCATCTTCGGGGATGTCGATGGCCCACAGCGTCATTTCCTTCGGTAAACCTTTTACAGATCCTGCTAGCGGCTCCTGGAGTGGACAGGATGAGGAACTGAGCTCGTCCGGAAGTTTTAGTAGGTAAGAACTTAGAGTCAGCAAGAAAATTATTACCATGTATGTATGTATAACTCTTTATTGTACACAAAACACACGAAAAAGAACACAACACATGTAACATGATTATGTAGCATTCAATTCGATAGTATATCTTAGAAGTCTGAAGTATAAGACTTATAATGAACTCCGTCCGTAGCATGCTCGTTTTTGTTACTAAAAATGTTTTCATTTACGTTTAAAATTATGTCAAAAAGGTACCTTATATAATTTTTGGGTGTTATTACATTTTTATTAATAACTACTAATTTATAGGGGTGCACGAGCCGACCTAATGCTAGGCAGTACCGATAGTCTGGAAGCGACCAGCTCTAATGCGACCAGAGCAACATATAACTACGAAGTCGATACCCCTATGACTGGCAGTCTCACCTCCGGAGGTAAGCATTGCGCCACTTTATCTCATCTTATTTAAGCTTTATCGTACCATACTACTTTTTTGACTAAGACCAGAAATCTTTATCAGAATTGAGTTTTACTGGGCCTATTCACATTTATCGGTGGGCCCAGGCTATATCCAAATGCCATGTGGACTATTATGGCAGGCCGCGAATTATCTATCACATAATATAACTTCCTAAAGTAAACGCAATAAACTGTTCTGCATTGTAAAGAAAAACATGCTTTGCGTCAGATTTATTTAGTTGGGTTATATATTATCTATTTCACATACTGTATGATTTTATGCCAAAAAGCATGGTATCTTCTTGATACTTCCTAATCATTCTCATTCAGAACTTGAGACATGCTTGCTCTCATCCTTGCTTATACGATATATTTATTAATTTATACTTTTATGTCATTTGCTAAACTGAAGAATGTCCAAGTGTTTGTTTTACTGCTGTTTCTGAACGTCAATTGGTCATAAATTATTAAAAGTTAATTTTTCTTCTACATTATTGAACTCACTGACCTTATCTACTATAAGAAAAAAAGAAACAAGTAAAAGCAAACAGGTATCCTTACATCCAACACAATAATTACCTATCTCTTCTATAAATCAATAGAAATGCATGTTAAACCATGTTTTTTAAACCCAGATTAAACAAAATGTTCGAACCCTTCCAACACAGTTCAATACTTTGAACAGATTACCTTAGGCATGTCTTCAGTTTATCTGTATTTAGCAAACCCCACCAAGCTTCCTACTAATCATCAAGTTAACAGCGGTCCGCCCCTCAGGGTCGAATACTATGGTGTCGTCCCTGGACACCTTGGACCCGGTGACAGCTGTCAACATGGAGAGTCTGGAACATCCAAGCACTAGTGAACACTTCTCTCATGACTACGAAGTGCAGGAGCCAGATTCTGACACTGAGAGACTGGTACGTACATGACAGAAGTTCTTATGCATGTAGGAAAAGAGCTGTTGGCCAGCAGACTGTCGCTTGGTGCCCTTACTCATAACATGAGAATGCTTCTATCTAACTATGATGAGATTATAGGAGTTTCTGTAAAATTTTCGAAAACTCCCATTGAGATTTCTTAAAACTCCGGATAACTGTTAGATTCACACGAGCATATCCAGGGTTAAAAAATAGCCGTTTGTGGCTAAAATAAAACGAACTGATTCGGATTTAGGAAATTATTTATTTCCTCCGTGTCATATATAATCAAGATCAGTCGGTTTCAAGTCTTCTTCATAATTATCATTCTCAAACCTCAAGTCAACTCAAGCCTGTTCAAATTCTCAAACCTTTCTAAATCACAAAAATCCCAATGATTTCAAAGTCATCGAAATCTCAGTAGGTATATCTATCTCTTTGGTCATTTGCTTCTTTTTGTAATTACGTCCACTATTACTAGGAGCTGGATGGACGAGTCCCTCAAGCCAAAGAGCGTACCATCATGTTTGACAGCACCGACACCCTGAGCGCAGTCAGTGGCGACGGCTCTGTCAGAGAAGCGGTCGTTGAGACCCCTGCACCCACCTTCTATATCGGAGACACGCCTATCGTAAGAGGTAAGGTACCATAATTATAGGTGTTGTCGCATTACAAAAACTTCCAGTGGAAATTACAAACAAAATTCTTATTTTTGATCTTATTGCAGCTCTAGTATCACACGCTTTTGCGTCAATTTTATCTTGTTAAGTGAAAGTGCATTTAACACAGCACGTACTAACATCAACCGTGTATGTAGGTATAGTGCGTCTATTTTCTTAAGATCCCAAGTCAAACTTCGTGTTTCGACGGCTATCGGGTTGCAATCAGTTGCAGAGGTTGCTAATGACCGCATAATAGAAGAACCATGGGGATACACTTTTCGGATTGATGATGGATGCTAATGAAAGTATTTGGAAGTCAGATGATGTCTAGAGACATAAGAAAATAGACGCACTGGGGCCTTACCATGACGTCCTAATTCCGACGCAGTTCAAGTTTTAGCTGTCACTTTTAGTATGAATCTGACAGCGAGCGGACCTAAACTGAAACGCATTAAGACGTACAGAATATAAGATTCCTTGAATTCACTTTCTTTAGATGTTGTTTATAAGACTAATGGCTTGCAGGAGAAAGAAGAGAAGATGATGAGGCACAGCCTGTGCTATCAGGCAGTTGTCCAGCGTCTCTGCCACCGGCCACGCAGCCACAACCTGTACCGGCTCAGAGGAGGTACAAAACATTATCGCAATTATAAAAAAATAATTTATATTTGATAATTAAGACAATTAATATTGTCATTACCTAATAACAGCATTCGGGGGTGAAGGTAGTATAAAGAGTGAAAACGATGATCTGTTGAAAGGGATTATTGAGAGTACAAAAATGGGTGGTGCCAGTGAATTTGAGTAATTAAGTGTACAAATTAAGTTTATAGCAGTAGAACAGATAGGATTTTAATAACAAGCCGTCTTGCTTTTTTTATTTATCTGTTTATCATCTTCTTTACCTGTCTTTGTCTCATTTTTTTTGTATTATAACATAACTTCTTAGTTTTTCTTGCTATTTAGATTGTATTTTTCCCATATCATCTGTAGTTTTGCGGTCTTAAAACATTATCTCTTGTTTTGTATCATACTTTTCTAATTTCAGTATCATTTTGCTTTTGTTATAACTAATATTATCCAAAGTTGTAAACTATTTGGATTTCATGTACCTACTAAACAAACTATTATTATTGCAGCTGCTATTGCATAAGTCACTCCACAGAAAACCTCAAGAAATAGGTACACTTTCTTGTAATGTATTGCTTTTTTTCTTTTCTTTTGCATCATAATCATCATTGTTACTGATATTTACTAATTCATCTGCTTTTTATTTTGTTTTTTTTTTGTGTGTGGATTTTTGATTCCTTTGTGGCATTATATTCAACTGTATCATCAACAATCAAAATATCAACTTCAGCTTAAAGTGCAGTACTTAATAAAATTACACTTCAAGTAATTTACCAAGCAAAACAGTAGTTTCTATGAGTAAAAATATATTTTCCTTCTTTATAGTTGCTCTTATTTATACTTATCGTGCTTTCTCTTCCAGATCTCTGACTATGATCGCAAAATCTCCTCCATCTAGCTTCGAAGAACCGAAAAAGTAAACTTCTCTTTTAATCGTCTCTTCAGAAACTAAACTGCTTTGATATCTATCCAATCATTTCTAAATCAATTGTGATAGTCACAGCATTGTTTTCAACTCTTACAGCTAATTTTGTGGCTTCAACACGACACTTCTAATTTTATGGATTTAAACAAATCTCATATTTGGGATTAAAAAAACTGTTGTAGGTTAGTCCATTATCTATCAACAAGCAGTTAACCAACGTAGGCAAATATCAGTGTTTACTATAAGGCATCTATTGTGATAGTTTGTATCGAAATATTCCCTGTATAATCATTACGTAAGTCCAATAGTAAAGATAACGCACAGTAGATCTCATGTCTCAAGCTCTGTGGTTATTGTATGAGAAAAAAATCATTAGCGTGCATCATCAACCTTTGGCAATGTTTGATCAAATGTGAACTAGTACTGTTAAATGTTTGCCAAAGGTTGGTTCTGCATGCTGACAATAATGGATTGTATTTTGGTACTCACTTTTGTACTGAATCGTCGGATTTTGACGACATTGGTCCATGTTATTTCGACCTATTCTAATAGATAGTGCTTAGCTTGATCTAGTTTTTGAAATTAAACATTGCTTATTGATATGTCGTTAACTCTTTAGTAGGCGTATTAACCGTTTTGTAAGATATCTAGTTAATATCTTTAGCTATTGTTTGGGTATGGGTAAAAATGGGTACAGACAGACCTTTCGGTAAGGATTGAAGGGTGCGATAGTCCCCACGGAACTGGTTCGCTTTGGCTAATGACAATCAGATCTCTATTAAGATTTTTAATTCGTGCACAATTTCTTACATAAGTAGATAGGTAGACATACAATGTAGGGTAAGGTAGTTAACATTTTCTACGGCCGACCCCTCATTTTGCTACAGTGAATCCACAAAACACTTATGACCAGAGATCAGCAAGATTTCCGTTCTGCCGAAAAATTTAGCAGAAAAACCACATTGGTCTAGTCTAGGGTAATGTTTAGTTGTGTGCGGGTTTTGCATTCGTGTGACAGTACTGTTTTGATACGAATATGTAGGTGTAGGACATATGTGTTTACCTACAAAGAGCAACAGAGAAATTGATAGTAGTGAAAGATTTGCTGAAGTGACTCTTGTCGTAACTGTTTTGCGAGTGAAACCTGTTCTCTGTAATATTATCCAGATAGGTTTAAAAACAGATGAAGTAGAACAGGGCCCTATTTTATAAAGCTACTTAAGTTACATTTTACAAGCGGAAGTCTCTATCTAATACATAGGGGTCAGAAAGAGACGTCCGCTCGTAAATTGTATCTTGTAGCGCTATAAATTAGGGCCCAGGCCGTAGAATGCAATGGTGAAATTGCGAACGAGGGCTTGCTCACTTTGATAGTCATCGATGGTCTTCGTTGCCTTGAGATTGTTGTATAAATTGATAATAGCGAAGAGATAGAATTCTTGTTCTTCTTTGAAGAGTGAGACGGATGAGACTGATGGTGTAATAGCGACGAGCTTTGCTATTAGAGCTGGTCCAAACTAATTGTTTTCCATATCAGCGTCCGTGCTATCATTAAGATCATTGCTTGTAACTATTTTATGTATAAATAAAGTTAATTTGTCTAAGTGTGCTTAAGGATCGGTGTAAAGGTACGGCTAGTTTAATGCTACTGCTGCGGTATTAAGTTTCAAAATTAAATGAGTTGCTTTGTTCGATTGTTTCAAGTTGTATTTGTAATTGCTGAATATTCTATCGATTAAACTTAAATTATTATTGAATATTAAATAAAATGCTGTCTCATATTTTATTTTATTTTATTTATACCTCTTCCCCTTTGTTCGCTTAAATTAAAATTAAAAAAAATTGGTGTTTTTCATTTATTCAATTATTGTAATTTCCGCGTCAATAAATGGGGGTAGGGGAGAGTGGATATTGTTAGACTGAAACAAAAATTAAAATGAAAAATATTTATTTTAAATGTAAAACAAAACAATACAAATGTAACTAAAAAGGTATAAAGCATACAATGTGCCTGTCTCTATACTAAACTTGATAACTATGAACTTTTGTACAAGCTTTTACTTAATTCTAAAAAAACCGTTTCTCAAATAAGACAGACAGGTACCTATTTAAATTCCCGTGAGAAACTGAAAACTATTCAAATAAGAAATCAATTATAAATAAATAATTAACTAGCACGTGATTTCTTATTCAAATAATTCTCATAAAAGCTTATATCTAAAAATGCTTATATTTATTATGGCATTTTTATATAACTTGCTTGTAAACAAAAAATAACAATCGAAGTCAACAAAAACAAAGGAAATGGTTACCAATCATTTGACATGGAGGATGAAAATGAGCAGACTTATTTATTCAATAAGAACCAAAGATAGAATAATATTATTATTGCTAAAATGAGTATAAAATAGTTAGTGAATAATTCAATCAACGACTTAACCCTTCAATATAAACGGCAAACTGTACGGGACAAAACCGATGCAGTTTCTTTGCCTATACAAAAAGAAAACTGGGAAAATATCTGCATAGCTACGTTCCTGGCCTTACAATCCGATATTCGATTTTCTAAATTCATTTCGGGTCGTCCCGCTCACACTAATAATAATTAATTTGAGAGTGAAAAAGACATCGACAATCGAATCTCGGGGCAGTCCCCCTGACGAGTTTGCGTGGTTTATCGAACTCGTCGTAAGTTCCCTCTTAGGATCGAGAAGTTAAAGAGTGTTTAACACAACACAAAAAAACATTTTTATAGTACCTATTACCGAATTACTGAGTATTTAGTGTTAATTTTGATAGTTTAGTAGCACCGAACATCAGTATCTTTTACTGTTACTAACTTAGGATACAATCGTAGCAATGTCTGTATTTCCATCATCCATGTTTTTATCATAAGGATTTAGACACACGGCAGCACCCGAGTAAAGTAGACCAGGCATTCTCCAAGATTCATCACTTCTAATCAACGCGTTGCTATTTCTCCACTTTCGCAAAGCATTGATGAAAAACGGGTAGCAGCTGCAACCTACATTAGCGAGTTTTCAAACAAATGTATTCCTCTGTTTCCTTTCTGTGCAATGAAATTACATGTCTTTTGTAATGTAGGTTTTTTTTCCAATAAAAAAGAAATATAAAATAGAAGCGAATCGATAACTTGGAATTTAAAATTTTGTTCTCTTCCTAAGCGGCCTGCGCGGGATTTTCGCTCAAAAAACCACGCAAGTGGAGAGTGGAAAAATAGCAACGCTTTTATTATACGCAGTTCACAAATCTGGAGAATGCGCGATGAACTGTGCCATCGAAATCTCTATCGCTTCAGAAATCCCATTGAACTTCTTTAATCTCAGAATAGACATTGATCTCGATGACGCCGAGAACTAACACGAGCCAGTGTCTATTAAAACGAGTTAAACTTATAAAGTAAAATAAATAAATTAGTCTTCACTTTGGTGGTATAACGCCAAGTTTATCAGAAGTAAAGCCATTTAACGTTTACGCGACATGAATGTCTTCACAGGGAATCGAACTCCGATACGTCGCTTGTCTGAAAAAAAAAAAAACCTTCATTACTTATGACTAAATACGAGCAATAAAATTACATTCATTATAATACCTATCTAGTATATTTGTACAAGTTTTTTGCCACCTGTCATTATTAGCTTTACAAATAAAACTATCCGAACAATCCGCTCTCTAGAAATGGGTCAAATTTACAAGTAAATTTTTGACTTTAATGAAAGCTTCTTTGTTTTTACTTATTCAAAATTTAATTTGTATACAAGCTTTTTTGCTACTTTACTACTTTTTGTTGATCGTACTTGCGTTGTCATTCAATCTACACCATGCATACAAATAAGTCAATCCTACCACTGGAAGAAAAAATAAAAAGGAAATATTCGCGAAGTAATTAGTTAAATAGTAAACTTGTGAAGATTGAAGGGTGAGCAGTGGCGTGCAGAGGAGGGTCGTCAGGGTAGGCAGTGCTACCCTAACGACCCCTACTGTACGAATAGGGTGCTGGAGATCGGGTCCCTTTTTGTCCCATAATCTTCTTTGATCATAATAATCGTTAGTCATAATTTTTTTGGCCAAGCCATCAGAATAGTAGGTTAGGTTAAGTTAGATTACTATCAATTCTGAAAAAAATATTTACTGTGTAACCCCCTTATTCATAAACGCTCTATAGGTTTCTACTAACTTAGCAATCGTTTGTCCTTATCTGTGAAAGGTAAATGTCAAAGTGACAGATAAGGACAAACGATTGCTAAGTTAGTAGAAGCCTGTAGAGCGTTTATTAATAAGGGGGTCAGAAATAAAACTCTTTATGACTAACGAAATTTATGACAAGCCTTTAGGAACTTCAATTTTATGGGACAAAATAATAGACTCGTTGGAGATACATACAAGGTCCGGTTTATAGAGGTGCACGTGCGGCAGGAGGAAGGTGGAGCCAAGGTCACGCTCCGCCATCGTGTGGGCCTCCTGAAGACAACAGCGGGGTCAAGAGGTAGTTATATATCGGCAATCCTCACTATTTAGTAGGGCACAAGAGCTACACAGTAGAAGTTGTGTGAAACTCAATAACCTAACGTAAATAATAAACTACCCTAAAAATTACATTTTAGATACATACAAGTTTGTTTGCTGACTGTACTTTTTATTGACTGTACTTGCATTGTCATTCGTGCTACATATGTGCACCAAATTTGAAGTCGATCGGACCAACCGTTGCAGAGTTCCCTCCTGCGGAGACGGTCCTAGCTAGACCACCAGAATTTTACTACTTGATTATTGTATTTTTTTATGATTTAAGGCCGATTTTTCATTCGTCAGATAGGTAGGCCCTATTCGACGAATAACTATATGGGTACCTGTCAGTTAAGTGAGTATCTGTAGATTGAAAAATCGACCCTTACACAAGATGCAAAATTTCAGCTCAATCAGATGAAGATATCTGCTTCAATATTGAGTCGCAAGATTCCATCCGGACATAAAGTACAAATACAAAAAAAAGAGTTCGCATTAGCAAATTTAATCCAACCTTTCTGTTTTATGTTGTAACAACCCTAGCGCCACCTAAACATTGACTACTTGCGTCAGTGACGTCACAGTGTTCTACATCGCGCCAACGAAGTTTCTTAACGCAGACTAAATATAACTTCCAACTTCCTTCGGACTTTGGTCCCCTGGCATAACATCTGAGAGATCTCTTTATTGTGGCCTCTCCCCACATTGGTGGCCCCGACCCGACGTGACAGTAAAACTGATTTTTGAGTAAAGTAGAGTTACTTACCTGGTGGGTTAAGCGAGTGGATGACGCCGCTCGTCCAGTGCTGGCTGGTAGGGTACCTCCTACGGAACGGGCTTCGGATAATGTTCTGGAAAATTACAATAAATTAATCAGTTTGGGGTACTTGGGTGCCATGGCGACGTCGCCAGCGTATCCAACTAAATCCGTGTGCTGTAATCTGCGAGCTGTAATGGTACCCGGCTTAATTAAATTAATATTGGCATATAGGCCACCTAATTATTCTTGGCGATAGCTTAGCAATGTCTATACTTCGTTTTTTCCACATTAGAAAGATGGTAAATCATCTTGACCTGTCTTTTCATCGAAAATCTTTTTACAGCACAATTTTTCACCACTTTCGAGTGGTAGGTATATTCACACATAATGTTTTAAAAAATCGGGCTCCTGATCAAAATTGTTTACCTTGTTTGTAATGTAGAAAACAATGAAGTATAATTTGCAATTCTATTGATACTCACAGTTCCCCAAGCCGTCGTTCTGCATCCGTCCATTCTGATAAGTCTTCTTGGCTGGAAATCAAAGCTAGGTTCTTACGCCCTTATTCATAAACGCTCTGTAGGCTTTTGCTAACTTAGCAATCGTTTGTCCTTATCTGTCACTTTGGCATTTACCTTTCACAGATAAGGACAAACGATTGCTAAATTAGTGGAAGCCTAGAGCGTTTATGAATAAGGGTGTTAATATGTAGCTCATAGACCATACGTACCCGTAAGGTGTTATTAACGGTAATTATGCAACCAACGTCTTATATTCCACCCATCTTTACTCGTACAAATTAATACGTACTTAAGTATTTGATTATTATTTTCTGTTATTTGATTAACATTATATCCTGTCATTTATTTTTGTATTTTTTATATCAACTACAGAATTTAAAGGTAGTAAAGTAGAACTAATTTTGATAATGCATGAATATTAATTCAGGTATGCCTGGAAACGGACCTTACCATGACTTGCATTCCCTACTGCTCCTAAACGGTAACGATTTATGAAAATATTTAAATGTAAAAAATAAAGAATCCGATGTAATTTAAACACTACATAGCATTTGTAAATCAATAGACTTTATCGTCACGAAATCAACAAAAACACCGATAAAGAAAAAGAGAAAGACAAAATTTGAAGGCGTTCGTCGCCTTAATGGTCAATTCCGATTCAATTTTACGTTTTAGCTGTCATTTTGGACACTTCTAGTCTTGGATTTGACAGCGAGCGATCCAACTTTGGTTCGAATGGTTCGCGATTGAATCACATTAAGACCTCATGGTCATTCCCCAGCTTGCAGATGAGTACCTAATTCTAGTGTCATAATGTCAACTGTCAAATGTCAACCAGACCTCTAGATACTATAATGCCATATAGGTAATTATATAGAAGAAAAAACAAACTTGTAAAAACGTCCTGTGCTGTCTGTACCGTCCATAACATATGTGTTATTTGTTTTAGGTCTCCTGTCAGCTCCTCCCCCAAAATCAAAATTATATAAACCGAACAATCTCCTCACGTGTGTTATGTCACTACGTCGACATTGGCGAAATACGCCTTGCTAAATCAAAGCAAGGGTGAAAGCCATAATTAAAAAAAAAAAAAATATATATAATTATATTCAATGTTTTTGGTGGTACCTAGCTAAAATCGTGGACAAAACTTCGGAGCCACAAAGATTACCGAAGTAATCTCTTTAACCGGTTTTTTTAATTTATGTTTAACCTGTATGATTTCCTAAGGGAATCGAACCGCATGTCATCAATGTCTTTGTGTACTGAGGACAGGTCGTCCCGGTCGTCTTTCGGTTGCTCGTCGGGTCGGATGGTCGTCGAGACTTTGAAGCCGGCCGACACCAGGGCACCTGAAAGATATTAAAAAGTCAGACACAGTTTCGAAAAAACCGGCCAAATGCGAGTCGGACTCGCGCACGAAGGGTTCCGTACCATCTAACTTCTAACTAATATTATAAATGCGAAAGTATGGATGGATGGATGGATGGATGGATGGATGTTTGTTTGTTTGTTACTCAATCACGCCAGAACGGCTCAACGGATCTACATGAAATTTGGCACATAGATAGAGAAAAGTCTGGAATAGCACATAGGCTACTTTTATCCCGGAAAATTGCGTGGTTCCCACGGGATAGCGATAAACGAATTCTTTGCAGACGAAGTCGCTGGCAACAGCTAGTTATCTATAAATATTTATAAACGAGTGTAAGTAGAGCCCTGCTCCAACGCAAAATATACGCAGTGTGGGGTCACTTTATATTGGTCACTGATATATACAGACATACATACATATTTACGGTTTTCGCAATTTTTCCTTTATGTGTGCTATTAAGACGTTGCTTCGTACAAAATTTCAAGGTTATAGAGCGTTTATTATATATGGGGTTAGTGTTTTATATCAAAAGTTACCTTGTTTATTATGTCTCTCCTTCATGGCACTGTAAGACGATTCCATACTGTGTTTCCTCCTCATCTGTGAATAAGGAGATTTTTAGAATCACCGCAAAACAGAATCAACTACATAATATTACCTATATACAAGAAAAAAAAACTACATTAAAACTAAAACAATTCTATAAAAGAGTTTTCCCGCGGTAGGTATAGAACCAAAGATGCTGGCAGCATTTCCTCGCTGTCTCGCAATACTGATTGGCTTAAAGGTCTAGAAACCAGGCCATAGAATAAAAAAAATAAAAAAATCGCAATACTGATTCGTTATGCAAGGAAGCTGCCAGCTCTTCGGTCCCAAGTAGAGTCGATAAGCCGATAACTTATTTCAAATACAGTTCGATAACTAAGTTCAGTAGGCGTACGTAACTCGCTCGCAATCGCCATCGTGTTCATTTTGACAGTTCTTGTATGAATGTGACAGGCAGCTGATTCCGATGCCAATTGTCAGCTAATACATGAACTGTCAAAATGAACACGATGGTGATCGCGAGCGAGTTACGTAATAAGCTTGCTGACTTTATAAATATATGACCAAGGTTTACCTCTTCATTGTTGGAATTATTATTGGTGGCACCAGATTCTAGATAGCTGATCAACTTCGCTTCGCTACTGAGTTCCAAGCTCTTCTTTCTTGCGACGTTTTCTCGACTATAAACATTGAAAATTATGTAAAATTATTACCTACTTAAGATTTTTTCTAAGGAACACTAAATAAAAACTGAGGCTGGGAATCGAACCCAGCTCCTCATCACTCCGTGATGCGTTTGCCCACACTCTACCTACCCGAGCAGTTTGCATGCATGGCGAAATGATGGGAATATTCGTGCAAACGTCGTTTCGGTATGAAAATTAATTCGACGAAACGATTATTCCGTCAACTTCTCGTCTTACCCCCGTATTCATAAATGCTCGAGGCCTCTGCTAATTTAGTAATCGTTTGTCCTTATCTGTGAAAGGTAAATGTCAAAATGACAGATAAGGACGACCGATTACTAAGTTAGTAAAAGCCTATAGAGCGTTTATGAATAAGGGGGTTACTCTCTAAACCTGTCCGCCAAGCAGCAGTGCTTAGCTGTGTTCCAGCATGAAGAGTAAGATAGCCGGTAAAACAGGCACATTTAGTTAGGAACATGGGACCTACCATGACGTCTTAATGCGATTCAATTCCAACTCAGTTTAGGTTTTAGCTGTCATTTTTAGTATAGATCTGACAGCGAGCGAAACTAAACTGAATCGAAATCGAATCTCATTAAGACGTCATGTTAAGGCCTCAGAGTTCTGCTATTACTCGATTTCTATTCCCCTGCTCAATTTGTATGGAATCCTCTGTGCGCAAGTCCTGTAGGCTTATTGTCTAACTCGCTCGCAATCGCCATCCTGTTCATTTTGACAGTTAATGTATGGGCTGACAATTGGCAATCAGCTAGCTGTCACATTCATACAAGAACTGTCAAAATGAACACGATGGCGATCGCGAGCGAGTTAGACAATAAGCCTACTGCTCGCACTTGGCCAGTTTTTGAATGGTTTACCATCATTTGCTAAACAACTTTTTACAAATGCATCATTTTACAAACTAATAATTTGACAAACTTTTATTTTCTACTAAACCACTGACTTTTTGGAAAACTTGTAAAACAAACCTAACCTAACCTAATATGAGCCACGCCTAAAGGTTTTTCGATGTTTAAAAAAGTTTACAGTTTAGATATTAAAGGGTTGTCAAATGATGCATTTGTGAAAAGTTTTTTAGCAGATGATGAGATCTCTTTTGAATACAATGGCAGTGTCGGTGTACCTGTCAGAATGGTGGGGGTGGAGGCGCGCGCGCGGGATCATGACGGCGGGCGCGGGCGGCGGCGGCGGCTCGTGCGCAGGCGGCTCCGACATCACACACTTCTTGCCCGGTGGACGCTGCAATACATGCATAAATCACGTCTTCATCCCTTATGGGTAGACAGGGGTAACAAGACCTAAAGGCCACGTTTAGCGTGATTGTGGGCGTAAGGTGGAAAGGGGAATAAAAATATTGATGGGTTGCAGACAGACCCCTTATACATAAATGCTCGAGACACTCGAGAGGCTTCTGCTAACTTAGCAATCGTTTGTCCTTATCTGTTACTTTGACATTTACCTTTCACAGATAAGGACAAACGATTGCTAAGTTAGCAGAAGCCTATAGAGCGTTTAAGAATAAGGGGGTTAATTGACAACATTTCATTTTTATAACACCTGAAAATGTATATATGGTTCGAAAGCATTTTGCCTCCTGATCACTGCAATATGTTTATATAATTTTAATATCGCTTATTATAAAAAATAAAAATTAATTAAAAATATGTCCTAATTTTACCAAAACTACCACAGGATAGGTGAAACACCTTTGCCTTTTTCACGAGAAAAAATAAGCGACCATAATTTTGGATATGACAACTTCAAAGTACAAGGGGGGCAACTCTGAAATTCTATTTTTGAAGTTCGTTGAATACCTTCTCTCTCACTCTCAAATTAATGACTATATAAGTATGAGCGGAACAGCACGAAGCGAACCTCGAAAATCGAATATCGGAGAATAATGCCTGACATTGACAATTTGAAATTGACGTCAATTTTTTTTCTATACAGAAAAGACAAAAGGATAAGTGTCTATTCTGTGATAGTATCGGAGTTACGCCCTTTTAGAATAAGCAAAAATTAATAAATTAATTATAAATTAAATACAATCCCTAGCGAAAAAATTAAACTGTCAGCATGTTCATCTTTTCAAACAGAATACAGAGAACCATTAAAATTATAGGCTTAGAAATATGAAATGTTGTCAATTGTGAAAAATAAACATAAAACAAATACAATTGATCCTTTCTTAGGGATAAGTTCGCCTTTGTACTATTTTCTGTGTACTTCTGTATTTTAAAAATTTTATGTGCAATAAAGAGTTTACATACATACAAACATACAATTGTCAAACACTGAGATGCATGCACACATGCGGACTTATACCTTAAAGACTTGTTTTTATTTAATTAAATGTTATAGGTACTCGTTTGGGATACCTTAGCAGGCATGTATGGCAGCGAGGCGTTTTGCACGCTAGACGCGTCCCCCGAGTCCGCTCGTTCGTTGATCAGAGCGCGACGATCCGCTCGCTGCTTCGACGGCATTGCACCCTGGAAATGTTAAAACACCAGTTAGTCTCTTTAGACAGTGATATAGGTGAAAAAACAGCGGGAGTGCCGGCAGAGGTGAAAACTACACACACGCGTGCAAAAAAAATACACGAAATTTGAACTGCGGTCACGTGTGTTAAGTTCCTCATATCTGAAGTTTCAGTTATCTCTATGATGCTCTCTCTATTTATTACTACAAAACAGATAGACGACATCATAGATATAGACACTTAAAATATCAGGATCTTAACATAATTGTGAGATAGGCCCTAAATATCATAATTTACGTATTTGAATGTAAATAAGTAATACTTCCCCCAAGGCTCTCCACTCGGACCGGTCCTATGCCTTCCGCATCCACCGCGATCCTGCGATCCTGATCAGGTCGTCGCTCCATCTTGTTGGAGGCCTACCAACAGCTCGTCTCCCGCCAGGCCTATGTCCAGCAGTGGACGTCTTTCGGCTGATATGATGATGATGATGAAGTAATACTTCATAGACATCGGCTAACGGTTAAAACTTACCTTTTCATTTAGGTTTATTCGAAACACGGCAACTGTCAAATACTTACATAAGACGTATAAGACGATCGAGCAATGCACGGAAACATTTGTTATTTAATCAAACTAAAAATGAATGAAGTGTTGAGTCTGACTAATCTAACTACCTACTAAAGTATCCCAGCTTAACTTTAAGATAGTAGACAGCATGGGTGAGGCAGAGGCATTACCTGGTGCAAGCCTGGCATGCTCTGTATACAGGCGACGATAGACCGAGGCGGCGGGCGGGGGCGCTTCGAGCACGCTATGACAGCGCACGCCGCCAGCACCACCGTCAGCAATGCTCCTACCACCACCAAAGAGATCAGCACCACTGGAATGAAACACGCAACATTAGTGGCACATTGATGTAGAGGTTGACCTTCGGGACGTCGTAGATAGAGATAGGCCTATTATTTAGAACATAATTAATTAATAAAATTAGAACACAAATAATCATGCATCATCATCATCATCAGCCTGAAGACGTCCACTGTTGAATAAAGGCCTCCCCTTAGCACACCATACTGAACGACAACACGCCACCTGCATCCACCGGTTTCCCGCATAATCATGCGTGCCTACTCAGAATCCAGTATTTTAGCTTTCGTAGAGTTCGTCGGCAGAGTTTACTCTTCAAATGGCTAAGCTTATTCGTCCAATGATGCTGCCAACTCTTCGGTCCCCTGTGACGTATTTTATATCACTAATATAACCTCGATGTGGCCACAAGAATAATAGTCCAGAGAGGTATAATAATAAAAGCTTGTAAAATCTCTGAATCATTTTGCCAAAAGACCAAACGATTCAGTTTTTGTTAGGCCAGGGGCCTTAGCATGACGTCTTAAATCTTAATGTGATTCAATTCCGATTAAGTTTAGGTTCACTCGTTGTCAGATCCATACTAAAAATGGTAAAACCTGAACTGAGTCTGAATGGAATAACATTAAGACGTCGTGGTAAGGCCCTGGTCTTGGTCTACTCACCCTTCAAGTTGATATGGCAGGTGCTACCAGCGTACCACTGGAAGCATTCGCACAGCACGCGCTGGTCGTCGCGGGAGTAGCAGGCACCATGGTAGTTGCAGCGCTCGCAGCCTACGGGCTCCGCTGGGAAACAAATCGAAACAGTAAGGTGACAGCTGCAGAGCTCACCGCCGCAAGCTTTTTTAGACTTTACGTTAGACTTTTACATACATACATGCATAAATCACGACTTTATCCCTTCCGGGGTAGACAGTGCCTAAGGTAAAAAGACAGTTTAGCACAAAATAGTGATGGGTTGCTAGCCACATCGCCTATAACACGATTTGCTAAGGTTAGACTTTCGGTGACATTTATTCATATTGTTAAAAAGTCCAGGGCCCTATTTTATGAAGCTACAATTAAGTACAATTTACAAGCGGAAGTCTCTTTCTGACCCTATGTGTTAGATAGAGACTTCCGCTTGTAAATTGTAACTTCTAGCTTTATAAAATGGAGCCCAGATGCGACAATGCAGTCCTTGGGGATCCGCGGGCCACAAATTGACAAACTCAAAGCTAAAACCAGTTATTCAATTAATTTTATGAAAATAATAACTCCAACAATACTATTAATTAAATTGTCGTTGTCGAGGTTGAAAAGACATATTTGATAGACGTAATATACCGAAACGCCCTGTGATCAAGCGTAACGAATTTTAATAGCTTTTGTGGAAATCGAAACGCTTCGGAGCGTTGGCCATTTGCCACAATCTCTACTGGCAATGGGGTATAAAGTTAAAGCGAATTGGTAAGACCATTATTGAATGCCTTGAAAACTACGGTAAGAATAAACTCCACCTTACAGTCCAGAGCAACAACAATGAGACAAGAGGATATATTCCTTAAAAAACAATCGACAATCAGGACTGCAAACTATTTTTAGGGACCTGCTAAGCACAAGACCCGTTGAATATAATTGATGTAATCTTAAAACCACCAAACGCAAAAAGAATAACGAAAGAACTGATGACCTTGAAACCGTTGAACTGATTTTGATAAAGTATGTCTAGGAACTACCGTTAGAAAACCTACTTGCAATTGAAAAAACGGGATCAAATCAGTTTAACCATCCAATCCATACAGTACCAGAAGCAGTGTCGAGGGTTAAAAAAGGCAATAGTGACTTACCAGAACAGATCCTGCCAGGGTATAGAGAGTTGACGCTCAGATCTGCAAACCCTTCGAGACAGCTGCATGTGTAGGTGCCTCGCAAATTGAAGCATTGTGAGTGCTCTGAGCAATCATGGAACTGCCCACTTAAGCACTCGTCGAAGTCTGAAAGTAAAGGTTACAGAATATTTAATACATAACACTAGCTATTCAAAGAGGAAATGCTGTCAGCATTTTGGCACCATGCCCTAGGGGACCTTTAAGAATGTGTTTTAGATTTAGTTTTTTTATTTAGATAAGGTTCTAGAACATTAAAATCATTGATTTAATCAGGCGTTACTTCAAGTCCATCTCAATGAACCAAGGCAGTTTACAGCTCCAGACAGATGTCTCTATGTGACACACATATGCAAGAGTTGCAAGATCAAACGAAGGTAACTCATGTTCTCGGTTAAGCAACAATAAATTTTAAAAATAATTGATGAGAATTTAAAATAAATTGATCGTACCATTAACTTCTAACTTGTCCACAAGCTCGCCAGCCGCATGTACATCCGTGCCTCCCAAGCTATAGTTGTTGTGCCGCAAGTATTTCTCGATCACCTCCTTCAGACGGCTCTCGTGCGCATTGTCAGAAAGCTGAAAGGTGCGATAAAGTTTATTATTAAATAACAAATCAAAATCACGAATAATTACATGAAGTTTGACAACAATACAATCCTGTCGGTAGTTGTTAAGAGCGGCATTCAAGTTCTGACAATGAATTTTGATAGGAAGGGAAAAACAAATAGTGTTTGATGGATTGGCTTACATAATATGGTTTAAAATGAAGATAAATAGAAGGCAGGAAACCAGGCAGGAGGTACCAGCAGTAGGACTGTGTCAAAAAAATGTGCTTGTATTTGTTTGAAATGTGACATAGGAAACAATTCTATACTTGAATGGGATGTGGGCACAAACGCGTATTTTACAGTAGTTTATAGACAGTAACTTTACTTTGCTATATCTCCGCGATATACTGAAGATAAAAGAAGAAGACTATGTATCAAAGATACAATCATGTTCTTCTTTATGTCTCTTACCTGAACATAAAAGTCGTTCATGACACCCTGGAAAAGTTCCCCATTGCTCCTCATTTCCACCGGATGGAAGCCAGTGATGTGTACTCCATGGAACACGTCTCGAAGATCGGACTGCATCACCATTCGGTTGATACCTTCGTGGGTAGCGAAGGCCAAAGCTTGGTACTGTTTACTGGAGTTGTCAGCCAAACTCTCGTGGAAGTGGAGACGCTCATTGCCTTGCGTTGCCAGGGCTAGTTTCACTGAATACGTGTAGGTTGCTGGAAGTGAAATAATGTGCCGTTAGTGTATGTTAACACTGTCCTTAGTAAGTAGTATTATTTCGGTTACAAGTTGAAAAGTACGGGTAACAAATCAATTTAAAACAATTTATGATAGTGCAGTAAGTAAACAACTTAATGAAAGTCCGACAATTATGGAGGAAGAAGGTGAACGCAAAGACATTTTGTTTAGGCATTCTTCAGATTGTGGAAGCTATTCATTACGAGTATACATCTAAATCTGAACACCTATCTAGTGTAGCCCAAGCAAATTTTTGAACGGTTGATAATATTGTAAGTTGTCTGATCCTGATTTATACTCGAGAGCAAAAAAGCGGGTAACTTTTCATACAAGTTTCTACGGGAAGTGACCCGGTTTTTTGCTCCTGGGTATAGTTTTGCATTACAATTTCAAGCTCAAATGTCTTGAAATTCGTTGAAGTAACTTACGTTTGCATGGTCTATCCGGGAACATTCTAGCGAAACCAGGTCTGCAAACACACTTCATCAGCCCGTCGATTCTCTGGCACCGTTCGTTTCTCGACGCTTTGCAGTCTGGCTGGCATTCTTTGCCGTAACCTATTCCATAAAAAAGTTTGGTTTACTTCTTACAATAATTTATCCGCAACATGAGCTATCGGAATATATTAAAAATGCAATTTGTTCAGTTACATTTACTTACATTATTCAGAAAAAGTTTTTGTTTCGGCGACTACTTGATCGTAATGTAATGTTTTTTTTAATGCTGAACTAGTTAGCTGTTTTTATGTACATATTATGATTTTTACTCACCGGTAGGATGACCAACATTAGTAGTTTCCAAATAAGGAGTGCCAGCCAAAAGTATTTCACCAAACACTTGCGATACTCCATTACTGTTGACTTGTTCATTTATTGTAATACCATCATAGTCGCTAGGTTCTATTTCAGTCTGTACAGGTGGTGCTTGACCACCATTTTGTGATTTATTCATTACAACAAAGAATGTGTCATTTTCATTATCGCTCTCAGTCTTTATTTTCTGTATACTTTCAGTCGTTTCACTGTCTTTTATGATAAAGTTGTCAGATTCTTCGGATGACATGGTTACATCGTCAAGAGCTAATTTAGTTTTTGTTGTAGCTTCTACTACTGGTGTAGGATCTAACTTCACAGGAATATGTTTCGTTACAGTCTCTATTATTGTCGTAGGTTGCACTTGAGTGTATACTTCAGTAACAACATCTACCACAGTTGATGTGTGGGTATTAGTCAAAATTAATGTTTGCGTCACTGCGCCTTCTGATTGGCTCACTAGACTTGTCTTTGTGTGAGTCACCGTAAGTGTGTGAGTGAGATTAACATATCCAATACTTGAAACAATTTGAGGTGGCTCTGATAAAGTCTTCGTTAGAGTTACTACAGTAGTTCTAAATTCTGTTTTTGTAGGTATAATCTCATCAAATACCTTAACTTCATTACCAGCGTGATGCGTGGGCTTGACAACAATGCTTTCATCGCCAGCAGCGAAAATACTTGACTGAACATCCTCTGGTATATTTGAGGCTTCTAATTTTGGTATAGAAGGCAACGAAGTTTCTTTTAATACTTCTGTTGGTTTTATAAAATCATCTTCTACAGGAGACTCTGAGCTCTCTATAATACTTGATGGATTTATTATTATAGGTCTTGGAGGTATTGGCCTGATTTGAGGTATTTTCTTGGTAGGTGTTGGCCTTGTAGGATACAGGATTTCGGGGCGTGTTCTTATAGGTTTTGCTGTAGTAGTTGGTTTGGTTGTAACCTTGTACTTATTAGTAGTATCACGAGATGGGTACGGCTTCCGAGTTCGATTTCTGTATCCCGCAGATCCAAATTTAATTCTCTCGGTAGAAACATCTTCTTGTGATTCTTTGCTAACAGATTCTTTGGAAGCGGGTTCTTTGAAAACAACCGATGTGTTGTGATCTGTGGCTTCTTTACTTGAATCAGAAATATTTTCTTGAGTCGTAGGTTTCTCGGAACTAACATTTTCGATTCGCTCACCTGAAGATTCAGTTTCATATGGACTACTTTCGGTAGACGAGATATCATGTAACACTGGTATTTGAGACGCCTTTGTCGTGTCAGGGAAGTATATAGACGTTGGCTCGAATTCAAAGCCGGAAGCAAATTCAACTCCTGAAGATGTTAACCATCCCGAAGACACGGGAGTTGGGAATATGACATTTGGTGGAGTCGGTTTCTCCGTAGATGCTTCATTTAACACCACACGCGAAGGTTCTCTAGGTGGAGGTAAAAGCTGCGAAGATGGTTGATATCGGTTAAAAGCAGGACGCTTGAAATTATTAAGAATGTCATAAGCAGGTCTGTAAGTTGAAACCTCATCTCTCGCGATTGGTTTTCTTGTTGGTCTTTGTGTTGTGGATCTCGGAGGGAATGTTCTTGGAGGCAATGTTTTATATGAAGGAGGTGTTCTAATAGGTCTTGGTGTGGTTCTTACTGGATGTCTTATAGCAGGTGGTGTCCTAGGAGGAGGAGGACTCATTCCCATTATCATTTCATCATTCGTCGAAGGTTTAAAGTTATAGTCCATAGTCGGCGGTGGTGGCGATAAATCAATTATTTCACTTGACGTACGATTGAGATCTAAATCTGTTGTTATAGTGAATGTAGGTAATGTTGTCTTTTCATTTGCTTTTTCAACGATTAAGGGTTTTTTGTCTTGTATATGCACGGTAGATGTTATTATGTTGGGGTCATTGGATTGTACAGTATTATTAGGGCGAGCAGAAAACACTGGACGTGGCGGCCGCTTGTATTTATTATCTGGCTCTGGTCTGTAGTACGGAGCTCTGCGAGTAGTCGATGGTTTAGGGGTGGATACGGTACTCATTTCTTCACCAGTGTTGAGTTCCAAGTTTTCTTCGTAAGACACGTTTGTGGAATTTTCCAACATCTGATTTATCTGCCAATGCGGTTGGTGCAACTGATTATCCAACGTGGTGAGAGTGTTGACTGTGAACGGCCTAGGATTCATGTACGGATTTCGTTCATATATGGGTTTTATTGTATTAGACGTGAAGGTGGTCTTATTGTTAGATACAAATGGTTTCTCCGTTTGCGTTCCAGGATTAAAATCTACAAGATTGACATTTGCGTCTTTTTGTGGTTGTGAGGAGCTATTTTCGATTACTTCATCCTTTAGTAAGTCTAATTTCGTTGTAGATTTGGACGTATGTTCAACCTCACTTGATGTACTCACGACTGGAACTTTCATAGATTCTTGACTAACTTCTTCATCGATTTCACTGTTGCTTGAATCTTCTTCGCCATCGTATATTTCTTCAGAGTTTTCAAAAACTGGTCTTGTTTTCTCGACAGTCGGTCTGGTGTATTTAGCAGTGGTTGTTTCGTCACTGTTATCTCTAATTGGTATGTCATAGGCGGGTTGTTTAGCAGCACCAAAATTAGACGGTATATAATTAGGGCTATAAGGTTTAGGTGTTATTGGTGGCTGACTTGAAATCACAAACTTATGATCATTAGGTTTTGTGAAGGGTTTTCCGTGATGAGTTAATATAGACGATTTGTCTGGACCCCAGAATTCCGATGGGGGTTTACCAACACTCGTAATCTTTTGTCCAAAGTTAGGCAAACTATCTTTATTATAATCATGTAGAAGAGGAATAATCTTCCTTGTAGTAGATTCTACTTTGATATTATTAATACTGTTAAATGTATTTTCATTCAATGGAACACTGGAATACCATCCATGTGAATTTGTAGGAATATTAGGAATAAGTTTGGCTGGTCTTTTTTGATCTATCGATTTAATGTCATCTTGATATTCAGTTACTGGTTTTACGTTATCATATCCATTTATTGGAGTGGTAAAATCATTCAACATGGGGAAGTTAGCGTGGCTATTTTGTGATGGTGGTATTGACTGACTTGGGATATTATGCTGAACTGGTTTAGCATCGGAATTTTGATCCTCGTAATAATGATTCTGTTCATGTTTTACTATCGCTTCATCTTTTATTAATGAACTTGTATTCCATCTGTTGTCTCCCATTGATACTTTAATAGGAGCACGATTATGACTGTCTTGTGATCCACCATAGTTATAAACTACTTGTGTGTTTTCCTTGTTATGATGGTTAAATGTTTCTAAATGAGTAGAGTCGTCTTCCACTCGTATAGCGAAATTTGTTGAAATCGGTATATTGGTATTCATGTCGCCGTATTTAGAAGCAGTTCCTATGGAGACTGGTACGCTAGATCCTATTACTTGTCCAGCGTCACCAACATTGCTGGCGACGTTAGTAGCAGTATTTAGAGTAACAGTGTAAGTCCCGTCTTTGTCTTGTCCATCATTGGTAATAGACTTATTAGCATAAGTAGGGGGTGAAGCTGCTGAAACAGATCCGCGAATATGTCCAGAGTTAACAGATGCATCGCTATGTGGTTTTTCATTTTGAGCTTGGTTGAACGAGTTACCATATGATGACCCAGCAGGTGGAATATGAACTGTATATACTGGTGTAGGTTTGCTACTCGGTATTTGGGCTGCAAAATAAATTTCTGACGTAATTTTTGGAGGTTGCTGATCTTTATGAGGAGCGTTTGGAACAGGGTGCTGAATATTCAAGAAAACTTTCATATCTTGCACTGGTTTCGTATGGACGATTGGTTTCTGCAGATACGGTTTATTTTTATCATAATTGTTGTCATGGTTGTAGTGCATTTTTGGTGGCGGTGGTGGAACGGCCAAGTAATTTTCATATTCGTTATCAATGACGTCTTTTGGCTTATCTCTTCCTCTGACATGACTATAATGCTCAAAGTCACCATTGTTATGATGATAAATATTTGGGTTGTAAGCAGTTATTTGCGGTCCAACCTGCAAAAATGTTTCTTGATTGCTTGTTGGGGGAGGGATTTTATTATAGTCAAAAGAGCTCTTGCTATCTTTCCATTTTATTTTCTGGTCATTTTTGTAGGTGTGATTTTTGTAACTTGGTAAATGAGGTTTGTATGGCTCCACCGGTCTATGAGTAGGCTTTGATGCAAATTGCTTATTGCTATTCGGAGCAACGTTATGAACGTTAGTCATTTGTGGAGCGTCTATACTAAAGCTTCCAAAGTAACCTGGTTCAGGATAAGGCAACGGATCGTCAACATAATCACCAGTTTTATGTGGTTCCGACGACCCAGCAAAAACTAAGGCAGTTGAGCTACCATGAGGTATTAGTACATTGGCGACTCGAGAAGGTTGAATGTCTACCAAAAGTGGCTTACTCATAAGCACATTGTGATCAGGTAATGGGTAACCATCTTCTACTTTTACCCTCGTACTTATAACTTCTGAGGAACTTGGACTATTGTCAGGAATTTCATCCGAATCTTGAGGTATATTTTCAGGTCTAGCTAACGATGGTATGTAGTCTAAGAAAGCTGGCCTACCGTGATTTCCTAAAATAGTGGTGGTAGGTTTAGCGTTTTCTGTCTTAGTTACATGATCATTGCCGTAGTACATTGGTAGACGGGGAGAATTTTTAGGAGGGGGACTATTGTAATAATTATAAGATGAAGAAGAAGGTCTGGGAGGGTTCCTATTAGGCTTGTTCTTTGGTTTTGGTAGATCCGGCGGCCTCAAATCAAACGAATCATCAACTTTAGTCGCAGACAAGTTTTGCTCAATAATAGGTGGTTTTTCCTGAACCAGATATTGCTCATCACCTGCCACGATACTGTCCAAATTTGGTGGATTTACTGGATTTTGTAGTTTAATTCCACTGGCTGCAAGAGTTAAAGGTCCACCAATAGCAGGCCTTCCAACTATGACATCTGAATTAGCTGTTATAATTTCACCAGGACTTATAGGTATTCCACCATTAACCAAAGGGCTTTCATGTATCATTTTTGGTGGGACTATTCTTGCTTTGGGTTGCTTATGTTCAGCTGCCCAGGCCATATTCTGATGCAACGTAGCATTGGTAAATGAAATTTGCGATTCAGATGTTTCTAATTCATCAACGGGAATGTAAATGGGAAAATTGCTTTTAGTCTCCATGTCAGTGTCAATTCTTTTGTCAACACTATATGCTGTCAATTTTGATACAGGTTTGATGGTTGTGGTACTGGATCTGTTCTCCGGACGTTTTATAAAACCGCCCGTCATCTTTTCCAATACCGGTGCCAATTGTGATAGTCCTTTAATACCTAAACTACCCAATTTCAAAAGATCGGCAACAACAAATTTGTTTTTATTAGGTTTCTGTGGTTTGTCAAGTTTCTGCTTATCAGTCTTATTTACCGAAGCAACTTTGGTTGTTTTAGGAGGCGCAGGCGCTTGTTCATTCGTCAACAGTTCACTTTCTTCTACAGAGTTTGAGTCTTTTTCATCTGAGTAATCATTGATGACTTCAGTATACTTTTCAACTACTTTATCAGTTGGTGCTAACTGCGAACCAGTTTCATATTCATATGGATTGTACTTTGTGTTTTGATTAAGAGTTTCCTTGTTAGTCGGTCTCACGTCTAATTTAGTTGAATCATATTTTGATGTTTTCATCGCATACTTAGCTGGTGCGGATGCATCATTGATATTAGTGTACTTGGTTTTCAAACTTTCTGTCTTTGTGTGACTACAGGAACATGAACTTGTACACGATGAATGGCCAACTTCAGACGGTTGAATCAAATCGAAGCTGTTGCCATTATCATTGTCAATTCTTTTTTCTATTTTAACGAAATTGCTTTGATATATTTTACTCGGAGACGAAGGCTTTATTGTTTTTACTTCCATGTACTTAGTCTGAAAAAAAAAAGAAATATTTTAAGTATAATTAGTTTGTATTTGCAGTTAACTGTATTCGTTTAGGTCATATTATGATTATTGGAAGGTCAACCCTTGGAAATAGGAAAAAATGGTTATTTATCATTAATTTGGACTTAAGGATACCATATACATTGTGTTTAGTACTAAATACATCGAGGGCATCAAGGTATCAGTAGTGTAGGTACACTGTTAGGTATCCTAGGTAACCTGGAAGGTTGCAATCCAGGGCAAAAACCAGGGTCAATAAACTTCTTACGTTTGTCGGTTTTATGTCTGGAAATATATCTGTAGCATACACGGGTAAATTCGTCAGTGATTCAGTAGTTATCACCGATACAATAGTTTCAAATGTAGATACGTCACTTCTCTTATTTTGGACTACTGTTGTCAGATACGTGTATGTAGTCATACAAGTCTTGATGATATAGTTATGTTGCATCAGTTGATGCAAGGGAAACATAGCACTCATTTGTTGACGGTTGAAAAAAGTTGCGACCGCTGATGATAGCAATGATTTAGATGGTGATGGTAAGTGATGATATGGTGGTTTGAATGATGTTACGTGCATCAGTTTTAGTTTCCGCTGAGAAAATAAAAGTGATGATGATCATTGGCATAAAGTGGTGCAATTAATTAAATAAGATTTTATTTCCTTTAATTCAAATAAATTGATACCATGAAGTTGACAAAATTAGAGTCTGAAAGCAAAAACGTAATTAACATATTTACCTGCTCCTGCTTGCCATCATTTTTATCTTTAACTAAAACCTCGACTCCGTTCGATAAAACTTTTGTCGCTAGATTTTTAAACCTTCTTTCGTCTTCTGAATTTCCATGGTCTACTAAATCCATGTCTCTGCCGGGTCTCCAAGGTGAATTGTCATATACTATTCCATTTGTATTAAAACCTGAAATTTTATAACATTATTTTTAGTAAAAAAATTCGACAAAGACCATCTTAATTGCAATTATTTATGAAAACTTACTAATTTAATAAACTTTAAACGCTATTTTAATTTTAAAAAGTGTATTAGTATTTTGTTCTATTATGTATAATATTAACGATTGTATTTAAATTGATCTTATTATATCGTAATTAACTGTACAATTAGATAAAAAGATGCTTAAAACTATATTAACTACTTACCATGCTGCTTACTATCTACTTGCAGTCAGATTTCTATTTACATCAAGCATATCTACCTGTCCATGTTTCTGTAACTTTGGTGCAATACTCTAGAGTGCAAATAGAGTTAGATCATTCACTACATCTATGTCATGACAGTGCGATGTAACATTTACGAGTAAAAAAGAAATTAACACTTCGTTAATTTTATATACACTCACTGTTTCATCGTACTTGTTATTTCTTAATACTACGTCTGCAATATTGTTAATATTGTTAATATTTATTTGACTGTGTTCTTTACGATGTTCTTGAGGAAAAATAATCTGATTATAAATAAAAAGTTTAATTTGATCGCGTTTCCGATCGTCTTTATGTCCTTCATCAAAAACATTCGAAAGCTTATAGTTAGGTTTTATTCTGTTATTTGTTATTGGTTAGGTATTTATCAAGAACATTGATAAAACTCACCTCAGAGGTAGTTGGATGAGCGGATGTGGGTTTGGGATCCCAGTTGAGGGTATCTTCAGGATTCTCCGGATTCCGGTGACGTCATCATCATCATCGGTCATTTGTCAAGGTCAGCTCAGGTCGGTATAGATTCAGGTCTTGTTTGTGTCTTTATTATTATTGTTATAATTTAAAAGTAAAGATTGATGATTTATTTTCTACTCTGAATAGGAAAGGTGTAAAATGAAATATTTAAAGAATTTTAAACCATTTATTTTCATTCGTCCTATTTGCAATGTACAATTGTAAGCATGTAGTATTACGTAATTATTTATGAAAATTCATAAACTAACTAAGACTTAATCTTAGGCAGTGATAGATTTTGTTACCTAAAACATTTTTTTACCATCACATCAACTTGGTAACAATTTTGACCAGACATCGGAGTTTTTAGCGCAAAATCATTTTGTCAAATAGGAATATCGTAGACCGATAAATTTACTAGACGATATTTATCTTCTACGAATGCTTAGCAAATAAATTTGTCGTGTCGAAAAAGATTTCAAAGAAAAGGAAGATAAATTTTCCGTTAGTAAAATCTTTTTGAAAAGGAAAAATCGTCATAAGAAGCTGACTAAACTAATTTTAATGCGAAGAATATAATATAGTTTCACATAATTTGTAAGTGATGTCACTATTGTGAGATAAATATCGATAGTGAGCTAATCGATACGCAATATAACTCTTGATTTTATGGAAAAACCGATGTCTGACTGATGTATTTGGCGGTCTTAAAGAAAGTTAATTATCTAATAAAGTACAAAAGAGTATTCTGGTCTTACACGCTAACGTTAAAACTATAAGGCACTATTCATAGTTAAAATTACTATGATACAATGTAAATAAATAACCATTATTTTATACACCTAATAATTTGTTCGGTTTCACGAGACGTCGTCCACTGAACTTAAATCAATATCCCTAATGGCAGTTGCAGCTACTAATTTCACGGCGTAGGTTGGTGACGCGTCATACCGTATGTGTTCACTCAGTGAACCTACTATGCTCTCTAGACTTTGCGTCTCTTGTTGACTCTTATACGAAGTATCTTCTAAATATTTTTCTGTGCCAGAAATAATAGAATTGTCTTGGTTATCACTATGAGAGCCGGCTAAACCACTAGCCGACGGCAATATTGAGGGTAACACCTCTATATCATCGTAATACACTGCTTCACGCTTCCTTACAACTTGAGTATCATCAACTACCACAGTGGACAGCACTGTACTGAATTCACCAGGATATCTTCCTGACACGTACATGGTCACAACGCTAGTCAGTTTCGGAGGTGCAGGCTTGGGCGCTCTTGGCTTGTTCCTAGTACGAGTTGGAGGAGGTGGTGGGGGAGGTGCATCTTCCTCAACTTCCTGATTTTCTTCAGAGAAGTCTTCGTTACTATTTAAGTCTGGTAAAATATTCGGTTTGGGGCTGTTGCTATAAATATCATTGTTCAAATTATTGTTTTGTAATAAGTTCAAGTCATTATGCCCAAGACCTAGCAGAGGGTTTGGAGTTTGAAGAACCATCTGCTGCTGCTGTTGCTGCTGTTGCTGCAGTAATAGCGGGAGTAGTAGGGAATTAAACTGCGGAGGGGGAGCTAAGGCTGTTGGCGTTGTGATGATCGTGTCGGTAACAAATTCTGTCGCAGTAATGACATTTGTTGTTGGATCTACTATGGTTGTTAAAATAGCTTTACCTTTAAACGTAATCGGTAAAACCGTTTCTCTGGCGTCAGTAACTGTCGTCACGTATGAAGTAGTTCTGACTTTGTACTCGGTAACTGGCGTTTGCACTACCGGCTGCTGCGGAAATTGCAAGCCCTGACCTTGAAGCGCTAAGAGAGGGTTTATTGCTGGTTGTTGGTTGCCTAGCAAGAGTTGAGAAAGCAATAAGTTAGCTAAAGGTACGTTTGCATTAATTTCAGGTGCTATAGTCTGAGTAACTGGCTCTACATTATAAACGGTACTTGGCAAAACATGAGAATACGATGTTTTGCGACCTCTGATAGTGGTAGGTGTGAAAATAACAGTGGTCGTTGAAGTTTCATGCAAAACAAACCTTATAATCTCAGTCGCTCCATTTTCGGACAGTTTAGTTGATTCAGAAGCTAACACTAACTGCTGATTGCCTAACGGACCTAAAGTGGTAGCTACTTGATTCCTAAGTAAAACTTCTATGCTAGGTTTCGCTGTCAAAACATTTTTGTACTCTGTAATCTTTCCGTTTACTATAGGTATAGTGACTTCAGTGGGGATTTGATGTGTGACGGTAATTTTTCCGTTGTCAACGATGTTTTTGTAGTTTTGCCTTTCACCACTGTAGTTTTCGAATGAATTTCTCTGTCTGCTTGAACCCCTGCTAGTGGTTGTGCGACTTCTGGATCTACTTGTGCTACTACGGGATGAACTTCTTGGTCTGTCAGACGAGTTTCTATTGGCCAACTTTGGGGCTTTAGGTCTTGACGAAGCGGTGCTAGACCTCGATGACGGCCTAGATTTATTTCTTCTGTAAGCGGGAGCTGCAGTCGTTGTTGTTGTCCGACTTTCTCCTCTTACAATAAAAGGCTGCCGTGCTGAAGATTTTTGAGGTGCAGCAGTTGTTGTTCTACTAGACGTCAATCGAGAACTAAATCTGCTTCCAGGCCTAGCCTTTTGAGTGACCGGCGCCGGTGGTTCCGTTTCCGGTTCAGGCTCTGTGGCTCTAGTTGTAGTCTTAAGCCCAGGTCTTCTAAAATTCGAATACTTCCTATTTCCGTAATCTACCTGTCGTTTTGAACGTCGCTTGAAAGCAAATGGCCGAATTTGTACGATATTTCTCCTCGGCGCAGGCGTTGATGGGGTTGCCACTTGTTGTTCTTTTCTGTCTGAGGACTCATAATCGTTATCTTCTTCAAATTCTTCGCCTTCGAGAATTTCTTCACTCTCTTCTACCTCTTGTTCATTTTCTTTGATTTCTTCTACGGGTTCCGGCTCGGGCTGTTTGAAAAGGTTTCTTCTCGGGAATAACGCGTTCGATGGTCGTTGTCTGCGTAGTGATAGAAGAGGGTTAGTTGTTGAACGAGTAGTAGGTTTCCGAGTAGTGGTTGAAATTCTCCCTCGGCTAGTTGACGTTCTTCTAGTTGATGGAGTAGTGACTCTAGGAGTTATAGCAGTACCTGGTTGTCTAGCAACTGGTGGCCTTCTAAATCTGAACAACGGATTGTTTGTAGTTTTGACCGTTGCTTCTGTGACTTCATTCAAAGGTTCTGTTGCGTTCTCTTCTTGTTGAGTTCCTGATGTCTCTGATTCATTTTGATCTGGTGGTAGCAAAGATATAGACGCAGATTGTTTATTGCCTCGGAATCTGGATGATGCAGTTGGCCTGATCCTTGGACCAGCTGATCTGCTGGCATAATCTAAGCTATTGCTTCTTATCGAGCTGGATCTAAACCCTGTTCGTCTCGATGTAGGCTGAATAGATGCTCGCCCACCAAAACCACCGGCACGCGAAGCTGATGGTACATTTGCGGATGGATTCGAGATGCTACTACGTCCAGAGAATCTTTTAGCAGAACTAGAAGATCCTCCGAAAGAAGATTGTTTCCTGTTTCCGCCAAAACCTGATGGCCTCACAGATTTTAATGTTGGCGTCGCTGTTATGGTCGAAGTGAAATCAGCACGAGTAATTGTAGTTGCGCTACTTAACAATGGTACGCGTTTAGGACTGAAAGTTGGTCTATTCTTTGAAGCAAAAGGTCTAATGACGGGTGTGAAAGAAGGTTTCTTAGTGGTGAATGTCAACCGGGATTTCTTTCTAGAGTTACTTTCGTCGTTTTCTTCCTCTCCTTCTTCGGACTCGTGCATGGCTTCGGTAGTGGTATCTAGTTCGGCTACAGAGCTTTCAATCACATCAGGTGTGGGGCTTATGATAGAGCTCTCTGTGGGTGTTGTTCCATTTGTTGCAGGAATATTAGTAGTAGTAGTAGACTCTGTATTCAAAGTTTTGTTATCGTTGGTTACTATAACTGAATCTCCAGATATAACAGCAACCTGTGAGAATATTATTTTCTTATCAGGGTCCGGAGCAGGTGTGTTGTCTTCGGCTGGTTTGACTTCGAATAAATTGTCAATATAAGTTCCTACTAATACCGTGGAAGGTCCGGCGGATGCATCAGGCAGTTTTGTAGGTGTAATCTCTTCTTTAACTACTGTAGGAGAAATTCGTGGCTTCTCTCCGTTATCTTGAATAAGATTTTTGTCTACAGCTCCAGTTGGCACTTTGCGTCCTAATTGATTGTCTTCAATAACTTTAGTATTGTCCACTATATTGGTAACTGTCTCTAAACTGCTTCTGATCTGGGAAGAGTTGCCAGCGTAGAAGGTCGTGAAGTATGTGTAAGTGGTATAGAATGTAGCTTTGCCGTCATCGTGTTCTGGGTTGTCATTTATAAGCGATGGTTTTATTTCAACCTCTAAGTCTTTCGGTGGTAGCACGCTTTCTATATCAATTGGCGTCGTATCAATAGGACTTATTGTTGGTGCAACTTGCACAACAGGTGTCACTATATTAGAGACTATTTCTTCACGACTCGTTATTGTTGTTGTCTTGTCTTTGTAAAGAGTGGTCCAATATGTGAATGTTGTATAATAAGTTATTGGCAAATTTTCTTCCTCAGCCTCACGTTTCGGTGTAATTGTTTCAGTGACAACATTTGTAATGGTCTCTAATCTGCTTTTAACTTTACTAGAATCTTTTCCAATATACATTGTTGTGAAATAGGTAAAAGTGGTGTAACTAGTTTGTAAAAGAAGTGTAGGTGAAGGCATTATTTCGTCTATGTTACTTTCCGAACTAATTTGATCATCCAAGACGTTATTGTTCTCTATGTATTGTCTCTCGCCTCTAGACGATGAAGACTTCACGTCTGTTACGTAAGAACTATCAGTGTCTAATGGGTTTGATTCAACGCTGAACAACATATCGGTCTCTACTGGACTTGGCTGTGGTGTTACATCTTTGTTCTCATCTTTAGACTGATCGTCACTGGCTTCTATGCTCACTGACGATTCCATAGATGAATTTTCTTCAGGATTGGCTGGGGGTTCTCTTTTAATTTGTTTACAATTTCTGAAGTCGAATTGCGCTTTAGTTTTTTCGGGACCTAAAGGATTGCTCTTCGTTGGTATTAGTTCGTCAGGGCCAACATAATTAGTATATACTTCACTTCGGCTACAAACATTGGCATCGGTGCCTACGTAAATAGTGGTAAAGAACGTATAGGTCGTAAAATAAGTTTTAACAGCATCTGGTTTAATACTAGCAACATCATCGCCTAAAGACGGTGTCGGCGTCTGAGAACTATAGCTTTCGCCTACTTCTACAGACTCAAGAACATCTTTATTTTTAACTAAATCTATAATACTATTGATAGCAAATGATTCGGTTGGACGTCCGATTCCTACACTAGTGGGTGCTATTTCATCTTCATCGAATGCTCCTAATAAGGATGGATCAAGTTTAGAAAGGTTAATTGTTGATGTTATAACATTAGTCACAATTGATTTGTGACTTGCTACGCTGGATGTTTGATCCCCAAAGAATGTCGTGAAGTAAGTATAAGTTGTATAGAGAGTTTTATAAATAAGATCAATTTCATTTTCTTTGCTGTCTTCTTCTTCATCATCTGAGATAGGTTTCTCAGTTGGTGTGGTCGAGTGTTCTGTACTAACGGATACTTCAACATGACTTTGGCTTGTAGCTACCCTTTCAGTTGTTGTTGTTGTTGTTGTGCTTGCAGTGGTTGATTCGTTGTTGTCAGTTTCTTCGTCAGAATCGTCATGAACAGTTGTACCCGTTTCGTTATCTTTCTCCGCCACAGTCGTCAATACTTCTTTTTCAGTAGGTGTGGTTTTAGGCACTGCTTCTGTCACTATTTCAGGTTGAGTAGGAGGAGGAGTTACAGATTCTTCCGTTTCGATTTCGGGAGATTCTAAGCTACTATGTACAGAAGATTGCACATTTACCTTAACAACTTCTGTTGGTTCAATAATAAGGTCAGATTTGCATATAACACTAGTTAAATAGCCTACGTTGCTAGTAACGACTACATCTGATTTAACAGAGGTAGTCGTGACTGAGCTTTCAAGGGGTATAAAATACGTTGTTAAATATGTCAAAGTTTTGTAAGCTGTTGTCATTATAGATTGTGTTTCAAGGCCACTGGGACAAATCACTTCCTCTTCAACCTTTTGTATTGGCTGTGTACTAGTTTCAATGTCGTCAAATGATTCATCACTGTGGCCACTTTCAGTTGTAGTTATTAGTTCAGATAGCGTTTCTGGTGTCGTGCTTTCCTCGTCCTCCTCCTCCTCCTCCTCGACTTCTTCTTCTTCAGATTTCTCAGTTACTTCAGCAGCCGTATTGTCAGATTCTTCTTCTGACGTTACAAAATCTTCACTCATGTTACTTTCAGTTACAACCGACTCTTTAGGTTCTTCAATAATTGTTGCGGATGGCTTCAAAGTAGTTAGAGGATCAGTAGCTTGCGAATTATAATCTTGAATAGGGATGACTTCTAAATTATCTGTTAGTCGCGTACTTTCTGTAGTTGTGATTGCAGCTTCTGATGGCTGAATAACGTCTATGTTAAAATCAAAACCATTATTATTTTGAACAGAAATGTCTGGTACCTTCTCATCAACCTCATAATGCACTTTTTTGAGGCTTTCGTCGTCATTGTAAAATACTTTGTGTGAATTATTGTCATTGCTAGGCGTTGCGACTTTACTTGCCACGTTAGCTTCATGTGGTTTATAAGTCACTGTGGCAACAGGGATATCAGCTGCAAGGAATGTGATTTTCGTATTGAGTTTGTCAACATGTTTCGCTGAAGGGAAAACGTTAACTTCGTCAGGACTTTGGGGGCGAGGAATATCGGTATTAGGTGTGAATATAATAACGGTGTCACCAACCACTGTCGTGAAATCAGCAAAGCCTGCGTACGTGAACGTTTTCTTTGGTCTCGATTCACTTTTTTGGCCGAACAATCTCTTAGGTAGTTTAGTTTGCTGGCTTGCTGGCTGCGGTGAGCTGCGAGACTCAACATTGTCAATATAATAAAATATAGGCGAAAATTCGTTCTTAATCGTAAATGTCGGTAAATCGTAATTCGGCTTAACTTTAACAATATTTGATTCGTTCAACTCCTCCTTTACACGAGACTCTACTTTAATAGACTCTGTTACAGGTTCAAATGCTTTGCTTTGGCGATGCAATGCGTTTATATTGTCTAAAATAGCTGGTTTTACAACAAATTCGTATTTCTTTTCACTTTCAACTGATGGGCCGTCAAGATAGTTATAAGCTTCATTTTGCACGAACCTAGGAATTTCGTTACTAGACTGTACCCTACGAGCTGTTGGTTCTTCTACAACCTGATTATCTTGTTCTGGAGTAGGAGTACCCCAGAAATTGGATTCTTGCGCAGGTTTACTGGCGTAAACAATATCCATTTTGCTGCTAGGCGCTAGGTAATCAGTATTTTTAAGAATAAACTTATCAGGATCAATGAAACCTAAATCTTGCTTGACGCTCCATTGCCCATCGAAAGCTGAATGTACTCGTGTAGGTTTTACAACTACCCCGTCGTCATTCGCCGGTTTATTATAAAGAACAAGTGAGGACTTCGTGAGAAGTTGTGCATAGATTCGTCCATTGTTCAATGTGGTCCCAAGAATTTGGGTGGCAAATTCAGTGGTTACACCATCTTGGATGAAGGTCCTGGCTGTGGAGGTGAGTAACCCGATGAGGGGCTTCACACTGTGATACCTTCCGACCTTCGAGTTATAGTCGTTCCTTTGCTGGTCGTTCACTAGCAGAACAGTCAAGTCTACGTCGTTCGTGTCGTTGTGTCGAGCGGAAAGGAATCGTGGAGGTGCGTTATATTTTACAAAAGTCCGTAGTTGTCCAGACCGGATTAGATTTGAAAGAGAAAGAAAAACATACAATTAATAATGCAATAATAAATAGAAGAAATAAATATATGCTAAAGCTAATAGGTAAGGACAATCATTTTCAAACTGTTAGCACTAATTTGTACATTCGCTGACTTTAATGATGTAAGTATTGAATAATTGAATTTTGTATGTACTTAATCTCAATCGTTGACACGATACACTTAACAGCAATCGTTAAAGTCAGGTCAAACATTAAAATTTACAAAATACCTACTGATGCAATATCTTTCAAATATTAAAAAGTCATGAAATGAAAGTTAAATTAAAGATAACAAAAGCGTAAGAAAAGATATTCAGATTGGATTGGAAATAGTTAATGCTAATCAGACTAGCGTTTGAAAGACAATTTTGAAGCAAAAGACATTTTTACAGAAGTAGCTGTAGAAAACTGTTTTGATTACTCACCCCTGTTTTCTGAGACACCCTCCCTTTTTATCCTGGACGCTTCTATTAATTCATCATCATAGGTTTCTGGAACAAAACAAAAGTTTTGATTAATTTCAATGTCTTGAGTTCATGATGCAGACGTAGGTATGATCAAACTCACGTCTTCAGATGTAGTGGCCACAAAATTAATTAGAATTCCAGTGACTCATTTGAGGTAAAATTTTATCCACATTCTTGTTTCAGTGATAAACTGATTTGCATCAGCATTTGGTAGGCTGATATTCCGCTTAGTATTCTGTCTGTTTATGGTATTTCCATTGTTTTCGATGTTATTACTTCGGCCGTTCAAGAAATTGAAAAACGATTACGTGTCAGGATAAATACCTAAATCTCCCTATAGAAACTCTGTGACTCTCCGACGGGAAAAAAGAGGTCGCGGGAGAAGTATATCTTGAGTCGGATACTGATTTTTGAGTGGATAGGGATTCAGCTCGTAAAGCTGTAAAGACCACTTTGATGTAAAAGAGCTGGCCAGACTTAAAAGATTTAGGAAGAAGAAAAGGAAACAACAGTACTTCGGCCCACGCGCACGGGACGCCTGCCCTAATAAGTCAGAATTCTACTTTCGTGTTGAAGATTTGCGTCAATTTTTGTGTAGGTGCTTCGACGCCGTATTTGGTTTTGAGTATAGCATCTTGCCGTAGTCAAGAATAGATTTTAAAAATAAACTGACAATGAGAAGAACACAAATCTTGTTTGTACCAGATCAACTAAACTTTGTTCACATATATGTGTGAAATATTTAATTGTAGAACACTATTTACCTTAGCTCACTTAGTCTGCTCTTGTCAACTCAAAGAAAATGTTTATTCCTAAGATGTGTTTACGGAATTACAGAATTTTATTACTAACGTAGTCCTTAAGAAACAAGCAAATGCGCAAGTTCAATTAAAAACTTTTACCGCTTGCAACACTATCCACGAAATGTTAAAAAACATTGATACAAATTAACCCTCTCAACTAAATCCTCGCAAGGTGAAACTGGTTTAATTTTTAACACAATCACGTTGTGCAACTATAACCCAGATGCTGTACCAAAAGTTGCGCGCGCGCCGAGGTCGGTAATCAATGATCTATTGACATAAATCAATAGCAATTGGCTTAAGTGCGCGATTAATTTACTAGTCGTAATACCAATAGTTACAGTCCGTCAGCTCTTAGAATGGCATTCGGGTTTATCTTGCTGTCTTACTCACTCGGC
Source organism: Pandemis heparana (assembly GCA_963854515.1). Lineage (NCBI taxonomy): Eukaryota > Metazoa > Arthropoda > Insecta > Lepidoptera > Tortricidae > Pandemis > Pandemis heparana. The sequence goes on along the minus strand of OY978030.1, from coordinate 7,215,181 downwards.
CGATTCAAGTATCAAGCCCATAAGAGTGAGTGAGAGAGCAAGACAAACCCGAACGGCTTGCTAAGAGCTCACGGATTGTAAGTGATTTATATGGGGTAGGATGTTATTAGTGGTTGTGTAAACAGCTTCCGTCGACCTAAAGAATTACTCCCTTATTCATAAACGCTCTATAGGCTCCTGCTAACTTAGCAATCGGTTGTCCTTATCTGTGAAAGGTAAATGTCAAAGTGACAGATAATAATTTACTGAATGTACAGAATATGAGGCTTTCCCCTACGAAGTTGCCACTGCGGCAGGCGGCTTAAATTAAAACTTTAGTTCCAAGAATAATAAATGAATTGGAATTGATTTTTTATGGCACGTATTTGATTGAATCAGACATATTGCGGAGGTTTTTTGTCTCATGCCAAAAAAATGCATACGTAGAAGCAATCTTGCTCGTGCAAAAGCAAGGTAGGTAATCGGCTTCAGTTCTTTTGTAACCTCCTCAATTTATTCTTATCGCATGCACATTTTTGCAACTAGGTATATCCATTTAGACTCTATCACAGTCATTTCTAACATTCTCAAGCTCATTTCACTTAAATGCTCTTAAGCAAGCCCTTTGGGAAGCTCGGTCTTTCGAAACAATGCTAACATAAGACGATCGGCCATCTTTTTTTTCGCACGATCGCCAAGTCGTGTTATCTAAGTGCGCCGGGTCGGACAGTTAGCACGTAACGGACCGCAATTTGGTGCTTGTATTTCCGAGGTTTAGTTACGTAAGGTATGTTTGATAAGGCTATTTCAGCGCTGCTAGCGTGACTGTCAGCTTGTTAGCTATGAGAACTGATAGGAGCTGTGTTTTTGTAGATCATGCCAGTCAAACAACTCGTTTGTAAAATTATTATTTTCAAATTAGTAACCTAAATAAACTTATTAAGTCGCGTGCGTTAGGAGAAGCTAGTTTAATGTTTAAAAAAAAATGTGCCAACGCTAAACGGAAAATATAGTAGAATAATATGACAGTCTACTAAATATTATAAATGTGTGTAAACAAATATTTCTCTATCTCTATCACTCTTTTCCGCTCAAATGCGAATGTGAGTTGATAGGTTTTCTCGCATAAACTACTCAACCGATTGCCATTAAATTTGGTTTGGAGTTAGTTCGAGACCCTGAAAAAGACGATAGTTTTCATCCTGGAAAATTGTATAGTTCCCGCGGGCGCGCCAAAGAGAATATAATCACTACCGTTTTAAGAGACGGGAGTGCCTTACAAAAAGCGTGAACTCGTATTAGTATGAAACGCAGGCGAAAACAATATAACCCGCCTAAATTCGAATGCCGTCAATTATCTACTGCTTTGTAGGTTTCAACGTTCTTACAAACTTAGATAGATAAAAAAAATTCGATTTCGTTTCATATCGTCGGTCGATCGTTTTTTACTGCGCGAGGCTGGGGCGCGCGACAATCGAACTCTGAGTACTCGCGGGCAAGAGCTAGTCTTACCAAATACTTAACCAGGTACTATTTAATAATTTACTACTACTACTATGGTGAAGGAAAACATCGTGAGGAAACCTGCACACATCTGCGAAGAAATTCAATAGTGTGTGTCAAGTTCCCAATCCGCACTGGGCGCGCGTGGGAACTATAGCCCAAACCCTCCAATACACGGAGGAGGCCTATGCCATGAGGCACGCCGAATTACGTGACAATTTAATAAATAAACGACAATAACAACAACAACAACATGTACTTACTGAAATTGTAGCGAATTCGGAATAATAAGGCTTATAAATAAATATAAATAAATAAATAAACTACTACTATACTTTTTTTTATATGAATAAGAAGGCAAACGAGCAAGTACTACTTACTACTACTACTACTACTACTACTACTACTACTTACTACTTACTTACTACTACTACTACTACTACTTACTACTTACTTACTACTTTACTACTTACTTACTTATTACTTTTTACTTAGGTACTATTTAACAAGGTAATTGTGTGTATGCTCTTATATTTGTGTGTCTGGCAAAATTAATAAATGTCTTCTTTCTTTCTTTTATTTCAACTGTCCAAGCAGCTTGTGTTTTACACAATGCTATCCTGCCCCAATAAAGCGGTCATTGTCAACCATATTAAGGTCCTAATTTGTGAACGGGATCATGCCACCGTTTTCACCGTGACGGATGCGCGTGCGCCGACATCCGATGGACTAGTGACACCGTACGTGGAAGCCTTGCAGGGAAAGCCTTGGCGGACTACATTTTTAACTTAGGAAAGATTCCATTGAGTTAAGAATTAGGGTAGAAGAATAAAAGAGAGTTGTTGAGTAGTTCGTTAGCTGAGTTAGCTTTTAGGGATATGTTCGCCTTTGTGCATTTGTGTTGTCCTGTCTTCACCTTTTTCATGTGTTTCATGTACAATGAAGAATTATATACATACATACATTCAAATGTGATTTCACTGTTTGTGCAACTCATTTTTCTCTTGTGGGTAATTACGAGTATATTGTGAGAAGTTTCGCTTTTAACCCCAAACGCAAAAAGAGGGGTGTTATAAGTTGGACGTCGATGTCTGTGTGTGTGTGTGTGTGTGTGTGTTGTGAGTGTGTGTATCTGTGTGCGGCATCGTAGCTCTCAAGAGGATGGACTGATTTGGATGTGTTTTTTTCATTCGAAAGCCAGTTTCCTTGTGATAGTTCTTTGAGTGTTTGGTAAAAATCGGTCCTGCTGATTGAAGAGCTTCAGTTCTTTTGCTAATATTTTATGCCAAATACCATTTTTGGCATAAAATAAAATTGTTGTTTATTTTATTGTTGTTGTTTATTTGTTTTAGAAGATTAACTAAACAGATTTATATGGGGAGTGTGAATGGGTGCGTTGGGAGGGGAAGGCCTAGGCGGACGTTCCGTGATCAAATTGGGGACATTTTGGAGAAAGGTCAGGTCAAGAGTACCCGAAACCGACGAGCATGTTGAGTTTGATGAATGTGGATGAAGCGAAAGAGGTATGTCCGGATCGTAGCAAGTGGAACAAAGTAGTCTCTGCCTACCCCTGTGGGAAAGAGGCGTGACGATATGTATGTGTATGTATGTATGAATGTTTATTTACGTATGATTACTCAATAACATGCGTGGGGGGGGGGGGGGGGTAAAATGTTCAATTTAATACCGTTATCTGATATGATTACTAGTTAATGCGTTAATCGCTGGGCATGAACCTGTGACCCGTATGTATGTATGTAAACTCTCACCCGTTACTCGAGGTTACAAATTACATTGTTACAAGTCTAAACTGGCAACATTGGCCCAATCAGCCAATCAGCGGTTGGGATTTGACCAATGTTGCCAGTTTAGACTTGTAAAATTGTAACTTATAACATCGAGAAACCGGCATATGGTGCTCGTTTTTTACAATTAGCTGATTTATAGATCCATCGACTACGTCTCTAGCTCCAGTTAAGTAATAGTTTTTATTTTAGAGCAAGTATCTAATTTGATAGCAAGCAATTTAGAAACAAGTTTGTTCTTTTTAAGAAAATTCCCCGGACAGTTCAAGTGAATGTACTAGAAACGCTAGCGATGTAACAAACCTAGAAACTGCAACACTTCCCGTTAACGCTTCCGAGGCAATTACGGACTCAGAGACAATAATTAGGCCCTGCATAATTAAAATCACAACACTACCACTAAGCCAAACCAAACTCTATAACAATACCCACAGAAACCTAATTACCTTAAATTATGCTTGCTTCTGTCAAAACAGTAATTATTTCGCACGCTCTCCTTTCAAAAACCTGAATAACGTTCACACCTTTGACTATTTACAGAAAAATTAACTGTAACCCAAGGAACTAAGATTTAAAGTAGCGTAAGGGAAGATGATACAATTTGTTTGTGTTCCAAATTTGAAATTAAATGACTGGCAGTTTCATTTGAAGTATGGGAAGATTTTAGTGATACGGAACAAGTATTTATAACAGATACTTATCTTTTTAAATACATTTCGCGCTACGATTCGATCGGTAACAGCTTTTTACTTTTTTAAATTTCACTTTTACTCCGCTTTGTAACAGTCAACGAAAGTAAGACCTTTTTCATTTTTTTAGAAAACTTTCGTAAACTCCACAAGTCAACAATACGAGATGGACAGATACTCGGGTCGGTGAACTTCATGTTGTCGTTGATATGCGCTTTTCTATGCCACAGTCGGTGGCCAATCTAAACCGTTTTCGGTTGTTATTAACGCCATCTTACGGTTAAAAACTAAAATGTAACGGTATTAAAAATAATCGGTAACGGAACTTGAAAACACAAGCAAATTTGTATGCCCATTTTTTTAAACCAAAATGAAGGGAACGTCTACTGTCTACTACTGAAGATAATTTATAACAGCAGACTATTTCCGATCCAGACAATTCCTATTCTCTTGTTTTTTTGAAAGCATAGCGAATAAACAAATCATAGGACTTCAAAGATGAGTTCCCAATCGGAGCCTTTGATTTGCCCGAATTTCATATGCGAACGATACAGAACCGTTCCCAATTCGACTGCAAGTAAGTATACTTTTTTTAATTAATTTATTAGGTATTTATTATTAATATTAATAGTATTATGTATTTTATTTATAGAATGTACCAGTCGCTTCTCTTCCCGAGCAGATGGTAAAAGCCCATCGAGGGAATGGGCGAAAATCTTACGAATCATGTTATAGGCGATGCGGCTAGCAACCCATCACTATTTTGATTCCCCTTTCCACCTATACGACATCATGGTAAACGTGGCCTTTTGGTATTGTTACCTTAGGATCTGTCTACTCCGTAAGGGATAAAGACGTGATTTATGTATGTATACTTTTTATATTCCGGAAAACAGCATAGTTCTTATGGGATAGCGTTAACCGAAATCTGCGCAGACGGTGTCGCGGGCAACTATAGTATATTACTAGCTGTTGCCAGCGACTTCGTCTACAAAGAATTCGTTTATCGCTATCCCGCGGGAACTACGCAATTTTCCAGGATAAAAAGTAGCCTATGTGCTATACCAGACTTTTCTCTATCTATGTGCCGAATTTCATCCAGATCCGTTGGGCCGTTCTGGCGTGATTGAGTAACAAACAAACATCCATCCATCCATCCATCCATACTTTCGCATTTATAATATTAGTTAAATTTCTGTGGTATAACTACAAGTGCCGGCAGGTAAGTCTAGCGATGACCGTTGATGCGGGGTAGTCGAAAATAAGGTATCGCGGGGAAGTGCGGGTGTCGCGGGCGGGCGTACACCACGTTCGACTTACGTGCCGCCACCTGTACCACAATTTTGTTACAATATTTGGTGGACATTGATGTTTTTTTAAATCCACGATTTACTTCCCAACGGAATCCCAAGCGAAATCCTAGCCGTATTGCGAAACTGGTCTTCATCATATAAGGTGGGAAAAGTGTTCGTGTAAAAACTGATGCTGGAACGAGACGGCGATATACGTGCGAGCGGCACGGCAACAGGTAACTATGTCAGTGGACTGAGTCAATGCACTTGCAATCTTATGCGGCGAAGTATGCAGTGCAGTTGCGAAGCTTTAAGTAAGTTAACTGTTGCACTCAGAGTCCATTAATTATCAATTAAATCTGTGTACAGGACACGAAGTTTTTGGTACAAGATGTCTCTCAATTGTTCTGGAATATTTTAGCAGGTCGTTGGGTTAGTGATTAAATTTACTCTTGTTATACACCTTCGAAGCATATTCAATTGTTTGGGTGAAGTTCCGATCTGCACTGGGCCCATGTGGATACTAAAGTCGCCGTCAATTAGAACTTGCTATAGTACATTGTGTATTAAGGGCGGTAAGTAAGAAATCGCTAAGTCAACAATGATTACTTTTTCGCAATACTGGAATAAATATTCGCGAATTAGTAAACAGTTTTTGTTAACTAACACGAAAAGTCGTTTTTGGGTTCCGTACTTCAAAAAACAAGAATTGTAAACATTTACCCCCTTATTCATAAAAGCTCTATAGGCTTCTACTAACTTGGCAATCGTTTGTCCTTATCTGTGAAAGGTAAATGGCAATGTGATAGATAAAGACAAACGATTGCTAAGTTAGTAGAAGCCTGTAGAGCGTTTATGAATAAGGGGTTAATTTTTAATACGAGCCGTCATAGTTGTTCTTGCATTGTAATTTATATTTATATCGCAGGCAACGACTAGTTACTTAGTAACTTTTAAATTAAAGAAAGAAAAAGTATATTTGCGAGACTGAAAAGCAATTAAAACAAATCAATTGTCACAAAATTGGGACCATTTTCGGCATTATGCTGGCTAGAATTAGTACGGAACCTGAACGCGCGATTCCGAATCACACTTGACCGATTTTTTATTATTATGATAATGATATATGTAAATATAATTTACAAGGACATCGAGTTTAAATTGGTAAAGGCTTTAAAATGACTAATCAGTTGGTGTATAAAGGTTAGGGGTCGAAGAAACTTGTTTGATATTAAAATTTTAAATGTTGTAAAATGAACTATTTGACACCGGTTCTGTCCAATTATACACATTAAAAAAAAACGGAACCCTTATAGGATCACTTTGTTGTCCGTGTGTCCGTCCGTCCGTCCTACCAAGCGTAGAATTAGGCTTAGAACAGAACTGATGTTGACAGTATATTCTGCAATATTATTTACGTCGCGACTCTAGCCAGCTACGACCTTTCACATGTTTATCGCTATTCCGCGGACACTATGCAATTTTCCGAGATAAAAAGTAGCCTATGTTTTAATCTGGGGTACCATTTATCTTCGTTCCAAATTTTATTCAAATCCGTCTAGTTGTTTTAGCGTGAAAAAGGAACAAACATACACACTCACTCACTCACATCATCACATCGTTACAAACTTTCGCATTTATAATATTAGTAGGATTTTCGTATGACGTGACGAGACCCCATTCGTTTTAAAAAATAATTCGGAGTCCCCTAATATTTTTTAGATAGGGTGGCAAACTAGCAAGTGACTTAATTATTGATGGTGAGAGAAAAACCGCTACCGAAGTCCACAATTTTTTTTCAATGAAGTGCCAAACGGCCAAGTGGTAACACGTGTTATAATTTCATCAAACGATCATTATCAAACGTATTCTTTTTTCTAAAAACAACATTGACAAGGTTAAATCGAACCAGTCTGAAACAGAAAGCATATCTATTGTAACATGTAACTGGTATAAATACCGGTTTCGGTCTTTACACAATACTGGGTATATTTTGTAACAAATACTAGGTACAAGTCACGAAGTAGAGACGTCAGCGATCGTGTCTTGTTTTATAGTGTACGACTGTTAATAGCGGTGAGAAACGGAACTAATTCAGATTTATACTAATTAGAAATAGAGACTTTTTCCTTGATTGTTCTCATACCCGTTTTAATACTAAGTAGGTAGCTAAGTACATATCTCTATGTCCTACGACCCACAAGATCTTATACCATAGGTAGACTGAAAGCAATTTAAAAATAATCAAAACGAAATGAGAAGGAATCGTGGTCTACATCCCGTAGAAAATAAATGTCTGATCTGACACGGCAAGTTAAAAAAATGCTTGCAAAAAAACGCTGTGTTTTACCAGAAAATGAAAGAAAAAGTACTGAGAATGAACTATAGAAGGATGAACATCGGGAAGATGCTTATTCCTAAATGTTGATGAAGATTTTTGTTAATTTTTAGCCTTTCTAATAGATGAACAATGGCAAACAAACAAATACAACACAAAATAAATCAAAGCATAGACAAGGTCACGCAAACAATGGCTTCTAGGTTACCATAGACGTCCCATAGACAATGCCCTATGGGAAATAGAGCGGCGGTTAGCATATAATACGCGTAATGATGGGCCATGTTTGTAGTTTGTACAGAGTTTGTACACTCGAGATCAATGGAAATAGGTTGCATTCTATAAGTTTGAAAGGAAATGAGCCCATTTTATTTATTTGTTTTATCTAGAGTAAATCATCCAACGCTGTCAGAAGTCGTTGTAATTGGTTAAGTACTTTTTTTTCTACTGCTAGGTAAAGACCTCCCAGACTTTGCTCACAAGTTTACACTTTATTAAATGCAATCACTAAATTAATAGCTCAGATAACATCACATCATATATATGTTAGTTATATTCCAACCATAATGTTTTCTTGACACTCCTTAAATTCTCGGAATCTATAAAAAGAAGTGAACACTGGCACGAAATGCGTATAAAATTTAAAACATTATCGCACCGAAACCGCATTCGAAATTCAAATCGATTCTAAACGCGTAAGGCCAACCACACATTGACCCCGCAGAAAGTGACATCCGAGTGAAAGTATGGTTGGATTTGGAAGAATTTCACATTCCGCGAAAAATTTGTTCACACAAGTAATGTGATAATTCCCCTGTGTATTCACGGTGTGACAAGCCCGAAGTGGCCTTTTGTTAAATATGTTGTCATTCAAAAGTAACAGCATTTACCATTCATAAAATATGACCGTTGAAATTTTTACTCTATTATAACCTACAATAAGGCTATTTTAGAAATACGCCGCTTGATTCTTTTTTGTTTACTTTTGACTTGTGTGCTAACTCGATTATGCTTGGCTTTCTAAGACATAATTCGTTGCTGAAAAAGTTTATCACGAAAATTTACATAAGTTTTTTTGTTTCGAATCTGTCAAATAAATCAATGAATGGGTCAAAGGAAAGTTCAGAATCAGAATTCGAATCGCGTCGGAATACGGCTTCGAATTTTAAACGGAGAAAAATGAGATCGAACTCTAGACGATTGGTGTCGCATAGTAAATCGATGATTTCCATATCAATCGTTATTCTATTTTGAGTTCTATACTTTTGGAACCAAAGTGCTGTTTCGCGTGATTCCATTTGAATGTCAAGTACATGAAATCGATTAGTGAGGTGCGACGGCGAATTTTCGGACACTTTCGTCGAAGGCCACAGCGAAGGAAAGTACAGCGAATAATGAAACAGTGAATGTAAACGAACGAGTGGTTTGCGTAAGTATATTACAGTTTTCTTGGTTAGATACTTAATGATAATTTTAATGTAAGATCGCGAATAATAATTTTAAATCAGTTTCTTTTAATTTTTTGACGAAAACTAGCGACGATGTTGAGAGTTGACTTATATTAGATAAAATACAATTATTTTCTCTTAAAATCTTGAATCATCAGAAAACAATTTATTCTATTTACAAATGTTATAATGATCTTGTAATCCTAGTTTATAAGTAATATTTGCACGCTTGTTTAAGTAAAATGTACGCACTCAAAAACGCTTCTTCATCTGTATTCACCACGACATTTTTTGCAAATAAATATTCTTATTCTTATTCTTATTCTTATGCTGTCAAAAATAACAAACGTGCCATTTTTTTTTTATCGAGTTCCTTTTATACTTTTGGTCACCTTTTAACTATCGACCTGAAGTGAAACTACGGATGAAGTATATTTTTAAAATAAAGCCCAACTTATATTTTAATATACACATACAATCAAGTTTTTATCCCTTACGGGGTAGACAGGTCTAAGGTAACAAGACCTAAAGGCCACATTTAGCATGATCGTGGCATAGGGTGGAAAGGGGAATCAAAATAGTGATAGGTTGCTAGCCAGCCTATAACATGATTCCAAAGATTAGCGCCCGTTCCTTCCGTTATAATTGACAACATTTCATTTTTATAACACCTGAAAATGTATATGTGGTTCGAAAGCATTTTGCCTCCTGATCACTGCAATATGTTTATATAATTTTAATATCGCTTATTATAAAATATAAAAATTAATTAAAAATATGTCCTAATTTTACCAAAACTCGATCACTCCACAGGATAGGTGTAACGCCTTTGCTTTTTTCACGAGAAAAAATAAGCGATCATAATTTTGTATTTTTGACAACTTCAAAGCACAAGGGGGGCAACTCTGAAATTCTATTTTCGAAGTTCGTTGCATACCTTCTCTCTCACTCTCAAGATAATGACTATTAGTATGAGCGGAACAGCACGAAGCGAACCTCGAAAATCGAATATTGGAGAATAGGGCCTGACATTGACAATTTGAAATTAACGTCAGTTTTTTTTTCTATAGAGAAAAGACAAAGGGATAAGTGTGTATTCTGTGATAGTATCGGAGTTACGCCCTTTTAGAATAAGCACAAATTAATAAATTAATTATAAATTAAATACAAGCCCTAGCGAAAAAATTAAAGTGTCAGCATGTTCATCTTTTCAAACAAAATACAGAGATAGGAAATATCAAATGAATTAAGAAATTTTTATTTCTTAATCTTTATGTTTACTTTTTACGGTTTTACCGTTAGAAATTTAATTTCTAAACGACACTGAAAATTAGAACACATAGAAAAATCCGAAAAGTAAAGCTATGGCCGCGTGGTGGTATGGCCTGCTATGGGTGGTGTAGGGGTATAGCACGCGTCACGGAATGACGAGGACCCGGGTTCGATTCCCGGCCATAGCTTTACTTTTCGGATTTTTCTATGTGTTCTAATTTTCAGTGTCGTTTAGAAATTAAAATACAGAGAACCATTAAAATTATAGTCTCAGAAATATGAAATGTTGTCAATTTAAGGAATAAATAATAACATAGATACAATCTGTAAAATAATAAAAGTTACAAGTTATGTAGAAACATAATTATTATGATTTATAATACGATCGGTTCGAATTGAGGTCAGAAAGCCGCGACGAGAGTGAAACTTCATTTTTTGTGGCACCCACGGTCTCCCGTCTCGCTTGCACAGTTCTTCGAACTTTCCGGTAAAGGAATTCGATCAAATATTACATGGGCACACAACCCTATTTCGAAATGTCATAACGGTACTATTCTGTTTTGTTTCAGTTTGGCCAGTACGTGGGTGTTTTCTTAAAGGCCAGTGTCTTTCGTTATGCTATTTTTCAATTCATTTTTTATAAAAAAAAGTGTTACCTATTGCAAATTATTAAATGTTTCAATCTTGAAAATAAATTAAGAGACGTACGGTCGCCCAAATAAGTGATCTACCACTTTTCATCCAACTTCCTATCAAATGAAAATGTCGCTAAAGTCGAACTTTCAAGTTGACAGCCTGTCTTATCGACGTTATATATTGTGACGTACAAAGGAATTTTAACCTTAGGGGGGTTGACCACATATTTGGCTGATGGTACCTATAATTTTTTTCTATATAATTTGAAACACAAAACACTACTCGAATCTCGAATCTTATCAACCGCAAACGGCCGGTCCGCAATTCCTAAATTAAAGCATAAATAAACATAAAAATACCACAAACACAAAAAGATAACTCTCAGAAATAGTAACGTGAATTTGATTAGAATTTAACCACAAATCGATCTTGGCCCAATGACATTGGATTCGATACCGCCAATTTTCTAACCGATTATTTAACATGGTTTAGAGGTTAATGTCACCGATCAATGTTAAAAATAAACCAATTCTTTGATACATTTCTTAATATCAATTTCAATTAAGACGTTAAACAAAGTAGCGTTCGTTACAGTCAATTGAAAATTTAAAAAATACGATAACCGTGGCTTAACCTAAAAAAAACTGAGCACGGATCAGATTACATACATTTTACTCCAATTGTAGTAGCAATCATTACTGCAATCTGCAGTTTTATTGATTTCACAGAAGCCTTGTAACGATCGTGGAAGATTTTGAAATCAAATCAAGCTCCATATCAAGAATATCAAATCAAAAACGAAACAGCAAATGGGATTGCCCAAAAATAATTCGAACAAAATATTTCTTACACTCCGCTAGAGCTGAAAGTGAAAATGAAAAGCAGGAATTGTAAAAAGTTAAGCCGTTGACCGCCATCTTGCATCGGGGTCGGCTGCCAGGCAAAAAGCGCGCGAAACAGGTTTCTTAATTTGAATTGGGCGGTGGGCAGGTTGTTTTCTCTTGCCCAGCGGCGTTTTGTTTCTGGCCAGTAGTATTATCAAATTAAAAAAATTGACAGGCGAAGGTTTTAGATTTACGCGCCAATATAATTTTCGTCACTCTGTGGTTATCTAAACATAATCACAATATAATACTTGTCGGACAAATATTAAACATAAGATCACTCGCTTAACCTAACACAAACATAATTAAGTTATGTTTTAGCATAAAATGCGAGAGCTTAATTTGGTATTTTTCTTTAATCCAATTGATATGAATATCATGAAAAGGTAAACTTTATTAGGTAATATCTAATCAAATAGGAAGTCTACCTTAAACCTGTTTTATTTAGGGCAATTTTTTATCCTGCGGAAAAGCGTTTTCCCGCGGGATGCAGTCGAATGCGGGCAACAGCCGGCAAATATTTGTATTGTATTGTATTTATAGTTGTCAATACCTACATTCCCCAAGCGACCTCGCAACGGCCTTACTTTCCAAACAACCGGTCGAGTTTCCTGTATTACCAGCCTATACTCCTATACAATAACTACATTTTAATTTTAAAGGGAAAAACGAAAATACAGAACCACTCACTAGAGACATTTAAAACGGGTCATACTTGTTAAGTAGGTTCGTCCGGCAGGTTTCGAACCAGGACGTGGTCCATCATCAAGGAATACTTTATAGATGTTACAGTACTTAGCGTCATCTCAAGATTTCTGTTGTTTAACACAGTCCTGTAGGCTTATTGTCTAACTCGCTCGCGATCACCATCGTCTTCATTGTGACAGTTCATGTATGGGCTGACAATCGGCATCGGAATCAGCTAGCTGTCACATTCATACAAGAACTGTCAAAATGAACACGATGCCGATTGCGAGCGAGTTAGATAATAAGCCTACTGATTCCACTCCGCTCGTAGATTATGTTTACAAGCACGGTAACTAGCATCACCACTCATGGACACCCTCGTCGAAACACAGCAGCGCAATCACTGCTGCTAAGCGGCAGGATTAGCGAGTAAGAGTCTAAGTCAAATAATAAAAGAGTCACAAACACTCATCACAGCTAGAACTCTGACTAAAGCCGTAGTAATTACCATACGTTATCAATTAAACGTAACTCGAGACGTTACGTAGCGTTACCGTTCCGTTCCGTTACTTATCTCTGTAACGGGCACGTGTACCTACCTAATCTGAGCTGTACGGTAGGCGAAGCTATTTTGCAATGTCATTGATGCAATAATCCCTTTTGAACCGACGAAAAAAACGGAGGAGGTTCTCAATTCGACGCGTATGTTTATTTTTTTACTGAAAACTGAAACTTTTTTACTTCGTCTGTGTTGAATCAAAATCAGGTATCTATTTTAGTTAGTATTTTAACAAATTACCTCGATTGCTTATTTAAAAAAAACTAAGGGCTTTCTACGAACTTGCGAAGGTCCTAAAACCACCTTCACATCCTTTCTAAGCGGCTAGAACGCCATAATAACTATCCGCATAACACAGCGCAATCCATTTAATGAAGAGCCGTATGTTGATCGATCAGTCAGTCACAGTTGCCTTTTGTATACATTGCCGTTCCCGGTGCCGTTCCCGTCCCGTTCGTCTTGGACTGCGAAGAATTCGTTTATCGCTATCCCGTGGGAACTATGCATATTATTGAGAGATATTTTTTTTATATTTTGACATTTTTCTAATTTGGAACGTCACTTTGTCTCGCACACATTACTCATATACAACAAGTCATTTACTTAAGTTTTTCACCTATAAGTTGATAGGATATATAGGATAGGATATTTGCGGGTGGTAGGGCCTTGTGCAAGGTCCGTCCGGTTTGCTACCACCATCTTACTCGCTAATCCTGCCGTTAAGCAGCAGTGCTTGCACTGCTGTGTTCCGGTGTGGAGAGTAAGACAGCCAAGGAAATTACGGGCACAAGAGGCATTTCATCTAAGTCCTCTAGGTTGGCAACGCATCTGCAATCCCTCCGGGGTTGCGGGTGTCTATGGGCAGTGGTGGTCGCTTACCATCAGGTGACCCACTTGCTCGTTTGCCTTCCTATTCACATTATAAAAAAAAATAGGATTATTCAAAAAACTTTTGGCAGTAAAGTAACTGAAATACTATAACTATTAAATAACGGTTTACACTACCTATGGCATCAATTATTACTGTACAATATTCGATCGGTTTCATATAAAATTCGACGAAAAAACTCGGCTAATTGCCCAATTCATATAGCACGGCTCTATTTCGGTTTATAATTAATATTAATGTTGCATGGATCTTGAGCTAATAGATGTGGCAAGATGGCGAAAAACACGTAACAACATTAGTTGGCCATGGGTTAGAAATGTATTACATCACTATTACCAAAATCAAGTTACCTCAACTAGTTTAAATTTGTTTGTAAAATATAGTAATGGGTCCGGGTCAGAATACATAAAGTTTAAAATGTATAATGGGTTATCACATAACGGATTTAAAATATGTTTATAATGCTATTTTCTGTGAAAATATTAGCTACGAACTTTTTTGATAGTGTAATCTATAGATTGGTGGTTACATACATACACAAACTACGACTATATCCCTTATGGGGTAGACAGAACCTATGGTAACAGGAGCTAAAGGACACATTTAGCATGATTGTGAGTGTATAGGTGGAAAGGGGAATAGCGAATAGGTTAGGTTTATTCTATAACAATCCTATTAAGTTGCCGTTTTCTGAGAAAATCGCATTATATATTTTGAACCATTATGTGTTTTAACCCATTATACATTTCAAACTTTATGTATTTTACGTACCCAGTTTTAATAGGATGGTATTTCTGTTAACGGCAGTGTAGTAACATTAAAGGTTACATCGTTTAGTTGCGGCGCGTTATGTAATATATTACACATTAGTAATATTACAGAACAATGCACATTTTACATCATGTGCGATAATATTCAGGCGTTGAGCTAAGAATTGACCCTTTACCTCTAGTTGTACAAGTGTCAGAAAACACGAATTACATGCTTTCTCTCAACCGATGTAGGTTATTCTTCCATACTAGTCTGGGAGCAAAAAAGCATAAAATATACTGTTCTCTTCCCGCGCAGATGGGAAAAGTCCATTCCCTAATGCGAAAATCGTAGGAAACATGTTATCTGTAACTCTTTCCACTTATACGCCTACAATTTCGCTAAACGTGGCCTTTAGGTCTCCTTAGGCTCTTTTTACCCCGTAAGGGGTAAAGACCGTGATTAATTATGTGTTTATATAATTAGGTCAAAAACATTATAGACGTAATAAGCTAGCAAGTTCAACTTCCTTTATAAACCTAACTGACAGATAACGAACATGATGAGCATGTATGAAGAGATTGATGAATGTGGATGAAGCGAAAGAGGTATGTCAGGATCGTAGCAAGTGGAACAAAGTAGTCTCTTCCTACCCCTGTGGGAAAGAGGCGTGACGGTATGTATGTATGTGACAGATAACGTAAAGCCAAACCCTTAAGTGTAACTGAGGTGTACTTAGAGAGTCTTTTTTGACACAGACACTGAAGCTAGAAGATTTTACAATACAATACAAATACTCTTTATTGAACACCACAAATCAGTACAAAACAATACAGAAACAAAGAACAAAGTATACAATAGGCGGTCTTATCGCTTAGTAGCGATCTCTACCAAACCATTAAGATAGAGAAATAAGTTGGAGACAGATTTTTTGTGTTCTTACGCAACGAATACGCTAAGCTAAAAATATAGTATAGCAACTCTTTTAGAAACGCCAACTTATGCAGACCATCAAAAAGCGTAAAGTTGCCTATCTGGGCCACGTGCTTAGGCACGCCAGATATGAGCTCCTGCAACTAATAATGATGGGCAAAGTAGCAAGGAGGAAATATGCGGAGCTGACTGCCAACCTCCACTAGTTGGAGAGGCACTATAAGAAGAAGAAGCAACTCTTTAGTGCACGTAAATAAGTAAAAATAATACAATAATTGCAAAGAAAAGTAACGGCGGACTTGTGTTGCCCTCTGTACGTCGCAGCTATACTTTCGTGCATATTCTACTGTGCAAAAGTTCACTGGTTTTATTGAGCAAATGTCTTCAATTACTCCACTTGACCAAAGGTAATCGCAACTTTATCTTGTCGCTTCCAGCTTTCTTCGCATCTGCGTTGGACTATAATGAAGTACTACACATTTTTGAATCCGTTACTTTCTTTTGCGCGTGTACGTGTACCATATTAAATTATCATAATTTCACTTGCATAACAAGTAATTATTAGATAATGCCTGTTTATCTCAACTTTCTTTTAAACAGATGGACAATCGACTTACGCAATGCATTTCTTTGAAGGGAACTGAATTAATTTAATTAAGTAGATTTGGAACTTTCCCAATATTGTTATTGTTATCTTCATGACAAAATACTACCGATGTAAGAAAGAAGCAAGATGCTATCATTCATTGGGTATTTCTAATACAGAAGAAATAGTTAAAGGTATTCGATTAAGTAGGTAGGTTAGGTACGAGTAAAGGTACCTTAAAAATAGACTTATTGAACACTTTGTTTATAACTTCGGTACAATGATACTACAAGATCCTGTCACAGCTGAAGATAAAAAGATATAATAATTATTAGACTCACTCGATATTTTTCTTCCAAGCCTCATTAACTAGTAATTATTAATAGTATTAATTATTATTGTATAGTCGACCATGAAAGGGCTTTCCTCTATCAGAAAAAAGAAATCAAGCGGACTGTCACATTAACTTTCTTGGTCGACTAGTAATAATTGTTAAGTACCTACCTATCTATGTGTTATGAACTATAAACTAAATATTTTATCACAGATGATAAAAAAAACTACAGAAGCGAGTTATTTCTTACACAAAGATGATTTAATCTGAATATTAATTGAATAACCGAATCCAGATTAACTATCTTACATAATGTTGCATTAACCTTAATATGTTGACCTTACCCTCTTTCATTTACATGCCAAATGTCATGACCATCCAACGTTAACAGGTCTGCCCTGAATGATGATCGTTTATAAAATGACAGCTGTTGTATATTGCTGCTTTTGTCATTAGAAAAAGATAGAGCGAACATTGCTCTTGGAATCTGTATTTGCTTGATTGCTATTTTAATAATCAGAATAACAATGAATCACAATTTTAATAATCATATTTTTTTTGTTCCCTTATCCATAACCTTTTTCCTGTTGCGTAGTTTTAAAGAACTAAGCGTACATAGGGACAAATAGACAGCGGAACGCGACTTTGTTTATACTATGTAGTGATGTAGCTAGCAATAACCCATCACTATTTTGATTCCCCTTTCCATACGCCTACAATCATGATAAAAGTGCTCTGTAGGGGTCTATATTTCATCCAATAAAATTGAAGTTCCGAATGTAAGGTTTGTCATAATTTTCGTTAGTCATAATTTAATTTCTGAAACAGTAAATATTTTTTTCAGAATTGATAGTAACCTAACCTAACCTAACCTACTACATTCTGATGGCTTATTAAAAATTTCTGAAAATTGCACGGTTTCATGTGTTATGACCAAAAAAATTATGACTAACGATTATTATGACAAACAAAAATTATGGATTATGGGACCTGGTATTATCATTTTTGTGCACGTGTTACTATCTCTTAAAGTCCGTTTTCGCCACAATATGACTAACGCTGAGCTCACCAGTAAGTTGCGACAGAACTGACGCAGCCTCCAGTTGGGTATTTCACTCAAGCAATGTTCAAAAGGAATTCCCGATACGCAAAATTGAATAGACTTACCATTATGTTATCAAAAGGAGAACGAAAAACATTGCTTTGCTGCTCCGCAATAGGCCGCCAAGGGCTCTTTTACATTTCTTGTGGTTTTTTGAAACTACCAGAGACCATAACCATGCCGAGAATACAGCATGCACAAGTTATTTTAACATAGCGACAGTCGAAGTTATTTTATATATACAGGATGTCCTAATATAGTATGACAAACTTAAGAGGGATAGGTGGGTGAGTCATCTATCAAATATAAAAAATGACCACAGTAAAAGATGTTACACATTATTATAGGCGATGCCGCTAGCAACTCATCACTTTTTTTATTCCGCTTTCCACCTATTTATACGCCCACGATTTAGTTAAACGTAGCCTTTAGGTCTTGTTACTGTGTATAGGCCCTGTCTACCCTGTAAGGGATAAAGACGTAATTTATGTATGTATTATGTAGGTATAAAAGACAAAACTTGGCCACAGCGAAAGAAGAAAAATTATAAGAAATATCAAATTAATCAAGAAATTTACTTCTCCAAATATTTTTTTAGTTT
Source organism: Pandemis heparana (assembly GCA_963854515.1). NCBI lineage: Eukaryota > Metazoa > Arthropoda > Insecta > Lepidoptera > Tortricidae > Pandemis > Pandemis heparana. The sequence continues at coordinate 7,196,894 of OY978030.1, read as the reverse complement.
TATTATATACATATTTACAAAAAACAAATTAATTTACTTCTTGATTTTTAATGTTTACTTTTTACGTTTTACCGTTAGAAATTTAATTTCTAAACGACACTGAAAATTAGAACACATGCACCTGCAGGTTACCTGCTATAGTTGGTGTAGGGGTATAGCACGCGTCACGGAATGACGAGGACCCGGGTTCGGTTCCTGGCCATAGCTTTACTTTTCGGATTTTTCTATGTGTTCTAATTTTCAGTGTCGTTTAGAAATTGAAAAACTATAATTAAAAATCGAACTATTTCGAAAACGATAATAAATTTACTTGGGATAACTTCCTTAATTTAGTAGACCTGCCCCCTTATTCGCCCTTAAATTTGTAGTACTGCTTATGGGACACCCAGTAGGTATTTATTTTGACGTGGTTGAGTCCCATTAATACAATTACCTGTATTATAAAAGAAAACGGCGAAACTTCGAATCATTGTAACGCCAAGAATGTCGACAATGTGCAACCAATCGGACACAGTCTTTCAAGCAACCACACATTTCTCCTCATTTCTTTAAAAACCATGAATGGAACGAAACCATAATAATGTCCCGTTGGCGCGTGCTGGGCGACATCTGTCGGACGACACAGTATTTACACAGACACGTAAATTAGCTTGGAAATTGACTGTATATAAGAAATTAACGGGATAAGGAGCACGTTTGGATCCGTTACAAGGTTAAACGTAATGTTGAAACAGGTATAATCATAGCTGATTGCTACCGTAGTCACTATACACGATCGCAATAAACAGACAAGCCTTATCAAATGCATTTGAAGTAAGAGCTCGAAATAATGACTACCGCGATAAACTCAGAAACTACTGGACGGATTCTCACCTTTAGATAGAGTGATATAGGTACATATGGTCAATAATGTTTCACCTTTTAACCTAAACACAAACTACTTACAAAGTCTCATCCAAAATTCAGCTTTTTTTTTCTAGATCTAAGAACTTAGCCGTTAATGACTCAGTGAGCCATAACTTTTCTTTACACTATTCTAAACCAAGTGATACTGGTAGTAATTACCGGTTCATAGAATACCGGTATGGCACTTTCTCAGGAAGCCATCAGTATAGAACCGACCGCAGCGGATGCGATATCGCATCATTTCCAATAATGTACCGGTAAAGATGGCAATTTTCTTCTAAGAATGTGATTTCTATCCGTGTATTCCGTATTATGGTAACGGTGGCCGTGACAACTTTAGCAAAGATGGCGGACATTCGTACGCGTAAAGATTAACCCCCTTATTTATAAACTAGCTTCTGCCCGCGACTTCGTCCGCGTAGAATTAGCAATTGCCATGTATATCGTTATCCCGCGGGAACTACCCAATTTCCGGAATAAAAAGTAGCCTATTGCCAGCCCTTATTTTAGAGCCCTAGTGATTATTCTTAGGAATCATGTTATAAGCGACGCGGCTAGCAACCCATCACTATTTTGACTCTCCTTTCCACCCACACGCCCACAATCATGCTAAACGTGGCCTTTAGGTCTTGTTAGAGCCTAAGCTCTATCTACCCCGTAAGGGATAAAGACGTGAATTGTGTATGTATGTATAATTATGAGAGTAATTTATTTGGCAACAATGCCAGCTCTTTCTATAAATCCATAAATATGAGATTGCAAGTCACATCACAAGCAAGAATCCGATGTCCAAATGTTAACATTCGCCCTTTAAAATTTATAACTTTTGTCACATTTCAAAACCCGGTTCGGCTTTAAATCCTCATAATTTGTCCTTATGTCCTTATACTGTGGAACCGGACACTTGTCGAACGTTCGAAAACGCTAAATATCAAGGCAACATACACGCACCTTATTAATAAATAACTAGGGCTTGCAATCCGGATAACCGGATATCCATATTATCCGGAAATTTTCGAATCCGGATAGGAGGCACTTCATTATCCGGATAATTTGGATAATTCGAATATCAGATATTAATGCACACGTGTGGTGTGGAGCAAACATTTATCTGTATAAGGTGGGTTTACATACAAAAATTAGTTTCATATTTCATACAATTAAAGTGAAAATAAATATTTTTACGTTTGTTGTCAGAGAATTGAGATTTAAACAACGTCAAAAATCCACCCAGTTATGAGATTTTCCTTACATTTAATCATTGACTCGTCTAAATTTCACTCAAATCTCAATTCTCTGACAGCAAACGTAAATATATATATATATTTTTTCACTTTAATTGTATGAAATATGAAAGTAATTTTTAATACTTTAAAGTATGGCACACAAATTACAACGTCTGCAAATCCACCCAACTGTGAAGAACAAGGTTTATAATAGCTTTTAAGTACTAAGGTCATGCCAAAAGAAATTAGATACTCAAAAATAACTGTATTCTTTCTAATGATTATCCATTTTTTCGAAGTATTCACCTTGAACATTTATACACCTCTCCATCCGCTTAAACCACTTCGAAAATGATTAAACTCTTATTTGGACACCATCGCAATTTCAATCTGATAAGCAGCCAGGGCATCTTCTTTGCTTTCGAATCGCTGTCCTTTTAATGTTTCTTTAATTTTCGGAAAGAGGTAAAAATCACAAGGTGCTAGGTCAGGGGAATACGGCGGGTGAGGCAGAATAGTGACGTTTTTTGAACCGAAAAAGTCAAGCGTCTTCAAAGCACCATACTCAGTCTGTCGCTTTTTTTCAGTTATACAACCATGTTTCGTCACCTGTCGGTATAACATAAAAGTTTTTAATTTCACCAGCGTCGAATTTATTTATCATAAATTTGCTCCAATCCAAGCGACGTTTTTTCTGCAAATCGTTGAGTTTGTGTGGCACCCATCTTGAACAACGCTTATGGAGGAACAGTTGTTCGTGAATTATAGTTTGCAATGCTGCTGATTCAATACCCAGTTCTCGCTCAAGCTCCGCGTATGTAATTCGTCGGTTCCCACGAATAATTTTTTCCACAGCTTGCACATCTTCTTGAGTAACTGCGGTAGGCGGCCGCCCTGTTCTGGCATCATCTTCAAAGTTCTCCAGTCCTCTTTTAAATTCAGCAAACCAATTAAAAACAGCGCACGGGAACACGCAGCCTCACCGAAAGTGACGACTAAAAGTTCAAAACATTCTTGCGGCTTAACCCTATTTTAAAGTCATAATAAGTAAATCATTACCCGAAAATCACGTCGATAGCTCCATAGTTGCGGCAAATTCCCGCCAGATTCAACAAGAAAAAGATTTAAAAAAAAATTACGTAGGCTTACCGAGTCTTCCATTTTTTAATTTATAACTAAATAACCAGCGTTTATGATGGTGTACACCTTGCCAGTATCAATCATATGAGCACGGAGTACCTAATTTCTTTTGGCATTCCCCTCGTACCTACTAAAGTATTTTTATTGTTTTTGATTCTTACATTTATTATTGTCGATTATTTGATTTGTACCTATGTACACTAATAAGGCTCTCATTCTGGTTAATATTTTAAACTGTAAACAAACATACATATTTTTTTAATTAATCACTCATTAAAGTGACATAATAATTATTTTTAAGTTCTTACCAAACAATTTTGGTTGAGTTGATTAAAAAGACTCATCATCATGTTGAGTAAATAATTTTTAAATTATAATTAGCGTTTTTTTTTAATATTTGGAAAATTATTCAAATTATCCGGAAAACCGGATATCCGGATACTGAGATTTGATGTACCCGAAATATCCGGATAATAAAAAGTTACCGGATAGTGCAATCCCTATAAATAACATACAATCTTTGGGTCCATTTGAAACATGCCTCTTGTTATTTAGGTCAAAGAAGGATGGACTTTAAAAAGGACAAGTTAAGTTGGTTAACTTTATCCCCGTCGTAGACCTTTTTATAGCACAGGAACATCGCAAAATTCGTCCTTATTTCTTGTCAGGGTACCTCTTCCCTTGAGTCCTGGTTGTTTCTACAAATTGTACTTCATGTAGTACATTCGACGGTCATTTTTACTACTGATTTGTTCTTCGTAAAGTACGCGAGGACCGACGAAGCTACAAAAAACTTTCTTTGTAAGTAACTGCTACCTACCGGTTTTGACGTAAAATACATAAGCCATTACGTATGTGAATATTTTAATTCCTTTTTCTTGTGGTTTAAAATTTTTATTGACATAAATGTATACATACTTGTACTATTGAATTAGGCCTTCAATATTTATTGAATGGTACAAAGTGAGTCATAGTCAAATCAATTCAAAAAATTAACAATCTGTAATTTTTTATGCACATACCAGGTAGTTGTTTATTTCCTCAGGAAAGACAGTTTTTGTTTGTTTGTTTTGTTGACCCAAATAAAGGAAAAATATCTCGTAACGAACTAATTAACTTTCAAATATATCTACTGGCCTTTAAGCAACTTTTAAAGGCATAATTTAAGTACTAAATTTGTAAATTTTCGAAGGTTTACACAAGGCTGAATACCGTTTATCTCTCGTATTGTTAGCAATGAGAATTAAAAACAATGGACAGGACTAAAGGAATATTGTTTTAAATTACAGACAAACTGATTGTCCGGATAAGACTTCGGTTAAAGCATTGATGAACCGTAAATAATTATTTGTAGAATTCAACAATGGAACATAAAGAGTGCATAACCTATAAATTCATAAGTTACACACAACAAGTAAACAAAACAAAAAGCCGTAACCGCTAAAATTGTTTGCGTTACAGTATTTCTATTTTAGCTTTCAACAAGTACTTTATTTATCACATTATACAACTGTCAAGTTTGTATGATATTTCGTAAGTGCCTGTAGCCATGTATGCAAAAGGTCGTAATAATGTGCAACTATGTAATAATCACCTCAATTTATAATCAAAACAAAGCTTTTAAAGCTAAGTAAAATCTATGTATAAATTAAGCTAAAACGAATCTAAAACCTAACCTACAAAACAGTAGCGGCATCACTACATGTTATATAACCTTTATAAATAAACATGCGGCATTTTTGATTTTTAAAATATCAAAAGTATGTATCAAAACTGGAATCCTGTGCAAAGCTGCTACATACCGAACTTTATAGGTACTCTGTCTAACCATATGACTTCTTTACCTGAAACAAAACAACAACACGTCAGTTTGGTAAAATTTCAATATAGACAAATAACACAAAGGACAAAAAAAACCCTCGAATTAACGTATGTTTGGGCAACTTACAAAAGACGCAATATGGAGCATTTTAATAGCTGTATATCTGTTACTACATAATATGACCGTAAATTCTTCATAATTATGATTCCCACAGCAATTTGTAAACGTATATCAATTGCTCGGATCATGCAACTTACATGTTTTACTATGAGTGGTCCAAATATAAAGATTAAGCGTTCTATTAACTCGCACTCTATACTAAACCACGCTATTGCTTCTTCTTAAGTGCCGGCAACGCACCAGTAGTCCTAATGGTGTCTATGAGCGGCGGTGATCGCTTAACATCAGGTGAACCGCATGCCATTTGTCGGCTTTGATATAAAAAGTGTACTTAATGACGTCTGTGCCACAGACCTGAACATGAGTATGTCGAAATGAATTAAAATCAATATATGTCAATTTTTTAAAGAGTCATCAGCATAATTATAGTCAAAAATATTTGTGTTCCGTCAACCGATCCATAAGCTTGTAAGTAAATTCTATTTTCTATTTCTAACATAAACACACAAATTAAGTAGGTCCATTGTCAATTAAAGACACACTGTGTCTTAAAAATAATGTAAAACCCTTTTGTAAAACATTTACGGTTTCAGGACATTTTAATTGTGGTCGTCAAAATGTTTGGCGTACGACGTTAAAGGGGGTAACTTAAATTTGAACTAAAAATTACGATAAAAAAACCTTTACAGGAATTATTCAATCCAAAATCGAAATAAATAAAACCTGCGGAAATGTTCCAGAACAATTTGACGGAACCTTGCATACAAAACTTTAAATAATTATTTTATTGAATCAGGCGTTACTTTGCGGAGGTCCATTTCAACCTAAGGCGGAGTAGTAGCAAGTTAAATATGTTTTGTTCATTACAAAACTTTTGCAACTTGTCCCAAACAACAGACAGCCGCCGCGTGAGCGAGATAGGCTATTTGCACTCCCGCGCATGGCGGAGCGTGAAAACCGCGTGTGCGCATCGCGCACGATCTGCTGCGTGAATCTCTAAACCAACTGAGTGTTTACTAAACCTCTAGTAAAAGTTTTTGAAACAAAAAGTCTCGAATAAGGGCGTCGCCATACTATGATCAAGTGGGGAGCTAACTATTCAAAGTATAGCGTCCAATTAAGACACAAATGTCAACATTAGCGGTGGTGCTCACAATCAGGTGACCCAATCACTCGACCGCCTCACTTCATTAAAAAAAAGCTGCTGGCGCTTCCGCGTACAGCAAAGCGTGAAAACGGCGCCCGCGCATCGCGCCGCACGATCTACGACGTACCGCGACATAGTTACGTTAAAGATCTGAGCAACCATCTTTAAATTTCTGATCCTACAGATTCTTATTATGAAATTTTACTTTCTGTCGCCGAAAGAATACCAACTTTAATATCGCGTAATGTTTGATTTCCGATTGTACTGTCGACTACATCAATAAATAAATAAACAATCGAAGGCTTGTCACATTAACTAGTAACAGAAAATAGTCATAAAACTTACGCTAACGCTCAGAGTAAAGCGATTAAAAGATTCATAATAAAAACCACTACCTACCTATCTAACTGTGAATGTCCAAGAAGTCCACAGTATCATAAAAAAGCCTATTTCCTCAAACATATCAATAATATATTATTAGCACAACAAACGTTGACAAGTTTAAACTGTACTAAAACTCTTCCTGAGCAATAAGTATTTTACCGAACCGATAATTCAACAGTCATATATACAAAAAACCTTACGCCACAAGAATTTTAATTGGTAATTCAATACCACGCATTTGTTGAAGCAAAACTGCATCGCCGTGGGAGGAAACTCAAAAACACGAATATTTTAATTCAATTACGCTGCAGATCAATTTTTTTTTTTTTTTTTTATTATAAACTGACCAGCGATTGGCCTCTATCTCACCTGATGGTAAGTGCAGATTTTGCAAATTTAAATTAAGACTTTATTCAGTACATCATAAAGTCAAAATTGAAAGCCGTCGGAAGTGTAAATAAGTCGTTTTGAGAAGCAGTCGCATTGTCCGAATCGAAATGTCACGCTTGGAGACAGACAGAGGTCATTAGGTTTTAAGAACAGAAGAAATAAAAGTCCGTAATATTTTTCCAAGATTATCATTTTTCTATTAATAGCTCTTAAACGTCAACATTAATGCAATTTCAGTTTAAAGCACAAATATAGTATATTTAACTAGGGTGTAATTTTAATTTTTCAAAACGCGGCAGCGGCCAATTTGATACGTCATAACTGATGACCCTGGCACCACAGAAACTGTCTCCTGGCAGTTTTGGGGTCCAGTTTATATGCCTAGTAACATATAAAAATTTGGTACTGGTATCCGGAAGTGAACTATGTTTTCCGCAACTCCAGGCACTACAGCTGGGAATAGCGGTTATGAAAAGAAATGACAGATTGACAGACCACGAAGGTGTAGTCGATACCAAATATTATTTTCACTTTTATCTCTAGGAACTGAGGCCTTCTGGGATCTGACAGCGAGCGAACCGAAACTGAATTGTAATTGAATCTCACTAAGACGTCATGGTAAACCCCTTGCCCCTATTTTATAAGTGACAATTAGAAATGCAACGAAATCGACAGGCGTAGATTCATGTCAAATTTGTAATGTAAACGGAACTATTATTGCATAGGCTTATTCTTTGCATCGAAAAGCGAAAAATGTACCTCGGTGACGACAGTTTCTTTATGAACGAAATGAAATAATACTGAGAAATACAGAAATGCGTGACAATAATAAAACTTTTGGAACGCATCTTCATAGAGGTGATCTGGGGCCTTACCATGACGTCCTAATTCCGACGCAGTTCAAGTTTTAGCTGTCACTTTTAGTATGAATCTGACAGCGAGCGAACCTAAACTGAAACGCATTAAGACGTCATGGTACGGCTCCAGACCGGCTATTTTGACGTGAAATATCGTTATTAATTTAAACTTCAAATGAAAATAATAAGAACATTATAGCTTCACTTCGCAACAGTTGCAAGAGTTCCTCGGAGAGAGCGATAGCTCTTATGGTCATTCCATTCATTCGTTCACTTTCCATACAATCGTGTAGGGCCCGGGGCCACACTTTCACTCAACTGAATTGGGCCGATTGAATGATCATTCAACCGGATGGAGCGGAATATGACAAGTGTATTGTTGTTCTTGATAGCTTTCGTGTCGTTTGTAATAGATTATGATACGGGTACACATGCAGAGCTGCCATCAAATCAATTTATACTGATGACTCTGTGAGCTACAGATATTGCACAGTTTATCGAATGAAAAAGTTGTTAGAGCAAAAATTTCTGTCTTAATTAGGATAGCAAAAAGTTTTACAACATTTTTGTTTTTTTTTTTATTGGCTGAAATATGATGTTATTTAAGTTTTCAACCCTGATGGCTCGGCCATTTTGAAAACTTTCCAAAAACTGTCATCGGCAAAAGTCGCCACGTAATTATCAAACCTGTGCTCATCAAATTTCATGGAAATCGGTTAAAATGATGACGATGATGATGACGTCTTAATGCGATTCAATTCCGATTCAGTTTAGGTTCGCTCGCTAAGCTGTCAGATCCATGCTACAAATGACAGCTAAATCCTGAACTCAGTCAGAATTGAATCCCATTAAGACGTCATGGTAAGGCCCCAGAACAGGAAAACAGCCGGAGCCGGACATAACTAGGAAAGCATTTTGGCCTAAGCTAAAGTTTGATTAATTCGAGTTAACACTTGACAGATGGGCGTGCTTTCAGTCAAATTTCAACTTTGACGTCATACAAATAAAGCCATTTTTAGTATACCGCTACCCACGTTTACAGATTACGTAAAAACTATTTTATTTGTATGACGTCAAAGTTGAAAATTGTCTGAAAGCACGCCTATCTGTCAAGTGTCAACTCCAAGTAATCGTACTGTATAAAGGACAAGCTTCACTTGAACTCCGCGGTCACTCTTTTTATTAAAGCCTCTGAATATACATTCTTAGATAGTAATGTCTATAACACAACTTTAGATTAAACTTTTCCTTTTCGAGAAACAAAAGACAACGAAATTACACAAACACCTCTAAGCTATGAACTAAACAAACTGAATACAATGAGGTAATCTATATAAATAACAAAATAACTTAACCGGAAATCTATAAGTTATTGAGAAACACGACAAAAAGCGAGTATTTCGGAATATTACACAATCGACAAAAACTCTATTGACACTAGTCACGAAGCGGTCTGCATGAAAAAACTGACGGAATCCTCTTCTCATAGAATAAACAAAATAATCTGCGGTCTCAATTGGAATTAATCACCGTAGAAGGTTAACTACGATAGTAAACAAAAGCAATAAACGTATGGTATAGAAGTTCCATCATTTTATGACTGGGGTAACCCTATGTCTAATAATATACATTCGTCAGTAGGCATGTAACAGTTATGTGGCATAGAATTTCTGACATGCCTCTGTCAAATAATTTGAAACGCAATGACCACATTTGTCATGAGAAATGTTTAATCAATTCATTAAATAAATAAATAAATATCATGGGACAAATTACACCAATTGTCCCAAACTAAGCGAAGTTTGTACTGTGAGTACCAGACAACGGATAAACATACTTATATAATGTAGATAAATACATACAACATCCATGACTCGCGCACAAAACATTCGTATTCATCATACAAATGTCTGTCCCTACCGGGATATTTCGTTCAACTGGAAAGCTGGCAGGAAGCTGAGATGACGGCATCAGTATAATACCCCGAGATATAAGAAAACTTTTTCTCCGCCTTTTGCTGTATGTATGCCTTCTGACATGAAAAAAAAACTTGAAATGTCTTTGAACCCTGATAAACTCACCTGACCAAGACAACCTTTTTATTTTTAGTTGCGTTAAAATATTGCTGCCAAATCGACGCCCTTAAAAAGTTGACATGCACCTTTGCTTTTTTTGCTGCCAGATAAACGAAACCATATTTTATTTAACATAAAGTCTTTTACAGTACAGGCCAAGACGTTATTTTGACTTGATGTACTGTTCATTTAATTATATTTATTGATTCTTTTACAATTGGTTGGATTTACAATTGACAGTATCATAAATTCAATGCGTATAACTCTTTAATCTTTCATTATATATTCAAAATATCATAAACTTAACCTTTTCCGTGTTGGTCTTTACTTCGTTTTTAACGTTTGTGTTTTGTGAGCAAAAAAAACTGTTTTATATTCAATCTTAGTCCGTTTTTTTGGTCCAGTCTAGACATCTATAAGCACATAATAACCGTGTTCGAAATACAAACTTGCCTTAATTTGTAACTATAAAATAACTTACTTAAAACGCGTGGGAAATCTTCACAAACACATGAACTAAACTCTATACTGAACATTTCGATTCTCGTCCTTATTAGTATGTTTATTAATATTAAACCCACATACAGTTCAATGACCTCACTTTGAATGGCAATATGAACCATTTCATATTTCAGTTAAGGATTATTACTGCGTGTTTCGCTAAACTTTTCTTATGAGGATAACTTCGGGTTTACGGACATTGCATCTCTTTGGCTCTAGTGAAAGAAGATATGGTAAATCTCTTTCGATCAAGCAAGCTGTGAGATAGAAAATAACCGAATTTATAAGTTTCGTTAATTGTAAATTCGTTTGTCGTAAAATTACAAGATTTTTAATTAATTTAACGTGTTTGTTTTTGACAAATCTTGCTAGTTAAATTGATATTTTACTATGCCTAAATATATAGAATAGATAACAATAAGTACAAGTAAAGTCAACGAAAGGTAACGTCAGCACATAAATCTCGTATTTAAAATGCATTTTACACTTTGACATTGGCATTTACCGTATACAAATCTAACTAATATTATAAATGCGAAAGTATGGATGGATGGATGGATGGATGTTTGTTTGTTACTCAATCACGCCTGAACGGCCCAACGGATATGGATGAAATTCGACGCATAGATAGAGAAAAGTCTGGAATAGCACATAGGCTACTTTTCATCCCGGAAAATTGCGTAGTTCCCGCGGGATAGCGATAAATGAATTCTTTGCAGACGAAGTCGCTGGCAACAGCTAGTCATAACCTAATTGGTAAATACCAAACAAGTTTTTCTGAAATATCTCTCAAATTTGTGTCAAAGTAAAAGTCTACGTAAACGTAAGGCCGAGTTTAAATTAAAAAAACAAATTTATCTTTGTTTTTCAAATAGTAGATAAGTGAAACTTTATTACAATCAATGGTGTATTTCACAGATTGAAAAAGTTTTCAATTTCTGCACGCAGAATTAGTTACGGCTGTATTTTTGCTTTTTTGTTTTTAGTACCTATCCAAATGTAATTTCAGACTTCGAAATGAGTTTATTATATTGACAAAGTTTCACTTCAATCTGGCATGTTATTTGAAAATTAGAATGAAAGTTTTCCTAAACATTTTTTAGACTTTCCTGCGAGATTGGGAATTAGATTATTTTTTAATCTACTACCTACCTATTTATATTTGATAATTTCTAGGTGTTAATATGTTAGCATATAGTATCCCCAAACTTTAGTAGCTCGTTAATGACATTAACACCTATGAAATTTGAAGAACTGCAATTACAATAAACAAATAGGTAATTAGGTACATAAAAAATACAACTAACTTATACAGCGGCGATACCAAAGTTTGCGTGTTGCAAAGTTACATAAAAACTTGATTAAATATCAGTTTAAAACGGACGTAGGTTTACATTTAACTGTCAATTAAAGTTTTAATCGTCTAATATATTATATAGCCGGCACAGTCGTGTAATAAGGCCCTCTTGACCAAAGGATTTGGTTAAGTGTTGCAACATAGTTTAGTTACATAATGTGTCATACAAGTCTTCGTGAGCTAGCAGTAGGCATGAGTGGTAGCGATTTAAGCACTCTACCATAAGGTAGGAGCGAATTTAGCTAGTTGAAGTGGCAATGGGCAGGCCATATAACAAAGTGACGAGTGACAATTCAATTTGCAATACGTGGTTTACGTTTACATTATGCGGGTGGTAGGGTCTTGTGCAAGGTCTGTCCGGATCGCTACCACCATCTTACTCGCTAATCCTGCCGCTAAGCAGCAGTGCTTGCGCTGCTGTGTTCCGGTGTGGAGAGTAAGACAGCCGGAGAAAATACCAGCACAAGAGGCATTTCATCTTAGCCCTTTAGGTTGGCAACGCATCTGCGATCCCTCCGGGGTTGCGGGTGTCTATGGGCTGGTGATCACTTACCATCAGGTGTTATACTTGCTCGTTTGCTTTCCTATTCATATAAAAAAAAAGTGGTCAATATGAAGTCAACCGGCGTAGAATCTCGTCGAGTTTGTCGTAAACAGAATTGTCAAATATCACCGACAATTGTCGCTTTGGCGAAATAGGACCTGCACTCATACAAACAGTTGCACTTTTCAAGCTTCACATGTTTATTCGCCAGTATCTCAACATTCACTTTTTAAATTGATTATGAAACAAAATTTACTGTGTTTAACGTTATGTAAACTTCAAACATAAATGTCAACGGACGTACGGATCGGACATTTATCATTAGGTTGCAAAATGTACCCGAATCGTGGGCACGGTAGTGCAACGTAACTATCAGAGCCTGAGAAATGTTTGTAACAATGGTGAATCTGCAAATCACGTGCTAGTTTACATCGGTCATTCTCCAAACTTGTGCATCCCGTCTAATGAGGCCGTCACAATTTTGCTGACTTGGAGAATGGACACCGTATCTAGAGAATCACTGCGGTCATTCTAGTGTGTGCTTCATTTAATGACCGCGTCGCATAAGTGGAAAAAATGTATCATCGGTGAAAATCGTAGGAATGATATTATAGGCGATGCGGCTAGCAACCCTCACTGTTTGTTACCCCTTTCCAACATATACGCCCACAATCATGCTAAACGTAGCCTCTGTCTATATTCCGCTTTCAGTAAGGACTCGCCTCAATCTCTGCATATTCATTATCCAGTAATTACTGACTTAGATTACTAAACAGTTTTAGTAGCTAAGTAATACTGACACCAGTATTACTTAACATTAATAAAAGTAGTGGAATCATAAAACATATAGCTTTTAGAGCTACGTAAATCGAAAACATCGCATTAAAACATGATTTCGCGTAGGAAAAAGAAAGGAGGGTCTCTGCCGTAGTCGTTATTTATAGGGCGATGGGTGTCATTTTACTTTGGCCCGTGGGCCTTCCGCTTGAATACTAACTGGTATATTCGTTTTATTATAATAACACGGTTGTAAAATGTAAAAAAGACAATTTGTTTGATCGTAGACTCGATAAGAAGAAATTTCACAATTTCACATTTTAATGAACCTTGTTCAGTAAAAAAATTAAGTTTACTTATAATTCACTTTTAATACATAGGTGCACAAATCACGTCTACACCTATCCCTTACGGTGCAGACAGAGTCTAAGGTAACAAAACCTAAAGGCCACGTTTAGTATGATTGTGGGCGTATAGGTAGAAAGGGGAATCAAACTTTTACTTTTAATAAAACTTTTTTTTTATGTGAATAGGAAGGAAAACGAGCAAGTGGGTCACCTGATGATAAGGGATTGAGAATTTCTACTTTATCATTGTTTCAGTCGTATATATTGGTACTAACTTTCATACAAGTTGCGACAGATGGCACCACGACATACCAAGCGATTGAGTTTTTCGGTGACTTTATCGGCAGTCCAATTGACAGGATGATTGGCGCGTGTCCATCAAGCATAAATTACAGGACGGGATTTGAACGTTATTTAGTATTTCATAAATTATAAAGTAATTTACAGCCACTCTTATTAAAACTTGAAATTATTCGCATCTAAATCAGGATCAAGCTGAATATTCATTGATATTTGAAACGCAGTGACCTTCAGATTGCTCTAGAATCCAGCCGAAACACAAACCTGAGCAACAGTATAAATCAGTATGTAATCCACATGCAACGCTCCAAATTCGCACACAAACGCACACTGTACGCACGGCACATTCTCTCCCGGATGCTTGGTGCTAGTTCTATCCACGTATTCGTTTACTGTTCGAAAACGTCAATCAAATGAACTAATAACGATACGTTTTCTACACCGTGACATCATGCCTCATGTTTCGCTTAAACGGTCACGTGGAAATTGCAGCTATTTTTTCACTAAGATATTCTACTTCAGTTGTGGCTAAGGATGTATATGTTATTAATGGGTCTCATGAGGAAGCTCAAAGTCACTCAGAGGACTATGCTCGGGGTCTCTCTGCGGGATAGAATCAGAAATGATGATATCCGTACTAGAACAAAGGTTACCGACATAGCCCGAAGAATTGCGAAACTGAAGTGGCAGTGGGCGGGGCACATTGCTCGCAGGACTGATGGCCGATGGCGATCTTTGTAGATCATTTACTGGATTTATGCTATACTTAAGGTAGGCATAACTCGAGATGTCTTGCATACCAGGCAATAAATCTCAACTTAGAGAATGTCGGATGCTGTTCTCATTCTAGTACAGGCCTGTCCTTGTGCGACGCCTACGATATTCCAAAATGGCTGAGAAGCTTTCTTAAGAGATTTATTTGGTCTACCGTTGCTTGTACTAGGACGGGATTTAGGTTATTTACGAGGTAATTAGAGAATGTGGGATAGAGTAGAGAATTTAGAATCGAAAATTAAAATGAAATATCTTTGTAGGGATGGTCAGTGAAACCAATAACCAGCAGAAATATTCCGGAAAAAATCTAAGAGACCTTTAATATTCACAAAACACTGTCGATAAAATAAAATATTAACTAATATAAAACTAAACTAAAACTAGGTAATAAAAATTATAAACAAAAAAAACTTTCTAAGATATCCGAGGAGGGCATGGTTCCCAGGAGGCAGGCAGCGTTACCGCGTTGAATGGTCAAGCTCAGGCGCTGACCGAAATAGCTGCCTGCCTTCTGGTCACCGGTCGTTTTGATCAGGCGTGCTGAGATCTCTTTGTAAAGATCTTTGGCACCTGGACCCCAAGGACCTAGAGTAAGATTTCTTAAGACAGTAGGACCTTGTGGAAGGTCAGTCCGGATCGCTTCAACCAACTTACTCGCTAATCCTACCGCTAAGCAACCAGGCGAGGTCGCAGTCCGGAATTTTGGAGGGGTCACTAATGATAATACATGTTGAGTAAATTATACTTTAGTGCAAATTTTTATATTTCAATTTAACGTGTACATTTTGGGGGGGGGGGGTTCCTGTCCCCTGTGACCCTCCCCTTCGGATCGCGCCTGTAAGCAGCAATGCTTGCGCTACTGTGTTTCGCCGTGGAAAATACGACACCCGGTGAAAATGCACAAAAGGCATTCTATCTTAGCCCTCTAGGCTAGCAACGCGCTGCAATTCTCTCCAGTGTTGCGAGTCTCCATGGACGATGATCCTCCCTTACCACCACGGGACCCACTTGCTCGTTTACCTTCTCTTATATAACAATTCATTAACATCCGTTCGCAACAATGAATGCGCATGACAGTCGTTTTCAATTCAATCTTTGCCTTCACACGCTTAAATACTGGGGTGCAGCGATTGCATGGAAGTTAAAATCATGGTTGTTAAGTCCGCCGTTTATGTAACAAGAGCTTGCATTATGCAACGGTGCAGTTTCGGTGTTGGGTGTCCGCGTAACGTGCGTACAGGGTGATGTGTATTTGCAAAAATCTCGTTGATTAACTAAGGTAACCCCGTAAGGTCCCGTAGAGCGACTCTGCGCTGGCTATGGATAGGGAAAAGTTTAAGAGTCTGACTGCCAACCTTCAATGATGAAGAGGCACATAAAGAAGAAGAAGAACTAAGGTAACAAGTCCGGTTCACTAACGTTTGACCTAAAAATTATTGACAAATTGTTCATTTGACAAAATGATCATTTGACAAACTTTAAATATCTGATAAACCGTAAACTTTTTTAAAAACTTATAAAACAAACCTAACCTAACCTAATGTGAGCCACGCATAAAGGTTTTAACATTTTTAAAAAGTTCACGATTTATTAGATATTTAAATTTTGTCAAATGATCATTTTGTAAAATTTTTAGGTCAAATGGAAGGACACCAACAAGTCCACATTTAGGGATAAATACGTGGTTTTGGTTTGGTGTATTAACTTACTAGCTGTTGCCTGCGACTTCGTCTGCAATGAATTCGTTTATCGCTATCCCGCGGAAATTATCCGGGATAAAAAGTAGCCTTTATGCTATTCCAGACTTTTCTCTGTCTATGTGCCGAATTTCATCCAGATCCGTTGGGCCGTTCTGGCGTGATTAAGTAACAAACAAACAAACATCCATCCATCCATCCATACTTTCGCATTTATAATATTAGTTAGATATTCAGCGGCCCTCGCACTAGACTCTTGGTCTGTGTAGTGTGCCAAGTGAAGTACTAAAAAAGCGAAAATATTTTAAAAAAGTAGAAATAGTTAGAAAGTAGCTCGTGTGTGTGTGCGAATGAAAGTGAATTAAAATATGCATACATACTTAAATCACGTCTTTATCCCTTACGGGGTAGACAGGGCCTAGGGTAACAAACAAGAGTCAAAGGCCACGCTTAGCATGATTGTGGGCGCATAGGTGAATGAATTAAAAGTTTATTATAATTTGCAATAAAACATGCTGTATATTGATAAAACCGGCTGCATATATTTAGAGCAGTTGTTCGTAATCTGTCGTTCGCGTTTTGCAATATTAGTTATAATATTGACAGTGTTAATCTATCTGTCTTATCATTGGTGTTAAAAATCGTCTTGACAATGGCTAATTGTATAAAATATATATATATGATACAGGGCAAACGAGCTAGCGGATCACTTGGCCCCTTCACCAATTCGACAATTGTCGGTGACAAGTGACAATTCGGTCAATACGAAGCGGCGAAAACCGTAAAAATCATGTTATAGGCGATGCGGCTAGCAACCCACCACTATTTTGATTCCGGTTTCCACCTATACGCCACAATCATGCTAAACGTGACCTTTAGGTCTTGTCACCTTACGCTCTGTCTACCCCGTAAGGGATAAAGACGTGATTTATGTATGTACTAGCTGTTGCCAGCGACTTCGTCTGCAAAGAATTCGTTTATCGCTATCCCGCGGGAACTACGCAATTTTCCGGGATAAAAAGTAGCCTATGTGCTATTCCAGACTTTCCTCTATCTATGTGCCGAATTTCATCCAAATCCGTTGGGCCGTTCTGGCGTGATTGAGTAACAAACAAACATCCATCCATCCATCCATACTTTCGCATTTATAATATTAGTTATAGTTATAACTAATCAACTCTTAATTAAGTAGTGTCGATGACACACGAAACATGGCGGGTCCCGCTAGCATTGTCTAGTCGGAGCATGGGAGCGACCGCGTGACACACAGCGGCGCGCGCGCAGCACGACGCCACACCACGCGGGACGGTCCTTACCCTCGTGACAGATAATACATACTAGTAGTAGTACCTTGTATGTAGCTAAACACTTGTACAAAAAACATAACTTGCCACCTGCACCTGCTATGGGTGGTGTAGGGGTATAGCACGCGTCACGGAATGACGAGGACCCGGGTTCGATTCCCGGCCATAGCTTTACTTTTCGGATTTTTCTGTGTTCTAATTTTCAGTGTCGTTTAGAAATCAAAAAACAAAACACAATTATTGTTATTTTTTATATAAGAGGGGGAAAACGAGCAGACGGGTCACCTGGTGGAAAGTGAATCACAGGTGCGTTGCCGGCCCTTTCAAGAACACGAAGGCTCGCTTTTTGAAGATCCAATACAATAGAGAATATTCATGATTTATTTTCATGGCTTTCATAATAAGCTCATTATGTAATCAGTACATAGTAGGTATAAAACAAAGTCGCTTTCCTGTCTGTCTGTCTGTCCTTATGTAGGTATGCTTAGATCTTTAAAACTACGCAACGAATTTTGATGCGGTTTTTTTAATAGATAGAGTGATCAGGAGGAAGGTTTACATGTCTAGTTCTACGTAGACGAAGTTGCGGGCAGAAGCTAATTAATATAATACATATAAAAAATCTACTTAAATATAGAGCCGATTAAACTTAAGTATCCCGTTTATCTCAGAGATCATGGTCCCCTCGGAGATCAAGTTGGGATGCGCAAGAGATCGCTACGGTACGCGGCTGCGATCGCCTATTGTTCTGAAGCTAGTGATGTGTATGTTTATACACATGGTTTATCGATGTCGATAAAAATTTTATTATCTTGGGACAATTGACGCCAATTAAATAACCAAAGTCCCAAACTAAGCAAAGCTAGTAATATGGGTACTAGACAACGGATAAACTAAACATACTACGTAGATAAATACATTACATACTTACGTTTATGTACATATTAAACAGTACAAACCTTCATTATTTTTTATACAAATAGGTACCCGCGATGACCGGGGATTGAACCCGGAATTTCAAGCATACTAGGCTTGACGAAAAATGTAAGTTCTTATTACTTCTTATAGCAAATCGCGTACCCAGGTATTTTTTAAAGCGTTCTGCATTTGTACGCGAACTTTTGAATATTTTTTGCGTTAAATCGTTTTTTAAAACTTCAATAACAATTTCCCAATACGTTCCCTTATTGAGTTTAAACCTCGTCCTTGTGTCGTTTCGTGACCGCTTTCAACTTGTTTTTGTCAATCGTGACCTGCCGAATGGCACAAATGCTTCTTTTGTGTTCTAAACAGAAACTAATCTAATTTACAGTTAAAAAATAGATACACCGAAAAAACTTCTGCATTAATTGTACACGCTTTCAAGGAGTAAACTAAGACATTCTCAAAATAGTACCACTGTAGAAATAGAAATACATTATAGAAATATTCTCATGTCTCAGATCAGTTGGAAGATCCACGCGAAAATTAAGTCCATCTAGGTACATATATCTAGGTATATTGTGGTGTTTAATAAAGAGTATTTGTATTGTATTTTACATCCTATAAAAAGTTTCAGCTTCAGTTTCTTTATTTGCAATAAATTGTATGTGATACATAAGCGTGTTACAAATATAAATAAGTCTCAACAAAATTTTACCATTAAGCTACACTATTTATTTATCAATCGGCCAATCTAGTTACACTAGAAGATACAAACTCATGCTTTATGTTAACGCATTACAACTAATCGGCTGCCCCGCGGAAAAAGAAAGTAACTAACATTTTTGTCAAAACCGGTGTTTTTGTATTTTTGGCACTTTTAGATGGTAACGGATGTTGCTACATTCTTGGAATCCCCAAAAGAGCCTTAGTTTTAGAGATAAATTTTCACCAAACAAAGTAACTGCAGGCACTGACTCAAAATATCTACGGAAAAATAAAGTAAACCGCAATTACAAAGCATAAATGAAGTAATTGCATGTCGTTTACTTTGTTTTTAAGTTGTAATTTGATCCACTTTGTTTTTTGTTTGGTAAATTGTTTTTTATTGTGACTCTGATTTAGTTAAAACAAAAGTAAATAGCGTTACTTCATTTTTGTATTGTAAAAAAGCGTCATAATTACCAATTTATCTACGCAATAACAAAGTAACTAAATGTCAAGGGAAAAAGAAAGTACTTGAATGACAGTTACTTTCTTTTTACAATTTTATTTTAACAAACTTCGTTTTTAAGCATCATTTACTTTGTTTCTATATTGTTAAACTGCTTCCAATATACACCTATGATGTTTTATTGTATATTGGTATCTATAATAATATAATATCTTATCACACTAAGCAATACCCCGGGTCCCCCAAATGACAATCCAAGTACCAAAATTCTTTCTAGACAGTGTATAATCATTTACTTTTTAAAATCGCTTAATAAGTAACAAGGTTAATAGGCAAACATAGGGTTGTGGTTGTCCGCAGCCCTATGTTTGCCTATTTTAACCTTGTTACTTATTAAGCGATTTAAAAAAGTAAATGATTATACACTCTCTAGAAAGAATTTTTAATCTTTAAATTTTTCCCTAACACTTGTAAAAACAAGGTAAGTACTATTACTTCATTATTTAAATTTTAACTTGTGTTAGGAATATGCTTATTAGCAATTAAAAAATAAAGTAAAAGTATTTACTTTGTTTTTAAATTGACACATTTATTTAAAAATAATTAATTTACTACGGAAAAACATTTTTTGGCATTTAAAAGAGAATTAAAAACAAATTGTCATAAAATTGTTATGCAATAAGTAGAGCAAATTATTTGACACATTACTACATTTAAAAAATGGTGGAATAGTTAAAAGAACGTTTTAAATTAAGTTTTTTCGGTTTTTTCGCTCTCCTGTAAAATTTACTAAACTGCAGTTACTTTCTTTTACCATGGAGCAGCCGTAATGCTCGATGATCACTGATTATGATCCAGCTGTTACTTTTTATCGATATATTATCGATATGTTCTCGTTACTACTGCGGC
The DNA here is from genome assembly GCA_963854515.1 of Pandemis heparana. Lineage (NCBI taxonomy): Eukaryota > Metazoa > Arthropoda > Insecta > Lepidoptera > Tortricidae > Pandemis > Pandemis heparana. The sequence continues at coordinate 7,176,222 of OY978030.1, read as the reverse complement.
ACTCATAGAGCGCTATATATGGTATTTATGAGTAGTACCGTTATTCCACGATGAGACTACGTTTTGACTCAGAATTGGGGCAATGGGACAATGACGACTATTTATTGGTACTAGTACCGGTATGGAATAACAAATATGGTATTGTTCAATTAATAACCTACTATGATCGGATATTACACATAATTATAATATTTTTTTGTCTGCTTTTACTTCTTTTTTCTGGCTATCCCACGTAATGAGGACATTCGTAAAGTTTTTCCATTTATCTTATTATCTCGTCTCTAGTCTACGTATAAATCCCTGGGCACAGGCCTTCTCTCAGAATGAGAGGGCTTGGGTTGTAGTTCCCACACGCGCCCAGTATGGTTTGGGAACTTCACACACACCATTAATCTTGTGACATTGAGAAACTCATGTTAAATTTCACATGAAATTATGTTTTGGTCTAAAGTCTAATTCTAATTGTCAATTTTTTACAAAAATAGTAGCTAAATAGAATTAGAAAAAGAAAGAAAGAAAAAAATATTCGTGAATATTGCACTAAGTAAAATGATATGTCTCAGACTCATTTGCACACCTTACTTACAAGTTTGTAGCGATTGAGTTTATTTCCCATGGATAATTTAGTATCACTGAATGTGGATCCTTACCTGTAACGAAAAAAGATAATTTAGTATGACAATAACGAAATAATATACCAAAGTAGATTAATACATAGAACGTAGACAAACGCCGTAGAACGTTCTAAATAAAATAAAATAAATATCATGGGACAAATTACACCAATTGACCCAGTCCCAAACTAAGCAAAGCTTGTACTATGGGTACCAGGCAACGGATAAACATGCATACATAATGTAGATAAATACATACTTAAATACATACAACATCCATGACTCGGGCACAAACATTCGTATTCGTCGTAAAAATGTCTACCCCTACCGGGATTCGAACCCGGGGCCTCTAGCTTCAAAGTTTCTCGCAGTAAACATCGATGGTGCCCGCACTGGCACGTATATATAGGCTGGAGACGATGATGAATGATGATGATGACATGTGAAGTGTCCTACCTTCACCTGTCAAGGGTGTTTGTGGGTCAAACCCTAGAATAACCCTCGGGTTAAAAAACTGTGGTATCCGTTCTCAGTATAGGCCGCAACCATATCAGCCATCCGCCTAGTTCTACTTTCTGTAGGATACAGTACGTCCGCGTGGAATGTTTACATAATAAAAAACCGGTCTAGGCTCAGCTTAAGACAGCTTAAGACCTATGTTAGCGATAAGGTCCGACTTTTAGCTGAAACTGCGATAAAAACCGTACATTGCTGGGTTTTAAGGTTAAGGGGTTTAAAGTGTTCGATCGAAGGCAGTAATGTAATGCTATGCGCTCGTTTTTCTCGCATTTTGAGTAGGTAATTAGGAAATAAAGTTTAACATATATCGTTGGATACATAGGAGTTGCATTGCAGATTTTTTGTCGGTAAGTAGGTTTGGAATTTTATTTAATTGGTAATCTGACTAGAGTTATAGGAAGCTTCGCAATCCGTGCGCGTAAAGATGGAGAGGTATTTGGGTGCGCTTGCGCTTGCAACCTGAATTTTACATACATAAATCACGTCTTTATCCCTTACGGAGTAGACAGAGCCTAAGGTAACAAGAGCTAAAGGCCACGTTTAGCATGATTGTGGGCGTTTAGGTGGAAAGGGGAATCAAAATAGTGATGGGTAGCCGCATCGCCTATAACATGATTCCTAAGGTTTTCGCCTATTCCCTCAGCCACACGGCGGCCATGACGTACAAAATCCGCGTTCTGAAATGAACACAGGCACGACGTCGTCTGTACACGCGTCAATGTGTGCGTAAGATACACAGGGCTGTCTATCGCAAAAACCTAGTACTATAAGTACTACCAATGACATAAATATAGGTACTTATAATGAAGATATGACTTAGATGTGTGCAAATAAATGTACTTAATCGTTATCTATTTATTTAAACTTACTTAAAATGTGTCTGTCTGTGTATTTAAGCATTATTATATTATTTTCAATTACAATAGATGTACGACAACAAACTTAAGCGAATGATTCTGTAGTTATTTCATGTATTAATCGCGATAATTTCAGAAAGCATTAATTTTCTAATGTTTTATAAAATGAAGTAGGTAGGATAGGTTCCCGAACTTGTGACGTGCGGCCGACATACATCGCGTCGCGAGCCCTACTAGTTGCCAGCAGCTTTCCGGCAGCCTGCGCTTGAGGGGTGGGGTAACTCGAATCGGTGCGGGGCGGAGCGTGGCCATTCTGTACGTTAGTACTTATTATATATTCTGTGCCTCAGCTTTAATCATCTGCGCAGGAAGAAAAGCAACTGGTTCTTCTTTGGCTCTACACTCTTGCCAGAGTGGTCGTGGCCGTCACGCCGATTCTGTGGCCTGCTTTACAATGCGACGCCATTCTGCACGAACCGCCGCCCTGCCCTCCTGCTACATTCGTGCAGAGAAACGTCGACAGCGGTCTTTATTTGATCTGTCCACCTCATCGGCGAGCAACTGGTACATCTATGTTTTTTCTTTCCCAGACCAGCATAAGAGAGGTCAAAATGTCACCCAATGACATCCGCCGAGTGAAATAACACTTTTCACCGGATATATAGCGACATAGTACTTTCTAAATCCTTTTTAGTGAGTTGCGAAACTTGTTCCAAGTCGCGTGGACGTATGGGCAGGAGTCATTAGCAACGATAATATTAGATGGAGTTTCTACAATGCGAGCATCTTTATTGTAATCGGAAAGAAAAGCTAAGCACGTCTAGCACGACAGCGCACAAGAGTCGCGTCGCGCGCGAGATAGATTGCCCGTCTTTTTCTTACTGTTCGTTCAAGATAGAGACAAGTAATCTAACTCGCGCGCGACGCGACTCTTGTGCGCTGTCGTGCTAGCCGGGCTGATGAACAAAGGTTATCATTAAACGGGTAACCGTCTCTGTTTCTTCCCGGCTAGCACGACAGCGCACAAGAGTCGCGTCACGCGCGAGTAAGATTACTTGTCTCTATCTTGAACGAACAGTTAAGAAAAAGACGGGCAATCTATCTCGCGCGCGACGCGACTCTTGTGCGCTGTCGTGCTAGACGTGCAGGTATAATATAAGATTCTAATGCTGAAAGAATTTTTCTAATCGGTCCTGTACTTTCAGAGCCTTTTCAATGTAATTACAACAAACCGGATAACTCACGTATAAAAAGCCAAAGGAATGCTCCGACAATTGTTTCGGACTATTCCGTAGTCCTTCATCAGAGAGCGCTCGCCCCGCAGCGAAACGAACACTGCCGCCGTCGCCGCCGGGGCGAGCGCTCTCTGATGAAGGACTACGGAATAGTCCGAAACAATTGTCGGTGCATTCCTTCGGCTTTTTATACGTGAGTTATCCGGTTTGTTGTAATTATATTTAAGTCTCACGGTAGATTCATGTTGAAAGTGGCAAACCTTTTCAATGTATACAAACAAACAATCAAGTCTTTCCTCTTTATAATACTTCGTCTTGGCGGGGGCACTTCTGCGCCCCCAAATTAATATAGAACTTATAGAAGTAGGATTTACAGGTTTAACCTAACATTGTAATGATCTCTTGGATGTATTAGTATTATGTAGTATTCTGATAGGAGGCCTGTGCCTAGCAGTGGGACGTATATAGGCTGGAGATAGATGTATTACTTAGATAATTCAAATGTAGGAATTTGTGATACCGGATCTAGATCATTAGCTGACAGGTTTCTCATAATTAAGATTTATGCTGGTACTAATATCAACACCGATCAACAATCAACGTAGATATAATATTATGTTAGGTACTTTCTAGAAAAGGCTATATCTTACCACTACTACATAACTCGGGCTTAACACTTAATCGAGATTTACTTTTTACAGCAAGAAGCGTTAAAAAAATAAGTCATCATCACCATCATCATATTCTTCTTCTTCTATAGCCTATATAAGTCCCACTGCTGGGCACGCCTCTCAGAATGAGAAGGGCTTGGGTTCTATAGTTCCCACGCAGGCCCAATGCGGATTGGGAACTTCACACACCATTTAATCACTTCACAGGTGTATGCGGGTTCCCTCACGACGTTTTCCTTAATCGAAAGCTCATCAATTTCCAATGTAATCTTTTAAACTTTTTAAATTGTATTGGATCAAAATTACTTTTCTATTCAGCCTTTAGTATAAAACATATACGTATATATTAATTTATGTAACCGGTCCCAAGCGGGATCGAGTAACGGCGGCAAATAACGGAGAACGACTTTGTATTGGTTTAGACTCGGAGGTTTTAGTTTAGACAAACGAAGTCCGGATCTTCTATTAATAGTGATATTAGCATTTTCATTTGAGTCAATAAGATGCTTGAGAAAAACGTGATGCTCATAAAGCAGGTGTTAAAGCTTTGTAGCGACACTAGCGCCACCTAGTATCGACTTCATGAACTACGACGCACGAGTAGCTAGCGCTGGTGACTGCACCCAAGTACTACATCGCGCTGTTGAATTTTTTCAACGCTAATTCAATTACAATAGAAAAATTGTACGGCAATATTCTTCTGTTATGGGTCACTGGCAACTTTTACTGATCGCAACCCGACGTCGGTCGAAACACGACGTTTGACGCGGACAAGAAAATACACAGTCTTACTCAGAAACGTCAATTAGTTACTAAGTAGTATAGTTTAGTTCGGACTGGCTGGTAAGATGCCACACACGAAGTTCACAAATCGAACATTGATTGCCGGGGCTCAGACCAGTTTGAACCGGGATAGAAATCACTTCCCAAGATGTATAATTGACTATTTCAAATTATTGAATACCAGCTGTTAGCCGCGACTTCGTCCGCGTAGAATCAAATCAAATATAACCCTATGTTCATCAGAGATAATGTAGGATTCTAACGGTGAAAGAATTTTTCAAATCGGTCCTGTAGTTTCGGAGCCTATTCAATGCAAACAAACAATCAAATCTTTCTCTTTATAATATTAGTATAGAGTATACAAAAGTATAATTAAATGTTTTAATAAGCGGCCCTCAGACCTCCACAAGTTTGGTTAGGAAATCGACAGCGATCCCCGTATTAGTAATACTTGTAGTGCCTCCTCAACTACTACCGTCTTATTCGCTAATTCTGACGCTAAGCAGTCCTTGCACTATGTTGCGGCATGGATGACAGTCGGTGATATTACCGGCCCATGAATTCTATCTTAACCCTCTAAGCTGTTAACGCATCTGCAATCCTCTAGCGTTGCGGGTGGCCATGCACCCATGGTGATGGCCATGATGATGGTGCTCCCTTAAGATTGACACTCGTATAATAAGCAGTAAGAGCAATTGCAATGAGGGCATGTTTCGAAATTACTTAACTTTCATAATTACGAAAACGGATAACTCACGTATAAAAGCCTATTAATGCTCGACATGGTCCGTAGTCCTTCTTCAAAGAGCGCTCGCCCGGGCAGCGAAACGAAGAAGGACTACGGATTAGTCCGACACATATGTCGAGCATTATTCGGCTTTTTTACGTGAGTTAGGTATCCGTTTTCGTAATTATGATTGAGTCTCACAGTAATTTCATGTTGAAAATACCTAGTTAACTTTTCCTCACAACAAATATAAATGCCTAGACCACAACATTATAACTATATTACCACTATTACCTATATTACATTAGAGCTGGCATCTCCGACAGTACTTTCCATCTCTAGACCGTTGCACAAGGCGGCAGCACCGTGAAATAAATTCTTTAATTAAATAATAATGCTAATTGCGTCTAGTTGCCGCTAAGAGAACGCATACCGTGTATAAGCTAATAGGAAACTACTACGGTCATCATTCATACATACATACATGCCGTCACGCCTCTTTCCCACAGGGGTAGGCAGTGACTACTTTGTTCCACTTGCTACGATCCTGACATACCTCTTTCGCTTCATCCACATTCATCAACCTCTTCATACATGCTCGTCGGTTTCGTTTACTCTTGACCTGACCTTTTAGATCATTCATACATACATCATCTTCCTAGCGTTTTTCCCGGCAATTGCCAGGGCTCAGTGAGCCTGGGGTCCGCTTTGACAACCTAATCCCAAGATTTGGTGTAGGCACTAGTTTTACAGAAGCGACTGCCATCTGACCTTCCAACCCAGAAGGGTAACTGAGCCTTATTGTGATTGGTCCGGTTTCCTCACGATGTTTTCCTTCACCGAAAAGCTCATGGTAAATTTCAAATGTAATTTCGCACGTAAATTCCGAAAAACTCAGTGGTGCGAGCCCGGGATTCGAACCCGCGACCCTCTGCTTGAGAGGCCGCAGGTCAAACCACTAGGCTACCGCGGCTTTTTATCATTCATACATACATACAAATCTTTATTCTTTACGGAGCAGATAGAACCTAAGGTAACAAGACCAGGCCACGTTTAGCATGATTGCGGGCGTATAGGTGGAAAGGGGAATCAAAATAGTGATGGGTTGCTAGCCGCATCGCCTATAACATGATTCCTAAGATTTTCGTTCATTCCCTCGATGGGCTTTAACGATCTGTGTGGGAGTTCTGTATTTTTAGCCATAGATTTTAAATAAAAGGACACAGAAAACCAGCGAGCGCCGCCATCTCTCTAAATTTGGCCCTTTTGGCAATTTGGCACATGGCAAATTAAAGATTCACGGTTAATAACATCAGACATAATAATCACGAGCTCCAGATAAAAACACGAAGAAAGGAAAAGTCAATCGCGGTCCATATCCCGTTGATAACCTGTCTGATGTTGACACCCTATGATACATACATATTACATATACCTACATCACTGAATGTGTTTTTATGTGTTGTTATGATGATTATTATATATTATCTAACTAATATTATAAAATGCGAAAGTATGGATGGATTGGTGGATGGATGTTTGTTTGTTACTCAATCACGCCAGAACGGCCCAACGAATCTGGATGAAATTCGGCACATAGATAGTGAAAAGTCTGGAATAGCACCTAGGCTACTATTTATCCCGGAAAATTACCGCGGGATAGCGATAAACATATTCTGGATGAAATTCCGCACATAGATAGTGAAAAGTCTGGAATAGCACCTAGGCTACTATTTATCCCGGAAAATTACCGCGGGATAGCGATAAACATATTCTTTGCATACGAAATCGCGGGCAACAGCTAGTTATTTTTATAAAACAAAGTTGCTTTCCGCTGTCCCTATCTATGTATGGGTGTCTTTAAAACTACGCAATGGATTTTGATGCATTTTTTTTTATAGATAGAGTGATTCAGGAGGAAGGTTTATATGTATAAATTCAACGCAGACGACGTCGCGTGCAGAAGCTAGTTATAGGATATATTACTAGTTACAATAAAGACCTATACGTGTTTGTATGAAGAGTTCTATTAGATTTCCTTGTTTACAAAAGACTTTGTTTGAAATCTCACGCTTCGCACACCTTACCCGCCTTTAATGAATGTCGGTTAACAACGCACCAGTGGCCAGGAAAGCGCCCACTGACCCCGTTGGTAACGAGCGGACATCGGGGTCAACGACCTATGGCTACTTAAGTTAACGTAATGTGGGTAACGTGAGGAAGGATCAAAAATCCCGACTGCAAAATAGTTTAATAGAAAAAGAAAAAAAAATGAGAGACCTTTTTTTCAATTAACAGGCAGAGATCGCATGAAAAAACACAAACAAATAATGTTTTTTTTTAATGTGAATAGGAAGGCAAACGAGCAAGTGGGTCACCTGATGGTAAGCGATCACCACTGCCCATAGACACCCGCAACCCCGGAGGGATTGCAGATGCGTTGCCAACCTAGAGGGCTAAGATGAAATGCCTCTTGTGCCCGTAATTTCCCCGGCTGTCTTACTCTCCACACCGGAACCCAGATGGGTAGATATGTGCCAGAAAAATATTTTTTTAGATGGGTTGTTTGTTTTTAAATAGGTAATTTATGGTTTTTTAGGTCTTGTTACTTTAAGCTCTGTCTACCCCGCAAGGGATAAAGATAAAGACGTGATTTATGTATAATCGATAAGTTTAAATAAATGCCGCAAGAATGATTTTCTCAGTACCTACTAAATTTTAATCATGCTTCCCGTAATTATACAAATTCCCCTTCGAGATACTGTAAATGTGCCATTCATTACATTACAAATTACTAAAAAACTTCGTTTTACTACATTTATACGTGTGCAATGTAAAAAAATGAGAGCAATATCAATGTTGCAGCAAACCAAGTAAATCACAAGAATTTCACAACAAATTATGCAAATTACGAAATTGTTTCACAAAACAAACATTTTATGTCATCATAACCATCAGCGATGTCATTAAGCTATCATTACAACAACGGACATTAACAATTAAGGCGCCGTTACACTAGCTTGCTCGTAAACGACCAAACGAATTCGCGTACACTGCACAAAAATGTGTCAGTGTTTATTGCGGCTGTGTAAATAAGATACTAGAAGCGTTAGGGAAGTTCATACATCATACAAATGGAGCGAAGGCAAAACGTATGAATGTACTAGCTGTTGTCCTCGACTTCATCTGCGGAGAATTCTTTTATCGTACGGCGGAGTTGCTATACAATTTTCCGGAATGAAAACCATCCTATGTCCTTCACACTTTTCCGAGGGTCTAAAACTATCTTTATATCAAATTTTAACACGGTTGGTTGAGTAGTTTACGCGTCAAAATGTAACAAACAAACCAATGGTTGCGCAAGTTGTGCAAGGTCCTGAAATTCACCGAACAGACAAGGACAACTTGAACTCACTTGGTCGCTCAGTGAGTCTCTTTCCAGCGAACTCAAAAAATGCGAAATACTGAGCTGCATGCGGTCGAAATAAAGCATGAAGAAGAAAAAACGAAGAAAGAAAATTACGTAATGCATTCAAAATGTAAGAATACAGGTTACGTCATAATGGAAAGCCTCTTCATCCATAGACATTTTTAATCCAAGTGAAATCACGAATGAGCTAGCCCTTAGAAAAATACGTAGGCTCCCGATGCCTTACAACCAAATGTAATTGCACCTTTACACTGCGCAGGCGTTACGAAAAGACTTAACGACTACCCACATTCTTTAGTATTCATTATGCTGCGTGCTTTGTAGTGTATGCCTTTAAAAAATGACACTCATTACTTTCATCATCATTCATTCATCATTACCAGCCTATATACGTCCCACTGGTGGGCACAGGCTTCCTATCAGAATGAGAGGTCTTGGGTTATAGTTCCCACGCGGGTCCAGACTCCAGTGCGGATTGGGAACATCACTCATTACTTTAGACCAATCTAACGCCAGAGCATGGTTGCTAATTTCTCATTGTCGATTTTTGCTTCTCATTTGTAAAATCGAGGGAGGAACTTCTTTACCTTTTTTCTTTCTTTTAGTGTCAATTGTACGGCTTAAAATATTGAAAACTATTTTCATTTCCAATGTGACAGTCAGTTTTGATTTTGGCTGGGCGTTGATGAGTCAGTCAGTATTTTCTTTCAAACACGCTAATATTAGCTCAACTTGTAACTAATTAGATAATTTTTTACTCACTCTCAAATGGAACGATTAATTTGAAATTAAAACTAAACAAAACAGAAACAAAAGAACCGGTTAATAACACGGAAATAAGCCTCAAAAAGTAATCGACAAACAGTAGCAAAAACTCATAAATGCCCTGACATTTCTAATCTTAATTATGCATTCCTTAAGCTGGGTACTCATCTGCGGGCTGTAACCAAAACTAATTCGCGTTACAACCAAAAAAATCTAGCGTGGACATGGCTCGTGAGCCTGCCGCCGGAACGCCGCGTCCACAGGGGTTTTTGATTACTGTAACGTTACAGTTTCGGTTAAAACTCGTACGTGAGTACCCGGCCTTAATAGAACAGGATGTGAACAACGTAACCACATTATAATAGGATAATTTAAACTTAATTGCAAAACAAATGTAAAACCAGATCAACACTTATTATCAAAGATTTGCTAAGGACTATTGTAAAATACCAATGCGGCAACTCAAAAATCAACCTTAACACGTTGAATGACAGTTGCTTTTTGTGACTGTTTAAACTGATAATGTATTCTGTTTTAGTTTGAAATTGCAGATAAATGCGTTGACATTTAAACTGTACTTCGGTAAAGAAAGCCTCGTGCCGAAGCAAAACGACTCGTATTGTCTAGGTGATTAAGCCTTAGGCAGGGGCCTTCTGTTCATTCGCCAACTATAGTTAATCTAGTGACCTTGAAATATCAACCTTCACTTCGATTTTTCTTACTAGCCCTTGAATATGGTTGTAACAACTAAATTATAGCAAATACATGAAACGGCATAGTCGGACGTGGTGTTTCGCTCGCGGCACTTGCCACACTAGGGTTTTTGATTACTGTAACGTGCAACAGTTAAAGTTACAGGTCGCAGATGAGTACCGAGCTTTATGATGGTATTGTCTTTCATTATTCTTCTAATATTATTAATACGAAAGTTTGTGAGTATGGTAGGATGTTTGTTACTCTTTCACATTAGAACGACTCAACAGATATCTGTCAAGTCAAATTGGAGCAAGGATGATGAGGATGAACTATGGCCTGGAATAACGCATATGGTACTTTTTATCCCGGAAAATTGCGTATTCCCGCGGGATAGCGATAAACAAATTCTTTGCAGACGAAGTCGCCGGCAACAGCTAGTTCTATAAAATTGAAAATACGTAGATTCCAAATACGTAGTAAAGCCGCATCGCGTATAACATGATTCCTACGATTTTCACCCATTTTTCGATGGTATTCACCATCTGCGCGGGAAAAGTAGCAACTGGTACATTCTATGTTCTTTCTTAGCTCCCAGACCAGCATGGAAGACAAGTAACCAACATAATCACAGTAGTAATCGAAAATAAAACGAAATCGCGATCTAACACGATTAATCAGCGCCTCTGAGTGTGGCAGTAAGCATTTTAAGTTGATCTGAGATTAATGTTCGTACTCGCATGTGGTTTCACTTCCATTAGTGCCGTTTAAGATTACAGCAAAAGCAGGAAGTTTCGCCTAGTCTTGTATGTAGTATGTGGAAGTATTTAGAATTCCATGTTACTGGCTATAAACTCTTATAAAACTAATCCTAGACACAGCGTGCTCCGGAATCAAACAAAAAGTTTATTGATTTATTTGCCATTACACAGCCCATTTCAATCCCAAATAATATTATTATTTGACGACGTGGTTGGCTTATTTGGGAGTGACCTGCGAAGCAAGCGTCCTGGGCTCGAATCCTAGTAAGGGCATATATTTGTGTGATGAGCACGAATATTTGTTCCTGAGTTATGGATGTTTTCTATCTATATAAGTATGTATATCGTTGTCTAGTACCCATAACACAAGCCTTACTAGCGCTTACTTTGGGACTAGGTCAATTTGTGTGAATTGTCCCCTAATATTTATTTATTTATTATAAATGCTAATGTGAATTTGTTACGCTTTTACGCGTTAACTACTCAACCGATCGTGATAGAATTTAGTACGGAGATTTGAGACCTTGGGGGGACATAGAATAGTTTTAATTTGTATTGTATTTAATATGTATTTATCAAAATAAGTATGTTTATCAGTTGTTCATGTAACCCAACCCATATTAGGCCTACAAGCTTTGCTTAGTTTGGGACTAGGTCAATTGGTGTCAATTGTCCGAAGGTAGATCGCGGTGGATGCGGAAGGTACAGGACCGGTCCAAGTGGAGAGCCTTGAGGGAAGCCTATGTCCAGCAGTGGACGTCTTTCGGCTGACATGATTATGATGATGATATTATTTATTATTATAAACAAACAGGCAGACAGACGCTGCGGAGGACTTTGTTTTATAATATGTAGTGAAAAACAAAGATTCGAAGTAAAAGTAGACGTCAAATATCTTCTACTAGAAGAACATACTACACACTACGCAATTAACATTTGTTTCGCAAATAAAGATGCGAAAGGGCTTGAAAGTTTCCTGGCCGGTAGAAAGTGGCCTCGTTCCCTGCTTGCAACTAAAATATAGTTCTATGTTGTTTAGAACTGGTTTGTACTTTGAAATGTTGCATTCTCTGGTGTTTATCATTATGTAGTGATTAAATTCACATCTTACACACATTCATCAAGTGTAATGAGAAAAGAACCTGCTAGGCCCTATTTTATAAAGCTACAAGTTAAATTTACAAGCGGAAGTCTCTTTCTGACCCTATGTGTTGGATAGAGACTTAACTTGTCTAACTATTAATATTATAAATGCGAAAGTATGGATGGATGGATGGATGGATGGATGTTCGTTTGTTACTCAATCACGCCAGAACGGCCCAACGGATCTGGATGAAATTTGGCACACAGATAGAGAAAAGTCTGCAATAGCACATAGGCTACTTTTTATCCCGGAAAATTGCGTAGTTCCCGCGGGATAGCGATAAACGAATTCTTTGCAGACGAAGTCGCTGGCAACAGCTAGTAGCTTTATAACAGAGGGCCCTGTGGGTGTTAGCACGCATCACGGATCGGTGAGGTTCCGTAGCTTTTCCTAGTTTAGTTTTTAGTATCGTTTAGTAATATACCTAGATGTTGCCCGTTCTCCGTCTGCGCAGCATTGGCTTATCGCTATCCCGCGGGATAACGCGATTTTTCCGGGATAAAACTATCCTATGTCCTTCCCCGGGACTGACACTGTACCAAATTTCATTAAAATCAGTTGAGTGATCATCAGACAGAGTTACTTTAAATATTAGTAGAGATTTTTAACGGGCTAACCTTAACAATAAAAAGAAAAATTGGGAAGTAAAATTTCCGATACCTACAGTGATAAATTTAATTTCTAAACGACACTGAAAATTAGAACACTTAGAAAAATCCGAAAAGTAAAGCTATGGCCGGGAATCGAGCCCGGGTCCTCGTCATTCCGTGACGCGTGCTATACCCCTACACCATCCATAGCAGGTGAGTAAGCCATAGGTGAGTGATAAATTGATAATACGAGAAAATAAGTAAATTACTATTCCTTTAAAGCACTTTATTTCAGAAGGGGGGCTTGGGGCTTACTTATATTGGCAGGTGAATTTCCTATCCCTTTTTTGACCTTACCTTACTTACCTAAAACTTAAACAGGGCATCTAAAAGCGTAGAAATCGATTGACATCCAAGTTAGGCCCGAAGTGTGGACTGTGAAATGGATTGGTGACAGCGGCGATGCCTGCGCCTCGGACACGGGCTGTTAGCTTTTGAACAGACGATTAGTTGCGGACGACTGTGTTTGTCAAAATATTGTCTCGGAGTCTAGCTACTGGCCGAGAAAAGAGTTAATGTCCATAATGTAAGCTACAGGTGATTTTTTTTACGTGATTCAAAGTAAATGTTTTCAATCGTCATATCACCTAGGACGTCCACTGTTGGGCATAGGCCTCCCCATAGACTTCCAGTTGTCTCGGTTGGAAGCTTGCATTCACCGTGATCCTGCGACTTTAACCAGCAGGCTTATTGTCTAACTCGCTCGCAATCGCCATCGTCTTCATTTTGACAGTTCTTGTATGAATGTGACAGCTAGCTGATTCCGATGCTAATTGTCAGCCCATACATGAACTGTCAAAACGTTGGCAATTGCGTTGCGAGCGAGTTAGACAATAAGCCTACAGGTTGTCGTCCACCTTGTTGGTTCTACGCTGTGCTTGTGGACCCGCGGTCTCCAATCGAGAACCTTTTTACCCCAACAACCATGTCTCCATGCTATACAGGTTGTATCAGATAGCCCCTAACAATAATCAACTGGGGTATATAACCATAGCTATAGAAGCTAAAAAAAATATTAAAAAAAAATTGAAGTATTAACTGTAATCATTCCTATAGAAAACTTTAAAAAAATTTACTCCAATTTTTTTTAAATATTTTTTTAGCTTCTATAGCTATGGTTATATACCCCAGTTGATTATTGTTAGGGGCTATCTGATACACCCTGTATGAGATGCATCCCTCCAAAACTAAAAGCCACTGCTAGGCTCGTCTCATAATAGTCATTAATTGGATTTTTCAAGTTTTAAATATTATAAATTTATTGCCACTTCAGTGATAGAAAAGAGGTAAAAATTTTCACAATAAACACTTGCCTCTTTACTATCTAAGTACCTTGATATGTAATGTGAAAGTTAAAACAATTCTTTCTTAGAAAAACATTAGTAGGGATGAGTACTTTAGTTTCATTGAGTATTTTAGTCTATTAAGGCGCTGTCAACAGCAAATGACCTTGAGCAGCGCCACTCTTCACACATACGGTTCGCGTGCCTGTGTGTGAAAGAGAAGAAACTATTCCGGCAGCTTGGCGCGCGTCAAAAATCTTGCAAATAAGACACAAATAAGAAGAAATAAAAAAAAAGTATGGATTATTTGTGAAATATGACTCGTTAGCCGTGTAGGTATGAATATGTTGACTTTATGTTTTTAATTGCAGAACCATACGTCGAAAAAGTAAAGACATAGAACCGTTTAATGATGATTTTAAGACCAATCTTTGCAATTATTTTCTATCGAGCCGATTTTGTTCAATTATGTATCGAGTCCGTCTAGCGTGTTTGAAATATGATGAAAATTAACATTATCTTTTTTTTGTATTTTTTTTGTGTGTAGTTTTTCTTAAAAAAGTGCTTAAATAACATCAATTTCAACAAAATTAGGTGTTGTCAGCCTCTTAACTAAAAGTTCATTCGTGCGCGACGATTCGGTTCCGTTTTCAAAAGTGAAACTAAATTAGCCGTAGCTAATAGTTTAATAACTAATTTATAATTAGTCCATATTATTGATCATTTTCGCTAAACAATGGGAAGATGTTAGTTAGTTGTTATAGTCGATTTTAGGGTTCCTTAGTAATATGATAAAGAACGTGTGATAAGCTGAATACATCAAAATTATTTTCAATTCTGTGATCATGTTACTTAATAGGTAGCTAACGTTTTAAGTTTAGATGTATTTTTCATTTATTTCTCAGTTTGATGTACCTACTTCATCTATGTAAATAAAAATAAATCGTTGAAACTTATGTACGCACATTGTCTACTTTGTTCTTTGTTTCTGTATTGTCTTGTACTGATTTGTGATGTTCAATAAAGAGTATTTGTATTGTATTGCACTTCCGAACGACTGCACCAAATTGGATAACTATTTTTTTGTCTCTCTCTCTCATTTAAGTAATCATGTACCAATTCCCACTTGTGCTTAAATAAATGATAGGCCATGGCTTTGACTAAAAACCAAAAATCCAGCCTAAATATTTGCTAACGAGCATACTAGGGGTAAAAAGGATCGACTGAAATCCGGAACACCAACTCGCATCGGGAGTGACGAATTGGAGGAGGGCGAGCTAAGGGACGTCGGACTCAAAGATGTCCTTATAGGGCAGGAGAATAAGAAGGTTTGAGGAGAGTTGCTGTGTAACCGGCGGCTCCGTCCAAGGGGAACTGGGCTGAACGATCGCCGAAGAGGATCCACAGCCAGCCTGATCCAGCTAGGCCCACCCGACATCGTCAACATCAACATCATCGACTCGCATCGCTGAGTTTGGAGACCGAAAGTGAAGACCTTGGGGTGAAAAGAAGCTTAGAGGAAGACCACGAATGAGGAGGAAGAATGGACTAACTGGATGCAAGAGGCGCAAGACAGAGCCAAGTGGAGAAATCTGTGGCCTACTCCAACATGGTTGAGACAGGCTAAGAGAGAGACTTGCTCATTATGCAATGCATACAGAACCGCCCTCTGTAATCGCCGCTCGCGCTTGCCCGTATAATTTGGGCTTTAATTATCGCTGTTCGTGAGAACACACAAACAATGACGCTTAGAAGTTTTCTACTTTGTTTTCACTTTCCCTTAGGTATGCAAATATATTATTAAATACCATTGTTGGACTTTGAGACGCAAACGTGACTTCGATTGTATCGAAATCTGAAGTAGGCACTTAGATAATCACGAGACATATTTTCTACGAACAAAGTAAACAAAGATTACTTCTTGTTAGACAAGGTTTCTCAGCATTACTCCAGAATTATTTCAACGGATAATTGGATTAGTTCCACTGAACACCTCTGTAAATATTTGGCAGAATATTTCAGTATTCGTGACAGTAGTGGGTTCGAATCCTGGGCTCGCACTTCTGAGTTTTTTTTAATTTATGTGCGACATTACGTCTGAAATGTTAACGATTTTCATTCTCAAGCCACCAGAGAACCTTGATATACTTAATGACAATCTATGACATTCGATAAGCATAGCCATAGACAAAGAAATACTATAAGGTTCTATGGTGGCCCAGAAATCAAATTGGTTGACAACCTGTCATTAAAAATTCAAATTTCGAAATTATGTGGCCATAGAGTAGCCCTATTTACAACAGCTATAAATAAGGCCTACCAACATTAACATACCAATAGCATCCTTGAGTGTTAACGACCTCTAATGACGATGACGATCGAAAATGACGAAACTGCTTTCACTGCGAGAAAGTAATCGGCCATCTTGGATTTTCGATAGTCTATGGTGTTACCACACTGGCCGGTTGGAGATTGTCGTTTTTTTTGTCGGCACGTGAATGACGGCTTTATACTGAAGTTGAAGCAAGTGGCTGAATAGGGTTGCCAACTGGTTTTGTTAACGCGAAACATATTTATAAATGTATAATTTATGTATACATTTAATACAAATGTTATGTTACGTATAGTGTGTCTTTTTTTTGGGGTCCGTACCCAAGGGGTTAAAACGGGACCCTATTACTAAGACTTTGCTGTCCTGTACAGGCCCCTGGGCGGTTACTATAGTGTCTTAATGTGATTCAATTCCGATTCAGTTTAGGTTCGCTCGCTGTCAGATCCGTACTAAAAATTAGGTTCACTCGTTGTCAGATCCATACTAAAAATGACCTGACCTGAACTGAGTCGGTAATCGCCGGGCAAATCGCTAGTGTGGAAGGGCCTTTAGTATTTTATAGTTAGTTAGTTTTGATAATTCAAATGAATCAAAAATTTCTTCTAGATTTTTTTATTATTTTTTTACGGTTTTACCCGTTAAAAACTAAATTTTTAAACGACACTGAAAATTAGAACACAGAAAAATCAGAAAAGTAAAGCTGTGGCCGGGAATCGAACCCGGATCATCATTCCGTGATGCGTGCTATTACCCCTACACCACCAATAAATAGCAAGTGAGTAAGCCTGCGAATTTTTTCTATCTGTACCAACTGTCACGTGATTTTTTACTACACTACACTCAGCAGCATATTTAGCAAAAAAAGTGTAGGTAACAATTTTTTCTGGTCTAGCATTAAGTATACTTTTTGCTAACTTTTTTTTCATGTTCCGCTAAATATGCTCTGAGTTACTTTTCGGATTTTTCTGTGTTCTAGTTTTCAGTGTGTGTCTCTCTCTCTCTCTCTGTGTGTGTGTGTGTGTGTGTGTGTTGTTTAGTTTTTTTTATAGTATCTATTACTGAACGTCTCTTGTACTGTTTTTGGTATGTATATCCGTACATGAGAACAAAATGAGCTATCTGAATCATTGCGGCCATCGTGTACCTTATAATAATCATGATTGAGTAAATCTGTTGTATATCATCACATACGTCAAGGTCCATTGCGATTTGATGATCCGTCATCACCGTGGGAACTGGAGCACTGACGACATTGACTGAACTTACCTGAAAATAAAATAATTAGGCTTTAGTCGATAAGATATGTATCTGAAACGTGGGTAAGGCTGGGATATTGTGAATAGTTCTGAAGTGGGACTTACAGGACGGATATGATGATGATGATGGTAATGATTTTCAGAAGTTACTGGATTAAATCTAACATAGTACTGATCACAAGAGCATACATAAAATTTAAAGCAAAGTTTTAGATAAAGCAAATGTGGTTAGCGTCTATGTCTATGGCCGATGTCTATGGCCCGAAATCTTGATGAGTAAATATTTACTTCTTAGTTTTAGATTTCCTTTTGTCTTTACATAATTTTATTTACTTTTATTTATTTATTTTATTTCATTTATTAACTTTGGCACACAAAACAAATTGTAAACATGTGATACGATACAGTAGTGTAAATAATTAAGACTAAACATCATTTACAATTTTAAACCATGTGTACACATCATGAAAAGAGTGATATAGTGAAAAGAGTGTTTTAGTGTCTAATAAAACAAATTTTGCAATATTTTCTATTTCTTCTGTGCTTACTTTATTTTTATTTTTTATCGAATTTAGTGTTTTTTTATTTCAGTTTTTCATTGCCATTTCCAATTTTATCATTAAATTTGTAATTTTAAATCGTTTATTATTGTGAAATTTGACTATACGGCAGCTTTTATGTTTTTAATTGCATCGAATTTTGACATTATTGCGTTTTTTGATTCTTATTTTCTGTATATCATTTAGGTCGCATTTCATTATGAAACTTTATATTATCTTATTATGTTTTTTTTTGTTTTTGACTAACAATCTTTTGTGATTTTCTTATGTCTTTTAATCTAATCGTGTAAACTAGCTCAATATCTATAACAAAACCAGTAAACCACGTCTTCCTCCAATAAAAACACATCCGCCCCTCGCGCTCATGTCTCCATTGGCTTGGAAATATTATCAAACAACTCGATATTGCGTGGACTGCACTAATCGTTATGCAACGAGGAATCTATTTTATTGTGCAATTTATTACCAGGGTTTGGCGAACGTTATTATCGATTAGGGATCCTTATTAGGAATGGGAAAGCTATGCCGATGACAATAGTCGCTTATTCACTAGAGGCAGCCTCGGGTCGAGCGGCTGCCTCGCTCCGAGGCCGCGCAAGTCAGACGCTGCCTAAGACGTTGAGGCAACGTCTCCACTTGCGCGGCCTCGGAGCGAGGCACCCGCTTGACCCGAGGCTGCCTTTAGTGGATAAGCACCTAAAAAAAGGTGTGATACAGAATTGGCAATAGGGTTTCAGAAAGAATAGTTTAAAGTTCTAGAGGTAAAAAGTTTCAACCTTTCGCGGTCCGCTGTTTGCTGACCGTTGGGGTAGACAGAGCCTAGGATAACAAGACCCAAAGGCCAAGTTTAGCATGATTGTGGGCGTAAAGGTGCAAAGGGGATTCAAAATATTGATGGGTATCATTTAACATTAAAATTTATTACCGAAATCGGTTTTAGATCTAACTAATTTAACTAATATTATAAATGCGAAAGTATGGATGGATGGATGGATGGATGGAAGGATGTTTGTTTCTTACTCAATCACATTAGAACGGCCCAACGAATATGGATGAAATTCGGCACATAGATAGAGAAAAGTCTGGAATAGCACATAGGCTACTATTTGTCCCGGAAAACTCCCGCGGGATAGCGATAAACGAATTCTTTGCAGACGAAGTCGCAAGCAACAGCTAGTATTATAAACGCGAAAGTATGGATGGATAGATGGATGAATGGATGTTTGTTTGTTACTCAATCACGCCAGAACAGCCCAACGGATCTGGATGAAATTCGGCACATAGATAGAGAAAAGTCTGGAATAGCACATAGGCTACTTTTTATCCCAGAAAATTGCGTAGTTCCCGCGGGATAGCGTTACTCGAATTCTTTGCAGACGAAGTCGCTGGCAACAGCTCGTCCTTTATTTTATGTAATTGACGGAACCACGTCGTTATACCCCGTTCGCAACTGCCCACTTTTTTGAAGCAACAATGTGAATACAATTGACTTAATTAAGCTTATAATTACTAAGTAACAGACTAACACTTCCTACACCAATCACGAGATATGTTATCAAAGGCGGGCGAACTGTAATGTGACTTGCAATAAATGATTCTATTCTATTCTAAAATCTTAGGAATCATAATTATAGGCCATACGGCTAGCAACGCGTCACTATTTTGATTTATTACGTCAACAATACACGTGGCCTTTAGGTCTTGTTACCCTAGGTCCTGTCTAACCCGTAAGGAATAAAGACGTGATTTATGTCATCATCATCATCACCAGCCTATACGCGTCCCACTGCTGGGCTGCCTCCTCTCAGAATGAGAGGGCTTGGGCTATAGTTCCCACGCGGGCCCAGTGCGGATTGGGAACTTCACACACACCATTGAATTGCTTCGCAGTTGTGTGCAGGTTTCCTCACGATGTTTTCCTTCACCGAAAAGCTCATGGTAAATTTCAAATGAGATATCGCACATAAATTCCGAAAAACTCAGAGGTGCGAGCCCGGGATTCGAACCCACGACCCTCTGCTTGAGAGGCCACAGGTCAAACCACTGGGCTACCACGGCTTTTTTTAGGTTATATTATTTCGTATTGTTGACATAGCTGGGTTGGCTTTCTTTCGCATACCGATGGTCCAGCTCGGATGCGCGCGCAAGGGCGCCCGCTTTCTCCGCCGCGCCCGCGTGCGTCATTTGTTAGCGTATGCGTAATTGCGCGTGCGACTCGTTCTATGCCTTTGACGCATCTTCGCTCGCAGATAGATTAAGACTTGGATTAGATGGGCAATATTATCGTGATAGTACATACATACATACCGTCACGCCTCTTTCCCACAGGGGTAGGCAGAGACTACTACTTTGTTCCACTTGCTACGATCCTGACATATCTCTTTCGTTTCAATCGTGATAGTACTTGTACTTATGTACTTGTATATAAGATCGTGGATTTCAAAAGAACTTTACTGGATTCGCTGCGATACATACATATTTATCAATATTTCGTGATATGCGTGGATCACAAGATATTATTGACTGTTTAATTCATGTCTTAGACAAACACAAATTATAGATTGTTTCGAAAATTTCTCGGAAAAACGAAGGAAAAACGAAAGGAAGATACATACGAGAGGTACACCCTACTTGGGATTGATGCGAAGTGAGCGCCACCGCCCATAGACACCAGCAACACTAGAGGATTGCAGATGCGTTGCCAGCCTAGAGGACTAAGATAGAATACCTCATGTGCCAGTAATTTCAGCGGCTTTCTTACCACGCCGGAGCACAGCTGCGCAATCACTGCTGCTTGGCGGCAGGTTAGGGAGTAAGATGGAGATAGCGATGCGGACGGACTTTGTACAAGATTTTACCAACCGCTTCTAAAATATTAAAATTCACTTTCCGTGACTAAACAAGAGAATTCATCCGTCAACAGTTTTAATTGTCTACAACTCCCGCCGTGCTTGCCGCACTCAGAGAGGCTGTGAGTCTGGGATTAAGTCTGTAATTAGCGTTGCATGACGTGCCGGTTCCCACGGCGCAGGCGCCGTGTGCTAATAGTATAATGTTGTCTTACTTGCACCGTGGTCTATAGGTAATGTAAAGATATAAATTTTATTTGTTTGAAAGGAGTTTAGAGTAGGGGTTTCCAACTTTTTCTTGGTGGGGACCATTTTTTATTATTATTAGTCGTATTATTATTCTTGTTAACAGAGACCACTATAGATGTAGCTATAATAAACTTAAACGGTAATAATCAAAGTGAAACTTGAATTATTAACTCAAAAAATCATTCGCGGACCATATTTCGGCTTCTGCGGACCACTGGTTGGGAAACATTAGTCTAGAGTCTCAGCAAGTAATATGCAAGGGGTAACCAACACTCCGTAAATAATTCACTGGGGTACAAAACCATAGCTATAGAAGCTAAAAAAAATATTAAAAAAAAAAGTACCGCGTGAGTATCGTTAGGTAATTCAAAATTTTAAGTATACCCACTACGAAATTTAACAAAAATGGTTACTAAATAACTATTTAGGACAAATTTATGGGCATCACCATCATCATCATCATCAGCCTGAAGACGTCCACTGCTGAACAAAGGCCTCCCCCTTACCACACCATAATGAAGACAACTCGCCACCTGCATCCACCGGTTTCCCGCAACTTTTACGATTTATGGGCAGAATTTATGGGCATTAAACACCTAATACGGCAACTATTTACTACCATAAGTAAATTCAGGGACGCACAAACTTTATTAGAAAAAACATTTTTTTTAGTTTTTCTGACAGCAAAAAATGTCTATATACCCTACTATGTCTATATACCCTAGTGAATCATCGCACGGGTGGAGAAAGGTGGCTGACAGCAGGATGCAACAAACCGATGACAAGAAAAAAGGGGGAAATGGTCTTCGGCCTATGTCTAGCAAAGGACTGCTACATGATGATGACGAGTCTTACTCTCCACGCCGGAACACAGCAGTGCCAGCGCTGTTGCTTGGTGGCAGGATTAGCGAGTAAGACGCTAACAGCAATCCGTATTCCGCAAAACACACTTTTATTCACAACGGTCAAACGACTAAAACGCCCGAGAAAATGCCAAAATTACGCTAATTTTCTTTTCTAATATACTTATAATTGCGAGCACAAGGTCGTTAGCGTAAAACGTAACAAACACGCAATCGCCGTGCAACGAATAATTATTAGCGTAATTTATAAGTCTAACTTACGCTTGGCGTAACTGGAGCGTAACTTAGTCTAGACTTATCTAGAACGTCCAAATTTTGGTAAGGATTCGTTTTATTGATGGATTAGTATTCAAGAGTCATCATCATCCTGCCGCTAAGCAGCAGTGCTTGCACTGCTGTGATCCGGTGTGGAGAGTAAGACAGCCGGGGAAATTACGAGCACAAGAGGCATTTCATCTTAGCTCTCTAGGTTGGCAACGCATCTGCCATCCCTCCGGGGTTGCAAGTGTCTATGGGCAGTGGTGTTCACTTACCATCAGGTGACCCACTTGCTCGTTTTCCTTCCTATTCATATAAACAAAAAAGAAACACCGCCTGCCTATATACGTCCCACTGCTGGGCACAGGCCTTCTTTAAGAACGAGAGGGCTTGGCCTCTCCACGCGGGCCTAGTGCGGATTGGGAACTTCACACACACCATTGAATTGCTTCGTAGATGTGTGCTTCGCGATGTTTTCCTTCACCGAAAAGCACATGGTAAATTTCAAATGTAATTTCGCACATAAATTTCGAAAAACTCAGAGGTGCGAGCCCACGGCCCTCTGCTTGAGAGGCCACAGGTTTTGACCACTAGGCTACCAGGACATACCAATAGGCTACCACGGTATTCGAGAGTGTTGACCGATAAAAGCGTGCTAGCCTAGTTGTTTGACCCATGGCCTCAAGCAGAGGATTGCGGGTTCGAATCCCGGGTAGAAACCTCTTTTTTAGAAATTAATGTGCGAAACGCGGTTTTAAAATGTATTGTGTCAAGATCTCTATGAGAAAGTTTGTTTTGGCACTTTATACTTCGAGAACTTTTGGAAGAATTCACAAATTAAAATGAATTTTATCGCCTATTGTTGCTAAAGACAAAGTTTCTTTTAAAATTTTCTTAATTTCTTTAGAAATAAACAAGTGTACATAGTTTTGTAAAATGACACTTTTACTGCTCTAACTATATAAAGTTATTTTTTATTTCGTACAAAATGTGATACAGAGAATAGAAACACCATTTAATCACTTATAAAACACTAGCTGTTGCCAGCGACTTCGTCTGCAAAGATTTCGTTTATCGCTATCCCGTGGGAACTACGTAATTTTCCGGGATAAAAAGTAGCCTATATGCTATTCCAGACTTTTCTCTATCTATGTGCCGAATTTCATCCAGATCCGTTTGGCCGTTCTGGCGTGATTGAGTAACAAACAAACATCCATCCATCCATACTTTCGCATTTATAATATTAGTTAGATTATGATACAGGGTGCTGTTTTTCATGGGCACTTTAAAAAGACACGTTTCGTTAGAAAAACAATTACTACGCGTGACCAAGGTTACCTTGAAAGTCGGAAACACAGACGGACACAAAATATAGGCCGAAGACCTTAGTCTATATAACCCACAGAGACATAGCTTCATAAAACAGCGTTGTGATCCCGCGCTACGCTACTTGCTAATGCTAATGGTTAGAGATATTTTTTTAAGAATCAATCTAGCTAATAATTAATTATCACAACTCTCGGGACACGTAAAACTATCGATTCAAACTTTCGCGATTTTCACACATTATTATAAGAAAACGGGATTACAAAAATAGGAGGTATTTACAAAATACTTTTTATTTACGTGATTAAGTCCCGTTTTCTTATAATAACGTAAAAATATCGTTAAAATTAACTTCATTGACATTTCGGCCACATAGCAGTAGCCATAGTCAGAAATAGACGGAAGAGTGAAGTTATTAAACTCAAATTTCGGTGATGTATGGTCTTTAGACTGTACGAAGCTTCGTCTCTGTGTTTAAACATTCGGCGGACGCGAGAATTGTCGTCTTAATTAAGGTCAGCGTTGTTTGACGAGAAACAAAAACTGTGTTAGTGTCTGTTTGTCATCGTCGGTTTCACTTCTAATTGTTAGGCAAAAGTGATTGATGAAGTGATTTCACTTATTGGGCGCTGAAGAAGCTACGGTAAAAACAAAAGACATCGATCCAAGTGTTAATTAAAGATGGTAATGATGAATGTATGAGTTTAGTGTTACGAGAATATAATTAATTGTGTTAATGAACAAGACAAGATTCAATACACAATTTCGACAAGGTTGTTTAAGGAATAGTTATAATCAGAGTTCCGTTATGTCATAAGATCGAGTCACTAGTCAGTCAGTTTACCCACTTGCTCGTTTCCCACCCACATCTGACAGATCCATGAACCATCACCTCATATCATCGCCAGATTACATATATACGTCCACTACTGGGCACAGGCCGTAATGAAAGGAGCTTGTGCTGTTCGAACAATAAACGCTAATTACATGAAATCGAAACAAAACACCCTGTTGCTTTCATATGTTAAATTATACAATTCTCTCCTTTAAAGGAATTCATGCAATGCCAATAATTAATATGAAGGAAATAAAAACAACATTATCTTTAAACATTGAATTGGTTAATCATCGAAGGTGACTTGCAAGGCCGAATTTAATAAAGCAGTAGGAAGTAGATCGGAACTAGAGTATAACAACATGCGTGACAGTTGATATTTAAAAATATAATTAACATTCCATACGCTATCTACATACCTACCTATACCAAAAGTACAGTACCCGGCCATAAAGATTGCACTTGGAAAAAGACAATTGACATCACGTAAGTGAGAGCGAGACAACGCTCTACCAAACCAAAATTAGCCGAGAAGACCGAAGTGTGTACAAGGCAACGTTCAGAAAACAGGCTAACGTAATCTTAATTTGGTAGTTAATATAAAACGGGAGAATTGTGAGATACAACGTGATATAAGTAGCTAAAATGCTGTATTGGTGTGATGTTACCGATTTTATAAATCGTGTCAGACACAAAATGGCAGATCTAAGAACAATAGATACCTAATACCTACTATAATAGGATATGAACCGCGATTACCTTTATTGAGCTCCGATATTTCATATCCGTTTATAATATTTCGAAAGACCTTAACCGTGAATCATTGAAAACTCTTAATAGCTACTCTGAGTAAGTAAAATATAAAAACAGTACATAAGCCTGTTAAAATTTGCAATATCTTGCCTAACCATACTTTCCCTTCTTTAAATACTTCGTCAAAGCTTGAGTAACAATTGCTAAAAACAATAAACATCACATACCACTAGTTACCAAGCACTGTTAAACAATTAGACATGCGAAGGAAATCGGCAATACCTGTTTTATAAATAAACACAACTTTTCATTGTAAATAATAAAATACAACTATTTTTGCTATCGAATGATCGTATCGTTTTTTTATGACATCAGGAATTCATGACAAAATATAATTGAATTTGACATATGCAAACAAGTAACCTTGTCAAATTCAACTCGTGACCTTTATTTGACATTGCTATTTCGCATATAAAAGACTTCAACGCGTTCACTATCTAACAATGAATCCTTATTTCCCTTGGTCACGGCATCACGCGTGAACGGCTGGACCAATTCAGCCAATTATTTTTCAAGTGAAAACTTAGCGGCGTTGAGCACTTTTTGGGACGGGTAGAAAATGTTAAACTCGCGTCAGGCGTAAGACGGAGGGAGAATTTAAGTACCAGGATAACAGATCCTCTAAGAGCTTATTTTGAAATACGAATGAATCGCGTTCGATTTTTGAAGTGTTTTGTTGAGTCGTGGAGCAAAAGTACTAGCACATTGTTAGAGGTCTGTCCAATATAAATAATAAGTACGTTTTTTTGTAAGCGGCCAGTACGGTATGCGTCTTGAGCGTCATGGAGGTTACAATATTAAAATCTAATCTAAGGAGCTGTTTACACTTATGCCGGTACTCCCGGAGTACTACCCGTCGCTTTTTTTGTTGTGTTTCTTAGTGACAGAAAAAGGATATTAAAGGATTGTAACGGAAGCGCAACCGCGGGTAACAACTAGTTATTCATATAAATAAATTATAGCCCAACAAAAAGTCTGAAACAGTTGGTAATCACTACACATAGTATAAAACAAAGTCGCTTTCCGCTGTCTGTCTGTCCCTATGTATGCTTAGATCTTTAAAAATACGCAACGGATTTTGATGCGGTTTCTTTTAATAGATAGATAGAGTAAGTTCAGAGTAAGGTTTATATGTATAAAGGTGCGACCACACCGCCGCTTAAAAAACGGTGACGTTACGGAATCGCAACAAAATTTATGAAGAAACGGTGAGAAAACGTGACGCATACGACACGTCACTGCGTATACGCGGCGGTTTCGGCGCACCCTAATTCTACGCAGACGTAGCCGCGGGCAGAAGCAAGAATCATACTAACTAACTAACTTGGCTCAGGGACCCAAATAGGGTCTTAGCCTCCGAAACGAGAGCACGCCATCTGTCCCGATCGTGCGCAGCTTCTTGCCAGTCGTCGACTTGAAGACGACTCAAAAATAATCATACTAATATTTTTTAATTTGATGCGAGCGTGTACGAAGAGATTGATGAATGTGGATGAAGCGAAAGAGGTATGTCAGGATCGTAGCAAGTGGAACAAAGTAGTCTGCGTACCCTGTGGTCACGCCGACTGTATGTATGTACCTACGTTTGAGTGTAAGATGACCTTTCATCGTTCCTAAAATATCTTAGTACTTACACGATCAAACTGAACAATAAACAACAAATAGATCCATATCGCTAATTCTTACATAATACCAATTTAACCTTTATCAATGATATAACACGACAAATGCTATAGAAAAAGCGGCTATTGTACTATTATGACAGTATTATGTCACAATATGACAGTCAGTGGCGCATGCCCAGTTATGGCGAACAATGACACACTCGCACGTGGTAAAGTCCCTTATGAATTTAAAATTAACAATGAGGAAACGAGACGTGATAAAGTAACAACTTTTTTGTTTCAGATTCCGACGTGGAAGATAAATGCAACAGTCTTCGTTCAACGAATAGAGACGATTGAACTTGGCAAGAGAGTCATGGACAAGAGAGTCTACCTACTTAGAGATTACTATTGTGGCCACTCTTATACATCCATCGATTGATTAAAAAAATTGTCTTACTAAAATAACCACAACACACAAAATTTGATAACTTTACTTTGCTATCTCCATGATATAGCGAAGTCAAGTCATGGATGGTCTTTGTTCTCAGTTATATTTTTGTCTTTTCATCATCATCATCATCATCGTCATCATGTCAGCCGAAAGACGTCCACAGCTGGACATAGGTCCGAGGGCTCTCCACTCGGACCGGTCCTGTGCCTTCCGCATCCACCGCGATCCCGCGATCCTGATCAGGTTGTCTTTTATCTTTATCCAAAATCATAAATCTTATGATACAATATTATGAATGGATGTATAGTCCGTTTTTCAATCAATTTTAAAGCTTTCATAAACATGCAAGTTCCCTAGGTTCATATAAAATTCAAATATAATAATCATGTTACCTATTTAATGATTCACGGTTAAGTTCATTCGAAATATTATAAACGGGATGTGAACCGCGATTACCTTTATTGAGCTCCCGATATTTCTCCCGCGATATTTCAGTCTACCCGTGATCATGATGCATGCAACTGTGTCGAAATATCGGGAGCTCAATAAAAATAATCGCGGTTCACATCCCGTTTGTAATATTTCGAATCATGGTATATTTGTCGTCAGATATCAAGTATGGTCCTACAACATTCCTGCGGATGTGATGCTGATTGCATACAATGCGTGAATTGGTGGGAACTAAGATGACATTAGTTTGTTTACGAATTCGTTATATGGACTAGAAAGGAGTATAACTAAACTATTTAAGCCCTCGGATTGTTATGATTACAATTGGACAGTTAGTCACTGAATGTGAAACATCGTTAAGCATCAAGGTCAAGTTCGTGTTCCTTTCGTACTGCACCCGTTTGAAAGGGACAGGTATACTGTGAAACAGTCTTTTGGAGTAAGTTCTCTTCGTACCTAACGCTATCGAATTCAAATGAAAACTCGAATGGATGAAAAATGCAACTGAATTGAGAATCTCTTTTTTTGGTTAAAAAACAAAAGAATGAGGAAGACCTCCAGTGGACACCGCAACTGTTTAGGCACAGACGTGTTGCCAGC
Source organism: Pandemis heparana (assembly GCA_963854515.1). Taxonomy (NCBI): domain Eukaryota; kingdom Metazoa; phylum Arthropoda; class Insecta; order Lepidoptera; family Tortricidae; genus Pandemis; species Pandemis heparana. The sequence continues at coordinate 7,147,641 of OY978030.1, read as the reverse complement.
TTAGGGCCACTTGCACGGACCAAGGTTAACGACTTAACCCCGGGTTAGAATCTAACCCGGGGCTAAGTAGTGTCCAAATGTATGGCACTGTCAAACCTAACCCCGAGTTAGCGATTTAATTTTTTAACTCTCGACTGTGCAAGTGGGCCTCAGAAGGCTAAGTACTGTTTATAAAAAGGATTTTTGCAGTGCGATCAGCCAAATAATATGTTTTCAATGTTTAACCCAAATACCTATCTAATGAATATGTCACTAAAGTTAAACATTCACGTTGACAGCCATCGTCATTGTATTTTATGGCGTGCAAAAGATTTTTAACCATAGCGCGGCACCACCCTAAGGTTAAAAATTCTTTGCACGTCACAATATATAACGTCGATAAGACGTGGCTGTCAACTTGAAAGTTCGACTTTAGCGACTATTTTGTTTGTTTAGAAGTTGTACGAAAAGTGGTAAGTAGACCACTTCTTTGGTCGACCGTACCTAGTTAGTCGTTATACCTTCGAGGACTTGATTGTTGAGCGTACATGGAACGCTAACATAGTGAAGTAACGTCATGTCATTTTGATTCTATCATGCATCAACAATTAAAGTCAGCGAGTTTACACTTTCCTACTTTGATGTAGGTATGTATTATAATGCAACGTAACAACATTCAACACTTACGCACACATACAGCAATAAATAGAAATGTAATCGGTTGATAGCCGCCTTAACTAAACTGACCGAAAAATTAGAAAGCCAATAACATCACTAACGATGCGCAGGAGTTACACACACACGTGTATTTACTTACACACACATGAAGGCAAACTCGTTTGACCTTTCATCGGAGATTGTGAAAGTATAAGGTTGCGTTTACGGTGACGTAGGAGTGGTGAATGAAATGATCTGTGGTCACGATAGTGAGTGGAGGCAAAGTGCAATGCTTAAGGTAGTGGATGTAGAGAAACCTTTAGGTAACGCAAATACGGCGAAACTGATCGAGAACGAGAAAAGGTACCTACCTAGGTAATTTTCCCGCCTTTTTTTCGTCTTGGCGGGGGTACTTCCGTGTCCCCAGATACTAGATGATCAAGATTCATATATGAATGATGATGGCGATGTACCCAACCATATCGACCATTTGTAAATATTTATAGGGGCAGTACGAAAATAGATTAATTGATATCACGAAGTGCTTTTTGGCAACAGCCTTATTTGAGAGAAGTCTGATTGATTTTGACCTGTTAGAAAAAAAGACTCTCGAAGCATTTTTGTAGGTATGTAGAGAAGGCAATATAATCGTAAGCATCGCGTTTAAAATTTAGATCCTAACAACACGTAGTCTGATAATACTGATTATTAGTGATCAGTAAAAGTCAAACATTTTTCTACAGCCTGGAAATGACTAAATGAATTTGATCAAATACAACATTACACGCAAAGCAGCAAGGTGTAATTATGAATAATTAATTTCTGACATTGACTATAAATTGAGACGATAATTGGACCAGAAGAAACTTGATTTGGAGAGACAAAAATGCTTGTCAATTACGCGCAAACCAGACGTTTAGAGGACAAGCGGAAGCGGTTTACTGTCGCTTCCGGCGATCAATGGAGCGTGACCCTTACAACCAGATGCTGATCACCGTAAACTGTGCTAATTGCCTTGATTTGGGATGATTCTTGATAATTTCTGATAATCGCAGATGATGATGATCTTTGACGAACTTATTACTTCTAGGCGTTTGATTTTTACAAGCGATTGGATTCTGATTACTACCGTGCCACTTTTTAAATGGGATAAAATATTAATCATTTACCGTAATTGCGAACGTTTGGTTGTGTGCGCTTTAGATGTGCCACAAATTGCGGTATTTTACGGAATTCCTTTGGGACTTTATGAATAGCATGTATGTATGTATGTATAACTCTTTATTTTACATAAAACACATTAATTTTACAATGCCATGCCATTGCCATGGGAATTGGCGAAAATTAAATTAATACGTCTGGTCTTTATACAATTTACCTAGAAGTTTTCAAATACTTGATTAACTCAAGCTTTTAAAGATATACTTGCTTATACTTGTTCTTTTTAGGGTTCCGTGCCCAAAGGGTAAAAACGAGACCCTATTACTAAAACGCTACTGTCCGTCTGTTTGTCTATACCTCATGTACAGTGATAGTTGAAATTTTCACAGATGATGTATTTCCGTTGCCGCTATAACAACAAATACTAGCTATACTTACAAGATTTCATTACAATCACCGGAACTGGTAAAACTAAAAAAAGGTAATAATGTACATACCTTATTCATAAACGCTGTAAAGGCTTCTGCTAACTTAGTAATCGTTTGTCCTTATCTGTCACTTTGACATTTACCTTTCACAGATAAGGGCAAACGATTGCTAAGTTAGCAGAAGCCTATAGAGCGTTTATGAATAAGGGGATAGTGTATAATGTTGTATAGATAATGGTACAGAACCCTTGTGGGTGAGTCCGACTAGCACTTAGCCGGATTTTTGTTTGGGGGCAATTACTTCGCCTTGGTGCCTACTCAGTTTTAACAAGCGACGCAATGAAACGTAATCTTGTTTCGTTCCTCATTAAACAAAATGCCAGTGAAAGTACAAATATTTTTTGGAATTAGGCTCGCTTGACGATACTGTATGAAACAGAGCGAGGTAATCATATGAAAATTTTGATATACCTACATATAAAAAAGTATTCGTCCATGCTGGCCTAGGGGCGAAAAAAACCTATTTACCCCCTTATTCATAAACGCTCTGGCCTCTGCTAACTTAACAATCGTTTGTCGTTATCTGTCACTTTGACATTTACCTTTCACAGATAAGGACAAACGATTGCTAAGTTAGCAGAGGCTATAGAGCGTTTATGAATAAGGGGGTCAGAATGTACCGGTTGCTTCTCTTCCCGTGTAGATGGTTAAAGCCCATCGAGGGAATGGGTGAAAATCTTATGGTGATGCGGCTAGTAAACCGGTTCACCCAGAATAACGCGAAGTTCAATTTTGAACCTGAGATCTTCGTCCGATTGAGCTGACATTTTGCATACTTGTGTAAGCCAGTAGGCTTATTGTCTAACTCGCTCGCAATCGCCATCGTGTTCATTTTGACAGTTCATGTATGGGCTGACAATTGGCATCGGAATCAGCTAGCTGTCACATTCATACAAGAACTGTCAAAATGAACACGATGGCGATTGCGAGCGAGTTAGACAATAAGCCTACAGAATAACGCGAAGTTCAATTTTGAACCTGAGATCTACGTCCGATTGAGCTGACATTTTGCATACTTGAGAAAGTCAGATGACAATACAATATGGTGGTAGAATTCTGGTAGTCCGGCCAAGACCGTCTCCGCAGGAGGGAACTTTTCAGAGGTCCGATTGTCTTGAAATTTGGTACACATGTAGGACGAATTACAATGCCAGTACAGCCACCAAAAAAACTTGTATTAAAAATGAAATTTTTAGGTTAGGTTATTTTTATAATGGTTGACCAATATTTTTAAACGACTTCAAAAAAAGGCTGAGGTCTTCAATTTGGTTTGTTTTTTTTTTTTTTTTCATTTTCATGCATCGGTCGATGTTCAAAGTACAGTACTTATAAAGGGGGTTACTTTTTGAATCGCAAATTACCTACGATGAAAATCTATAGGAGCATTCAATCACCTGAAGTATTCTGGAATATTTCTGACTTTGTATAATTATCATATTAAGAAGATAAGAATAAATATCTGACGTAAGTTGAGTCAAAGTAGCGGAACAGTATGAGTGAAACCGCAAAAGTGTCGGCAATATTAAATGTTGCAAGTAGCCACTTAACTATAAAATACACTCAACCACGCGCGTAAGTATTAAAATTACTTGAATTTCACTCTTCGCAACGGGCTGAATGTAAGCGTACATGCACATATCGGCGTGAGGTTGGTTGTACCATAAGGGCGGCCTAGTGATGGAAGCGTCCCAGATAAAATAATGATATGCTAATATCGATAAATTTACTGTTTTGTAAACTTGGCATAAAACATTAACCTCGATGTTTTGACATTCACGAGGCATTAGCATAATTATGGTAACGTATTTCTTAATAAATTATTGGGATATCGTATTACCTATGCTCCAGTTATAATTAATTCGATAATATTTTTTTTTATCGTAAATAAAACACATGTATGCTAAAATATACTAAATGTACATTGGCTATACTGCCAGGTTTTACGAGTATATTAACTTTTAATATCTTTTATTTATGCAATAAATGAAAACTAAATATCACATTTTTTTTTCACATGACTCTAAATAACTTCATTGTAGTATTAATTTAAGCTTCGTAGTTTAGATATTAGTGGTGCTGAGTTGACATCTGATCAAAGAATATGCTTCCATTTTTGTCATTAATTAAGAAGTTGACTTTACGTATTTAATACACGTATAATCTCCTCAACATCACGCTGGACACATCCCAACAACGAACAAAATCGAATAAAAAAATATCGATATCGGCATCCGTGAGCACAGCACTAGTGGTCGAGTGACCCAGTGCTGGCAGGTTCGCGCACGCGCCGCGACTGCCAGCGTTTTTAAATCCTGCTTCTGCGCATGTGACATTGATAGTATGTAGTACACTTGTTTAATTTATCGACTTTTTCTAATGAAGATTGTCACATCCGTTTAGTACAAATGGTACAAATACAGATATATTTACTTCGTACAAAAACATTTATCGACTACAACTGTAAATGTAAATTGTTAAATTCAGTGCAGCATTAGTAAACAACAGATTAATAGACAAAGTGAGATATTTAACGCAAAGACTCCATTAGAAAGTTTTCCCAAACACTTTCTTTTTTTTTCAGTGTAAATACACTTTTTTGGTTATTAAAAGCCGCTGCCCGCGCGCATTGGGTCGTCCCTTGGACTCACGCCACTTAAAGCGGTGTGGTCATAAAATAATTTGCGGTCAAATAGCGAATATGGCGGCCATTTTTGAATTAACAGTTTCAACGTTAAGTTGATGAGACAGTTACATTTAGAACATAATATTTAAACGAGTAATTTTATTTTAAGGATCACCGGAACGGCTCTAACGATTTTCCTGGCTCTATTTTTGGGCGCACTAGGTACTAATACGCTGTCCAAGGAAGCTGCCGGCTCTGCGGTCACCCGTGGCGTCTGTTAGCCACTTCGAAATATATTTGAAGAAGCTAACAGCGCTAGGACCCCACGGGCCAAGGGTCTTAACTTAACACCGAAAGGAACAAAGTTGTATTAGCTCGCCACCCGGTCCTCGGACGCCATTCGAGAACCTTCTGACCTGAATCTCCTGCGAGCAATGTGCCCGCACTTGTTAGTAATTAAAAGTTATAATGTCTATGGATGCAAGCACGAGTTCGGCAATCACAGTATTTAATAATGGTCTCTTAAAAGAAAAGTGATTAATTGGACAATGAAGAATAAATACGTTTATCAAAGGCCTTGAATGTTAATTGGCTATATTGCAACCTATTGGTTAAAAATATTAGGCAGTCATGTTTTGAATAAAGAAATCCTAACACCTTTCATCAGTGCTTCTGCATTAAAAACCAGTTTTAAGCAATAAAATTCCTGTGCAATTGCAAACTACTACTTAATTCAAAGATAGTCTAGACAATCATCAACTAAACAAGTTGCTATATTACCAATACTTTAATCTAATCGATCGTTAGCAAAACAATGCAACTATCAATATAATTGCTTTAATTAAATATTACCCAACCACAAACATCATCAGGTACTAAAAGGGGATAGCGTTGACGCAATTTGATTTCACTTTTGTATCGAATCGTGACCCGTTTCGATGGAACAAGTTATAGTAACAACAGTCGAGATAGACGCTGTAAGTGTGCGTGCCGAAAAATCTCGAGACACTAGTATTTTTCACTGTCATATATCAACCAGAAGACGTCCACTGCTAGATAGGCCTTCCAAGGAACTCCACATCAATGGCTGCGATCTTAACCAGATCATCCTTCCACATTGCGCCTCTTTTTAAATGAATAAAATGAGTTGAGTCTCCTGTCAATACATACATACATACCGTCTAGGGATTGCAATCCCGCAAAGCGGGATCCCGCATTCCCGCGGGATCCCGCAGCTTTTATTAATCTGCTGGATCCCGCACCTTTAAAGCGCGGATCCGCGGATCCCGCAAATTAAAAATTTGGTGCTCAAACTAGCGATAAAGAGCGTATTATCACCATAGTTTGATAACATAGTAATAGCATCTAAAAGAAAGTTGTGATTTGATTATTATTAGTCATTAAATAAGACTGAATTAAAAATACTAAAACTACAAAACTATTAAACTATGCCAAACATTTAAAGGGAAATTGAATGAAAGTTTGAAATGTGTGTCTGTAGTGCACTTTGTTTTTTTGTGTCTTTTAGTGTGTCTAATGCAATAATTGATTGACTTTTATTTTCTTATTAAACGATACATCGATACGATTATTTTATCCCTTTAATACGAAAATAAAAGTCCATCACGATTAGTTATTTTATTGGACACATTGATACAATAAAAACGATGAATTTGTATAGACCACATTTTAATCCTTTATTCAATTTCTGTGAAGTGGTCGTGGAGAGCACTAGGAATGCGACGTTGCTAGGTCGGTATGGATAAACGCTCTTAATGTACGAAATGTTTAATAAAAGTTGGTTTTTACACAAAAATTATGTAGTTTCTATTTGATTTTATAACATAATTTCTAAGTTGCGGGATCCCGCGGGATCCCGCGGGATTGAGTAATCCCGCATATCAATCCCGCGGGATTGAATGAGCTGCGGGATTGCAATCCCTAATACCGTCACGCCTCTTTCCCACAGGGGTAGGCAGAGACTACTTTGTTCCACTTGCTACGATCCTGACATACCTCTTTCGCTTCATCCACATTCATCAATCTCTTCATACATGCTCCTGTCAATTCAATACAATATTTCGAAACGAAAGCTCTATCAGCCCCTTATTTTTACGCCTAAGATCTTATCAAAGGTGGTCATGTTGTGGCCAATATAGCTCACCAAGAGACGAAGCGCACGGTTGTAGTAGAAAAGCCTCATTGCCGCGTGCAATCTGACTCATTTAATAGTTATTTGTGTCACGAGGGAGCAAAAGGATTGAATCCAGAATGTAGCGAAGGATTCCACAATAGAACTCTTAGCGTAGCGAGAGATTCTAAAGTAGAATCTAGAGCGTAATGAGGGATTCAAGTGTTAACGCCCAAGATGAAAATAATTTTGCTCCCGAGTGGCACATACAACTTTTCACGCCGAACATTAAAAAACTAGAAAAAATAATTCTAAATACATATAATTAAAGAGCATAGAAAATGGCTTGGTTTTACAATTATCAACTTGACTTGAACAGAAAAGTTGCACTTTGATCCCTCTTGACAGGGGGCAAAGCTTACTTTTCTGAATGAGAGGTGTGAAAAACAGTTTTATACTCTTTTGGTTTCTGTTACTCTCTCGTTGTCAATAATTGTCAATAATGTTACGATCCGTTCTCAGTTCTATACGCTTACAAAGTCTATGCATGTACCTTAGTGTCAGTGGTGAAATATATGTTCACGCTCTTCTGGTAGTCATTAGGTTTAATTGGAATAGTTCTGGTTTAATCCAAAGGTTCTCGATTGTTCTTTGAAGACCTTTAAAAGGCTGGACAGGTTTGTGAAGAAAAGTGACAGGTAAGATACTGAGTGGAGGTCGATGACTTTTGACTTTAGCCTTATGTATGTATAGTATGTGTGTACAATAAGAGTGAGGCCCCACTGATGCCTTGCGTTGTGTCTCGTGGTCGCAACGGATCAACGCATTGTATGCATCTTCAAGCATTAAAGGCAATTATTTGGTTGACTAAAGTTTCACCGACAATCGTTTGATGGAATGCATCATTTGACAAACATATCGTTTGATAACCCTTTATTTTTAATTGTATTATATTTTTATTCAATTTTCTTTTTTGCAATTGTGTTTTGTGAATTATGTGGTAAAATAGAATGGTACATGCTATGACCAGCATGAATAATATTCGCATGCCAATGTATTTGGTTAGACCTGTACCTACATCAACACTGCTATACCACTTTTTATCATGTCTAAAGCAAAATTAATTAATTTCATTGCATTTCATTTCATGAAAGCGCTTCTCAAAATAAACAAAAGAGAATCAATAACTCAATCCCCATCACCTCTGTTCGTGACCAGAATGTAATTTAATATCCAATTCCGTTGATGTAAGTAATACTTCTATTAAAAGCAAATGGGTTTGTTCATAGACTTTTTCTTTTAATAACCATGTGCCATGCTGTCACTGATTTCTTTGTGCCACTTTATCAAGCTTTCCGACTGTAGACTCTGTTGGATCGGAAAAAGGCGGGGTTTGTATCGTTTGGGGCTTGACCAATAATCGATGACTAGTGGAGTGCAATTTATTTCGAATAGCGAGTGTTTTGAGAATATGATCATGTTATTCGCATAAACCACATTAACACCCTCACTCATAAACGCTACTTAAGCTTGTGTTAGCTAAACGTTCGCTTCTTCATCCGTCACTTTAATATTTGCCGTAAAATTCTCTGGTTCAGTAACAGCCTATTCACTCTGGCCACTGTGTTTTTCGGAATAAACCACTAGCTTTTCGGTGAAGGAACAATATCAGGCGCAAACAATTCAATGGTGTTTTTGTAGTTCCCTCTGCTTACGGGGCCCGCGTGAGAGCTGTAGCCCAAGTCATTTCGCCTGAAAGGAGGCCTGTGCTCAGGAGGGGAACGTGAAGAGGAAATGAATAATTGAACGTTTTTATCCCGTACTAGGTAGCAAGACCTAAAGGCCACGTTTTTTATATATAAGTGGGGGAAAACGAGCAGACGGGTCACCTGATGGAAAGTGATCTCCATCGCCCAGGGACACCTGCAAGACGTGGGGAAACACAGGTCGTTGCCGGCCCTTTCAAGAAAAGGAAGGCTCGCTTTTTGAAGATCCCTAAGTTGTACCGCTCGTTATCTTGATTGTAGACGCGTAGGTGGAAAGGGGAATTAAAACAGTGATGGGTTGCTAGCCGCATCGCCTGTTACATACATGATTTCTAAGATTTTCGCTCATTATCTCGAGCTCTTACCACTTGCGCGGGAAGAGAAGCAACTGGTTCATTCTATGTTTTTTCTTTGCTCCCAGACCAGGGGCCTTACCATGACGTCCTAATTCCGACGCAGTTCAAGTTTTAGCTGTCACTTTTAGTATGAATCTGACAGCGAGCAAACCTACACTGAATCGCATTAAGACGTCATGGTAAGGCCCCAGTATGGAAGTGGTAAAGTAATGCCTAGTGAATTTAATATTTGAATTGATTAGTCTTCTCTATGAGTTGCATCCTGGTGCGGCTTCGCATGTCATGTTAACGTTAAACCACGCAAAGGTCTGTCACTTAACATATGTAATGCGGAATGACAGCAAAAAGTGGCGTTTCATTAACGGTTGTATTGCAGTAAGAAGTGCAACAATAAGAGCTATTGACTTAGAAGAATGATTGGCTTGTGAGCATTGTGTTTTGTTTATGTCAGTGTGTGGGGTCTGCTGGCATGTTTAGTGTCAATTATTATGTCAAAAAGTCTTGCATGAGTAGTAAAATTGACACTAAATAATTTTACGTCTATTATGAAGTTAGATTAAACTGATGTTTTTAACTGACCGGCTAACTTAGCAAAACCTAAACTAAACAATCTTTTGATTTCGATAACTTACAAACTTCATTTTTACAGTTAAAAGATACGAAGCCCCAACGTGACTTATTTTAATGTCAACTTAATATATTCGCACATTTCTGCGAATAAGCATCTTACAGACAGGCAAATAGCCAGACGGACAACGAAATGTACGGGTTCCTTTTTGCTGATGTCCAGATCCTTAAAAAACTGGGAAGTCCACCCACAAGATGCGTTAACGCCATTTTATATCACAACTTCAACCACGCTTCAACAAAGGCAGAAGATGAAATATCATCATCATAATAGTTACACATACAAAGCCTTTCAAATCAAACATATATATTTTCAGTATCAGATTGCCCAATACATGTTAGAGCTAGACGCGGTATCTCAGCAATAGTGAGTGACATTTACTTATTGACCGCTTGCGCAAGAGTTTGCCACATCCACCGGTCACACGGTTAGCTGGTATTTGATCAGAGGTAAAGGCGTTTCAAACACCTCAAGAGGGTAAAACCGACAAGACCACAATCATTTTCGACTCCGGACGCAAAAAGAGGGGTGGTAGTTTTTGTTGACTGTACTTGCATTGCCAATGTTCTACATCACTGTTTCCCAACCTGTGGTCCGCGGACCCCTGGGGGTCCGCGAGTATATGTATGGGGGTCCGCGGTGTCATATCTGGACCAAGTCTCGTAATTTTGTATCTGTAATAACTAAAATAAATACCTAATCCGATTTTTTTGCTGTTTATTTTATCAAGGGGTCCGTGAAAACTGTGCTTGATTTCCTAGAGGGGTCCGTGGCTGAAAAAGGTTGGGAAACGCTGGACTAGAGCTAGACAATTGTCATTTTCTTAATACTGTGAAATTTAATAAAAAATATAACGCTTTAATGATAGCGAAATATAATAACTAGTAGTTACGTTTAAAATAATTAAATTTAGTAGCATGATGATACTATTAACAAATTAGCCTAAGTCATTAAAAAGTCATCAACGCTATGTTAGTTTTCAAAGAAATGTGCAATGTTATTATAGACCACAATTTCGATTTTAATTAGGTTGTTTATTTGCTACTGGGTTTTTAATTCTGCTTTGCATTAATGACAGTCACTTAAATTAATGACAATTAGTTAAAAAAATAACAATTTTGTCAATCATCTATACTTCTATACTATAAAGATAAGGAGTTTGTGATGTTGTAGGATATCTCTGGTTTTACTGAACCGATTTTGCAAATTCTTTTACCAATAGAAAGCCACATTATCTGTGAGTGTATGTATAGGCTATATTTAGTTCGGCGCGGACGCAGTCGCGAGTGACAGCTAGTATTAATTAAACCCACCAACCCCTTTCGCGCGGCAAACTAAATTGAATTCGATCCAAAATAAGATTATATTAATTTAGACCACCGGGTTATGTAAAAGTAAACCTTGACATTAATGTTATTAATGTACTGAGAAACGAATAATTATTGCATCGCATACAAATAGTCATTCATTAATTATGAATTATGTATGATGCAAATCAATTATAAGTATTTATCAACAGACCAAACATGTCAATATACTCTAATAATTATAAAGACGAAAGTTTTTTTTTTTTACTGATTTGTGGTGTTCAATAAAGAGTATTGTATTGTATTGTATTGTATTTAATTGTTTGTTTGTATTGAATAGGCTCCGAAACTACAGGGGCCTTACCATGACGTCCTAATCTTAATGCGATTCAATTCCGTCTCAGTTCAGGTTTTCGCTGTCATTTTTAGTATGTGTATCTGACAGCGAGCGAACCCCTCGAGGAACGAATTGAAAATTTGTTCACCATTGGAAGCCTACAATATTCCTGATGGCTATATTTGACAGCTAGTTATAAAAAAACAATCACTACAATTATTTTCATCGAAATTACTTTTGTAGCTACCCTCATTTTCTTATCCTTTACTAGCTAATTGTCATGGTGTTAGATTTGATTTGACACAGAAATCTTTTTTAATGAATAAATTGATTCGGAAAAGTACTTAATATCATAGAAAAAACCTAAGCCTAAGGCTTGAGCTTGTCTATCTTTATTAAGCTACCTTCTTTTAAATCAGGTTAACTGGAAGATATTCCTTTCCAGGGATAGTTCACCTTTGTACTCTCTGACAATTATTTCATTTTATTGGATAAATGCGAGAGTTGCTATACTAAGAAAAGGTGATCAATTAAAAAATATGCAGTCTTTAAAATGAACACCAATACTTAATTATTATGTGAAGCCAATCAAATGTGTTTAATGGCCTAATGTTAATTAACATAAACCAGAATTCGATATAATTGTTTTATTTTTGGGTATTCTGAATTAATACTTTATGTTAATATACAAGTTTCCATATACCACGCCATTTTATAATGGCTCGCGTGACCCACTGAATATAGGCGTAATAAATCATCGCCATCATCATCATCATCGTCAATACAGATTTGGAAGTTGTAGTCTAATAAGTTTATGTCAAAAATATATTATTTACATATTACCTATAGGTATATTTTATTCAAACCTTTTCCTGACGCTAACAACAGCAAAAAGTAGTTTGAGTTTATTCATTACAAACATAAAAAAAAATCCTCCTTATAAAATAGTATAGAAATATAGATAGTATAGATGTAGAAAACGACTCATTATTTATGTCATATCTACCCTAATGCCCAAAATTTTGTAAGTAGTTTGTAAATTTTTGATTCTACAAATTCGAAATAAGTGGTATTCTCTAGTGTCATAGAGAATATTTGTATTGTAAGCATGTCAGAGTTTAGGCGATAGTGTGCCACATGCAAACCGGCAATCAACTGTGAACAGATTTACCTAAATACCGCGCGTTGATGTCTTTGCTATCGCTGCTTGAACCAAAGCCTTTAAGGCCAGCAATATTTTTTATTTAGTTATAAACGATAACATATTATTTTAAAAAACGAAGTAAACAATTCGTGATCTGATAGATTTAATTATTAGCAGAATCGTGTAGTTTTTTTTCTTCTGTAGGGTAGAACCTTCGATTTTTTTTAAATAACGTTTAACAAGTGTTATGTTAATCGTGATATGTTATTTCTTGATAGTTTTACTTTCACTATTTCTTTGTGATTTTATTGTAATATCAAAGGTGTTAATTTTTTTTTCTAAGTTTGCAGGTACATTTTCATCATTTCTCGTCTTTTTGTTGACAGATGGTTCTAGAACATTTGTTTTTTGAGTGACTAGCCAAGCGACTAGCCTTTAATCGCTAAGCAGCCTATTTATATCTATTAAGCGAATGCTATATCAATAGTATCAAATTCACTGACACTAAACTTGTTTAAATTGACATTTACTGATTTGACATATTGATTGACCTGACATTTTGATTGCCGGGTCTTTAAAGTTTCCGATCTGTCTCACATTTAATTCTTAGTTCCGGGTCAATATGGCATATTTTTGACAGGATCGAAGGTAGCCCAGGGTATATTTGTCATTTTTTTCACAGGATCGGAGGTAGATCGAATATTCGTCTTTTTTATTCCTTCACAGAAGTCAGATCAGGGTCTACTTTACATTTTTAATAAGCCCAGGGCAAAACCTTAACACATTCCAAATGACATACTGACACATATCAGATAGTGACATTTAAGTCACCCACATAAAAAAAAAATGTCACTCACCTTGACTTGAAACTAGAGCCAAGCTTAAAAGCACAGCGACACACACGAAGCTCCAAAAACTCATTTTCAAATCACATCCAAATAATCTGGGCTGCAGCATTTCCACTATCACTGTATCATAAAGTCACACAACACTTTGAAAAAAAAATCTTTTTTTATGTGTTCATTTTTTTTGTTTGTATGGAGAAAGTTGTTGACGGCTGCGCGGACGGCGTTTGACTGGGACGGGTCGGCGCGTACGCACCGCCACCTCTCTAGAATGGCTTCGACAGAGGTCGACAACATTTTCTTGGAAGACATCCGCTTAGATTTTTTTTTAACAGTAGGAATAAGAAGGAAAAATGCGCAAAATAACAGGAAATCGACAGCCAGGTTACAGACGGCCTTATTATACTTGAGGAGCTCTTTTCCAAAATGTTGAAAGGTATTTTTTTAATAACACTGTATTATAATTTTATTTACGTATTTGATTGTTCGATTAATGCGTAGGGGGTTTTTCTTTTTTTAATTTAAGTTATATTCCAGACAACCTTTCGATATAACTAATTTCAAATTAATTCAATCTCTGCGACAGCGGAATATTATACTAAGAACAGGAGTTTTACTGAAAAATGTACTAGAAATTAAAAAAAAACGTAGTTACGTTTGACTTTTTCACAGCTCCAAGGAACCGCAGACCTACGTACCTATTTGATATTAATTTCAACTTTATATCTCAACGCCTTCCTGAAAAAAAGGGTCTTGACAAAATGACGTACAACAAAGTGGTCTACAAGGGTTCCATTTTTTCTTTTGACCGTACCTAAAAACTAAGACGAGAAAAAGTTACAGTTTTGTTACCATGCCAACTAACTGATAATTTAAATTAAGCTGTATTTTTAAAGCAATATGCAGGTATTGCAGGTTTTTACCATGTACCTATAGCATCTACAGATATTTGCCTATGAATGTAAACACTCCATTCCACAAAAATATACATACATACATACATAAATCACGTCTTTATCCCTTACGTGGTAGACAGAGTCTTAGGAAACAAAATGTAAAGGCCACGTTTAGCATAACTGTGGGCGTATAGGTGGAAAGGGGGATCAAAATTACTTTTCGAGCAAAATGATGTATGAATTATAAGTGGAAACTGTTTTGGCTTATGTATTTACTATATTCATTCAACTGTACGTGTTATTTGATGCTGTTTGTTAATAAAATAAAAAATAAATAGTGATGGGTTGCTAGCCGCATCGCCTATAACACATAATTCCTAAGAGTTTCGCCCATTCCCTCGATGGGTTTTTACAAAAAAGTTATACACGACTGACCAACATTAACATACTTACGTGTACAAAGGCGAGCTTAACTCTTTAAGGGATTCCAATCAACCTTATTAATTATACACCTGTCATACCAAGTTCCGCAAAGGTTGCCCGCCCCTGGAATCAGACCCACTTCACTTTCGAAGCCGGTCGCGGGCGCACTCGGGCGGCGGCAATAGTTAAAGAGTGACATGCAAAAACTATACTCACTAACCCATTTCTGAAGGGAAACAGTGAGGAAAATTACGGGACATTAACATCATGGGGTTAATTAGCGCCTAAAGTTAATCTTTAAGTCATCAAGGCACGGATGCTAAGGCATTCATATTAGAATTTACAATTCTATTTACATTACAAACTCGACGAGAATTTACGCCGGTTGGCTTCAACCACGCATTACAAATCTAATTGTCACATGTCACTGACAATTGTCGAGTTGCTAAAATAGGGGCCTGGAAATCATTTACAGGGCTATTAAGTCAGACTAACCCAACAACCTGCTGAAATGTAATATTCCCGATAAATTTTAAGTAACTTTGTATTTAAAAGATTTATATAATCAATCAATCAATCAATCAAATCGTTTTTTGACAATTATAGGTAGGTACACGTAAGTTAGATGACATATTTAAAGTAACCGCTATAATTTGCCTTTCAGGCGTACAATATTATGCTTTCATAAAATCTAAAATAGTTCATTTTGAAACATTAACATTATCATGGAATAGGTACCGTAAAAATCATGCTCTAGAAATTCATTTATATCACAAAACACATTATTTTTCAATATTTTTAACACTGATCTTTTAAAAACAAATTAATACAATCAATGTAAAAATGTCATGAATGTTTTCCTGCAATAAATGAATTATGAATTATTATGAATTAAATAATTTTAATTTTTGATTTTTTATGGTATCTGGCAACTTATTAAATATTTTTGCAGCCATTACAAATATACTTTTTTTATAGTAGGATGTCATAACATAATTATTTGGCAGGACAGTAAACTTATTTATTGTGAATTTTTCTTGGCTTCTTTTTCTCAATTATTCTTTATTCTAAATATATAAAAGAAGAAACTGACTGACTGACTGACTGACTGACATATCAACGCACAGCCCAAACCGCTGGTTCTAGAGATTCCAAATTTGGCACGTAGGTTCCTTATAAGGTCTAGGGGTGCACTAAGAAAGGATTTTTCAAAATTCGACCTCTAAAGGGGTTAAATGGGGGTCCAAAGTTTGTATGGGGAAACACGATTAGTTAGACTATTTTATTCGAAACTTCACAGGAGTAATCCTAACAATAAATGAGTAAACACCTGTTTCAGGTTTTTTGAAAATTCAACCCCTAAAAGGGGATAGGGGGTGACAAAGTCTGAAAATCAACGTGGGTATTATTATTATTATATTATAGTGGGTAGTATTGTTTGTACGGTTTATCGGGTCGCTGATTACGAAAACAACAACACACATACCTACCTGACACACACACACACACACACACACACACACACACACACAAATTTCCACGGGAACGGGAAAAAACGGGATTTATTATATTCGATTCCGAGTGACCCTATCTAAAATTTCGTACACAAGTAGATGATTACAAAACTAAGAAAATAATTTCAGGATTTTTGGAAATTCTCACGGGATAAGGAAAAAACGGGATTTATATATTCAGTTCAACGAAATCCTATGAACTATAATTACTAGACTTCAAATTTGGCATAGAAGTAGGTGATTATAATAGTAAAAAACAGTTTTAAGGATTTTCGAAAATTCCAACAGGATAAGAAAAAAACAAGATTTATATTCAGATCTACGGGATCGATTTTTTGTTTTAATGATCGTAGAAAACTGAAATTTGGTCTTCAGGTTCCTTGGGGAGTATAGGGCAGCACTACCGAAAGGATTTCCCAAAATTCTGACGGAAATGAACGGGAAAGAACGGGATTTTTTGCTATACTGCAGTGCAGGTTGTAGAAAGCTGAAATTCGACATGTAGGTTGCTTGGGGAGTGTTATTGTAGAGAAGCATTTAGAGAGGACTTTCCAAAATTCCCACGGGAACGGGAAAAACTGGATTTTTCGTTTTACTGGTCGTAGAAAGCTGAAACTTGGCATGTAGGTTGCTTGATGAGTGTAGGGAAGCACTAAGAGACAATTTCCTGAAATTCCCACGGGAACGGGAAAAACGGGACTTTTCGTTTTACTGGTTGTAGAAAGCTGAAATTCGAAATGTAGGTTGTTTGGGGAGTGTAGAGAAGTGTTAAGAGAGGACTTTCCAAAATTCCCACGGGAACGGGAAAAAACGGGATTTTCGTCTTATTCGTCGTAGAAAGCTGAAACTTGGCATGTAGGTTGCTTGAAGAGTGTAGAGAAGCTATAAAAGATCATTTTTCAAAATTACCACGGGAACGGGAAAACGGAACTTTTCTTTTTACTGGTTGTAGAACGCTGAAATTCGGCATTTAGGTTGTTTGGAGAGTATAAAGAAGCATTAAGAGAGAAATTTCCAAAATTCCCCCGGGAACGGGAAAAAACGGGATTTTTCGTTTTACTGGCCGTAGAAAGCTGAAATTTGGCAAGTGGGTTCTTTGGGGAGTGTAGGGAGCATTAAGAGAGCATTTCACGAAATTCTTATGGGAACGGGAAAAAAACGGGATTGAAATAAGTACTCCTGGTACACACAAGCGAAGCCGTGGCCAAAAGCTATTTGTCAATAAATGAAGTCTACGCGGACGAAGTCGCGGGAAAAAGCTAGTTCTAAATAAATGTATTATTATGATCTTTGACAAACACGCCTGCAGTATGAACATTGAGGGAAGCGTTAAAATACTGTAACGTTTAAACAGTGGTTTACAACTCTCGGTGATTTTTACTATTGCAATGGATCTCACACATTTTTTCTGTACACGAAACACATCCATTTTATTTGTAGAGTTCCCCCAATGTAGCAAACCATACCTCAAATTGCTGGCAACATGACCATGGTAGGCACAAAGAGCAGCACCTTGAGAAGATATTACAGATAGTTTTCTTAGGGCATACACATATTTGCTATACTTTGGCCCGTTTGCACAGTCCAGAGTTAAAAAATTAAATCGCTAACTCGGGGTTAGGTTTGTCTTCCATACATTTTGACACTGCTTAGCCCCGGGTTAGCATCAGCAACCCTGGTCCGTGCAAGTGGCCCTTAGCGGCGTACAAATTGGCCCAAAATTATTCTGAATGCCTGCAAAGAATTCGTTTATCGCTATCCCGTGGGAATTTTCCGGGATAAAAAGTAGCCTATGTGCTATTCCAGACTTTTCTCTATCTATGTGCTGAATTTCATCCAGATTCGTTGGGCCGTTCTGGCGTGATTGAGTAACAAACAAACATTCATACACCATCCATCCATATTTTCGCATTTATAATATTAGTTACATTAGATTGCGTACCTACAATAAGGACCACGTTTTTTGCCACTGAGTATAGAAACACAATATTTAGCTACCTACGTTTTCGTTTTAGCGATAAAACTTTTAGTCCTTATTTTCTTTCAATGGAAACCTCCAACAATTAAAAACACTTTATTCAAACGATGTTATGATTCTGTTAATGAGTTGTTCCATGATGCAACAATAAAGCATTATAATTATAATAATAAATGTACATAAAAGTAGCCATTGACCATTTAGTAATTGATTATTAGTCTATGTTACTTAAGGTAGCTAATTACTCGTTGTCGACATTAAAAATGCGGCAATAACAAAGACAGTGGGGTCCTTGTCTAATCTTCTAAACAAAGTCCCTCCACGCCGTCTGTGTGTTTGTATCGTTTAAACTACGCAACGGATTTTAATGCAACAAATAGAATAATTCAAGAGGTAGGATTATACGTACGGTCTACTATCTTACTCAAGCAGTAGTGCTTGCGCTGCTGTGTTCCGGCGTGGAGAATAAGACAACCGGTGAAATTAGTGGCACATGAAGTCCATCTTAGTCCCAAAATATTTATTTATTTTATTCGCAACAAACGCACGAAAAGCTTAAATACACAGGAAAAAAAAACACAAAAAAATATTACGTTAAAATACGCACTTATAATAATATAACCTTTTTATTCCGAATTCGCTACAATTTCAGTAAGTAAGACAGTAAGTTTTTAATTGTCGCGTATTTCGGCATGCCTCATGGCATAGGCCTCCTCTGTGTACCTATTGGAGGGAAATACGCACTTATATGCATATAATATACAAGCTGTATCAGACACCCCCTAACAATAATCCACTAGGGTAATAAAAAAAAAATTACTACAATTTTTTTAAAAATATTTTTTATTAGCTTTTATAGCTGGTTATATACTATTACCCCTGTGAATTATTGTTAGGGGGTGTCTGATACAGCCTGTATAGATAGATATTGAGATATTTCCAAAAAACAAGAGCCATGCGATGATGTCGAGAAGGTAAGTGCTACAGTGTTGGTATTCTCCGAGAAACCTAAGGCGTTTTTATTTAATAAAATATGTTATTTTGAAGTAAAGTGAGCTGAATCAAAAACTCGTATTAGTTGCCCTCGTAGTTTCATTTTCCAAGAGAACATGAAATGGTTTATCATCAATTTTATTGAATAGACATCGATTCCACATAATTAAATGTCGAGTCACGCCATAATGGTGTTAAGTGTGGGTGTGGCCCGGATTTTTAGAAGAACATATAACGTATGAACCTCTAGCACGCACATCTTGTAAAACACAAAGCTCTTACGACGGGAACTTTTTTTTCCGGTGGGAAAATGCGTTACGCATACGTCCGCGCCGTAGGGACGGTGCGGGAGTTATGTGATGTGGGCTCTCCTCCCCGGCCCAGAGTGGAAGAGGACGGGGGAGGCATAGCCACTAAAATCCCACCGGTATTCCCTCACTGACTTAAGTTTACCTTTAGCATTTTTTCTGCCTCTTATGGAGAAAATATATAGAAAAAAATCTTAAACAACAACTTGAAATTGGACGTTATCCTGCCAATATTGTGAACGTGAAAGTATTGGTGTTCGTTACTCCTTCAGGCTAAAACGGGACGGATTCGGATGAAATTCGATATGTAGATAACTGGTTGTCTGAAATAACACATAGGCTACTTTTTATCCCGATTTTCCCACGGGATGAAACACATGATTCACGTGGGCGAAGCCGCGGGCAAAAACAAAAGAGAATATAATCTAAATCATAAAATAAGCGTATTAGATGGAAAAGGGAATCATAATAGTGATGGGTTGCTAGCCGCATCACCTATAAGATGATTCCTAAGATTTTCGCCCATTCCCTCGATGGGCTTTTACCATCTGCGCGGGAAGAGAAGCAACTGATACATTCTATGTTTTTCTCTTTGCTCCCAGACCAGTAGGCTTATTGTCTGACTCGCTCGCAATCGCCATCGTGTTCATTTTGACAGTTCATGTATGGGCTGACAATTGGCATCGGAATCAGCTATACTTCATTTAATTTAGGATGAGAAACCACATCAACAATATATTGCGGCTCGTGAACTGTAATCTCTCTACGATTTGTACTAGAGTAACAATTGACGCCACGCAAATAAAGTGGCATTAAAACAATTTTATTTTGCGGCTGCCAAACTATTGCACTGTACTGTTTGCTAGGTAAGAAATAGTTGACCAGCCGCAATATAATGTTATTGTGGTTTCTCATTCTAAATTAAATGAAGTATAGCTGTCACATTCATACATGAACTGTCAAAATGAACAGGATGGCGATTGCGAGCGAGTTAGACAATAAGCCTACAGCATGGAATATGCATGGATTGGTCCCTCTAACACTTCTATAAATAACTGTTAGTGCAAGTTTCTACTTCGACACACACAAAGCGAACTTCGAATTTATGACCTCGGAGTCCCTGGGTCTCATTCGCTTTTAGCAATCGCCGTACAATCAATGAGGCTTGGAGGAATCCGGAGAAAGTTTGAGCAAAGGTACGTGACGCTAATATCAGGTTAGTGTTTACTGCGCGCGCGCAGACAGATGCGACGCTGCGCGGAATATGGAAACAGCCTGGGTATTTCAACAACGCGACAAATGTTGGTGACATGTGACGATTCTGTTAAAATCGACGTAGAATATATGCCGATTGGGTTCATATTGAATCTTCTTTGTATTAGCCATTTGCCATTATTTGGGGTCGGCTCTCTTCGTTCTGCGGCGCCAGGACAGTCGGTCCTGGGTTGTCGAAATATTTATTTGGGCAAGCTTTAAGTTCTTGTCCACCGTGGACCACCATGGCTTGTGGGCGTCCTCTGCTTTTCCTATTATTTGGCAGTGCTAGGGCCTGTTTCACGACATGGCCTTCCAGGAGCCATAGTAGGCGGCTTTCGGTGAGTTTTTCTGCTTCTTGGGTTCATTATGGTGTGTCTACTCTTGCTTAATACCTGTGTCCTGTCAATCGTTCTAAGGTCAACTGGAAGAAATCCCTTGTAGGGATAAGTTCGCCTTTGTACATTTGTGTGGTGGATTTACCTTTTTCATGTGTTTTATGTACAATAAAGAGTTATACATACATACATACATATTGAATACGCATAGCATTTCAAATTGTCGGCGATAAATGACGATTCAAAATGCAAGGCGTAGTCAATATGAAGCCAACCGGCGTAGATACTAGTCGAGTTTGCAATGTCACCGACAATTGTCATGTTGGTAGAATAGGGGCCTGGGGACCGATTTTTGAAAGCACATCACTCGAAAGTACCACTCGAAATTGGTATAAATCTGTTTATATCTTCAAAACTACGGCTCTAATCAAATTTTTGACTAGTCCACATGATTAATGAGAGCCGTAAGTATCTTCTAAGCTACTCATATTTCAAATTCAGCACAATTTTTCACCACTTTCGAGTGCTATTTTCACACATGTGCTTTCAAAAATCGGGCCCCAGGCCTTATCGCGCTTCTACATTACTCCAAGTTTCAAGTATCATGTGTCAGAAAATGACGTTCTGTAGGTGTGGGAGGGGGTGAGGCAGGCGGAGGTGAATTTTTACATAGGTACATACATTATTACATAGGTACATAAATCAAGTCATTATCCCTTATGGGGTAGACGGGACGTAGGGTAACAAGACCTAAAGGCCGCGTTTAGTTGTGGGCGAGGTGGAAAACGGAATCAAAATAGTTATGGATTGCTAGCCGCATCGCCTATAAACATGATGTAAAGGGATAAGTCCGCCTTTGTGTATCCCAGTGTTTGTCAATTGTATTTGTCTCGATTATTTTGCACAATAAAGAGTTTACATACATACATGATTCCCATTCTCGCCCATTCCATCGATGGGCTTTTACCATCTGCGCGGGAAGAAAAGCAACTAGTACTTACATTCTATGTTTTTGGATAAATTAAAACGGAAAAGAAGATCTATGTCAATTTTGAACACAAAAAACTTCTAAAATGAGGAATTTTGGCACCGAGTAAACGGGGGAAACTGTTGTTTTGTTATTCTTCTGTGTCAAATTAAAGTTAAGCACGAGATTACTACTTTTGATAACAGCGCCATCTCTTAATTATGAGAGTACTAAATTAAGGAAGGGACCAGGGATAGCAGTCAATCAAGTGAGTTACTAGCTCAGCAGTAGGCGCTTGTCGCAGACAGTTCTCAGCATTATCGCTAGATGGCGTACCAATGAGATACTTTCCAGAATTTTAATTGCAATTACAAATACGAGCAATACATGCTTATATTGTATAGTAGGAAATTGATTAGATTTTCTGTCTCACATAACCCCTGAGATCCATCTCCACCACAATAAATCATGGACTATACCATCTCCAATTTGAGAAGTTCGCTGTACACGCTACGTGTTAACGCAAAGACTCAATAGGTGGCGCTGTTTTAAAGAGCACTAGAATTGCATATGTAAGAGATAGATGGCGCTAGGAGGACACTAAAACTTAACAAGACAGCCGTTGCTTCACGTTACGAGAAGTCCCAATCCATTTCAGCTGTAATTAAAAATTAACAGCGTAACTTTATTTTATTACTGAGGAAATTTAAGTGGCATTTTGTTTTTGGTCGGTTCAGCATTTGTTTGTATCTCCGAATACCGATTCGACTTAGCATTATTATAGTACGCGAATGCGATGACCTCTGTGGCCCGAACTTTATGTCATTCGAAAGTACCATTCATAAGTAGTGAAAAATTGTGCTGAATTCGATATATAAAATAAATATATACTATGTCCAGAGTAGAAGAAAATTAAGTCCTAGTTACCGCTCTAATTTAATGTTTGATTTCTTTTGTTACCTGTACTTACTTTTTATGTCGACGCGCAAAATTTTCTAAATAAAATTAAAATTAAAAGTTTAATTCATAACATTACAAAAATGTCCCTAAGCAATGGTATAATTTACAAATTCGGCAAGTGAACATAAAATCCAGTGTTAGCAGAGCCCAGCCTCCTAAGCAAAATGTAGGCAGTGTGAGGTCAGTTGTGTATTGGTAATTAATTACACCAGCGGTTCTCAAACTTTTTCGGTGACGGAACCCTTTTAGAAAGCGAAATACTTTACGGAACCCTAAAATCAGAATGAGAGGTGTTTTGAATTATTTCGAAATGATTGCGGAGCTCTCACGACGACTTCGTGGAACCCCTACGAGGGCTTCGTGGAACCCTAGGGTTCCGCGGAACACACTTTGAGTATGGCTGAATTACACACACAGACAGACATAAAAAAAGTTAGATTTTGTATCTGTGAAAATTTCAACTGTCTAACTATCACGATTCCTGAGATACAACGCGGTAACAGACACACGGACAGTGGTGTCAGTAATAGGGTCCCGTTTTTACCCTTTGGGCACGGAACCCTAAAAAGTTAAGTAGAATAGAATAGAATAACTTTATTTCGCTTGAAATATGGTACATAAGGTGGTACATCACAATACAATTAACGGCTCGCATATTTCACCAGCATCTGGCATGCAAAATCATAGTAAAATATTAATTACAAAATAGAAATCAATGCCAATCTAAACAATAATCCAATAACAAAACAATAATAATTAAATCTATGGCAAAAGAAGAAATCTATGTCAATCCAAGCCAAACCAGAATCTAATAATACAGTAATAATTCAATCCATGTCAAAAGAGAAATATATGTCAATCCAAACCATAATACAATAATATCTAATAATATAATACAATAATAATTCAACCTATGTCGTAAGAAGAAAAGTATTCAGTCACAGACTAGAAAGCCTTTAACTAAGTAATGCTTTATTGTCCAAAAATATAAAAAAGAGACCACAAGTTAAGTTCTCTAACCACAAAGCTTATCCGGTCCTCAGTTTACACCCGCAACCCCGGAGGGATCGCAGATGCGTTGCCAACCTAGAGGGCTTAGATAAAATGCCTCTTGTGCTCGTAATTTCCCCGGCTGTTTTACTCTCCACACCGGAACACAGCAGTGCAATCACTGCTGCTTAGTGGCAGGATTAGCTAGTAAGATGGTGGTAGCGATCCGGACGGACCTAGCTAATACTAATACAACTCAAAAAGTGCAAATTTATAGGAGAGATATTTTAATTTTGAAAAAAAAATACCCTTCAGCGTAGAAGGCATACAAACGAATACAAACCTGATTTAAAATAAGTCAAAAAATCAATCTTTCTTTATGGTATTTTCATTCTTACCTGTCCTATTTGGTAAACAAAATTCTAACCTCAAAACGACTCATTTTTGTTATTTTTTAACCATTTCATCGTAAATAAAGGAACTGGAGATAAAATATCGGCAATTTTTTTTACAAAATATTGCCTCAGGTTTATTTGATAACATAATACACCTTATCTTTACAAAAATTTGTACATTGAGGTTAGAATTTTGTTTACCAAATAGGACAGGTAAGAATGAAAATACCATAGTTATAAGGTCAATGTGGGGAAGACCGGCATACTTCATTTTTTTTTCACTTCGGAGTGATCTAGCTGCGTTAATTATTCACCTACGTTACCGCTTGTAATCGCATACGATGAAGAATTTCATAAATAATGGTTGAGCTATAGTGACAGATCATTTTAATCACAAATTAAGCAGAAACAATGGTATTTTTAAAAATTCGGCGAGTAGACGGACTTCCCGTGTAGTTTAAGGTAAGTCCGTCTAGTAATGATATCAGCCAAACTATGGGTGCTTATATGTTAGTATTCGAATCCTTAAAAAAATGAAACAAGACGATTGAAAGTGTACTTTCAACTTATTAAAATAAGGTTTAGATTCGAAATAAACACAATTTTTCGAATTCAAAGGCAAGACCGGCATATATTACGTAAATGGGGTGGTAAACCTTTTTTGGCAAATAATTATATTATACGTACTTACTTATTTTTAGGTTTCCCAAATAAAATATATTAGTAATTTTGTATAATATGTATAATGTCGTCACCTAGCACTGATAGCAGAAGCTTTGCTTAGTTTGTGCAATGTTGAAAGGATTTATCTATGAAATTTTACCTTATGAAATCTTAATAATAATTGAAGTCGTAAAAATAGTTGGTAACCTCTGATTCCAGGGAAGTCCGGCATATGATGGACTTGCCTTGTAACATAGTAGACGGACTTTCCAACTTAACGAAATTTTAATGTGATAAATGATGGAACGTATAATTACAAAACTAAGCCAATTTCTGATAATTTAAACACAGAAGAAAGATAGCCGGTTCTTGTATTACATATGTAGTTACTTTCTGGCGCAAAATCTTGTCACCAACTATTTAAAAAAAATATATTAGCAGAGACCGTCGTACTATGACTTCGAGTTCCATACACGTGATGACTTGTTTAGGCGGATTTCTCTGAAGTTTATTGTCACAGCGTCATCTAAATTAAAGTGAGGGAACTAGCGCGACAAACTGCTTTATATACTGGACGCTAAAGCGGAAAACGCTTTCAAATTCAAAAGTTATAACGTGTTGACGGACTTGCCTTGTAGACGGTCTTACCCACATTGACCTTAACTTATATTTTTAAAAATCAAATATTCTTTGAGATAGAGATCAGGTGCCACGAAAAATTAAAAATAGCTTAAAAGTGAGTGATGAAGGAGTACGTCTAGGTACTGTCCTTTGGAGCTGTGAAAAAATCAAACTTCTAAGTCAACGCAATCAAAAGATACAGCCGTTTATGCCGCAAATTTCCGCAAATTTTCGAAACATGCAAGGTAAACAAAACCTAAAGGGTACTTCCCGTGAATATTAGAATATTTTTTTTATATTTTATTATTATTTTCTAGGGTTCCGTACCCAAAGGGTAAAAACGGGACCCTATTGCTAAGACTTCGCTATCCGTCCGTCCGTCCGTCCGTCTGTCACCAGGCTGTATTTGAAGAACAGTAGTAGCTAGACAGTTGAAATTTTCACAGATTGTGTATTTCTGTTGCCGCTATAGGTAACAACAAATACTAAAAACAAAATAATAATAATAATTAAGGGGGGTTCCCATACAAAAAAAGATGATGAATGATATTTTAGCCCTTTTTCATGGCTACCACTCGCGGAGCTAGATCTCAAGAACCGTAATAGCTGAGTTGAAATTTGCACAGATTATGTATTTTTATTGTGGCTGCAACAACAAATACTAAAATCAAAATAATAATAATAATTAAGGGGGGCTCCCATACAACAGAGTATTTCTGGTACGGAACCCTTCGTGCGCGAGTCCGACTCGCACTTGGCCGGTTTTTTTTTATTTGAGCCCGTGAACTTAGAATCTTGAAATTTGGTACGAAGCAACGTCTCATAGCACAGATAAAGGAAAATTGCGAAAACCGTAAATTTTCTATAGGATTGTACGGAACCCTCGGTGCGCGAGTCCGACTCGCACTTGGCCGGTTTTTTTATGTGATAGGAGGAAAGCGAGCATGCGGTTCACCTGATGGACTGATACTGCCCGCTTATTACGTAACTCGCTCGCAATCGCCATCGTGTTCATTTTGACAGTTCTTGTATGAATGTGACAGCTCCCTGATTCCGATGCCAATTGTCAGCCCATACAGAACTGTCAAAATGAACACCATGGCGATTGCGAGCGAGTTAGACAATAAGCCTACTGCACACAACTGCGAAGCAAGTAGTGTATAATTGGGGGACCTGGATCAAACGAGATCCAGGATCCCCCAATCATACGTTATATTGATTACTGATCATGAATCAATACATTAATACATGTCAATCGAATTATCTGTTGAGCATATAATTACAGTACAATCCGATAATCAAGTGCTAGTTCAATCAAAAACTACTTCAATTAAATTCTAGTTCTAATACACTCTGAGCCAGAACCGCCACAAACACCCTCGATCACAAATACTAGTCTTGCTTTATTTACGAACTTTGAATAGTGAAATAAAATGCACTGATATTTATAATTAAAATCGATCCCCCAATTATATGTTATAATGATTACTGATCATGAATCAATATATTTATACATGTCAATCGAATTATCTGTTGAGCATATAATTATAGTACAATCCGATAATCAAATACTACTTCAATCAAAAACTACTTCAATTAAATTTTAGTTCTAATAGGTACACTCTGATGTCTTTGGTTATGGAGCAAACATATATATTAAGTCAACATTTTTTTATACAATCATATTTATCATTCAAATACTTACGATATTAATTCTTTATTAGCAATAGAGAAAATGCAAGCTAGTGCATTCGTGATAATGGCGAGTTGTTTGACGAATCATTGAGACGTAGTATAAACAACGGCTCAGGTGAGACCGAGTTTTTAAGCCGTCATCTTTCACTAGCGATGCTATAATATGAAACAGGGATTCAATTTTGTTATTTTTTTTATTTAATCAATAATTTTTTGTTTATATATTTATTGTAAGAAGAGAATACTTAATGGAAGGTTTCGATATGTTTCACGATAAATTGCTTAATATAATTCAATAAGCTGCTTTTGAAGCACGAAACGGGTAAGATATTAAATAGGTAATATGTTATAATTATTGTGTAACATCAGTGAGGCATATTTCATGAGACTAAATAACCGTTGTCCATTCTACTAGGTATTCAATTTGGACTGAAAGCTCCATCAGAAAAGTATCCAGCCTACCCTAGAGCAGAATCTGCTGCACACCACTATGCAACAGACCTACCTTGCTTACCAGTTACTATGCTGACTATGTTATATTACGTGTCTTACGCAGAAACTTATTTATTTCATTTGATTCTTGAATAGTAATTTAATTACGTAATTCTAAATTGAAGTCTAAATTTATTTATTCAGCGTTCAGACTCGTAATTATATAAGATTATTAACGTTATAGTTAACCATCTGAATTATTATAAATAAAACATATCATATTACATTAACTGCTTTATTTTTAATAAGTAGACAATATAGTAGTACATTATTATACTTAACTAGCACATTTTAGTTATTCTCAAATCCATATCATCCTGAATTTTACTTATGATATCTTTAGTTGCGCTATATACGTCATCAAATAATATACCCTTCACAACATATTGGGCGCAGATTTCTGCTTCACAAGTACATATTGAATGTTCAGATTTCGGTGGGTTCTTGGCGTCATAAATTTCAATTTTAATTATTTTTGTCGCATGTTTTACAGTTCTTTTTATGTATGAAGAATATGGTAGTTCGCTTCTGGTTCTCTCGCGAGAAGCAGCATCGTGAGTGGTAGATCTTTGTTCCGCTCCATGCGTAGCACGCTGATCCGCTGGTACAAAATTAAAGAAATCTTCTGTATCCTGTAAAGAAAAGACATTCAAAATTTTTGAACCAAATAATTGTCAGTAAAATCGATGTCTGATAACAATTAATCGTAATTTATCGATAACAAAATAATTCATGACTAAACGATATTAACATTAAAAATCGAGTATTACAATAAAGCTTGCATTGGATTATTACTATATAAATAAATATCAGAGACAATTGATGCCGATTAACCTAGGCCTAAAGTAAGCTAAGCTTACGTTACAGCTACTAGCTGACGGATAAACATACTTATATAGATAGATATTGTGATAACTTGAGTTTTTATATACAAAAGTTTGTATATACAAATCTATTCGCTGGTAGGTAATGCTAATATTTGTACTTAATTTGGATTTAGAACTTGATTTAAAATTGAAAGAAACAAAGTGTTTCTAGGACATTACCTGAACAGCTGTCTCCGAACGCTTGAGTGATGTAGCTAGATGATAGTTCATGAGTTTGAATGTACGGATAAAAGCTTAAAATTATATTTTATTGGTAATAAGAAAGATAAAGTTGGATCAGAGCGCAAGAACCCATGCTTACTCACGCATTAACCTAGAAGTTTAAAATAAGTTGAAGTAGACCTGGCTACGACGTCGGAGCCTTGCAATATATACCTACTTAAATACTAAACACTTTACATATTTATTAAACACCCAAAGCTCAAGAACAAACTTTAATATTTTTCATACATAATATCTGTCTCAACGGGATCGAATCCTGGAACCTCAATCTTTGTAGCCTGATTCTCTAACCACTCAGCTGTCCGCTCATCGGCATGGATATCGATTATTATTAAATAATAACGAGTATAATAAAATAAACACTCACCGACATTACTGAACTGCTTACCAGTGTATTGCATGAATACTAATCGTTAAATGTTCCCGATTTTTTGTTATTTATATTATTTTTTAAGTATGAAAAAGAAACCACAAGGTTTAATATCGGTTAGTAAAAACGTTTGATCGTTAATATGAGTCCTAACCATATATGAAAGATGTCGATGCTAAATGAGTCTCAATGTTTTGCAATGTTTGCATTTGTATGCACATACACTGAATTTGGAGGTAAGTAAGTATGTCTGTTTGTTGGTCCCGTATATGAAAACTAATAAACGTTTTTATTTTATTTCGTACAATAGGTTACAAACTAAAACCAATCGTGAAGTAATATTAGTTAGTAAATCTGTATTGGCCAAGCAAAACAATAGTATTAAACTATGCAAAATCATCGTTCCCCTTTAAGACTAAGCGTTAACGCAGAAGTTTAAGATTACACCGCTTAAAAGGGTTACTGCTGATACATGGTAAGACCTATTTTAAAATCATGTAAATACTTTCCGTATAGGGAAGATATTCATGAGGATTAGAGCGTACTTAAGCGGTTGATTAGCGAATCTAGTGCATCATTTATCTCGTCTACAACCATCTCCTCATCTCCTAAGCTGAAGGATCATCATCAAAAAATGTAAGTGTCTATCTTATTAACCAAATGTACTTATTAAATTGTGTAAGCATCATTACGATCGAATAGTCGATTCGTTAGTACCCACCCTATGAAGCTAGGTTGTGGGTTCTGAGCTGATGAATGTTTATTTATTATTGATTTATTCGAATAGATAATCTAGAAGAGTTAATTACTTTGAAGCTTCAATTATGTTGTCTAATAATTTAAATGTTGCTGTTTTTTATACATTGGAGTAATTAATATTATCAATAAAATTATTCGTCATTCGAATAGTAGTGTAAATATTGTAATTTGATAGAGTTATGCTAACCGATTCTAGGTTTCAATATATAAATGATACTGTTTATTAAATAGAGTAATTTAAATTAATATCAACAATAAAATTATGGATCATTCGAATAGCGGTAAAGAATAATAGTTTAATGATGTTGTGTTATTATGCGTCATTCTTATAGTAGTGCAAAATTTTATAATTTCGTGGAGGCTTGCGCTAGTAAATTGTATGTAACAAGACGAATGACGATGCTTTTTAAATATACCTCTACCTTATTTAAATACTTACTATAAAACGATAAGTAGGGTCAAATATTATAGACCACTTAAATACCATAGTTAAAATGTTTTAATATTTATTTCAGGTCGAAGTATCGCTCTAACAACGCCGAAACACTATTTCCATCGGAAGACGAGTCAACAATGCAGACCGAATCGCGTGAGATAAGAAAGAGGAAGCATAGCAAAACGTAAGTATTCAATTTATCTTTTGATTCGAGTCGATACTAAAGATTATTCTGTATTATTGAATGATGTCGTTTAAATGTAATCAGTTCCAATCAATATTTTAATTCCTTTAAATGAATATCCGCTAGTGTAGTTAAGTCTCTGCAAAAATATTATTAGCTCGATTTAATTTAACAATCACTTTTATTTTTTCAGATTGAAACATTCATCTAAAGCTGTAGTTTCTTCATCAAGCTCTGAAGATGAAGCTGCGAGACCGACTGAATCGAGTGAAAAAAAGAAAAACCAAGCAAAGTCACTACAATCATCTTCAAGTGCTTCAAAAAAGAAGGTCAAAATTAATCCCGTAGCTGTGAAACCACACCGCACAACTGCTACGGAGCTTTTTGGAAGCGATAGCGAGGATGAGAAGCGATCCTCGAGTATCATCCCCACGTCTAGTAAATTACGGTCTTATATCACGCGAAGACTAGCCAAGGGGTTTTCACGACAGGAGAATCATTCAAAAACAGGTTCGCACTTTATTGAACTAAAAGTTTACAAGTGCTCCGAGATTCAAAACATGTTACCTGTTAATAGATGGCGACAAGCCATAGTTAATATAAAAACTCAGACGGATGATAATACTACAGCTTGGCAGCACTTATCAGACTTTATTACATTGACTCGTAGGGAATATAGAACTTGTACTCCGATATTTATTAGCAACTACTATTAATGTTTTATTTTTATGTTTTCTTTTTATTCTTATTGTATTTAATGATCACGAAATTGGTATGTTATTCATGATTAGTGCATTATAGAGCGGGTTTACCAACATAGTGTTAATATTAATTTATACCTTTATTATTAACTATGTATAAAATATGTATGTATGTATGTAAACTCTTTATTGTGCAAAATAAAGAAGACAAAAATAAAAAATATTTTATTGTATCAAAAACAATGTAAAAAAAAAAAATACACAAAAAGAAAACAATTTGTCGAATAATCCATCCCGCGACATACCCAGCACAAAGGTGCCCCCTCACCCTCGCAGCATTACCACGCTGTACTATGTATTAGATAAATCTATGACTAAATACTATCAATAAAATCATATTTTTGTTTACAGCTCCGCCTACTTACCTCGACTCATTCAGCAATGTTTTTATGCGATGTGATCATTGTCAGATTGAGATGGCTATAAATAAATACAGATTTCATTTAAGAACAAATTTGCACAAATCAAATTGTTCATCGGAAACCGCTTGTAAACATATTGAAATAATTGGCACAACAGTTAGAAACAGAATTGCTACATATCGCTTAAACCTTCCTAGGAAATCAAATGCCTTACACTCTAGACTTTCCTATGCGGGATTCGAAGTGATATTTTATACCTTATTAAATCCGCATTATTGAAACATGATTGCGTTAAAATGAACAGCGAGCTGTTTGTTCATTTTACATTACCGAATTCATGTAACCACTAGCTTTAGTCTTTTAACACAAAATATAGTATCGTATTTAAAAGCACAAATTTGAATGAATTATAATTATATGACTATGATTGAGAACTTAAAAAAATATACTTATAGGTACTATAATAGGCAGATAGACTAGCTCCACTTCTGCCAAGCTTATCACACATAAATATAACAGTGGGACGGACTGAGGCACCGACTTCAACATATAAATAATTAGGTAGCACTTACCGAAAAATAATTTTAATTTGACATTTTTAAAGTAGCGAATTGAAGGCGGTTCTATTTTTTATTTTAAATTTTTTTTGTACAACATTTACTACGAATAAATATTTCATTTCATTTCATATCATATGATAGAAGATTTTGGTCGTGTAAATCTTGTAATAGAACTAAACGGATTAAATATACATGTATTAAAATAGTGTAAATTAATATTATATCTATTAACTGCTTGTTGCTCGTTATTATAGTCTACACTCCAGTCTGATATACTATAGTTCCTAATCCTAGCACAAATGTCAATGTTTAATTCACTAAATACACGAGCTTGCGGGTCAGGATCGCCTTTAAACACTTCATCTAGGAAATAGTTCCTCATTTCCAGAACCTCATGCGATACGGAATATTCCGGCTGCTGACTAGCAAGCTCTGTCAGATGCTCCTTCCATCGATTGTG
Organism: Pandemis heparana; assembly: GCA_963854515.1. Lineage (NCBI taxonomy): Eukaryota > Metazoa > Arthropoda > Insecta > Lepidoptera > Tortricidae > Pandemis > Pandemis heparana. The sequence continues at coordinate 7,114,731 of OY978030.1, read as the reverse complement.
TCCGTAGTCAGCGGTGATGTTGAACCGAGTAACGTATGCATTTCGCATACTCAACTCCACCCATGCCACAGTACTTTGCGAGATATCCTCATACCCTCGGCCTATGTAATGATAGGCCTCGCAGGTTAATTTCAGCAGGTGATGATGCTCCTCGCAATACCTATTCCGTAGTTGGGTGTAATTGAGGCACGGTCTGCCATAAGTGTTAGCCTCACACTTTCTTAAGTCTTTAAATTTCAAGCTATCTAACCGCTTGTTAATATAACACTTAATGGGAAATATAAACGACATCGTTACACTGTTTAATAGTCTGTCTTTGTTATACACTCCCGTGATCAGCGCTGGACGGTGCTGAATGATAAATATGGACAGGTTTATCATAGAGAGCATAATGCACACATAAACCTTATTTTCGTTTCCAATTGCTCTTGTCTGTAATATAACACATCCCCATTTAAGTTTTACACGTTCCTCGATCCATCGTCATCGAAAATTATATATGATGTCTAGAATTATGTAACTCCTGCTTTATAAGCGTAGTAATCTTCTCATTTAACATAACAGCCTACTGTGCAAGCGTTAGATCTGTTGAAAATAGGACTCTTATCTATTAAGAAATAGCATCAAAATCCGTTTCATAGTTTTAAAGATCTAATCATACATAGTTGATAGTTGCTAACGAATGCGGGTAATAACCTTTACGCATAGCTTTATTTAATACTAGCTGATGTCCGCGACTTCGTCTGCAAAGAATTCGTTTATCACTATCCCGCGGGAACTACGCAATTTTCCAGGATAAAAAGTAGCCTATGTGTTATTCCAGACCATAATTTATCTCTGTTCCAAATTTCATCCAGATCCGTTAAGCCGTACTGGCGTGAAAGAGTAACAAACATCCATACATCCATACATCCATACTTACAAACTTTCGCCTTTATAATAGTAGTAGGAAGTACATAGTTAATAATATTCATAATACACATACAGATTCTGTACTCTTTACATGCAGCAATGACGAAGCTTGCCAAATGCTGGCAAACGTCTCTATTAATCATCGATCGGGGTTTTAATTGTTACTATAGATTGACGCCATCTGTTAACCGGTAACACCTTCTCAATCTCACTGCTCTTATATATTTTTTAGGTCTATGTAATGTGATCCGGTTTTGAGGGATGGGTCTGTCGTGAATTCGAACTCGAACCCGATGATATAGGTTTTGAAGTAGGTAAATAGGATTGATGTAGGTTTTTATACAACCCGATTTCATGTTTGTATTATACGCCTTCAGCATAGAAATCATTCAGTATTTATTAGAAAACTTTTCATTTAAAACAATGTGATCAATAACAAGTGAGTACTTATAGAATATTATTCGGAATCTATCGAGCTAAGTTCTAAAGTTACACTATACATCATTTAAATTAAACATTTACGTTTTGATGCTTCTTGCGTGCTTGCTTTTTTTATTTTCGCGCGTCTCAAGAGGTATCACCGATTCGGGCTCAGACCCGGATTAATTGATTGATTGTTGGATTGATTGACTGATTCATGGATTCGAATATTGTTCCGAGTATGGTTCTACATGAAACTTATGTATAAAATAAAAAGTTTTAAAGAATACTTATATGATTTCATACTCAAGAACTGTACTGAACTCGGTAAGAGTATCGGAGGGGAGGAGGTAGTCAGAAACAGGAACCAAACCGTGGGTCACAGGAACTCTGAGTTATGCTTTAAATAATGTTCAAATCATGTGTGTATACAAAATACTATCTAATTTTCATTTGTGCATCGTATACATAAACGTTAATAGCATGCTGGAAAATAACTTCTAGCTTCATATACATATTGGTCAATATCCGCTACCATCTTTTCGTATTAGAATAAACTACATAAAACTAGTCTTCACTCGCGAGTTTGCTGGCTCACAAGAAGTATGGAAAAAATAACATTAATGTGTCGTACAGACAGACGAGTATTATCTTTGCAGCATAGTTGTAAACACAGTCGGCGTTATCTTACTGCCGACGCAGCATAATTATTTTTTCTTATAAGGAATGTTAGCTCTCTTTGAAATAAATTAGCGATTTTGAACTCTGACGACCAGCATTCCGATTAATATAAATTATAAAAAAATTCACTGAAATAATTCATAACTTATTTTCTAAGCGAGCGGTTCTCTATCACTGAAAATGTTGGTAAGTAAAGTGAAACAATTTAACTTTTTCTAGTGAATAAGCTATAATTATTATTTCCATTTCTCAATTAAATATTAGTCATAATTATTACTAAAGGCTCCAACTATGTAATTTCCAGATAAAAAGTATTCTACGTCTTAATCGAACCATAAACTCTCTTATACATAAAACTCACATTAATATTATTGCTTATTCGGGTTTTCACGATACGGAAGATCATCTCTTCAATTTTATTCCATCGAGTCAGCCGCGAGAACATTCGGCCGAACCACGAATGATGGGATTAGCTCGTAAAAGAAAACCAGAAATTCTATGCTTTACTCATACATCAAAAAACCAAACCGGGGTGTCGCTACTAAAATAATCAGAATAGAAATATTTGATGCTGATAAATTTGATCACAGTGATCAAATCTGTAAGTGCGAAGTCGGATTGTGTGCTCAATACTCGGTAAAACGTCTTGACGGATGATACTTACCAGACTGTGCGAAATATTATCAATAGAATTGAGGAGTCTCTATCAGCGGACTCCTATAATAGTTATACGTTATTGTAATGGCGAAGTATTCTATAAATACTGTACTGCGATCTTTCGAACGACGAAGTTGAATGTTGAATACATGTTTTGAATAGATGATTGTTAGTATGAACGATCTCTCGAATAAAGAAATTGAATGACGAATACTAATTTGAATGATGATTGGCGCATCTTAATTTCTTCTGATTGTGATCTTATATTTAATTTTGAAGAATTGCATAAAATGTTTAATAATGTCGGCAATCCGTATATTAAATGTATTAAACAAAAAAAGGTATGCTTTAAAAAATTTAAGCGTATTAGACAGTTATACATAGAATATAACAATCTTATTAATAGTTAAATAAATGGTTTTAATTATTATTGCAGCATTTTATTTCAATATTGAAAGTTCATAAATAAAACAAGACTAGTATTTGTGATCGATGGTGTTTGTGGCGGTTCTGGCTCAGAGTGTATTAGAACTAGAATTTAATTGAAGTTAAGTAGTTTTTGATTGAACTAGCTTTTGATTATCGGATTGTACTGTAATTATATGCTCAACAGATAATTCGATTGGCATGTATAAATATATTGATTCACGATCAGTGATCATTATAATGTATAATTGGAGGGGTCCTGGATCTCGTATGCTTTTAAATACAATACTATATTTTGTGTTAAAAGACTTAAGCTGCTGGTTACATGAATTCGAACGATTAACATTATGAATAAAATAATTTCGTAATAGCCTGTAGATCAGCAGTACTTGCTTACGAACGTGAGGGAGTACAGGTTCTGTACTCTTTACATGCAGCAACGACGAAGTTTGCCAAATGCTGGTAAGCTTCTGTATTAATCATCGATCAGGGTTTTAATTGTTACTATAGATTGATGCCATCAGATTCAGATTCAGATTCAGATTCATACATTTATACCTAAAGAAATAGCAATTATTTGCAAAAAAGGTGTCATTGTGTTGTTGATTAAACCGCCTTATCCATTTTATAATTTAACTAAGAAAGAACGGTTGCAAGCCTCATGGATAGAGAGAAACAGAGGAATATTACGGTATGAGGGCTATGTGTCATACTTCAATTATAAGAGTTTGATATTTAACTTTTGTAAAAATAAGCGTATTTATACAAAAGGTACTGAAAAAGTGGTAGAAGATAATAGAAAGTGACAATGTATACAATTTAGAAGACTTTAATTGTCCTAATTTAAAAACACTTAGTGAGAAATATTTGATTTCTTCCGACATTTATAATTGTATTAACCGTATCCAAAACATGTGCTTTTAAAAATGTATCTTGTTTAAATAAGTGGTGTGTAGATAATAATATTTTTATGTAAATAAATTAACAATCATATTATATATTTGTGTAATACCAATATTTGTCAACGTAACAGCTTTATAATAAGTATATAATCAAAATGAATATCAGCATAGGAGATATCGCCGAGGCTATCATTGATAAATGTTAGCTTCATGGTCGTCATGATGTCAAAATATTAAACGCTGTGCTAATAACTCAGAGTTATTATAAAACTAAACGTTCACGAATCTTTTACACAGGATTACGAGTAGCAGCTCGAGTAATTAAAATAGATAAATGTTATATAGACTTGCTACCAATCTAATTGGAAGTTTCTAAATCATTACGCTGAGTGGTTACAGAAACCTGAGCATGTTATGTATAGAAATAGTAGTGTTGTGAAGGATATGATGGTGTTCTATTTATTCGCTGCGGATAATAATAAACAATTTGATTATAATGTTTGTGTCTTTAAAAATGTATGTTGTATAAATAAATTATGTAATACTTAATCCTTGTTTACTTTCTTCCTAATGTTAGGAATAAACCTAAAGATATAATTTGATTTTATTACCGTCTGCGAAATTCGAGCATAATAATTATCGTTTATTATACGAACAATACGCTAGACTTCAACAGTCGTATCACAACCGTCATAGTCTAGAACTGCTTCTTGTTTTCGAAGAAACTAATATGAATTCAAATACTTACGTAATTAACATTGTGTGATTGAAAACGGGGAGCGCTGTTTTACAATGTAAGCTAAAGCTTGGTTGTTTAGCTAGTGCTTTATTTATTTATACAAACAATACGCTAGGCTTCAATCAGTAGTATCCCCCACCGTTATTGTGTAGAACTGCTTCTTGTTTGCGAAGAAAGTATCATGAATTCAAATACTTACATAGTCGACGTGCAAGGCTTCAAGGTGAAGGAGAATAATTTTATAATAAAGGAATTTGCCTTCGCTGCAGAAAATTATGCGCAAAATAGTTTAATATAATCACCGTACCCGTATTCTAAGTTAACAGATGAAGAACGAAAACAGGTGCGGTGCATGAGGAAAAACTGTGGCATAACATGGAGTGAAGGAAATATTGACTATCCAGATTTCAAAGGATATGCGGAGTATTTGTTATTAATATAATATCAGTGCATTTTATTTCACTATTCAAAGTTCATAAATAAAACAAGACTAGTATTTGTGATCGATGGTGTTTGTGGCGGTTCTGGCTCAGAGTGTATTAGAACTAGAATTTAATTGAAGTAGTTTTTGATTGAACTAGCACTTGATTATCGGATTGTACTGTAATTATATGCTCAACAGATAATTCGATTGACATATATTAATGTATTGATTCATGATCAGTAATCAATATAACGTATGATTGGGGGATCCTGGATCTCGTTTGATCCAGGTCCCCCAATTATACACTACTGAAGCAATTCAATGGTGTGTGTGATGTGAAGTTCCCAATACGCACTGGGCCCGCGTGGGAACTATAGCCCAAGCCCTCTCATTCTGAGAGGAGGCCTGTGCCCAGCAGTGGGACGTATATAGGCTGGAGATGAAGAGGAAGGTTATGTATAATACATGCATAAATGCATAATATAGTAGAGGAACGCTGATTGCACACGTGCCAAGCCAGTAGGCTTATTGTCTAACTCGCTCGCAATCGCCATCGTGTTCATTTTGACAGTTCTTGTATGAATACATGAACTGTCAAATTGAAAACGATGGCGATTGCGAGCGAGTTAGACAATAAGACTACAGGGCGGGTCGCTAGTACAGTCTCAAAGCGAAAACGGCTGTCTATAAAAATAATTATGGGTATTGTGTAATTTCAAAGAAGTAGTCCATGTAATATTGAACAAATTGATTCCTGAGCCACTGTGGAACTCTTTTCTTTCACAGTACCTACCTAAATGGCGCAGCGTCACTTCACTACGTTGATTTCATACAGAAAATTCTGATTCTGTTTACATTATAAACTCTACAAGAATCCACGCCGTCTTCATATTGACTACTCATTGCATTTCGATTTGACACTTGTCACTGACAATTGTCAAGTTGTTGAAATAGGGGACTGGAATCAAATTGTTCGATTACTTTCTAAAGTTAAAAACATTAAGTAGGAACTCGATAATTATTATAATTAATAGTGCATTGTAGCAGAAGGGCTTGCCTATTTTCTTTTTTCGTACCTATCCGATCAAAGCTTACAAAATACGTTTCCTTAGGTTTTGATATACATTAATTTGTTAACTACGTTTTTAAATTGTAAAGGTAGGCGTATCAAATAATTAGAAAGTGATGAGTACACAAAGTGTCGCTTTCCGACGAGTAGTAAAACATTGCTTACGCATGCGTATTCGAATTACGCTACAGTACTACAATATAATACCACAAACAATTTTTCTGACTCTTGTAACACTATGACACCCATTCATAGTTTTCATTCATCAGTGGCAGTGTTGCCAAAATAATAAAAAAAATAAAGTTAGTACTGGCTGGTATGATTTCGAGAGGCGCGCGAACGCGTTAAAAAAAAACGAATCCTTCCGCAAAGAATTTAGGAGTGTCGAGACGAAATCGGACTTGGTCGTTATAAATTTCGTGTAAGATAACAATGCGTGCGTGTGGGTGTGTGGTAAAGCGCTGACGAGTATAGTTACGGCACGCAATAACGCTAACAAGCGTGCGAGGGGGAGAGGAGTATGGTCGTAGAGCGGTGTCTCGTTCTAGCGACGGCAACATGGCGCGGACTCGGGCGCAGGCTCGAATCGTATCGCCTACCCACTCAAGGTTCGCTGACTGCCGTTCTTTTGTTTTAAATGTTGCCGTGTGGGGATTTTTCGGGGGAGTCGGGGGATTGTAATTTACTTTAAATTTAATGCGGTGTGCTATTTCTATTTTTGTTATGATGGCATTTGTTTAGTAATTCTTTTGATAATAAATAATTTTGTTCGTGAAGAGGGAAAATACACATTTTTTCCTCATCTTAAAAAAAACAATTGTTTAATAAATTTACAGTCTTTTACCGACTAACAATAAATAATTACAAGATGCGTTAGTATCGGCGCAATTCACGTAAAATCTTTCATCATTTCATTTAGCATTTCCGTTTATATCTTTTTCAATCATACTTAATTTAACCTTTAATAAGTTCACACCAGCTAAAACAAGACGAATTTAATCAAAAACTAAACAAACTTAAATCACTCCGGGCAAAAGACAATTTAAAAAAAATGTGTCAAAATCTGGTCCTCCCAATTTTTAGTGGCAATCTCCACTTCGTTCCGGGAACCCCGAACCGCAGACGAAAACAGCGCCAACCGAGGACCTGCTCAAACCGAGCGTCTGCATACCGATCGTCAGTTTTTTATACGGCGCGTCTGTGTGCGTGGCGCGCTCGTGTGCGCGCTCATTGTGTGCAACAAACAGCCAGTTGAGTCGCGCCGGCCGAATGAGAACGTACTCCGTTTATATCACAACACTTTTCAAAGCCGGTAAACAAAAATAATGACCAGTGTACCTTACGACCGCGAGTGCAAACGACAACAGTGTGTGATAACGAGAATGTAACGTGTGTTGTGTTAGTGATTATCGTGTTTTGGAGTTCGCGAACGCCATGCTTGATGTGTTTAGGTATGTGTTTAATTATGGTCCATCAGTGTTAAACGGGGTCGCTGGCCTGCAGTTTCGCGTTAAACTTTAAACTAGTAGTTTTTAAATTGGTATTTACATATGCGCGCCGGGAATCTTAGGTGGTGGCGCGAGGTGTGAACGTTTTGTGCTTGCATCCGTTGTTTCTATTGAGTTTTATGTGCGTTTGGCGCCGTCGGTCGTTTGTTATCAGTTCTCTTGAAGTATGTCGAGTAATTTATAATGTAATTAATACGTTATCGGCGCCGGTGGTGCCGTGGCGCTGTGAACTTTGCTGCCATAGTTGTTCGGTGGCCAAGTTTCCGAACGGCTCGGATTCCAATTCCGAACGCTGGCAGGCTGACTCGAATGCCGTCGTTAGAAAAAAAGAGGACCATGGACAAGACAATAGAGTTATAAAGATAAACAAAACACGCCCGCGAACGAATCAGAAGCGATTTTAAAGTCCCGCGCTTTTCCAACCGTCGGTCAGACAACAGAATCTAAACATGTAATTTAAAAAAAAAAAGAGTTGACGTTACTTATTTGTAATCTAAATGCATCGATTAAAATTATAAATCGATTTATAAACATGTTTATTTACTTAAAATATTTCGCGCTTAGGTAGGTAGATAGAAGTGCATAATCAATTATGATACCTACCTACGAATTTTTTGCTATCTGATAATACTGATTATTACTTACGTATATTTAGAACGTGATGATTAGGTATGTGAAGTGAGTTGATAGGTAGGTAGGTATTTAAAATACCTAACAGGAAAAAGCGGGGAAATGTAAGTAAGTAGAAGTAGGCAGGAGTTTCATTTAGTATCACGTAATGTAGGCACTTGCATAAGTATTCTTGATAAACGTTTTTGCAAAAAATATAAGGTCGGCGTGAAAATGTAGTCAATATAATTTTTTTATTTATTACACAGTAAATTGATAGATATTTCAACGAAATAGTGGTACCTAAGTAGGTATCAAAAAACAAGCTATTTAATTTACGGATTTGTCGGTGCTAGGTATTAAGACGATTAAGTCACCTTATCTATTAAAACTGTATTAATTACCTGTTTTAAGTCTGTAGGAGAAGTGTAGGTCACATTTTATTGATCATACCACTTGGAATAAGTAGGTAGGTAGATAAAAAACATACTGGCTAAGTGGTAAGTATGCAACACTTCGCATCAACTGTTAAAATGTCACATCGACCATAACTCTTACTTTAACGCTAACTTTATCAATTACCAAAGCTTAATGTTCTGAAAAAACATGAACGTTAGCCATACAGGTAATACAGGCTCACAGTAATTGTGATGCTATAGTTTTTTACGGTGACAGCACCCTAATAAATAACAAATATACCCTACAATACGAGCGCACCTGCTTAACAAAAACCTGCGATGTCCATAACTATTAAAAACATTTTTTTTTTCAAAATTACACGTTACAATTTCATTGAAAATTAAATTGTCTGGTATTACTGGCCATTAAGAACTGCAAGGTATTTTTTTTTTGTCAACCGGCCATAAATAATTCATTGGGCTTCTTAAATTTAAACAAATCGTTTGCGCGGGTGAATATGGCGTTGCGATCAATCTCGCGGAACTTTTTTTATCAGTGAGTCGATGGCCAAAAATAAGTTGGATATCTTTGTATCCAGCCAGATCTGCATCCTAAACCATTTTTCAATACAGGTACCGTGGCACGAGTAAAAAGAAATATTATTTATACGTTTAAAAGAAAAAAAACTTTTTTATTTTTATGGCGCGCAGTAAAATGCGACAGCGGGGTCACGAGTGGCCAGTTTGAAAATCGAGTTTTTCGGATGCTGCAAACGTTTGACATGGTTTTACGATATACCTAATCCTACCTGAGTTCCTTGACATTTCCATTTTCAAACGTTGCAGTTTAATTAAATACGATGCGTTCATTTTATACATTTTATTTCTAATTGTTCATTTAATTTCAAGCATTATCGTAGCGTACAAGCTTGGTGTGAAAAAGACCTTTAGTGGCTCAATATTTAGGTGCTTTGTTTGATTTGAATACCTACCTAACGCAGCAACGTAAAACAGGAGCACTTAATTGGTTTTTACCTATCGACCGTACATATTCCTACGTTTTACCTAATAGTATTAATATCCTCTCATTTACTCACTACTAGGTACCAAATAAGTAAAAAAACGGTAAAGGAAATCCTATAATAAAATTTTGTTTTAGGGTTAAAAAATAACTAGACACAAGAAAAGAACGAAGGATAAAAAGTTCTGTTTCGAAAACAGCAAAGGGACCAACCAAGTTCCGAGAACGACAACAATCGCTTTATTTTGACTTGATCTCGTGAATAATTCAAATAATCGGTAGGTACGCCTCTAGAGTGCTTATTAGAACTAATTAAATGTTTAAGTTTTTATCCAGTTGTAATTGTTTGGTGATTATATCTAACGGCTTAATTTAAGCATTAGTAACCACAACTAGTAAATCCAAGATTACACTGAAAGTAATGCGCTAATTTTCCAAACGTACTAGATCTAATCTAACTAATATTATAAATGCGAAAGTATGGATGGATGTTTGTTTGTTACTCAATCACGCCAGAACGGCCCAACGGATCTGGATGAAATTTGGCACATAGATAGAGAAAAGTCTGGAATAGCACATAGGCTACATTTTATCCCGGAAAATTGCGTAGTTCCCGCGGGATAGCGATAAACGAATTCTTTGCAGACGAAGTCGCTGGCAACAGCAAGTCCTACATAAATCACGTCTTTATCCCTTCCGGTGTAGACAGAGCCTAAGGCAACAAGACCTAAAGGCTACGTTTAGCATGGTTGTCGTGTAAGTGGAAAGGGGAATCAAAATAGTGATGGGTTGCTAGCCGCATCGCCAATTAACATGATTACTAAGATTTTCTCTCAAATGTCACTAGGATTAATCATGGACATAAAGATTAAAGTGCCGATCTCTCAGCGGCGTAACAATATTGTGACATTATAGGCACAATGCCGCGAGCCTTCGCTAGGAAACCCTGGGGCTTAGCATGACGTCTTAATGCGATTCAGTTTAGGTTCGCTCGCTGTCAGATTCATACTAAAAGTGACAGCTAAAACTTGAACTGAGTCGGAATTACGACGTCATGGTAAGGCCTTTGAACTATACACCGACCGCGTATTTGAGTCCTCGCTCGTGCGGCACAGGCGTGCGGGGTAGGCGACAAAGGGGGTCGAGAGAGGTGCGAGCGGCAGGCGCACTACCCGCCCGCACCGCTCTCGGTCCCCTTTGTCGTCCTACCCCGCACCCCTGTACCGCGCGGGCGAGGACTCAGTTACGCGGTCGGTCTATAAGTGTGTCTAAAAGCACAGAAAACATTGATGCCTTTAAGCTACCATGGGCCAGATGAAATTGTGAAAATTCTGTAGTTTCTGTGATGATCTGATGATAATCCTACTTAATATTATAAATGCGAAAGTTTGTGACGATGTGAGTGAGTGTGTATGTTTGTTCCTTCTTCACGCTAAAACGACTAGACGGATTTGGATAAAATTGGGTACGAAGATAGCTGGTACCCTAGATTAAAACATAGGCTACTTTTTATCCCGAAAAATTGTATAGTTCCCGCGGGATAGCGATAAACATATCGATTGCTAATTCTACGCGGACGAAGTCGCGGGCAGAAGCTAGTGTTAAAATAATAATTATTGTTACTTGGTTCCCATATCTAAATAAAGTGTAATGTATAAAGTAAAATTGTGTGTATGCTGTATTTGTGTCTTGCAAAATGAATAAATGTCTTCTTTCTTTCTGTCTTCTTCTTCTTCTTCTGGTGCCATCTTCTATGGAAGGTTGGCGATCATTACGGCGACTTGAACCTTCGACACAACAGCTCTGAACAACGATCGGATCGGTTTCTTTCTTTAGATGTAGTTAAGCTATTGCTGTCTATTGTGAAAAATCGTGATCAAGATAAAAACGATAACCTTCATTTTCGGGTAAGCCGCATAATTTGGCTAAAATGTCCAGTGTGGGATCTAAAAACATTAATCTAACCTAGCCTATGTACCTATATATGTAATTAAATTAACCTATTAATCGCGGACATAAAGAGCCTAGGTGATTAATCGTCTTTGAAAGTGATAGTGATAATTAATTAGTCTCCATGAGATTTATACCCTGTTCAGCTTAAGTCACTATCATTCCCGTCCAATTTACTTTATATACCTACTTCTCATCATGTACCTACTGGTATTCCCCAAATCTATTCTTAATCATGGATATAAAACGCCTATCTCTTTCTCTCAAGCGCCGTGGGAAAGGGACAGAGCATGACCGCGATAAAGGCTGTGACAATAAACCCGCTGGGAACATGCGCAAGAGTGGAGAATGTTAATACGCTCGTGTCGTGATGCGCGCACGCCGCATATAAAGAGGGCGAGAGTTTTTATTATAATAACATTAACATTTAGAAATATAAAAAGCAAAAATTTTTTTTTTGATAAAAAAGAAATGATAAAGATAAAAGAAAATTTATTCATAAATGTTTTTCAAAATTATAAAAAAAGAAAAAGAGAAAAAATAAAAGAAAGAAAGAAAAGAAAAGAAAAAGAAAGTGTAAAGAGTTTACATACAGACATACAATCCTGTGTTTCAGGCGAATGACGAATGTAAAAGGTTATTTGATAATCGAGAACATTTAATCAAGTTTGCCATAACTATATATAATTTTGGAAAAGAGCTGAATACTATACACTATGTTATATGATATTGTATTGTCTTTATATTTGTACAATAAAGCATTACTTACTTACTTACTTAACTAATAAATTAAAAATAATTAATCATTAACTTAAAGAATGCCTTGGATATTTTACATCCTAATTCTATATTTTCCTTTTTGCTATGTCTGTGCTGACTCGAAATATAACAAAACAATATTAAATTATGGCGAACAGGCCCACACTAACACACGAGCTAATAAAATTATAGTAACTTGTTAAAAATTCAATGGAATTCTATACCAAAATTTACATGCGAAATGCAAAGCGAATGAACTATGCATAACTATTGTGCCTACAGGCAGAAGGCATGAAACGTAACTAAATTTACACACAATTATACAATCATTATGCAATCTTTTCCTATCCTCTACTGTGCCTGCCTAATTAAAATTGTCTAGACACAACTTTACGGTTTGCTAGTTCCCTTTCAAGGACCAGAAAAGCACCCAGCAATTACCGTTAATTGTGGCAAACCAATAATTTTTTATCGACATGCTGTCTTTGTCTTTTAATACTCGAATTCTAGAGACGCAATCATAGGCTCGGTGCACTGGAACGCTAAAAGTTAGCTATGTTTAAAAAGATCTTTTAAGTGAAACTTGTTTGACATTTATGACGCCGTTATGTTGGTATTCTTGTTCAGTTTCAAACCAGCCAGTATTGCGTTCGGAAATGAAGCCCGAGTCTTCGTAATTTAAAAAACAAAAAGCGTTAAAAAATTAAAATTGAAATTCCGGCTGTCTATGGTCAAATTGAATGGATGCGTGAATTATGTTCTGAGTTGGGAATGTAACGCGTTTCGAAAGACACGAAATCATTACAGAGATTTTGTCTAGTTTCACGTGCGTAGGATGTTATTTGAGTAAAATTAGTCAAGTTAATTAGACATTTTCGAATTATTTGATGCGTATCGCTATATATCAAGTCCGGCAGACTCGTAATGAGGATTTCCTAGAAAAGATACGGACGGGCAGACACTGCATCCAAAAACATAGCTGTAGAAAAAATACAAACTTAAAACGGTGTTCCTGAAACTTGTCAATGCTCCTTAAACCTTCAGCTGCAAGGTAGGAAGTTGTTTGAAATAACCGAAATGGAGATGCAGAGATAAGTAAGCAGAAACCGGAGCCAACTTTTTTTTTGCAAGGGCGCGAGTTGTCCTTTCGAAAGTTGTACTTTTGTCATTGGGTTTTAAATAAATATTCCGAAACTGATGACACATGCCTTTTGGGATTTTTTGGCGAAAAAACATGGGTCCTGTGGTCTGTTCTCACACATTTAAATATTTTAAATCTTAGGGTCAAGCAGCTATTTAGTTTTATTTAAATTTTTGAATATAAATTAAATATCCGATTTTGTTAATGCAATGAAACTGGCGGTCTTTTTGTTTAATTTATTGAACCAGGCGTTATTTTGCGGAGGTCCATTTTAATGAACAAACTTACAAGTGGCGGCACGTAAGTAAAACGTGGAGGGGATATGCGCTGTATGAAAATGATGTTGTTTTTCATGATGCGCATATCCCCTCCATGTTTTACTTACGTGCCGCCACCTGTAACTTGCTACTCCACTACTCATACGTTGAGTAGCAAAGTAGCAAGGTACATGTTCTTTGTTCTTTTCATTTACGTTACTGACATTCAAACAAATAAAGTAAGACTTGCATAAGTTCTTTATAAAAATATTAAGGTTCAAATACAGTCATATTGCTAATCATTAATTAAATTAAAATGAATTATAACGGCTTAAAAGCTGACGCTTGTTCTAGTACTTTTTAGGGTTCCGTACCCAAATGGGAACCCTATTACTAAGACTCCACTGTCCGTTTGTCTGTCCGTCTGTTCGTCACCAGGCTGTATCTCATGAACCGTGATAGCTATACTTCGGTTTTATTTGCATGAGAAAAAGGTAAACAATTTTGACATGTGTTTTTATCTTTTTATTGCAAAACAGTTTTAAAAAATAAATAACATTAAGATAAGATTACAATTTAAAATTCCTGGAGTATTGTGATTTGTTTTGTTGTGGTTTTATATCTTCAAGTTACCGATTTTTAAACGGGGTTTCTCATTAAAAAGACATGTCAAGATTTAACTTTTTTCTCGTGTTAAAAAGATCAAAGTATAGAAACTAGACAGTTGGAAGTTTTCACAGATGATGTATTTCTGTTAAAGCTATATAACATGAAATACCTACTAAAAATTACAAAATGATCTCATATTGCTTACATTTTGCTCATGAGGCACTCTGCTAACACTGGATTTTATATTCACTTGCCAAAGTAGGGAACCCTCGGTGCGCGAGTCCGACTCGCACTCGACCGGTTTTTTCTTTGCATGTATTTCTAAAAGACATAAGGCCTGTCCTCAATTAAGATGGCGACCGATGTGTCATATGGCGCTTTAGAATTATCGCTCACTGTATTGGTTATACGTAGTTATTAAGTTAGGAATGTTACGTCATTGTAATCTGGACCTTAAGTTAAACAACACAAAGCGTAGACGACCGCGTGGGAAATTTGTAAAGCGATGATAATAATTAGCGCGCATGCGCCCAGTGTGTGGTACAAGTTATAAAAACACGCTTCTTAATAAGCTGAGCGTTTTTTTTTGTTTTTTTTTGTGCTTCACTACATAGTATGAAACAAAGTCGCTTTCTCTGTCCCTATGTATGCTTAAATCTTTAAAACTACGCAACGGATTTTGATGCGGTTTTTTTTAATAGATAGAGTGAATCAAGAGGAAGGTTTATATGTATTATGTACATAATACATGCATAATATACCGTGCGAAGCCGGGGCGGGTCGCTAGTCTTGTATAATAGCATGTACGAGTATGTAGTTTCTGTAAAAATACTGCGCATTACTGTTCGAGTCACGTTTTCTGCCGTTGAATGGTAATTGCAGAATTTGTAATTCCATCGATTCTGAGAAAATTATCTTTCTACTTTATAAAGTACGTATAGAAAGGCTTATAAAAAAAAAACTAATAATTGAAGTATCAAAAACGATGAGAAGCTGTCTTCTCGGAAAAAAAAACGGCCAAAATACATTAGGATTGGATTTTACTTTTGCGTTTATTAGTTGTTCAGGCGGCCATAGATAATGTTACGAAAGTCTTTTGAAAAGTTCAAAATATTAATGTAACAGATGAAATAATAGATAGAGGAACCATAGTAATGAAAGTAGATAAAAAAATGTAGAAGAGCAAAATAAACTATGTCATAGATTTACGTTGGTTTTATTTTCCATCAGGTGACCCGTCTGCCTCTTATATATATAAAAAAAAAAACACGCAGCATGAGACGCAGTACGCAGTATACTTATCTAGGCAGTAACACTTAATTTGAAAATAGTTCTTGTTCAAGTAAGCCTTCAACATTTACACACATACATTTACGTTTATATGGGGCGTGTGAATGGGTGTGTTGGGACCAAATTGGGGACGTTTTGATAAAAGGTCAGATCAAGAGTACCCGAAACCGACGAGCATTGATTGAACATTGAAGAGATTGATGAATGTGGATGAAGCGAAAGAGTCATGATAGCAAGTGGAACAAAGTAGTCGCTGTCTACCCCTGTGGGAAAGAGGTTTGTGCGTATGTAACATTTACACATTTTTGATAACGGCCAGTCTCAATGGCGGTAGAGTTCTTTAACGTGACGTCTCTGTCTGTTTCGTAGTAATAAATAGAGACGGAATCATAGATATCTGACAGTTCAGGAGTGGTGAAACAGGCCCTAATAATTAGGACAATAATTGACAGCAACTAATCCCCCTTCTCTTTCATTAAAGTCATTTAATTAATGACATAATGATGTAATTTTATATTGAATGAATAAATAATCTAATCTAATCTAATCTAATCATTAATTGACCTGAAACAGCCGCGTCTTAGCCTAGACCAAACCCTATGGCCTTTAAGCAGAGGATTATGTGTTATAAGGGATATAAGGTCTCCTGTTAAGTACAGTATGGGAAATGTGTTCACGTATATTGCTTCTCTTAACGCGCAGTGGTAAAAGCTCATCGAGGGAATGGGTGAAAGAATAGGCGATGCGGCTACCAACCAATCACTATTTTTGATTCCCTTTTCCACCTGTACGCGCACATGCTAAATGTTAGGTCTTGTTTCCTTAACCTGTCTACCCCGTACAGGATAAAAACGTGATTTATGTATTGGTGTGGATATGGATATCACTAACAAAGTCGGTTTCCTCTGTCTGTCTGTCCCTATGTATGCTTAGATCTTTAAAACCACGCAGACGAAGTCGCGGGCAGAACCTAGTTTATGATATACTAGCTTCTGCCAGCGACTTCGTCTAAGTATAAATCAAATAAACCTTCCTCTCGAATCACTGTATCTATTAAAAAAAACCGCATAAAAATCCGTTGTGTAGTTGTAAAGATCTAAACATACAAAGGGACAGACAGCGGAAAGCGACTTTGTTTCATAATATGTACTTAGTGATGCGAAAGTGTGTCTGTCTGTATGTTACCTCTTCACGCATAAACCGCTGAACCTATTTCGTTGGTTTAGAGTTAGGAAGTTAGGAAGGGATGGACATCGGATATTTCCTATCCCGGAATACCAAAAAGTTAATGCGCAGACTAAGTTAAAAAGCCGTGGTAGCCTAGTGGTTTGATCTGTGGCCTCTCAAGCAGAGGGTCGTGGGTCCCAATCCGCACTGGGCCCGCGTGGGAACTATAGCCCAAGCCCTCTCATTCTGAGAGGAGGCCTGTGCCCAGCAGTGGGACGTATATAGGCTGGAGATGATGATGATGAATGCGCAGACGGAGTCACGGGCAACAGCTAGTTAGTTTTAAGTTACAAAAATGGTAATTGGATAAACTGTTTGTCCAGCAAATTGCGGTGCCCTTGCAGGGTTTATGTTGGCGCATGTATTTAATAGATTTAAGACCTCTTATACCACATAATTGCAATAAACTATATAACTATGACTAGTATCATATGTATGTATGTATTTATATTAATCAGTACTTGAAACCCAGTAGCTCCCCGATACTAGACAGTGGCGCCCGCGCACTCAACCCTCCAAATTCCGACGCCGAATGTATAATAATCGTTTCACCAACGAGCTCACGCATCACTGGGAACCGGTTCGGTTCAGACGATGCCCGGTACCAGGCGAGCCTCGGTTTGATGCGTACGCGCAAGCCCTTGTTATGATTTCGTGCTTTGAAGCTTCGGGCTTTTTTCATACAACTTCGTACGCGTAGAATTAGATTGAAGAATTGATCTTGATAGTTATATTCTACAATGATTTACTTTGCGACTCTAGGCAGCTACTATCCCACGGAAACTGCAATTTTCCGGGATAAAACGTAGCCTATGTGTTATTCTAGGGTACCAACTATCTCCGTTCCAAATTTTATCCAAATCCGTCCAGCCGTATGCGTGTGAAAAAGTATCAAACATACACACACACAAACTTTCGCCTTTATAATATTAGTGTGATGTGATTTTGAACTTCGGGATCTTCAAAAAACGTGCTCTTTTCTTAAAAGGCCGGCAATCCGTAATCCTCATTATGTCCACGGGTGGTGGTGATTGCTTACCACCAGGTAGCCTGCATGCTCGTTTTCCCCCTATCATGCTAAGGATCTGCTCTGGAAATAAATTACTTCATTAAATTTTATTGATATAAAAGTGAATAACTTTCCGGTCACACCGTTACTTGAAGTTGTTTTTTTTTTATTTTAGTAGAAAAAAAATGTTACTAAAAGATGTTGATACTTGTGCCAAGGCCAGACAATATTGCATATTTTTTTATTAATAATTCCATTTAATTATCGTAATTAAAAACGTTAACTGGCTACTTTATAATTATGATATTTAATACGACTTCACTTACCAAAAGGTAACTGTCTAGTAAACATCTGCGGAATTTATTAAACCATCTTGATCCTTAACTTCATTGATTTTAAGTTGACATTCACATGGTGTTCAAAGTCCAATTGTTTTGCTGCCAAGTCTCGTGGTACAGGGTGATTGCAAAGCTCCGAGGTCCATAATTGGAGGCAGCTACTGGGCTTAAATAGGTTGCTAACAAATGTGGTGTGAATTGGCAGGCTTTGATGATATGACGGATTTATTGGGTTTCCCTATTGAAACAATTGTAATTAACATTGTTTTTATTTTGAGGCGTGTCACAAATTTACAATTGGAACTGTCTTTGACTGTCCTGTGAGATTTTGTAATGCGGGTAAACTGCAATTTATAGGCTCAAATCGAGACCAAAATTATGGGGATTCTGAGGCCTTACCTTGACGTCTTAATGCGTTTCAGTTTAGGTTCGCTCGCTGTCAGATTCAATACTAAAAGTGACAGCTAAAACTTGAACTGAGTCGGAATTAGGACGTCATGGTAAGGTCCCTGGACCTGTAGCCTATTCATTACGTCTCTTATTATGCAGACTTCTGTCACAAAATGCTACAAATCATTTAACTTTGTCTAAAAAATCTGTGACCCTAACTATCCCATTGTATTCTAAGACAGAAAACACGTGTCCTTTTTTTACCAAAATTGTTGTCACATATCTTATATTCTCCCGTATTTAGTTCCATTCTCAACCTTAACGCTATGAGCATAAGGTCGTCAAATATCGCCACCCCTAATTCGGTAGCACATGCAAGGGTGTCGAGTGTCGGGTCACGTAGTATCACGACGTAGAAAAAAGGCGTAGTTACGTCTATGGAAATTAGAACCTAGTTTGTAAACTGATACGGTCAGTTATTGCATGTTAGCGGGTGTCGTTTAGTGTGTTTTGGAGCTGGTCAATATAGGCTGAGTAAGATTCTTGTGAAACTCTTGGGTTATGTTAACGTTTGGTTTAGATTTCGTTTCGTTTGGCCATTGCCTATAATTCTGAAGAACTTACAAATTACACATAACACATTATAGTCACGCGTCGTGCCCATAGGGGTAGGCAGAGACTTTGTTCCACTTGCTACAATCCTGACACCTCTTTCGCTTCATCCACATTCATCAATCTCTTCATACACGCGCGCCGGTTTCGGGTACTCCTGACCTGCCCTATTGCACTACTTACTGCACTTGCTTTTTGCTGCTGCTGCTACTTATATTAAACACTAGTTTATTTTGTTACATACATAATTCACGTGTTTATCCCTTTTAGCATGATTGTGGGCGTATACGTAGAAAGGGGAATCAAAATAGTGATGGGTGCTAGCCGCATCGCCTATAACATGATTCCTAAGATTTTCGCTCATTCCCTCGCTGGGCTTTTATCTACGCACAGCCAAAACTACTAAAGCAGTCGAAATTTGGACTGAAAGTTCGATCTAACGACTTAGGACTACTACTCACTACTACTACTAGGACTGCTTAGGGGGGGACTTGGGTTGATTTCAAGCAATAAAATGAATCTGAATCTGAATCAAAAATCTTCAAAATGACCTCATGTAATTAATGACTAACTAACTAACTTGGCTCAGGGACCCAAATAGGGTCTTGGCTTGGCCTCCGAAACGAGAGCACGCCATCTGTCCCGATCGTGCGCAGCTTCTTGCCAGTCGTCGACTTGAAGACGTCGCAAATCCGCCTGGACACTGTCCCCCCAGCGATTGGGTCGCCCAACCGGGCGGCGACCAGTCGCTCGTCCCACGTACGCCCTCTTGGCAATTAATGACTGTATGATAAAATGTCTGATGGTATTTAGTTGTATTAGATACTAATTTGAGTGAAGTAAAAAGTTAAAAATGAAGATGGCAACATTGCAAGTATAGAAATAGCATAGAAATGTGCTTACAATAGGGAGGGGTTTATTAAAACCGGCCAGGTGTGAATCTGTGTTCCGGTGTGGAGAGTAAGACAGCCGGGGAAATTACAGGCACAAGAGGCATTTCATCTTAGCCCTCTAGGCTGGCAAGGGCAACGTATCTGAATCCCCCCGGGGTTGCGGGTGTCTATGGGCAGTGGTGATCGCTTACCATCAGGTGACCCACTTGCTCGTTTGCCTTCCTATTCGCATAAAAAAAAAAAAAAAACAGATTTACATGTGACGGGCTCCGTACAAATTAAACTCCAGCAAAACACACTCAAACCACAAGATCTTTAGGTAAATCCTAATTTCCACGCATCGATACACGAGCCGGCACGTAAGTCTAGCGCTGACGTTTCACGTGGAGGGAATTTGCGCACCCACGAATACCGTATTTTATACTTCTGCGCATACAAGGTCAGCGCTAGACTTTCGTGCCGGGGGTTGTACGAACGGTTACGGCGACAGTCGATGTCGAATTTCCACCAAACGGCTAGCATCTCAAGAGTCCCGTCCAGTGGCGTAACTATAGGGAGTCAAGGCTGGCAAAATGCCAGGGCCCCCAGCTCTACGGGGCCTCGAACTGGCTTGGCCTTGAGCACAAGGGAAGCTGATGCACTTCTTTATAGTGAGAAGAGGAGGTTGCACACCGTCAAAAAGCGCAAAATCGAATATCAGGGGCACGTGTTGCGCCATGACAGATATCAGCTGCTTCAACTTATATTGATGGGCAAAATACGGGGAAAACGGCGCTCTGGAAGGCGGAAGAAATCATGGTTGCGAAATATTAGGGAGTGGACCGGAATCAACAGTGCAGAGCAACTGTTCCGGATGGCTCAAGATAGACAGAAGTTTTCAGAGCTAACGGCCAGCCTCCAGTAATGGAGTGGCACTTTCAGAAGAAGAATAGTGAGGAAGGGCATCTGATGAATTTGCCGCGGGCCCCTGCCGTTGTATGTAGTTACAGTGGTCCCGTCAGCACCATTTGACAACAGAACCCTAACCTACGTTGTTAACATGCTAATTGTCTACTGATCAGAGTTTCAATTCAATAAACACCTATTAATCACAGTTAATAATCGCACCGGTTACTTTTTCCCCTTAACTGTTACAGGAACTTATAATAAAAACTAGGCTTGCTTGTACTGGCATGTTTTCTTGTAAATTACTCTTGGTAATAGACCGGTTAAGCGTAAACGAAGTGTAATTAACATAATTAATTAACAATGGAGAAGAAATACCTTACGGGGTAGACAGAGCATAGGCTACTTAGGCAACAAAACGTGAAACGTAAACGTGAAAAGGGGATCAAAATAGTGATAGGTTGCTAGCCGTATCGCCTACAACATGATTCCTAAGATTTCCGCCCGTTCCCTCGATGGGCTTTTACCATCTGCGAGATGCTTTTGATCTCTTAGTTAAATTAAATTACATAAATAAGTTTCTGTTAAAAAAATTGGTTGCCTGTAAAGTCGGTATACGGGCGAAAGTTTTACGTGACAACGACTTTGAGTGGTAAAATAATTTTAATGTGAATATTCATTCGTATAGTAGGAAGAAGGATGAAATAATAGTAACAATTTAAAACATTTATTTATACAAAGAATTATATTTAACACTAACTGTGCTCGAGTGGAAGGGACGCGTGCCTTTCACTTTTTATGTCTGTCTCTCTCGCTCTTAGGCGGGCTAACCATGCCCGAGTGGAAGGGACGCGTGCCTCTCACTCGCTCTCATTGTGAGCGCATAACGTGAGCGGAGCGTAACGCAGTTTCTTGAAGTGTCACCCGGCAAACCAATTTATAAGACGTTGTCACGTCAAAAATATTTTTTATAGATATTTATATAAAAACTATCCTATATCCTTCCCCGGGACTGAAACTACATCTGTACCAAATTTCATTAATATCGGTTCTGTGGTTCAGCCGTGAAAGCGTAACAGACAGACGGACAGAGTTTTCGCATTTTTAATATTAGTTAGTTTGCGGGTGGTAGGGCCTTGTGCGAGGTCCGTCCGGATCGCTACCACCATCTTACTCGCTAATCCTGCCGCTAAGCTGCAGAGCTTGAACTGCTGTGTTCCGGTGTGGAGAGCAAGACAGCCGGGGAAATTACGAGCACAAGAGTCATTTCATCTAAGTCCTCTAGGTTGGCAACGCATCTGCAATCCCTCCGGGGTTGCGGGTGTCTATGGGCAGTGGTGGTTGCTTACCATCAGGTGACCCTCTTGCTCGTTTTCCTTCATATTCACATTAAAAAAAATAGTAGAGATTAGATTGCATGTCAATGTACCTTACCCTTAAATTCCCCAACACGCATAAAAAGCCCCATTAAATTACAGAAACACGTCTTAATCACTAACTTCGCGATTTGTATGGTCACATACAAAAAAAGTATCTCCGTGTACGGTCAGCCACACCGCCTACTGGGCGCCGCCTCTGACAGCTCGAACGCTATTGGTGGTCTCACTGAACATTAATTACTGTTAAACACGTTGAGGCTGCAATACCAGACTATGATGCCTTTACCTTTCTTTTTTTCAACTGACTAGATACCCACCGTATCCTATGCCATCTGATCGTAAGATAGCTATTGAAATGAAAATATGACACTTAGCTTAAAAAAAAAACTGGAAAAGTGTGAGTCGAACTCGCGCACCGAGTGTTCCGTACTTGACAAGTGAATCTAATCTAACTAATATTATAAATGCGAAAGTATGGATGGATGGATGTTTGTTTGTTACTCAATTACGCCAGAACGGCCCAACGGATCTGGATGAAATTCGGCGCATAGATAGAGAAAAGTCCGGAATAGCACATAGGTTACTTTTTATCCCGGAAAATTGCGTAGTTC
Organism: Pandemis heparana; assembly: GCA_963854515.1. NCBI lineage: Eukaryota > Metazoa > Arthropoda > Insecta > Lepidoptera > Tortricidae > Pandemis > Pandemis heparana. The sequence goes on along the minus strand of OY978030.1, from coordinate 7,091,615 downwards.
CCGCGGGATAGCGATAAACGAATTCTTTGCAGACGAACTCGCTGGCAACAGCTAGTATGACATAATTTGTTTAAGAAAAAAAAAAACTGGAAAAGTGTGAGCCGAACTCGCGCACCGAGGGATCGTACTTTGGCAAGTGATTATAAAATCCAGTGGTAGCAGAGCCCTGCTCCTAAGCAAAATATGAGCAGTGTGAGGTGTGAGGTCATTTTGTGTTGGTTATTTACATAGCTTTTTTGAGATGGCTCGTTTTCCTTGTGTAAAATAAATAAGTAAACATTTCCGATCGGTCTCCTCTTAAGTACCTTAATCAGTTGCTAATCACGCGATTCGCATCGCTCTTATTTCTAGAGCGATAAGAGCAAGAATACGTTGTAATTAGCTCACGTAATAAATAACTGCGCTTACCATGACGTCTTAAATGCGTTTCAATTCCGATCCAGTTTAGGTTCGCTCGCTGTCAGATCCATACTAAAAATGACAGCTAAAACCCAGGACCCACTACCTCGTTTGATTTACTTTTGGAATTAAAAAATGTAAATTAAATGGAGTTTTGCTTTAACCAAGTAACCAACATAGAGAAAAAAAACTGCTAACATTTTACAAAGTTCGTAAAAAACGGCAAAGGAAAAACCTTAGTGGAGCCATAAAAATACACTCACCTCTAGTCATGAATGTTAATCTCGTTATCAGTGAGTCATCTGGGTTCACGACACGACATGCTAGAGTCTAGCAGCTAGACAGACGAATGAGATACCTTCCACTCCTACGGCGACCACTAACCAAGTGATTCCTGACCCACTCTTTCACAGAAAATGTCGAGTGACGTTATATTGACAAGGATAATTTATGAGGCGTTCAATGTGAAAACGTTCTATGGTGGTACGAAGAGGAGCAAGTTGGTTACCTGAGGGTAAGCGAGCACCACCACCCATAGAGACCCGCAACACGAAGATTGCAGATGCTTTGCCAGCGTAGAGGGCTAGGATAGAATATGTCATGTGCCATTAATTTCACCGATGGTGGGTTAGAAATCAACTTGTACGATTAAAGCCCACTACATGTTCTCTAGGGCGCGCCAGGGTCACCAGGGTAGGCTAACTAATATTATAAATACGAAGGTGGATGGATGGATGTTTTTTACTCAATCACGCCAGAACGGCCCAACGAATCTGGATGAAATTCGGCACATAGATAGAGAAACGTCTGGAATAGCACAGGCTACTTTTTATCCCGGAAAATTACCGCGGGATAGCGATAAACGAATTCTTTTCAGACGAAGTCGCTGGCAACAGCTAGTATGAAATATATAATGTCATGAAAGCTACAGCAAAAATCCGGTCTTCATTCAGTACTTCAGTGTCTGTATTCTGGTTATAACAAACTAGCTACTATAAAGTTCCGAACTTTTTGGAAGACTCAAACTGGACCTTCACTTAGTCTAAAAGTTTGAGGACTAAGATTGAAGTCATGAGACGAGCAGACATCGTAAACTTAGTCTTTCATTCGCTGAAAGACCATAGCGAATCAGGATATGCTCGAATGTTCGCATCACTAAAAAAACATGTGCAAAAACCTCTAAAACGTAACCAGCTAAATACCTACCAGACAATACCTCTGCTTATATGGCCCTTAGCGTCATATAGCGTAATCGTAAAAGCCGGCCATAAAACGATACCTAACAGGATCCCATTACTGAGCAGGAGATATTTCCATTTGCAGTTTATGCCAGTGTTTACAGCTCGCTATTCTATTTACGAATGCTTTCGCCCGGTTTCCGATTTTAAGTGTTCGTATTTTATTGTTTTCGGTTGTGTTAAGGGAATTGCTTTTTGGTATGTTTTTTAAGGTCCTGGCAACGTTGCTTTATATAAAAGAAGGGGATTTATTGGGGATTCGCGGTCGCGGCTTCTATTGTGGCCAAAATGGTGGTATAAATTGAAACAGTTGGTTTTGACGAAAGGTGGCGAATGATTTAATTCATGTTTTGAGGCCTTTTTAGGGCTTCGCACCTCGAAAAGAAAAAGCGGAACCCTTATAGGATCACTTTGTTGCCCGACCGTCCGTCTGTCCAGACCACCAGCAAGATGACATCGTGAAAGTTGCGAGAAACCGGTGGATGCAGGTGGCGAGTTGTAGTTCTTTACAGCGTGCTAAGGGGGAGGCCTTTGTTCATCCGTGATGTCTTCAGGCTGATGATGATGATAATGATGAAGCAGAGATCAGAATTCGCAATATAACTTACTATTCAAAAAAATCGGAACAAATTCTAGATTACGAATGCTGAATGAGGAATGAACAAATCGTCCGTTGTCACCCAGGTCATATCTAAATATATAAAAGAAGAAACTGACTGACTGACTGACTGACTGACTGACTGACTGACTGACTGACTGACTGACTGACTGACTGACTGACTGACATATCAGCGCACAGCCCAAACCGCTGGTTCTAGAGATTCCAAATTTGGCACGTAGGTTCCTTATAAGGTCTAGGGGTGCACTAAGAAAGGATTTTTCAAAATTCGACCCCTAAAGGGGTTAAATGGGGATCCAAAGTTTGTATGGGGAAACAAGATTAGTTAGACTATTTTATTCGAAACTTCACATGAGTATTCCTAACGATAAATGAGTAAACACCTGTTTCAGGTTTTTTGAAAATTCAACCCCTAAAAGGGGATAGGGAGTGACAAAGTCTGAAAATCAACGTGGGTATTATTATTATTATATTATAGTGGGTAGTATTGTTTGTACGGTTTATTGGGTCGCTAATTACGAAAACAATAACACACACACACACACACACACACAAATTTCCGGGAACGGGAAAAAACGGGATTTATTATATTCGATTCCGAGTGACCCTATCTAAGTAACTATACTTAATAAATATACTGTTCAAATTTCGTACACAAGGAGACGATTGCAAAACAAAGAAAATAATTTCAGGATTTTTGGAAATTCTCACGGGATAAGGAAAAAACGGGATTTATATTATACATATTCAGTTCAACGAAATCCTGAACTATAATTACTAGACTTCAAATTTGGCATAGAAGTAGGTGATTATAATACTAAAAAACAGTTTTAAGGGTTTTCGAAAATTCCAACGGGATAAGGAAAAAACGGGATTTATATTCAGTTCTTCGGGATCGATTTGTCGTTTTAATTATCGTAGAAAACTGAAATTTGGCCTTCAGGTTCCTTGGGGAGTATAGGGGAGCGCTATACAAAAGGATTTCCCAAAATTTGGATGGAAATGAACGGGGAAAAAACGGGATTTTTTGTTATACTGCTGGTCGTAGAAAGTTGAAATTTGGCATGTAGGTTGTTTGGAGAGTGTAGAGGAATTTCCAAAATTCCCACGGGAACGGGAAAAAACGGGATATTTTGTTTTACAGGTCGTAGAAAGCTGAAATTTGGCATGTGGGTTGCTTGATGAGTGTAGGGAATCACTAAGAGACAATTTTCTGAAATTCCCACGGGAACGGGAAAAACGGGACTTTTCGTTTTACTGGTTGTAGAAAGCTGAAATTCGACATGTAGGTTGCTTGGGGTGTGTAGAGAAGCATTAAGAGAGGACTTTCCAAAATTCCCACTGGAACGGGAAAAAACGGGATTTTTCGTTTTACTGGTCGTAGAAAACTGAAACTTGGCATGTAGGTTGCTTAAAGAGTGTAGAGGAGCATTAAGAGAGGAATTTTCAAAATTCCCACGATAACGGGAAAAAACGGGATTTTTTGTTTTACAGGTCGTAGAAAGGTGAAATTTGGCATGTAGGTTGCTTGATGAGTGTAGGGAAGCACTAAGAGACAATTTCCTGAAATTTCCACGGAAACGGGAAAACGGGACTTTTCGTTTTACTGGTTGTAGAACACTGAAATTCGGCATTTAGGTTGTTTAGAGAGTGTAGAGAAGCATTAAGAGAGGAATTTCCAAAATTCTCACGGGAACGGGAAAAAACGGGATTTTTCGTTTTACTGGTCGTAGAAAGCTGAAATTTGGCAAGTGAGTTCTTTGGGGAATGTAGGGAGCATTAAGAGAACATTTCCCGAAATTCTTACGGGAACGGGAAAAAAACGGGATTGAAATACTCCTGGTGCACGCGAGAGAAGCCGCGGGCAAAAGCTATTTGTCAATAAATGAAGTATACGCGGACGAAGTCGCGGGAAAAAGCTAGTTAATAGGTATATTCTTTCTACATAATACATGACACGCGATAGTGTTTGATACTTCCGCTACGGTTACAGTAATAACAGATCCGTCGGCAGAATCGTTTGAAGAGCTCGATATTGGAATAGAATTGATTACTGTCCTTTATTTTTCATCGACAGCATAAAAGTGCTATTAAAACAATATGAATATTGGATTGATAGTACAAATTTGTTAAGTGTGTTTTGATAAGTCTTTGGGATAAACCTTAATTGGTGACAACTTTGCTTTATTTATCTGTCCATTGCGCACTTCACTGTAGTTGACCAAAAATTCCCTCATCACCTAAAGATAACACAACAACAACAATAGATAAAAAGGGGGAGAAGGGATTGCGGGATTTGCGGGGGAAAAAGGATAGAACTAATATTTTGTGTTTGCACTTGCTACTTAAAAAGTAGTTTAGTTATATTTTTAGAAAAATAGTAAAACATGTGTTAGATTCTACAGGGTGTACAGTGTACAGACACCCCCTAACAATAATCCACTGGGGTATATAACCATAGCTATAGAAGCTAAAAAAAATATATAAAAAATTGGATTAATTTTTTTTATATTTTCTATAGGAATGGTAGTATTAACTGTAATCATTCCTATAGAAAAAAAATTACTCCAATTTTTATTTTAATATATTTTTTAGCTTCTATAGCTATGGTTATATACCCCAGTTGTTTATTGTTAGGGGCTATTTGATACATCCTGTACGCAGGCATTTAAAAAAAAATTGGTAAAAATGTGTTAGATTCTATAGTGTAAATGTGTCCCTTTCCACCTATATGCCCACAAACGCTAAACGTGGCCTAGCTCTTGTTACCTTTACTCTGTCTACCCGTAAAGGACGTAGACGTGATATGTGTTTGTATGTATTTGTTTCAATAAAGCAACATTGAAGCAGAGTCCTTAATACCACACATCTAAACCCTCCCAGCCCATGAACATTGACATGCATAACTCAACTCCGTCATTATTCATAATGCACCAACGTTCACACCTCTGACATACCAACTATGACAAATGCTCGGCACATAGTAACGAGTGCAGTATCGTATGACGCTGACTTGCTCTTGCCTCTATTCAAATTTGATACGGGTTGTTGAACCTTTGTTGAATCAGTTTTTTTGTACACGTGTTTAATATCAAATGGAATTTGTCGCTCGAACTCGAGCTTCTACGTGTATTTGGAATCTCCAAAAGCATTTCCTGACCTACGAGACGGTTGAAAGAAAGAAAAGGTTTATTCGTAACAATATCGAGTAGAAAGATAACAAAGAAATTATTAAGTAGGGACAAGTTGTCACGAAATGGTCCCAACATAGCATTGTGCTGGCCTTATACCTAACTGCCTTCGCTGGTATATCGTTGGGACTATAGGTGATAAAACATTATAAAAAAAATACAATAGAATAGCCAAACAAACAATAATATATGAAAAGAGGTTAGAAACGATAATTAAAATATGATCGATGTGGTTGCATGGGCTTTAAATCCTTTGGCTTTCCTGGAACACATTTGTTTTTAAATTGGAGGTGTAAAATGGGCTAATATTGTTTTTTATTGTTTCAGATATAACCCTGCAAGTCAAACGGAACGCCTCAGCATTAGCATCTTAAGTTTAACCTGACAAAAGTTATCTGTGATCTCATTTTAGTTTTAGTACCAAAACAGTTGCCTAAATTAGTCCATAAGTGACCGGACCAAATGTTAATAGACCAAGTAGATCAGGTTGACATGGATGATAGATAGGTAGTGTCATGGGCTTTAGGGTGAAGGGTTGGTGAAAATGCCGCATGCGCACTCGAGTTCGGCAGCGAGCTCCGGCGGGGACGACCTGGGCTCCACGGATGAAGTCAAAGTATTCAAAGACGAAGGTGACGGAGAAGACGAGAAACGGAGCTCGGAGAACCTTCTGGAGGAGAAGTCTAGTCTCATCGATTGGACTGAGAGTGAGGTAAGTCCTGGAAGTCATTATGTCTTATATTATTAGGTATCCGTAGACAAGGCGCTTACGAGGGGTGAACCATAGATGGGGCGAGCGAAATGAACAAAGTTCTATCCGTCACTTTCTTACGCCTCTTACAATTTCTCTATTGGTTACACTTACACTAGTAGCTGATGTTTTGGATATATACGTGGAAGAGGGATATTGCGTAATATTTGAAGGTGATCATTTAATTTGGAAAGGTAACATTGTAAGTTGTAACGTAGATTGTCACGAGACTGATCAGTAAAAAAGAACACTAAGAACTGACCGCATATCGAATGTCAGTTACGTAGTTGCAGCCTTGCAGCTGTTTTTCCATGTGCCAGTAGGAACTGATAGACCATATTGTAGTTAATCTTACAACAAAAGTATTCGGACTAGTTTAAGAAACTCAGCCAGAAATAAATTAATTTTGACTGAAGGTCAAACTAGTTGTAAAATCTTAACAAAAGGCGATCTGTCCGAAGAATTAATTCCGGTTCTGTGTAACTCGTTTGCATTAACTCGTAAAATAAATTAAAGTTTAACTCCAAATGTAACAAACGACTCATTATAACAATTCATGTCATGCCGTCTTGTCGTCGTCATGTCAAGTTACGTAAACGTAAAGCCTATTTCATGATCTACTTGACTTTTGACTCAATCTTGTACTGGCATGTTGATTATTTTTTCCGTCCAGCCCAACCCATGCTTTTTCAATTTTTTTAACTTGTGAATTCGTTGTATTACAGAGTTCAGAATTGTAGTGTTCTTTTGTTAAAATGATGGCGGGTTTTGCTTCCAAATTCAGACATCTTTTGTAAAATTTATTAATTTCTGTGATTGTGATTAATTTTACTCATTGTAAATCTGTCACTACACCCATTTCTCGTCGCTTGAGGGACCACCTTACTTGCAAAAAATTGCCTTGAAATACAAACATTACATAAAAGGAAATTCACGCGGCGCTTGTATTTATGAAGAGGCTGACCAAAAAGAACCCATTCGTACCATAGAACAGCAGGTGCTTCCCAGGTAGGTCTTTATTTGTGCATGTTCCCGGTATTTGAGCCATTACAATGATTCAATGGGATCATGTTGAATCCCGAATGCCTTCTATAAAATACCCGCTGAATGATTCCACGAGTACAATCTACATGCGTGGCGCGAACCATTTGTTGCTCCAAAATCAAACTTATTCAGCATCTATGTAAGACTCATTATTATATTTTATGACGGTTGTGTTATCATGGCTTGTAATTTGAGTTCAAATTTGTGCTCTTACACTTTTGGACTGTGGCACAATTACTACCCTATTGTGTTCTTTTTGCATGTTGCTTTTACCACGGCTCACTGATCCAACATGTTTATTTATGTGCTTTGGCTGTGCCTATACGAAAACTTAATTCTCAATTTAGTGTGTTCAAAATCGAGCACTATTTCTTTAGTTAGACGCAATTCGATGCGATAAATGGCGATTCCTAATATTTGGTTAAAAAAAATCCTTTAAAAACTGTAGTGTTTAATATTCATGGGACTTGTAAGCTGCCTCATTACAGCCAATTCGATGCGTAGATAAACATCGTCGAGTGTGGAAATGTAATGAGACGACTCAATTATGGAAGCACGACCCGATGCCTAGCCGATAAGCATCATAGAAGCATTCAGGCCAAATCGCAAATTGCCCGTAAAACAAACAAAAACAACCACAACAGCCGAAGCGAAACGTCACCCAAACATTGATTGAGGTTTCCGAAAAAAAAAGCTACAGGTACCTCGAACGTTTCCGAAAATTTATGTCGGAATATTGTGTTCCACCTCACATAAATTACTTATTCATTGTATTTCCGAAAACTGTATTATTCGAGGGGGTGCGTTCCACAATGAGGGTCTACCTGCGTTCAGGTATTTCTTATAATAAACACAAACTCCCACTGCTATTGTCATCGAATTTACCTGTCCCGAGCCGAGGTAAACATGAGACACCTACGGACTTGCATACGAATGCAAATGCATCCTTCTCCCACATGTGTGATCCACGTGAGAGCAACAAGGATGCACGACTCGAGATCAGTAAAAGAACGCACGGATCGTATAAATATTGGATTATACTTAGGTGTAATTCTGCCCCGTATGTCATAATAGCAACGATTATCGTACGTGATGCAATTACAATGCTCTTTGTAAGAGCGATTTTCTGTTCAGTTTCGATTTCTTTTCGATTAAAGTTTTCGTTCGGACGTGAATCGAATTGTGTTCGTGTCGAAATCTTTACGCCTTCTTGGCTTTCTGAATAGTGCAACTGATTTTATAATGTTATTTGTATAAAGATGTTCGTTTTTGCATTGTGTATATATCCGTAGGTACATTCTATTGCTCCATAGGAGCGTGAAAAACATAAATTTACTGCAGTGAAATGATTCCTAGCCATTCCTTAAGTTTCCGCGTTTCTTACACTTCTTTCTTAGCTAGCTATCAGATCGTCAACGTAAAAAGACTTAACTAAATCGCGTCCCGCTTACGCTCATACTTTTTATTCCGTTCTAGAGCGATTCTCGGCCGTTTTTATCACCCCCATTAGGCGTTCTCTGTTCACTGAATGGTCTAGCGATTTCCGTTGCGGTGTCGAAGCCTGTTTGGGCAACCTAGCTAGACTAGGTTTTATATGTAGTCTATGACGCGAGCTTTGTGGGTTTTAGATTGGCTATGTCTGCATAAAACGTCATGTTGTACTGTATTGCCTTTCGAACATTTTATACGTTTGAATTTTTACCTACTTTACTTTTAATATCGACAATATGAACTGTCTCTTGTTAAGTCATTGATTCACATGTTGTATTAATGTCCTAAAATGGTCAGAAAATTTCGAGTTACTAAAACTTATTAAAAAAAATATCTGCGAATGCCTATTCGACTTATAGCTTCAGGGTCACATTATAACTAGTTTTATTCTCTACCAAAAGTAAGTTCCCATTCCGTTTCATGGAATCCAAACGTGACAGATATCCAAATGCGGGAGCTAGCTAAACAATAACCGTGACTCATGACCAAGAAATTCCAACGCCAAGATATCTCGCAAGACAAGTATCGGTTCCATTGTGTGGCCAATCAGGTTCCGAATTAAAGGATTGCTGGCTGATTATGATTTCCTGCAAAACTGGAAATTTACACGAGCGGCAGAGCTATCCGGTCACAATTAATTTGATTGTAATTTTACTTCGACGTTATCCATTAAAGTAGCGTTATCATTCGTTGATTGGTTATTACTTACGCATCAATTAGCATGATGCTTGCGCTAGCTCCTACTTCTTTTTAAGATACGTCTGGATACTTATTCAAATCAGTAACGTTCGAGAGCATAAAAATCGTAACATCTTCATTAGAGATGTCATCGTTTGCAATGATATGTAATACATCTGGAGCATCGTCCATATGATTAATTCGTTCAAGTTTCATCAGGACATCTTAAAGCTCAGTATGGTTTTTCGTCCAATCGCGTTTGCTACCAGCCGGTCGGCTATATTTAGCTAACAACGCGGTCTTGTCTTAGTATCCGCTTCCGTTCGCCATGTTGGTTCTTGTTCTGAGGAATAAGGGTCAGCGTCCACGGTGTTATTGTTTCTATGCATCTATAGTTCTATACCTGGTTTATCGCTTCTGGTTATCGGATTATGGATTTGTCTGTGCATTTGTTCGATTCTTCATTGTTGAATGTCTAGTATGTTATTGTTTCTGTAAATGCTAACGACTTAACACTTATGGGTACTCATTGTTATTCTTACTTAAAGGATTTCATGTTCACTTCTTTTGCTCAAAAACTTTCCTTTTTCTACTTTGATTTCATTGTTATTCGCGTCATTTTTACTAATAACTGTCTAGTATTGACTTAACTGATTTTCATTATGATATGTCATATGAATAGTATAAATTCAAAAACTATAATTAAGAATTATAAGACGACGAGACGTTGGATCCACTGTGAATTTAGTCATAATCAATTCATTAATTCCCGTCGCGATTTTATTGGTTCAGCCTTGAAGCGTATTCTCTTAATTATTACTAAACCGTGCTACATGTTTATTAAGTGCTCCAGCGGTTTAGGCGTTTGCATGTGGGACTGTCCTTAATTTTAAAATAGCTGTAATTATTACACTACTAGCTTCTGCCCGCAACTTCGTCCGCGTAAAATCCCGCGGGAACTATGCAATTTTCCGGGATAAAATGTAGCCTATGTTTTAATCTAGGGTACCAGCTATCTCCAAGCCAAATTTTATCTAAATCCGTTCAGTCGTTTTGGTGTGAAGAAGGAACAAACATACACACTCACTCACATCGTCACATCGTCACTCACAAACTTTCGCATTTATAATATTAGTAGGATCGTTCTCAACAACAGCATTGCCCAGTACATTGCTCTGCAACATCCCCCGACGCGATACCAATCATAATACATACATGAATCACGTGTTTATCCCTTACGGGGTAGACTGAGCCTAGGGTAGCAATACCCGAAGGCCACGCTTAGCATGATTGTGGGCGATGTGGAAAGGGGAGTCAAAATGGTGATGTTGCTAGCCGCATCGCCTATAACAATCATAATATAATATCCCATAAATTTCTCGCCAACCAAACCAAGCTTCCCAAACCTTCCTAGAATTGCGTATTAAATATGCAACATTATGTACGGAAACATTGGTAATAAACGAAAACAAATGACTGTGCACAAATGCAGTAAACCCGCGTAACTAATGTGTTCCCGAAGGTGAAACTATGCAGACCGAATGGTTGGAATACTTGGAGGGTACCGATATGTTAGGAAATCTGGTAAGCTTCATATTTAGTACTAGCTCCTGCCTGCGACTTCGTCCGCGTAAAATTAGACTTAAGAAATGATGTAATTATTTACGTTGCAATTCTCAAGCTGCGAACTTTGACATGTTTATCGCTGTCACGCGGGAACTATGCCGTTTTCCGGGATAAAAAGTAGCCTGTTTTAATCTAGGCCACCACCTATTCCAAATTCATTCCGAATTTTATCCAAATCCGTCCAGTCGTTTCAGCGTGAAGAAGGAACAAACATACACACTCACTCACATCGTCACAAACTCTCGCATTTATAATATTAGTAGGATTAGTAGGATAAAAGGCGTTACTGACTGATTGATTAACGTACAGAGGCCTTACTATGACGTCACAATTCCGACTCAGTTTCAAGTTTTAGCTGTCATTTTTAGTATGAATCTGACAGCGAGCGAACCTAAACTGAATCGCATTAAGACGTCATGGCAAGGCCCCAGCTCAAACCACTGAACGGATTGCGCTGAAATTTGGTACACATATAGTTATTATGCCGTAGAACTTGGTGACAGGGCCGGATTAAGGTGTAAGTGCTGTCACTTTAAAATGTACTATAACTTCTGGCCGCGACTTCGTCTGCGAAGAATTATACATATAAACCTTCCTCTTGAATCATTCTATCTATTAAAAAAAACCGCATCGAAATCCGTTGCGTAATTTTAAAGATCTAAGCATACATAGGGACAGACAGCGGCAAGCGACTGTTTTTATACTATGTAGTAATAAACACTCGCTTTTAATCTTAGGATTGTTAATCATGTTTAATATTCTGTATCATATCTAAGTATCAGTGGCGTGGCGTCCATAGAACTCGATTCCCACTGGCTTGCCTATTTTAAGGCAGTTGGGCAATTTATTGTTCAGAATTAGAGGAAAAGGCTAGTTAAGTTCCCTTCGGCTTGCCTTCTGATATACTTGGCGCCACGCCACTGCTAAGTATTCTATCAGATAACTATGCAGGCCAATGCAAAAACCCACGTGCAAACCTGCAAACGAACGCTTCGTAGATCGCAATTAGGAAGTACATGCGTTGCCTGCGCCCACGCAGCCTCTGTATGGAATGAGAAATTAATAAATAATGTCTGACTTTAACTTGCAAATAGGTAAAGTGACACATTTTACGATTATGGATCGGATTCTCATTGCCATCGAGACCTATCGGGTTTTACAGAGGCAAACGAGCAAGTGGGTCATTTGATGGAAAGTAAGGACCACCCATTGCACTAGACTCTTAGGGGTCACCAATTAGTTTTGTTCGGGGTCCGTTTTAAAAAATGAAATGACTATCGCGGTCCGCACAACATTTTATAGAAAACATATTTAACTCGTTTGTTAGCTTGTTACTTTGCCCCGCCGTTTACGAATTGACGTCAAAAAAGATAATTCGGGGGATAATTTTTTATTAAATTGCGTACTATGTAGTCCAAGTTCTGTGTTCTCGCGGTCATCAAAAAAATGGGTCAGTGGTCCGGATGCGGACGTAGTAGTGACTGAGGATTGTAAGACGGCTAAGATGAAATGCCTCTTGTGCTCGTAATTTTTCGTAGTTTTTTCGTAAGTATATTTGGTTTAGTGAAATACTGAATTGTAGTAGGTTTTTCTTTAGAAAACGATCATTATTTAAGAATGAAGCACAGTCAGTAATGTACACTTCGATTGTAGGCGGTAAAAATAAAGTGACGGCGCGCGACGTTTAATTTTTTTTTACAATTTGTTGTTAGTAACGGTAACTAAAAGTTGTATTTTTTAAAATCTTTATTAAATTTCCTTTTATTTCATATTTTTTATATATAAAAAACACTGTTTAATATTTACGAAGGCTCAAAATAAAAAAATAAGAATTGAGAATTTTGATTTTTGTTCTTTCTTCTTAATTGTTTAACAAATTGCATTTTTTATAGCAGAAATGACGGTTAGAATTTTTAAAATGAAGCCGGACAGAGCGGGACTTTAACCCCACCTCCCCGGGCCCGGAGGGGGCTCCCGAGGGCTACCGAACTTAATCGGCTTATTTTGACACAAGGAATAACTGTGCCAAGTTTCATACTTTTATCAAAAAAAGTAAGGTTTGGCCATTTTATGTCGATAAAGATCCCTACTATTGTAGATGCGTTGCTAGCCGGGGCTAAGATAGAATACCTCAAATGCCAGTAAAGCTCTCTGCTTACGCTGGAATATAGCAGTGCTGCACTGCTTGGCGGCAGGATTAACACTACCCGCCCGCACCGCTCTCAGTCCCCTTTGTCGTCCTACCCCGCGCCCCTGTGCCGCTCGGGCGAGGACACAAGCGGTCGGTCTATAGCTGCATTATATTGTTTTGTTACCTTCAGCTTTCAGGACATAGTCTTATATGTGTATCGCGAGATAAGATAACGTTCAAGGCAACATATTTATAATAACAGGCGAGTGCACGCGTCATATGTCATAAAATCCGCTAATCGTGAATATTAAGTGATATAACTAAGTGATTTTATCGAAAGCGATATTAGTTTTTATGTACGATTACGAGGCTGTTTCGTTTTGAATTTGTAACGTTTAAAACGTGTCTTTTTAGAACGAATAGTAAGAAAAGGACGGTTACTCTACCTCGCACTCGCACTCTCTTGCTAGCCGTGCTATTCGCACACGTTACTCACACATACAACCAGGTCATTTATGTACTTAAGTTTTTCACTTATACAGCCTTGGTCAAAAGTATTGAGGATCCTATAAAAATACAAATTCACAGAATGTGCGTATTCTATTCATATTGTAACAATCGAGTTTATCATTAAATGGAGTTTTTTTTGGCAAGACGTCTTGACCTCAGTAAGTGTCCTTACACATGGCAACACTGAAACTTACACTATTTAAATGGAAGGTAATAATGCATAAAACTAATTAGACCTAAACCCTACACCTACGTGATTTAGGATAGGACACGATTAGGGCAGTCCAGCAAGCTCATTACGTAACTCGCCCGCGATCACCATCGTCTTCATTTTGACAGTTTATGTATGGCATCGGAATCAGCTAGCTGTCACATTCATACAAGAACTGTCAAAATGAACACGATGGCGATTGCGAGCGAGTTACGTAATAAGCCTGCAGTTTAGACATGTCTACATTTATTTGGTAGCTACAAAAAGTAAATCCCTAATGGCAGCCATAAACCGTTTCTAAAGGGACTTCTAATAAAAATCAGTTCGATAGAAAGTACCCGGTTTATCAACGAATCAATACCTCATATCGATATTGCGATACGTTATCGGTGACAACCCTGAATGAGCCGCAGTGTAAAAAACACAATGACCAAGCTTTGGGTCACAGACTAAAAAAATAATAGACTGGTAACTAAGAACTGGAATTGCACAGCGTAAGTGTTCGTTCTAGAAAAGTCGGGTACTCTGGACACAGCTCTCGCGCGCTTGTGCTAGCCGTGCTCGAAGTTTGTTTTGTCTCGATCTACTTTTATAATACGACTAGCTTGGTTAAAATCTGGAGTATGCATACATAATCAAGTTACCTACTCTGAGCACTGGAAGTGAACAAGATTCTACTTGCAAGAGTAAAGTTAAATAAAAGCCTCTAAAAATTGTTTCACACGTTCAAATACATTAAAACTTTTGAAAGTGTGAAACGTCTTTAAGATGGTGGAGTTTAATGATTTTTTTTGGTTAATCTGTGGCAAGGAACTGTCAAAATACGTTATCAGGGCACCCGTCAGTAGAATTATTAAGGATATTGCCCCCAATATTGACACAGCGATAATAACATACAGACATGTGTTTATTAGAAAAGACGTTTTATTCCGGTCAAATATAGGATGCGTGTGTTTGAGGACATGTTGAGTAATGTCCGATTTGGTGATAAGTGTCAGGAAATGTGACATAATTTTTTTGTCGAATCGTGAACATAATTGGCCGTGGGGCGCCGGCTTAAGAATGTTGTGTCCCCCCCCACCCTTTTTTCTTCCCTGGGTAGAAACCGGCTGAGGTATTAGTAGGAGGTGAGCAGCGGCGTCTTCTTGGGTACTTTAACATCCTATACTGCGCTCACCAACCCACTTACTAAGCGTGGCGAGTATTGACAACCCCCCCTAATGACGCGGGCCGCTTCCAACCGAGGCAACTGGAGGTCTATGAGGGAGGCATATGTCCAATAGTTGACGTCCTAATGGCTTATATGATGATGATGTGAACATCTAAGCTAAATATGCCATGCTTTCTATGTCGAGCTGATTCCTTCCGACATTGCCTTTTTCGTCTCTCCCGCCTTAGCAGAAAAGAGACAGAACCTCCAGTGATTCAGCCAAAATCTAGTTTTAAAAATCGACCAGCCAGTATTTACACCATCTATTCCCTGAACAGACGCCAATAAAACCAAAGACAACAAACTTTCTTCGCCTACAACGATTAAGACGCAACTCGCTAATCGACTCGATTTAATTCTTAAAAACATTCGATTCTTGTTAAAATAAACGATTCCGATGAATCTAGTTATTCTGTTTTACTGCGATCGGGTAATGGCGTCGAGTTTAATTATGCTAACTAAAGATTAACGAGTGAATTAAGGCTGATTGAAGTTTAACTTTTTGTAGCGCCAGCCCCCATGTTTAAAAAGTTATTTCGGGCGGTGTTGCTCGCTGAAAAAAATAATTAAATGGGTATTTATCGTTTTAACTGCTCTATTTATCTCGTGCATGGCATGTTTATTGTTTCATTATTGTAATTTAAGTTCCGAACTAACTGGCCAGTAACAACGCAAAGCCGTATGGTGTCGTTCAAATTGAAACCGAAAAACGTTCTTATTTTAAAATTAGGAACCACAGATACAAATCACTGCCATCGAAATGGACTCGGTAGACAAGGTGGCTTTAAAAAAAGTAAAAATAGTCTTTAGCAATAGACTGTGCCGTTTAATGGGGCGTTTTATTTTACGGCCGGCGTTTTCAGGGTTCCGCGTCATTGGGCGCGTTCCTTTACTCGTTAACGAGAAATAATATCTACTTAATGTCATGTATGTCTGTCATAAAGTACAATAAAAAAACTTACGCAGAAATTTGTCTTAAACAAAACATGGCTTTCATTTAGACTTGACCTTGGACTATAAGAGAAGCAGGGTTCGCCGGTCAATGAGAACATGATGATGACGACACTTATTCCCATATCTGTTCTACCAGTATATATTACAATGATCGTCAAATCTCACTAATATATATATGACTAACTGTAACCATACGCGATCCACGCATGTCCAAAACTTAAACCAAACTCGCCACTCGCAGCCAAACGCCCGCAATTAAACGCACTGAAATAGCTCGGCCGTAATTGACGAGCGCGACCGATTTACGGTGCCGTAAAGCGACACCCGGTAACGGCATCCTGCTAAGACTGCGTACAAATAAATCATAATTAAAGCCGTGCTAGGTCAGATTAAAATGTAGACTCAATGCAATGATTAGTTTCAGATTTACTGTGAAAATTATCGAGTTCCCTGTGCACGGATTGGATTTCACTGGTCCAAAAATGTCCTGTAGGCTTATTGTCTAACTCGCTCGCAATCGCCATCGTGTTCGTTTTGACAGTTCTTGTATGAATGTGACAGTTAGCTGATTCCGATGCCAATTGTCAGCCCATACGTGAACTGTCAAAATGAACACGATGGCTATTGTGAGCGAGTTAGACAATAAGCCTATACTAGTTCGAAAAAAGGCGAGGCGTGCGGCTGTGCGATAGTTAACTAGCTGAATATCCCTGAGCGGCCATGCTAGGGTCATGTTCTTCAATTGCAAGCGTGCCAGCATATAGTATTGCCAGCGTGTCGTCTTGTACATTCATAAATGCATGTAAGCGTACTCCAAGTACAAAACTATGAATGACATGCCCGTCTATGTAGCTACAGTTACGCTCACCGTGATTTCTGTGGTTGCTGACAACAGTGAGACTTGTGCGTAAACTAGTGATGGTACTAACTAGGATGCATTTTCATTCGGCTGGGACATTCAGAATCCGCTTTATCATAGTATTATGACAATAAAAAAACTCAGCCTGATGCATACGGTATAATTTTTGGTACCAACGTTTTATTTTTGGTCCTTACTTTCTCGATTGACATATGTATGTATGTATGTGAACTCTTACATAAATACATACATACATTACATATTATACTACACACCATCAATCTAAGCACCTTAGACTTGGAATGCTAGCACAGACTAATTTAAGGTACTGGATTTTCATAAAGATACGTGACTATACATAAAATCACTAAAAATCACAACAAACTATTTTGTATTTGATCTGACCTCACCGGCACGGCACCCATAGTAGTTAAGTACATAAAATTTTGTTCATTTATTTTTTATCGCGCACACTGCGCAGTTAATGTATTACAAGAAATTCTATTACAAAACCGCCTCCAAAATCCACGGTAAGCCGTCGAAAGTTCACAGTAAAAGCCTCTTTATCTAAATACCCATTTATCTCAAGTAGAATTCTTTAAATATTAGCTTCTGACTATCTCTGAGCTTACACGCTGAGGTGTCGGCGCGGGCGCATGGCCGTTTTTATTATGTGTTTAATCACAGCTTAGCTGGGGAGAAGATGGAGGGGTTGGTCGGAATAAACGCTGAAGAAATAGCAACTTGATTTTATGCTGGAGTACTGTTTTATATCGTATCTTATTTGAAGTTATACTTAAGTTGAAGAACAGCACCAGAATGTTACACTGACAGAGCTTAATGGCGCTGGCCCCACATAAATATGGGAAGAGGCACGGAGAAAGAAGAATAAATAATGTGTATGAGTCTATGTAGCAACTAAGTAATGTCAAATCATCGTACTCATACGTACGGCATATTGTAGTTGTTGTTAATACAACCCTTCCCGGTTTCAGTGTTAGTTTCTACTTATGATAAATTGCAATAAGGCTGATTCTTAGTTAATAAGGAGGTTTATGAAAAAAGTTTTCATGATTTATGTCGCGAAAATTTATTAAAATTTTAAGTAGTCAAATGATTCTTCGGTCGACATTACAAAACTGAATAACAGTATATTTTGTTGACTTGTGCATTTGTTAATTTTCAACCGTTAATTCACTGGAGTGTGTAGGCTGTTTTAATCTACGTTTGAATGCCAAGCTTATCATAATTTCAAGTTCGTGTTGAGTTTTGAAAATAAGGCTGAGTTTTTTTTTTATTTTAGCGGTTTTCATTTCTTGATAATTACTGCACATGGTGTTCTGTTACTATACATATTACAACTATCTATTGTGTTGTCCTTGTGTACTTTTTTTTATTACACTATGATGTTCTTATTCGAAATAAGCTATACATCATTTCAGTACCTAGTACCTACTCTACTATGCTATCTTTGCAATAATAAAGTGAATTAATTTGCTGTAACTGGCAAAATGATGAACTCAGCTTTAAATGAAATACTGGAGATATTATTGTATTTATAATTTTATAGTAACACATTTTGCTTTCCAACGATTATTACAAACAGTAGAGAGCATCAGTTCACGTCACGACTATAAAAGGTACTGGCAACTAGTAAAATACAATAACGTGAACTATAGAATACATTTCAAATTCAGAACAAGGATAACGCCAACGCAAAGGAACGATGACAATTCAAAATTCAAATTCATATTTCGAATATAGAATTCCTGCGAGCGCCTAACCGAACAAACGCTATCGCTCATCTTTTGTTTATTTCTTGACGTATCATTCGGAGAACCGTATTATTACTAAGTAGCAAGACCTGTCGTTCCTTGCTTTGATGTGGTAGTAAGGGATCAGGTTACTATGGTTTTAAAATCCACTCTACTAGAGCTGCGTAGCTTTGGTTATGTCAATGTGCTGAAAGGTCAATTTATAGTAGCTATGTTCTATGGCCAGTGAGCTAGACCTGTGTAGCTTAGTTTTTATAATATCGCTATAGGTCAAGATGTATTGGATACTTCGGCCATGAACGTGTTAGTTCTAACGTTTTTTATTGTTGTAGTTCAGATTTTATTTGTTTAAGGCAGTCTAGATTTAAACTGACATTTTTAACCGTTATTTCTGCCATAAATTTGAAATTCATTAAAGGTAAGATAAGTTTCGACTTGAGTTCTAAACGATCGATTTAAAAATAATTTACGACTAATTCAGCCGAACCTTTCGATATTCGAAATTTGAATGGCCAATTAAAAAAAATGGTCGGGCGTGAACCGAGATAACTAAGTATGGAGTGGGAATAGTTGAAATAAAAGAGTCATTTTTCAAACAGTACCTCATTGTAGCGTTGATAAATTACTTTTGACCTCGTTCGTTTCAACAATGTCAGCATTATGATGGTTAATTTAGTAGGTAAAGTACTTGATTGCCGGCGACGCCAATAGGTGTCTTGTCGCCATACAAAATAGGTGGTCCTGGCCGTTATATTGCGTAGATCAAACTTTTAATGTTCCACATGCTCATTTAAACAAAGTTCTGTTAAAATGAGTTTATAGAGAACTAGACTTTTTGGTGAGTGTGTTAAGGTTCTATTTTGTTGCGTGTATTATTAGCGGGTTTTTGTGGGTATTACTAATTACTCGCAAAATATCGTCCAGTTAGTCTTTTATTTGTTTAAGTTTATGGTGTATTGTTTTTTTTTAATTGGCCAGCGTGTGTGGCATAATTAAATTACTGTTAGCTTCTGAATTATAGTTAGGTGGCGCATTTATTTGTCTACAACTGTTTTTTAAGATTACTCGTTTTCTTTTGTTTTAATTACACACTTAAAGTAAGAAAAAAATACAACGTTAAATGTCAGATTATACAAATTCTAATTATATCTGTAATTTTTTGTGATTTTGTGACTTCGTCCGCAAAAAAACCATAGTTTGTATCTCAGGCAACTTGACTTTTACTGATATATCATATATCCAACAACTATCGTTGTAGGTACTCCAACCATTTTAAGCAAAAACCTTTCTCGTGAATCACTCTATCTATTGGTTAAAACCTCATGACTATCCGTTCAATAGTTTTTGAGTTTACTGCGAGCAAACAGACAAAGCGAAGAACTTAGTTTTTATAATACTCGTATGTGATTCATAAGTGTCGATATTTGTAAATAAAGCTTTTTGAGCTTTTTATAGGAGAAAGCTCACTGTTAAAGCTCTTCTCTACTTTCTCGACGAAAGTTGAGCGACTGAAGATTGATCGCAGCAATTCATCCGTGATCCTATACTATCGTTAACATACTGTGACATCAGAATAAGTTCCAACTGCTCTGAATGCTGAAGGTATATCAACTCTTTGTTATCAGTTTTACGGCTCAAATTGCTGCTACTCAAATGTTACATACAACCTTTTTGTTCTCAAGTCGCAATATGCCTACGTTATGCATTCATACAGTCCTTGGCGTATAAAATTTGAATGTAAGTATTGGATTTTAGCGTGGCTTTGCTTTCTTTGATTTAAATAACGACACTAATATTATGAAGAGGTAAGATTTTATTGTATGATTGTTTGATTGTCTGTCTGAATAGAAATGAATTTAAATAAAAAATAATCGGGAGGAACCCAAGACCGAAAGAGGTCTGGACTAAACTGTTTTGAAATAAAAACTGTGACTAAAACCCGGTTAAAATGCATTTAATTTAAACAGTTTTTTTCCGACATGACTCAGTAAATTTTGGGACAAGCTTTTAGCCAAATCGAAAACAAAACGAAAACAAACGCACAAAACGTACAAATAATCGTAAGAATACGATAAAATTAAATCGATATAGATACCATAGGTATTTCGTGTCGATTAATTAACAATACTTTATTCGGACGCCGTAATCTCATAAACATACGAGATATAACGAGATTTTATTATAAAAACCGAGAATAAGCCGATACACCACACACCTGCTCCATCAAATAAGAACGATGATTATGCTAATGCTTCTAAAAATTTACCGTTCATTCTCAAAGAAAAACGCATCTTAACTTCTTCGGACGTAAAGCTATAATTTGAATGTCTCAGCGATATTTAAAGGTACACAAAATGCTTGAAGCGTGTCGAAACGAATGAGGTATCAAACAGGGACCAATTAAACAAAATGGACGCTTATACCGGCGTCCATAAATCGATATCACGCTACCCGACGAGTTACAGTTACGCCCTTTAAAGGACTCGTCCTGTGCACCGTAAAAACAACTTGTATACACAATAACAGACCTTGTTATGAAAGCTGAAAGTGTCAGAATTACGTAACCGCAGAGGCGACTGTTACGCCCTGTTAGAACGCCCTCCGCTAACGAGATCGACAGAGATGAATGGATGCAGTGCTTGCATGCGCGAGCGGGTAGGAAAATAAACAGAACTCTTGAAAAACACTTGTGAGATAACAAAGGCTGGCTTCCACGAAGACGTCCAATAATTTGTCTTTTTAATTTTACGGCGACTGCCATGGCTTTTAAAATATAGTTTTTTTTTTCTCGACCTCGGCCGGTCCATTAGGTCGTGAGGCTGTATTCGGGAACTCATTACTTCGTCCATGCCACATGAAATTTCTTTTATGACTTATTGTTTCTCTACGCCCTTGACTCTGGGACAATAACCTTGCCAGCTCGCAAACCTGGAAACACAGTTTTTATTCCCTATACAGCGAGAAATATGCGCATTTTTATTTCGCGCGCAGTTCGAAGAAAAGTCTTAAAAAGCGCCAGCGACCGAAAAACAAGAGGTCAGTAATCATGTCGTAATAATAAAAATAATGTGAAATAAGACCGGGACTAAGCACAATAAAATAAAAAGGATATAAAAGTATTCGAAACCTGTTCTGCTCTTGCACCGCTTAGTTGTAAAAAGCCCATTCCATATAATATTACCCATTACATCCCCGAGAATCAGTGTTCGGCCAGTCGACGGGAAGAATTCGTAAATGGAACTCCGGTTCGATTTTTAATTAATTGAACGAAATTTCGTACATTGATAAAAAAGCTAACGATGTTAGGAATGCTTTTCTATGCGGCCAGCTTTTTTTTTAATACTAATTTCGAGAAATGATGCACTTGATATTAAGTGATCATCGCCGTCAATGGACTCTACAGTATAATGTACTGTATGTACCGTTGGTGATTGGCAGCCTTGCAACAAGTGATAGGTACTTGTCATTTCAGGGCACCCATGTTGTAGCATGTCGGGAAAATCTCAACCGCCAGTCCATTCCTAATATAATAAGAAACGGACCTTCATATTAGTTTTTTTAACAATTAATTTGTACGTATAAAAAAGAGAACTAATCGATAATTTTTACACCGTTTTTCGGATCCGAAAACCAATTACAGAGGCTTAGGCAAATCGCGTTGACAGCCAAAAAGATGCGCTCCGTTCCCACAATGATTTCGAATTCGGGGCGATTATTTTTATAAGTGGGCAACCCCACGCCGGAACTCGCTAATGAGCGATTAGTGTTGCCAGTTACGGATAATACTTTACTAATAGTTGGGGTGTTATGAGGCGACTCGGGGGTTACAATGGGGTGCATTTTTAAGGGTTAAGGGCAGTCATAAATGTTTGACAAGGCATGGGGGCATCGGAACATTGTAATAAAACCGCAGTATGATATGTCTGGTAATAAGCTATGGGCTTTTAATCGCCTTATTTTTTAACCACTCTTGTAATGCTAACAGATAATGAGTGGTTTATGGTTTCAGTTTTTCTCTTCTCTCTCTTCTCTGATCTCTGATCGCAATTGAAGTTTGAATCCAAACACGTTTAATTTTACTTCATTTGATCACTTCCATTTTTTCGTTTTTATTTAAGAGCAATTTAACTGTCACGTGTTTAGTTTACTAACACCAAATTTTTAATAACTATCAACTGGGCTTACTTCCAAATACCTAATACTTTTTAGAACAGCATCGTATTTTCCATCCAATTTCTTTTTTTTAATCCCCAGCCCTATTGTGTGGGGTTTATATCGAATAACTGGATTCGCAGACCACCCACGTTTTAAGGCTATTAACTACAGAATGGCTGGAGAGAAATGTAAATCAACCACAGATATCGAACGAAAAAAAAAATTGTCAACGGTAACACGTTGCTGGCCGAAAACATGACGAGGATGTGATAAAAATAAAAAATAAAGCTGGTTTGTGGTCAGTTTTTTTTTATCTGTTAAGTGTTGCCTGTTTATGGTCACGTGTTTCGTTGAAAAGTTTCTTTCGTTTTAAAATTACATGAAAAAAAAACACAAAATTAAATCTCATTGCGCCATTCTAGAAATTTACCATGAGGTTTACCGTGAGGGAAAACATTTTGAGGAATCTGCACACATTCGCGAAGCATTATTCAATGGTATATGTGAAGTTCTGAAGGGCCTACACTATAGCCCAAGATCTCATTCTCAGAGGAGGCCTGAGCCCTGCGTTGGGACGTTATAATACTCGTATAAACAATAATACCTAATAAACTAAAGAACAATCAAAAGGGGGGTCTAACGAGTTCGCGACGCACAGACAGACGGGCTAACAAGTCGAACTAACTGGAAAATAAAAGCTATGCGTGATGCACACAACGCCCGCGGCGCTGCGCCCGCGCCGGTAGCGTACGCATAACAACTGGAATTAAATTATAAGTTTTTTTAATGTGGAATAGACACGCGTTTGGTCAAAATCACGCTTGATGGTAAGCAAAAGCATAGATGTGACGTGATGTGTGTGTGTGTGTGATGTGTGTACTTGCGTCTGGTCAACTATTTCTTACCTAGCAAATAGTAAAGTGCATATAGTAAATAGTAGCAAATAGTAAATAGTTTGGCAGCCGCAAAATAAAATTGTTTTAATGTCACTTTATTTGCGTGTCGTCAATTGCTACTCTAGTATAAATTGTAAAGAGATTACAGTTCACGAGCCGCAATATAATGTTGTTGTGGTTTTTCATTCTACATTAAGGCGAAGGGATAGGCAAAAGCTCATAAATTGGTTGTTTTTGTGCATGTTTTATGGCGATAATACACAATTTGGAGTTTTGAAAACTGCACATTCTATAAAACATGTCTTGAATTAGAATTCACCGGTGAAAACATATTCCTTAATGTCGTAGTTAGTACAAAAATTCGTTTGCTCTAAGAGTCTCGAAAATATTTTGTGCACGGTTTGCTCGGGTGAAACCAATCTGTTTGCTACCAATCTCGACGAGGTCACTCTAGTAACTCATAATTAAAATTCCGCGGTGCGTTTGCTTCAATTAGCCAACAAATAAGGCTTTAGAGAGTAGTACTGCCCTGATCCTGTGAAAAGGGCGAACGCAATATTTGCCCGCACATTCAATCAGGCGCTTTTCAATGTACAAAAAAATTCGGAAACCAAAAAAATGTTAAAAAGATAATACGGTGAAATAAATTATTAAGATAAAACCAAAAATGTTCATAAAAAAATAATAAAAAAATAATAGATAAATAAATAAAAAAATAATTTGGATAAGACGTATGAAAATAATAAGGAAAAAGCAACGTTGCATGTTCGCTCGGTGGCGGCAGTGCGTAAGCGACGCGACGTTGCCAATATTCGCTTCGCGTTTTTTCATATTGGTTTGGCTAAGCATGTTGTTTGAGTCACAGAATAGGCGCGAAACAGTGCTTCAAAAAGTTGTACTCGTTCGCTTCGCACGTATAATACCTATATTAAGTTAAAAGTTATTATTTTCAATCCGTTTTTTGGGAACTTAGTGGCAGGTTGGTTTGATACTAACTTACTTGCTGTTTAGCGAACAAGCATGGGAAATAGGATTTTGGTTGGAATTACTGCATGAAAAATTTTGATAATGAGGCAAGTAGTACTCCAATGTATAGTCTATCATTAGAAAGAAAAAAAATGATATCTGAAGGTCAAAGTGGTTCCCAAACATGGATCCGTTATCAAAATAAAAAAGACCGCCATATTGAAATCTTTAGTTTTTCGACCGATTAATTTCAAAATCGATATCTGAGGATCCGAGTTGTCTCCAAACACGTATCCGTTATCAGAAATGACAAAAGTGGCCGCTATTTTGAAATCTTTAAGTTTTGGGCCGATTATTTTCAAAATCGATATCTGAGGGTCCGAGTGGTCGTCAAACACAAATCTGCTACCGAAAATGAAAAAACTGGCCGCCATTTTGAATTCTTTACTTTTTGGACCGAATATTTTCAAAATCGATATCTAAGGGTCCGAGTGGTCGTGAAACACAAATCTGCTATCAAAAATGAAAAAACTGGCCGCCATTTTGAAATCTTTAGTTTACCGACCGATTGATTTCAAAATCGATATCTGAGAATCCGAGTTGTCTCCAAACACGTATCCGTTATCAAAAATGACAAAAGTGGTCGCCATTTTGAAATCTTCAGTTTTTGGACCGATTATTTTCAAAACCGATATCTGAGGGTCCGAGAGCTCCCCAAACATAAATCCGTTATCAAAAATGAAAAAAGTGGCCGCCATTTTGAAATCTTTAAGTTTTGGGCCGATTATTTTCAAAACTGATATCTGAGGGTCCGAGAGGTCCCCAAACATAAATCCGTTAACAAAAATGAAAAAAGTGGCCGTCATTTTGAAATCTTTAAGTTTTGGGCCGATTATTTTCAAAATCGATATCTGAGGGTCCGAGTGGTTGTGAAACACAAATCTGCTATCAAAAATGAAAAAACTGGCCGCCATTTTGAAATCTTTAGTTTACCGACCGATTGATTTCAAAATCGATATCTGAGAATCCGAGTTGTCTCCAAACACGTATCCGTTATCAAAAATGACAAAACTGGCCACCATTTTGAATTCTTTACTTTCTAGACCAATTGTTTTCAAAATCGATATCTGAGGATCCGAGTGGTCCCCAAACATGAATCCGTTTTTAAAAATTAAAAAAGTGGCCGCCATTTTGAAATCTTTAAGTTTTGGACCGAATATTATCAAAATCGATATCTAAGGGTTCGAGTGGTCGTGAAACACAAATCTGCTATCAAAAATGAAAAAACTGGCCGCCAATTTGAAATCTTTAGTTTACCGACCGATTGATTTCAAAATCGATATCTGAGAATCCGAGTTGTCTCCAAACACGTATCCGTTATCAAAAATGACAAAAGTGGCCGCCATTTTGAAATCTTTAGTTTCTGGACCGATTATTTTCAAAACCGATATCTGAGGGTCCGAGAGCTCCCCAAACATAAATCCGTTATCAAAAATGAAAAAAGTGGCCGCCATTTTGAAATCTTTAAGTTTTGGGCCAATTGTTTTCAAAATCGATATCTGAGGATCCGAGTGGTCCCCAAACATGAATCCGTTTTTAAAAATTAAAAAAGTGGCCGCCATTTTGAAATCTTTAAGTTTTGGACCGAATATTATCAAAATCGATATCTAAGGGTTCGAGTGGTCGTGAAACACAAATCTGCTATCAAAAAAGAAAAAACTGGCCGCCATTTTGAAATCTTTAGTTTACCGACCGATTGATTTCAAAATCGATATTTGAGAATCCGAGTTGTCTCCAGACACGTATCCGTTATCAAAAATGACAAAAGTGGCCGCCATTTTGAAATCTTTAGTTTTTGGACCGATTATTTTCAAAACCGATATCTGAGGGTCCAAGAGCTCCCCAAACATAAATCCGTTATCAAAAATGAAAAAAGTGGCCGCCATTTTGAAATCTTTAAGTTTTGGGCCGATTATTTTCAAAATCGATATCTGAGGGTCCGAGTGGTTGTCAAACACAAATCTGCTACCGAAAATGAAAAAACTGGCCACCATTTTGAATTCTTTACTTTCTAGACCAATTGTTTTCAAAATCGATATCTGAGGATCCGAGTGGTCCCCAAACATGAATCCGTTTTTATAAATGAAAAAACTGGCCGCCATTTTGAAATCTTTAGTTTACCGACCGATTGATTTCAAAATTAATATCTGAGAATCCGAGTTGTCTCCAAACACGTATCCGTTATCAAAAATGACAAAAGTGGCCGCCATTTTGAAATCCTTAGTTTTTGGACCGATTATTTTCAAAACCGATATCTGAGGGTCCGAGAGGTCCCCAAACATGAATCCGTTTTTAAAAATGAAAAAAGTGGGCGCCATTTTGAAATCTTTAAGTTTTTGTCCGATTTTTTTCAAAATCGATATCTAAGGGTCTGAGTGGTCGTGAAACACAAATCTGCTATCAAAAATGAAAAAACTGGCCGACATTTTGAAATCTTTAGTTTTCCGACCGATTGATTTCAAAATCGATATCTGAGGATCCGAGTTGTCTCCAAACACGTATAATACGTTATCAAAAATGACAAAAGTGGCCGCCATTTTGAAATATTTAGTTTTCAGACCGATTATTTTCAAAACCGATATCTGAGGGTCCGAGAGGTCCCCAAACATAAATCTGTTTTTAAAAATGAAAAAAGTGGCCGCCATTTTGAAATCTTTAAATTTTGGATCGATTATTTTTAAAATCGATATCTGAGGGTCCGAGTGGTCATCAAACACAAATCTGCTATCGAAAATAAAAAAAACTGGCCGCCATTTTGAATTCTGTACTTTTTGGACCAAATGTTTTCAAAATCGATATCTGAGGATCCGAGTGGTCCCCAAACAAGAATCCGTTTTTAAAAATAAAAAAGGTGTCCACCATTTTAAAAACTAGTTTTTGTACCGATTGTTTTCAAAATCGATATCTTACGATCTGAGTGGTTCCCAAACACGTATCCGTTATACAAAATAGAAAAGTCATCATCATTTTGAAATGTTTAGTTTTTGAACAGATTGTTTTCAAAACCGATATCTGAGCTGGCGGCCTTGATCTGAACGGGTTGATAAATGGTGGCCAGTTTTTTCATTTATAAAAACGGATTCATGTTTGGGGACCACTCGGATCCTCAGATATCGATTTTGAAAACAATTGGTCTAGAAAGTAAAGAATTCAAAATGGCAGCCACTTTTTTCATTTTTAAAAACAGATTTATGTTTGGGGACCTCTCGGACCCTCAGATATCGGTTAATAATCGGTCTGAAAACTAAACATTTCAAAATGGCGGCCACTTTTGTCATTTTTGATAACGTATACGTGTTTGGAGACAACTCGGATCCTCAGATATCGATTTTGAAATCAATCGGTCGGAAAACAAAAGTTTTCAAAATGGCGGCTACTTTTTTCATTTTTAAAAACGGATTCATGGTTGGGGACCACCTGGATCCTCAGATATCGAATTTGAAAACAATCGGTTCAAAAAGTAAAGAATTCAAAATGGCGGCCAGTTTTTTCATTTTCGATAGCAGAATTGTGTTTGACGACCACTCGGATTCTCAGATATCGATTTTGAAAATAATCGGTCCAAAACTTAAAGATTTCAAAATGGCGGCCACTTTTTTCATTTTTGATAACGGATTTATGTTTCGGGAGCTCTCGGACCCTCAGATATCGGTTTTGAAAATAATCGGTCCAAAAACTAAAGATTTCAAAATGGCGACCACTTTTGTCATTTTTGATAACGGATACGTGTTTGGAGACAACTCGGATTCTCAGATATCGATTTTGAAATCAATCGGTCGGTAAACTAAAGATTTCAAAATGGCGGCCAGTTTTGTCATTTTTGATAGCAGATTTGTGTTTCACGACCACTCGGACCCTTAGATATCGATTTTGAAAATATTCGGTCCAAAACTTAAAGATTTCAAAATGGCGGTCACTTTTTTCATTTTTAAAAACGGATTCATGTTTGGAGACAACTCGGATTCTCAGATATCGATTTTGAAATCAATCGGTCGGTAAACTAAAGATTTCAAAATGGCGGCCAGTTTTTTCATTTTCGATAGCAGATTAGTGTTTCACGACCACTCGGACCCTCAGATATCGATTTTGAAAACAATCGGTTCAAAAAGTAAAGAATTCAAAATGGCGGCCAGTTTTTTCATTTTCGATAGCAGATTTGTGTTTGACGACCACTCGGATTCTCAGATATCGATTTTGAAAATAATCGGTCCAAAACTTAAAGAATTCAAAATGGCGGCCACCTTTTTCATTTTTGATAACGGATTTATGTTTGGGGACCTCTCGGACCCTCGGATATTGGTTTTGAAGATAATCATTGGAAAAACCATGCCTTATTCTGTATCTTTCCCGCACACGTACAAGTTTTACTTTATTCTGCAATAATAATTTACGTTGCGACTCTAAACAGACTCTGGACACCTTTGACGTCACGTTCATCACTATCCCGCGGAAACTGCATTTTTCTGGGATAAAAAGTAGCCTGTTTTAATCTAGGGTACCAACTGTCTTCGTTCCAAATTTCATCCAAATCCGTCCAGTTGTTGTAGCTTGAAGAAGAAACAAACATACATACACACTCACTCACATCGTCACAAACTTTCTCATGTATTATATCACATACATACATACATAAATAACGTCTCTATTCCTTGCGGAGCAGACAGAGCCCAAGGTAACAAGACCTTAAAAGCCACGTTACGAATGCCGAAATGTTAATTTTTTTTATTATTTTTGCAAAATCTGATTTGAACATTATGCTGTGTCTGTGTAGGCAATCGGAAAACTAAAGCAAGCGCCATCTACTAACATCACAGTGCAATATTTCAATCCATCAGCCCGCGCCCATTCGCATCGAGTTCACGCGTCGATTATTTAACAGATGTCGCGTTGATCGGACTGCTTGCCACGTCACGAACGGGCAAGGTCATTTGCCTATCCCTTCGC
Organism: Pandemis heparana; assembly: GCA_963854515.1. Lineage (NCBI taxonomy): Eukaryota > Metazoa > Arthropoda > Insecta > Lepidoptera > Tortricidae > Pandemis > Pandemis heparana. The sequence goes on along the minus strand of OY978030.1, from coordinate 7,061,907 downwards.
CTTAAATGAAGTATAAATAGGGTGGAACACACATGAGTGAATGCCCATTTGTGAACGAATTTGTGACCATGTGTTTATGACTTTATGATGATTTTTTTATTTATTTACTACTAGTTGTTGCTCGCGGCCTCGCCCCGTTACAGTTTTTGACGTGAGAACGTCTTATAAATCGATGAACACCGGCTGCACGCACGGAAGTGTCACGTTGTCACGTTCCGCGTGATGTCAGGGCTAGCAGTTTTCATCAATGTTTCTTTATGACGTCATCACGTAAAACTATCGTCCGTAAACCGACTTAAGAGGCTGACAACACCTAATTTTGTTGAAATTGATGTTATTTAAGCACTTTTTTAAGAAAAACTACACACAAAAAAAATCCAAAAAAATTATATTGATAATTTTCGTCATATTTCAAACACGATAGACCGACTCGATACATAATTGAGCAAAATCGGCTCGATAGAAAATAATTGCAAAGATTGGTCTTATAATCATCATTAAACGGTTCTATGTCTATATTTTTTCGACGTATGGGTCTGCAATGAAAAACATGAAGCCAACATATTCATACCTATACGACTAACGAGTCATATTTCACAAATAATCCATACTTATTTTATTTCTTCTCATTTGTGTCTTATTTGCAACATTTTAGACGCGCGCCAAGGTGCCGGAATAGTTTCTTCTCTTTCACTCACAGGCACGCGAACCGTATGTGCGAAGAGTGGCGCTGCTGAAGGTCATTTGCTGTTGACAGCGCCTTAACAGATACTACAGGTCTTTTCTTTAATTTTTTTCGCATAAAACTTGTCCTGACAATGTAGAACACAACAAAAAAATATTTACCCAATAATATGAATATGACAGGTCAAAATTTGTATTAATCTCATTTAATCTGGTGCAGTTGTTCGGAATGTGCGTACAGTAAAGGATATAAATATAAGTTATTAAGTTTTTTTTTTATAAAATAGGACGGAAAACAAGCAAGTGGGTCATCTGATGGTAAGTGATACCCACCTGCAATACTCAACAATTGTGCCGTTGCTAGCCTAGTCTTCAAAAACTAGAAGCCAAGCATGTTTTTGCCGACCGTACCCCAAAAATCCACGTGAAGGAGGCGTTGTTTGCCGACGCACGCGTGTGGCCAACACCGGTAGCGAGCAAACATCGCTGTTGACCGTACCTGTGTTTGACGATCGAATTTCGTAGGTTTGGTACCGTGTTATGGTTCCTGTACACTTTGGTACAAGGACAACCTAACCTAACTTAAAGAGAGAAGGAAGAAAAGTTTATGAAATGAAAATAAAATAAATTATAATAATATTATGTAAATATCTCTAGATGCGTTGTCAAGTGACTGGCCAGTAGGCTTATTGTCTAACTCGCTGGGAGTTTGTAATTGTGTCGTACAGACACATCATTCAAACAGAGGACGCTTAGTGACAAATGTTCGCATAGTAACAAGGTCACGTGACAATTGGTAACGGATAGAAAAATTCGAAGGATTACTCACCTGCTATGGGTGGTGTAGGGGTATAGCATGCGTAACGGAATGACGAGGACCCGGGTTCGATTCCCGGCCATAGCTTTACTTTTCGGATTTTTCTATGTGTTATAATTTTCAGTGTCGTTTAGAAATTAACTCGCTCGCAATCACCATCGTTTTCATTTTGACAGTTCATGTATGGGCTGACAATTGACATGGGAATCAGCTTGCTGTCACATTCATACAAGAACTGTCAAAATGAACACGATGGCAATTGCGAGTGAATGAGGAAATAAGCCTTCAGACATAAGACTCCCCTGTTCCCTTATCCCTGTTTGTGGATTTGTGTTGTTTTATGTGCAATAAAGAGTTATACAGGGTGTATCAGATAGCCCCTAACAATAATCAACTGGGGTATATAACCATAGCTATAGAAGCAAAAAAAATATTTAAATAAAATGGTTATATACCCCAGTTGATTATTGTTAGGGGGTATCTGATACACCCTGTACATGTAACTAATATTATAAATGCGAAAGTATGGATGGATGGATGGATGGATGTTTGTTTGTTACTTAATCACGCCAGAACGGCCCAACGGATCTGGATGGAATTCGGCACATAGATAGAGAAAAGTCTGGAATAGCACATAGGCTACTTTTTATCCCGGAAAATTGCGTAGTTCCCGCGGGATAGCGATAAACGAATTATTTGCAGACGAAGTCGCTGGCAACAGCTAGTGAATTAATAACTAGCTATTGCCCGCGACTTTGTCCGCGCAGAATGAGATATAGTACGTTACTCAGGGATAACATAGCATTGTAGTGGTGAAAGAATTTTCAAAATCGGTCCCGTTTTGAGTTTATTCATTACAAACATACAAATCCATCAAATCAAATCAAATTCATCATGCCTGTAAGTTTGTTATATGTGACAATTATTGTGTAAAATAAATAAATATTCTATTCTATTCTATTCTATAATTAGAGAATAAGCCATGTACTAACCCAATAATGTATGATGAGTCATGTAGTTGCTCGAAATAAATATAAATAAATATACAAATTTATCCTCATTTTAACTTTAGTATAGAAATACGAATAAAGAGGTTATACTACGTTTGTAGGTGTACAATTTGGACTTAATGAATTAACGCTGATATTAAACCACACAATCCCTGATTCACATAGGCTATCCCGGGAAAGTCCGAGTATCACAGGACACAGACAAAATAGAGGCCAATAGAGGGCAATAGAGCTAGTTTCCCATAATTACTGAATGACCTCAGACAAGTGTGTTCCGAATCAATCATGGCACCACTTAAACAATCTAAAATACTCATTATTCTTCAATGCGCACGTTTCACACTCCACCGAATAACGGTGAAAAACCAAAGGGAAATAATACCGTCCATTCTTTCAAGAAACCGTATAGATCAAAGGAAACCTTTTAAATTTAGACGAAAACAAACGTGCTGGGGAAACAAATAAAAGTTTGCCTGTATTGTGGTACACTCGTAGCTATGCTATACTGAGTTTAACCCCCCAAAGTAAAATGAGAGCCCGACCCCCGATGAGGACCCGAAACCGACGAGCATGTATGACGAGAAGGTATGTCAGGATCGTAGCAAGTGGAACAAAGTAGTGTCTGCCTACCCCTGTGGGAAAGAGGCGTGACGGTATGTATGTAAGTAAAATGAGAGAAGTGTGTGTCTGTCTTTGTCGATGCGGTTTTTTTCATTCGAGAGCCAGTTTCCTTGTGTTCTTAGCAATGCTTAGTAAAAATCGGTGCAGTAGTTTGTAGTATCAGCTCTTTTCCAAAATTATGTGAGGCATTTTTGGCATATTTTTTAGTTTAGGGTTTTTTTTACTTGAATTGAATTAATAAAAAATATTTTATAAAATTGTAATCCAACAAACAATACAGTGCGATGAAAGGATACAAAATAATTATTATTATAATAAAAATAAAAGATAATGAAAATAATAAGAAAGAAGTATAAAATATATTGCCATAAGTATATCTTCAGGAGTATGCCAGCCCTTATCCCCACATAACTCTGTACAAAAAACACAACCTTCGTTAGAATGCATGACTGGCAGTTCCATACAAACAGGATAGTACAAATAAATTTCATTTTGTATGTATGTATGCCTCTCTTAAACCTCTGGCATAGGTCCCTCTAGTTTTTGTTCTCTACTAGCTGTTGCCCACGACTCCGTCTGCGTTGAATTCGCTTATCGCTATCCCGCGGGAACTATGCAATTTTCCGGGATAAAAATTATCCTATGTCCATTTCCGGTACTGAAACTATCTTTACACCGAATTCCAACTAAATCAGTTCAGCGGTCAAAGCGTGAAGAGGTAATAGATTGACAGACACACAACATTTATAATATTAATATTGGACTGTTGGAGAAATTGTAGTCTTTTTACAATGCCTCTGCAAATCTCATTGATACCCCATGGCCTTCCTATTACTCGACATATACACATACATACATCATCACCATCATATCATCACCATCGACATATCAGGTGTAATAGGGGTCAATCACTGGTCAGTCCTACGGAAAAAAAAACACATGCAAACCACCTATATACCAGTAAGGTTCAAAAGTTCCTGGCCGTATATATTTAAAAGAAGAAAACAAGAAACAAATGAATGTCATTTTATTTGTCATTTATTCAGCTATTGTGTGGATAATTTCGTGGTTTGTAACTTTCGTTTTCATAAAATTTTCTTTGATTTAAATATAAAAAGCGGTGTAATTTGTACAATGTTCAAATTGGAGTATCGATCAGTGATAAAATTTCTGACAAAGGAAGGCATAAGTCCAACTATAATCAAAGAAAGGTTAGATAACGTGTACGGGAATTCCTCCCCTTCGTTTTCGACTGTTAAGGATTGGTGTAAGCAGTTTCGTTTAGGGCGTGAGTCCATCGATGACGAACCCCGACCAGGCCGCCCTGTTGAGGTTCTTACGCAAGATAACGTCGATTTAGTCGAACAAGAGGTACTGAAGGACAGAAGATTAAAGACGAAGGAAATAGCGTCAAGAACGGGACTTACGAAAATAACAGTCCTTAGGATTCTACACGACCATCTAAACATGAATAAGGTTAGTGCAAGATGGGTCCCGAAACTTCTCTCGAGTGCTCAGCGAGCTGAACGAGTGGCGTGCTCCAAGGAACTTTTAGAGGAGTTCAAGTCATGTGAGAGTGAATTTATCCAGTCCATTGTTACCGGAGACGAAACTATGGTCTTATACTATGATCCTCTTTCGAAAAGAGAGTCGATGGAGTGGCGTCGTTCTGGGGAAGCACCCCCTCGAAAGGCAAAGGTGTGCCAATCTACCAAAAAGATAATGGCCACAATATTTTGGGATTGCGAAGGGATATTGCTTATAGATATCAAAGAACGCAATCAGACAGTAAACGGCAGTTACTATGCTTGCCTTATAGACCAGTTGCGACAAGCAATAAAGCTTAAACGTCGAGGAAAACTCAGCAGGGCTGTCCGTCTTCTTCATGACAATGCGCCTGTCCACACGGCTGCAGTTGTAAAGGCGGCTATATCTAAATGTGGATTTAAAACAATCCGTCACCCACCTTACAGCCCTGATCTAGCCCCAAGCGACTATTTTTTATTTTCTAAACTTAAATCGGACTTAAGGGGGAGAAAATTTTCGTCCGATGATGAGGTCGCTGCTGCAGTTTTCGAGCATTTCAAAGACAAAACTTCCGAATATTATTTTAAAGGCATAGAAATGTTAATCAAACGATCTGAAAAATGTATAACAATAGGAGGAGACTACATTGAAAAATAAAAATATTTTTTTTAACCTAAACGTTAATTTTCATTATTAGGCCGGAAACTTTTGAACCTTACCACGTATGTGCGACACACACATGTTTTGACACGGTAAATGACGGAACTTCATCGGTAATATATAAACTGAAAATTTATCAGCGTTTGTAGGTGCGATAATTATTAAAGTAGCTCGTCTGGAAACTTCAGCTACGTATTTAGAAGTCAGACAAAAACGAGCATTAAAAACGGAAAGCGTTTCAAGTATTACCAGCACAAGTGGTTAACCATTGGAGAGCTGTTTGTGAAATTACTTAATTCCACCCCCAAATGGGCACTTACCCCCAATTTGTGCCACTCGGCGCGGTGGAGTTCCGTGGCGGTAGGCGACAGAGTTTCAGTTTTTTGGTTCATGTAGTATTCTTGAGACGGGCGCGGGTCAGAATACATAAAGTTTAAAATGTATAATGGGTTAAAATACATAATGGTTCAAAATATATAATGCTATTTTCTGTCAAACTATTGACAAAATGAACTTTTTTGATATCGTAATCTACAGATTGGTTTAGGTTAGGTTAGGTTTGTTTTATAACAATCCTGTTAATTTGTCAATTTCTGAGAAAATCGCATTATATATTTTGAACCATTATGTCTTTTAACCCATTATGCATTTTAAACTTCATGTATTACGTACCTCTTGAGACGCGGAGATGCAATGTATACAACGTGTCCCCAGCCTGTGGACACAGAATGAACACCATCGTAATGCTACTTCTCACTAATGCTGTGAAACAGTTTTTGTTTTAATTAGAAGTAAAATCAAGAATCAAAAATTTCTAACAAATTTAATTCCAGATAAACGACAGAAAAAAGTTACATACTGTATCATTATTGACACCAATAAGATGAAATGATATGCCTGTGTGAGTGTGACAAACATGTCAAAGTCGACAACAGGGATATGTGTGCGTATCTGCTTACAGGCAACACACACGCGCCATCGGAGTAGATAAATGTCTAATTTACCAGCAATATTATTAAACTGATCGGACTATCAAGTATCGAAATTGTAACTCTAGGATTAAAATAATTAATGAAACCAAATTTACGTAATCATCATTTATTAAAAAAAAATGTAAAAACTTAAATTTTTAAATGTTCAAAGTGGCTACCGTTTCTTAGTGTACACATGTGTAAACGCCGCCTCATATTGCTCTGGACTTTTCGTAACAGAGCACTATCTGAAACCATCGTCTTTAACTTTCCGAATGTTACCGTGAACATGAAAACGGCGAGCCGCTCGTCTCGTATTGTTGGGTCCAGTGGGCGAATTTCTCTCACTCTTTGAACTGCCCTTGTTATTGTACGCGGGTTATTAGGGCATCACCTAGTTTCACTATATCGCTCACGGTACGTTCTGATGGCGAGATTGCCATTCTGATGGCACTCCCCTTAAATTAATATCATATCCATGTAAACTGCAGCAGAATATCGTGCCATCTTATCAAAATGCTTTTCATGAACAAAACCAAACAAATTGATTTATGTTATGGCAACGTCACTTTAATCAGTGTCATTTATTTTAAAAGAAAATCATGCAGTTACCACAGAGTTTTCATGCACGTCTAAGGAGTTTCCACTTGAATATTGTTATTACAGTACTTCAAACTCTTCAAAAGAGATTGCATTGGTCCCATAAATGCGTATTAATCAACACAATGTAAATAGAGGGTGCTCCAAAAGTTAAAATTTTAAAACCATGGTTTTCTCGGTAAATACTAGACCGATTGTTTTATTACTTTGCATATTGGTTAGAAATACCCTAATAAACGTGTAGTATTCGTCTATGTCCATAGGCTGGGGACACGTTGTATATGTAGATATGACAATTTTATATGCGAAAATGTTGCCATGGGTAAATAATGTAGAGATATGCTATAGAAGATATGAAGTAGCGCTCTTTATATATTAACTTCACTTGCATTACTTAAAGCAGTTAAAAAAATACACTTTTTAAGATTAGTTTCTACAAGGTTTCTACCAATTTTATGTTGTGGTTTCTTACTTAGAATCATTCTTCAAAATGAAGTTTTTTTTTCTATTATGTTACAATTTCTATACACATTATGCAGTGTAACGGAAGAGAGGACATCAAAAGTGTATGGAAGTTTTCTTACTTTTTTTCCGTAAGGATATAAAGAGTGTTTCAGTGTGCAAATGGCATGCATTGGCAGAAAATAAAAACTCAGGCGGTGGCAATTTTTGAAATTTTCCCAACAACTCGATTTTATTTTTTTCTCTTTCTAAGTCAGATTAGCTTGAAATCGCGTACGTTACGTAAAGATCCACATTGCAATCAAATTCCATATAAAGAGTGCTCGTAAAAAAAAAAAAATTCAAGAAATTTTTAAAACAATTGAGCAACATTTATTTCTGAACACGCTTCCCTTTTAACTTATCTGTTACTCGGCATTATTAAACTTAAGACAAGCAAGACGCATGGCATCCGTTATCTGTGCGTCATGTCACTGCTATCTCTCAAACCATAATATTTGGTCGTGGGCTTAAAACGTTTTTGCGAGAGCTTTACGGAGCTTTACTGGCTTTTTTTGAGAAAGTTTTTTCTTGTAGTCGCCATCAGATATATTAGAGCCGTCTAGGTGCTCAAAAATCCTTTAACACATGTCATGCGATTAATAATAAAATCGCGTTCAGATATTTTCGAACACCTAATCTCCAATGTAGAATATGTTAGGTTAAAAAAGAAAAATACATCAAGTCCTTTTTTTTTCTTTGGTAACCTTCGTTATTTGGCTGACATCGTTTCTAGCCTGGCCTTTCCCATGATTGCTTACAAGACTAAGCACTGACAAGATTTTGCTAGATTTTATTTTGACATAAAATACCAATGAACACTAATATATTTTAGGGTCTGTCTCACCACTCCTTAACTGTCAGTTATGATTCCGTCTCTATTTATTACTACGAAACAGACAGAGACCTGGAGACTAGTCCAGGTGTAGATTTGAATGGATGATAAATCAGTGTTACCCGTTTGTTTTTTTTTTGTTGATATCTTTGATACCACTAGTCAATACGAACGCTCGAAGCGTGTCAATACGCACGTGCAAAATTTTATGCACACAAAATATATAAGAAATAAAGTTTACAGTGAGCTTTTAAAAAACGAATAGAGAAATAGAAAAATAAAATTAGATTGGGGATTTTATAGCAATACACAGTTCTCATAGTTCTGGAATAATCCAGTTTTATCTCAAAAGGGTCAAGAGTACCCAAAACCGACGAGCATGTATGAAGAGATTGATGAATGTGGATGAAGCGAAAGAGGTATGTCAGGATCGTAGCAAGTGGAACAAAGTAGTCTCTGCCTACCCCTGTGGGAAAGAGACGAGACGATTATGTATGTATGTATGTAGTATCTCAAAAACTATTAGTTATTAACAATAATAACGCTATCGACCTAAATAGAGAGCCAATCATTACGTCATCTAAGAAACAACTTCCTACGAAAGCAGACATTCAATATTCCAATACATAACCAACTAACAAGGCAATTAAGCCTATAATTTACTCAGAATTGGCCCAAACTTTGAGACCAATGCACTCAATCATGGCTGCGTCCTTCTCGCGCTCGTGGCGCTAGAAAGGGAGGAAAGACTCGACTGGTCATCGAATAGACAGTTATTAATCATCGCTAAACGCCAGTGTTTCCTGTCGCCATCTTTTTTTTGCGTTCTGAGAAGATGCTAGACTTGGGCGATGTTGGTGTTAAAAAAAAAGTCTTGTGAGGTCTTGACTAAGCTAAAACGAGTCCAAACAAAAACTAAGCATCCAAAGTGCTCAGGGAGGGGGAAATAGGATGTTTTATTTGTAGGTCAGGCTAGTTTAAGGTACACTTTCGTTAGGTCTACATAAGTTTTACCTGATTTTTGCATAAAAACTACACAAAATACTTTTAAATAATTACATAGCAAATAATTTTCTTTCCACTGGCGACATTATTTTAACCAATAAAAAACTTTAAATAAAATAGTTTCAAAACATCTATAGGACAAATATTTTATTGAATCAGGCGTTACTTTGCGGTGGTCCATTTTTTATATATTTTTTTTGTGGTTGATTATAATATAAATAAACATCCTCTTACAGGAAGTAACAGTCCAGTTAAATATAAACATATTTTTTTTTGTCTTCCTCTGACTTACGCATATAACAAAGTGACAGATAGAGAAGGAATACTTCACTGATAAGGTTTACAAACGTAGGTACTACTAAACGAAAAATACCGTCAAAATTAATTTGGCTTAACAAGTTTAAAACCGAAACCGAAATCAGAAACCACGTGGTTTCGGTATCTGTACGGTGCACGAGGCGCCATAAATACAGGCTCGTCTGCGCCCGCGCAGGTACGAACCAAACGAGATCGATCCTTTTTTAAAAAGAAAAACCTCCTTCAGACCTTTTTAAACCCTATCGAAAAAATTTAAGGCTCAAAGTAGACTCGAGCATAAAAACATCGTGCCTTTTAAAAAATAATACCGACCAAGCTAAATTCAACTGTAGCTCAACGGTTTTAAGTATGGAAATGGGGATGGTTGATATTATAATTCATTACCATAATTCACTTTAGCCTTTCTCACTTCTGAAATAAAGCTCCTTTTTGGTATCGGGCGCTCACCACTACCTCATACCGCGAAACCGATTATCGACCTTACGTGTTATGCCTTTAGGTTGATATTTAACTTTATTTTTTTCTTGTCATGCTAGTTTTTTTTTCGTGACAACGCCTGCGTTGGTACAGTGGGTATTTGCGGGGTCAGCGAGGATAATAACAATAACTGTAAATTATCGTCGTTTCGGCTTATTGAAATTCGCCCGGACGTGTTCTATGGTAAGACGCTGAGGTAACGCGTTTCGGAGCATCCTGTATGTTTTTTTTTTCAACCAACATGGAGGTTCGATCTCGTTTGTTGCGTAAATGACGTTGATTTGAAGAAGTCGCTACAGATGAAGTACAAATTCCTTTCACATCGTGTTTACGATAATGTTCGTATTCGTACCAGTTGACCAGTAGAGACTTTATACATCTCTTCTATAGACTAGCCCCCTTATTCATAAACGCTCTATAGGCCTCTGCTAAGTTAGTAATCGTTTGTCCTTATCTGTGAAAGGTAAATGTCAAAGTGACAGATAAGGACAAACGATTACTAAGTTAACAGAGGCTTATAGTGCGTTTATGAATAAGGGGGTAAGTATGTAATATGATTTTCTCAAACATGCTCGGAAATGTATGCGATAATGTCCCGAAATGAAGCCATGAAGTTTCACATTTATGGCCTAGGCCAAGAAGTAATGCGGTGGGTGTTCTGGGGGTGCTGCTGGTGCGGTGGGGGTGCTGGTGCGGTGGTGTATGTGCGGTTAAACATGGAGCTCGAATAGCTTGTTCAAATGGCATGTTTAAAAAATAAAAAAGCGGCAAATTAAAAAAAAAAAATTTGCTTACCTGGTAGGTAGTTATTTTAATTTTAATATTTCATCCCATTGCTTGAGAAAAGCACTATATCCCTTCACGGCCTCTGCAGTAATGTACTATTAAGGTACTCTACTTAACTTGGGGCCCTTATACATCCCTTTTATAAAATGTATTAAGTACAAGTTAAGTAGAATTAAAGTATTGTTGTAAATTTATTTTATAATGAAAAATTACTTTCTGCCAAGTTTCTTGCGGCGCATTCTTCTTGGCAATGAAGGTCTTTCCGAATGCGCTGGTAATTTCAAAAAAAGACATGTATAGGTGGCGGCAAATAAGTAAAACGTGGAGGGGATATGCGCAGTATGAAAAACAACATCCTTTTCATACTGCGCCTATCCCGCCACTTGTAAAATAGGTCTTGGCGGCCTAAGTATTTGCAAAATAAACTTATGATTTTGATTTTGATACTGATAAAAAGAAAGAAGACTTTGTCTACCCCCGATTTGTGAGTTTAAAACATTTCAACATCGAAATTTTTATCCTTAAACCTTTCCCAAACGTGGCAACCCTATCGGAAACCAACGTCCAAACACCTAAAGTAAACTCCAACAAATCGGATAGAAATCCCCAATCAAACGTCAACGAGATCCGCAATCAGAGTGAGCGGGACAACGACAATGCGCTCAGGTTAGAACAGGACGGCTGTAGGTCACTCAGTCGCTGACGGGTGGGGATCTAATTGCGTGCGAAACAAACGCGATAATACCTACTGTCTTGTAGTGATGTGCTAATAAAGGTAATACATAGCTGGGACGTAACGTAGTATTTACGCGCACGAAACTGGCCACTTGTGAAAAGTGATAGTCGTTTTTGTGTAAACGATTTTGCTTAGAGATGTGGTGTTATTTGGATTACTGTTCATGACTTGAAGCAAGAAATACTTGATAATGCCCGATTGTAAAGTTACTCGGGAAGATTTTCTTTTTTAATTAAGAGGGTGCATCCGTGCTGAGCTCGCAACGTCGCATTTTTGGTGTTTTTTTACGATTATTTCACAGAAATTGAATGAAAGTATCAAATATCCGTCTGTAGTGCACTTTGTTTTTAGTGTATTAATGTGTTTAATGCAATGATTAATGGTGATGGACTTTTATTTTCGTATTAAAGCGATAAAATACTATATCTCGTTTAATAAGAAAATAAAAGTCCATCACGATGAATTATTGCATCAGACACATTAATACACTAAAAACGAAGTGCACTACAGACGGATATTTGATACTTTCATTTAATTTCTGTGAAATAATCGCAAAAAAACACCAAAAATGCGACGTTGCGAGCTCAGCACGGATGCACCCTCTCAATAAAGCGTTAGTTTTGTTAACATGCCATTTATGTAATATATAGAATAGACATGCCTGTCTTAAGTGATATGATAACACGAAAGATACCGGATACCGAAAAAGGATGCAATTACCGATTTTGTGACAAACCGATACATTATTGTTTACAATCTCGAAATGTGTAATGTTATTTTTTCCTGTACCGAACCAATATTTACGCGACCAAACGAGGTAAAAGAATTTTGTTTCCAAGAAAGAAATAACCCTTGTTTGCGATTAATTCGCAAATTCCACATTATTACCGCATCGAAACAGATACCATACATATTTATTATCTGAATAAAAAAAAGAATTATGACACAAAACTGTCCGCATTTACAATTGCACTTCACTTAATGGCCGCCTGTGATACACGCGACAGTGATTAACGTAATCTGCATTTGCGTCCCAGAAACCAGATACCGATACCGAATTTTGGCCAATTAACTACGGGTGCAATTTCATAAAGAGAAATAGCTTGAGTTATGGCAGTGTCAAATTGGGTTGTTCATCGTAACCAATCGTAATGTGGTATCGCCTTATATGAAAATGTTGCCAACGCATAATATTTAATTTGCCATGTTCTGTCCAAATTGCTGTTTTTAAAAATGGCAAATCGATTGTAATTTATAGAAACAAAACTTACACATTTTTATTGAGATAGAGGCTACCAAACATAGTAATCAAGTGCGTGTCATCTTCATCATCATCATAAAAGGTATGTTAAATAGACTAACAATTCTCACCATAAAAGTTAAAGTATGACTTCTCATTATGATTTGTATATCTTTGATATTGACTAAACATGAAAGCCATATACATGTTTGTCTTGCTGTCTCTCTCACTCGGCCCATTCCAGTATCAAAACCATAAGAGTGAGTGAAATAGCAAGACAATCCCGAATAGCATTCTAAGACTCACTTCTAAGGCTCACTGACTGTGCCATAGCTTAATTTGACATCACCATGCTCTATGTTTTAAACTTATCAAGAAGACCTTAAAGTATTTTATAGGGTTTTTTCTTACTTTGTCTGGATTCAAATAATTCCGCACACAAACACCCGTAGATCTGCGTCATAAATTTTACCGCAGACCGTAAATACATCGTACATTTGCCCTAAATCTCGGCAATTGTATAACCCTGGCAACACTGGTACTGAAACTGGTTTCTGTAGGGTATCATTGCTGGCGCCCGCTTTTCGGAAACGCTTGACAACTTAACGTGATAATTGCATATTCTGAGATAACTGTATGCTTTTTGGTATTCACGTGAAATATGTAATGAGGAGAGAAGTGGAGTAATGAACTGACAACGAAATTGGGGTTTTGTTGGGGTTTGGACTCTTTAGTTTTTTTTTATATGAATAGGAAGGAAAACGAGCAAGTGGGTCACCTGATGGTAAGTGATCACCACTGCCCATAGACACCCGCAACCCCGGAGGGATCGCAGATGCGTTGCCAACCTAGAGGGCTAAGATGAAATGCCTCTTGTGCTCGTAATTTCCCCGGCTGTCTTACTCTCCACACCGGAACACGGCAGTGCAAGCACAAAAATATCTAGATTAATAATATGGGCGGGACACTTGGCAAGACGGAACGACGACAGATGGTCGAAGGCGGTCACAGAGTGGTGGCCAAGACTGGGTCGAAGGTCAGTGGGCAGACCACCAGCCCGTTGGTCAGATGACATCTGGCATTCAGCTGGAAAACTGTGGATGAGACTGGCACAGGACCGGGCAAAGTGGCGTGAAAATGAAGAGGCCTTTACTCAGCAGTGGGTGGATGTGGGCTGATTAGAAAAATATCTAGTTTTTAGTAAAGGCCGTGAACTTACAATACCATTCGGGTTTGTCTTATTGTCCTCACTCGTTTAGGTTTGGTACTTGAATCGGCTGATGGCAGCCAGACAAACCCGAATGGAATTGTAAGAGTTCACAGACGGAACAGATTGTGTGATTAAAAAAACTATAAATATTTTTCCTATTACTGATAAACCAAACGTAAACATCTGCCTGGAGAGAGATCGGATTGAGATCAGTTCTTGCATGAATGTGACAGCTAGCTGATTCCAATGCCAATTATCAGCCCATACATGAACTGTCAAAATGAACACGATGGTGATTGCGAGCGAGTTACTCCCTTATTCATAAACGCTCTGCCTCTGCTAATTTAGTAATCGTTTGTACTTATCTGTCACATTGACATTTACCTTTCGCAGATAAGGACAAACGATTACTAAGTTAGCAGAGGCCTATAGAGCGTTTATGAAGAAGGGGGTTAGATTAGACAATAAGCCTACTTACATTGTCAGTGATTCATTGTGAGTCATTGATGGTCCCATCGGAAGACCAGCGCTGGCTGCAAGGCCAGCATTATGCTGAGATGGGACCATTTCATGATGCATGTTGTTTTTTTGCTTCTTTTCTTCTTTTGTCTGTAATGTTATCATGAATAAATGTTTTCTTTCTTTCTTTCTTTCTTTCTTTCTTTCAGTGACAAGTGACAATTCGAATTGCGATGCGTGGTCAATAGGCCGTCCATAAAGCACGTCACACCAATTTCATCATTTTTCAAAATGTTTATAATCCGCAAATATCAAATTAATCAAGAAATTTACTTCTTGATTTTTAATGTTTACTTTTTACGTTTTACCGTTAGAAATTCAATTTCTAAACGACACTGAAAATTAGAACACATAGAAAAATCCGAAAAGTAAAGCTATGGCCGGGAATCGAACCCGCACGGGAGCACGCGTCACGGAATGACGAGGACCCGGGTTCGATTCCCGGCCATAGCTTTACTTTTCGGATTTTTCTATGTGTTCTAATTTTCAGTGTCGTTTAGAAATTGAATTTCTAACGGTAAAACGTAAAAAGTAAACATTAAAAATCAAGAAGTAAATTTCTTGATTAATTTGATATTTCCTATCATTTGAAAAACAGCGCCTTCTCTCGTCCCTGGTGAGCAGTACATGTTCCACGGGAGTTTGTAATTGTGTCGTACAGATACATCATTCAAACAGATGACGCTTAGCGACAAATATTCGCATAGTAACATGGTCACGTGACAGTTGGCAACAGATAGAAAAATTCGGAGGCTTACTCACCTGCTATGGGTGGTGTAGGGGTATAGCACGCGTCACGGAATGACGAGGACCCGGGTTCGATTCCCGGCCATAGCTTTACTTTTCGGATTTTTCTATGTGTTCTAATTTTCAGTGTCGTTTAGAAATTTTATAATCCGCGTTTAATCAGTCCAGTACTGCTGTGTCTGCAGTACAGTACTACCGGACCGGCCGACTAGCTAGATCTAAAGCTAGGTATGAGGTAGCCAGTAAAGCGCGGAGGGGAGAGGGATAGATATGCTATGTGGCGGGGAACGAAACGAACGCCTGAATGAATGAAACGAAACGAAATTCAATAGGAAATTCTGGTTAAATGTCATTTTTGTCAACTGTAATTGAAATCCGAAAAACCGGATTTTTATGCTAAAAAAAAAAAGCCGACAAAATCCGGATCAATCCAGTTATTTCGGATTATCCGGGTGCAATCCCTAGATAGCCCCATATGAACGCAATCGGCGTAATTCTCGTCGAGTTTGTAATGTTACCAGAATTGTCACTTGTCACCGACTTTTGTCGATATGGTGAAGGTCCCAGAATATCACTTTTATGGCCTCCTTTGTATGTAAAAATAAAACATCACGTGATTGTACTCGTACGACCCCATTGCAAAAATTCGTACACAAGATGCATCGTGACACCTACGCCCGCGATATGCTATCAGTTATCACCGGTGTCACATCGAAAATATATTATCACATATCGCGTGGCTGTGACATCGATCATGCTGTCCGAGGCTTTAGATATGAATGCTGGGCTAAGTGCCTATTACTCCGTGTTACATGAACATTTATGTCATAGCGTGTAGGAGATAAAGATTTTTTGTTAAAATATTTACGGAATAGACTCGATTATACGATTCGATTATGACTCGGGACTCCTTTCAAGCTGTAGGCTTATTGTCTAACTCGCTCGCAATCGCCATCGTGTTCATTTTGACAGTTCACGTATGGGCTGACAGTTGGCATCGGAATCAGCTAGCTGTCACATTCATACAAGAACTGTCAAAATGAACACGATGGCGATTGCGAGCGAGTTAGACAATAAGCCAGCAGAATGTACCAGTTGCTTCTCTTCCCGCGCAGATGGTAAAAGCCCATCGTGGGAATGGGCAAAAGTCATAGGAATCATGTTATAGGCGATGCGGCTAGCAACCCATCACTATTTTTATTCAACTGGTGTGGTTATTTCGACTGAACCCCTACAAAGATTTTTAATTTTAATTTTTGAGTCATTTAGTCCTTGACGCGGTTCACTTTGATTGAATTTCGAGCAACGTATGGAAACTATGATTCGAAAATCTTGAAAAACATTTACAGGGTTATTTAGTCAAACTAATCCAATCGCTTGCTAAAATATGAGGTGCGGGGGGCTGCGGGGTATGAAGCGGCGTGCGGGCGCGGCACACCCCCCCGCTTCCCCAGCCCCCGATACCTCCGAGCTCGCGCGCGCTACACTTACGCTGCTGCGCCAATGACGCCAGAGCCGCTTTGCTCGGCAGCTAGCTTTAGTGAAGTATAAGTTACCTCATTCTACGTTAATAAGTTACGCTAAAACTATCAATTCTACGAACCTCGTGAAATTTTCGAAGAAATTTTAAAATAGCGCCCAATATAAGGAATCGATGTCAAACATGATAGCATTATCTAATCGGCTTCTGAAGACAAATCACACCTGTTCCTGTTGTCAAGATATATGTTGCGGCTAACCGGCGTGTTTACATGGATTATCTGAGTACATAGATGGTTAAATGTACTTCATTTTTTAGACCTTGTAAAAAGTAAACAAGCAATCACGTGTTCCATACCAAGGCCATTTTAGATTTTGGAATAAATAATAAAAGTAAATACCCCTGAAGGCTATAGCTAGTAAGTACATATAACTGTCTAAGATAGTTGCATACCATCCACTATGAACATTTCCTCAATATATGATATTCTGTAAAAATAGCGGTTGACTTTACTTAGTATAATATATATGGACTTGTTATTTTTGTTCATCGGTGTATATATACTGTGGAGAGATTAGTGTCCTGCATTCACATCCAGTGACTTGCTTTTCAAACTTGGTCAATGGTCAAATGTCCGAGTTCGCATCTCATAATAAATTACATACATATATGTTATTCGAAAACTATAAAAAGTGTCGACGTGGGAGTAACGAGCGATGTCGTTGCTGGGCGGCGAAAATAATTCACGCGTTATGTGAAAACTAATTTATGTACAGATTTTATTTTATGTTAGTACTAGCTCACCAAATATTATTAGGAGAAATCTAGATAAAGGACATTGACTTACAAACCTTATCGCTGGCGATTATCGTAGACGCGGGCACAAAGTATACATGTCTTTTTCGCACTCGTTGACTTGTAACTACATAGTAGTAAACATATGACGACCACCCTAGGTTGTAACATTAACGTATGATAGGTAGAGTAGGGTAATAGACTAGGCACACGCTTAAGCTAGACTTCCGAGCAAAGCGTCTCTGGCGTCACTGACGCTGTGACAGTGACGCCAGAGCCGCTTTACTCGGAAATCTAGCTTAACTGCAACGGCAATATATAAGTAAGTGAGTAAATAAGTAATGCTTTATTGTACAAATATAAAGAAACAGATACAATTCACAAAATAATACAAATAACAATAATGTAAGCTCAAAGGCGAACTTATCCCTATAAGGGATCTCTACCAGTTAATCTTGGAGTAGCTACGTATACGAGTACATATTCAATGCAAGTAATGTATTCCCTTATACCAAATCATCAGCATAATTGTAACCCATCAGTATTTATCATATTGATGGATCACAGTACTTACAGCGCCGGCCCCTTGCCCTTGGTCAGAGTAGAGCGAGGTTGTTTTTCGGCGCCCTTCGTTCGACGTATCAAAAAAATCGAGCACGACCACTTCATTCGTATTTCAAAATAAGCTCTTAGAGGATCCTGATATCCTGGTACTTAAACTCTCCCTCCGTCTTACACCTGACGGGAGTTTAACCAACCGCGTTTAAAAAACCGCGTTGGAATCGGTCCATCCGTTTGAGAGCTACGATGCCACAGACGGATACCCACATCACACACACACACACACAGAGATGAATCGATGTTAAAATGCTGATAAATTAACCTATCGGTAGCCGTGGTACATTTCTAACCATGCATCAAATGACCTTTTTAATAAGGTGTTCGTTAGTACGTAGAGTGATAAAGAGCTTTTACACTTGTAATTATATCTTAACCTTTGATGTTACACTAACAGCATACACACACACACACGTGTCCGAAAAAATATGTTTTTTATTTTTATGATGCTCGTACACCCATGTCGTACACGAACGTTCCCTTTGACTACTGAATCCTGAAAAAAAAATCCCCTTCCATTTAAAATCTGTATAGGAATCAAAAATCTAAACATCAATATATACTCTGCTACTACCTACAAATAAAGTTACCGTCTTCGATATTTAAATTTAAAAACATACGCTCGAATTGCGCGCACGCCGCATTTCAAATTGTACCGGCTAATTAATTATTATTTTGTCTCTGTCACCCATAAAAGACATCTGGTAATTGTATGTGACTCTACAAGGACATTAATTGGTAACACACGTGCAAAGGTTGCCGGGGTAAAAAATTCAATAGAATTATTGCCAGCTTAATGTTAAGGCGGAGATCTTTTAGATAAATTTTATCGAGTAAGACAGTTGCTGACATGACCTTAGCAATTAATGTTTAAAAAACGCGTATAAAATTTTTGATAAGTGTATGGTATGTGTTTATGCTTTCAACGCCATCTAGCTGTGGCGCGAAGAACTGCAAGTTTCACGGCGCCGGCCGCGAGGGGGCGCAGCGAGCGACCGGCCATACATTCAATCATCAATCATTCAATCTTCTCCATATAAAATCGCCGTGATTAGCACAAACTTTCACTCACATTTTGGACACTGCATTGTATAATTCTAACTTAAAATCAATAATATGTACAAATGAAGTATCATATATTTAAAATAAAAATCATCGTGTAAAATCAAAAATAAGAACAATTCATTGAAGAGCTCCTGACCTGAAGTTTGCAAACACGCAACCCACAAATATTGGTCCTTCGAACCGGATCAGTTACCAGTTCCTGGATCAGCAAATCAAGGTCAGGCCGGCCATCCTTTCTAATTCCCTCTTATCCGCATCATTGTGCTAATACCGTGTTCATCGCAAAATTCCAGTGCTCCACGTGCGTAATTTTACCGCCGCCATTACGTGTCACTAACGGTGCTTGCGGGATAAAACTTAACTTCTTTTGCGGGATAAAACTTAAGTCCTTTTCAGATACTTTTAATCACACACAACAATCAAGATGCAATCGCCTAATTTATCACCCATACCGCCCAATGAAATTCGCAGTTTGAAGACAAAACGTGGCACGATTAAGGGTAAATTAACTTTGTTTGCTAAATACGTTGCAGCGCTTAACGCAAGTTTAACTACTGTTCAACGGGTCGAGTTAAAGTTGCGTATAGAAAATGCAGAGACAGTTTATTCTCAATTCGATTCAGTGCAAAGTAGAATCGAAGAATTAGCTAACGAGTCTGAACTTATTAAGCATATGGAAATACGTGAAGCTTTCGAGGATCAATACTTTCAGACAATGTCTTTGGCATCCAGCTTTATCGAAAGCGGTGAAAGCACAGCTGCCAGTAACAGTAGAACTTTAAATTTGAGCCCAGTAAAATTACCTACTATAGCGTTGCCAGCCTTCGACGGTTCATACGAGCACTGGTTAGAGTTTAGGGACACGTACACTTCTCTCATACACAACTCTAAGGACATCGGTATTATCCAGAAGTTTCACTACCTGCGCGCCGCCCTAACGGGCAACGCGTTGCAGGTTATCAAGTCCTTAGAGTTCTCTGCTACTAACTACAACATAGCGTGGGAGTTACTTGAAAATAGATATAACAATCATAGATTGCTTACACACAATTATGTGAAGTCACTTTTTAACACACAAACTATACACAAAGAATCACCGGCTCAGTTAAGAAAGTTAATCGACTCCGTACTTCGTAACTTGCGAGCGTTGAAAACGTTAGGTGAACCCACAGATGCATGGGACACTTTAGTTATTTACCTAATTGTTAGTAAACTTGATACGGTCACAGAGCGCGAGTGGGAGCAGTACAAAAGTACACTTATCTTTGGTCAGGCAGGTGATTCGTCTACTAGAGTTAAATTGAGTGATTTAATAAACTTCCTTAGAAATAGGGCAGACATGTTAGAATCAATTACAGCTAATCATTCTAGGAACGTACACACACATTCACACGAAGTTAAGAAACAATTAAATCACTCAAACACTCAAAACTCACACTCAATTCACAGCTACGTTTCTAGTTCGGTAAATTCTAATAAACCGAACTCTAAACGTCCAACACGCACTTGCAGTATGTGTAAAGGCAATCATCCGCTTTATTCTTGCAATGGCTTTCTTAATCTCGCGATCGAAGACAGGATTAAGTTGCTTGACGCTAACAACCTTTGCCATAACTGCTTGCGCGACGGTCACATTTCAGACAACTGTTTTCTGGGTCCGTGCAGGATTTGCCAGAAAAAACACAACAGCTTAATTCATACACAGAGTGGTGACGGCGACCGCGCATCGACGTCTGCTGCCAGTGCGACTGCGACCGCGCCCCCCGCCACCACCTCTAATCATCATACTCATACAACTTCACACCCAGATACCTTATTGTTGCAACCGGTTTTGTTATCAACAGCGCTTGTTTACATTCCAGACTGCAATAATAAATATCATCAGGCTCGTGCAATTTTAGACAGCGGGAGCCAACACAGTTACGTCACACAATCATTCATATCGAAGCTAAACACACCACTGATACAGTCCACTGTCAAAATCACTGGCGTAGGTCAATCAATCACGCAAAGCACACATTCGTGTACCATTAACCTACAGTCAACGACAAGTGAGTTCCATGCACGCATTAATTGCATGGTTCTCCCGCGGATTACAGATCAGCTGCCATCAGCAGCGTTAAAGGTAAATTCCATTCGCATACCAAAGCACATAAGGCTTGCGGATCCCACCTATTACGAACCATCCCAAATTGATTTGTTGTTAGGCGCGGATATATTCTGGGATTTACTTACTGACGGTCGCATCCGTCTCGCGGAAGGGCCTAGTTTACAAAATTCAAAGCTAGGATGGATAATATCCGGTCCCTTACACGCTAAATACACACACACATTAAATAAAAATACAAACAAAACTACATGTCATTTCACACACACATTAAGTATAGATAATCAACTTAAGAAGTTTTGGGAACTCGAGGAGGTTCCTAAGTCGGGTGACGGCCTGACTGACGACGAGCGTGCCTGTGAACAGCTGTTTAAAGAAACCACACAGCGCGTGGAGAACGGTCGGTTCTCTGTGCGTATTCCTCTTAAGGAATCAGCTGACACGCTCGGCGACAGTTACGCTATTGCTAAAACTAGGTTTTTGTCACTTGAACGTAAACTTGAACGCCTCCCTGAGTATAAAAAGATGTACTCTGATTTTATACGCGAGTACATTCAATTAGGACACATGACACTTGTACAAACATATAATAAGCCATACTATTTTCTTCCACATCACGGCGTATTTAGAGAGCACAGTACGACCACTAAATTAAGGGTTGTTTTTGACGCGAGCTGTAGTACAAATTCAGGTAAGTCACTGAATGACTTACAGTTAATCGGCCCGCCGTTGCAAAATGACGTCTTCTCCATTTTACTTCGGTTTCGTGAAGATAAATACGTAGCGTGCGCAGATGTGGAGAAAATGTACAGGCAGGTTCTCATCCAACCAGACCAACGTGACCTTCAACTCATTTTGTGGCGAGAGAGTACCTTGGATCCGCTTAACATTTACCAGCTTAACACGGTGACGTACGGTTGCTCGTCCGCACCGTACTTAAGTATTCGGTGCCTGCAACAGCTGGCGTCTGAGTGCGGCGACGAGGTGGTCTCACGCACCATCCTGAAGGACTGTTATGTAGATGACCTGATCACAGGTCACAACGACAAGCAAGCGTTGATTGACATATGTGAAAGGGTCACCGATGTGTTCAAGTCCGGTTGCTTCCCACTTCGAAAATGGGTTTTTAATTTTGACGTTTCATCTTATTCGTCGTCAGAAATTACTTCGCGAGAGTTAGCTTTAGGTGAAACTTGTCAAAACAAAACACTTGGTTTGGGATGGATAAATAACACAGATCAATTTCATTACACAACAAACATACAACACACAACACCTGTAACTAAACGCACAATACTATCTGTCGTGTCGCAGATTTACGATCCGTTGGGACTTCTATCTCCCACTATTATTATAGCCAAAGTATTGTTACAAAGGTTATGGTTATGTAAATTGGGATGGGACGACGAAGTACCCAGTGACATTGCAGTCTCGTGGCAACAATACTTACACACTCATAAACATAACATTTGTAACGTACGTATTCCTCGTTACGTAATGAGTGCGCACACGCAACGCATAGAACTACATTTGTTTACAGATGCAAGTCAGCTTGCTTTCGGTGCATGTGCCTATGTTCGTACACACTCTGGTGACGAAATAAATAAACAATCGATCACCGTGAAGTTGTTATGTGCGAAAAGCAAAGTAGCTCCACTAAAACCGGTTACCATCCCAAGACTTGAGCTGTGCGGCGCGTTACTGGGAGCTCGGCTTTATTCCAAAATAATCGACTCGCTTAAAGTTAAATTCGATACTGTAACGTTTTGGACTGACTCCACAATCGTCTTGGGTTGGTTGCGCATGTCACCGCAGCTACTAAAAACTTTCGTTCAAAACAGAGTTGCTGAGATTAACGAATTAACCGACAGCGCGCGGTGGCTGCACGTATCTAGTAAAGATAACCCAGCCGACATGGTTTCGCGCGGGCTTGCACTGGATGCACTTAATAACAACATCACGTGGTGGGAAGGGCCGTCCTTTCTATACGAACCAGAATCGAACTGGTTACACAAACGTCTTTCACACACATCTAATTCTACATTTGACGATTTACCTGACATAAAAACACACACAGTTAATATGACATGCCAGGTTAATGCAGATTCATTCCCATTCGATAGGTTTTCATCATTTAATCGCTTAAAGCGTGCGTTTGCTTACGTTTTAAGATTTGTAAACAATACACGCAATAAAAACAAGTTAACTCGTAACTCTGGGCCGCTAACTTTAGACGAATTGAATGTGTCGGTATTACATTTGGCGCGTATTTCGCAATTAGATTCATTTCCTAATGAATATTATAGATTAAAAAATAATTTACCTATTAAGCACACACGCATTATCGCTAAATTAACTGTTTTCTTTGACACACGGCACAAAGTAATACGAGTAGGTGGCAGAATAAGTAGCTCCCCTGATTTCTCATTCGACAAAAAGCACCCCATACTGTTGTGTTCGAAACATAGGTTCACACACATTTTATTTCAAAGCGAACACATACACCTGCTGCACGCGCCACCACAACTGCTGCTTTCAAATATTAAGAATTGTTGGTGGCCTCTCGGGGGCACGAATTTGGCTAAGCAGGTGGTACGCAAATGCATAACCTGCACGCGCATGAAAGGACAAACCTTAACGCCTATCATGGGTAACTTACCTGCCCAGCGTTTAGAACCTGGATTTCCTTTCATGCGTTGCGGTGTGGATTACGCGGGTCCGGTGCTCGTATTAAATCGGAAGGGGCGAGGCGCTAAGTTAGAGAAAAATTATATCTGCGTTATAGTTTGTTTTTCGACGCGCGCTGTCTACCTCGACCTTGTGACTAGTCTGTCTACCGATGGTTATTTACTCGCATTAAAACGGTTTATATCTCGGCGCGGTAAACCGGCCGAGATATTTTCTGACAACGGCAGAAATTTTGTGGGGGCATTGAAAGAGCTTTCGATGTTTCTACAAAATAATTCGCGTGACATCATTGATCGTGCCACAACGGACAATATAAAACTGACTTTTATTCCCCCCTACGCCCCCCACTTTGGGGGTGCGTGGGAATCCGGGGGGGTACGTTCCTGTAAGCACCATTTAAGACGCGTGATAGGTAATGCACATTTAACGTACGAGGAGTTTAGCACAGTATTAGCACAAATAGAAGCCATCCTAAACTCCCGACCGATGCATCCTATGTCTGCAGATCCCAACGACCTTGTTGCCCTAACCCCAGCTCACTTCCTTATTGGCCGGCCCATGACATCGCCGCCCTGCGAAGACCTGACCGCCGCGGAGCCGCATCGCCTACCACGGTACCAGAGGCTGGAGCAACTACGACAACATTATTGGCAGAGATGGTCAAAGGACTACATTTCACAACTGCAGACAAGGACGAAGTGGCAAACTCACAGCCAGGACATCGCGCTGAATTCCCTGGTCCTCATCAAGGATGACAACCTACCACCTCTTAAGTGGCGTTTGGGACGAGTGGTAGCTCTGTTCCCAGGAAAGGACGGCGTCTCCCGTGTTGCTGACATTCGAACGGCCGCCGGGCTAACACGCAGGGCGTTCTCTAAGATCTGCCCGCTTCCCCTGCAGCCTGAAAGTGACGCTGATCCACGTGACCCAGAGCAATCAACCACACAGCTTTGAAAGCGGGTGCTTTCAAGGCGGGGGGCATGTTTATGCTTTCAACGCCATCTAGCTGTGGCGCGAAGAACTGCAAGTTTCACGGCGCCGGCCGCGAGGGGGCGCAGCGAGCGACCGGCCATACATTCAATCATCAATCATTCAATCTTCTCCATATAAAATCGCCGTGATTAGCACAAACTTTCACTCACATTTTGGACACTGCATTGTATAATTCTAACTTAAAATCAATAATATGTACAAATGAAGTATCATATATTTAAAATAAAAATCATCGTGTAAAATCAAAAATAAGAACAATTCATTGAAGAGCTCCTGACCTGAAGTTTGCAAACACGCAACCCACAAATAGTATGTAAAATGAAATAACGCAGGATCTCTTTTAAAAAACAATTCACTGTAGGAATATTATGTCACATACTATGCAACAACGGCGAAAATACGATTCATCAAGTGGAGTAAAAATTGTTTAACTATTTTGACACTCGGCATCGGATTGAAATGACAGTTCTTGTATGAATGTGACAGCTAGCTGATTCCGAAATACCGATGCCAAATGTCAGCCCATACATGAACTGTCAAAATAAACACGATGGTGATTGCGAGCGAGTTAGCCTACTGAATTACTTTCAAGAGACAGCGTAGTTGATGTAGAGATACAGACGAACGTGTGTAAATAAACTGATGAAATTGACTCTCACATCACAGCACAGTATCAGATGTGATACGATGCCCTTAACAATTAACTGCCTTTTAATAATTAACTGAAGATAGTCCCTTGCAAACTTTAAGGACCTTTAATTACTTTTATCTCGATACATCTGCGACAATTCTTGACCTTTCAATCAATCGATTATGCACCTAATTACCACGACATACGGCCTTTTAAAAGACCCATCGGAATGACATATGTAAACTTGTCTTTTTCTGCTACTGTTTTGTGTTATTGATATTTTTTTTACTTGCATAGTTTTGAATCGAATGTCTTTTTTTAACATGCATGTGTTGCCAACTGAAATGGCGTATGGAATTTCATTATTTTAACTTTATGCCCGCGACTTTGCCGCCGTAGAAGATTAAAGAATGGCTTAGTTCTTTAACATTCCCTTCTTAAGAGTTCTTGGTGCCTTATTTAACTGGGTGGTGGTGCATGTATTTTAAACCCTTCATTATACAGTCTCATATGTGTATCAGAATAGAAAAAATTTGCAGCTTGTGTAAATTAAAACTGACAATTAATCCTATCTTCCTCGTATAAACGCTTGCCAACTTTCAACATAACATGCTTTTTTTTTATTTTATTATAAACTGACCAGCGATTGACCTCTATCTCACCTGATGGTAAGTGCAGATGAGGCCGAAGATGTAGCTCATTGGTTCAGTAACAGCCTGTTCACTCTGGATTTGAATAGTCCAAGGTTGCGTATGCAATGCGTATCCTAATCTGTCACTTTAATATCTGCCTTTGACAGACGCGGACATAACATTATTTATTACAGACTCCTTGCGCCGCTCTCCTTCATTTTCTTATATTTTTAATGTTGACTTTTGACATGTCTTGTCATGATTACACTATTGAACTTTTGTCAAGAAATACGTGTTTACTTATTTAAACGAAAATAAATTCCCGTGTCCGCGTGGCGGACAATGATGCTATTTAAGGTTAGTACTTATGAATAAGGCAGTATCTCCACTTATCCAAGATTCATCAAATGCTAATAGCTATTTATTAAGTATAAATGTGTTTACAAACATGTCCGAACGTCGATGCGTGATTAAATTCCAGGGGAGCTACTCCGAAATTCGATTTTCGAAGTTCGTATCACACCGTCCCTCTCACTCTCAAATTAATAATTATTAGTGAGAGAGGAACAGCACGAAAAGTCGAATTTCGAAGTATAAGGCCAGCCGACGTGTTGTGACAGCCCTGACATGTCAAACGAAACATGTACGTAACAAGAATTTAATCAACGCTTCCCGTTTATAAAAATTCCGAACGTGCCCAATTTAGGGTTGCCAACTGGAAATTGATTTGTTGAAAGAGTGAAGTGGACTTTAGAAGATTATTTTGTTTTTATTTCGAGTGTTGCTTCTTTTTTACTTGTCATTGTTGTCATAAGTTGTTTTTTAGTGCAGCCACGCGTAGGCCGCTGATGCGAAAAAAAATATAGATAATATAGTGTCCATCAGTTAGACGTTCTATATAGGCTGGAAATGATGATGACTAAAATTGTAAGCAATAAAGAATCAAGTTAGGATTGACTTGATTCAATGGCTTGTATTCAATATCTAAATTCAAACTTCGTTTCTTGCCGTTCCGTTCACATTAATAGTCATTAATATGAGAGTGAGAGCGACGGTAGTATACGATCGATTGATCGTATCCTATCATCGAGCTCGAGCTTTGAATTTCGTAATCCGTAGTATTCCTGTCATTTTCAGGATAGATACAACCTAGAACTCTAAGGCCAGAGTGAATAGGTAGTTACTGGACTAGCGAGCTGCTACGCCATCGGCCTCATCTATAGGTACACTTTCCATCAGGTGGGTTAGGGGTCGACCACTGGTCACCAAGTAAAAAATTCGATAATATTAGTTCACGCTAGTCCGTCTGTCACAAACCTATAAGGTACCTCAGATATTACAGTCGTTCGCGGGTGGTGATTACTTACCGTCAACTGCTTCCTCTATAATAAAAAACGTTAAGGTGGAAACACATTATTAACACGCGACGCGACCCGATGCAACGAATGTATGCGCATGGCGTCGCGTCGGATGTTCATAGTGTGGTTCTGGTCATAGAAAATAATACAATTTGATTCGACTCAACACGCGTCGCGTTGCATCGGGTCGCGTCGCGTGTTAACAATGTGTTTCCACCTTTATTCGTCTCGAATACTAACGGCATTTCTTACAAGGACGTCGTTAGCGCCCCCTATACCAAACAAGGTGTAATTGATATGAATCAAGGGAATGTAATCGAGACCCGCAGGCGCATGTATGTGGCGATGGCGGGCTCTTGAATCATGGCTAAATACAGGATTGAAGCTACCATTACAGGAAACGGAAAATAAACAAGACTTACAAGTATTCCGGGATTTGTCGGTTGGTTTGATTTGAATGAACGCTCCTGTTAAATTTTTTTATTGAATCAGGCGTTACTTTGCGGAGGTCCATTTTAATGAACACGAAATATTTACCTTAGTAAGTAGCGGAGTAGCAAGGTAAATATTTTGTGTTCACTCCTGTTGAGTTAACGTAATATTTTTATTTGAAAATTACGTGACAATGAACGTTGACCAATTTTTGTCGACCATAATTTTAAAAATTGAAAAAAAATCGCGTATAAAAGCATCTAAACGACACTGAAAACCAGAACAGAAAAATCCGAAAAGTAAAGCTGTTGCTGTGGCGCACAGTACGGTCACGTATTTTAATTTAGGACCCATTTCGCAAAATAATCCTTTAAATTGTCATACAAAGTGACAGTTATTTAACCTTAAGTGGGTCTTAAATTTAAGAACGTGACTGTACATTGTAGGTAACTAGGTGGTGTAGGGGCACGCATCACGGAATGATGACTCCCGGCCATAGCTTCACTTTTTGGATTTTTCTGTGTTCTAGTTGTAAAATAAATACAAAAAATTAAGAAATGAAATTCTTTGATTCATTTGATAGTTTCACATCTTCTGTCAAACTAAATCAACGACCTGAGGTGCATAAATACATACATACATAACTCACGTCTTATTCCTTACGTGAGGTATAACTGATTAATTTTAAGTAGAAGAATTTGTACTTATTTACTACTAGTACGTTTTTATTGAGAGGGAGCAGAGACGCGCCAAAATCACATTATCACATATCTAGAGGGGCGGGCCGACGTGCAGATTAGAACTATTGTGATTGGTCCATCTCTGTTTTATTCGATGCGTAAAAGTTGTACAAACTTAAAGTATCCTCTAACCAACCAGTAGGGCTGTCAATTTCCCCGAACATCTTTATATAGAAAACTAGCTTCTGCCCACGACTTCGTCCGCGTAGAATTGGACTTAAGAACTGATGTTGATAGTATATTCTGCAATAATTATTTACATTGCGACTCTAGGCAGCTACGACCTCTAACGTGTTTATCGCTACCCCGCGGGAATTATGCCATTTTCCGGGATAAAAAGTAGCCTATGTGTTAATGTAGGGTACCAGCTATCTTCGTTCCAAATTTTATCCAAATCCGTCCAGTCGTTTTAGCGTGAAGAAGGAACAAACATACACACTCACTCACATCGTCACAAACTTTCACATTTATAATATAAGTAGGATATATTTAGCCTGATAAATTTAAAATAGGTAATACATGAAAGAATAACCCTGAACTAACACGCCAAGCTTATAAAAGTCAGCTAAAGCCAAGTACAACTTAAGAAATGTCTTCATTGTTTTAGCGTCTTTTTAACTTTTTCCTTTCAAAGTGTTGATCTTCTAAAGTTGAGACCAAAATAAACATTACCCTTCCCTTCAACGTAACTTGATTCGCGGCAAACATTTGTTTCGACCAATGAAAAGCTTTTATTTGCTTTGTCGCGTTGTGTTTTCACAATGTTTTTTGTCTTGTAAGATTTCTCCCAGTTTTTCCATTGTTATTTCTTTTTTGTTAAAAGAATCAGACTAAATTAAATTCACAAATCGTCGATTGATGTGTGCGCTGCTGCGTAGAGGCAGGATTAGTATGTAAATGTATACATATATTGAACAAAAGAAACATCAATGACATGCCACAAAAACCTAGGAGCCTGAATACTTATCATAGAAAAAACGAACAGAAGATAAATGGTTAAGATCCCAAAATCTTCAGGGGCATCCAAAATTCTCTTGTCAAAATATACACAAGTCAAAAAGCATATAGTCAACGTCAACATGTTTGTCAGGCCGAATGACAAAAAATAGGCAAATAGAGAATTTCGACCCCAGAGTATTCTGTCCTGTAAACTTCCAGACACATGGACATCTAGACCATAGGGAAAGCTGCCTTGGAAAATTTCTTCTAAAAGTGCAATGGCCAATATTTTGCCCCTAAAATATTCGGACAAATCGACAAACATTTTGTACTTTTTGACAGACATTTTAACATACTATGATGCATATTAGCATTTGTACCAAAATGACGTTTCCCAAAAAAAATCTCGCTAAGCGACAACCCTGGCGTTGCTCATGGTTGGTTGAACACCGCTATTACTTGTGGGAATCACTGATGTCTAGACACCTTTTTTTTTACCAATAGCCACTTTCTCTTACATTAAATCGGATACCACCATCTTGGTTATCAGAATCCGATCTTCATTCCCATCAAATTCTGATCAAATTATTATAAAAAGAGTTGGTCGTGATAATGGTACAAAAAGGTTTCATTTGCAGAGTAAATGCCCTCTTGGAAACGTGTGAAACCCTTTTTTATAAAGCCCAGAATACACCTACGGGCCCATAAGGTCCTAATTCCGACTTAGTTCAAGTATTAGCCGTCACTTTTAGTATGAATCTGACAGCGAGCGCACCTAAACTGAATCGCATTAAGTAAGACGTCATGGTAAGGCCCCGGTACTGTGCCAACTACCTACTGTACTGATGATGCGTTGCCGGCCTTGCAAAATGTGGTATACTTCCTTCTATACATAAAACAAAGTCTGGTTATTTCCACCATTTACTAAAGAAAGGCGCACCGTTTTTTTTTTATTATTTTAGATTTTTTGGATTTGTCTCCGCCCTGAATACCATAATAACTAAAAAAATATGAAATAATTACGATTTTTTTTTAAATATTTTGCACACAACGCCATCTCTAAAGTAAAGTAAAGTAAAATTTATTTGCATAGAATACTCTGATGGCAGAACCTGAATCTAAGGCGAAACGAAGTTTGCCGGGTCAGCTAGTCTTATATATCTGTCTCTGTATGTTGCTCTTTCGTGATCAAACAATTGGACGGATTTAGATGAAATATTTATTTGTATATCTTACCAAATACGAGTAGAAACAAGTGATTTATTTGCTACACGACTTACTATCAATACCTATCGATCATAACATCTGCTTGCGCAAGTCAAGTATCGCGCTTGACATTGGCTCGATCTATCACAGTGCAGCATTTTGCGAAAAATGCATGACATTTCCGCTCTATTGGTAATTCTACGTGTACACGTAACGACTGATCAAAACCGCGATACTCGAGTGTTTACCCCGATACTCGGGTAATTTACCCCACTATCCGGATATACCCGGGTATAGTGGGGAGAGCCCCTGTCCGGGTAAACACGTGCAAGTGGGGTTAACTGATTCGGACTCATCCAATTACTAGCTCTTATGCCCGTTTGGGGGACTATCATCCAACTCGCACGACTTACCGCCATGATAACGTTTTTCGTTTTTATACAACAAACGGTAGAGCAAGGTCATCTCATAAGTGAGCTACACCCATGGACACCCGTTAGAGGATTGCAAATGTGTTGCCAGTCTTGAGGGTTAAAAGAATATCTTGTGCCAAGTAATTTCACCGGCTGTCGTTTCGATCCCTCTACGGGATCATCCTCAAAGTGAAAAAAGATCAAGACGGTGGTAGCGATAGTTGGTTTAACATTAGTGAAAACTCATATTTCTGCGCAAAAAGTTACAGAAAAGGTAAGGGTGCGACCACACCGCCGCTTGAAAAACGGTTACGTTACGGAATCGCAACAAAATGTATGAAGAAACGGTGAGAAAACGTGACGCATACGACACGTCACTGCGTATACGCGGCGGTTTGGTCGCACCCTAATTCGTCATTTCTTTCTGTCAAACGGCTAGACTAAGGGTAGAAAGATATAGTGAATACGTTCACGAGCGTCAACGTAGACAATATGGCCTGTCACACAAACACATCGGCCTGTGCTACGGCACTGTTTTCGTAAGTTATTTCACCGGTCATTTCTTGTCGCACGTCCCGGAATAGCCCCCCGACAATATCACTTAAGGTGTCGAGATTTGAGTCGCTCCATTGGCTCTGATAGAGACGAGGAAATTCGGTAAGTATTTGGATTAATGTAAGCGGAAACCTGATTTGTTATCGTTGGGCGATGTGGGAGTTGTTTTGGGAAATTAGTACCTAACTATACTCAGCGGCACATCTAGCGGAACATAAAAAAGTTGGCATAGCGCTTGACCAGAAAAAAATAAAAATAGTTACCTACACTTTTTTTTGTGTTCCGCTAAATATGCCGCTGAGTGTACATTTGCTGCGGTGTTGCCTTGAATAAAAAAGGCTATCCCATGGGAATTTAGTAAACTCATTTCTTAGTATTGTCAGCATCAATATAATGTATTTTTTTTTTCGTAAGACAAGTTTATTTGGTTAGATACACTTGAAACTAACGAACAAACAATATAATTAAATAAATCAAAAATATGTTTAAATACTTTTAAAATAAGCTATGTAAGAGTGACTTTCGTGATTTGAATTATTTAATTGATTTCATCTTATTTGTTTCAGGAAAAGTCAGGAGAGCCTTACTCCGGTAAACTATCAGTGAAATCGGATTTGAGTCCAGTTTTTGGTAAGTACTAGAATAATTACATAATTTAAAATTTACAAAGTCTTGTTTGGGAGCAAAGAAAAACATAGATTGTACCAGTAATGCTTCTCTTCCCGCGCAGTTGGTAAAAGCCCATCCAGGAATGGTCGATAATCTTAGGAATCATGTTACATATATGCCCTTTCTACCTATACGTTTTATTACCCTTAAAGGATAGAAGTGATTTGTGTATTAATTATATATGTACTAACTTCTGCCCGCGACTTCGTCCGCGTAGAATTACCAATTGATATGTTTATCGCTATCCCGCGAGAACTATACAATGTTCCGGAATAAAAAGTAGCCTACGTTTTAATCTAGGGTACCAGCTATCTCCGTTCCAAATTTTATCCAAATCCGTCCAGTCGTTTTAGCGTGAAGATGGAACAAACATACACACTCACTCACATCGTCACAAACTTTCGCATTTATAATATTACTAGCTGTTGCCAGCGACTTCGTCTGCAAAGAATTCGTTTATCGCTATCCCGCGGGAACTACGCAATTTTCCGGGATAAAAAGTAGCCTATGTGCTATTCCAGACTTTTCTCTATCTATGTGCCGAATTTTATCTAGATCCGTTGGGCCGTTCTGGCGTGATTGAGTAACAAACAAACATCCATCCATCCATCCATCCATCAATTCTTTCGCATTTATAATATTAGTTAGATAGTTAGATTAGATGGATTATTTTTGGTCAAGGTCATCCTTGTAATACAGCTTAAAGTCTAGAATACACATGCAAAGCGTTTACATCTAGGTACTTTACTTCCTTGCCTACCCCTGTGGGAAAGAGGCGTGACGATATGTATGTATGTACTTCCTTCAATACATCCAATTCAACAAACCGAACATTTCTGAGCCTCTAGTGTAAGTTTTCGCATAAAAAACGTCTCGAACGCGTTCACGTAAACGTCTCAATTACTATGGAAAATTTGGCAGCGCCACTTGCGGATCGAAACGGCAACAAACTGTTCTCATAGTATTTGACATTTTAACGCAAACGCGTTTGAGACTTATTTTGTGACCGAAAACCTACACTAAGCATACTGAACCTACTTATCCTAACCAAAACTTCTCTCGTCGAACCGTAGTGATATTGAATCCGAAACCGGGAATTATCACGTACCTGCGCCCATTACCGGGAATTATGTATGTTTTATCGCCAGCTTATAATCATCTGTCACTATCCTTACAATATTTTCGTATAATTTCAACCGCCTCCCGTTAGGGATGGGGTGCTCGATAGTTTGGAATCGATAATTGAATAAATAAATAAATATAGTATGAACCTTCCCAGGTGAAGTTTTCTCTTCCAGCCCTAATCTTCAAACAAAGGCTATTGTCTCTATTATCGCAAAACCGCAAGCTCCCGTACGCACGTGCCACTACAACATTCATATTGAAAAACAAACGGTATCGTCATAGTATTAAGGTTCAAATTAAAAATAATATCTAGAATATCAGTGACATTAAATTTGAACCTTAATATCATGACGATTGTGATTATTTGCTCTTACGTGCGATCGCTGAAACTGAATCACGTAAAGTCCGTTCGCTGGGTTTGTCTTTTCAATAAGAGTGAGTGAGACGGCAAGACGAACCCGAATGTCATTCTAAGAGCTCACCGTACTTGTGGAACTTTTTCTCATACAATTTCGCAATAATTTCTTTGGCAGGCGTATGGCAAGTTATGACATTTGCAGTGAAAAGGTTCCACGGTGGTACGCAATTCAGTTTTACTGTATGGGGACTGGGAATGATGATGATCCATTGCCCTTTGGTAGACCTAGAGCCTAGACTTCTGAGCTTCAGTTAATGACCAAGTTGGAGCACCGTATTCTTACATATTCTTAAATCTAAATAAAAAAAATACCTACATAATCTTACGTACGTGTTATAAAATGACTCCCGCAAAAACTTTCCTTACGCCCACTACGAAACGATACGCTCGACTCACCAATCAATCATCGACTCGTTCCCATCACTAGCGCTCGTTATTTGTTGTTATTAGTGTTGTTTTTTCGTTGTTTTTTCCCCGGGATTTCGTTGTAACCGGTTTTGGAGCTAATCTGATCTACTCGCCACGACTTGGGTGAAAAAACGACGCCTCTCTCTTAGGGTTGCCTCTTACCTGTCCAGTTTCACTGCCATTGATTTTTTTTTAAATCTCAGTATGCTTAGAGGTTTTCGGTCACAAAATACGTCTCGAACGCGTTTTGCGTTAAAATGTCAAATACTACGAGAACAGTTTGTTGCCGTTTCGATCCGCAAGTGGCGCTGCCAATTTTTTCATAGTAAGACGTTTACGTGAAACGCGTTCGAGACGTTTTTATATGCGATAACTTAGACTAGCGGCTACATAATAAAAAGTGAAGACGGACGCGGACGGCAAAGTGAGGCCGGTTTAAACTACGCCTAGCCTCGTGTGCGTGTCTCAAAAGTTTTGTTTGGCAATTTGGCTGTGCGTGTATGCATAGTCCTTCCTGAAGCTGTAGCTATCTCTATACCAAATACCAACTCAATCGGTTCTGTGGTTTAGTCGTGAAAGTGTAAAGACAGACAAGAGTTACTTTCGGATTTACTACTTCTACTATAGACTAATATAATTTAAGGTACCTACTTAACTTGGGGACCTTATGTAGAATTGCCAAGTTTTTTTAAACAACTTTTATAAATGTGTTGTAAGTTAAGTAGAACTGCCAAGTTTCTTGCAGCGCGTTCTTCTTAGCAATGATGTGTTGTGGTCTTTCCGAATGCGCTGGTAGCTTCAAAAAATACATGTAAGAGAGCCCTTGGCGGCCTATTTGCAAATAAAATTTTGAATTTTGATTTTTTGAATAATATTAGTGGATGTTCCCTACATCCATAGGCATGAGATGGCAAGAGCTGGATGCTGCGAAGGATTGTCCCATGTAGAATAATATTCTGAGAGCCTGTCCCTGATCAGGGATTACAGGATGCAATAACTGGGGCCTTACCATAACGTATTAACGTGATTCAATACAGTAGGCTTATTGTCTAACTCGCCCGCAATCGACGATGAATCTACGAACGATACATCATACACGAACTGTCAAAATGAACACGATGGCGATTGCGAGCGAGTTAGACAATAAGTGTGCGACCAAACCGCCGCGTATACGCAGTGACGTGTCGTAGACGTCACGTTTTCTCACCGTTTCTTCATACATTTTGTTGCGATTCCGTAACGTCACCGTTTTTTAAGCGGCGGTGTGGTCGCACCTTACAGGTTCGCTCGCCGTCAGATCCATACTAAAATTGACAGCTAAAACCTGAACTGAGTCAGAATTGAATCTCATTAAGACGTCATGGTAAGGACCCAGATCTTGTATTTTGGCAACCCTATTAACTCCCAAGCCGCGGGATGCTGAGGTTTAAAAAGGATCGTGCCTCCAACAAGGAGTTCGGAGGTGTGAGTTATGGCCCACAATTAAATCTGCAATGCGCATGCGTGTACTCAACTATAATTAGACATTGCTACAGTCAAAAATACTAAATTCCCGCGAAGTAACTAAATCTAGGCATGGATTACGCTAGACTATCGAGCAAAACGGCTCTGGCGTCACTGACGCTGCGACACTGACGGACACTGACGCTGCGTCAGTGCGATAGTCAGGGCCGTCTTAAACTAGGCTGGGGCCCTTGGGCACACAAGAATTTGGGGCCCTTTTGGAAAATAAGGTTACTGATTTGTGAAAAAAGTGTCATGTGCCCCACAAAAATGTTTTGAGAATAAATGTGTGAGAGAAATTGTCGGTCCTTCGGGGCCCTCTTGAGAATGGGGGCCATAGGCACGGGCCCCGTGTGCCCTCATGGTGAAGACGGTATTGGCGATAGTTATGAAAATGTATGAAGGAACTTCCAAGCGCAGCATCCTTGTCGCAGCCACTGTCACAAAACACAACACAAATGACCGAAATGTGCCAATGAAAAAAATACCTTGTTATTTCAATAAATTCAATACTGGCCTATATTTCTCCCACACTAAAAACCAAGCTATTTCATGCTCCCATAACATATAATTTATGTCGACAAAACCATGTTATATTTCAACCGAAACTTTACATACGGCTTAGTGTTATCGTTCCATCGATCTACTTTACCGCCCTAGGGCATAAAGATGTACATTTTATTTGACAGCTACACCATAATATACATAATCTCGATTTTATCACGCACATTAGTAACGCTTTATAAATTTTGATTTATAAGACGTTTTACAATTGAAGTGCGTGACGTCCACAGTCGCGTATTGGTTCCGTCACGTTTAAAAATACAAACATATTAAAATGTAAGGACTTTTACCAAAAGTAAGTTTGTGGTCGCAGACCAGAGTAAATATTGATTGGGTTGTTGGTTCAAGTTTCTTGCGGCGCATTCTTCTTGGCAATGATGGTCTTTCCGAATGCGCTGGTAGTTTAAAAAAAAGACATGTAAAAGAGCCCTTGGCGGCCTATTTGCAAAATAAATTTTTGATTTTGATTTTTATGTAATAGTTTTTCACGGTACAATACAATACAAACATGACTATCCCCCTTATTTATAAACGCTCAGGCTTCTGCTAACTTGGCAATCGTTTGTTCTTATCTGTGAAAGGTAAATGTCAAAGTGACGGATAAGGCCAAGCGATTGCTAAGTTGGCTGAAGCCTATAGAGCGTTTATGATTAAGGGAGTAAATGTGGAAATGCTGTGTGTTCACGAAGGGAAAGGATTATTCACTACCTACGCCTGTATCATATAACTGTTTATATATTAAACTACAACAGGGTACTCTTGAGGGCCTGTTCCACCACTCTCTGTTAAGTTCCAGTCATCTTAAATGCCAGTTATCTATGATGACGTCTCTGTTTGTTTCGTAGTCTAATGTATGTATGTATGTATG
Source organism: Pandemis heparana (assembly GCA_963854515.1). Lineage (NCBI taxonomy): Eukaryota > Metazoa > Arthropoda > Insecta > Lepidoptera > Tortricidae > Pandemis > Pandemis heparana. Next base: position 7,024,436 of record OY978030.1, on the reverse strand, counting down.
TAAACTCTTTATTGCACATAAAAATTTAAAAATACAGAAGTACACAGAAAATAGTACAAAGGCGAACTTATCCCTAAGAAGGGATCTCTTCCAGCTAACCTGGTACAGAAAGGAATAGTCTAATCTACTCGTAACTAATATTATAAATGCGAAAGTATGGATGGATGGATGTTTGTTACTCAATCACGCCAGAACAGCCCAACGGATCTGGATGAAATTCGGCACATAGATAGAAAAAACTCTGGAATAGCAAGCACATAGGCTACTTTTTATCCCGGAAAATTGCGTAGTTCTCGCGTGAAGATAAACGAATTCTTTGCAGACGAAGTCGCTGGCAACAGCTAGTAATAAATATATTTGTGAAGGCGCTTGGCTTCGAGGTCTTCTACACGGAGCTTTTCAAAATTATTGACTGCCTTATGAACAGAGTTGCACCATTGTGATCTGTGATCTCTGTCGCGTAACTCTTCCCGACCGTCCTAGGGGGGCTACTCCGAAATTCGATTTTCGAAGTTCGTATCACACCGTCCCTCTCACTCTCAAATTAATAACTATTAGTAAGAGCGGAGCGGCACGAAACGAACTTCGAAAATCGAATATCGGAGTATAAGGCCTGGTAAGCTACAGGCTGTTAAGTGCTATTTTTAGAACGTCCTTGTAGCGCAAAAACTGACCACCACGCGTACGCTTCCCTTCCTTCAACTCTATACTTCATTTAATTTAGAATGACAAACCACAATAATATTATATTGAGTCTGGTCAACTATTTCTTACCTAGCAAATAGTACAGTGCAATACTTTGGCAGCCGCAAAATGAAATTGTTTTAATGTCACTTTATTTGCGTGTCATCAATTGTTACTGTAGTGCAAATTGTAAAGAGATTACAGTTCACGAGCCGCAATATAATGTTGTTGTGGTTTCTCATCCTAAATTAAATGAAGTATAGCAGGGTTCGCAGTTGACGGATACATCAAGGAGGACAATATACAATAACTCTTTATTGAACACCACATATAACAATCAAAACAGAAAAAATGTATACAGAAGTATAATAATAGGCGACCTGATGGGGGAGGTCATGATGATAACGATGATAAATAATGAAGAGACGGAATCATAGATAGCGTAAACGAAAAGTTTGAAAACACTGATCTCCAAAGCGGAATTGTAATTGCATACTGATTTGGAAACTTCTGTCATCGACCGGCAAGAAATGACGTCTTTACGCACTTGGCGCAGTTTCAATTCGTAAAATATAGTATATTATAGTGTTACAGCTACACGGCATACCGTAACTTTGCAAATTGTGGAGTGTTTCAAAAAGGCTTGTCAGTTTAAATTTTTTAATCATTGGGAGGTCGAATATTTTTGAAGTGAATATCTTTAGCGGCGCTGAGCACTTTTTGGGGTGGGTAAAAAATGTTAAACTCGCGTCAGGCGTAAGACGGAGGGAGAGTTTAAGTACCAGGATATCAGGATCCTCTAAGAGCTTATTTTTAGTCCTAAAGTTAGATTCGGTCTTATGATTCAATCGTTACGTCTAATTGAATATATAGTAAAGCTATCATGTAACAGAAAACCCCACATAATAATATACTTAACATAACCTATTCTAAGTACTACAAAAAGAAATATCCGAAATATTTTCATTTTCACCTGTTCAAAAATTATACCTAACGCTCTTTCGACCAAAATAACATTAGAACAAAAAATATTAGACGAAATGAGGGGCACTGGATTAATATGACGCTGAATAGGCTTTTTACACCTACGATAACCATGCTAGTACCACTAATGCTTAATAATACGCGATTCTATTCATAGAACTCGCTTATCACACGCGTTTGTTTCCGTCTCGCTCGCACCGTTTATCAGTGCGCGTGTTTGTCTTTCGTCTCGCTCATGCACGTGTTAATGGTTTCGTCGACTCGGGCTTAAGGCATGGAATTGTGGGTTATGTAGGCCGTGGTGTTTGATAAGCGGTAGCGGTTTTTGGTGTTTTAATTTTCAGTTGTTTATACAAAGACGCGTTAATCATCGATAAAATTGCAGCATAAAAATGAATTAATAGAAGAATTTCAATAATTTTGAATGGGGTATAGCAAAGTATAAAAGTGATCGATTATATTATTAAAACGTTGACTAGACCAATTAGCAAAAACAGTATATTTGACTAATATATTCTAACTAGTGATTGTGATCGTAAAAGTTGCGGGAAAGCGGTGGATGCAGGTGGCGACGCACCTTTGTGCAACGTCTTCAGGCTGATGATGATGATGATGATGATGAATGATTGTGATTATTTTAAATTAGAATGAAATTATGTATATGAAATAGTTACCCTCGACGTTTCGAGCCGTTTTCAGTGCTGACAGCGTCTCTGTTTAATCTTAAAGCATATGAAATGTTTCATAATGGCTTCTATAAAAGACAAGGAACGTGGACGGATTTTCCGATATTCCCAAGAGATAGAGAATTCTACAACGCTGCTAAGCTGGTTATTTCGTATTTCGTATGATAGTGTAAGTGACGATTATGTAAATAAATTGAGCGTGTTACGTGTGTGTGCGTGTTTTATGTGTTGTGTGTAAGATTTGCTCAGTTTGGGTTAGTTTGGGTACCTAGTTAATTGGTGTAATTAGTCCCATGATAATATTTATTTATTTATTTTATTTTTATTTTACCGCACCGCGTGTCCCAAGCGTGGCCTAAATGTCATATCGTGTTTCTAATTGGAACTCGAGATGCATTCACAGTGACCGCGTCGCTTGTTAAACGAGTTGTTTTAGATTATAAAGAATCAGGTTCGGAAGGTGGAAATAAAAATTTGTAGGCATTTGCATGTGGGAATTTTTACACTAAGTGGACTATCTGGTACGACGTGGTCTGTGCACGGAACGCACTAAAGTGGACTATCTGCATATGAGATAGTCTGTTAACAAAATAATAGAATGAAAGGAACGAGAAATTAATTGATTGTTGTAAATTAATTGATTGTTATTCCCGCGTGGGAATTTAAGTTTCTCACTATGGGAGGCTTGTGCTAAGTAGGACGTAGTTACTTTTGCTCGCGGCTTTTCTCGTTTTTACTACGAATAACGGGTAAAAGTTTGATTTTTTTAGCTTTATAAAGTACTAGCTGTTGACCGCGACTTCGACTGCGTTGATTTTTCCGGGATGAAAACTTATGTCCTTCCTTATGAAAATTTTATCGCGATTGAATAATTAGTTTAACGTATTGCGTAACCAATAAACTCACGTTCGCATTTATAATATACATATTTAGTTAGGATATGCATAGTTTACACTACTTAAGTTTAAGTTTAGTTAGCCTACAAGAAATTATGCTAAACGGGGCCTTAGGTCTTACCTTAGGCTTTGTCTACCCTGTTAGTGATAAAAACATGATTTATGTATTTACTAGCTGTTGCCCGCGACTTCGTCTGCAATGAATTCGATTATCGCTATCCCGCGGGAATTTTCCGGGAATAAAAAGTAGCCTATAAGTAGCCTATAGTAGTAGTAGTGTAGTTTTTTTTTCTTCTTCTTCTTTTTTTCTTCTATTGTTAGTTTTGCGGGCAGTCGTCGACTGTCGACTAGCTGTCAGACAGATAGGTTGTGTTGCTATGTGCATTTTGTTAATTCTGTAATGTCTATGAATAAACCTTATATCTACCAGTCTTCGTGAGTATAACTACCTTGAACAAGAACCCTGGAATACTAGAAAGTTAATACTATGTGCTATTCCAGACTTTTCTCTATCTATGTGCCGAATTTCATCCAGATTCGTTGGGCCGTTCTGGCGTGATTGAGTTACAAACAAACATCCATCCATCCATCCATACTTTGGCATTTGTAATATTAGTTAGATTAGATGTAAGAAGGTATAGTTGCAAAGACTTGCCTGACAGACACACACAAGGGTTGCCCTTGTTAATTAAACACCAACACAGCTAATACAAACAATCAATTCAATTTAAACGTCACCGCAAAGCTATTAAATCCAAGATATTCCGGGATCTCGTTAGCCCGTACAAAATACCTATAGTTTGGCGCTATTACCACACCATATAATTTACAGTATCGTTGAGTCATAATACAAACAAAAACCGGTACCTGGGTGGGACGGGGTTCGAACCCGGACTGTAACGGAAAGTTGGAATTTGTGTTTTTGTAAAAGGCAAACTAGCAAGTGGGCTAAAGGTAAGTGATATGCGTTGACAGTTCGTTATGTCAGCAGTTTCAACGGCTGTTTTCTCCATTCCTAACACAGCGTGACTGCTGCTTGGTAGCAGGATTCTCTTCTTCTTCTTCAACCATAATCCACCCAATGCTGAGTGTAGGTCTCTTTCAATGCTCGCCACTCGTCTGGACCTTGCATTATCTTGATCAGCAATCGAAAAAATATAATATTATGTACTTTTCAAGTAAATTTGACCTTTGGAAGTGGATGAAAAATGGTTTGTATATGTTTTAAAGCGGAGAACTTACATCATTATCTTACATTATTATTACTTCTTTCATTTTTCATCTTTTGGACTTCGTAAGAAGCATTTTTATAAATAACTATTTTCTTCCCGGTCTACCTCATTGTAAATCAATATTTAGAAGTTCAATACCCAAAGGTTGGGAGATATCCCTCTTGAGATAAGTTCGCCTTTGTTTATTTGTGTCGTCCCGTATTCATCATTTTCGTGTGTTCTTTGTACAAAGAGTTATACAATCTAATCTAACTTCTAACTAATATTATAAATGCGAAAGTTTGGATGGATGGATGCTTGGTTGTTACTCAATCACGCCAGAACGGCCCAACGGATCTGGATGAAATTCGGCACATAGATAGAGAAAAGTCTGGAATAGCACATAGGCTACTTTTTATCCCGGAAAATTGCGTAATTCCCGCGGGATAACGATAAACGAATTCTTTGCAGGCCAAGTCGCTGGGCAACAGCTAGTATAAAATAAAGATAATCTTAAAATTTGCGTAACAACTAATCACCTAATCTGTGGCATAAGATCATGATGCATCAATGATGATTGATTCTGACGACCGATTGACAGAGTGGCAGGTGGCCTGTTTACACTAAAGGTCGTGGTTTCTACCGATGTGTTAAACAGCATTTCGTTTAGATTTGTCCACGTTAGGAATCATGTTATAGACGCGGCTAGCAACCCATCACTATTTTGTTTGCTATCAAATGAATCGAGAATTTTACTTGATATTTTATGTTTACTTTTACGGTTTTACCCGTTAGAAATTACATTTCTAAACCTGTTATGGGTGGTGTAGCGGTATAGCACGCATCACGGAATGCTGAGGATCCGGGTTCGATTCCCGGCCATAGCTTTATTTATTGTTTTTTTTTTCTGTGTTCTACGCCGTAAGGGATAAAGATGTGATTTATGTACGAACTATGCAATTTTCCGGGATGAACAGTACAGGTGATGGCACGTAAGTAAAACGTGAAGGGGATATGCGCAGTATGAAAAACAACATCATTTTCATACTGCGCATATCCCCTCCAAGTTTTACTTACGTGCCGCCACTTGTAGCCTGTGTTTTAATCTAAGGTACCATCTGCTTCCGTTCCAAATTTGATCGAAATCCGTCCAGTCGTTTCAGCGTGAAGAAGGAACAAACATACACACTCACTTACTCACGTCTTCACAAACATTCGCATTTATATTATTAGTAGATATGATTTGTCCACAAACGTCTCCTAAAATAGGTATGTACTTCAAACCGAATCGCCACAAATTATTTCCCTACACAAACCAGTAGCTGTATCAAGACTTATAAAGCACGGACGTGGTAAAGCAGAGGTCAATATTGACTTAGGCGGACCCACCGCCCGTTCTGAGAATAAGGTTCATGGGAGAATGAGCCCACTGTATTAGGGTTCAAATTTTTGACAACCCAACTGAATGGTGACCCTATCTGCTTCAAATTAAACATATTTATTATGTCACTAGCTGTTGCCCGGATGGATAGATGGATTGATGTTTGTTTGTTACTCAATCACGCCAGAACGGCCCAACGGATCAGGATGAAATTCGGCACACAGATAGAGAAAAGTCTGGAATAGCACATAGGCTACTTTTTATCCCGGAAAATTGCGTAGTTCCCGCGGGATAACGATAAACGAATTCTTTGCAGACGAAGTCGCTGGCAACAGCTAGTAAGTTTATAAAAACCAACAGTTCCATAAATTATAAACAAACTTAGGAATCATGCCTGCGCTAACATAACAGTTTTACCTACATACATACATTGATTTACAATGTTTTTGATACAATCTATCTTAAAACCTTCGTGAAAAAATAGAACCAACTGAAATATAAACTCTAATCAGAAAGCAAATTACGTAGGAATCCCCATACCCCGCAGTGACGATGAAAAGATGTCCAAATCCATAAAGCCTTTATTAAGATTCTTGTGTTTTTTCTTGTGTTACGAATAATATGGTCGACAATATTGTTTAATGTGGTCTGAATTAAATGTTTTTTTTTAATTTTTTTTTTTTTATTGTAATAGCGACAAGCTCGCCTGACGAAGATGTGGTGTAAAGGTTTTGACGCCATATATTTAGATTTTATATATATAGATTTAGAACATCGACTGAAGAGTATGGATAGTCGGGTTCCCCTTGGGTTCTTGGGCTTGAGTTTATCTTCGTCACGTTTAAGGGTGTTAATAATTACCAGTTTTTCCTTATTCGCGATTATTTCGGAATACAATTCCTAGAAATCCAATTACAGACGCAAAGTGATTGATTATAAATATTATAATTATTAAATAACAAATTGCTTTCAAGATAAATGAGATAACGAAAAAACGGAGTTGATTGACAACGGTGGAATTAAATTGCATTCCTTAGTTGTAATTGAGTCTATAGGTTAATTAGTTTTGGCAGTTATGAGTGTTAAATTTTAGTTTTAGGTTTAGCCCTTCATTTTCTCTTTTCTGACAGTCAAATCCTTTTTATTAGGTACTTAGAAGCTTTTTTTTTATGTGAATAGGAAGGCAAACGAGCAAGTGAGTCACCTGATGGTAAGCGATCACCACTGCCCATAGACACCCGCAACCCCGGAGGGATTGCAGATGCGTTGCCAACCTAGAGGACTTAGATGAAATGCCTCTTGTGCCCGTAATTTCCCCGGCTGTCTTACTCTCCACACCGGAACACAGCAGTGCAAGCACTGCCGCTTAGCGGCAGGATTAGCTGATATACCAATTGATATTGTCCCAAAATACGCAAAACTTGTACTATGGGACTAGTTTATTTATGTTACCTTAGACTCTGTCTACCCCATAAGGGATAAAGACGTGATTTATGCATGTATGTATGTTTCTTAACTCCGGCATCTAAAAGTTTAATTCCCAACCAAATTGCCGTTAAATCGCCGCTTGCGCATTTACTTCTACCCATCGATTCTCAACCTTCCGGCTATGAAAATAGAGTCTTTAATCAATTTAACTGTAAGACAGTACCGTAAATTGATAAGAGTTGGAATATAATTCGATAATTTGTTTGTTCGTTCGGATTTTTTATAGAAACCCGTGTTGATTAAATAGAATTTGGGAGTGTGAAGCGTATAACTGTTTTGCTACTTGCTTTTGCCTGCATCCCGTGGGATAGTCCATGCCCGTGGGATATTTGCAATTTTCCTGGGATATTTAAAAAACCGGCCAAGTGCGAGTCGGACTCGCGCACTGAGGGTTCCGTACAAATTCGCTAAGTTATTATAAAATCCAATGTTAGCAGAGCCCTGCTTTTAAGCAAAATGTAGGCAGTGTGAGGTCATTTTATATTGGTTACTTATACATATAGACAGACAAATGTTAAATAAATAAAAAACTACTTACTAGAACTCGTTCAAACCAATTTTGGGTGGAAGTTTGTATGGTAATGTACATCATAATATTTTTTTTAGTTTTATCATTCTCTTATTTTAGAAGTTACAGGGGGGGGGGGGGGGGGGGACAAACATTTTATCACTTTGGAAGTGTCTGTCGCGCAAACTATTCAGTTTAGAAAAAAATGATATTAGAAACCTCAATATCATTTTTAAGACCTATTAGATACCCGTATGGGTTTGATGAAAAAAAAAATTCAGTTTCAGTTCAAAGTATGGGGAACCCCCAAAATTAATAGTTTATTTTTTATTTTTATGTGAAAATCTTAATGCGGTTCACAGATAACATCCACTTACCAAGTTTCAACAGTATAGCTCTTATAGTTTTGGAGAAACGGGGCTGTGACATACGGACGGACAGACAGACAGACAGACATGACGAATCTATAAGGGTTTAGTTTTTTGCCATTTGGCTACGGAACCCTAAAAAGACCCCAACGCAAAATCGGCCGAACCAATTTTTGATAAAACATAGTATAAGAATAATTAATAAGTATTCTTAGAGGAGGCCTGTGCCCAGCAGTGGGACGTATATAGGCTGGAGAGAGAGAGAGGGAGAGATAGTATTAGAACCACCTTTCAAAAAATTCGCATCCAAATCGGTTCACCCTTTTGTGACCTACAATATCACAGTCAGACACACTCATAGCGCGTGGTGGGCAACGTTGTGGACAAAAGCTTGTATAATAAATAAAATAAACTATTTGTATAAGACTCGTGCAATGTCACGCTGGACGCAATCCGTGAAATTTTATACATTATATTTAAATTAAAATATCGAAGGCGCTATGTCTATGACTAACCGAATTATATGCAGCGTTTTACGATCGATAGTTTAGGTATTGATTTAAATAAATACTCTACAAATTCAAACAGGAATTAAATCCTTAAGTGGGTAACAGACGGCCGAGTAAGTACGCGTAATTGACAACATTTCATATTTCTGAGCCTATAATTTTAATGGTTCTCTGTATTTTGTTTGAAAAGATGAACATGCTGACAGTTTAATTTTTTCGCTAGGGCTTGTATTTAATTTATAATTAATTTATTAATTTGTGCTTATTCCAAAAGGGCGTAACTCCGATACTATCACAGAATACACACTTATCCCTTTGTCTTTTCTCTATAGAAAAAAAAACTGACGTTAATTTCAAATTGTCAATGTCAGGCCCTATTCTCCAATATTCGATTTTCGAGGTTCGCTTCGTGCTGTTCCGCTCATACTAATAGTCATTATCTTGAGAGTGAGAGAGAAGGTATGCAACGAACTTTGAAAATAGACTTTCAGAGTTGCCCCCCTTGTACTTTGAAGTTGTCAAAAATACAAAATTATGATCGCTTATTTTTTCTCGTGAAAAAAAGCAAAGGCGTTTCACCTATCCTGTAGTTTTGGTAAAATTAGGACACATTTTTAATTATTTTTTATTTTCTATAATAAGCGATATTAAAATTATATAAACATATTGCAGTGATCAGGAGGCAAAATGCTTTCGAACCATATATACATTTTCAGGTGTTATAAAAATGAAATGTTGTCAATTACGGCTCGACGACATTACTCGCCTGTGTCAGTTTAAGTACGCGTACTTTTAAAGTAAAATACAGGTGAGTAATGTCGTCGAGCCGTAAGTACGCGAACTTATTCGCCAGCTGTCACCCACTTTACGCTTACTACATATTATAAATACGAATTTAAGTACCAGGATATCAGGATGCACTAAGAGCTTATTTTGAAATGCGAATGAAGCTAGAGTCGCGTTAGATTTTTGAAGTGTAGGTACGTTAATTTCGTGGCTTTAGCGTATGTGCGTTTGGCCTAGTGGAATAAGGTGTGGAATAACAGTGCGTTCTCTCAAGTTACCGCAGTTTGAATCTTATGTAGAAAAAGTATTTTTCTTTTCTTTTTCTTTTTGCGCGAGTGTGCGTGTGTGTAGGTTTCACTTCTGCCGGCACTCCCGGAGTGCTACCCGGTATTTTTTTTTTGTTTACTACTCAGCCGATCGTAACAAAATTTGGTATGGATGGAGATAGTCAGTGACCGTGGGAAGGACATGGGATAGTTTTAATCCCAAAAAATAGTTCCCGCGGGCGCGCTTTACCGAATTCTCCACAGACAAAGCCGCGGGCAACAATACAATGCGTGTTTATAGTTAGTGTTACCTACTGGTAATTCTAGGACACTAAAAAACCAATCAAAAACAAAACACAATTTAATTAAACTGTAAAACTATGGAAAACAACGCACTTAGTAGTAAAGGGATAAAATAAAAGCCAAGCTAAAAACTCAGCATTAGTACAGAAGCCCACAAAATGGGAGTTACCGAAAACGCTCACACTTTGCGGCGGCGCTTGCACAGTCAACATAGCAATAACAGTAGGTACGTCAATGTACTGACCATGCTTGTAACAACGACGTAGAGTAAGACAGAAATGTTCAATAATATTACCAAAGTTCACTGGTTCTATACTATGCCAAATTTTTCATCTCGGTGATCAATTCGAGTGTAAGTTAATAAAAGTAAACAATATGAGAAGGAGAAAACAAAATGACGCTATAAAATAAGTAACTCTTTCATTTTTGTTGCAGCAATAGTTCCTTAACTGCACATAGGCAGCGGTGAACAGAAGCATAAATTAGATACCTACATCATTTCTACTAAACCTTCAAACAGGCGTGTCTTCATCGTGATTTAGCTATCGCGTTGCCTTGATTATACTTAAAACTTAAAAGTTCACTCGTGTAACGTACGATACAATGATGATTAAGAAAATCAAAACTTTATCATCATAAATATTAGTTATTAGTTCGTTGGCTTAATCCCGGCTTATACTCGTTTAGTTTTTAGATAATAAATATAGTTAACTATTTGTATTCCCGTTTCCACCTTAACGCCCACAATCATGCTAAACGTGGCATTTAGGTCTTGTTACCTTAACCTCTGTTATGGACGGGTTATGGACGTATCTTGTGTATATATATTTATTAATAATATTAGTGGGATTTATATTCTTAACTGCTTTGCGTCATAGACGTAGGGTACTGTCTTTCCCATGTACACTGTGAACCTGCGCGCGCAATTACTCGAGCTAATGACTCCTCGTCCTATAATTTCTCCCCTCGCAAAGGGATTTATTCTCTGACTGTACTTTTATTTTTAACCGCGACTGTACTTGCTTTAATTTGGGAACTATTTATTTTTAGTCGGCTCGATCTGTACCGCGACAGTGACCATTGACTTTTGCCTGGAGATTATATGGATTTAAATTGAAATATAATGATGATGATACATTATGAATAGTTTTTTGTTTTACCTCTAAACTTCCGATGTTATAGAGTTAAAACTTGGAGAAGTTTTATAAATAATATAATTTTTATAGTTTCTAGGCTTTTGCGAAGCATTCTATTGGCATAGTGTTCTTAAAAGGCGTGGTCGAGTCAAGAGTCACGTAAAAGGACGTTACAGAATAAATATATTTATTTTAATTTAATTAGTAACTCGTTGCCTTTTTAAAATTAATTTATTTCTAAATTTATGAGCTGTAACTTAATTTGAGACTAGTTAAAAATAGTCAGTAATTGCGTTAGGTACAAACAAGCTCATAAAATACTGATTAATTATGTACTAAAGTCGTTTCGGAGCGTACCGTCCAATTAAATAATCCGCCCGAAAAAAGAACATTTTTTTTATTTAACAATCCTTTAACGCTATCCATACTAACCATCGATGACTCGTCACGATTTCGAGAATCGACTCGTAACTTGCCGATAATCGGTTCGGTCACGCGTTGTTACCGATAATGGTTTAATACTGGCCGGTTACAATCCCGAAGTGTTGACGCCCGTTTATTAAAAAAAAAGGAATCGTTCGGTTTTCGAATTTTTAAACATTTTGTCGACACGTGGTAGACGCGCAAGTAAAAATATATGGTGTCTCAAATTGTTCTAGATTATTTTAGTTGATGGTTGAGTATAACTAAAAACTTCGGTTTAGATCTTTCATTAATTCTTTTTTTTTTAACTGCAATCAGTCGCCAGACTTTTATCAGCTGTGTTGAGTGGATGCAGGGCTTCTGAAGTACAGCAAACCAATGCCATCTCAGAGTACCTATGTGGTTTCTCTTTAACCTCCCAACCACTAGCATTGTCAAGTAATCCAGAATCGAAAGAAACTTATAAAATATATAAATATTAGGGAACAATTCACACAAACTGACCTAGTCTCAAAGTAAACGCTAGTAAGGCTTGTGTTATGGGTACTAGACAACGATATAAATTGTTATAAAGATAAATACATACTTAAATAGATAGAAATATCCATGACTCAGGAACAAATATTCATGCTCATCACTCAAATAAATACACTCAGGGACATATCTAGCGTAACAAAAAAAAGTGTAGGTATAACTATTTTTATTTTTTTCTGGTCAATCATTAAGCATGTATGTATGTATGTAAAACTCTTTATTGTACATAAAACACATGAATAAGATGCTGCTGATGAAGATGATGATTTAAGTATGCGTTTTGCTAACTTTTTTGCTAAATATGTCCCTGAGTGTATATGCCCTTACCAGGATTCGAATCCGGGACGCTTGCATTGCAGGGTAAAAATGTAGAAAATGAAAATACTTTTCTACCTCTCCACCCCATTGCACTGCATCCCTTTAGTCCGTCCCTAGTCGTAGTCGGCACATACCTACATATAATATGCATAATAGATATTATCCGTGTGACAGCGTGGAAGCGAACGCGATCAATAAACTCAACTTTTTTCTTTTGTCGTTTCCTTTCCAGCCATATCCTATTTGGTAAGAGCTGAAAAGTTTTGCTGCGTCATGAGTTACGTTATGTTTAAGAAATAAAACATGCTGTATTTCAGTTGACCAGTTTTCGTATACTTTTGAGTTTAAAATGGCGGTAGCTTTTTGTAATTCCAGGGGCCTTGACGTCTTTATGCGATTCAGTTTAGGTTCGCTCGCTGTCAGATTCATACTAAAAGTGACAGCTAAAAAACTGACTCGGAATTAGTACGACATGGTAAGGCCCCAGGCCAATCTATTTATGAATAGTTAAGTTGATCCAAAAATAAGAGACGCCTTCGCATTCGCAATAGAGTAGAACCATGACGAACGCGAACACATACATTTTAAAACTCACCTCCAATGATATTACATATAAACTGGGAGTAGATATGTCACTACCGCACCCGAGTTGAAGATTCATAAATGACCCAATTGTCTCATTTACCTCCAACAAGCTACAGTATGAGTAGTCCGTGACAGTCAATGTGACAGTTGACAGAGGGAACGTTTTTCAAACGCAATTTACTAGGAACGTAACATATCTATACTATGAAATATCATTGCTCACCTCCCTTTTTTTTCGTCTTGGCGATGACAAATTCGAAAATGAGTACGAAATCTTTTTAACCTCCGCTTCGGCAAAATATGGGATGTTACAAGTTTGACGTATTGACAACAATGTTTGTGTGCGTATCTGTCTGGGGCATCGCAGCTCTCAAACGAATGAATCGATTTCGATGCGTTTTTTTTATATTCCAAAGCCAGTTTGTGCTTGTGGTTCTAAGCCATGTTTTAGCGTGTGTTTTTTTTTAATTCTTAATTTATGGTTATTACCTTATTAGTACCAACTATTTTAAGTGATTGTTCACCGAAATGCCGTTAATCTTATGTTATTTATCTTTATCAGGTAAATTCGACCCTCATCCGGCAGCCGGCTTCAACATGGGTTACCTCATGGCGCCTTACCCCTACCCCAACGGTGGGGCTCATCCACTACCTGTCTCCATGGTAAGTCCGTACCTTAAAGCAGTGGTCGTTAGACCGCGGCCCGCGGCCTTATAGTGCGGCCCTCAATAGCAAACAATTTTAATAATCAATTACCATTTCTATCTCTTCTTTTTCTATTTTGTTTTGTATTTTTTTTTCTATCCACCTCGTGTCACTGCGCCCAGCCAGTAATTAAGTTATTACTATTTTGATTCCACCTTTTCACCTATACGCCCACAATTCATGCTAAACGTGACCTTTAGGTGTTGTTACCTTAGGCTATGTCTACCCCGTAACGGATAAAGATGATGCGCGTTCAAAAATCGAACTCTAAAACTTAAATTTTATACCTTGAGCAGCGCCACTCTTCACACGTACGGTTCGCGTGCATGTAAGTGAAAGAGAAGAAACTATTCCGGCAGTTTAGCGCGCGTCTATTTAGTCTTGCAAATAAGACACAAATAATAAGAAATAAAAAAAGTATGGATTATTTGTGGAATATGACTCGTTAGCGGTTTAGGTATGAATATGTTGACTTCATGTTTTTAATTGCAGACCCATACGTCGAAAAAATAAAGACATAAGACCGTTTAATGATGATTTTAAGACCAATCGTTGCAATTATTTTCTATCGAGCCGATCTCGTTCAATTATGTATCGAGTCCGTTCACGGTCTTTGAAATATGATGAATATTAACATTTATTTTTTTTGGTGTGCTAGAACAAATAGTTTTTCTTAAAAAAGTGCTTAAATAACATAAATTTCAACAAAATTTGGTCTTTTCAGGCTCTTAAAATTCTTTTAAAGTTGAATGTTCTCATGCTACAAAGGCGATCAATCATTTTTACAAATCTACCAAAAGTCTAAAATAAATTCGCAACACAATCTAATCGTGTCGAAATATCAAAATGATTAAAGTTGCGAAAATATCCAAAAGATACGAGTACATTGTATCTGAAAAATGCGGTTTGCAACATTTTATTTTATCACTAGCTGTTGCCAACGACTTCGTCTGCAAAGAATTCGTTTATCGCTATCCCGCGGGAAATTTCCGGGTTAAAAAGTAGCCTATGTGCTATTCCAGACTTTTCTCTATCTATGTGCCGAATTTTATCCAGATTCGTTGGGCCGTTCTGGCGTGATTGAGTAACAAACAAACATCCATCCATCCATCCATACTTTCGCATTTATAATATTAGTTAGATTATAATATTAGTTACATTAGATGACATAATTTCGACTTGTTGGAATTTTTAAACAGTTACATTGCTATAGATAGGGCATAGGCGATGCGGCTAGCAACCCGTCACTAAGTAATTTGATTCTCCTTTCCACTTACACGCACACAATCATGCTAAAGGCTCTGTCTAACCCGTAAGGGATAAAGACGTGATTTATTTATGTATGTATGTATTAACTTATTTTTTGGTATCATTACAATAAATTACAATAAATTGGTATTCATATACTTAAAAGGAGGTTCCAACCTCGATGCTTTATGTAAGATTCAATCGAAATAAAAATATTTTCATTTTCATTTTTTCATTTTCAATTGGTATCATTGGTTAATCAGTTACGGGAACGTAACAGTTCTCAAATGACTGAATTCGGGATTATCCGCATGAAGGGAGCTCCTTAGTTACCCTGTTAATTAATTAACCGACTGTCAGACAAGCGGCCCACCCGGAAATGACATGTTGGCAGAAATTGTCTACTTGTGAGTGACTAGTATCTTGTAACTGAAAAAAATATTTAACCAAACTACTTACTTCGGCTATTTTCATCAATAACCATAATACGGTAAGGCGTTATTAAAGTTAATTTGGTTTGACAAACAGGTTTACCTATAAAGAACAAAAGATAACCAAACACTTTGGTAAAATATTGTCTTCGTTATATATTCACTTTTTTAAGTTACAGACAACGAAATTTCGGTTTCATTTAGCAAATTATTTTTTTCAGTGTAGTTATTATCATCAGCCTGTAAACAGGGGAGGGGGATTAGATATGTGGTCGTCAAACCGCGGCCCGCGGCCGTGTGGGGCCCTCGGTATAGTAAACAAAGGGCCGGTAGACGGACGGCATTTCAACTGCATCCCAACTGCAAAATGGCGGTTTGAATGCAGTTCTGATGCAGTTAGTGTAACTGCATCCTAAGAGTACCTCCTAAATATTAAATGAGTATTTTACACTGTCTTACTCTCTTGTTCTCAAGCGTTTGAGATTACGGTGCGAAAGAGACATGTACATTGTTATCGAAGCGCGGTCGAAACACGACTGAACTGAACCATAACTCTGCACAATAGACGCGTCGTGCAGACTTTTGCTTCCGACAGTTTTTGAGCGTGATTGGGAGTCTAGTTGTTTATCGTAAGTCAATGGTATTTTACATTCTTTTACACTCCCTACACAATAACAATAAAGTTTATTAGTGATTGTTTGGAACATTAATTACCTACATAATTAATTTAAATAATATTATATAAAAACTGCACGACTTAACAAAAAGCGTAAAATAGGAATTATAATTATTGACATCTTGGGAAACTGATTTGAGAGTATTATTATGTCGAAATAGCATAATTTATTTATATATTAATATGTAGCCGATATTTTAGGGAAGGAACCGATTGTTGTTAGTACTGAAATGTAATCAATAATCGTTGAATACGCAAGGTGTCACAATGAAGCTTCACCTCTAGATTAGTCAAAGTAAATGTGTCAACCATACCTTCATTATTGAAACTGACTAATAAGTACTAATAGTAATGTTTTATCGATCAAACAATCGTTTTCAAGTAATTAACGTTAAGTCGGCTTGTACACTATTGAATGTCGGATTGGAGTGTTCATTAAAGATAATGCATTGATAATGTTATCACGAGGCTAAATCAAATCGTCAAGATATTTACTCACTAGGACGTTAACAATAATCTACTAATATAAAACAGTTTGTTTCTCAGTTTGTTTGAACGCGCTAATCTTAGGCACTACTGGGGCCTTACCATGACGTCCTAATTCCGACTCAGTTCAAGTTTTAGCTGTCACTTTTATTATTGAATCTGACAGCGAGCGAACCTAAACTGAATCGCATTAAGACGTTATGGTAAGGCCCCTGTTCTTGCATACAGACGCACGCACACAAGCGCGTACAAACGTCAAGCTATCTAAAGGCTAGAATCACACGCACGAGGCAAAGCTTAGTTTAGACCGTCTAATTGATATAATATATTAATTATCTTAAGATTCATGTTATAGGCGATGCGGCTAGCAACCCATCACTATTTTGATTCCCCTTTCCCACGATTGTGCTAAACGTGGCCTTTAAGGTCTTACCATAGGCTGTGTATACCCCGTAAGGGATAAAGACGTGATTTAATTATGTATGTATGTAAACTCTTTATAATCATAATCATAATCATAATCATAATCATTTATTTGCATAAAACATGGTACATAATGTAATTATTTATTGTGCAAAATAAATATAAAACAAATACAATTGACAAAAACTGCGATACATGCATAAAGGCGGACTTGTCCCTTCAAGGAATCTCTTCCAGTCAACCTTTGAGTGGATGAGAGGAGTGTTATATTAGGGACGATTAGTTCATAAATTACAAATACTGAGTAGGTATGTAGGTAATTAATTTAAGAATTTTTCGCACTGGCAACACTTAAAACTGACACGTGGCAACACTGGCGCCACCAACATGGCGACCTTAATATTGACGCGCTCTAAAATCGAAGTGTTAAAAGTTTCCTATACGAAAAAGTTTATTTAATCAAACTGATTGATAAACAGCCGGTTGAATTTTAATAGTCGGGAGTTATTTTTATTGGATTATTTCGTGGTACCACGTGCCGGGACTCGAACCCGGCACCGGAAGCGGTAACACAAACATTTTTTTATTTCTGTGCATCCCAATCCGGAATACGGCGAGTGTGTCTTTTTAACCTAATGTGTGTTTTGTTAACATTTTTATATGACACATGTGTTATATATCTTCGTTCTTAATGTAAACTGACAATAAGAAGGGAGAAACATTAGCGTTATTTAGTTTTTTATAACTATTCCTTATTCAAAAACAGTGTAAAATTAAGAGAACAAATGATATCGTTAATAATAGCACCGTTAAAACCGACGAGCAAAAACGCGCTCATGCAAAGCGGAGCGTCAATAAAAAATGCGTAAACAATTTCACTAAAATTGAACGCGAAACAAGTACCGATCGCCGGAGAATGCAATTTAAATTTCAAATTCAGAATGTCAATCTTTAAAAATCGAACGGCGTCGCGTCGATAGCGTTCGATATGGCGGCAGTACGCATGCACGTCCTCCATTCAGAACCTTCAGAGCGCCGTAAGAAAAGAAAAAAGAAACGCCACGAAAATATGAAACTTGAAGCGCAACAGGTGGACTGAAGCCGTCTCATTCTTTTCTATGGAGTTTTAAGTATCGTCCCTGTTGTGCGGAAGCCGCCCCTAGTCGCCGCCCCCGCTTGGGCGGGAAATTTAAATGAAGGAGGGGATGGAATGGAAATGCTTTTCTTTTTGCTCGCGGGGTGTTTTAGGGCTTTTGTCTGGGTGAATGCGGCCAGTAATTTCGGGGTCGCTTGCGTTCCGTTTCGTCTACGGATTTGAAAACGAAAGTTTTTTTTTTAATGACATGTCCGAATCATGCATCGTTGATCTTTCAGCCATAAAAGGGTCGACTGCCAAACAAAACATTTCAAACTTGTAATTGTATTACTTTTCTATCGAAGTGTATCATTACATTACATACACGTTAAAGCAATTGAACGTCATTATGGAAATGGGTTTTCCTTAAGAGTGCGATAAGATTACGTGCTATCTATTTGAACAATTTCAAACAAAACCAATGACTAGATCAATATCATCTGGAACACTGCATTTTGAATAGATAGCAATAGATATGTTAACTATGATTTGCTATTATTTTACATAGATAAAATCTATGTCATATACTCGTACTAACTATTCAAATACGTAAAACTTGAACCCTTAGAGCTGTTTAACTACTTTATCTAGGCAGCTTTACTTCTTCTTCTTCTTCTTCTTTAACTGTGGCGTTACAAGTCGTTATAGCGACGACAACTTCGCCAATGTCAGGGTAAAAATTTTAATGATAAAATCTTGTGACAAAATGTCGGCAACGTTGTACGGTAACACGGTCTAAGACCCCCCTCCCCCCCTGTCGGGCTCTTAGCCAACGGTCAATGATATCCCTCAGATACTGCCAGGAAATTATTAGCCGTTGCTCAGGGTGCACCGGACCAAGCACTGCTCTTCCCCCCGGACGGATCCAGAAACGAACCGCAGCTCTTGGCCACACGTGGAGGTAACCCGACACGCACCCCTAGGCAGCTTTAAATCAACACATTTTCTTCCATAAACCTGCCTTTGCTTATTAAGGTTGACAGTTGACAGCTATTGGAGTTCTAAATCTACCTTATTATATGACAAGGCGTCGTATAAACTAATAAATTGTGAGTAATGTTAGCGGCAGGAATTCGGATTATAATTATTTGGTTAGCGTTAGCACTATAGTAAAACGTTAAGTAAATTTCAACGGAACTCTAAAATATGCGAAAATGAACAAACGATTTAATTAAACACTTTCAATGCGGTATAATTATTATTCGACTTCTGATATTTTGAGCAAGACAAAAGTTACTGGCCAATCTGAAAATATTTTGCAATATGACACGAACTTTTAACCTGCCAGTGGCCGCTTAGAAAAAAAAAATCGACAACAGTTGCCACCGTCTATGCAAAAGAAACTGGCTGGAAAATTCAAAATTGATGTTCCAATTTTAGAAATCTGTTTAGTATCTCGCAAATAATATACTCGGCTATATTCGTATTTTCGAATAAATATGAATCAAAAATTACCCGCGGTCTATTTAAAATTTGAAATAAGAAATTTATTAGCTTGTAGGATCCAATGTACACAAGAAAGCGACGAATAAATGACTTATGAGTTCCTGGGGCCTTACCATTACCATGACGTCTTAATGCGATTCAGTTTAGGTTCGCTCGCTGTCTGAGTGAGTGATTTGGTACAGCTTCGGAAAAGGATAGTTGAAGCATATAACTCTGGTCGTGCTTGTACTTTACATTAAACAACGTATCAGAGATCGCCACGAGGCATCAGGGGCACGTACCATCTCGTACATTTGTCATAAACATAACGGAGTCTTATCTTAGTCTCAGGAAAGGTCTGCTTTGGGAGAATAAAATTATACAAAAAACTTATGAACAAGCTCCAAAGTTGCGGATATGGAACTGGCGTTGAGACAGCGCGACTTTAATTTTCATCACCATCTCATCTCTGTCCACTGCTGGTCACTCAGAGTTTCTGGCCTGGGAATGACAATGCGGATTGGGAATTTCGATATTTCCTTCGTCGAAATGCTCTAATTACGAAATTTTGAGTAAGGACTGACTCCGCAGGAGGAAACTTCTCAACGGTTGGTCTGATTGACTTGAAATTTGGTACACGTTATGTAGGACGGATGGAAATGCAAGGATAATGAGCAAAAAGAACAGTCAGTAAAAAAAAGCTTGTATTCAAAACGGACACTTCTGCGAAGTGACATTTGATTAAATCAAATACAGGGCTACCAACTACTAAATACTGCTACGACTACATAAAAAACAATGGAATTTTACAATAAATTAGAATACATGGTGCGCGTAAAATTAAATGTCTCTATTCCTGAAGCGATTTTCCTAATCACCGCATACCCCGAAAGAACATCTAATACCCCGATACGGGTATAATTCCGGCCGGGGAAGTCATTACCCGTGCCCGGGTAGCTTCACCCACCCCAGCCTCCCCTCACGCTGCATCTCATTTCCAAATACTGTGCCGACTAAGCCGACTTTCCCCTGTGCCTATCGAACCCCACCCCAATAGAAACCGAACCGTAATCTTCAGAGAAAAGAGTGCATTTCGGTCCGAGCTACCCCAAGAATCGGCATGCCAATCGTAACTTTGTACCGTTAGCGCTAAAGTTAGAATTTCTTTGAGCTTTCTTTCGGTGCGGGCGGTCGGGTTCGGTCCGAGGGGTGGCAGGGGGGGCTTTCCACTGAATAATAGAGGGGAGATTTCCTCTCTTATTTTTCGTGAATTTTTTATTTAAGAAAGGGATAAGAATTTAATGTGGGCGCTTCGCTTTTATTACTTGCGATTGCAAGATATACGGCATTGTTGTGTCGTGGCGCGTATGGGGTTTCCGCTTAGGCTTAAAGTATTTTGTATGGGACGTATCCGGAGACGGTAATGACGTTTTAGGAGATTCGTTTCTGCCCCGCTCCCCCCTTTTGTAGACCAAAGTCATTGTTGCCATTATGCGCGATTGTTTTGTCGACGTACTTCAGTAATTATAATTATGATGTTCAAATTTTGGTAGCTTTTGTGTGTGAGTTAGACACTCAACGATGGTAAATGAATATGTCAGCGTCCGCTTGTTTTAATAGTTCTGGTTTCGCGATTTTATAGCAAGCAAATTTTTTAATTCAAATACCCAGCTATCTACATCAAATTCCATATGAATCCCAGCCATTCTAGCGTGAAAGAGTGACAGAGAGACAGGCAGACTAAGTTTCTCATTTATCATAAGTACGATTCCTAAACTAATGGCTGATCTGTTTTTTTTTCTTATGACAGTTATTTCCTATACTTCTGTAACGGGTTTAAGCTACAAGTGTGAAGCGTTTTAATCAACCGCATTAAGTTAATATCCACTATAATTTAATTATTTTAACGTGTTTGTTTTTTTTATCCGACAAGAAAGGCAAAGGAGCAAGTGGGTCATCTGATGGTAAGCGAGCACCACCACTAGATTGTTTATTTACACTTGTATACACTGACGAACTATTTTTTTTTTCTTTTTTTTTTGCTCGTGTGTTCGTGTGTGTATAGTAGGCGGCAAATAAGTAAAACGTGGAGGGGATAAGCGCAGTATGAAAATGATGTTGTTTTTCATACTGCACATATCCCCTCCACGTTTTACTTATTTGCCGCCTACTACACACACGCACACTCGAACAAAAAAAAAAAGAAAAAAAAATTGGTTGCCTGTAAAGTCGGTATACGGGCGAAAGTTTTACGTGACAACGACTTTGAATGGTAAAATAATTTTAATGTGAATATTCATTCGTATAGTAGGAAGAAGGACGTGTAAACTTGTATGCAGGCGCCTAAGCGAAATAGAAGCGCAAGACATGAACCGGTGTGTATGCCTATCTCTCTCACTCTCTCTCTCTCGCTCTGTCTCTCTCGCTCTTAGGCGGGCTAACTGTGCTCGAGTGGAAGGGACGCGTGCCTTTCACTTTTTATGTCTGTCTCTCTCGCTCTTAGGCGGGCTAACCATGCCCGCGTGCCTCTCACTCGCTCTCATTGTGAGCGCATAACGTGAGCGGAGCGTAACGCAGTTTCTTGAAGTGTCACCCGGCAAACCAATTTATAAGACGTTGTCACGTCAAAAATGTCCGCCGTCTTGGATTGAAAAATGGATCTGATTACGAACAATCAGCACCCCCTTTTATCATAGTTTAAACTTTTAATCATGATCATCATCATCATATCAACCGTAGGACGTCCACTGTTGGACATAGGCCTCCCCCATAGACCTACAGTTACCTCGGTTGAAACCGGCTTGCATCCACCGTGACGCGACTTTATTGTAATCGCTTGATTTAATTACCATTGAACATTATACGAAACACGTTAACTATAAAACAATAACGTGCATAAAATATACGAAATATCGGGACTGGCATTTCAATTACACATTTTCCTCGCGCACAGAGTATCGGCAAAATATTTTATAATGTCGGGAAATGCGTCAAAGCTACGAAACAGGATATCGATATCGGCACCTCGAAATATATCTACATACATACATACCGTCACGCCTCTTTCCCACAATAATTATATATTGTGGTCTGAAATACCAAATACAAAGTTTTAGGTAAAATTTTCGTTAAAACTGCACCCCTTTTCATTGGTGTCTGATGGAGGATTTTTTCGAGAAGTTACGGCCGATTTTCAGCTACAAAGAACAATCATGATTATTTCCCTACTCCCGAAAACAATCTGTAAAATTTGCTTAATTTGTACTTGATTAGTTGACCGCCCTCCATAATAAGCGAGGTTATGTTTTATACATTCTGGCCACCGCCAGGTCCTGGAACGGAAGCTAGACCACATTCTTGATTCGCCCTTGAACTGGACTGACTCTTTAACAATAGGC
Source organism: Pandemis heparana (assembly GCA_963854515.1). Taxonomy (NCBI): domain Eukaryota; kingdom Metazoa; phylum Arthropoda; class Insecta; order Lepidoptera; family Tortricidae; genus Pandemis; species Pandemis heparana. Next base: position 7,001,443 of record OY978030.1, on the reverse strand, counting down.
GCAAATGTGTGGGAAAAGTCATGAGAGGAAGCGTTTTTGTTCTTTTTTAATCTGTCAAAATATTTTTTGAATAAAAAAGCATTTTCTATACATGTTGTTATCGAACGGAATTGTACTTTATACCAAAATTAAATTTTATCCGAACTTGCTGCCGAAGCTTTTTGTACAAGATAAGACATCTAAACCAGAACCTTTACTAACAATTCACGCTAGTAAGCTTACCCAAATAGAAAACGATCAAGTCTTATCTCTAGCTATACATACATATATAAATATCGTCACGCCTCTTTCCCACAGGGGTAGGCAGATACTACTTTGTTCCACTTGCTACGATCCTGACATACCTCTTTCGCTTCATCCACATTCATCAATCTCTTCATACATGCTCGTCGGTTTCGGGTACTCTTGACCTGGCCTTTCTCCAAAACGTCCCCAATTTGATCACGGAACGTCCGCCTAGGCCTTACCCTCCCAACGCACCCATTCACACTCCCCATATAAATCTGTTTAGTTAATCTTCTTTCATCCATCCTCTCTACATGACCAAACCAACTAAGCATACTTTTTTCTATCCTAGTCACTATATCTTCTTACACACCAGCACATTCCCTTATCACACTATTCCTTATTCTATCTTTCAGTGATACACCTTCCTTCTCTAGCTATGCCGAGCGTTTAAAGTCAATTTCAATTTTGACTCATCCTACTAATATTATAAATGCGAAAATTTGTGACGATGTGGCGATGTGATGATGTGAGTGAGTGAGTGTGTATGTTTGTTCCTTCTTCACGCTAAAACGACTGGACGGATTTGGATAAAATTTGGAACGAAGATAGCTGGTACAGTCGCCATCAGATATATCGTAGCGGGCGAGGTCCTCAAATATTTCGGAGCAGCATTAAATTTCAATAAATTCGTTACACTAGATATGGTTAATAACATCGGAACACGCAATCCGTCATAAAAATAAGAGCAGCAACTTTTCAATAAATTCGGGACGTTCAATGAGCTAAAAATATGAGGAAGCACATATCGTCAAAGGTATCGACGCAGTCAGGCTGATCATAAATATCGGAACATATGTGGAAAATAAACCTTACGTATATAATAATATATTCGAATTCCAAACAAAATACAAATAAGGCTCAAACGTCATGCCAAAATGAAAGATATGTCACCTATATAGTGTACACGTCTGCATGCATAATTCACTGTGTTAGTAACATAAAACCTTTTTTGTTGTATAAAGTGTAACTTGTTACTGGCCACTAAATTGCCATTATACTTTTTTTATGAATAAAATTTTTCTTCTTCTGCTGTTATAAGTCAAAGCATTTAGTTCTATTTTATAAAACTAATTTTATTATAATCACACTGTAATTTAAACTGTTTGTCACAAAATTAAAGTATATTTTCCAAAAATGTTCCGATCTTTATGGTCAGCTTGTCTGTATCGATACCTTTGCCGATCTATGACGTCCCGATTTTATTGAAAAGTCGTTGCTCTTATATTTACGACTAATTGCGTGTTCTGATGTTATTAAACTTACTTATGTAACGAATTTATTGAAATTTAAGGCTGCTCCGAATTATTTGAGGCTCTCGCCCGCTACGATATATCTGATGTTGACTGTACCCTAGATTGTCATAGGCTACTTTTTATCCCGGAAAATTGCACAGTTCCCGAGGGATAGCGATGAACATGTCAATTGCTAATTCTACGCGGACGAAGTCGCGGGCAGAAGCTAGTCAGATATAAAACAACAGAACAGGGGCAAAAAACTGTTTTTTTTTTACCGTTGAAGTATTATAATCCTAAAAGACAAGTTTCCCCGCTCGCGCTCCCGCCTCCTCTCGTACCTTAACCCACACTGCCTCACCAAATCGGAAGTATGAATACTATATTTAATTCTCTTTGTCGGCACTTTTGACCGCCGAAACTTAACCGAGCCTTAACTTTAACTGTTGCTTTGATCGCTATCTCATTGTGTATTGTTTGTATGATTTGTATGAGTTAATTTATCGCAGCTAACGAGGGATTTATTTGTTTACTGTCGTATAGTAATAAACAGGTTATAAATGGTGGGTAAATGGTAATAGTTAAAGGTACAGTCGAAGAAACTGAATCACGTTCTGTGGAACCTTTTCTCATATAATGTGGCAAAACTGTTTTTGGCAGAATGGAGAGAATTATGATTTTAATCCGACGATTATCAACTACTAGCTTCTGCCCTCGACTTCGTCTGCGTAGAATCTAACTAATATTATTAATGCGAAAGTATGGACGGATGGATGGATGTTTGTATGTTACTCAATCACGCCAAAACGGCCCAACGGATCTGGATGAAATTCGGCACATAGATAGAGAAAAGTCTGGAATAGCACATAGGCTACATTTTATCCCGGAAAATTGCGTAGTTCCCGCGGGATAGCGATAAATGAATTCTTTGCAGACGAAGTCGCTGGCAACAGCTAGTTATACATATACATAAACCTTCCTCTTGAATCACTCTATCTATTAAATAACCGCATCAAAATCCGTTGCGTAGTTTTAAAGATCTAAGCATACATAGGAACAGCGGAAAGAGACTTTGTTTTATACTATGTAGTGATGATGTAGTGATGACACTCACAAATAATGTGGCTTTCTATTGGTATAAGTATTTTCAAAATCGGTTCTGTAAATCCAGAGATTACCTCCGTTATAATAATAATAATAAAAAAATCGTCCCCATAATTATCTCCTCAACTGGTATTGTCCCAAAAACCCTGAAATCAGCACTCAAGTTATTAGATTCTCACGACAACACCTACATACCCCTACAAAAATCAATAGTTTTAGACACCTGTTCTTTAGTACGCCGCTTCTTAAACCCAACTTCCCTACCTATACATCATAATAACCAAGAAGACATAGACTCGCACACAACCACCCAACACAACATACACACAAACACACACATTCACACAAACACATAACTACACAATGGTACCATGATACTTGGCGTATGCCCGTATCATGGCCAAAAAAAAAAAAACCGACATTAATGTCGAGGTCAAAACTCATTGAAATAATAATAATAATAATAATGTATTTATTGAGGCATTAAATCAACCCATACAATTACAATTTGAGTTGAAAAATTACAAATTAAATTAAATTAAATTAAAATTAAATCTTAACCTATCACTTAAATCAAAAACAATCGAGCCTATACGCGCATGATCGAGATTTCACTGTTAAAGTAACATTTCATAATAATTAGTAGATCAATAGATTAGGCTTTTCAATAGAATAGATAGGTATTGTACAAATAATGGATATAATATATGTTGATTCATTACACCCCTGTTCTTAAAGTGTATAGCAATAGCACTATATAGTCTCAACATTCTGTAAGCGAAGCACCTGCGTATATCCTGTAATACTTTTAAAAGCTTCCCCCGTAGCTTTGTCGAGAGATGTCATTCAGGGAGCTTTGGAGGCGCCGAATTGGGTCGAGCTTTTTAAGCTCTATGGTGAGACTTTAATTTTATTGCGTGGGGACTGGGGACTTGACATATTTTAGGAGAGAACGATTGGCATGACTTAAACGATGACTTTAAATTCGACAGTTATCAACTACACTAGCTGGTGCCAGTTTAGCTGGAAGAGATCCTTTCTTAGGGATAAGTTCGCCTTTGTACTATTTTCTGTGTACTTTTGTGTTTTAAATTTTTATAAGAGTTTACATACATACATATTCATAGTCAGAGCCCTAAGGGACTTCACTGTAAGGCTCTGGGGTCGCCTCGTACCGTAAGTAGCACTTTACTATTCGCTATCATCATCATCATCATCATATCAGCCGAAAGACGTCCACTGCTGGACATAGGCCTCCCCCAAGGCTCTCCACTCGGACCGGTCCTGTGCCTTCCGCGTCCACCGCGATCCCGCGATCCTGATCAGGTCGTCGCTCCATCTTGATGGAGGCCTACCAACAGCTCGTCTCCCGGTCCGCGGACACCATTCGAGAACCTTCTGACCCCATCGACCATCGGTCCTGCGAGCAATGTGCCCCGCCCACTGCCACTTCAGTTTCGCAATTCTTTGGGCTATGTCGGTCACCTTAGTTCTACTGCGGATATCATCATTTCTGATTCTATCTCGCAGAGAAACCCCGAGCATAGCCCTCTCCATAGCCCTCTGAGTGACTTTGAGCTTCCTCATGAGGCCCATCGTTAGCGCCCATGTTTCAGATCCATATGTCATCACTGGCAACACACTATCCGCTATGCGAGCGGAAATTTCCTCTCCCTAACAAAGGGGAAGACTCAAAATTGTGTGCACACCTCGGGCGGTGATAAAGAATGCTTAGTGTAGGTCTTCGGTCACAAAATACGTCTCAAGCGCGTTTGCGTTGAAATGTCAAATACAATGAGAACAGTTTGCCGTTTCGATCCGCAAGTGGCGCTGCCAATGTTTCCATAGTGATTGAGACGTTTACGTGAAAGCGTTCGAGACGTTTTTATATGCGAAAACTTACACTGGAGGCTCAGGTCGCATGTTTATCTCCCTCGCCTTTGGCTCGTGCGAAATGTTCCTGCGATCTGAGACATTATTTTACCACCCTCGGAATGTAATGATATGTATGTATGTATGTGTGTATAACTCTTTATTCTTTTAATTCTTTATTTCTTTTTTATGTACCTACTATTCGATTCAAATAACTTCCATCATTCTATTCCGCCCCTCCACACGTAAAGGATAAAAACTTGATTTATTGTATGTGTGTATTCTATTCCAACCGAACGTAATAACTGAAGACCACTCAATTTATTTCAAAATACCCACATATTCATTCTCAAATCTACTCGTACCTCAGCATATCCCCCTACGGATGGTAATTGCCTAGAAAGCACCCCCTAGCAAAGGGGCGGCTAGGGGGGGAGTCGTCTGGTCTAGATTCAGTATTATCCGCTCTCTCGGCTGATTGATGTGTCGTATATGCTTTATTTTATACTTGCGAAGATAAATCTATATTGTAGTGCCTAGTAATTGTGGCCTTTGGAACAATATTATTTATTTATTAATTTGGAATAATAGAAATGGGAAAGTGGGGCTATTCAAACCCACAATCTTTGTTATATACATATACATACATACATATCACGTCTTTATCCGTTACGGGGTAGACAGAGCCGGGTAACGACTTGAAGGCTACGTTTAGCGTGAGTGTTTTTTTTATGTGAATAGTAAGGCAAACGAGCAAGTGGGTCACCTGATGCTAAGCGATCACCACTGCCCATAGACACCCGCAACCCCGGAGGGATTGCAGATGCGTTGCCAACCTAGAGGACTTAGATGAAATGCCTCTTGTGCCCGTAATTTCCCCGGCTGTCTTACTCTCCACATCGGAACACAGCAGTGCAAGCACTGCTGCTTAGCGGCAGGATTAGCGAGTAAGATGGTGGTAGCGATCCGGACGGACCTTGCACAAGGCCCTACCACCCGCGCAGTGACGCAGTACCGTGTGGGTGTATAAGTGAATTATTTGATAAGGTTTATTAAACGATACATCCTGTATGGGATGGGAGCGGATCAGAATATATAAAGTTTAGAATGTATAATAGTTCAAAATATGTACCTAATGCTATTTTCTGTGAAACTATTAGGTACATGAACTTTTTTGATAGCGTGATTGGTTTAGGTTAGGTTAGGTTTAATTACGGGCACAAGAGGAATTTCATCTTAGTCCTCTAGATTGGCAACGCATCTGCAATCCCTCTGGGGTTGCGGGTGTCTATGGGCAGTGGTGATCGCTTACCATCATGTGACCCACTTGCCCGTTTGCCTTCCTATATATATATAGTATAAAAGTTTATAACAATTCTGTTATTTTGCAATTTTTTGAGTAAATCGCATTATATATTTTGAACCATTATGCATTTTAACCCATTATACATTTTAAACTTTGTGGATTTTAATACATACCCACCCAGTAGGCTTATTGTCTAACTCGCTCGCAATCGCCATCGCGTTCATTTTGACAGTTCTTGTACGAATGTGACAGCTAGCTGATTCCGATGCCAATTGTCAGCCCATACATGAACTGTCAAAATGAACACGATGGCGATTGCGAGCGAGTTAGACAATAAGCACACTGTATATCGTGCTGAAATTGATCTTTTGTTTGCGGCAAAGTTAGTTATGTATTTAATTAAATGCAATTAAGTCCTGATTTTTGTATCGATACCTGTAGGCGGCAGTTCGTGACATTATTAATTTATCAGTAAATCAATATAGCTTGTATTTATTCGTAGCAAAGAAAAAACATAGAATGTAGCAGTTGCTTCTCTTCCCGCGCAGATGGTAAGCCCATCGAGGGAATGGGCGAAAATCTTAGGAATCATGTTATAGGCGACGCGGCTAGCAACCCATCACCATTCTAATTTCTCTTCCCACATGGCCCACAATCATGTTAAATATGTTAATCGTGGCCTTTAAATCTCTTGTTCTGTCTACCCCGCAAGGGATAAAAACGTGATTTATGTATGTATGTAATACAATACAATACAAATATTCTTTTTTCAACACCACAAATCAGTACAATAACATTACATAAATATAAAACAACGTAGACAATAGGCGGTCTTATCGCTTAATAGCCATCTCTACCAGACAATCAATAAAAAAAAATGACACTAGTATTACGTCGTGTAGTAGTGTATTTACGTCTACGTACACCCAACCACTCAATTCCACGTGAATTATTTAAATGTTAATGAAAATTGACGTGTCGCCCAGACATAATTGTTTTGCACGGCCACGAAGCACTTTAGTTAATACACCAAACAAAACCGGACTCTTTAACGGTTCCCATATTAACTTGACAACAATAAAACTTTAAAATATGAATAACGCACAGTTGCCCTTTTGAAGCAGTCAGATTAACCCTATCCGGCTAAGCCCTCAAACAAGCGTTCAATTTCACACCAAGTGTTGCTAGAAACGAAAATATTAAATCCAATTTACCATATTCCCCCTCGATCATACAAAAATATGACCATAAACCTCTAGTCTTTTGTGCGCTAATCGTCGCGATTGCACAGTGGTACAACCCTAGAGTTTGCGGGGCAAAAAATGATTATGATTTTATGGCAGGTTACGTCTATTATATGCGGATTAAGTTATGAATTATTTGTTAAAGGGGCACTTAACGAGCTATTTGGCGCTTCGTGTGCGGGTTTAGCTGCCCTTAATTATGATTATTATATCTTTAGCTACTCGATTCAATGCAGCTTTAAACGACAGGTGTATTATAACCGTTGCGGTTCTGATTAAATTATGACGTTGTTTGATGCGGTTAATTTGCTCTCATTATTTCGCACCATTTAAAATGTTGGTTTAATATCGCATTCAGGAAGACCTAGATATTGCTGTTGTGATTTGGTTCTGGAATGCTATTGTTTGTTTTGATGTTGCCGTATTAATTTGTTTGTACGTCCTACGGTTTTTATTTTGGTGAAATTTTAATGAATTTGTGATATTTAGAAGGAATGGTTAATGTTTGGGTTCTTGCATTATTTTTCTAGAGTTTTACGAAAGTTTTTTAATCTGTCTGTCTGCAGACAAATTCCTACTTTCGCTTTAAATGTATTGTAATTCGATAAACGTAACTTAACTTTTGAAATAAGTTTATTTTTTCATGTGCTTCATATTAAATGATGTAACTTATTTCTTTTGGTCTTTATCAAAATCCCTTATTAAGAACACGGATTAGAGACAATCTTTGATCTAAGCATTAGACCGTAATCATTATCATTATAAGTATTGAATCACGTCCCTTTGTTTATACCTTGCCCTTATTAAATATGTACCCTGAACACATAAGTATGTTATATTCGTTTCCATCGAATTGGAAATCAAAGGAGGCAAGTCCCAAAGGACTGACTCGTGATGACCGCGGACAAAGAGGATTATAGCCGATGTTGTCATATCTTCAGCCTATTAACATAATGGGGTGCCGAGATACACTCGTTTTGGTCAGTTTTTTTTTCTGAAATTTCTCGCCGTGAGGTCCGACGGATTACAATAGGTTGATACATCATTCCGAGGCTCGGCGCCGTTTAAAATACACAGCAAGGTTGAAATTCGTGTTTAAACACAAAGCTCACGACTAGCACGACGCAAACATGTTATTTCACGACGGAAAAGAAATTACTGAAACGATTACCGTCTCCCTACGTTTGCTAACAAAATACTCAATTACGTAAACAGGGAAAGACCTAAAAATATATGCTCAGTCAACGTTGTAAGGGAAAACATTACGTGCCAGTTGCTAAACAAGCAAAGTTTTCCCACAGAACGGGGGTTTAGCGTTAATATTGAAGAGTTATTGTTTGCGTAATTGCGCCGCGAAATAACCTAATGGCGGTACTTGGGATATTGTAAAAGATCGATTCACCCACATTCGTTGTTAATTATAGTCGGTTGAGCCGTCTTTCCGCCTGCGCTGTTCCGAATGCGATTTTAAGACCCTCCCTGGTCCAATTACAGAGTTCTCAAAAGTCCTCCCCGGCCCTCCCCCTCCCGGTTTAGATCGAGCCTCGTTTTAATGACCTCTCGAGCTCCCGATGTTCATTTGTCGCGAGGTTTTTTCGTACGATAATTTATACATTTTCTATTTTTTTTGTCAAGAGAGTATTGTGTGCGAGTCCTTGTAATCCACGAAGGTTTAGATTTTCCAACGGTTTATTATATATAAAAAATTCTGACGTTTTTGATGCCGTCTAGACAAGCTAGTACTTTTTTCTGTTCGGTCTGGCTTTAGAGATAATATTCCGGTCGAAGTTTCCTAACTTCTCTACAGAAGACAGTATTAAATGCTTTATAACTTAGTGTCTGGAAGGACATTTTACCGCGGCATAATGCGTTTAAACTTTTAATGAAAGAATTTGTTCAGTCAACAGAAGCTGTGTGGAAAAATAAATGAGTATAATTTTACGATGAAAATTAATATTTACTGCCAGAAGAGCTTCAGAAGAGAAATAAATTCATATAAGCTCGAAGTTAGGCAAAAAAAATGAAAACCATGCCCCTATTCTCTGCAGCAAGTGTACAATTTTCTAATTGTTTAAAAGCTGTATCTGCAAATCTGCACCCCATATTAAAATGTCCCCATTAGAAGGGAGGGTCCTTTTGTCCGTTGTTTGGAATCCTGTAATTTCCTATCCTAGTTATTGCGCAAAAGCTATATTAATTCGAAATTCCCTTTTGTTGGTCATATTTTTAATCTGAACCACTGTGCAGTCATTGGATATTGACAGGTGATTAGTTTTGATTATAATTTCGTTGATGTGGCCCACTGTGTAAAAGTTTTATAAATAGAATACACGATTCAAATTTACTCACATAGACAATTTTGCTATGTATTCAGATAGTTTTCATGTTTTTTTTTTATAATGAACACAAAATATTTACCTTGCTACTTACTGTAGCAAGGTAAATATTTTGTGTTCATTGAAATGGACCTCCGCAAAGTAACGCCTGATTCAATAAAATATTTTTATGGAGTAGTTTAAGTAGCGGAGTAGCAAGGTAAATATTTTGTGTTCATTGAAATGGACCTCCGCAAAGTAACGCCTGATTCAATAAAATATTTTTTTTTATAGTTTTTTTTTAGTTTTTCTAAAGCCACGGTTGCAGCAACATTCAACCGGGTTTTTAGTAAACATTTTCATAAAACTGACCAGTGTGCAATTATAAAAAAAACTAGTAGCTATCTATATTTTATTTAAAATATTGCAATATATTAAGTAACAGATTACACATAAAATAATGTATATGGAAATAGTTTTCCGGTCATCAAATCGATGAAGGACTTCTAGACGGGATCTTAAGTCATTAGATACTTATCAGCGAAAGGTTTTTTTTCTATACGACAAGGAAGGCAAACGAGCAAGTGGGCTTTAAGACTTTAAATTAATTATCAAGAACCGTAGGTATGGTCTCTAATTTACCTACCAGAACATATATTCTTCGTATGACATCAGAAATAACCCTCTTGACAGTATTGCGCAAATAAACTAAGCAAACATCGAAATAAGCTTGCACAGATCTTCATAGTCAAACATTTTTTTTTAATTGCGTACAATTCGGACGGTAGTTCCCAGGATACTATTCCATTGCAAATCTAACCCTTACCACGCGCGCTTTAGGGTGGAAGCGCCTATAGTCGGACCCAAACTTTAATGGATTTTTTAAAGCATTTTAGAACACGACATGTGTCATCACATCATGTCAATGCAGGGATTATGATAACCATCGGATGCCATCTAGCTGGGGAATCGCCCTTCGCGATCTCGACATCAAACTCGAAACAAAAGAAAACAACCAAGCCAACCCTCTCACTAACTTCGACCATATTTGTGTAGGCTAAGGTTTAACTTGGACTGTGTGGGTGGAATTCGAGAGGGGTGATACTGAAAAGACAATTTAACCCTAAAAAATGCTGCATGGACATTAATCCGTATGTAATATCGCAAATTTGTCGTCGGTCCGTCGGTTGCGAGTGCCATCTGTCAGGCGATGCAATTCGGTTTGCTGCTATTAGCTATGCGACAATAGATCCGAATAGATCAGCACTTGATCGACGGGGAAAAGCGTAATAAAGATTTTAAACTTTATTCTAGTGCCTTTTTTTAGCGTGCCTATTTAATTTGAAGTCTGCTAGTGTGGTTTGCTTTACTAGACGCCTGTTACAGCTGTACACCTTTGTGGTATAGAAATCTAACTTAAGAAAGTACTGGAAGTTTGAGGAACTTGATGGTAAACGGAAAAACGATGAAAAGAATGAGATTTTTTTTTTAGTTGTTTTTATTGAAATATCTTTAAGTATTAAAAACCTCGCAGCTTCGCCCATGTTGCAGTACTCTTTAACCTGGCTCTCTCGGGTACGATAGGCGTTAATGAGTCAGTTAGTAATATTTTGATATATTCATATTAGTTTATTAAGATAAGCTACTTGTTGTCAACGTCAATATAATTAAGCTTCTCACTTTTGTTGCTCGTCGCTTTACAGATACTTACAAATATTTTAATCTAATTCAGTGCAAAAGTAAACAAAGTAAAAATTTTGATCGTCATGTTTGAAAACATAATCATAACCTCTCAATTTCCCAATACTTAAACACAATAATGATACGCTGTTGTTAATTCATATAGCTTATGAATAAATATGAATACGACCCTTCGATCGCTCCCTAAATATGAAACGCTTAATAAAATCCAAATAACTATAACAAATTGCCCTTTTTGACGTCTTATTCGTGTCAGTGAGGGGTAACTTGTACAGTCACCAGCATACATAAGTGATCACTTTTGTACCTTGTCACTTTAAATTCATGTTTGAAAAACTATACGAAATCATGTAACGACTGAAAGCGACAAGGTACAAAAATGATCACTTATTTATGCTGGTGACTGTTCGGTGCACGAGCTAATAAAATTGTAACTACACGTTTCGGTTTACGATAAGCACGCGTCTTCAGGTGACAACAATTGGGTGTCGTACCCTAATTTTTGGGATGAGCGAGTACGGTTTTATTTTTAATTTGTTGCGCTGCAGTTGACGAGTATTAATTAAAAATGGGGACTCATGATGTATGATGTTTTGATTGTAATGTTGAAACATTCAAGACTTACGTTGTGTGTTGTTTTTTCGTCATAGAACATGGGCTGTGAACCATCTAGATTCTTAAAAAAAAAAATTACATCTTTTTAACATTTATGTACATCATACAGTCACGCCTCTTTCCCGTAGGGGTAGGGAGACTACTTTGATCCACTTGCTACGATTCAGACATACCTCAGACAGTTTATAAAAAGGATGTTAAATGTACACCGATGTCTCTGTCAATTATTAACTTGATGTCCCTCACAATCGTTATTAAACAAATAATTTTAAGCGTCACATAAAAACCTCTCTATCCCCTGCGTTTAGTTGGATGCGCACACGCCTGTCGCGCCCGTCGCCGCCACGCGACTGTTGCCGACAGACTTGCGCTCGCGCACCATTGCACACACTAACACGTTTAGGGTGTGCTACAACCAGTGGCGTAACTACATCGTCTGGGGTCCGTGGTCTATGGGGATCCTTCTTCAATAAAAAGGAAGCGAAAGAAAGAAAAAAATATTGAGACACTATAGCTTCTGCCCGCGACTTCGTCCGCGTTGAATTAGACTTAAAAACTCATGTTGATAGTATATTCTGCAATAATTGTTTACGTTGCGACTCTAGGCAGCTACGACCTTTGACATATTTATCGCTATCCCGCGGGAACTGTAATTTTTTGGGATAAAAAGTTTATGTTTCAATCTAGGGTACCACCTATCTCCTTTCCAAATTTTATCCAAATCCTTCCAGTCGCTTCAGCGTGAAGAAGGAGCAAACTTGGAGCAATCAAATTTGGAACGTAAAACATAGGCTACTTTTTATCCCGGAAAATTGCATAGTTGCCGCGGGATAGCGATAAACAACAAAGGCAAACAAAACATGTCATGCGTAGGTTTCCTTGCGATAATTTCCGTCAATACAAACCGCATGAGCATGATTAATGCGGACTTTAGCATCGGCAGGCTTATTACGTAAACTCGCTCGCAATCGCCATCGTGTTCATTTTGACAGTTCTTGTATGAATGTGACAGCTAGCTGATTCCGATGCCAATTGTCACCCCATACATGAACTGTCGAAATGAAGACGATGGTGATCGCGAGCGAGTTACGTAATAAGCTTGCGGGTATTCCTCGAAAATATTAGATCTTTTTACCAAAGCTAACTTAAGCCTAAACTTAACCTAACTAAGCTACCTTATGTGCTAATAGAGTCAACGCACTGTTGCATCCGTTGAAGCCGTTGCTTAGACTGCCGAAATCCATCGCCCGAATATTAAGTACTTCCTCGGTCTCTCCGTTATATAAAACTAGCTTCTGCCCGCGACTTCGTCCGCGTAGAATTCGCAATTGACATGTCTATCGCTATCCCCCTGGAACTATGCTATTTTCCGGGATAAAAAGTAGCCTATGTTTTAATCTAGGGTACCAGCTATCTCCGTTCCAAATTTTATCCAAATCCGTCCAGTCGTTTTAGCGTGAAGAAGGAACAAACATACACACTCACTCACTCACATCGTCACAAACTTTCGCATTTATAATATTAGTAGGATTAATTTATTTAGCACCAACTTTCACCCGCGGTTTCGCTCGCCTGAACTATCCCTCTCATCCGGCTCAAAAGTTGACTGAGAAAGATTATTTCTTTTCTGTTAAAAAAAAAATTAAAAAAAACCCGACTCATTTGTCGACTCATATGAAAATAAACAAATCATTTAGTAGCAAAAATGCCTTACATCAATTTGGAAAACAACTGCTATTTTTCAAATTGCTGGACCTATTTTTACCAAACATAGCTAATAACCACCCCAAGGAAACAGGCTTTCGAATGAAAAAAAAATCCGCATCGAAAGCTTGAGAGCTATGATGCCACAGACAGACACACACACAGAGACATCAACGTCAAACTCATAACGCCTCTTTGCGTTGAGGGTTAAAAAATAAGGCGCAGCTCTTTAAATGATCCACGTAACTCTAAACTAAACTCAAAGATATACAGACGACATAGTACTTGAATTTGCGTACTATTATAGTAAGTCGCGTAGACGCTTCGCCGCCATACAACTTCCTGTATCATTAGCTTTGCAAATATGCAGGAAGTGTCATGCACTGTGACGTTTCGCTTAAGTTTTAATCATACTTATGTTAATGCTTGTGTGGCGTGCAGATAGGACAGTTGACTTTAGCTTAGGTTCAAATCGACCAATAAGTGACGCTGGAAAAAAAAGCATTCCTATTGGTGTTTTTTTTTTCGACAAATCTGATGGAAATGCGGCATAGAACCATTTTTTCTCAGAGAGACGACCTGTATATATAAACCTACCCCCTCATTCATAAACGCTCATAGCTAACATATGCTAACTTAGCAATCGTTTGTCCTTATCTGTCACTTAGACATTTACCTTTCACGGATAAGGACAAACGATTACTAAGTTAGCAGAACTTAGAGGTGCGAGCCCGGGATTCGAACCCACGATCCTCTGCTTGAGAGGCCGAAGGTCATACCACTAGGCTACCACGGCTTTTTTTTACCTTTACCTTTTTTCACGTGATCCGATAAAATGTATTTTTTAAACTTATATGTTCGATTTTTATTTACGCAGGCACAAAAATAAGTTTTTTTTTTTAAATTAAACTAGACCTTGATGGAAACTTTTTAAAAGTACCGTGGAACGTAGTTTTAAAGCTCAGAGGCGGCTTCCGGAAATTCGAGAAATTGTCTTGTTCAAACCGTGTAATTGACAAAATGCGGAAATTAAAATTATTCCAAATGAAATTTGCAATTTAATTAGTTTTCCTCACGTTTGTTGTTGGGTTTATGCTATAGTATAATAGCTTGTATAATGTACACATATTATGTCGCCTGCGTCGTATACATAACTTTGGAGCAGTAGTTATAGTAGTAGTACCACATAACATTTTTTGGTGACTGTAACGTGCACCAATTACGGTTAGAGGGGGTTACCATGACGTCTTAAGAGGCTGACAACACCTAATTTTGTTGAAATTGATGTTATTTAAGCACTTTTTTAAGAAAAACTACACACAAAAAAAATACAAAAAAATATAATGTTAATTTTCATCATATTTCAAACACGCTAGACGGACTCGATACATAATTGAACAAAATCGGCTCGATAGAAAATAATTGCAAAGATTGGTCTTAAAATCATCATTAAACGGTTCTATGTCTTTATTTTTTCGACGTATGGGTCTGCAATTAAAAACATGAAGTCAACATATTCATACCTACACGGCTAACGAGTCATATTTCACAAATAATCCATACTTTTTTTTATTTCTTCTTATTTGTGTCTTATTTGCAAAATTTTTGACGCGCGCCAAGCTGCCGGAATAGTTTCTTCTGTTTCACTCACAGGCACGCGAACCGTATGTGTGAAGAGTGGCGCTGCTCAAGGTCATTTGCTGTTGACAGCGCCTTAATGCAATCAATTCCGCTTCAGTTTAGGTTCGCGCGCTGTCAGCTTAGATCCATACTAAAAATTACTGCTGAAACCTGAACTGAGTCGGAATTGAATCCCTTAAGACGTCATGGTAAGGCCCCAGCTCGCAGTTCAACTCAAACCTGTCGAACCCATTCAGATTAATCACACTTTTTTTTACGTAGAATAAATATAGGCTTACGTCTGACCTCAATTTCGTTAAAAAAAATAGAAAGAAATTCTCAAATACGATAGAAAGAGACAAACAAAGTAATTAATAAATCACATTTTATCGATTGCCGCTGTTCCCATATTCGCCGTTTTTCGCACCTAAAAGCCAAACTAAAAGCCGTGAAATCTCTTGCCTAACGGCCCAGCCACTACTATACGCGACAGGCGAGCGGAAAGCTATATCACTTTTCATTGTTCTGTCGACATACCCGCCGAACAGCGCTACGAAATGTTATTACGGAATAAAAACATGAAAAAAAAAAGATGGAACGAACGCGAACGGTTAAATAATGAAAATAATAATGTACGCATCCACACGTCAAATTTATAAGTTGAAGTTATAACCATCAGACGTTAAAAATCGCTTGCCGCGCCGCTGATAGCGCATAGTCGCAGCTAGGCCTTAGAAGGCGAGCCTGAAAGCCTCAGTCTAGGCATTAAACATTCAAAACCGTCTGCGGCTCGACTTTTAAGAAATCTGGGTGACTGGGTTTACGAACTAGGTTCTTTACGAAGCTTTTTAGCATTCGAAGAGCGAGTGTATGTTAAAGGAATATTCTTTATTTAACACCACAAGTACAGTGAGATTACAAAAATAAAAAGCTAGAACATAGGCCCTCTTACTGTTTTGAAAACATTGTCAAACACCAAAAAAAAAAAAAAAAGAAATGAAAAAGCAATATTTAAGTCGCCCCGGACCACAAATAGCAATTTACCTCCCGCTACCCGAACAGGGGAAGTGACCTCGGGTAGTGATAAAGATAGCCTCAGGTCGTATGCTATTTCACGGAATGTAATATACTATTGTGTCTCTCAAATTTTGAAAACTGTTTTAAAATACTTGTCGTCGCGTATACTACTTGCAGTGGCACCTCAACTTTTTTTATAAACGAGGGGACTAAGGAATTTGGGTCCATTCAGACAAGTTAATCTGCGATGACTCAAAATATTTGCATTTGGATAATCCAAGTTTTTGCGTAAGCTGTAAGCTTTCCTTTATCTTGGCAACATGGAAGACAATAATAGGATGAAAAATAGCAAACTCTCCGTCGAAAATCTAAAGAGCTTTATCCTAACCAAGACCCAAACCATTGTCAGGTTTTAGGTTTGAGATTTTTTTATATTGTTCATGTGCTGCCGTAAAAAAGTTTCTAACAATGTAGCGAAATGGCTTCTGTTCCTTAGAAAGGTGACAATAGAGTGCGGGTCCAAATACATACACACATATACATATATATTATCACGTCTGTATTCCTTAAGACAGGGTTTCTTAAAGTGGGTACCATGGACCAATTAGGGGTCCGTAGCATGTGTGCCAGGGACCGCAACAACTCAGTTAACCTATATGTACTGGTTTGGCCGAATAAAGTCAGACGCACATTATACACACATTCATAAACACATTCAATTTCCTTTCCTTTGACCCTTATTTCCGAACGTACCGTACAATGCTGGCAATACTGCTTGGAAACACCCGCACCACCGCCCTCCCCCGGAGTTCGAAAAAATATGGACGATCGCGCGCGCAGCTCTGAAGAAAGCTGAATAAATTCCCGTATAAAGCCTCTAAAACTACAAGTGTTAGTGCTGTGGTATCGATAAAGTGGTGTCAATTAGTGCCAGTGGAAGAAAACTCATCGTCGAAGAACCAGTGCCTTCAAATTTCTCAGTGCAGCAGCCCAGGTACTTTATCCCACCTTATCTTTCCTAAAAATCAACCATGTACTTAGAGTGATTCTTTATCGGGCTTTGTTATCTTTTTCTGTAATAAGC
The DNA here is from genome assembly GCA_963854515.1 of Pandemis heparana. NCBI lineage: Eukaryota > Metazoa > Arthropoda > Insecta > Lepidoptera > Tortricidae > Pandemis > Pandemis heparana. The sequence goes on along the minus strand of OY978030.1, from coordinate 6,984,341 downwards.
TTTGTCAGGGGTACAGACTGTATGACATTTTGAAAGTCCGTGCCCACAAAAAGTTTAAGAAACGCCGTATGGGGTAGACAGAGCCTTGGATAACGAGACCCGAAGGCCACGCTTGGCATATTTGTGGGCAATAACAAATACATAGTTTGAAAATATAATGCATTTTCTCCGTGAAACTATAGGTAGACGAACTTTGATAGCGTAATCTACTATATTATCTACTATCGACGACAGAATGGCCTAGTGGTTAGAGAACCTGACTATGAAGCTTGAGGTCCCGGGTTCGATCTTCGGTCGGGGCAGATATTTGTATGGAAATACGAATGTTTGTTCTCGAGTCTCGGATGTTTAATATGTATCTATAACATATAATAATAATAATAATATAATAAGTATGTATTTATCTATATAAGTATGTTTATCCGTGGTCTAGTGCCCATATTACAAGCTTTGCTTAGTTTGGGGCTAGGTCAATTGGTGTCAATTGTCCCAAGATATTTATTTATTTATTTACTGTATCTTAGGAATCATGTTATAGGCGATGCGGCTAGCAACCCATCACTATTTTGATTCCACTTTCCACCTACAATCATGCTAAACGTGACCTTGAGGTTTGCCTTAGGCTCCGTGTACCCCGTAAGGGATAAAAACGTGATATTATGTATGTAATCTACAGATAGGTTAAGGTTAGGTTACGTTAGATTCACTTTACAATCCAGTTAAGTTGCCATTTGCGAAAATCTTAGGAATAATGCTATAGGCGATGCGGCTAGCAACCCATCACTATTTTGATTCTCCTTTCCACCTATACGCCGACAATCATGCTAAACGTGGCCATTTCTTAACCTTAGGCTCTGTCAACCACGTAAAGGAAAAAGACCCATTGTTTATGTGTATGTATGTCAACATGCTATATAATCTGTCTGAGGCAGACCTTAGACAATGTGTCCAAGATGGTCGAGTTGTAATCGGGTAATCGTATGCGATGTGTCTGTCTGTGTGTTATTACAAGCGTCCGTGCCGATGTGTACAAAGCTGATAAACTGTGTCCGTTAGCGATACAGCTGCTTTACGATCACTAGGGTGACCATTATACCACTTGCTCTGAGGACAAGTACTAAGATTTCGTGAAAAAAGTACTAGTATTATTCCAGTGTCATCGGAGCACTTACGAATATACGAAGTTTCAAGCCAATCAGACCATTGGATGTGAAGAAATTAAAGAGAAAATCTTGTATAGTAATCTTCAAATATTCGCTGAAAATAATAAACATTGGAAAATAAAGAAGAAAATGTCCATAGTTATAAGACTGCGTGGTTTATTATTAACATTGATTTAAAAAAACATAGTCGACCGTAAAAGTATGAACTTTACCTTTATTCAAAATTAGTGATAATTAGTGGTAATACAGCAAAGTGCTAATCATTCAAATCGTATTCATCGTCTATTCAAACATGGCCACCAACTAGCATAACGGCTCATTACCGATAAATAACACAATTAATATATTCGCACTACCGCAGCACGGTAGCCACCACCCACGATACAAACTGAATAAAATTAATCCACACTACACCGTAATATCACCCGTAAACCAACTGTTGGAGCGTTATAATCGAACACTCATCCACAATATTCCGGTTAGTAACATTTGTAATGGAACTACTGTTGCTCTTATAAGAGCTATTGTTGTGTAAAAGTGGTATAAGGGCGCGAGTAGTTATAGTGATAAATGGGAGTTATGGATAATTGGATTCCAAAGTACGATTTGCAGCAATTAATATAATGTTAGTTGTATAAATGTTGTGTCACCTATCGTTGTGATACTTGTGATTTCCTTTTTTAGCAGCGTCTTTACATCTAATATGAAGCTAGATTTTGTTATGTAAATTCTAAAGTCGTTGCTCTTTTATCAGATCGCTATCCTTAGTCGTGTCAGTCATCTCAATTCGTGACATCCCAAACTTGACACAAAAAGTGCTGAAATAAAATCTCAAGCCAAATAAATCCTATAGATAACGTTATCGCAAAAATATTTAAACACCGAAATGTTCGGATAAAAAAAAGATTATCAACCAGGCCTCAAAGCTAAGTTTTAAGATGGCCTCTTCTACTTAAAACGTAATTTTCTTGGAAAGATTACGCCGAAATTTGATTAGTTGACACCTATTTTAAGTGCTTAGACTGAAATAAAAAAAAATCGCGCTCATTTTTTTATAGTAAGTAGATAATCGTTCGTATGATTCGTATCGCTCGTCAGAACTGAAAGTTTTCTGTTTTAATGATTGGATCAATCAAAGTGATGCGATTTAACATTTATGTTTTTTGGCGTTTTTGAACTCTGAATGTTTAAGTAAGTAAACCTAATACATTCAGGGACATATTTAGCGGAATACAAAAAAAATGTAGGTAACTATGTTTTTTTTTCTGGTCAAGCATTAAGTATGCGTTTTGCTAACTTTTTTTTGTGTTCCGCTAAATATGTCCCTAAGTGTAGTTAGAGACATTAACTTTGAAGCTAGAGAGGTCGCGGGTTTGGATCCGCGTAGAGTCAGACTCTTCAGTCATATATGCCATATTTATTAATTTACACTATCATCACACAAATGATCATTACAGGAGTAATGTGAGAGTATATTATATTAGTTATTGTACAATACAATACAATACAATAACTCTTTATTGAACACCACATTGTAAAAATCTGTTTCTGTTTGTTCCCCAAATAAAACAATCTAACTAATATTATAAATGGATGGATAGATGGTTGGATGGATGTATGTTTGTTTGTTACTCAATCACGCCAGAACGGCCCAACGGATCTGGATGAAATTCGGCACATAGATAGAGAAAAGTCTGGAATAGCACATAGGCTACTTTTTATCCCGGAAAATTGCGTAGTTCCCGCGGGATAACAATAAACGAATTCTTTGCAGACGAAGTCGCTGGCAACAGCTAGTGATATATATACATGTAGGTAAGCATGAGTTATTCATATAGATATGTTTGTTTATCCGTTGTTTGGTGTTTGACTTCGCTTAGTTTGGGACTATGTCAATCAGTGTACTTTTTTCTTATAAAATTTTATCTTTTTAAATTTGATCTTGTATCCTCTTGTATCATACATACATACATATCGTCACGCCTCTTTCCCACAGGGATAGGCAGAGACTACTTTGTTCCATTTTCTACGATCTTGACATACCTCTTTCGCTTCATCCACATTCATCAATCTCTTCATACATGCTCGTCGGTTTCGGGTACTCTTGACCTGGCCTTTCCTGGCTTTTCCTGGCCTGGTTCTTTATTTTCTTGTATCAAAGCTAATAAAATGTCTGTCTTGTCTATCTCACGTCGAATGATTGAATAAAAATCTAATAACATGTTTTTATTTGTTTCAGGTATGTAAACAGTTGGAATGAGTATCTTATCTATAGATCATCATAGTTACCGATCATGCTGTGTCGATCATTATCAAATCTTTATCGAACAAAGAAAAACTATTGCTCAATATACATTGGATATTGATATTGTAACATGGCGTTGTCATAACGGTAAAATGATTAACTTTACTTAGTCATTCAGCAAAACTGATTAAATTTAGATTTTGTTGCACCTTGAAACACAATCATGCTAAACTTGGCCTTGATGTCTTGTTACCTTAGGCTCTGTATACCCCGTAAGGGATAAAAATGTGATTTATGTATGTATGATGAAACACACACAGTTTTGACGGATGTTTTTTTTTTATATGAATAGGAAGGCAAACGAGCAAGTGGGTCACCTGATGGTAAGCGATCACCACTGCCCATAGACATCCGCAACCCCGGAGGGATTGCAGATGCGTTGCCAACCTAGAGGACTTAGATGAAATGCCTCTTGTACCCGTAATTTCCCCGGCTGTCTTATTCTCCACACCGGAACACAGTAGCGCAAGTACTGCTATACTGCTGCTGCTGCTGTTTATACTTAGGTAGGCTTAAGTAGAAGAGTTAAAAAGATACGCGAATCGACAGACAGAAGAGATCTACAAATAAATAATGTAAGTACCTACTAGCCTCTTACGCTTATTAAGTTTCTGTAAGTTTAACATTACTTTTCGTATCTGAGCCACTACAGAACATAATTTAATCACGTATGGTTTTAACACATCGGTAACTTTTTATGAATGACATGAAAATTCATAATAGAGAACCGAAGCATCACGCATCCCGCCAATCAAAAGCTTAAACATTCCACATTTACAGCCAAAAAACGTTTTTTAATAGTTAAATCCGCTTGGACTATTGTGACCACATTGCGATGCATCTCGCGTACGCCGGACGTGAACAGAGGGCGCTAGTGTGCTAGCCGATAGTGTTATCGGGACGACATCAGATTTTTAATGCACTCGAACTTGAAAGCTAGAATGCAGGGTTGTCGGGATATTTATGTTGTACTAACGGTAATTATTGCATTGATTTAAAAACAGATTAGGTCAGCTCTGAAATGCCTGAGACGAGACCAAAAAAGAAGTGACGTGAATTAACTGTACCTATGTATGTATGGAAACAATTAATTTACTACAGAAAAATATAAAGAAATCGTTGACTTTTTCGTAAGTTTATAATTTAAATAGCTCGCCTAAGTTAGCTTCTGATGATTTTTTTTCTGTGCTCTAGTAAGTTTAGCCAGTCAGTAACAGCGTTGTTGTACTGACTAAAATAATATTCTAAATTTAGGTAGGCGTAAAAATGCCAAAGGCTAAACGCTTCAAAGGTTGAATGCAAATTTGAAGATAATGTCATAATACGTCGTTTCACGTGACGTTGTAATGTATTATTTATGTAAGGGGGAGAATTAATGAGTGTCCCGGTATGAAAATATTAGGCTGTATTAGCATGTCAAACGGGATTGTCCCAAGACTGTCCGGCGCGCATGGGCACCCTAAACTAATTCGATGCAATATTCATAGATTTCAAATTTTATATTCGAGAGGAAATGCGCGCTGTATGTATATTTATTTGCTTATTTTCTGCTTGCATTTTGGACTATAGAATATTTTTATTAAAATTGTTTAAATATTTCTGAAAAGCCATGGTAGAGGGTTTAACCTATAACATGGAGATTAAATGGCGTGGGAACTATAGCCCAAGCCCTCTCACTGTGAGAAGAGGCCTGTGCCCAGCAGTGGGACGTATATAAGCTGGAGATGTGACGTCTACGGTAAGGAAACTTAAGAAATCCTGCTCAAATAATATGAAACAGTTCATAGGGTTCCAGGGTCCTTCTATTGCTGGCATTTGTGGGAACTGCAGCCATCCACTCATTCTGAGAGGAAGCGTACCCAGCTAGAACGTTAGAGACTGAAGTTTTTTTTTTTAATAATGGTCTTGTGTCAAATTTGAAAGATGAACTTAGAAACAAGTGGCAAATTAAAGACACAATAAAAACGGCTAATAGCCACCTTTTGTTTCTAAATAATATTGCATTAGCATGTCAAACGGATTGTCCTTAGAATATCCGGTGCATGGACACCCTAAGCTAATTTGATGGAATATTCATAGCATTTTAATCCCATTTTTAGAGCGCGGTCTAGTTAGCGGCCCTTGTCTTTTTTAGTATCGCACATAAAATGCTTGAATATAATCATAAATACATTGTTTCATATTGATGATGATTTATGATTTGTGAAAGGTCCGTCCGGATCGGATTACCGCTATCCCGCGGGAACTCGGAAATTTCCGGGATAATAATATTGTTACTCAACTCAAGGTTGTATTGTAATTGTAAACCAACTGTGCCTAATTTCATCGAAATCCGTTGGGTAATTTTTGCATGAAAAATTTAAACACCCTCATCCCTCACTAACTTTCCCATCCATTTCTATGGATAAATGTATGGATGTTTGTTAATCTTCCACGTCAGAACGACTGAACGAATCTGGATGAAATGAGGCACAGAAAATTATTATAGTCGGGAACAACACATGCTACTTTTCCCAGAAAATTGCGTAATTCCCGCGGGATAGCGATAAACGAATTCCTTGCAGACGAAGTCGTTGCCTACAGCTAGTTTACAATATTAAAGATTTCGTATTTTATATCTACAGGTTGTTCTATAAAGTATCTGTAACCTAAAAGGTACGTTTACCAATACGTCCCTTAAACGCACGTCACCAACAGCCTAAGGGCTGGGGTTTCCGTGCCTTTGATGTGCGTCTGCCAACGAGAGCCAGTCGACGGTTGCCTTTGTTTTCGGATATTGAAGGATTTGGTCCTTCCAGCCGGATATTGAAGAATTGGGTCACGAAGGAATTGTGGAAGACGGTAGTGGAGTTAATGCAATTGAATTTGGCGCAGGTTTTGGAAATTTAAATTTTTTCTTAGCGAATGAAGAAACCTTGTTACTCCCATATGCGCTATTTAGGTTGTTTTTTGTTCATTAATACAAATATGAATACAAGTTGGTAACACCTGATATTTTCGTCTAATTCTTCTGAGGAACGGTCTATTTTTATTTATCGTGTCGGTTACACAGTTAAAATCGAAATTTATGAAAATGATAGATTAACAAAATCGTAACCCTCTTTTGACTTTGCCGTAGTCTGGTAAAAAGCCAAGACGTTTAGCTAAGTTTGTAAAATGAGAATTAAGTAAAACTTTTTTTAGTCCGTTTTCTATTTTCCGTTGGTTGAAAGCAACTTGATCCACAGTTTTGTGAAAATGAAAGTACCAAGGTAATATTCGCTCAGTCAATTTTTTCAAAATATGAATTTATTTTTAACGAGGCCGTAATTAAAACACACATTTCAAAGCCTAAGTATCACTCCCGTTGTATAATGAGATATCAATATTCATAGGAGACGGACACGTGTCAGAGAGGGGGACAGGCCTATTCAAAGACATCGTCTCGCTCCCTCGCGCTTAAATTTCGAAACGTTCGAGTCCACATTTAAAATTCGAATGCACGCTCCTAGCTTCATTGTTTGACTGGTTACGGATATCATTTGTTTTTATATTGCAGTTTGTTTTTTACGACGTTGGTGGCCAGCATTTTTGGGATAAAATATCATTTTTTAATTAAATTTAAAAAACATAGAGCCACGTGGGCATAGAGGTGGCGCACGAGATATTTTATCTTAGCCCTTCTAGGCCGGCAACATATGTAATGCAATTTTGCACACAAGCTAAACTTAAAAACCTTTTAGCAAGATCATTTAGTTTATTTTGTCCGGGAGAATTCCCACATGACAAAAATATATAGCTCTGTTCTCCCTTCAATTCGCGTAAGTTTAAACGTCTGCGGTCCCACAGTGATAATAACTGAGTAGACTCAGCGTGATACCAAAGTGGTGTAATAACGGATGCACGAATATGTAACGAATCACAGTATATTTTAATGAGGACAACCGCACGTCCAATTAAGAAGGATACTATTGTTATTAGTGGCGCCCAGTGTGGGGCGCGTGAACGGATACGAATATTTCTAAATATTTTATTGAATCAGGCGTTACTTTGCGGAGGTCCATTTCAATGAACACAAAATATTTACCTTGCTACTCCGCTACTTACGTGCAAGATAACCAAGCTTGTGCGAAATATGTACGTTTTGCATGCAAGCCCTCCCACCACTACTACCACACAAAACGCACACAAATCCCACAAATTTGTGGGATTTGTGTGCGTTTTGTGTGGTAGTAGTGGTGGGAGGGCTTGCATGCAAAACGTACATATTTCGCACAAGCTTGGTTATCTTGCACGTAAGTAGCGGAGTAGCAAGGTAAATATTTTGTGTTCATTTTGTGTTCACGAATATTTCTGTAAAACTTTTATCCTACTACTATTAAATGCGACAGTATAGTATGTGAATATGGATGTATTTTTGCTACTCTTTAACACACAGACAGACAGAGCAACTAAAAATATCTTCAGTTGATTTGACTCAGACATACGGACAGTTACCGATTTCGCGCAGATCTTGTCCATATCTCGTCTCGTCTCCAGCTTGTATACGTCCCACTGCTGGGCACGGGCCTCCTTCCTGGATGAGAGGGTTTGGGCTATTAATGTTCGCACGCGGGCCCAGTGCTGATTGTGAATTTGAATGGTGATTCAATGGTGTCAGTGGGCGTATAGGCGGAAAAGGGAATCAAAATAGTGATAGGTTGCTAGCCGCAGTGCCTATGAAATGATTCTTAAGATTTTCGCCCATTCCCTCGATGGGCTTTTACTATATAATTTCAATAACCTATTAGTTTCCCAATTTCCCTGTAGTCGTTAATCCCCACGTTTACTCACCGTTCGCAACAAAGGGGATACATTCTTGAGTGTAATTGATATATTGATTCTGAGTGAGCCGTGTAACTTTTATTTAGTTAATTAATAAGACCAAAATCAAACAAGCCCGATTTATTGTTGCACTCCATACTGATTGTGAGGGAGGGGCGCTATAGGGTTGCCAGGTTGCCATATATTATTCGTCGTTTCACACCTAACAACACTACACTAACGGCCTGTTTCACCACTCTCTGTTAAAGTTCCAGTTATATTAAGTGTCAGTTATCTATGATGACGTCTCTGTCTGTTTCGTAGTAATAAATAGAGACGGAATCATAGATAACTGACAGTTAAGATAACTGGTACTTAACAAGTGGTGAAACAGGCCCTAAGTGTGAGTTTTACTAAGTTACTTTAACTTGAACTTTAACCTTATAGGTGTTCTCTCAAAAATCGTCGGTTAAAGTTATTGTCAAAGTAACTTACACTGACCTAGAATTTACTTTTCTAATTAAAAATTCCGTCCGCGCACAGCCCTGAGTGGAGTGCTACAGGGGACCGTTCTTACCCCATTGTGCGAATCCCACTTGTTTTTTAATACTAAAGCGAGGGTAGTTTCTATTATTTCCCCATTGAGACCGATGTTCTACGTTGACATGCGTATTGTTGGTTTTGGTATTAGGGTAGTTGATAATTTTGCGGGGTCAAGTGGTGTAGCGACAGTTTTTGGTAAATTATGACCGGTAGACTTATTGTCAGTGTGTATTTGGAATCGCGTTCATTATTTCATAAAGGCGCTATGAGATGACGAATTGGGTTGTTATACTTGTTATCACGAATTGTTTGGATAGTATTAGACAATTTGTCAAATAATTTAATTCACGCGCCGTATACGAGTATCGAATCGACGTAAGTTACTAATGATTTGTAACCTCACGGGTAAGTAGTTGTGTGTGATGTGACACATTTATGAGTTCGAATTGTGCATTGTCGATTTTCAGTTTCTGCTAATTGAGTGACTATACTCCCGTTACTTAACAGCGTTATTTACTTTCGCCGGAAATTTAACATAATTTTACTTCATTTATTATTTGTGTCGTAAAACTCTTTTTTATTACACTTACATCCATCGATACATTAAAATCATCACAAACAAATCGTCAACGGACGAGCACTGAATTTTAAACTTGGAAGATTCGACGGGGGTCGTACATCCGGTTCCAGACGCCATTACCGACCCCTAATTTCCGGGCAAGACCGGAAGCGTCAACCTTGGAAGTTTCCACTATGTCTATTTGAGCGGACGTGGGAAAAGGGTTGCTATTTTGTACAGTAGGTATATTTTGAGATACCTAGTACTTATTAATATTCAAACTTATTATGGTTAAAAAAAACTTTAAAGATTATGGTCAGTAGATACATATTTTGTGAATATTCCTATATTTTTCGACTTAACTTTTTCAGTCTACAAAATAAAAATATAAGTATTGAAACTTTTACGTACCTACCCTCTACGCCTCACCGCTTATAAAGAGTCACGATTGGGCAAAGGTTTCAGTAAATTGATACTAACACGATATGAATCGAATAGGTTTGAAATAATCAATGTTTATTATTATTTTATTTTATTTAAAAGGAAATTTTACTGTCAAGTTACTGACAAAGACAAAGAAATGTTAATCTAATATAAATAAACACATTATCCTCCATCGTTAGCGTCACGTAGTATTAATAGGTAAGTGTATTAGTTTCATAAAAGAGTTATTAAATATTGTTACTTCGAAACTAGTTTTAGTTTCTGTTACAATTTATATCATGTTTATATAATAAAACCATTCACGCAACACCACGAAAGACACATTTTTGATTAAACACAGTATCCGCCATGTTGTGTAGCCGCCATCTTGTCCTGCCTTGACAAATTGGAATGGCGGCGTGACGCGCAATTTTCCCGCCATTGCGATGCATTGTCCGCATCCGCTGCAAAATGAAAAGATTTTTTTTTATTTAGCCGACGTCACAGCCCGTGTGTTTCAATTTATTATGTTGGCAGTTGTTGCTTTTCGTTTTGGGAAATAAAATTATGTGAAGCTTGTAGGTAATAAATATCGGTCACTTTTAGATACCTACATACAGTCTTTGAGCTCCTAGAACGACATTCGGATTTCGGACACGATTAACCCATTTAAGTATCAAACCTATAAGAGTGAGTGGCACAGCAAGACAGGCCTTGTACTCCGAAATTCGATTTTCGGAGTTCGTTTCGTGCCGTTCCGTCCGGTCTCACTAATGCTTATTAATTTGATATGAGAGTGAGAGGGACGGTGTGATACGAATTTCGAAAATCGAATTTCGGAGTAGCCCGCCAGATCCGAAGCTCTTTCGAAATACCATCGCTCTGTACAATACCCGGCCATAAAGATTGCATATCGCTCTTTTCGGCTAATCTTGGCTTCGTAGAGCGTTGTCTCGCTCGGTGTAACTTACGTGACGCCTATTGTCTCTTTCCAAAGACCGAAGTGCATTATATGATGTAGAATCAGATAGAAAGTACTACGAGTACTAGACCACACCTACCGGATACTTAGGGCCACTTGCACGGACCAGTGTTAACGACTTAACCCCGTGTTAGGTGCTAACCCGGGGCTAAGTAGTGTCAAAATGTATGACCTGTCAAACCTGACCCTGAGTTAGCGATTTATTTTTTTAACTCTCGACTGTGCAAGTGGGCCTTATCAGACTAAAATACTAACGTATCCTAAAGTCTCCGGTTTGGGATATGATCCTTTTCCTATTAATATTCTCGATACATTTTCCTTCGTTAGTGTATATAATAAATAATAATATGACAAAGCATAGCTGCCTACATTAACAGTGGACTGAAGCCATTTTAAAATCATCCACATACATTGTTAAAAATTCTTTTAGTTTTATGGTATCATAAATAAGCCATAATTTACGACAAAGGTCGAATTAGAAAACAAAAATTAGTTAAATGTTAATTTTGTATTTTTAATTAAAATACATTAACTCAGATAACTGGGGAATATTAAACGTTCTTTTTTTATGAGCGTTCGGTTATAAATCTTGCCTCTACTTAGCGACCATTTTGGCATGTGATTAATATGGAGTTAAAACGTTAATTATTTATGACAAATTTGTCTTACAGTAAATATTACTGAACTTATTAAATTTGTATTAAGAACTCAGGCTTTTGGATGTATTTGAAATTACAGCGGGTCTATTTCTCGGCTTTATTTTATACTGTGTTTTACTGAACTAAAGAACCTGAAACGAAGTTACGTAAAATGCAGTATTTACTTAAAAGATGCTGGTGTATTTATAGATTAATTAATTTTATACTTACCAGTAGTTTTTTGAGCATGCGCAAACTTAACTTTATTAATGTTACGAACACTGTATAAGATGAACTTTTTGCAGTGCATTAGGATATTTATTTGAACTGGCTGTAAAACTACGACCATAAATTAAAAAAAAAAAAAAACACGAGTAAAATCTACGAGTGTCTACTCTTTTCTTAAAGGACCGGCAATGATTGCTTTCCATCTGGCGACCCGCACGCTCGTTTTCCCCTGTCACTTTTGTAAACCTATCAGAGTATCGTGTCAAAGCCACTTCATCGTATATTTTATACCTACGTGTTCGCAATATCAAGAATATGAATGAAAATACGAATCATTAAAACAATCCTAGTTGCGTATGGCTCATTAGCGGAGATCAAAGCGGCCGAAATACGCCGCCCACCGGCGCGTGCGCAGACTCGCGATGTACGGGGGCTCACCAACCGCACTGCCTTGGTGAACTGGCAATGGCGTAACAATAACTCGACCGAGCTAAATGTGCACCATTCAACAAATAAAATATGAATAATCGTAAGACGCTTATCAACAATATAGATGCTAACCGTAGACTGCTACCCTACACTACGATTTAAAACAAAGAGATTAAAAGTATTTTAAATGAAAACTTTCCTCTCTGACTCGTCTATTTCTTTTTTCGTCAGTTCAAATCACTATCTGACTGTCACTATCACTATCACTACATAGTACAAAACAAAGTCGCTTTCCGCTGTCTGTCCGTCTGGCTGTCCCTATAAATGTATATCTTTAAAACTACGCAACGGATTTTGATGCGGTTTTTTTAATAAATAGAGTGATTCAAGAGGAAGGTTTATATGTATTACTAGCTGTTGCCAGCGACTTCGTCTGCAAAGAATTTGTTTATCGCTATTCCGCGGGAACTACGCAATTTTCCGGGATAAAAAGGCTACTTGCTGCTAATGTGCTATTCCAGACTTTTCTCTATCTATGTGCCAAATTTCATCCAGATCCGTTGGGCCGTTCTGGCGTGATTGAGTAACAAACAAACATCCATCCATCCATCCATCCATCCATCCATCCATCCATCCATCAATACTTTCGCATTTATAATATTAGTTAGATTACAATTTATTATGTGTATAGATGTAGTCGAGGATTAGCACTTTTTTATAATACTGTATTGTGGTGCGGTTGGTGTAGACCCGGTTTATAATAATGTAATTTGTAATTGTTTAACAGCGCACCAGAAAAATTTGCCATCTAGATCATTCTGATGTGACTCGCGTGCTGAAGAAAATCTAACAATTGCTTAGTCACCCACAATTTGTAATAAATTAGGAAACGATGACCATTAGGTATTAATATCTCTTGCATACAAAGTTTCATGCAAGAATTAGTTATTAGTAAACATCTGGATAATATCCTTAGTAAATCATTGAATTCACAGCGCTCAAAGGGAAACGTACGATTCAATTTCCTAAGCTTATTAAATGCACTAATCTTTAGTGGAGATAAACTAGAGTAACTAATTAATTAAACGGAACCACTACGACATAACTTAGTAGCTGAAGAAGTTGATTAATGCTAAGCATTTCTACAAATTACTAATTCTCATATCAGGCCATTTCACAGCGATCACCTTCCCCACAGTCATTAGCTCACCTATAAATTCCAATGCTCTGTCATATAAAAGTTAATATATTATTCACCCACAACGTTAATGCTATATTAGGGATTGATTGGACCAAATTGGATCGTTATGTCGAACCGTAATGTCCAATTACCCAGCGAATTAAAGGAATCATACGAGGTCAAGACAACAAGATTACCTCCATTTTAATTTTCATAAGTAAAAGGGGACCTAATTGATGCCCTTGTGGCACTCCCTGGTTATTATAGAAATACGCAACTTTCTTTCGTCGAAAGGATGATTCTTTTCTTCTTCTACAAATTGGTGCTATAATAATGTTATAAGCGACGCTAAACGCTGCTATAAGAGCATGTAACGGGAGTGTTTGGCTTCCATAAAATTTGTAAGCGTTTCTATCGAAAGCCGTTTAAAGTTCTTTATTGTGGTCCCATCAACTCGGACCTTCCTATAAAATTAATCTTGAGCCGTTTTCTTCTATAAAAAGCGTCCAGATTCGGGTTTTTATTATACGCCCATAAAACTGAGAGCTCGTAATCGTCCGACGAAAAAGCTACTTTGTTCTCGTTAACATTTTACGTTCGGAAACTAGCACGGATTACTCTATTTATAAACTTTTAATTGTCTTAGACAACGAAAATTTTCGATCAACTTAAATATGAGAATGTTAAAGATCATATTTTCAAAATTAAATTTTAGTTGCTAATATTTTAAATATATCTCCCTTCGCTAGAGTGTTTGAAGTGACAGTTCCTGGCTATAGGTGCTGTCCTCACGTTATATTTTTACAAATCGTTTCAGCGTAATTATATTATAAGTTAGTGTCGTTGGCTTTTTATTATTCTTCGAGGCTTCGCGCTCTGCCATCAATTTTATTGTTTGACGTTTTTATGCATATTTAAAGTTTCGCTTTGAAGACGGTCGCGCTAGATTTATCGTGCGCATTGAGACACACGGCCGCCAGAATTAATTATATCGCGTAAAACTAATTAGTTTTGATTTAAATTATTACCATTTCTCACAATTAATTCTATATCTTTGCCGCCTTTGTTTACTACGTCTTCTGTGCTTCTATCTTCGCTATCTGCGATGGCCGTTCCGTCGTTGCGTTTTGTTTCTTCTTTCGCGGCCATGTGTCAGATATTATTTTGAAACGCAATATGATTTATTAAAATTAGAATCAATTTGGCATTAAAGAGGATGGCTTCATATTTTTGTTTATTCTAATCTTATTCATATTAAATCTTTCAATGTGTGACGGTAAGAGTTTTGATTTATGGTACAGCGCTTATGAGAGCTTTTTATGCATGAATTACTGTTGTCTCATACATTTTATTTAATGCTATGAAAAATAAATTGTCACGGTTAATGGAGTCGTAGGTTTTAAACTTTTTAATGTGTCTTGCGACTTTGCCGTAACATCTGTCCGATTTGCAGACTTTCGTATTCATCTAGTCTTTGCGTAAGTGTAAATATTACATCAAATATGTTCAACGATTTCTTTGATACGATAAATGGCCTATTGTATACTTTGTTCTTTGTTTCTGTATTGTTTTGTACTGATTTGTGGTGTTCAAGAAAGAGTATTTGTATTGCATTGTATTGTAATGGCTTAAAGATATTGAACTTATAGTAAACTTTAATATAGGTTATAGCGGTTGTTGCGTCTTCTGAGGGAGCTTTAGTTTTTAGATTTAATTCTTTTGGTGCTTCTTTTTTTAAGACATCTTGGTGGTACATACATCCATCATTTAATCCCGTGCCAAATTACATCTCGTCGCCCCAAAAACAAGAGAATGAGTAGTCGCAATATTTACGCGGGAATAAGGCCGTATCGCAATTTGTAACACCCTTAGGGGGAGGCGACTTCAAAGGGCGCCGACAAAGCGCTAAATAAGATGAAAAAAAAGCGACAATGCACGGGGAAATCGGGGCCTTTCGAATTTTCCTTTTCCCTTTTAGTTTTTCGCGCGTCGTGTTTGCGCTCACGTGCTGCCATCTGTTAGCGCTCGATTTAACGTGTTATTATAGTTATGGACGAATAAAGTTACAACATTGCATATTGCAGAGTCGTGGTAGCCTAGTAGTTTGACCTGTGGCCTCTCAAGCAGAGCGTCGTGGGTTCAAATCCCGGGCTCCGCACCTCTGAGTTTCTCGGAATTTATGTGCGAAAATTACATTTGTAATTTGCCATGAGCTTTTCGGTGAAGGAAAACATCGTGAGGAAACCTGCACACATCTGCGAAGAAATTCAATGGTGTGTGTTAAGTTCCCAATCCGCACTGGGCGCGCGTGGGAACTATAGCCCAAACCCTCCAATACACGGAGGAGGCCTATGCCACGAGGCACGCCGAATTTCGCGACAATTTAATAAATAAATAAAAATAAACGACAATAACAACAACAACATGTACTTACTGAAATTGTAGCGAATTCGGAATAAAAAGGCTTATAAATAAATAAAATAAATAAATATTGCATTGCATAGCAGCAGTGCTTTCGCTGCTGTTTTCCGGTGTGGAGAGTAAGACAGCCGGGGAAATTACGGGCACAAGAGGCATTTCATCTAAGTCCTCTAGGTTGGCAACGGATCTGCAATCCCTCTGGGGTTGCGGGTGTCTATGGGCAGTGGTGATCGCTTACCATCAGGTGACCCACTTGGTCGTTTGCCTTCCTATTCACATAAAAAATAATAAAAATAAAAACATTTTATTTTTTGATATCACAAAAGTTAACTACGGTGGCCAGCAATCACAAACAATATAGAAACTGAAATTGATAAAAAACATAAAAATGAGTTAAGGCTTTTAGAAATAGAAATGTAATATTGTGTGCAATATTTTTTTAAACTACCATGCTGATTCGGGAGCAAAGAAAAAACATAGAATGTACCAGCTGCATCTCTTCCCGCGCAGATGGTAAAAGCCCATTGACGGAACGGGCGAAAATCTTAAGAATCATGTTATAGGCGATGCGGCTAGCAACCCATCACTATTTTGATTCCCCTTCCCACTTCCGCCTATGCGCCCACACACAATCATGCTAAGCGTGGGCTTTGGGACTTGTTACCCTAGGCCCTATCTACCCCGTAAGGGATAAAGACGTGATTTATGTTTTATGTATATTTTTGCCACTTTTACCAGTAAACGCACGTAAACGCAAATGATTCCTGATCCACTGGAACCTTTTCACTATAAATGTCGTAGTGACGTAACATTGAATTGTTAAAGATAATCATGTGATGTTTACTGTGAGAACGTACCTTTAAGTCGTGAATCAATTTGTTCGATAGTAAGTTTTGAATTTCTAAACGACACTGAAAATTAGAACAGTAAAATCGGAAAAGTAAAGCTATGGCCGGGAATCGAACCCGAATCATCATTCCGTGATGCGTGCTATACCGCTACAAACACCACCTGTAAAATCCCTACACTTCTTGATTCGAGTTTCTTCAGGATGTGGTCTTCAATAAAAAATGGACTGTAGATTTTAGCTGGTATAATTCGGAAATAAATTGCAAGATCGTTACAGTCGTTATGAATTTCAGTTGAATCGCTAGAGAAGAAGTTGATCGATGACTTTTTTACATGTAATGTTGCTATTATAAAAATATTTACATAAGCACTCCATATAACGTAATCGAGTAATGTATATAATTGCAGTTGGGTTGATTTAATTTGATTTACAATTTTAATATTATTCTTTCTTTAACTAAATTTAATTAGCTTTTAAGAAATATTATTATATAATTTTAATAAATGTGTAAATAAGAAATTAGGATTAAAAATTATAATTAATTTTTAAACGATTCTTAACACCACCCATAGCATTAAATTTCTAATGGGTAAAACCGTAAAATTAAATATACAAAATCGAGAAGTAAACTACTATTATACTTCTCGATTTAAGTTTTGCTTGAAAATTTCCATTATAAAATGGAGAAACCCTTGGAAACAGTAATTAATAAACGCGAATGTCCGTCAAGTGCTATTGTGGTGGGATTACTGTATCTTATCAGTGTTACCAGTTAATCCTTGTCATTACGGACTTGCATATTGCTTGTGGAGTTGTTTTTAAACTTAGCATACTTGTATGTTGTTTAAGTATGGACAGTGTTGACGTCATGTGATTTCAAAAAAAAAAAACCAACGCAATAATCGAATTAAACAATCAAGTTATCCTATTAAATAAAATATGATATCCTTTTTAATGATATCTAAGTGTTTTCTCCTTAAGGGTGCGACCAAACCGCCGCGTATACGCAGTGACGTGTCGTATGCGTCACGTTTTCTCACCGTTTCTTCATACATTTTGTTCCGTAACGTCACCGTTTTTTAAGCGGCGGTGTGGTCGCACCCTTATAGAGACAATAAGAAAAGTGTTAATGAACACATTCTTAGTTTTTAGCTTTATTTGTAGTTTAGGTCAAATTCAAAATACTTATTAGTCTTAAGACTAAATTGTGTTTCCAAGAGATTCCACAGAGGTATATCTAAAAAAAAACCTTCTTTTTTTAAGAAATTAAAAAAAAAAATGAAGTAGTCTTGTTTAAACCGTAGTTCCATAGGGGTAGCCAACCGCATTGCGGCTGACAATCCAGTTTATATTATCGTGGCAGAAAAAAGTGTGTATCCAAAAAATCTTTTTGAAAATTCTGTAATTGGTTGATTACACAGTTAGTAGTAAAATAGTACATTACAGACCTAGGGCGGTGAATTCGTAACTGTCCCAGATCGCAGGTGTTTGTGGCCCGAACCGAAGGTGAGGGCCATAAATATGCGATCTGGGGCTTTACGAATTACCGCCCGTGGTTTGTATAAAGTTTTACGTCTTGCCTTGGCCAGGAAGTGAGATTTTCTGTCCGCGGAGCGGGCGTAAAATCCCAATTACGGCCAAGGGTGACGTAAACTATTTTACTTATTGAAAAAAAAAATAGTTTTCTCTGAGCAGGTGCATTGCTTTAATAACAAATAAGATTGCTCATAGTAGAGTCAGTAACATATTTATCTTTGATCTAGTAAAGTTGGCCACCCCTGGTATACGAATATGGATTCAAAAAGACAGCTTTTTCTAGGTTAATAGTACAACCGTATTATTGCGTTTTTCTTTCTTCTCAGTGATTTAAGGTCCGGCAATAAAAATGCTTCGTCTATGTTTTAGCTTCTTTGAAGTTTTGTCGATCGTTTATGCTAAATGTGCTTGTAAACCGTTATTTATCACTTCGCCGTGACATTTGAGACTGATTAGTGACTACATGGGGCTTTGAAGAAAAAAACATACGGATATGGCAATCGGATTACGGAAAGCTAACGAAAGGTTGAAATGAAATCTGCAAGGTTCAATAAAATTACTTTTTTTTTTTTTTTTTAATGTTGCCTTTTTATGACACACGTCGATCGATTGAAATTCACAAAGATCGATAAACAAAAAAAAAATTGAGTTGATTTTTAAATCTGTACCATCCCTAATCTTGTTATGGCGTCATGTTAAATCAATAGATAAAAAAAATAATCGCGAATTCGTTTTGTAAATCACGCCGTATCGAGAGGTCAACCCAATTAATTATACAGTCCCACCCATTACAAATTAAACTAAGTTCATAACACATTAATCTTCCCAATTATCAAATTCTCCGTCACATCTCATCTGCATATACATACAAATATACGACGCACGCGCTGCGGCAAGATCAAAGAGAGGGCGACCCCTTTATTCATGCCGCCGGTCCTCCGTCCCTCTCGCACCCTCCTCTAACCCCATAAGAGAGTGCGAGTGCGAGCGAAGGAGATATATAGACGATTATATAGCTTGCAACGTGAATATTTCACCTCGTTATCGAGTCTTGTTTGTGTTAGATAGAGATGGGGGCGATTGTAATTGTCGATTATCGATGATTTGGTCGGTCAAGGTCTTAAAGTTAGATGTGTTGTTGATCTAACATTGTTTATAGAAGTTTAGGGCACTAGTTTGTTTACAATAACGGTAGCTGATTACGGTGTAATATTGAAATGTTTGTGCTTGAATTAATAAAAGACCGATTGGCAAAATAATTATTAACAGTTAAGTACTTCTTCTTGAGCGTGTAGACGCCCACTTATTATTAGTAAATAATCAATTAGTAATTTTTTTATTCCGTTGCATAAAGTAGATGTTTTGCACAGCCAAGTACGGTAACTTGTGTTTATTTGACGCGTTAAAGGTCGCGACACGTTTTTGAGCAACTCGCATAGATTACTATGTACATACTTTTGCATTTGACTGTCTTCTGTCGTATTATTAATGTTACAAAGTGGACAGTAAACAATTTAGGCTAATATTACCTGAATGAAATGAGTAGCTGAGTGTGGAAATTCCGTGTATATAACAATAACAATAAATTCAATCTTGCACTACTACTTAATTAAATTACGCATTAACCCTTATTCATAAAGGCTTCTGCTAACTTAGCAATCGTTTGTCCTTAGGTATGTGTGAAAATAAATGTCAAAGTGACAGATAAGGACAAACTATTGCTAAGTTAGCAGAAGCCCACAGAGCGTTTATGAATAAGGGGGAACACCTTTAACTTTTACAGAATTTCGTCGTTCGAATGCCATCGACATTTCCATCGACTCGCGCCCATCCCTAGCGCTAGTAGAGCACAGCTCCCGAGTAGGCAAGACAGGAATCTCCCGATGTCGATGCCGGAGTAATTAAAATAGACTTATTGCGATCTCCTCTAGTACGGCACTAGCTAGGACATTCGTGACATTTTTAGACTTCACTATGGGAAAGTTGCTCCATGAATATGGTTATGTTAAAACTTGGCTAATTTTCCTGTGCACATTTTTCTCACGGTAGGCTGTAATAAATAGACACTGTGATTAATTTTTTAATTAATTTCGCTTTTTTATATCTGGTATCTATGTTTAATTTAAACTGCTAATGGAGGAGAGTATCACTTTGACTTTAAGATTTTTAGCAGTTTTTTTTTATAATTACACAAACGGATGACTCACGTGTAAAAGTCGAGTGATGCTGAAGAGGAAGGTCTAGGAACTAGCCCGACACATGTCGAGCATCTTTCGACTTTTTATACGTGAGTTATCCGTTTGTGTAATTATGATCGAGTCTCACGGCAGTTTCATGGTGAAAGTTTTTTTAGCTTGCAATTGTGTGTTGTTTAATCAGATTTTGCAATTTAAATTTGACTTAGTTCAAGTGATTGGATTGCTTTAAAATTTAGTTCACATTATGAAGGGGTGCGTATTAAAATCCATAAAGTTTAAAATGTATAATGGGTAAAAATACATAATAGTTCAAAATATATAATGCTATTTACTCAGAAAATTGCAAAATAACAGAATTGCTATAAACTAAACCTAACCTAACCTAAACCAATGTTTAGATCACGCTATAAAAAATAATAATGGCATTATATATTTTGAACTATTATGCATTTTTTTAACCCATTATACATTTTAAACTTTATATATTCTGATCCACTCCCTTATGAAGGATAGATGTCAATGCAAGTACAGTCAACAAAAAGAGCAATCAGCAAAAAAAACTTAGAAGCAATTTTGTAATTTTTAACTAACTTTGAACGAGCAACAGTAACAACAACCTGTTGGAGATAGTTCTAAAGGCTTTGACTGCACGTTGATGAGTCAACCAGTCAACAAAAAGCGGGTTGTCGTTTTTTGACTTTGTTTTAACAACGCAATTTATTTTTATGGAGATGTTGTATAGGAAATATTTATTACTATAAATAATATCAATTACTAACGCAATCTGCGCATTGTCTGTTTGTACGATCATTTGTAGCAGAACTGGGGCGCAGGCGCAGCTCGGTGCAAATTTATAGTAGGGATTGTTCGACGGACAGACAGACAGACTAAATACGAGAGATTTAGGTCGCGATTGCATATGGCCGATGATATAATGTTGGGTTTTGTAATGTTTGTACAACTCGTTGTGGTTTAGCTTTTATATATAATATTAATTAAATTTAAATCAATAAGTGATGAGTTGCCCGAAGTTTTTAACAATAAACGACGATTTTGACGTAAATTTGACTGAATATAATATACATAACATACGGACATACATTACGTCTGTATGCCTTACGTATAAGGGTGCGACCAAACCGCCGCGTATACGCAGTGACGTGTCGTAGGTATGCGTCACGTTTTCTCACCGTTTCTTCATACATTTTGTTGCGATTCCGTAACGTCACCGTTTTTTAAGCGGCGGTGTGGTCGCACCCCAAGTCAGCGCACGTAAAAAGAGGCTTGGGTGGCGAGTGGAGGGGATAAGTTTGCGAGGTATAGTAGCGCCCCCCACCGCTCCCGACAATTTGGTTAGTTGTGGCAATAACGGCTGTTTTGCTATATTGAATAACAGTGTTGTGTTATTCTTAAATAGCTCTTATTGTAAACTGTTGTCTGTTATCCTGTTATATTGCTGTTTTACAAAACGATAATGAACTTATTATTAAATAATTGTTATACTTATTGCGTCGCGATCGCAGCGTAATAAAAACGTACGGGAACAGAAGCAAAACAACGCTCTGTTACCTTGTTTGTTATTTTAATGACTGACAACAAACAGCAACAGCTAATAATGATACCAAAAGTCAGTTATTTGAATTGCGATTGCGATGCGAGCTCGCGCGTATGGCGCTATCTCTCGCACACACCTACTTGATTTGTTGCGCACTCGTTTGCGCTTCTATGCCAAGAGCGGCAACAGTGCGCGTATGAACAACGTTGACAACAGACAACGAATAATGATAACAGGATAGTTGACGATTCGATAATGTGTTGTTCGTTGCGTGCAAATAATGCAGTACGTTATCTGCTGTTGTAATAACGACCACTACTAAATTTGGTCCGTATATCTCTCATGCGCAGGTATATCGCCAGAAGCTCTTTTTACGTGCGTTGATTTGTACCTAAGGTAACAAGACCTTTAGGCCGCGTTTAAGCTAGACTTCCGAGCAAAGCGGCTCTGTCAGATATGCAGTATGAAAATGTATGAAGGAACTTCCAAGCGTAGCGTCACTGTCGCAGCGACAAGTGACGCTGCGCTCGGAAGTTAAGAAGGGTAAGATCGAATACCTCTTATGCCAGTAATTTCACCGGTTGTCTTATTCTCCACGTCGGAACACAGCAGTGCAAGCACTGCTGCTTGGCAGCAGGATTAGCGAGTAAGACGTTGGTAGCGATCCGGACGGACCTTGCCGGTCCTACCACCCGCAAATGCAAATACTAGTCCTATGTTTCATGATAGCTTCGACTTTGATTGATTTGCACTCACCACTGACATGTAGTGACTGTTACATACACAAACTAAAGTGTATGGAAATACTAAAAATGTTTGTTTTGACGTTTCAAATGGTATTTTTCTGGTAATTTGTTATCGTCATTTTTGAAGTGAAAACTTCTGTAGCGACGTTGGGTAATGTTAAACTCGCGTCAGGCGTAAGACGGAGGGAGAGTTTAAGTACTTAGCTTTAGCTTAATTTGGATTTAAAAAATACCTACGCTGAATCCCTTACCACGGAAACTTAACAAACAGTTACATTAATTATAATATAATATCACAACAGAGTCAGAGATATACCTAAACACCTATATAAGTCATTCCTCGGGGATATTCCAACTAGCATCGACAGCAAGATTTTAAATTATTCAGATTTTCAGAAGCTATCGGCTTACCATAATTCGCGCAACGCCGGAAGGCAATCGTTTACCTACTTGACTCAATCTAACACTGAAAATACAGGTATTAAGCAGCATTAACCCTGCCACTGCGGGGGTGGCCCCATCGACCCCCGTCCATAATTTACTGGGAAATGACATTTCGAGCATTACGTTTTCCTTTTGATGTGAGCGCGGAGCCGTGGACTTAATTTTGTTTTGCATTTAAGTGACAATCGGGATTTTTGAGGCGCGAAAATGTTGACACGTTGAAGTTTGAGTTGCTTAAATCTGAATAGAAATGGGCGCATTTTTAATTATGTATGTATGCACAGTAGGCTCGAAATATATGAATCTTGATAGCGTGATTCCATAAATACCCCGAATTATGTACAAATTTCTTGCTTCAATTAAAAAATACTAATCTTTTAACTTTTCCATTTACTTTATATTATAGCTTTTTCTAATACGTTTTAGCCTTACAGCAAAAATGTTGTGTTGTAAGTAACGTACCATTATATTTGAGAATTATATATAATGAGCTCGTTGTTACACAAGATCAAATGGAAATTTTCTAATATTTTCCAAAATTTAGCCTCATTATTAAAAAAACATACGGTTACAATCCTCCAATAAATTAAAAGTAAACATTAAGTAAATTACAATTGTAACCCTTTTCTGAGGGGCCGGAGGGTTTGCTAAACAATTCATGGTGCCTTTGAAGTGGCGCCCGAGGCGCCGTCAGTCGCAGGTGCTGCGAACGAGTGGAAATTGGATGGAGGTACATAATGTTTATATACGAATATCAATCGGGGCCCCAGTGACCCGGCGACTGTTGACGTGTTAACGTCACAAAAATGCTGGTAACAGTTTCCGAAATTGGAAACGTAAATGTTATTGGTGTTTCATATTGTACATTAATAGTTTTTTTTTTAATTCAGTGCCTTGAAATTTATCCAGATTACTATGGCAGTTAATTTTACTGAACACTGTAAATGCTTTGCAAGATTTTCTAATTGCGGTTGATAATGTTTCCACTTCCACACTTTGTTGTCTAGGATGGCAACGGATCTGCAAATGAAATGAAGTAATTTATTATTTATGCTTTCGACATGGTAAAAAAGTGATCTAGTATTATGTATGTTAGTAGTGTTATGTCCAGCGACACGTTCAACCAAATAAATGACATGCAAATCCTCTAGTGTTGCGGGTGTACATAGGTGGTGGCGCTTACCATCAGGTGACCCACTTGCTCGTTTGCTCTCCTTATCTTATCTTATCTTAGAGACTACCCCTAGTCTCACGGATACACTTCGACCCATTTGTGTTTCTTTTGTGTAATTACCCCTCTTTCGCACTATTCCATTGCTTTTACCACCTCATTCCGTTTCCTCTCCTTATACATACAAAACTACCGCCTCTTTCCCACAGGGGTAGGCAGAGACTACTTTGTTCCACTTTCTACGATCCTGACATACCTCTTTCGCTTCATCCACATTCAATCTCTTCATACCTACATGTTCTTCGATTTCTAGCACTCTTTGTCTCTTTGCTCTCCTTGTCGTATAAAAAAGTCAACGGCGTCAAGTGAAGAAATCATCATGATCATCAATCCAGAGAGCGCCATAGACCAGTCTAGTGGGGCCTCCATCCAGCAGACTCCCGCGATCTTCGCCAGGTCGTCAGTCTTGGAAAAATTACGACGAAAAAACTTCAAACGTTTTCAGTCAAGCTTATCTACCACCTGTTGAAATATCCAACTAATCATCATCACTACATATACCTAGTATTAAACAAAGTCGCTTTCTCTGTCCCTATATATGTCCCTATGTCCCTATGCTTAAATTTTAAAACTACGCAACGGATTTTGATGCGGTTTTTTGAATAGATAGTGTATCAAGAGGAAGGTTATACATATAATACATACATAATATACCGTGCGAAGCCGGGGCGGGTCGCTAGTATTATAAATGGGAAAGTTTGTGAGTATGGGTGTGTGGATCTATGGATGTTTGTTACTCTTTCACGGCTAGACAAATCTGGATCATATTAAATATGGCACAGAGGTTTTGTCTGGAATAACATATAGGCTACGTTTCATCCCGGAAAATTGCGTAGTTCCCGCGGGAGCGATAAATGAATTATTTGCACAGACGCGGGCAACAGATAGAAAAAACGAAAAACTTTAAACGTGTTTTCAGTTAAGCTTATCTGCCTTCTGAAATATTTCTAGGGCACGCTTTTCATACACTTTTTTTTTCTCTATTGCGGTCAAACTCCACAAATGTAATCATGAAACCTTTTTTTTTTCGTTTTTTTTTTTCTTAACTTTTTTTTAACAAATGTATGTATATATGTATTGTAATTATGTATGTAAAACTCTTTATTGTATTGTACATAAAACACATGAAAAAGATGAATACAGTTAAACACAAATGCACAAAGGCGAACTTATCCCTAAAAGGGATCTCTTCTAGACATATACGATCGAACTAGCGAAAGCTAGTTAATAATAAAGAATAGTGCCCCTGTCGCGACTCGAACCCGCGCCTATTAACCCTTTGACTGTCACCTTAATTACACCCGTTTTTAAAGCGACACTATTTGTCATGTCAACTGTTCCCATAGCAGTATTCTGACCGATTGATGCGAGCTAGTTGCGATATTGCCTTAGTCTATTCCTAGCTCTTTCAGGATGTCCTTAAAACAACGTCAATTCGACGGTTAAAAGCTTAGGCAATTACTACTTTTTGACAAGGCGTAAAGGCGTAAGTCATGGAATGAATAGGTTTTGCAACGATTTTTTTTTTTTTTTTTATGTAGCCTATTTGGTGTCCCACTGCTGGGCAAAGAACCACGAAAATGCCAAGAAATATTCCCAAAGTTGCAAGTAAAAATATTTCGAACACAAACTACCTTACACTCCGTGAGGTCTTAAAATGCCATTCGGGTTTCGGTTACCATCGGCCGATTCTAATTTCAAACCCACTAGAGTGAGTGAGAAACAAAACAAACTCCAATGACGTTCTAAGAGCTCGCAGTGTGTACAACTAGATAGACTTTTTTAACCCCCTTATTCATAAACGCTTTGTAGTCTTCTGCTAACTTAGCAATCGTTTGTCCTTATCTGTCACTTTGATTTTTACCTTTCACAGATAAGGACAAACAATTACTAAGTTAGCAGAAGCCTATAGAGCGTTTATGAATAAGTGGTAAAACTGTGAAAGTAGGTATTTTTTCTATCAACCATTTTCAGAATAGGTCCCCGTAGACAGTTCACGTGAATTCTACGACACTTTCCATAATCACACGTCGCATTTGATCGGGTAATTTCACAGCGATTAGAATTAACCACTGTCGCTAAACCTTTTATTAATAGATGAAAGGGCTGCTATTAAAGGTTTCAATTTTTAACGACGAGGGATATTGATCAGTTGTCATGGTTCGTATTGTTTGATTGATCGATAGTTGGGTTTTATATTTGTCCTCTTGATATAAAAATTAGAGCTTGTGAAAAAAGTCTCGAGCGCGTTCGAGTTGACATAATAATATGGGCCAATCAGAAGCGCCACTAGCGGACCGTAACGGCAACAAATAGTTTTAATAGTATTTGATAGTTTTTCGAGATGATCTAGACGTATTTTGCTATAGATAACTTACACTAAGCATACAGAAATCATTTTCAGAAGGTACACATGCGATCCAGTATGTAAAATTGCATAATTTATGTCAAGTACGCTTAGACGTCTTTTAGAAATTTATAGATGAATTCTCTAAAATTAGCCTCAAATCATCATCAAACAGACGTTATAATTTCGTTAGTATCAATAATTCACATTTAATCACTCTGAAGCCGGATCGCCCGGATCTCCGTTAAAAATACTGATCCCGTTATCTTATCTATACTTTTATAAGAGTTACGTGACAGACAACGCACAGCCTAAATCATAAGACTTACAATTTGGCAGACATCCCTTGAGTATGACAGAGATGCAATAAGTAATAAATTTCCAAGGGATAAGGAATAAAACCAATCTACGTATATGTTTGCAGCTAAAAAGGCCGTATCTCCGTAACTATAATTTCTAGACCGTTTCGAATAATTTCTAGATTTTCGATGAGGATTACGTAGGTTCCTCAAGTAAATATTTTTTAGGAAATAAAGACAAGTGAAAGGTAAATGTCAAAGTGACAGATAAGGACAAACGATTGCTAAGTTAGCAGAAGCCTGCAGAGCGTTTATGAATAAGGGGGTTAATAATTGCAGACATAAGTGCATTAAGGGGATATGTCACTCTGACGTTATCTGTGCGGAAGAAGTAGCGGGCAAAAGCTAGTATCACATAAAATACATTACAACACATAAACATACATAAAACCGACAGCATTGACACATTAAGACCAGATTAACTTGGTGCGAAATAAAAGAAGCTCCCCAAGCGGAAATGCCTGTCGCGGCAGACAGTGATAGCAAGATCTGGATTATCTTCGACAGTACAGGACAGAATATTTGAACTTGAACGTCAGTCTGTAATTGAAAAATAAAAATGTTTCGCATTACGATGACCATGCTGGAACGATCTAAAATGATGACGTTTAGTGACTTTACAAGAAATAAAAATGGTCTACGAATTATACTGCTTTTAATGACGGATTTTATCACTTTTTTGATGTTTTCCCGAAATAGATAGATAATAGATAGGCCACCTATTGTTACCTTATTACTTCTGTATACCTTTTTTCTGTTTTGATTGTTATATGTGGTGTTAAATAAAGAGTTATTGTATTGTATTGTATTGTAGATTGGCTAACGAATGTACAGGTAAAAAAACTTATCATTGTGTTTTATTTTACTGCAAGCCGAGGTTCTAACTAAGAAGATACAAAGCATATAACTCTTAAACTTAAAATACGTACTAAAAAGCAAGGCAAAGCCAAAACTATAAACCCTGTAAACGTTCACCCAGCTATGCGTTAAGTACCCAATTTCATTTCAGAATCGATGGGTACACGCCTCAAATCCATCGTTACAGCGATCAAAAACGAGCAAGAATCTTTACGATTAGCCAAGTAAGACAATCGTTGGGGGATTTAAATTTAAACTCGACTCTACCAACCGAACGCAAACCTTGTAGACTCTTAATAAGGTGTAGTATGAAACAGCTTGGGTTTGGAACGTTCTAGAAGATTCCAGCAATCCAAGCAACGCAAGTGTAGGGAGACGAAATCTGAAGCGCGAATATGCTGAAACCGCAATAAAATAAGTAAACACTTGACTTGAACTTGCGTCTGAGGCAATTAATTCCACGTGTGGAAGCAGAATACTTATTAGCATTGATGAGTCATCTGAAATCAGAAGTAAATGGGCGCGAGATGGGAAATAGTCTGTATGAAATTACAGCCTATTTTCGAGATGCCTAGAAGCACAAGCTAGTTCTGCTGTCACTGCCGACATAATAATAGCTGTCGTTGTACAGTACCTACACGTTTTAGTATCTCATGTATAATTTTATCCAGATCTTAAAGGTTTTCAATAATTATATCGTCATTTGGTTTAGTTTTCATATTTCGTAATTTCACATTGGCAGAAATTTATATTTTACATTTATATAAAACTAGCTGTTGCCAGCGACTTCGTCGGCAAAGATTTCGTTTATCACGCAATTTTCCGGGATAAAAAGTAGCCTATGTGCTATTCCAGACTTTTCCCTATCTATATGCCGAATTTCATCCAAATCCATTGGGCCGTTCTGGCCTGATTGAGTAACAAACAAACATCCATCCGTCCATCCATCCATACTTTCGCATTTATAATATTAGTTAGATGGTAAAACTACATGAGTGTTGACCGAGGAAAGTTAAAGAAACATTATCTCTTATAATACTTTTACTTACTTTACCCTTACATATCTCTTCTAAATGGTTTCAAAAGATAGTTATCTAAATAAGTAAGCAGTCATTTTTAAACCTACAGACATTTCAACCATGTGTGGAAGCGCCATTATGTATCCTTATTTTTTAATTTAAATTCGCACCGACTCCGCATGTTAGCAGATTGAGATTGATGCGCTTGCGTTCTTTTGTTTTTAGCTTCTGGAATCCCATCAACGAACGCGCTACACCACATAACCCTGTCTTCCTCACTCTTATTTTATATGAAAGAGATAGCCTGTTAATTTGCGTCTCGTATTTGTTTTGATCTTGGAATGGTGAGAGATTTAAATAAAGAGAAAAAGAGTTGCTGTGCGAGTGACTTAGTGACAGTATGGCATAGATAGAAATAGATGATGCCTATTAAGGGTGCCTCACTGAACGGCTTAATGGTCTTAAATGGTTCCGAAATATTATATATTTATTGATATTTGGATTTATTATAAATAGGTTTTCTTGTATCTACTTCCTGTCCTGTGGACACCATACTTTTTCACGCCCAAAGCCGCAGACCAAAAGCTAGTTGTATAATCTTTTTAAGTACATAAACTGGAGTTGTATACGCAGGCTATTCCAATTTGGTAGGCTCTCCTCCCGTCAAAAACATAATTGGCGCACCCTTCTGCCCTGCGCAGGGAAATAGGTGGCTGGAAGGGCCGAGCGGAGTTTGGTTATAGAATAACGCGTACTTTGCCTCTATGCTGAGTACTTAGTTGTAGGTGGCAATGTAACGGAGCTGCCATAGATCTTTGCAAACTTTTACCAGCTTACTATTTTACCCTTTTACAAATTTCAAATTCAAAATCTTGCTTCTGTTCCTTTGTCTTTTACAAGCTTTTATTTGACTTCCAATGTTTGTATGTAATAAATGTAAGTATATATGTCCGGGTGGAATCTTGAGAATCAATTTTAAAGCACATATTCGGTTGAAGTAGCAGCAGTAGCAGCTCATTCGGTTGAAGAACCGAATGAGCTGAAATTTTGCATACTTGAGTAAGTCGGATGACAATACAATAATATGGTGGTGGAGTTCTGGTGACCCAGCCAGGATCGTCTCCGCAGAAGGGAACTCTTCAACGGTTGGTCAGATTGACTTGAAAATTTGGTACACATATGTAGGACGGATGACAATGCCATCCACCGTACCATCGATATCTAATTTTTGTCTGCCTGGCTGGCACTAGCAAAGAGTAGTAAAGCGAGCTAAGTACAAGCGAGTAAGAACTCTGTCCTTTAACCACATCTAGTCCTGAATGAATGATACAGTCAAAAAACCAGTTATAAAACAACGGAAAGAAAGTCATAGCTCAGATAAGAAAAAAGGATAAAAGGTCCTTCCAGCCATCTATGCCTCACTCACACATTGATCTGCGTAGCTGGCCGGGTCAACAACCTCCCCCACCCCGATATTTGCAGATCTGAATACCACCCCCGGATCTCGAGGATTAGATTTTGAAGAAAATCGCTATAAGTGTATTATATTTTTTAAAGAAATAGGGGCTCGGGAAAAGTATTGCGTTGTTTCGTACGGGCTTTGTTCGCTCGAGTATTTCGTTAGAGTATTTACTGGAGTATGTTCTTGTCTCGAATTACATATGTAAAGTTAGGTACTATTAATTTACGTGAAGGCCAATGAATAATTAATCATACAGTGGTTCTAGTATCTATATAAATTTAAACATATAAATAGTGAAAGGAACGTTTAACATTAGCCTTACTAAGTGCTAGTAAAATTAGTAAATAGGTATAAATACTGAGTCATATAATTGATAAAGACAAAATAACCAACCTCAGTAACTTCACAACGGTCAAAAATTATTATTAATAGAAGCTTTCCATTCTTGGTTAACTCAAAAGTCGTTTATGTTTATCTTTCATTTTGACACAAAACATGATTATAAAGTTGGTAAGCGATTAGCTGAAAATGTATTGACGCAACGTCTAATAATAACCATTATATTTAATCACATTACTTTAATAGAAAATAACAAAGAAAACCCCTTCAACCTAAAATTCACTGGTTAACCAAATGAAGTATAAACTTATCCAAGATCCAACATCTATACATACAGGCATGATTTCCCTCGTTATAAGGATCCGGCGTTCGCATCCGGCTCGAAGGACCAATGGCGGAAATGGATAAGAAATTACTGCGACTCGAGCTTTTTGTGCTTCAGGGATGTCGTAGCTTTTAATTTAACATAGTAATGCCTCGTAAATATTTACCAGTGTAGGTATAGCGAATGGCTATGAATAGGACAAAGAACTATTGTATATAAATGGGGGAAATAAGAAGCCAGGGCAATCGTCCAGTTTATTTGTAAACATTTTTCGACGATTGAGTTTCTTAAAGTTAAAGAAATACAAAGTATCATGAAACAATTTTATATGACAAAATATAGTTTTCGTTTTAATTACAAAGCTACGTAATAAAGCTATACTGCCTCATCTGTTCACTCATTCCTTCGTATAATTTTTTGATTGTCCTCAATCTTAGCTAAATCGAATTGATAACAGTTGCATTTGTCTCAGAACTATCTAATTGCTTGCCCACTGTCATTTGTTTATCAAAAGTTTTGTGTCAAATCGGAAACCTACCCTCGGAAGACTAAACCAAGGTCGCCCCCCTCCCCCCCACACGTTGCCATGGCAACGCAGCATCCTTCCACGCCCACTACCCTAAGACCGACCGCCCCACTCGCGCATTGGCCAAAGGGGTGACTGCGTGTGTGTGCTTAGGAACATTTGGAAATGTGCATGTTTTGGATGTAATTGTGATACAGTCCCGATACTACCTAGCTAGCTGTGATAATTGTTTACGTGCTTTGTTATTTTTGAGACTCGTGTCGTTAGCTTCCTGCCTGTCTTTCAGTTATATTTTCCTACTGCTTTATTTAACTAGCGGGTGGTAGGGGTAGGGCCTTGTGCAAGGTCTGTCCGGATAGCTACCACCATCTTACTCGCTAATCCTGCCGCTAAGCAGCAGTGCGTGCACTGCTGTGTTCTGGTGTGGAGAGTAAGACAGCCGGGGAAATTACGGGCACAAGAGGCATTTCATCTTAGCCCTCTAGGTTGGCAACGCATCTGCAATCCCTCCGGGATTGCGGGTGTCTATGGGCAGTGGTGATCGCTTACCATCAGGTGACCCACTTGCTCGTTTGCCTTCCTATTCGCATAAAAAAAAAACTATTGCATATTTCTAAATTTTAGTTATCGGTCGGACTATATTTTTCAGATATTACTACGCTCCTGATGATTTACATGAAGCAGTAAATAAAGATTTGAGAACACTATAGTCATTAAAAGTCAATAGTATCATTATCTGCTTCATGTGAAATGAGCCAACAGAAAATTCCCAATTCCACTCCGAACGAAATGTTGTGAGAGGTTGTAAAATCCCATTTGTTCTCGCCCCTGGGCAAGTTTAGGATTTGGAATCCAAAGGCTGCGTTGTTAGCGAATGCTAACCAAGTGGGTCTGTTCGCTACATCCAGCTCGTTAACAGACCCATTCAATTTTGAAGTATTAGTCGATGGCACCGCGGCCTCCCAATTAGCGACCTAGTCGCGTGAGTGGCCGTGACGTCACGCTTTTCACGAACCACCCTCTCTAAAGATTCCTTCAATACCCACTCCACCTCCGCAATCACAACGCTGAAAAGGCATCTAACACAAATGCAAGTTATATAACGAGCCAACTTGTTCAGCTAATAATAATACCATTCCAATTTATACTGTCTAATTGCGTGTTTTAATTTTTAAATTATTACCAACTGCCAGCGAACAAAGCGCGTGCCTCTTTTGTTTTCGCCGGTCGCATAGACAAATCTTATAATGGAAATATTTTCAAATTAAGAACGCGCTCCCGCATTATGCGTCTCGACTGTCGTCATTGTCTATGGCATCTTTTTGTTTCGTCCTCGCATGTCGAGGTTTTCGACCACCGTTTCGGTTATTTTTTCTTTTTGTTTTTTTCCATGCGCTGTCCCGAGCGTGAATGGAGGGCTTTGTTTGTGCGTGTTTTATTATTAATTAGTGGGGCTTCTTTGTTCGTGGTAATTATTGTCTTAATAAGCAGTTCCTGCTCTTCAAATATGGAGGAGCCGAAGGGATTGTCAGCTGAATTGTCAGCTTTAGTTGAAATTATAAAGGCTCTCTTAAATCTTTTTTGTCGCAACGCAGGTTCGTGTTTATTCCGTATAATAAAGTGGTGAAAAGAAGTTTCCCGTTTAATTAGAGGTGAGACACTCGGGCGCGACGCGGGACGCGGCTGAATGGCCCTCGTCGGGCGCCATTTTGCATAATTGGGCGCAGGACGAAATTTATACGACCCGCCAATTTAGTTGCTAATGACACGTCTTCTCCCGACGAGCGTTATTGAAAAAGTAGCGTCGCGTTTTTGCCTTTATTAGAGATGAATGTGGATTCAAGCCTTTCTTTTACGTGGGGTTATATGGATACGAATGATAAGAAGTTAGGAACCAGTTGAAGGAAATAATAAGTAAAACGACTAACAATACCAGAATCCGGAAATTTTAAAACTGATACGATTCTAAAAAGAGGCTTAGAGGCTTTTATGAATGCTCTTTCTAATTGAGCAATACAATTTCTAAATCAAACATTAATTGTGATAATATTGTTCAAATATAATATCAGCTAAATATGCGAAGATCTCGTACCCCATGGCCATGATCAAGCCTCCTAACCTAAGACCTAAGCATAAGCTCTGAAGACTAAAATAGTACATTACTACAGAGGCCGGGAAGTAAGGGGTTAGGGTTAGTTAGGGCTGGATATTTGATTGCAAGCCACGGGAGCGTGACTGTTTGCATAATTTGACCTCACTATATCGCGGAGTAGCAAAGTAAAGTTATCCATTTATTTTTTGACACGGAATTCCGGAAAGTAACGCCTGAAACTAATACAGATTTTATCAATATGTTTGAGAAAAATATGTTTGTTTGTTACAGGCCGGCAAGATGGGTCTACCAGCGGGTGGAAGCCTCTCCCTCTTCTGCCCAGGCGGCGACCTCGGTCAACCGCCGCCTGCGCACATGGGCATTCCGCCGCCATACCAGCTAGACTCCAAATTAGGTAAGTACCTCAAGGCGATGTTTTGGGTCGCATGCTCTTCTTTCCGTGTGTTAACTGTCTCGCAAACATTTTCTGGTACAAAAACTTTAAAAATGTTGGATATACGTTTAACGCAATGTTATTTCATAGATAACTGTCATTTTAGGCTGGCTTATTTTTTGTGGTAAAGCCATTCATGTTACTGAATATGAGTCAAATTTAATAAATCATCGAATCAAGTTAACTGTACTTCTAGTGGAAAGAAACCAAACATCCACTGACCTGAAACACATGATTATGATGATAGGAAATAAATTCATTAATAAAAATTAAGTACATATGTAGATGTTTTACACGACTAAAACACTGTAATCCAAGAACTCACAACTAAGATGAAGAAAAATGATAAACGATGATTTATTGCCACAAACAACAATTACAAAAACATGCCTACATATATATTTGGATATAAGAGTTGGCTTTGTTCTACATCATTCAAAATTCTGGTTTGTTCCAGCGGCTGGTCTGGCGCGGACGCCCATGTACCCTTTCCCTGGGGGCACGTACCCCTACCCCATGCTCAGTCCAGAAATGTCACAAGTAGCAGCCTCATGGTAAGTAAATTCAGTCTTCATCATCATCTCCAGCATTCTCGTCCCACTACTGGGCACAGGCCTCATATTAACCCTTACAAGAAATTAAAACACCCCTGTAAAATATACATAAGAGTCAGAAAAACGAAAACAATAAAACCGTTCAAACCACAGACTGAAACTTGTAATTAAATCTCCTTTAAAAGCTAACTCGAGACTATTAAGTTTATTGTTAAAGATTGAAACACCAGTGTCACCAGCTCAAAGAACTATATCTAAGTACTCCTGAAACGACTGTAGTGGTTAGAAACCCGACTACAAGGCTTTAGGTCCCGGGTTCGATTCGATCGAATGCCTCTTGTGCCCGTAATTTCCCCGGCTGTCTTACTCTCCACACCGGAACACAGCAGTGCAAGCACTGCTGCTTAGCGGCAGGATTAGCGAGTAAGATGGTGGTAGCGATCCGGACGGACCTTGCACAAGGCCCTACCACCCGCAAAATGAATGTTTGCTCTCGGGTCTTGGATGTTTAAATATGTATGCATCCTTATTTATCCGTTGTCTAGTACACATAGTACAGCCTTGCCTAGTTCGGGACTAGGTCAATTGATGTCAATTGCCTCATGATATTTATTTATTTATTATTTATTTATAATTTCCTCAGGCATACGCCAAGTATGTACCCCATATCGTCGGCAGCAAGCAGTTTTCGGAGTCCGTACCCCACGTCGCTGCCCATCTCCACATCTAGTCTATCGAGGTGAGTACTCCACACAATGACGTCATGGAGGAAGGAACAGCCCATGGGTTTGGTAATATTTATGCTGTAATCACCTTCAGCATCACTGTTCTAAGAAGCACGAGTTCCATTGGACTGTTCTTTTCTCTATGCTACTTCAATTTGGTACCTTCCACGCATATAGTCGTTAAGTTGAATTTCTAGGCATCATTGTTGTATCC
This sequence comes from Pandemis heparana, assembly GCA_963854515.1. NCBI lineage: Eukaryota > Metazoa > Arthropoda > Insecta > Lepidoptera > Tortricidae > Pandemis > Pandemis heparana. The sequence continues at coordinate 6,948,854 of OY978030.1, read as the reverse complement.
AGAACACAAAAGTGACTATTTTTCTCTTCGTGAGATTGTCTATTTGAACACTATCATTCTTCTACTGTTAATCTTTTATTTAAAAAGACTAACACGTTTTGGAAATAGGCACCTTTTTATTCAGCGAAACATCTCCCTGATTTAATTGTACGGTAGACGTCCTCTATCCACTGCGCAGTATCTTTCCTTGGCCTTGTGGCCTTCATATGGCCTTCCATGCTATATTTTCCAAGTTATTTCACGAGCCAACTTCTTTTATCCCAGTCCCCGCTTCAGCCTTAACATACTTTCATAGTCCAGTTCATTTAGTTCTTCCAAAGTTTGAACTCATTCTACTTGTTCTATATGCGTGGAAGGTACAACCTTGGTAACTGCGCACTGACTTCGTCATAGGCCTCTCCCAAGGTACACCACCGCTGGTGCTCGGCCCCCTTCGCCCTGCCAGCAGCCTGCCTCGCCAGGTCTCGCCGGGTGGCCCGAGGGTCTCCCCCACTGCGCGTTCCTGTACGTTGCTGAACGTTGTTGCTGCTTTCGTAGCTTATGAGACTTTTCTGACGTTGCTTTGACCATCAATGGACTCTAAAAGAGAATTGGCATCAGTTTCTGATCAGGCTTATTGTCTAACTCGCTCGCAATCACCATCGTGTTCATTTTGACAGTTCTTGTATGAATGTGACAGCTAGCTGATTCCAATGCCAATTGTCAGCCCGTACATGAACTGTCAAAATGAACACAATGGCGATTGCGAGTGAGTTAGACTATTGTCTATAGTCTACAGGCTTGGACTCCACCGATAGGGAGATCAGACGTCTCCTCTTTAGTACAGTCCAAATCTGAGCACAGATGTTCTTCATATGAACCACAGCCTTGTTTTTTTTTTTCAAATTGGGTTATGATGGTGATGGAAACGTTGGAAGGAGTCTAAAGTGGCTGATACCCCAACTAGTAGGAAAACCGAGAGGGATAACACCATGTTAGCTGTATCTTATGAATATATGCGTCTCTCTCTGTTGTTGGGTCTTCAGTAACTAACCCGTGTAGCACTTGGCGAAACATTGGAATTGAAAAGATATTTGGAGACGTAGTCAAAAAGATACTGTCATATTCAGTAGTAACTTTCACGGGAACTGTAGTACTTACTGCTATAATACCAAGCCTCAATATGGTTATAGTGACAGAATTTTGTTCACTGCTTTCCTGTGGACTTGTATAAGAAAAACTGAATCTTTATCAATCCAATTTCAATGAAATTTGCAATGAACAAATTAGCCCCTTCAAAGACAATATAATCATTGATAGCTCAAACTCGTTAAATTTTGTGTCCATGGGAAAAACAACGTTTTTTTGTTACGTGTGATAAATTATTATTTCGTAATAATTTTAAACTTATGTTTTACAAAAAATTACTTACAATACTTATTTATTCATAACATTGAACTTTATATAACAGAATGGTGCCTATCGTGAATTTTTACTAATAAAATCAAATCCATTTTAGTTAGGTACTTCAGGTAGTCTAGTCACATCATTTTTTTAGCTTTCTTTACCAGTAAAAAGTATCAAATAACAACAGTATCATCTTAGGCTTTCACTACAAAAACTTAAATAACCAAAAAAGTTGCAAAAGTTGTTAATTGATAATTAGCGCAGTTATCCATTTTGTCGCATTGTATAATTTAGTTTTTCGTACAAATATTGATAAGTACCGGCTTTTCAATTTGACCTCAAAGTAACCAGACCTGTTTATTACATCGAGTGATTCTAGTACCGATATTTTCTTTAGATCCATTATAAAATTTTCTGGTCTATCTTTGGGTCCACTGTGAACAGTACCGGTTTTTTCCTTGGGTCCACAGTGAACAGTACCTGTTTTTTGTTTGGCTGAACTGTGAACTGTACCGGTTTTTATTTGGGTCCACTGTGAACTGTACCGGTTTTTTCTTTGGGTCCACAGTGAATTGTACCGGTTTTCCCCGACCCTGGGTGGAGGCCTAGGGCTCGGCTTGGGGCCTGCGCTGGTCCCACCTCCCCCCTCTAAGGCAGATCTCGAATCCCACCACGCACGTTACGCTCGGTAAGTTATTTTATATACTTAGGTGCTTATTATAGTAATTAGCTTTTATCTATACCGGTGATATGATAATATGGTGATCTTGCAGCAGTTGTCAACATTTTATCTGTTTATTTTCAACTAATAAATTAATGTGAACTGATGCAATATTAATAGGAAGACAAAAAGTGCACATAATCCATTTCTAATAGAATCACACCGCACAAAACCAACAAGGAATATAAAGTAGAATCAATTTACAGAATAATTGCCCGGTACTTTATCACTTCTATCCACAATCGCATCGAAAAAAAAAAACGTAAAAAAAAACAAGTTATAAAATGTCTAATAACACCTTTCACTAAACACGCGCCTGTATCATAATCGCGTTTTGTTCATGTATTGTGTTTGAAATTATAATGACAGAGCTTTAAAACGTTTTGTTACGCGCGAGCCAATTGTTGACGACCCCTGCTTTGCTAGGGCTGCCGCTTGTTTGAAAAGGTTGCTTATGAACGAGCTAAAAATGAATTAAAGTCGGAAATAACTTTTTTATGGCACAAGAAATATATTGTTTTGGTATTTTTAGCACACATACATACGATACATAGTATGAAATATACTAATTCATTAGTAACGCAAGAGAAATAGCAAAATAATACGCATATTATCAAGCTATACTTAATTTAATTTAGAATAAGAAACCACAATAGCATTATATTGCGTCTGGTCAACTATTTCTTACCTAGCAAATAGTAGTGCAATAGTTTGGCAGCCGCAAAATAAAATTGTTTTAATGTCACTTTATTTGCGTGGCGTCAATTGTTACTCTAGTACAAATCGTAAAGAGATTACAGTTCACGAGCCGCAATATAATGTTGTTGTGGTTTCTCATCCTAAATTAAATGAAGTGAGACAAATAGACCATTTTTTATACTCTATGAGCTTAACACCGTGACTCATGCTCCATCTTCGCATCCGAAGGCTTAAACAGATATAAAAAAATATATATTAGACTCGTGTTTCTTCTTTTTTTAAGGGGCCGTAGACCTAAAGTATTTGTATTGTAATTAACTTCATACCCCTACAAGTGCCTGAGAAAAAGGGGGGACAACAAAGTGAACAACAATTTTTTTTTAACTTCCGTTCCGATGTTGTTTTTGCAATGGGAAGAGGTTACTAAAGTAACCCTATAATGCAGAGATGTACAAAATACTTTTCGAAAAGTATTTAAATACAAAATGCAAATACTGTTTTAATATAGTATTTCAAATACAAGATACAAAATACTTTTGCTTTTTGTATTTAAATACTAAATACAAAATATGTATTTTCAAAATACTTTATTGAAATAAAATACTTTATGGTAAAATTACTGGTTTTCTTTATTTATTAAAGATTTTAAAATCACAAGCTCTTCAAAAAGAGCATCTTGCCACAATGCCCACAGTGACATCTTTTTTGTAGTGCTGTTTACGTACCGGTTTTTTATAAATATATTTTTCTATTTCTGTATTTTTATTTGTCATTTATACATTCATAATCACTTAAATACGAATCGTTAAAATAACGTATTATTGCCTACACGGCATATTGTTTAAATACAATTTGTTTTGGCATTTTTTTAAAGACATTTCGAGTGAACAACACAGAAATTTATAATGAAATAGCTGCCAAGCCAACACTGCAAAACGTAACAGTGACTTTGAGGATTGTCAAGAGGGGTCCCTCATATATTATTGGTCAGGTTTTATATGCGTTTTGTTTCATCTGTCATTTTGTGCATAGAATAGACTTTCAAAGCTGCTGCGCCACTAGTGGCCATTTTTTGTTTTTACTGAATCGCGGAATGCCTTAGAAAAATGAAGATAAGAATAAAAAAGTATTTTGTATTTTACAAACCATTTTACAAATACAAAATACGTCTCGAATAGTATTTCAAATAAAATACAAAATACTTTTTAAAAAAAGTACTTAAGTACAAAATCCAAAATACGTATTTTGTATTTGTATTTTAAATACAAGTATTTCAAATATGTCACAACTCTGCTATAATGGTACCGTTTTTTCCTTTGAGGTACGGAACCCCAAAAATTCCGGGATGAAACTAACCTATGTCCTTCCCCGGGACTGAAACTATCTCTGTACCAAATTTTATTAAAATCGGTTCAGTGATAGGCATGAAAGTGTAACAGACAGAATGAGATACTCATTTATAATATTAGTAAGATTTTAGTTACAACCCTTAACTCACGCCCTGGCTATGATCGCGATACTATCTACATTACACGGCTCTGTCCACCCCCTAGTTGTTCAGATTGAAGATAACGCCCCCCTTGACAGATGCGTTAAACGCGTCAAACGCGTTACGCTATCATTATTTTTTATGACAGATTTAACCTGTAATCAACGTGAACTGTAATTTACAGGAAAGTGTCGTTTATTAGTCCTTGACGACCGGATGGCCTAGTGGTTAGCGAACCTGACTATGAAGCTTGAGGTCCCGGGTTCGATCCCCGGTCGGGGCAGATATTTGTATGATGAATACGAATGTTTGTTCTCGAGTCTTGGGTGTTTAATATTAAATAAGTATGTTTATCCGTTGGCCTAGTTTGGGACTAGGTCAATTGGTGTCAATTGTCCCACGATATTATTATTATTATATTATTATTATTATTAGTTTTTATGCATTAATCACAGCTTTGCCGTACGGGGTAGACAGAGCCTAAGGTAAACCTAAAGGGCACATTTAGCATAATTGTGGGTATGAATGGAATGGGGAATCGAAATACCTAGTGATGGATTGCGAGCCACATAGTCTATGTATGTATGTGTTTCTTTTATATTTTCTTGTGTATGTCTATGTTTGCAATTGTTGAAAAGCTAACTGGAAGAAATCGCTTTATAAGATAAGTTCGCCATTGTACATTGTTTATTTACATAACAGTAAATATAAATTACATAACAACATAATCATCTCAGAATGCACAGGTCATATCCGGTTCGAAGGACCAAGAAAATAAAAAATTATAAATCACCTAGAACGGTTAAATATTTATTGTTTCTTTTGCTATATTAAAATATGAAAAAGTATATCATAGTAAGATTGCAAACAGCGCATTTATATTCCCAAACAGAAAGGTAATTAACTGGTTTTGGTTCATTTAGTTGTTTTTTACAAAAGTTTCGGTGCAAGTCATCACATCACTAACACCTACGTTATTTTTTTCAACACCACTTTTAGGGTTCCGTAGCTTGCCCTTAATAATTAAACTCATCGCGTCAAAATAACAGTGGTCCACCTTTTTTTCGTCTTGGCGTTTATGCAGGTTATGAAATGGCTTGCTTAAATAAAATGTCGGTAACGATTATACAATCTTTTTTTCACTGGCATTTCTGGTATTCTATCTTAGCCCTCTAAGCTAGGAAAGGAAACCCATCTGCAATCTGCAAGCCTACTAATATTATAAATGCGAAAGTTTGTGAGTGACGATGTGACGATGTGAGTGAGTGTGTATGTTTGTTCCTTCTTCACGCTGAAATGACTGAACGGATTTGGATAAAATTTGGAACGGAGATAGCTGGTACTCTAGTTTGAAACATAGGCTACTTTTTATCCCGGAAAATTGCATAGTTCCCGCGGGATAGCGATAAACATGTTAATTGCTAATCTTACGCGGATGACGTCGCGGGCAGAAGCTAGTTCTTTCATATTCGTACATACATACCTACACAAATTACGTTATCCCTTACGGGTAGACAGAGCCTAAGGTGACAAGACCTACAGGCCACGTTTAGCAAGATTGGCGTATAGATGGAAAATGGAATCAAAGTAGTGATGGGTTGCTACCTGCATCGCCTATAAAATGATTCCTAAGATTTTCGCCCATTCCCTCGATGGGCTTTTACCATCTGCGCGGGAAGAGAAGCAACTGGTACATTCTATGTTTTTTCTTTGCTCCTAGAGTTCCCAGACCAGCATGGATCATATTCGTATTTCTTAATTATAACACTAAAATCCAAGTCCATATATTAATAGAATCCCAGCCGCCCGTACCTTAAGAATCCATGGGTGGTGGTAATCACTTACCATCAAATAATCACTTGCTCGTTTACCACTTGATTTCATAAAAGCAACGGAACCCTCGGAGCGCGCTGCGAGCCGTACTTAACCGTCATTTTTAATTCAAAAAACGAATCGGACACTTACATAAAGGCAGGTACAGTCATGTAAATAAGCCTGCGCCGGAGAAATTTAATTAAGATGATATATGAGACGCCTTTACTTAGCGGGCCACTGTGACAAGGTACAGTCGGCAGAGAAATCGAGATTTTATCTTTTTTTTATATATGACTGCGAATGTTTTGATAGCTGCAACGGATGACCGAAAAGGGTTATCTGTCCCATCTGGGTTGCATTTTTTTATCTTTGTGGGAATGCCATATTGATGGTAAAACATTAATATGACGTTTTGAGGTTTTGTGAGATTTAAATGCAAAGAGAAATTTCACTGATTTTGATGATAATATTTGCATATTTTTTTGTTTTGTTTTAAAAATGATGCATGCCGTAGAAAGTTTTCTTTGAATTCAAGTATTAGTATTTGAGGAGTAAACCGTCAAACGACCTTCAAAGCAAGTACCTACCCCCTTATTCATAAACGCTCGATAGGTTTCTACTAACTTAGCAATCGTTTGTCTTTATCTGACACTTTGACATTTACCTTTCACAGATAAGGACAAACGATTGCTAAGTTAGCAGGAGCCTATAGAGCGTTTATGAATAAGGGGGCTAGTCTATCACGATCACGACTTATTACAAACTCTTTAAGAATCTAATCATTATAAAATATCTGCATATTAAACGATTTAACTAAAGATAAATCACTACATAGTTTACAAAAAAGTCGCTTTCTGCTGTCTGTCCCTATGTATGTTTGTCTTAAAAACTACGCAACGGATTTAGATGCGGTTTTTTTTAATAGATAGAGTGATTCAAGAGGAAGGCATGCATAATATAGTAGAGAAACAGATTACACCCGTGCTAAGCCCGGGTTAAAAAAGGGTTATAATTATAAAAGTTGTAAATCAAGAAATCTGAGATCAAGTACTATCCGACGATAATCGTTTACTTATTTTGTAATTTTCAAAAATTATGTGTCACTAGATTTTCAATAATATTATAATATTTATTTAAATTAAAAACCAATAAAAGTAACTACTTACAGTTTTATAAGATTTTGTTTCTCTGACTAATTTGGTTTTACATTTTTTTTTATGGTTTAGCCTATTCTGCGGACGTTACATAACACATAATTACCGCGCAGTGAATACCTCGTCTGCCGCGCACGCGCATTGTAAGTCTTTTCCTTCCATTTTTAAACGAAGGAAGTCGTATTTTAACTTCGAACGCGTTCCTGGAACTAATTTAGTAAACGCCTATGACTTTTATCATTTTCGGCCGTATTCTTTATTAGGAATGGAGGAAGCCATTTTTCAGGATTCTTCTGTTTTTTGTCTTTACTGTGTTTATAGAGATGAAAATAAGAGATTATTTTAGGTAGCTTGTGAATGCAGTCACAAACTCACATAACAAAATCTCGCAATTTTTTTTATCTTCTGTATTTTACTGTTGGAAATATTGCTTTTCTATGAAAAATAAGGCTGCTATCCTACCGTCAGCGAGAAAACGACTAGCTAGGTATCGAATATCCTCGCTCTAAGGCTCTAGAACAATAGACGAAGGACCCGTGTAAATAAAAGACTGACGTCTAAGATGCACTAAGAAACGCTTTATTTGTTATCACTACATAGTATAAAACAAAGTCGCTTTCTCTGTCCCTATGTCACTATGTATGCTTAAATCTTTAAAACTACGCAACGGATTTTGATGCGGTTTTTTTAATAGATAGAGTGAATCAAGAGGAAGGTTTATATGTATAATACATGCGTAATATACCGTGCGAAGCCGGGGCGGGTCGCTAGTTCTTTATAAAGAATACGGCTCTGTCCATTGGTCAGTATTGCCAGTGTCCAAGTAAAATATACATAGTTTCAAAACATGTCGGCCATTTTACGGTTACGCGGCCAAAAGACCCTCTCCTCCCAATAAACGCGTTATCGGTAAACAAAAGCACTTTCCTTATTTGGCAACATTACTTCCATTAATATTGTTACGCCGGTGGGCTACGCAGGTGCTAAAATCTTTGATCGTGTTTTTCTGTGCCTTAGAGGCGTTTTCAGCAGGCTGTAATACCGTTTCAGGCCGTTTCAGGAGGTGCTCTAACACATACTACGAAGTCGGAGTTTGACGTCAACGCGATCCTGGTCCTCCTGAAGGAGCAAGCAAGAAGGCAAGAGGAACAATCTAGAAAGCAGGAGGAACAAGCGAGAATTCTGCAGCAGGAGCTACAGGGTCAGAAGGAAGCTCAAAAGGAACAAGCGAGAATTCTACAGCAAGAGCTACGGGCTCAGAAAGAAGCTCAAGTAGAGCAAACTAGAAAGCAGGAGGAACAATGCAAACTCCTCCGTGAGGTACACGACGCCGCTGCAGAATGGAAAAAGGAGATGGCTGAGGTTCAGGACAAGATTGTGGCAGTGGACATTAAAGTCGAAGACCACGGAAAGCGTCTCAATGGGCTTAATGAGAAAGTAGAGGGCCACGAGAACCGCCTCCAGAAGTTGGAGATTAAAGTGTCCAACGGCACCACCAGCGTATCAGGTACACCAGCCACAGGAGGAGAAAAATTAAAGGTACCTCCATTTGATGGTACTTCTTCGTGGGCCGCATACAAGCTCCAATTTGAATTGGTTTCCGAAGCGAATGGCTGGAGCAAGGATTATGCCAAAACGGCACTGAGTTTGGCACTACGGGACGAGGCCCTCACTGTCTTGGAAGCATTGGGAAAGGATAAGTCATACGACCGTCTTCTTGAGGCTTTGGAGGCACGCTTCGGTGACAGTCACCTGGAGCACGTTTACAGAGCTCAACTGAAAGACAGAACTCAGGGTCGTAATGAGTCATTACAAAAGTGGGCCCTAGAAATAGAGAAACTGGTCCGGAAGGCGTACCAAGACTCCTCAGCCTCCTTTATGGATGGAATGCTGGTACAGACATTCATAGATGGGATTCGGGACTTCGAAGTGAGAACTGCCGTACGGCTGGGCCACCATGGGAGCTTAAAGGATGCACTGGCTCATGCCCTCGAGGTGGAAGCTGTACGCCAGGACCCGGCGAGATTCTTAAGGGCGCGTGAAGTTATGGCCAGGGAGCCAATTGCCCCACGTCGGGATGTGGGGCTTCGATGTTACAACTGCGGGGAACGAGGACACATGCAATCTGGCTGTCCGAAACGATATTGGAGGCAACGAGAGTCAGACCGAACGGAGAGGCCAGCAGAAGTTACGGCCAGGGAGCCGATTGCTCCACGTCGGGATACGGGGCCTCAATGTTACAACTGCGGGGAACGAGGACACATGCAATTTGGTTGCCCGAAACGATATTGGAGGATTTGGAGGCGAGACTCAGATCGCAGTGGGGAGTTGCATGGAAACGCCGATGCCCTCTCCAGAAGACCTTGTCCGAAACAAGAGGATAAAGACTGCGTGAAGATGTTGAGGACCGACCCTGTTAGCGAGGAGGTGGAGATCCTGAAGCAGACTGTGAGCAAGCTGAGCAAGCAGCTGGCGGCGCTGCAGAACGAGCTGAGCGCCGCGCGGCGCCAGGAGTTCGTGGCACACAAGGCGGGCGCTGCACACGCGCAGGAGCTGGAAGTGGAGAGAAAGAAGACCGCAGCGTTAGAGAAGGAGCTGCAAGAGCTGAGGAGCAACACGCAGCAGCACACGCGCGTCTCCAACCTGCTGATGGACGAGCTGACGGCGATCAAGCAGCCTGCCGACAGGGACCGGGAGTCTAACCAGACAAGGTTCGAGGAAGGATCGTTGGTGTGGCTACATAACCCTACGCGTCGCAAAGGGAGGTCACCGAGTTGGGAAGGGCCGTACGGAGTAGTCACAAGGATCAACGACTTCACGTACCGTATACAGCGTAACGCACGTAGCCCCAGTAAGATTGTCCATGTTGATCGATTGGCCAAGTACCATGGATCTAATGATGCTCGGGACGAGCATGTCTAAGGAGGGGGTAGTGTTACGCCGGTGGGCTACGCAGGTGCTAAAATCTTTGATCGTGTTTTTCTGTGCCTTAGAGGCGTTTTCAGCAGGCTGTAATACCGTTTTAGGCCGTTTCAGGAGGTGCTCTAACACATACTAGATTATCGAAAATTCACCCAAGTTGCCGTCGTTTTCAGGCGCCTGAAACATGTTTTCAGTCCGTTTCAGGCCACCCTCTATCGGATGACGCCATAACCTGAAAACCCGTTTTCAGGCGTTTTCAGGACCCCTTATGGGCCCCTGAAGCATACTTCGGTATATGGCGAAATTCCCCGTAGGAGTGAAAGAGATAGCACGATTAGAGTGAGACAGCAATACTGAGAACATTCCAGAAGGGTGTGACAGAGACAACACGATCCAGAGAGGGATAGCAGTACGTCGAACATTCGAGAAGGTTCCCGAATAATCCCGAAGTAGGTAGTAGGTACCTATCGAAACTTCCGTAGGTTATTTATGAGTGACAGAGGCGGTAATTAGAACGTTCCCGAATAATCTCGAAGTAGGTAGTAGTACCTATCGATCTTTCCATGGGTTATTTATGAGACAATCGAAACTTCGGGAACCCGTGGTCACCCGTATTTAAGCGCGGCCGTCGCCGGCGCAGTTCAGTTCACTTTGGAAGGACAACCAGCGAACATCTGAAGAGAGAAACTGCGACTGGAAGAGTTCAAGTGTGAAATAAGTGTAAAGTGTTAATTTGGGAGTGTTTTAAGGTAGTTTTATTTTATAAATAAATCCTAATCTTTTTCATCGGTGTTGAAAGTGCTTTTCAATCACGAACCCACCCCTAGAACGTAACAATATGTCACAGCTCACACCTCGAAAGTACCAGCCTAAAGCGGAGTAAATTGAGGAGGTTTGGATGAAAACGATTTGGTTTCTTCAATAAAATCCATTATTTTACAAATATGTCATGTTATTACAAATGGAATGATGTTTTTAGGTAGTATTTTGTAGTTGCAGTAAAATTATTTAATGTTTCAACGACGGCATTTCGAAATAAAGTGACACTTGAACTGATCGCAACTAAACACAGATGAGGCCGATTGCCTTACATTTCACGGGGAGAAGGCTTATGACGTATCTACTTCATAGTTATTCCATACATTTACTAATAGTTGATATACATGTACTGGGGCTTTACCATGACGTCCTAATTCCGACTCGGTTCAAGTTTTAGCTGTCACTTTTAGTATGAATCTGACAGCGAGCGAACCTAAACTGAATCGCATTAAGACGTCATGGTAAGGCCCTGATTATTCACACTTAGAAAGCAACAGGGTTCTAAGGGGATAGTTTAACTTTGTTCCATGTGGATCCACAGCCTTACATATATATATAGAGAGAGAGAGAGAGAGACATTTATTTACACACATTCGATACACTGAGATATAAAACAAGGAGAAATACAATATACTAAGGAATAGTACCGATATGGTGTGAAATGGATCCCACTCAGCATAATGTTGCGGCAAGCCGCAACGCTGTTTTTCAGTGGGACCCAGATAAAACTATAAAACTAAACACAAAAAACACATACACTGTGGCGACACGAACGCCAGTCGAAAACACTACATACACTTTATTACATACATACACTTCGGTCATCCTGACACAAGAACATCTGTAACATGACAAACAAAAACCAACAGACCACACATCCACGGGCGACATCTCCATAAACTATTTTGAACTTTTTACCGCGCGCAACTCATAACCATAAACAACATGCGTTCTCTATTTAAACGGTGCGCCGGCGCAACGGAAATGCGTCTATTTCCAACCGGACGTGTGTTTATTGTCGTCGCCTAAACTCGTTAGCATATTGATTCGATAGTCCATTAGATAAATATGATAGATCGTGTTTGGATTGGGTTGAGGTGTGACGTTTTTAATTTTATGGAATAAATTAAACAAGCACGTTTTTTACGCCGTTTGGAAAGATAGGGGAAACTTATTGGTCGTAGATCATTAAGAGCAGTTCTTTGGGTTCCCATTGACGCTTTTTTATGTATAACAGGCAAGCGCTTGATCATTATCACACCTGATGTTAAGCGAAGCTGAGAACGCTTGCCTAGCAAATGCTCATTGATACCTGATTTGAAGGCCACCAGATAGGAACGAATGGCGTCGCTTCCTTTCCAAATCTGAGGCCGTGGAATCCCAATCGCACCTTTCTTTCTTTCGAAAGGCATAGGATGAGGATAGAAAGAGATGGTAAATGCGATTATGGTCGGATGCAGTAATGTTTGGAATCACTGTACCGATTTAATAATTGCTTTCGCTAATAAATAGGAACTGCATCGTTCCTGATTAACATTGGCTTATCTTCGCTCGGTAGGCCAGTGTATGTTTTGAATGATAACGATATTTTCGACTCCATGTTGTTTCACTATTGCAGTAGGTTTTGCAATGTTCCCGTCTCACAATTCCAGGTCATTAGAAAAGCAAAATAGCGGCGGCAGCGACAAGCCCAACGAGAGTACAGCCAGCAACAACAGCAAAGAGCAAAACAAGAAGCCGCACATAAAGAAGCCGCTGAACGCCTTCATGCTGTACATGAAGGAAATGCGGGCGAAGGTCGTGGCCGAGTGTACCTTGAAGGAGTCCGCAGCGATCAACCAGATCCTAGGAAGACGGGTGAGTTCGATTACAGTTGCGATCCAATAAAATACGTACCTTTTGATATTAACTTGGCCAATATTAAATGTTCTTTGTCTCATTGTTCGTCTTGTTAGGAACACGATTATGCGAAGCCGCTTCGTATTATACAGTCCGATTTTGAATGCTAAGCTGAATACCAAACAGCGCTCGGTTCCGAGAACGTAATCCGATTCCTAACAAGCTTGCACTTAGTCATGGACGTTCAATTGAGTTGAATGTCCACGATTGATTCAGATTTAACGTCGCATCGCGTCAGTAACATATCAATATCGTGTCGTAATCTAACGCAGTGGCATTCGTTGAGTCGCGAAGAGCAAGCAAAGTACTATGAGAAAGCGAGACAGGAGAGACAGCTCCATATGCAGCTGTACCCCGGCTGGAGCGCGAGGGACAACTACGGTTACGGTTCCAAAAAGAAAAAGCGGAAAAAGGACCGTAGTCCTGCTGAGTTGGGAGGTATTGGACCCTAGGAGCTGACGAGGCGCGGGATGGGTTGTTCCGTCGACGCTTGTACACTCGCTTCACCTCCCCGGCCCACGGGGGCTCTCTCCCGCACACCCACTAACACCCCCGAGAGAGTCCCTCTCCCGTAAGACTAACCGACCGGCTTGTACCATTAACGACGAGTCCTCCCCGTATGTGAGTGTGCGTGTGTGCGTGTTACTCTACTGTGTTTCTGTGCGGCGGCCCGGAGGTGCCTGTGCTAGAAAAGCGGCTGGAACCGTTGCTCACGAGTCGGAGCGGAGCGCGGCGCGGCGACGGCGAGCCTTGCCGAGCGCGCCCGAGCGTTGCCGAGCGTAGCCGAGCAGCGCCGAGCGCGGCCGACGCCGGCCGCCGCGCGCCGCCTCGCGCCCCTTAGTGTTGCGTGTTCTGTGTACTGTAGTCGTCGAGTGATCGTGTACATGTACACCCTACACCCCCGATCGGAAACTATATTGGTTTGTTAGATGTCTAGACCAGCCGCGACTCCGATACCGACCGCAGAATAGGTTCTGTGAGGAACGTCACAATTGGCCATTTTCATTCTTTAAGTAGGATCAAAATTCATTCGCGTCTGCTCACTGCGGGCTGTTTTTCTAGCACGAGAGTAGGTCGCGACTCGCGGTGCTCGTGCCGGGCGAGGACACCGTCGAAGTGCATTTCTCTTTTCTTTCCATATTGCGGCGTCTGTTCACGATACAGTGGCATGCGCTTGGCCGCGAGGAGCAAGCCAAGTATTACGAGTTGGCGCGGCGGGAGCGCCAGCTGCACATGCAGCTCTATCCCGATTGGTCGTCTAGGGCTAATACGCAAAGGGGCAAGAAGAGGAAGCGAAAACAGGAGACAACCGATGGAGGTACTGCCCTACACTCCGGCGAAGCCCCTCCCGCGTCCCCGCGCCGCCCGCCACGCGCGCCCGCGCCGCGTCCCCCTCCCGCGCGGCCCGCCGCGTTCCCCTCCCCCGCGCGGCAGCCGAGCGCTCGCGGCGACCGCTTCGAGCGCCTGGCTACCCCCGCGGATACCCACCTTGCTCAGCTGAAGACACTTCGACTTTGCATTATCGAATGTTGGTTAACGGGGTCCAGGTTGTAGCGATACCAGTATTTTTATATATTATTTATCGCCTTTATTTATTTACAACGCTATTTATGAGACATACCCTGTTGTACGTGGCACTCCTTCGAAGGTTGTCCCGGTTTTTGGCTTTCCGCTCCGAGCCGTAGCGGGGGAGCGTGCATGACCAGTCAGTATGAGGATTGAGTATTGCTTTGCAGGCAGCGCAGAGCGGGGTCGGGCTGGGACAGCCTCGGAGCCGCCGCCGCCGCTTCTGTACTGCGGTGTCTATATATAATGATACTGGCCAAATGAATTCAATATTTATTTTTGATTCCGGAGAACCTATTCTGCTTAAATTTTGCTTATAAGCGTCATGTTTATTTGTGGTTATTATTTTATTTTTCGAACGTAGTTAGCATTTATTTTGGAAGTTCATGCGAGTAGTCTGTTATTTTTAAAACCAATGTTTTTTCCGTTTGATCCCTTTCGTTTGTCCCTCCCGTCCGCGCATGACTAACACGTTTGGGGTCCGGTGCATGCATGCTTTTTGTAGTTCTAGCGTATTAGTTACGTTAAGATGCTTGGAATATGATTTCGGGTAAATTGATTTGTCGCAAACGGTTAGCATTTGGCGTGACTTGGGCTCCTAATTTGGCCGCTGGATTTTGATCAAAATTTATCTGACGTCATATTTTTGTTTCTGATCTGGACATTCGTAAATTGTTTTGCTATTTTGAATTATTTCGTAATACCGTTTTTATATGAAGATTTGGAAAGATGACAAGTGGGCCTGTAAGGTTGTGTTCTAACGATGTGTCCTACTGTACTTCCAGGAAATAACTTGAAGAAATGCCGCGCGAGGTACGGCCTCGACCAGCAGAACCAATGGTGCAAGCCTTGCAGGTGGGTTCTCTCCCTTATTACTTTTTATTTATTTTCGCTTAAACAGAAAATCTATGAACCGCAAACTTATAAACCGAACAGTCTGCCAAACCATTCTGTTGGTTATTATTTTGATATTGTTTCTATGTGGAAAGACTTGGCTTATCTTTAGTCTTACTGAAGATTCCCAAGAGAGCCCGGTCCCGATTTGGTATTATTTAAACCAACGAATAATCCCAAAACTGTAGTAGATGTTTTGTTCTGAAATCGAATTTGTTTTTTGTTTTTGAACTTTACGCTCACAGAGGGCGACATAAAGAGGCGACGCTGATTCAGAAAATGTGTCTTTTCACAAAGAAATATATAAAAATATCTTAGCGCAAAACGGAATAGATTTTTTTGAAAGTAGACAAAAGTGTGAAATCGTAGTGGAATAGGCATAGCTTTAGCCGGCACCGTGGGAGGGCAATCATTTGTCGAAGAAAAGCTTTCAAAAAAATCTTGACACATTTTCTGAATTACGCTCGCTTTTTTTCTTTCAACTGTTTTTATTAAGTGTGAGGTGATAATGTTTACTTATCGAAATGTTTTTTCCACTTATGATTGCCGCTTCCCTCGGACAATGGATTCCGCTGGCACTATTGGTGATACTTAAATCAATTTATGCTCCGTTACGATTTTTACGTTCTGTTTGCCTCACGCCACTTGACTCGCGCCACAACCCCTTTATTACCCCAACTCCTTACTATTATCTTGTCTTTCATACTCTTCTTTCACCCGAATCCTTACCTTCACTTCCTCACTTCTTCAACATCATTCCATCTCCTTTCTACCCCTACCCCATCCACGTCTTCTTCTACCCACATCATCTCGAATCTTTACCACTCATTTCTTCATCATCATTCCATCTCCTTTCCACCCCATCCTCGTCTTCTTCATACTCTTCTTTCACCCACACCTCATCGCGAATCCTTACCACTCATTTCTTCAACATCATTCCATCTCCATTCTTCCTTCTGTCTTCACGGGTTATAGTCCCGAGTCAACTAGCGTGATGGTGTCTGGCGGGCTGGGGCTCCTCCGTCCGGAGCAGCCCCTCCCCCCCGCGTCTCTGGTGGGGAGTCCAGCCCAGGAGCCTACTTACGTGAACCTCTAGTGCCGGCCTAGCCCCGCCGGAAGAGCTACGGTCAGTCCTAGTCAGCTGGTGCGTCTAACGCTGGTATTGCGTGATGTTGGCATTGGTTTGAGCGTGAATAGTGTTGCGTATTGGTGAGGGAGGATATGAAACTCGAAAATAAAAAGGTTTGCATATGGGCCAAGGGCTCTGTTACAATTTTTTTTTTTAATTGCCTTCGTTGCTAAGAATGCGCCGCAAGATAATCCGCAGAAAGCCATTTATTATCTGGAGTGGATAGGGTAACCAAGTTAAGTAATCTGAAGTCTTGATGTACAGTCTCACTGGTCCAAATGTAGACGTAGAGAAGACCGAATCCTACTGTAGCTAGATCAGCTAGATAGATAGATGTAGATAGCTTGGATACAAAACCGGCTCGACGATGCTACTGTGAACAGTCATGCAATTCTCAGTTCTCATAAACTCTCCTGCGATGTACCCGCTCTTTGGTAAGCGTTATACGGAGTCGCTTACCAAACAGCTTAAGACTAAGTTGTTGATGCGTTGACCAGTTGACAGACTTGTCTCCGTATTATACCGACGAAAGAACAGGTCAAGTTATGATTGTATATCAAGTAGCGATCGATCCGCGGACGAGTTTTTTTAAGAGAATGAAACCCCTGATGTTTGTAGCTTTCAGGGAACAAGCTGGCAGGGAATACCATTTCTCAGCTGTTTGGATAATAAATAATGTTTGAAAATGTTTCGCTTATGAAATAATACACACATATCTATCTAGTCGTTTCGAATTTACGCTTTCAAATATGAGTTAAGAAGTCTAAAGGTAGGCTTATACGTAACTCGCTCGCAATCGCCATCGTGTTCATTTTGACAGTTCTTGTATGAATGTGACAGCTAGCTGATTCCGATGCCAATTGTCAGCCCATACATGAACTGTCAAAATGAAGACGATGGTGATCGCGAGCGAGTTACGTAATAAGCTACCGATTCTATAAAGCCTAACTTGAAATCTTTTAACTGATAAGTAGCGATACTAAATCAATAGGGTATCCCGTTTTACGCGTTACCGTGGAATCAAACTGATTAAAGAACCATATAATAGTTTCAGAAAGAAGTTTTCTTATCCTCCTTCACGGCGATCTTTTACCGATGTAGTTAGGTTGAAAATTTGAAACAGCATGCTTGTGATAGAGATGACAAATGTGTAAAAAGTTTTGCTTTCTTTCCGCCGTGACAGAAGTTGTGTGACAGATTAATGTTAATTAACATATTGAAGGGATGTAGACCGCAATTTCTTCAGTCTAGCCAAAGTCTACTGTGATCATGATGCATGCAACAGCGTCAAAATATCGGGAACTCGTTAAAGGTCTATATCCCGTTGATAATATGTATTAAAACTAGAAGTTGTGTGCTCTTTTAGCCTTGTTTATTAGGTACTTGTTTCAACCGTAAAGCTTTAGGTTTAAAATTTTAATTCCGGAATTCACTTGTAGTAACAACGCATTAGGTATCCCGAAATGAAATGAAATGAAATAATTTATTTGCATTGAACGGGTTACATTAGACATAATGTCAAGGTCTTATTAATTTTAGATAGTACAGCCGCTCAGCCTTTGGTGGCATACAAATATTAGTACTTATAGCTAAATTAAAGTTATCGAATATAATATTAATATGTCAAATGAATATAATGATAAAGACAATAAAATTAATTATTTTTTTCGAAAAAATATTTTACAGAGTAGTAACATTCTTCTTGTAACCATTGTCTAAGTTTAGTATAAAACATATTTCCAGTTGAGTTCTGAGATAGGTTTCATATTTATTAGACGGTCAATATTATGTATCATGCTATACTGGTAGCTATGGCAATATGTACAGTATCGTGGATTTCAAAGCAAACGTATTCGCTGCCATACGCATTAATATATTATGATATGGACAATAATAATGACCTTCTAATTGTCTTATTACAAATTATGATTAAGAGGTTAACGAAAAAAAAATTTTTTTTTAATTATTTACGTTGATATCGACATTTGACGTAGTGTTAGATTATCAATATTTGTCGTTTTTAGTCCAATGCCAACGTCTACTCATTGTAAAACTGTTGTGAGCCCTTATTTCCTACGTTATGTAGATTTCCCAGGCATTTTTTGGTTTGTTTAATTTGCATTTTAGGTTCTTCCCGCCTTATGGCTTTTAACCCATTTTACTTTTAATACTCAGCATGAGTTTTTTGTGCGTCAGTTTTTAACAATGACAAGCATGTTTTTTTTTGTAATATTCATTTTATTATTTTGTTGTTGTGTTCCGCTGTCGATGTTTACGTAGTTATTAAAATAAGGAGACTGTTTCGTATAAAATTTTACTTTGTATAAAAATGGAGTTTCGGAGTTTGGAAGACCTTTAAAATAAATACGAAATAGTCCCCAAAGGTGATATCAGACGGTTCACTCGAGTGAATGCTGCCGAATGAAAATATCCAACACCGTTTGATCAATTCACTAATGAATTTCATTCGGCACTTTTCTTTCACTTCGCGTTCAGACGTGTCACTGAACGAACACAAAAATGAACCGTCTGATATCCACCTTTAAGAACCGTCCACACCGAGAGTACGAACGACATCCACAGACTTTGTTTCTGTTGGTACCTGTTAGAGAGTGCATCAATCTGCTCGGCTAACACGAGAGCGCTCGAGATATACCCGTCTCTTTTTAGAACGAACAGTAAGAGAAAGACGGGTGCTAGCCGTGTAAAGCCTTGTTAAGATTCTTATTTTGTGTTGTTTTTTCTAGAATATTAACTGCATGAATAGAAAATATTCAACGGAGCGTGGCTGTTTTGTATGATTCGACCTCGCTCTATCGCGGAGTAGCAAAGTAAAAATTATCCATTTATTTTGAGATGGGACTAGATTTTGAATCGAAAATTAGAATTGAAAGTTAAATTACATTGGTTCAAAATTTGTAATGCTATTTTCTGTTGATTTGCCATTTTATAAAAAATCGCATTATATTATATTGAACCATTATGTATTTTAACCCATTATGCATTATAAACTTTATATTTTTAGTACGCACTTACATGAAAAATTATAATTTGAAAGCGGTGTTCTGTCAAATTAACCGATCTACCTGCTGAAATATTCTGAAAGAATTTTGCAATATCTTGTAGACACTCTTCATCACATCACTCAGTCGTACGGTACTCTTGGTGGCGACGCTGTAAAATCTCCGGCGTACCTCCACTAAATGAATTCATTCCTACAGGCGGAAGAAGAAATGCGTGCGTTACATGGAAGCCCTGGCAGCCGCTTCCGGGAACGTCCCCCTTCCAATGGCGACTCCCCAATCGCCCTGCTCCGATGAAGACGTCAAACTGGAGGAGATGTCAGACGCTTCTAGCGACGGAGACGCGGATACCCCCCTCAACTCAGCGTCAAGCCCTGGGGGGTTGTCCGCGCTATCCTCCCTAGCCTCCCCCGCCTCGGACCCTCCCCCTCCCCCGCGGAACCCCGTCGGAACCAACCCTAGAGACGCCAACAACCCCCTCTCCGTCGGCCAGCTGACTTCCCAGTCCTGGCCGCGCGCGGCCCAATCCAGACCAGGCCATGAAGTCATCTCCGTCTCATAGTGACAGTGGACGGCGCGTCTAACTCTCTGTGATAATTTTAACTTGCACGGACGTTAAAATATCGCTACCGAGGTAAAATTCTAACAGAGTTCTTCCTTTGCGGAATCTTCGACGCGTGGCGCCATCTCGTGAGCGGAGCTAGCGACGTGGGACATCGCCATCTAGCGGCCGCGCCCGAAACGTGTTGGTTGTGATAACTACAAATAGGCACTGTATGAACTTGTTTCGATTTAATCCTCCTGTTGATTGCGGACTTTCTATTTGTCACAAAGGAATGCCGGCATTTTGGAGTGCTTTTTGTTTCTCTGTAATATTCCTAAGGCCTAATATTTGCAGAAAATACTTGTTTCAACCAAATGCGCGGTATTCCATTGCGACAATCCGTATATAATGACTTCGTATATGACTTTGAAACTTGACTTTGAGTTCATGACTAACATTTTATTAAAATAATATTTAATGTGTCATTCCCACTGCTTCGTTCATAAATTTAAAGTCACTTTGATCTCAAATTTGAGCCCCAATCGAGTCATTTTGCATTTTAAAACGCGATTCCCACAGTTTTATATTTCAGTAACCTTTTTCCACATAATTACGATCTCTTACCCTTAAAATTCGTTAGATGTCGGTTAGCTTTGCTTCCATGAACAACAGATGGCAGCACTTTACAGCGACATGTATCGTTTTTAAACTGGAGTCTTCTACATATTGTGCACTAGTCACATTTCTATGTGCCATTCCATTTTATTTTAGCGTTCTTGTTATCAAGCCAGTATTTTATGGTTATATGAATTATGAAAATGTGGGACACCGTAACTAAGGTACATGGCATTTTATACATGACTTAATTAAGTTAATTATCATACTTTCAAGCTGTTAACAAATCACCGTACTGCGTTGATACTTCTTTCTCGCTAATACTACGTTTTTCTAACAACGCCATCTTCATTTTTACAGCTCTAGTTCAACTATTGATTTCTATTTTTCGTGGTAATGCTTTGTTTTCATCATTCTTTAAAGACGCAGTGGGGTGTTCTGTAACATTCTTGACTCACCTATTGATATCAATTCTACCATGATTCTATATTTCACTAGTTACGTTCATTAATAGTACTTATTTCTGTTATTTAAAGAGCGCTTCGTGTAAGTTTTTACAAAAAAAAGTCTCGAACGCGTTCGCGAAGTGTCAAATACTATGAGATGAGTTTGTTGTTCGTGCCGCTAGTGCGATGCCAATTTTTTCGTAGTAACTTAGACGTTTTTGTCAAAACTTACACTAGACTCACGTTATTATATGTAATACGCAGTGAAAAACAAATCATGGTAGCTTTGAGGATACTACCCATTCACATGTACATTTGCTCTCTTGTTTGTGGACGTTTCATCTAACAACTTGTTCAAAGGTTCAACTCGATATTGTGTCCTTACTTTTTTCTGTTAATGTTCCTTGAAAGGTAAAGGGAAAAAGTGCACGAGCATGTCAAACGAAACGTCGAGTTGAATTTTTTATCAAGATAAACCCTAAATATTTCATTTAACGGCCTGCACCATATTAAGGTTCCATGTAGCGTAGATTTAAAGGTAGTTTTAAAAAAAGAATTTCCCTTTGTAACATGTTTTTGTAAAAAGTTAATTTTAAGGTGAAACAAAGGGAAAAACGTTTTTTCCGTTGTGCGGAACAAGTTAGACTGTCGTAGGTTAGTTTAGGCACGGTGTATGAGTGAATTGTAAATTGGAAACTGGACCGAATGTTCTTTAATATAAGGTAGAATTCGTAATGAAGCGTTTTTGAGTTTTTTTTTATTTTTTTTTGGTTTACGAGTCTTGCTTCCAGGCAGTTTAATTTTAAAAATCATGTTTCATTCGTTATTTAAAAAAGCATGTTTTTATTCGTTTTTTTTCTACTGTGTTAAAGAGCATAAGGTCAACCACTGTATATGTGTAAGTACATATGTAATGTAAAAATATAAAATATAGGTTTAATATAACTGTGTCATATTAGAGTATAAGCTATGCTACTTATGTATACATTACTACATTATAAAAAAAATAAAGAAAAATATTAGCGGAATACTGACTCATAACGAAACGATACCTAAAATTAACAGAAAAAAAATTGAATTCACAATATGATTTTCGTACAAGCCCATTTCGATATAAAAAAATATTTTTTCCAGAGTGTATAGAACTCGTGTGTAAATAAATTTGTATTTCATGAATATAAGATTTTGTTCGGTTAAAAAAAATATTGCATTTATATTATATTATTAAAATACCCTCGGAATGTTCGCGGATGGTTTGTTTTATCCAACAATACTTTTGTTAATTACTTTTTATTGTTATTATTAAGAATTTTAACGTTGTTGATTGCAAATCAAGCCCTTAATAATGCACGAAAGGTATGCACTTTATTGGATATTAAGCATGATTTTGTATTTGGAATATAAATCCTGAATTTGACCACTTGACTATAAAGATCAATGTATTTTGGAAGCATGACTAAATCTTGATCATTTTAAAACATTTTTATCTTTTATTAAAAAATGACAAAGAAACCTTTTTTTTAAATCCGCTAGATTTTGCATTAGAACGAATTGTGCAATACTGAACATGGGTACTGTATAATAAAACTAAATCTTTAATAAGATTTTTGTAAATTTATATTTTAAGGTACTTTGAATTTAAACTATTATGGAATTTATTTTCGTTTCGCACAAATCATGATTTAATTGTTTTATGTTTTTTGAGGGTATTCCAGCGAAATAGTGCCAAAACCATCAGGAATTTTCATTGCCATCAAGGTAAAATGGATTAAACCTATGTAATAGTTTACTATAATATCAGTGCCAAATTTAATAATGTAATACTAAACTGGTACTCTAACACATGGATGTATCATTTAGAGAGTCCGCGTTTATTTATACAGATTTTCTAATGTAATAGGTTACAAATTTCAATTTGAAATGTTACAGAAAACTATATACTGGTAAAAAAATACACTACTTCTAACACTTACATGCACGTATGTTTATTTTAATGTATTGTGAAAGAAAAATTACGAGTTAAACAACTTTATTTACAAAAGCTGCGATATAAATGTTAGCGTCTTTACATTTAAGGGTTTCTAATCGCTTGCAAGCTATAGTACAGAAAGGTACTGTACTAAAATAAAATAAAACAAGCAAACAAAACATTATCAAGTGTTGCTATCAACTGGCTTTCATTGGTTAATTATTTTCTCCTAACTTATAACCGAATGGTTATAATATTTAATTGAAATTATATAAGAGGAAAGATGGCCGCCTAAGAGAAAATAATATATTCTATTGTAATTTTTTAAAATAAATTGAATTTTGTGTAATTCCTAGCCCATTTAATTAGAGCACACTTTTTACTTTATAACATAGTTTGAATTTGCTTGCTTCTAAAAGCTCAACGAAAGCCAGTTCACAGTATAATTAAATTACACAGCTAGACAAACAGACGTTTTCTTCATGAAATACTTTACATTACAAGACCTGACGCGCGTAATTTCCTCCTTGAGCGCTCTGTGGTCTCTCTATTTCGAGTTAGAAAGAGAAGTATGTGCGGCAAAACAATCCGCGTAAGTTTTACGACAGAAATTTAATTGGTGTGACTTTTTCATATTTGATGTTTCTTTACTAATTTGTGTAAACGCGGACTCTTGTCTGATGATCCACATTACCTCGGAAGGTTTATGTTGATAGGTGTTATTGTTTTTATTGTTAAGAGGGTAATGTAAAGCATTATTTTTTTGTAGAAAATTTGTCAAATTAGAAAACTCAATTTTAGGTCTGCCCCGTATCTTGTGTTCAGTTGAACGAATATTATTTTAATAAACAACATAAAAAATTGTATTTGGCCGTTTTATTCTTGTGGCGAGGCTGCTTCGAAAATCTCTGCTGTACCAGCTTTGTTGCGGTTTTGAAAAAAAAAGTTCTTTTCAATGAATCATGATAATCCTATTAGTACTTCAAAACGATCTATAGTCTGGTAGCTAAATCACTGCAGCCAGATGACACTTCCAAATGTCATTTTACGAAATAATGATACCACATTTATTTTACTAGTGCTCGACTAAGGTCACGTAATGAATGATTTGATTATTGAACGAACGAAATATTTTATGAATGTCACATTCGTAGTTTAGTATATTTCAAATTAAGACTGATTAAGATACTTTTGAGGGGTTCAAGGTTCATATTAACATAGTAGATAAAATGTACGATGACTTTGTAATACACGTAAATAGTGACTGCAACAGTGAAACTGATTCGGAATAATTTAAGTTTTTAAATAAAAGTACAAAGGTAGAAAAAAATATTGATGTGATAATTGT
Source organism: Pandemis heparana (assembly GCA_963854515.1). Classification (NCBI taxonomy): domain Eukaryota; kingdom Metazoa; phylum Arthropoda; class Insecta; order Lepidoptera; family Tortricidae; genus Pandemis; species Pandemis heparana. The sequence goes on along the minus strand of OY978030.1, from coordinate 6,924,416 downwards.
TGTTCTATTTATGGCAAAATGGGGAATGAGTTGAAAACTAGTAACTAATTTGAAATGCTTCCGCACTGCGCACATTTCCAAATCGCGCTCTCACACTACTACTAACTAGAAATCATACATACAAAAAATCTTATTGAACAAATAATTTTATTAAATTACGCTTTGAAAATTCTCTATTTACATACATACATACAACATAAATGTCGCAAATTATTTTCATTACATCGTTCATTCTTTCATTCACTCACTAAGTCACGTCACTATTTAATATTTGCCAAAAACTGACAACACTGAATGTGTCATCTGGCTGCAGTGATTTATCTGCCAGACTATAACTAGCAAAAGCCTAGACGACGGCTAACGAACTAGAAAAAGCTAGTCTGGCAGTGGCTAGACAAACCTTCCAATTATCATTCTTTTTCTGTCTGTAACAGTGAGTCATGTGTTTATAAATATCTTATCTAACTAATATTATAAATGCGAAAGTGTGGATGGATAGATGGATGAATGGATGGGTGTTTGTTTGTTACTCAATCACGCCAAAACGGCCCAACGAATCTGGATGAAATTCGGCACATAGATAGAGAAAAGTCTGGAATAGCAAATAGGCTACTTTTTATCCCGGAAAATTGCGTAGTTTACGCGGGATAGCGATAAACGAATTCTTTGCAGACGAAGTCGCTGGCAACAGCTAGTATTGACATAATTATGATAATCATACTTGGGTTGAAAACAAACAGTTAAATAAAACAATTTTAAGAGATTACATTGTTTATTTCGTGACAATGCATAAAGACAAAGTACAGTTAAAAAAAACTGTAAAGTTTAAAAACGCCTTAAAATTGTGATGCAGTTAGACTAGGATGTTTAAGTCAAAGTTAAAAAGTCAATTTGTACTGTGGTACTTAAAATAACTATGCTTCACTCTACCCATAGGTAGCTAATGCTAAGAGGCAGTTTCCATAGTTGTCCCATTCTTACAAACCATGAACTTGTCTCATTAGGAATTGCAATTACATATGTCGCTTTTTTAGTTTCCAAGTAGTAATAGTAAAGTAATAAATCTATGAAATACAAGCTCTAATCGCCAGCTAAAGGCAAGTGAGGCGACTTTCTTCAAAATTTCTAAAAGTTCTATGCAAATTGTGCACGTATTTGTTTTTCTTTGCTATTTTTATTTTATTTTCAAAATTGAAATCAATATGTATCAAGTGGAAATACACTTATTGATTTCGTAGAGAAGTCATGTTTATAGCTTCTAGAATTAACTCGCTTGGTGATTTTTAAAGTATCTAAAGCAAAAGACGTTAAAAGTACAAAATGTCCGGAAATTACAAAATGCGGTAATATCCACGCCTCTGTTAGAGCAAGCCGGTGCTTAATTTTTAATTACAATTTTAAGTTATTAGCAGTGTCGTAATTCATAATGCGTTTTAAATCAAGCTATTGTTTAAAATACCTTACAAAATACAGTTAGTTGTTACATAGAAGAACAAATAAATCGTGATCTGTTAAAAACAAAAAACGTCATTTAAAATTAACATTACTTTCTAATTATAGACGCATTTTCAAGCACGTACAATCAATTCATACATTTCCATACAATCACACCTCATAACAAAAACTTGAAGTACTAGTTAAAAATGCAAAAGTTTAGTTTGTTAACAACTAGATGGCGTTGAAATAAAACAATGTTAACGCCATCTATTGGATGCTATTGCTTATTACAGTTAATAAGGAGGTAGGGTGTTAGTACGGGGTGTATTATTTTAATTAATCTAAGTTCTGGCTCAACTTTGGCTAATGTCAGTTTTATTAATAATTACGGTTCATTAAATTATTATTTTAAATTTAATCGGCGGTAAAACAAATATTTGACACGTGAATAAATGAATAGCAAATTCTGTAAAGTGACAGTTGAATTTATCATAGTTCTACAGTACAGGGTTCTAACGTGGCTGACGTTTGAGCGACGGTTCCATCTCAGAGACCGGACTTTTGAAACTTCATCACTCAAACAAAAGTACCATTCGAAAATAAAAATGTGGTGAATTTGAAATACCTACGAGTACAGTACGCTGAAATACAAGATCGACACAATTCAAAATCAGACACTGTTGCATTTGAAACTCTATAATGAACGACTTTTTTTTTAGATGGAATGGCAAATGATTTTGGAATGCGTCCGTTTTGTTTTTAATCAACGTAGCAGAAAATTACGGTTGTAATTATAATCTTATCCACTACTCGAAAATTTAATTTGTAGTTTTTTTAAGTTTTTCAATGGTATTTCCGAAGGTTATCCAATCATCCAGTAGAACACTATTTCAAAATGTCAATGTTAAATAATGTCACTATCACTTTTACAGAACGACATATCTTAAAGTATTCATTCAAATATTTGTGGAAAACTTTAGGAAGTACTTATGTTCCATTGTCACTTTGGCATATCCAAAAAAATTCTGAAAAACACTATTGAACCAGTTAAATAATTATTACATGCCTAGCCTGGTTACATAAATCAGTCTATTATAAATTGTTAATAATTATAACATATGAATTATGTTAATATCTATTTTACCAATTGAAAGGATTTTATCATGGTTGCATGCAACCTTCGTATAAAGTTATAAACATATAAATATTGCATTATATTTAATTTAAACAGTTGTCATTCTAAACTATAGTTTCTAAACATCCACTCTTTCTATGCTTTGGATTATAAGTCGTAAATAATCTAGATCGGTTCTTAAATTCAATATTTACTTCTCAGTTCTTATTTTAGATATTGTTTATAGGTTTTTTTAAACAAATAAATAAATATCATGAGACAATAGAACATCGATTGACCTAGTCCCTAAAGACAAACACCTAATCGTAGGCATTTTTATTTTTGAAATTGTTTAAAAAAAATTCAAACAAGAATTGAGAAGCAAATAATGCATGACGGCTTGTGGAAAAACGAAACAATAGGTACACATACTTTAATCCTTACAAAAAACAATTCAAATCAATTTTAAAAAATTCATTTATTAAGTTGGTAGGTATTTACTTACTCAATTCCTTACAACTGTAACAAAGTAACAAACTAGGACCCTCAAATTTCAACATTCAAAATCACACCTTATACCGTTCGCAATACGGTCCATATTAAGTTTTTCCACAAGCGTCCGCGCCAGTCTGAAGCGGTTAAAACCGGTTCTGTCCGGTTTCTACCAGAGCTGGGAGGATCTGCCGCCCGGCGGGTTCCGCACGCGTACCGAAGTCTTCGTGTCCAGACCCTCTACCTCTTCTGCAAATTACAACACAAAATACATTACTATACTGCTACTTAGCGGCAGGATTAGCGAGTAAGATGGTGGTAGCGATCCGGACGGACCTTGCACAAGGTCCTACCACCCGCAAAATTGGTAGATTATACTGACTACTGATGCTGAAAGTAGAGTTCTGAAGATTGCGCTGCCCCGGCTCCCGCATCTTGCGGCCCGTCGGCGTGGAACAACCGGACGACGCCACCGAGAGCCCCTCCAGGTGCTTGTTTAGAGCCTCTGTAACAAACATTAAGATCAATAAGTACAGCTTCGCGTTTAGAGCTTTCCTTTATGAAATAGGATGGCAAACTATCTAGTGCAGTGGTACCGGCCCGCGGGCCGCAAGTTGAGTATGACTGATCTAGTGGGTCACTAGTAGGCTTATTGTCTAACTCGCTCACAATCGTCACGGACCCTGCACCAAGACAAATCACGTCGGGATCTCTTTTTTTCTATTTTATGTTTTACCATAACATCATTTTTTTTTAATTGGAGAAAACTCAAATTACTCAAAACGATGATGTTGGTTTCATGATTACAAAATTTTGCAGCGTCAGCACAAATAATCTTATCAACGTTGCAAACAGCGCCATCTCTGAGCATCATAGCGAACTAGTACGCTCGAATCCTAGACTTGCGAGCTTGCGGAAGAAAAAAACGCCGCAATAATACGGTAGATGGCGTTGTTACAACACCCGCAGTAATGTCACCGGGAGTAGGCGTCCCGTTGGCGATGCGCGGCTGGATCTCGACGTGCAGCGGCTGCTGCGCCGGCGCAGCGTCCACCTCCTCCCCGCCGTACACGTACGGAGAATTAGGAGGCGTCTTCAGGAATTTGCCATGCCCTGTACAAAATAATGATCGTAGGACAACACACCTTAATACGTGATAAGTTTTCAAATACACTCAGGGACATATTTAGCGGAACACAAAAAAAAAGTTAGCAAAACGCACTGCAAACGCAACAGTTACGCTTTTTTTTTGTGTTCCGCTAAATATGTCCCCGAGTGTAGGCTACGTGTAAAAATAGTTTTTTAATGTGCTTAAAAGAATCAATAAGCCAAGTCAGAGTTGGCAAAAAAGCATGAGTTGCGGCAAGTTACATAATTTTAACCATAACCACAGCTCTTACTTAACTTTAACAACAGCTCATAAAAAGTGGCAATTGATAGTGTCTCACGGATAGAGGTACGAACAACAAAAAGAGATATGTTAATAATTCCATTTTTAACACAAGCTTTTTTTGCTGGATTAGCCAGAAAATATACATTGAATATTAAATAAATAAAAATTTGTTAAAAGACACTAACAAACCTACTTTTAAAGTCCGTTAAAAATAGGAAAGAGTTTGCTTTCACAGTTGACTTGACATTCGAGCTGATACCTATCGATACAAACACAATGTAATGTACTCGTAATATTGAAATAGCTCGTTGCTTATGTACCTTCAGCAACACGAAGTTGCCCTTCGTCAAGGCACACGCGTCCGCCCACGATGACATACTCTGGCCCGCCAACCACTTCCTGACCCTGGAACCCAAGAACAGTACAGATATCATAACAATTCACACCAGAGACCTACCCCATCTACAAAATAATCGCTCCAATAAACTTAAAAACCGGCCAAGTGCTAATCAAACTCGCGCACCGAGGGTTCCGTACAAATTCGGCAAGTGAATTTTTAAAATTCAGCAGATTAATTTTTCTCAGGTTTCCCAAATTTTTTTTAATAGTCTATTTTGTGTCCCACTGCTGGGCAAAGGCCTTTCCTCTTCTTCGCCAATCTTCCTTATGGCCTGCGTGTTTTTGCCAATTTTACAAAAGAAAAAAGTATTCCCAATTTTAAATAAGTAGTAGCAATTTTTGCTGTCAGTTTTGTTACCTTCATAAATGTATGCAAAGTAACAAAACTGACCTGGAGACCGTTTCTTCATATAAGAATCAGAAGTGTCGTTGATTCTGACTAAAAACAAAAAAAAAAAGAAAGAAATATATTTTTTTCATTCCCCATGAAATAACTAAAATAATCATTTAGAGATGATTAATGATTTTGGGAGAGATGTCTATTGTGACTGTGACACTCCCCACAATTGAATAATTACTGAAAAAATGCTAGCCACCCATCACTATTTCGATTCCCCTTAAACATCACCACAGAATATATAATAGTACTAACGTACAGAATGGCCACGCTCCGCCCCGCACCGATTCGAGTTACCCCACCCCTCAAGCGCAGTCTGCCGGAAAGCTGCTGGCAACTAGTAGGGCTCGCAATGCGATATATGTCGGCCGCACGTCACAAGTTCGGGAACCTATGCTACCTACTTCATTTTATAAAACATTAGAAAATTAATGCTTTCTGAAATTATCGCGATTAATACATGAAATAACTACAGAATCATTCGCTTAAGTTTGTTGTCGTACATCTATTGCAATTGAAAATAATAATGCTTAAATACACAGACAGACACATTTTAAGTAAGTTTAAATAAATAGATAACGATTAAGTACATCTATTTGCACACATCTAAGTCATATCTTCATTATAAGTACCTATATTTGTCATTGGTAGAACTTATAGTAACTAGGTTTTTGCGATAGACAGCCCTGTGTATCTTACGCACACATTGACGCGTGTACAGACGACGTCGTGCCTGTGTTCATTTCAGAACGCGGATTTTGTACGTCGTGGCCGCCGTGCTTGTCACCTTGTCACCTCGGACTGTGTACCCCGGAAATAGACGTGACTCGTATTAGCATGCTGACCTCGAAGATGTTGAAGTCGACGGCGTGGTGGTGCGTGTTGGCGGAGATGGTGCGCTGCAGCCGCGGGTCCCACACCACCAGGTCGGCGTCGCTGTTGGCGGCCACGCGGCCTTTCGCCGGCCACACGTTGAAGATCTTGGCGGCCGTCGCGCTCGTCACCGCCACGAAGCGGCACGGGTCCATTATGCCTGGACACAGGGGTAATGACATTCCATAAGGTTTACCTTTACATCATTTGCTAAACAACTTTTCACAAATGCATCATTTCACAAACTAATAATTTGACAAACTTTTATTTTCTACTAAAATATTGACTTTTTGGAAAACTTGTAAAACAAACCTAACCTAACCTAATGTGAGCCACGCCTAAAGGTTATTCGATTTTGAAAAAAGTTTACAATTTATCAGATACTAGCTGTTGCCAGCGACTTCGTCTGCAAAGAATTCGTTTATCGCTATCCCGCTGGAACTACGCAATTTTCCGGGATAAAAAGTAGCCTATGTGCTATTCCAGACATTTTTCTATCTATGTGCCGAATTTCATCCAGATCCGTTGGGCCGTTCTGGCATGATTGAGTAACAAACAAACAAACATCCATCCATCCATCCATCCATCTATCCATCCATCCATACTTTCGCATTTATAATATTAGTTAGATTAAAGGGTTGTCAAATGATGAGTTTGTGAAATGATGCATTTGGGTCAATATTTAAGCGTTTCGAGCGCTCGGCTCATGCGTCATTGTCGTCCCATAATTATTATCCTAACAGAAGGACGAGCCGCAACAACTTTGGACAAGCTAAATGCAGCATCGATACTGTGTTTCGTTGTCATAAAAAGTTAAATCTCAGCATCATCTCTTTTAATGGTATATGCTGAGACGAAAATGACGAAAGAAAAACTCCGAAAAAACGCTGAATATTTACCCATCTGTGAAAAGTTTTTTAGCAGATGATAAGATCCCATTCTATAATAATAACCTAACCTAAATTCATTTTAGATACTTTTTTGCTGACTGTACTTTTTGTTGACCGTATTCGCATTCTCATTCCTCCTACATATATGTGAACCAAATTTCAAGTCGATCGGACCGAGCGACGAAGAGTGTCCTGCGGAGATGGTCCCGGCGGGACCACCAGGTTTCTACTACCAGATTATTGTATTGTCATCTGGCTTACACAGGTATGCAAAATTTCAGCTCAATCGAATGAAGATATCTGCTTCAAAATCGAGACGCAAGATTCCACATGGACAAACACATACATACATACGTTGCAAGTTAGTATAAATAAATAAATAAATATTAGGGAACAATTCACACAAATTGACCTAGTCCCAAAGTAAGCGCTAGTAAGGCTTGTGTTATGGGTACTAGACAACGATATACATACTTATATAAAGAAATACATACTTATATAGATAAAAAACATCCATGACTCAGGAACAAATATTCGTGCTCATCACACAAATATATGCCCTTACCAGGATTCGAACCCAGGACGCTTGCTTCGTAGGCAGGGTCACTACCAACTAGGCCAACCGCGTCGTTTAATAAATAAAAGCTTGTAACTTGTAATAAAGCTTGTATTAAAATTAGAAACACTCAGGTTGATGGGCAATGCTGCCGTCCTAATTAAAAAGGACGCATGTCCAAAAAAAATATTGTTTTTTTACATTTTTGGATTTTTATCGGTCGGTCTTTTAGGCTCCATTTTCCTAACATACCCAGAGCGCTAGATAAAAGACGACCCTGCCTACAATATAAGTACTACAACATTATAGTGTAACGTATTGTTTTAAAGTTTAATTGAGGTCTCTGGATGTGGCGGTTAACTGACGCGTCCTGTGATATTCTTACCAGAGTTAACACCCTTCTGCCAGAGTATGGCCATGCGGTCTTCCACACCGTTGACGCCGTTGGGTATCTTGGCAAAGTTGCCTTTCCCCAGTTCCTTGTCTTTCTCGTGGAAAGTGCAGTTGTCGCTGCCAACTAGCTGCAAGTGGTCACTGGAAAAAAACACCATTGGTTTTACTACAAGAAAACTTAAACAGGTTCAAGAGAAGTCTAATAATTCCCAAGCAATAATTACAAGACAACCAATTCAAGAGAAGATAAATTTCAAAAATTATTAAATTTGATTTCAGTTGCTTTGAAAAAGTTACTATTTTATCGAACACCACAAATTACAATTTAAGTACTTTATAAAAAAACAATTTAATACTCTACTTAATCCTAAAAAAACCTATATAGCTAATCTAAAACTAAAACAATAAAAAAACTATATTTACAAATAAAAAATTACAAACAAGTCATAAAAAGAAAACCCCGTCTAAACCTACGGCCAGAGGCCACTCTGGCGGCATTACCCCTTTGGACAGCTCTGAGGCGTTGAAATAAATTAACAGTTCTAACTTGCTATTGTCATACAAAATCTGTGGGAGATTATTTTTATAGCTCCCATATCCCATGATCTCGGATTCGTCTAAAAACCTCAGTTACACAATGGTCCACGATGGCCCACTATAAGCACAGAGAGGCTAAGACAGTAGCGCGTGATAGCAGGTGATAGCGGAGAAACTCATGACATCATCATTGTCATCATCAGCCGAAAGAGTTCCACCGATGAACAAAAGAATCCCATTCAGAACTCTACAGTGAACAACTTGCCATCTGCCACTGGTTGTTAACAGTAGCCATTTTGTGGCTAATAATGACCAGTCAACAATGGATCACGGCGCGCAATGGCGATGCAGTTGATGTTGATGCGTGGTCCACTGTGTACCTACATGTAGTACAGGGGTGTACTCACTCGGCCAGGGCTTCGATGATGGCCTGCGGGGTGGAGGGGTCGGGGCGCAGCGGCGGAGACAGCACGTGCGCTGCGGCGTGTCGGAAGCATGCGTTACGGTAGTGCGTACCTAGAGACAAATAAAACTGCTGGTAAAAATGTAAGTACCCAAGTAGACGGTTTATTGTACAAAAATAAGGAATCAAACACAAGTTTAGTTTTAAATTTAGACTGAAAATAAATTTATTTGATTTAAAGATAATTATCATTTTTATTACGCCCTTTCTGTTGGCAGTACTTGATTATTTCTGGTAGAGATCGCTCTGTAGCGATAAGGCCGCCTATTGTTACCTTATTACTTCTGTATACCTTTTTCTGTTTTGATTGTTATATGTGGTGTTCAATAAAGAGTTATTGTATTGTATTGTATTTCATTTTCATGCGATATTTACGCATGTGCCATATTTCAAGTCGATCAGATCACCATCAACCCAACATCAGCTCATTTGTCCAAAGCGGCGCTGACCTAGAAGATGCCTGGAAAGCGGAAACCAGTTCGCCCTTAATTGACTTGGCATCGTTCCGTTGAGCAGGAGATGAGTCTGCTGGGGATGGGACGGGACCCAAACTATCCAAGATCTGAGTCGTTGTAGAGAACTGATACGAGTCCTATTATCCTACCCTTACACCCCACCTCAGCTGACGGTATTAGGATATAAAGAAGAGAGAAGACTCACCATCAGTGCCGACGGTGGCAGCCAGGGTCTCCCCGTATAGCGGCGGGCGTTGCCGGGAGCGAGCTTGCTGCAAGGCCCTGACAGCACTCTTGGACATCATATGCACTATGTACAAGGGGGAGTCGGCCTGGGAACGAAACGCGATGAGATTAGATATATGTAAGTAAATAAATGGGCATGAGTAGGTATTTGCTGCAATAGAATACGTGGCATTTTGTTTTGGAACTATCAAATACAAAACACAAGTATTTTTGCATATACTATTTAGTTTTATAGACCGACCAGTTAAATGAGTCCGAAGACTCATTTAACCGGTCAGTTTATAAAAATATTTCCGGAAAGCGTCATATTGGTAAGATGGTTGGACTATTTGGTAAAGAGTAAAGATAGGAAGCCATTGGCTGCGGATAGCACAAAACCACATCCGTGCCATGCTTGGGAAATTCCAGTAAGTTTATGTCTTCCGGTGGATATGATGATGATGACAAATATTATTTCAAAAGTCAGTTCAGTACATTGCGGTAAAAAAAAGCCGTGGTAGCCTAGTGGTTTGACCCGTGGCCTCTCAAGCAGAGGGTCGCGGGTTCGAATCTCGGGCTCGCACCTCTGAGTTTTTCGGAATTTATGTGCGAAATTACATTTGAAATTTACCATGAGCTTTTCGGTGAAGGAAAACATCGTGAGGCAACCGGACCAATCCCAATAAGGCTTAGTTACCATTCCGGGTTGGAAGGTCAGATGATAGTCACTTCTGTAAAAACTAAAACTTGTGCCTACGCCAAATCTTGGGATTAAGTTGTCAAAGCGGACTCCAGGCTCACTGAGCCGTGGCAAATGCCGGGGAGACCCTAGGAAGATGAAGTATATTGCGGTAAAATTAAAAATACGCAGACAATAGGCTATTGCCTTGACTCATAGGGCTCATGCATCTTTCGTAAACCAACTTAAGAAACACTGTTAGTTTTGATAATGATGATCTGACCTGGTTGGCAATGACGCAGGCCCGGTTAACAGCCTCCCCCTCCACCTCCTCGTCTCGCGAGCGCTCGTGCCCCTCGGGCCCCGTCACGCCTGCTGCCAGCAGCTTCTCGGTGTTGCGAGCGATGATGTGCCCGTTTTCGGCATGTACCTGAAAATTTTCGCCAAATTGGCCATTTTTAGGCGGCATGTGGGAGCCGGAGATGAAAGCTTCAAAGAGAGATGGAGCAATTTTTAATTGCTATACACGGATAGATAATTTATTTTTTGTTTCACTGTGAAAATAAAAGGTAAACAGTGCGTTATAATATTAAAACCAGCAATAAAATTATAGTTCCTAGTCATTTAATTGATGTTTCGCGACACCGAGTCACGCGATGCATTTGTTTACATTTTTTTCTGTCACACACCAACCTGCTGAAATATTCCGAAACAATTAAGAGACTTTGTACGTTAGAGCTACAAGTCAAGAAAGAGCGAGAGAGAGGACTTTGGTAGAGGAGCCCGGTGGGAATCGAGTTGTTAGAGCAACAAGCCAAAGCCACTGATACCTATTAGTACAGGGGCCTTACCATGACGTCTTAATGCGATACAAATACAATTCCGAACCAAACTTGGATCGCTCGCTGGCAGATCATACTAGAAGTGTCAATGACAGCTAAAACACAAATTTTAATCGGAATTTAATCGCATAAGAGTATTAAAACGTCATGGTAAGGCCCCAGGTATATCGATAACACTTACTTGAGGCAAAGCCCTCAGTTCAGCACAGGCCTCGATGGCACAGTACAAGTCGTAATCATTCAGCATCCACGCATCCTTGTATGCCATGAACATCTTGAAGGAGTTGACTCCGTACTCCTCGGAGACCAACTTCTCCATGTCCTTGCGGACCGAAGGAGACCACCAGGTCACGCCGACGTGGAGTCCGTAGTCGCAGCAGACCTGCTCGCAATGACAATGACGGTTGGATATTTGTTTTACTGTACCCTTCTATTGCACATCGGTCTTCTCGGCTAATTTCGGCTTCGTAGAGCGTTGTCTCGCTTTAACTTACGTGACACCAATTGTCTCTTTCCAAAGCCGAAGTGTAATCTTTATGGCTGGGTACTGTACATTATAGTATAGTGGGGAGAGGTCATAATAAGCAGATCTCTCTCCAGGCTGTTATGCTTGGAGACTGAAGTCCGCAGGAAGAGTCAGAAATTAAATTATGCATCCGCGTTCAGAAACTTCGTTGGCGCGATGTAAAACAGGTGTACTCGTAGCAACTCGTGCGTTGTAGCAGTTAATGTAGTCGACGACTAGGGTGCGCTAGAATCGCTAGTGTTAAGAATTTAAAACATACCTTCTACTGTACAGTACCTTAGAATAGTATTACCTTGCCATCAGCTTTCTCCCTCCAATTATTGTACGCTTCAATAAGAGACTGGCCCTTCTCTGGCAGCACGAAATCAACTGAAAAGCAAAACAATTCGATACCATCTCATTTTATTTCGAATCACCCATGTGATCTTTATGAAGCTTTTAGGGAGGCCTACGTCGAGCAGTGGACTGCTACAGGTCGGTGATTCTAATACTCACTGACGGTAGTAGTTCCCCCGGCTACCGCCGCCCTGGTGCCCTTATAGAAGTCGTCAGCGGTCTTGGCGCCCATCATCTCCAGCTCGAAGTGGGTGTGGGGGTCGATGCCCCCCGGCATGACCAGCTTGCCGGTGGCGTCGATGGTGCGCGTGCCTCCGGGGATGATGAGGTTGCGGCCCAGCTGTCTGGAAGAAAGAGAAAAATAGTAAGAAAGAGAAAGAATCCCTACTATACCAACCGTTCCAGAGTTCCCACCTGCGGAGGCGATCCTGGCGGTCACCAGAACTCCACTACCAGATCATCGTATCGCACGTTATCGTACTCAAGTATGCAAAGCTTCAGTTCCATCGGTTGAAGATATCCGCTTTAAAATTGAGTCGCAAGACTCCCACTCGGACAAACTTAACATACATACATAAGCATTGCAAGTAAAATACTTTTAAAAAAGTACTAAATATTACAGGGTCCTCGGAATTACAGATGCGTTGTCAGCCTAGAGGAAGATAAAATATCTCATGTGCCAACAGGAGTAGGATCCCCCACGCCGGACCACAGCGGGGCAATCACTGCTGCTTGGCGGCGGGATTATCGAGTAAGATTACCGCTGTCTGTCTGTCTGTCTCTATGTATGCCTAGATCTTTAAAACTACGCAATGGATTTTGATGCGTTTTTTTAATAGATGGAGTGATTCGAGAGGAAGGTTTATATTTATAATAGGCAGACGAAGTCGCGGGCAGAAGCTAGTTTATTATATTATATATTTAAGCATTTACAATGTGACTTTGAACAATGACATATTGTTTAACCTTAAATCCTTGGGGTTTAAGGTATAACATATTGATGTTATGTAAGTAGGTTAAAGTATATAACAATGGGCCATTAAAAGAGACAATACATACATAATTACTAACCTACATACATATAGCCAAGGCTTGCTGAAAGACCACTCGTTTTCTAAAATACGGCATTTAATATTTCAAGGTGACGTCGAATAACTTTCCAACGACTGTATTTGTAATAAATTTTGTCGAAACAAGCTTTTATTGCTGACTGTACTTTTTGTTGACTTTACTCGCATTGTCATCCATTCTACACTTATGTACTAAATTTCAAGGCATTTGAAAACACTGGAAGTAGGCCAAATTTTACCCAAACAACAAACAGGGTAAATAAAAAGCGTGTACGTAATAAAATACTGTGGTTAAATTAATTGAAACGAACTGCACAACTCCTTATAAGTTGTAAATTTAAAAATGTTCCCAATATCCTATACTATAATTAATAACACAAATATTAACATTATCTTCAAATTACACAGTTAATTTATACAGCCATGCATATTGTTAATTTTGTTTAATTTAATACATCCAATAAATAAAATCATTTTATTTCAGACAGAGATCAATAAAGAAATTGTTAGTCACAAATGTTACAATGCCTTATTCTATTGTTAGTTGTTTTATTAGTAACCATAAGTAAGAAGAGTGAATACTTTGGAATTTACACATTTTTAATTTTTTTCGGTATTTTGTAGGCGTTGACCAGACTGTTGGCCAATCAACACCCTTTCTAGATAAATCTTGTTTCTTTAAACAGACGTCAATAAATGAATTAGCTATGAAAGGTATACTAAAAACTGCGTCGGCCAAACGATAGCGCGATCTATCTCGATCTTAGCGACATCTATCGAGAAACATCGGAACTAAAAAGTGTTATGAAAACCGAGGGTAATATTTTTATTTTTACATCTTGATAAGCTGTTATTGGATTTATTCATTTGGTTATATTCGGTGCTGGTGAAGGCTATTGTTGAAGTCACTATAAACAACTAGCTAAGTATATTATTTGTTATCGTATATCGGCATTGAGACTTGATTATTCTTCTAAATTATAGGTAATATTAATAGGGAATTTCTATTTACTGTTCACAATGTACTTATTTGATTGAAGGTAGACAGACAGTCGGACTGACACAGACTTCTAGCAGCATTAAGTCTATGGCATTTGAGTATACCCTAAATATTGCCTTTTACAACACCCACAGGAAAAGTATCCATACTATTCTAGAACCGGACTCTCGGACACAGCATGGTATAATATATTCTAAAAATCCTCCAACTATCTATACATAATAATTTCAAATAAATGTTTGAATCAGGCATTACATTGCAGGGTGTCCGGGACATTAACGGGAAAAGAAAAAAAAAAGAAACGAACCATGCCGTAGTAAGAAAGGGGGAATTACTTCCTCTCCTACGCCGCGCCGGGTCTACGATAGTAGACGAGTACGAGAGGAGACGGAGGGTGACCTCCGCCTTACGAATTTTCGATCCGGTCACGTGTCCTGACGCGAGTTTAACATTTTTTTTGCCATCCCAAAAAAGTGCATAAAGAAGTTTTCACTTCAAAAAAACATTTTCCTTGCTACTCCGCTACCACTTCGTACTAAATACTTAGTGATACTGCGTTACCATTACCATTGCCACGCTTTGTGGCAGCGGAGTAGCAAGGTTAATATTTTTTGTTCAACAATTTCGAACTAAAATATTCAAGTTCGTTTGTCAATCCAGGGTTACCGCGCCCTGTCCTACTTTACACACCCATTGCTTAATTATAACAGCAATTAGTTAAGTGACATTTGATTATGAAGGTGCGAAATTATGACCTTTGACTGCGTGAATGGTTGCTTTAAAACGTTGTAAAGGTGGAAACACATTATTAACACGCGACGCGACCCGATGCAACGAATGTATGCGTCGCGTCGGATGTTCATAGTGTGGTTCTGGTCATAGAAAATAATACAATTTGATTCGACTCAACACGCGTCGCGTTGCATCGGGTCGCGTCGCGTGTTAACAATGTGTTTCCACCTTAAGGCCCACTATTAAAAAAAAGGTTACATTACCCGTCGGTATCTTATAAATCCACCTGTAAACCGAATTTGATGGTTATTGATGGTGGAATGTGTGGGATCTTCGTTCAACAGTGAAAATCCCCAAGTCAGGCAAATTAAACTAACTAAGTTTTCATTTTTATTTTAAGCAACGTTTTAACTACCTATTTGCCAACGAATGCCGTTCTCACAAAACAGTATGTGAAATTTAAGCAACTTTTACAAACGTAACTTAAAAAGACATTCAATTTTCTCGCATATTAACTTTAATGTTGGTGGGAAAAAAACTTTCTCAAACACCCTATTATTGAACTTAACCAAATTAAAAAGCAAATGAACACTTCTCATTTCACACATTCGTTTACAAAAGACATTCAAACTTAGACCGTCTTCTTCACCGTATAAAGTTTATAATGTCTCAACGGTTATACTTAATTAGTAAAGTGTAATAACATCTTCGCATAAACATTGTAGAAAGGTCGTACCCGCGCTGAGTTTTATCAAGCTGTTTTGAGGTCTACAACTTACGTAACTGAGTTGATTATTCTATACGCGCTCAGTACAGGTCGGTGATTACGTAAGTTGCGTAAGCAGTGTTTGATGTTTGTAAACATTAAACTGTGTCGCGATGTCACAGTAGACATTAAAACAGTATCATTATTTATTATTTATTTTATAGTACAGTGATGAACTTCGGAATGTAAATTGTAGATTATTGTAAGACTCCTCTCATCCACTCAAGGTTGACTGGAAGAGATCCCGTAAAGGGATTAGTTCGCATTTGCACATGTATTGTAATGTTTGTGAATTGTTTTTTTTTTTTTTTGTGCAACAAAGATTCAAGCAGCCATTTTTTTTTAATTGATATGTTAAGGACTTACTGCTTATCAGCTGTCATGTGGCCGCCGAGAGACTGAGTAAAATGTTTTTATTTTTATAGAGGTAAAATAAATATTTGAAACTTTTTTCTGTAGCTAAGGATGGTTATTCCTATCAATAAAAATGTTCAGAACTATATATTTTGTTTATGGTTATTTTTTATTTTTATCTATGTACAAAATTCATGGATTGTCATTACTATTAAAAATGTCTCAATAAAACTGGTGTTCTATAAGCACATAATATTTAATTTAATGTTACCGTACGCCTAATCCCATAGTATTTAAAGCCACGGCCATATACGCGGCTGCGTCGGTAACAAAAAAATCACAAAGCACTTTTAAAATAATCATTCATTCCCAATTCTCTTTACAATACAAACTCGACAAGAATCTACGGCGATTGCCTTCATATTGACCACATATATATTCCACATATATTCGAATTGTCACTTGCCACCGACAAATGTCGACTTAGTAAAATAGGGGCCTGTTTTAACCTTTATAAGTACGTGTGAGTGACAAATGAATTATTATGTATATTTTGCTTCTTACTCTAGCGCCATCTATCGGTAACATCTGGCAACTTTTATACTGTCTTACTGCGCACCTGCGCACTGTGGCTTTATCTCGACTCGTACAAGATGATATCAAATCGCAATGTTTTCTGTTTTTACATTCCCACTCGATTTCGTTGAAGGGAATTTTGCTTTCGAAAAATTCTTGCGCTTTCGTGGTACATTAAGAATAGGTGTTATTATTTGAACGGGCATTACAAAGAGCGTATGTGCCTACGTTATGGAATTAGCTTAACATATGTGTATGTAGCTACCGATCTTTAAATATTTTTTCTTTACATGTAGGTAGATTAGCTGTATTCGCTATGTAATTTTCCGTGATATAATCTAACTTAATATTATAGATGCGAAAGTATGGATGGTGTTTGTTTGTTACTCAATCACGCCAGAACGGCCCAACGAATCTGGATGAAATTCGGCACATAGACAGAGAAAGTCTGGAATAGCAGATAGGTTACTTTTTATACCTGAAAATTCTCAAAAGGTGGTTTATGTAACAATATTTGAAAAAAAAAAAAAAATGGTACGGGGGCGAAGCCACGGGTAATAGTTAGTCAAATATAAAAAGTCATTCTAATTAAAAAACACGGGTAGCACTCTGGGAGTGCCGGCCGAAGTGAAAATAAAACACACACACACGCACATTCGCGCAAAAAAAAAAAAAAAAACACGGGATTTGAACAGCGGTCACCTGAGAGAACACACAGTTATTCCAATTCCACACCTTATACCGCTAGGCCAAACGCACATACGGTAAAGCGACGAAATCAACGTACACTTCAAAAATCGAACGCGACTCTAGCTTTATTCATATTTCAAAATAGGTAAGCTCTTAGAGGATCCTGATATCCTGGTATATAAACTCTCCCTCTGTCTTACGCCTGACGCGAGTTTAACATTTTTTACCCATCCCATAAAGCGCTCAACGCCGCTAAAGAAGTTTTTAACTTTTCACTTCAAAAATCATGATTTTATTATTACTGAACTACGATCCCTTATCCTTATATAATAATTTTATTCACTAACGGCTGATTAATGACTAATATAAGTACAAAGTAATGATTGATACGGTTCTGTTACTAGCTATTACTCTATTAGCATGTTTACATGTATTGTTCCCAATTAACTATAGTAATCATAATCCCTACTAATATAAAATGTAACTGTCTGTCAGTTACGCTTTCACGCCTAAACCACTGCACCGATTTTAATGAAATTTGGTACAGAGATAGTTTCAGTCCCGGGGAAGGACATGGGATAGTTTTTATCCCAGAACAACGCACAGTTCCCGCGGGATAGCGATAAGCGAGACGCAGAAGGAGTCGCGGGCAAATGCTAGTATGCCCATATTTAAACAGATTGTTGAAGGGCTAGCCTTAGTTACATCACGTTCGGATCAAGGCGATCGAATCCCACACTGCCCACAAGTGGTCAGGTCACCGCCCACATTTTTACTGCAATTGCTATATGATAATGGAACGATCTTAGAAATCACTGACACGGTTTTTATGCGAACGGTGTTTTCTTTTGTTTCATTGTAAAACGTTTATTTCATCATCATCATCATAACAGCCTACGACGTCCACTGTTGGACATAGGCCTCCCCCATTTGTCGAGTAATCAGTAAATAAACAATCCTTCCTGGGAGTAAAGACAAAACATAGAATGTATCAGTTGCTTCTCTTCCCGCGGAGATGGTAAAAGCCCATCGTGGGAATGGGCGAAAATCTTAGGAATCATGTTATAGGTGATGCGGCTAGCAACCCATCACTATTTTGATTCCCCTTACGGGGTAGACAGAGCCTAAGGTAACAAGACCTAAAGGCCACGTCTAGCATGATTGATTGTTGGTCCGTAAAGTAACACCTAAATAATATCATCGCCATCATCATCATCAGCCTGGAGACGTCCACTGTTGAACAAAGGCCTCCCCCTTAGCACACCATACTGAACGACAACTCGCCACCTGCATCCACCGGTTTCCCGCAACTTTTACGATGTCGTCAGTCCACCTAGTGGGAGGCCTGCCAACACTGCGTCTTCCGGTTCGCGGTAGGCACTCGAGAACTTTTTCCCCCAACGGTTGAATAAATACAGTAAACCTAAATACCTACCTAAAAATACCTACTGTATACCTAAATAATACACAGTAGGTATTTTTAAAGACAAAAAAGTTTTCATCAAAACCTTTCAATCATGCTTTTTTTAATTTAAATTAAATTTTCTAAAAATGGACATGATAACCGCAACCAATGGTGTGAAATTAAATTCGACACGGGATGAAAAAACGCGACACACTTCAGGTAGCCTTTTTTTGCTATTTCGCTTATATTTTTAGGATAAGATACCCATTCGAAGGGATCTTGGTTGGATAAGAGCAACAGAGGTCCTTAAATACGACGCTTTTTAGAGTACCATAATTAAAAAGGCAAAAACTGAACCCTTAAAGTTTCCCCACGGGTTCTATCTGTCCGCGGCTTGGCCCAGAGACCCTTAGTACAATGATTTTTTTTAAGTAGAAAGCTTTAGTTTGGATGTATGTAATAACACGGCGATAAAGTGGTAGCAGAATGCAGGTTGAAATCAGGTGTGAAAGGCAATACCAGTCCCCACCACTTCTAATGGATATTTTTTTTTCTTTTTATAAGTATCTTGGAACAATTGACACCAATTGACCTAGCCCCAAACTAAGCTAAGCTTGTAATATGGGCACTAGACAACGGATAAACATACTTATATAGATAAATACGTACTTACATACATGTTAAACATCCAAGACTCGAGAACAAACATTCGTATTTTCATACAAATATCTGCCCCGACCGGGGATCGAACCCGGGACCTCAAGCTTCATAGTCAGGTTCTCTAACCACTAGGCCATTCGGTCCGAGTCAATGATATTACATATAAACTGGGAGTAGATACCTATGTCACTAACGCGCCCGAGTTGAAGATTAAAATAATTACGACGAATTAATAATTATTACGAATAAATGAGTATGAGTATGAGTATGATTCATAAATGACCCAATTGTCTCATTTACCTCAAACAAGCCACAGTATGAGTAGTCCGTGACAGTCAATGTGACAGTTGACAGAGGGAACGTTTTTGAAACGCAATTTACTAGGAACGTAACATATCTATACTATGAAATATCATTGGTCTGAGTCTTTTTTGTTTTAAATGTTTTTTTTTCTAAATTACGAGACAAAATTTTGACACAGGCCGATTGCAGTTCCGTTACTCTACCAGACACTGGCCATATGCAAATTCGAACGACAATTCCAAATTCAAACCGAATTCGACGTGTTGATTTAGATGCGTGGAGCGCGCCGGAAGCGCTAATGCGGTAACGAGCTAGCATCCGCACGCCGTATCGGGCTGGCGTACTGGCCAGTATGCGCCTATGCGGTCTTGTTTGTTTTTAAATCAACAGACAATGGTTTTTTTATTTTGTGCCAGTGTCAGATGAAGAAGGTCAGAGTTAGGTGTTTTACGTTGTATCATGCCAGGCTCTATTTCTTTTCTCTAAAAAATAAAAGTATCTAATCAGCCAGCATGTGATCAAATCGTAAGTACATAAATAAGTTGTTGCATTTGAATGCGGAACGTCAGAAACATAAAATCCAGTTTACGTGAATAATCCGCGCGTCAGAGTTCAACCGGCACAACTATGGCTTCTTTTTGAAGTGTTAGGAATCTGGATCAGATTTTAGCTTAACTATAATATTTACATAAAATATGAGTATAACAACATGATCGTTAACAACGGGTTGAGTTTCTAATCCTTTAGTGGATAAAAACTTAATAATACAAGGTCTCTCAGTATTTTTATTTTTCCGGAATATTTTAGCAGAAACCTTTGCTAATAGCGAACACTTTGACGTACGTTAAAAAAAGAAAGATTCATTAAGTTCGCTTAACTTTACTTGGGATTGGGAATGAAATAAGTTTTTTAGCAAACCCATTTAACAGAAATCTAACCCCACCGTAAAACACCGTTAACGCAGCTAACTAGACAAAAGAACTTTCTATAATAGAAGCGATACGCACAATAGAACTAAAGCACAATAAAAAGTTTAAAAAACTTCACACCCGCATAGTTATTATGAGGTCAATAGATGTAGCCTCAAAACACCGCTTTTCGTTGAAGCAATAGAAAAAAAAAAACAATTGGTACAGTTTAATTGGATTGCATGGGTAAATCAAATCAGTGAGTCAGCGAGTTAATATATTTATTAGGCCCCTATATATCGTCATATCTAATTTATTTGAAGAACGGATCGCTTTTTAACTGGCGATGTTGACGTGTGTAAAATATAGCTATTAGTCACCGAAATACAGGGTTCCGTGCTATCTCTTCGGAGCACAACGGACAAACGCAAAATGTACACTACACGCAAAACTGATAAAAACAAGAATGAGCAAAATGTACGGTCGCCCAAATCAGTGGTCTACCACTTTTCATCCAACTTCCTATCAAATGAAAATGTCGCTAAAGTCGAACTTTCAAGTTGACAGCCTGTCTTATCGACGTTATATATTGTGACGTGCAAAGGAATTTTAACCTTAGGGTGGTAGACCACATATTTGGCTGATGGTACATAACGCGTATTGCAACAAACGCAAAATGTACAAAAGCAAAAAGTCCGAATGGCGTTGTTCGTTAGTCTGCCACGCCACAGGCAGCGAACTAATTAATATATGTACCACTACGGTGGTTCGGAACCCACTTTTCGAGTCCGACCCGCGCTTGGCCATTATTTATAGTTCAAAGTAACAAAGCTAGCCTTATTCATACATTACAAACGTTAGTTCAATACACTTTATTAAACTGAACTAGACGACAATAAACTAAACAGAAAATATGTCTGCTATTTTAGGGTTGAATGTTATGCTAAATTTATTAGCATTATCAATTTCATTTTTATATTTGACGCGAGACATTAATCTTTGTTATGTTATGGAGAAACATTAAAGTAACTGACGTAATGTGACCATAAAAATAACATGCCTTATGTGGTTGACAATAGCGTCTGGAAAAGATTCTATATTTCGTCCTGCAGGTTTAGGCTCTGTCTACCCCGTAAGGGATAAAGACGTAATATATGTATGTATCTATGTACGGCAGTTACCAGTGTACTTATCTATCGTTATAAATCATGTACAGCAAGTATATATGTTTGTGAGAATGTATGTATGGATTTTTGTTACTATTTCACGCCAGAACAGCTGCACAGAACTGGATGAAACAGACTATAGTCTGGAATAACGTATAGGCTACTTTTTATCCCGTAAAATAGTGCAACTCCTCCGGGATAGCGATAAACAAACTATTTGTAGGCGAAGTCGCGGACAACTGCTTCTTCTTAAACTTAAGAGCTTAGGCTCTTGTCGGTGGAGCAATTTCCATGTGGTCCTTCCCAGGGCCTTTTCTTTGACTTCCTGATACGACACGACTTCTATCCTCTCTTCTAGGGAAGCGGAAGAAGAAGGCCTAGAAGAACATTTATGGACCAGGACAACTGCTAGTGTTTCATATTTCTGCTTCTCATTCAATTCAAAGTTCAATGACTTGATATTCGACCAAAGGAGACCCGAACTCATAAATACACCAAAATAAATGAGTAATTCGTAGTCCGGAAACCAAAACAAGCAATCATAGTAATTCTTAGTCGTTTACCCACTTCGCGAACTCGGCGATTTAGATCGACCGATAAAGAATGCGTGCGCGCGGAAATAGGTACGGTTTTGACAAATTATTCTTTGCCGTTCTGAGGCCTTACCATGACTTCCTAAATCCGACTCAGTTCAAGTCTTAGCTGTCACTTTTAGTATGTATCTGACAGCGAGCGAACCTAAACTAAATCGCATTAAGACGTCATGGTAAGGCCCCTGTTTTGGGTTTTTTGACGTGATAACGTCTTATGAATCGATGAACGCCGGCTGCACTCACGAAAAAGCACGACTCATTGTCACGTTCCGCGTGACGTCAGTCTGCAAGCGAGAGCGCGGAACAAGCGATAGAGAGGCTCGATCTCCTCGCGTGACGTCAGAGCTAGCAGTTCGATGTTTCTTTATGATGTTATCACGTAAAAATATCGTCCGTAAACCGACTTTACAGAATTACAGACAATCGGTTTTTTTGCTTCCATGCTGGTCTGGCCGAAGAAATTGAAGAAAATCTTACATACATACATACATACATATCGTCACGCCTCTTTCCCACAGGGGTAGGCAGAGACTACTTTGTTCCACTTGCTACGATCCTGACATACCTTTTTCGCTTCATCCACATTCATCAATCTCTTCATACATGCTCGTCGGTTTCGGGTACTCTTGACCTGGCCTTTTTCCAAAACGTCCCCAATTTGATCATGAAACTTCCGCCTAGGCCTTCCCCTCCCAACTCACCCATTCACACGCCCCATATAAATCAGTTTAGTTAATCTTGTTTCATCCATCCTCTCTACGTGACCAAACCAACCCGAAAACCAGAAAATCTTAGGAATCATGTTATAGGCGATGTGGCTGTGGCTACCCATCACTATTTTGGTTCCCCATGGAAGTCAAAGCTGCAAAGTTAAGTTTGTCTGTCGCTAGTGACGTAACCCTGCGTGCTGTCACGCGACACTGTCACGAAGCTCGATATAAATCTAACGTGCCGTGTTTATCGATGATTCGGTCGACGCGAATTTCGTTCGCTGCGTACGGAGGTTTTTCACGATGTCATGGTTGGCTGACGGAAAATTGTGCCCATTTTTAAATTGTGATTGTGAGGCGTTGAGAACCTTTTGGCTCCCGGAAATAATATTAGAGACCGTCTGTTTAACATATAGGTATACTAGCTGTTTAGTCCGCGACTTCATCTGCAAATAATTCGTTTATCGCTATCCCGCGGGAACTGCGTAATTTTCCGGTATAAAAAGTAGCCTATGTGTAATTCCAGACCATAATTTATCTTTGTTTCAAATTTCATTCAGATCCGTTAAGCCGTTGTGGCGTGAAAGAGTAACAAACATCCATCCTCACAAACTTTCGCGTTTATTAATTAGTAGGATTTATCTATACTTTACATAATGTGTGTAGGTATGTATAACTTTTTATTGTACAAAAAACGATAAATTTACAGGTAACAAGAAAAGCAGATGTACAGAGGCGAATTCATCCCTTAAAGGGATCTCTTCCAGTTAACCTTCGAACGATTGACAGGACAACAGAAACCGTATGAGTAGACATAATAAAAGAAGCTATAGAACAATGACCCTAAATATAAGCCAAATAAATAATTATCTTTAATAGTTTTAATCATGCGAAAAAAAAACTCAGGTTTCTCGGTCTCCATCGATCTGTTTGCTATTTCTTCACTCATCGTGATGAAATTTTACAAGATACTTTGGACATTAAGGAATAAATTGCATACTTCCCACAAGATAACGATAAACGGATTCTTCGCGAAGTCGCGGGCAACAGCTAGTATTTATACAACATACTAACTCAAATATTTATCCCTTACGGGGTAAACAAAGTCTAAGGTAACAGGACCTAAAGGTCATGTTTAGCAGGATTCGAAGGGGGAAACAAAATAGTATACTATTCGCAAAAATAACGGTGTAGGTATTTCTTACAATAGAATTTACACGCATCGCATGTCAACTGCACATAACTAGTGTAACTGCATATAAATTGCATAACGTTGATTAGATAATATGGGTGAAACTGTTACTATTACTTAATCAATGAGTTTGATCTCGATTGTAGTACGGTGAGTGTAGTAAATTCCATGCTCTAATTGCATTAACAATAAAAATTCAAGATAAAGCTTACAGTTTAAGTCGTCGCAATTACGTTATTGTTGACTAGCTTCTGCCCGCGTCTTCGTCTGCGTAAAAGACTTAGGAACTGATGTTGATAGTACATTCCGCAATAAGTATTTACGGTGCGACTCTAGGCAGCTAGGACCACATGTTTATCGTTATCCCCCGGGAACTATTCCGGGATAAAAAGTAGTTCTAGGGTACCAGCTATCTTCGTTCCAAATTCTATCCGAATCCGTCCAGTCGTTTCAGCGTGAAAAAGGAACAAACTCACTCACATGGTCACAAACTTTCGCATCACTATCATCACTACATAGTATGAAACAAAGTCGCTTTCTCTGTCCCTATGTCCCTTTGTATGCTTAAATCTTTAAAACTACGCAACGGATTTTGATGCTGTTTTTTTTTAATAGATAGAGTGAATCAAGAGGAAGGTTTATATTATATGTATAACATATGCATAATATACCGTGCGAAGCCGGGGCGGGTCGCTTGTTTAAAATATTAGTAGGATGTCAAGTCAAATATAATGAAAACAGTTTGTTGCCGTTTATAAACCTTCTTGAATCACTCTATCTATAAAAAAACCGCATTAAAATCCGTTGCGTATAGTTATAAAGATCTAAGCATACATTAGGGACAGACAGATAGCGTTAAATGACTTTGTTTTATACTACGTAGTGTAACAGTAACGGATATACACAGAAATGGTCACGGTTCACGCTTGGCAGACAAAATGGTATAGATGTTGTACTTAACGCTACCTACGTTAATGAAGTTAAACTGTATGGAGCTGATGTGCTGTGCATTACACCTTAACTCTAGCAGTAGGGCTGGCAATGAACAACTTGTCTAGTATTTAATATAGTTTTTCTTTAACCGTTTATTTCACAATGAATATATACATACAGCCTTATTCATAAAAAATCCTTAATTGAGGTTTGATCGGTTCATTAGTTAACAGACTGATTAAGCTTATTTGACAGTTGTTAAAAAGTATGATTCATAAACGCTTGCTAGCAGTCTGTTAACTAAAATGAGCTGTTGATGGATGGATTAGACGTGTTATGTTGGCCACCTTGACAAATCATAGACCAAAAATGGAGTTTTAGTGAATTAAAAAAAAGAAATTGACAGCAGTGGCAGCTAATTAGCGGGAAAACAGCGAATTAACATGACAGACGAGGCAGTGTGGATCTAGTTTCCTTTACCTTTCCCGAAGGGGATAAAAACTTAAAACAAAGAAAACTGTCTTGCGTATGGTTTTGCTCTTGCCAAAATCAGCTGTTCACATTTGTGGCGGCCATTTTGTGAGTTAGCAGATAGATAAAGGAAGGAGGGTCTACGGTCCGCTAACTTTCGGAAGACTTAACAGACCCTTGAAGGACTGATTAGCGTTAATTGACGTTTATGAATCATGTTTTTTTGCATCGGTCCTATAGCGAGCTTATAGCGAGCCTCTAACTTTTTATGAATAAGGCTGATATACTTTAAGATCGTCTTTTTGTATTTTTGAAGTGAAAACTTCTTTAGCGTTTTTGCGGCGTTGAGCAGTTGAGCACTCTTTGGGGTGGGTAAAAAAAATTAAACTCGCGTCAGGCGTAAGACGGAGGGAGAGTTTAAGTACCAGGATATCAGATCCTCTAAGAGCTTATTTTGAAATACGAATGAATCGCGTTCGATTTTTTAAGTGTTTTTTTGTTGAGTCGTGGAGCAAAAGTACTAGGGGCATCAGCACATTGTTAGAGGTCTGTCAATATAGATATAATACGTACATTTTATTTTTGTAACCGGCCAGTACGGTACGCGTCTTGAACGTCATGGAGGTAACAACATGAAAATCTAATCCAAGCTGCTGTTTTCACTTCTGCCGGCACTTCCGGAGTGCTACCCGTCGCTTTTTTCATTTTTATTACTTTAACAAACTGAGTCTTGAATTGAGTACACTACGCGGTAGACCTCGACAAAGACCTTAGTGTAAGATTTTGTGGCAACAAACTTCTTAAATTACTGCGATTAACTGGCGATATTTCGATGCAGTCTATCGGCGTAGAAAATATGACTGGGTTTGTTGCCGTTACTTGCCTCTGTGCCGTTGCCAATTTGTCCATAGCAATTTAGACATTTAGGCGAACATTCCAGAAAGTTCCAGATGTTTTTTGTTGGGTTCAGATAATTGTAGAAAAATGTGGAGAGCCCCGATACTTTGTGGATGAACTTTGTAAGCGACAAAGGGCCCTGCAAAACTAAACTAATCATGGGGGACTACACAAGAGCGATATAATAGACAAACTTTAATTAAAACGTTGCACTGGCAACCCTGCGTTAAACAATGAACACGTCACTAATTAGAGCGGGCAGGTGTTTGACCCGCAGAGCCGAGAAAATAGCGAAGCGCGAGCCACACTTTGTACACATACATACAAACATACAAAAATCACCATAGTAACACTTATTTTTCATGATTGTTTTTCTTTTATTTCCTACACGTAACAAAGTCAAAAAGTAATTAGAAATTTCATTTTCTGATTTTTATCAAAACACACTATAAACATTAACTATCCATATCGATAAGAGTTTCAATGATTCACGGTTAAGTTCATTCGAAATATTATAGACGGGATGTGAACCGCGATTACCTTTATTGAGCTCCCGATATTTCGACGCAGTTGCATGCATCATGATCACAGGTAGACTGAAGAAATTTTCTGGTGGATGTTATTGCTCAATAAAGGTAATCCCGGTTCATCTAATCAGCCCACATCCACCCACTGCTGAGTAAAGGCCTCTTCATTTTCACGCCACTTTGCCCGGTCCTGTGCCAGTCTCATCCACAGTTTTCCAGCTGAATTCCAGATGTCATCTGACCAACGGGCTGGTGGTCTGCCCACTGACCTTCGACCCAGTCTTGGCCACCACTCTGTGACCGCCTTCGACCATCTGTCGTCGTTCCGTCTTGCCAAGTGCCCTGCCCATCGCCACTTTAGCTGTGTAATCCCGGTTCATATCCCGTTTATAATATTTCGAATATCCATATCGACGATAATAGCTGCTTGCTCAAACTTAATCAACCCTTTTGACCTTCGGCTAGAGCGCAGTAATCACCAATTTCGGCTTGGCTCTATTTTATCTCATAGGAATTGTATGATGTTTCCTTTCTATTAGGTTGTTCTATGGCTACTAGCCAGGAACAATGAAGACGTCACTAATTGGAGCGGACAGGTGATTGACCCGCATTGTGTAGGCGGGAACACGCATGGGAACGCCGACACTACTATTGTAGAGAAGAGAAACTGCAATGTTTTACGCAAAGCGAGAGTAGTTGGAGTTTACATCGTCAGGCTACTTAGTATGATGTTGATGTTGACATTCGTTTTCTAATAGTGCATTTTCAAGATAATGTGGGAGATGCGTAAAAATTTGGGCGACTCGGGGCAGCACCTCCTGATAATTCGTGTTCCCCATTTAATTTCTACACGGTACACGAGATTATCGGACTTCCAGACCAAGAGTTTGTGAGACTAGCTTTTACTTTGGATTGGAACATTAATTGTTTTGTTAGAAAATTTATTATAATAATTTTACCAATAGAATCAAGGTACACTATTGATCATCACTGACTGAGCCACAATCAAGTGTTTTGTATTACCAATTTGAAGGCAGCCTGTGTATAAATTAAGCCGAATTTACATAATGCAACTAATTTCGTGCAACTAGCATTACATTGCTCGGCCGACAACCTAACGCTTCAAAAGTGATTAAGGCGCTGTCAACAGCAAATGACCTTCAGCAGCGCCACTCTTCGCACATACGGTTCGCGTGCCTGTGAGTGAAAGAGAAGAAACTATTCCAGCAGCTTGGCGCGCGTCTAAAATCTTGCAAATAAGACACAAATAAGAAGAAATAAAAAAAAGTATGGATTATTTGTGAAATATGAATATGACTCGTTAGTCGTGTAGGTATGAATATGTTGGCTTCATGTTTTTAATTGCAGACCCATACGTCGAAAAAATATAGACATAGAACCGTTTAATGATGATTATAAGACCAATCCTTGCAATTATTTTCTATCGAGCCGATTTTGCTCAATTATGTACCGAGTCCGTCTAGCGTGTTTGAAATATGACGAAAATTATCAATATAATTTTTTTGGATTTTTTTAGTGTGTAGTTTTTCTTAAAAAAGTGCTTAAATAACATCAATTTCAACAAAATTAGGTGTTGTCAGCCTCTTAATCAAACGCCGCAGTGTAAAGCTAGTTGCACGAAATTAGTTGCATAATGTAAATTCGGCTTTAGATGAGATTTTTGTCTTTCTGGCCAGTCAATAAACGAGGAAAGTAAAGCAACGAAATAAAAACGAAAATGGGATTTATATGGCTATTTAAATGTAGCCAATTAAAATACGGAAACTGTTTCAAATTTCCCAATCAGTTGTAAAATTTGTTTAGGGTACAATACGTCTTCTGTTACTAAACTCTTTTACTAGGGTCATGAAAGTAAGGTCAAAAACCCCTGTGGGTTTATTTAATACTAGCTGTTGCCGGCGACTTCGCGTAGAATTAAATAAAGCTGATACAAACATAAATCACGTCTTTCTTACGGGGTAGACAAAGCCTAAAGTAAAAAGACCTAGGCCACGTTTAGCACGATTATGGGTATAGGTGGGGGAATCAATATAGTGATGGGTTGCTAGCCGCATCGCCTATATATAACATGATTCCTAAGATACTTTCCCATTCCCTAATACTTACAAAATAATGTGGCTTTCTGGTGGTAAAAGAATTTTCAAAATCGGTTCAGGTTCGCTCGCTGTCGCTGATCCGTACTAAAAATGACTGCTAAAACTTAAACTGAGTCGGAATTGAATCGCATTAAGGCGTCATGGTAAGCTAGGGTTGCCATAATTGTTGAGAACTGATACGGGACTTATTGAATTGATAGTGACCGAGCGGGCGAGCGAGCGCCCCGCACCGCCCCTTCACCTCTCCTCGCAACCTCGCGCCCCCGCGCGTCTCTCGCCTGCCGTCGGCTTCGAGCCTTTAGTACGTGTATATAGAAATATTGAAAAAACGGGACAAAAACGGGACAAGTAAAAATACGGGACGTGATACTTAAATACGGTGACAGTCCCGTATATACGGGACGTATGGCAACCTTATAAGGCCTCTGTTCTCGGTGACGGCTTGGTTACGGCGGTGGTGGACCAACAGCCAAAAGCTTTCTCAGAAAAGTCTGTCCAAACGTGACCATGCTCTGTGACCGCGTATAATCAGAATCAAAGCCTTCGATCGATGGGTCTGACGTAGATTCTATTTAGATAAAGCCATCGGTAAGCTTATCGGCGAGTTGAGTGCGCTGGATTACGGAGCTTTAAGCATTATTTTTTATCTACTTCACTAAATGATTGGAAACTATACTCACGAGCAAAAATATCAGGTCACGTTTCATACAATTTTCTTCGGAAGTAACCCGCTATTTTTTCTCGACAGTGTATAAAGCGGAAAAGTTGTAGGGTGGTTTATGGAGTTTAAAAAGTAATTAACTACCATTTTTATGGTATAGTTTAGAGAAAAGATAACATAACTTATATGTAGATCTGAAAATTTTACGTCACAACAGTTTTTTTAAAACTAAACTTAAAAACCGGCCAAGTGCGAGTCGGACTCGCGCACGAAGGGTTCCGTACCAGAAATTAGCCTTCTTGCTATTACGGTTCATGAGATACAGCAAATAACGCCAACAACTACTCTGTTGTATGGGAGATTATTATTATTTTGATTTTAGTATTTGTTGTTATAGCGGCAACAGAAATACACAATCTGTGAAAATTTCGGTTCTTGACATACAGCCTGCTGACAGACGGACGAACGGACAGCGAAGTCTTAGTAATAGGGTCCCGTTACGGAACCCTAAAACGGAACCCTTGTAGATTCATCATGTTTTATTTATTTTAATGAGTGGAGTAATTTTTACCTGCAGTGATTTTGTAATTCAAGTTTTAGGTTATTTTTAAGTTCCGACTGCTTTTTTTAAGTATTTGTCACAGTAATGTAAAGTGGATGACAACGCAAGTACAGTTAACAAAAAAAAATAGATATACAGTCAGCAAAAACCTTGTATTAAAATTACATTTTTGGCAGAAATTTATTTACTTCAGAGGTACGGAACCCTAAAAAAAAACAAAAAATATTCAAATGCTCAATAATAGTCATGTGACACAATTTAATAGCTTCATTTACATCGTTAACACACGTACAAAAAGTCAATAATTACAGTTGTGTCATTTCACTTTCGTTTTTAAGCGAGTTAGCATGTCACGCGATCTAACTTATGTATGGAAGTGTTAACGGAAGCCGGTTTTAACATTGTAAATTAAAGTGAACGTTCTGTTATACAGGGTGATAGACGACTTCCGCAAGGGTGTTCTGACTTCTGAGTCAGCAACGGGTCAAAATAAATTGGAATTTTCCTAAACCAGATTTTTAACAGACGTCGTGTTCAGCGCCAATTTGACCTCTTACTATATTTTTTGAAAGGAACATCGTCATTATTTTTGAAGTGAAAACTTCTTTAGCGGCGTTGGGCACTTTTTGGGATGGGTAAAAAAGCCAAGTCCAAGCCAAGAGCTTATTTTGAAATACGAATGAAGCTAGTCTCGTTGGATTTTTGAAGTGTACGATAATTTGGGTTAGTATCATTTCGTCTAAAACGCAACTGGTACTAGTGGTAAAGTGATTTTTGCACTTTTTAAAGACACACGTGGGCATCGTTACGCTGGCATTGACAACAACGTACTGAGAAAAAAGAGCTCCACTTTGATCAAAGTGGAGCTCATTTGGCTCGGACATTTTCGGGCGCGCGACTGTTTCTACAGTTATTGTTTATCAAAGCCAGGACCTCTAGCTTCATAGTCAGGGTCACTAACCACTAGGCTATCCGGTCGTGATGGGTACAAACACTGCAAGTTAGCAAAAGTATTGTAAAAAGATGCGCTAACTGGTGGTCACCCGTATGAGAAAGCAAGCGTAACTTAGTTCCGTCGTCCGGTAGTTTAATCAATCCAACACCCACGATAAATAAAACTATGCAAATAGTAAACATGAGCGTGTGAAGAAAAAGCTGGTTTCATGCTTCACTTTGTATGTTCGGTACTTTCCATTTCATTAGTATAAAATAGCTTTTGCCTGCGACTCCGTCTGCGCAGAACTTGCTTATCGCTATCCCACCCCAAGGGAACTATGCAATTTTCCGGGATAAAAACTATCTTATGTCCTTCACCGGGACTAACTGTCTCTGCACCAGATTTGAATAAAATATTAAAGTCATCATCACTTTATATATCACTTTTCTGAAACTAGGTACCGACATATTCATCACTCGATACTTCTTCTTATTTATGGCGTTTCAAGTCGTTATAGTGACGACAACTTCGTCGATGTCAAAGTAAAAAAAAAAATATAGTTATTCAAAAATCTTGTGACAAAATGTCGGCAACTTTGTACGGTAACATGGTCAAAAGACCCCCCTCCCCCCTATCGGGCTCTTAGCCAACGGTCAATGATATCCCTCAGAAACTGGAAATCATTAGCCGTTGCCTAGGGTGCACCGGACCAAGCACGGTCTTCCCCCGGACGGAACCAAAAACGACCCGCAGCTCTTGATCACACGTGGAGTGGAGGTAACCCGACTCGAACCCCCACATGATACCAGTAGGCTTATTATCTAACTCGCTCGCAATTGCCATCGTGTTCATTTTGACAGTTCATGTATGGGCTGACAATTGGCATCGGAATCAGCTAGCTGTCACATTCATACAAGAACTGTCAAAATGAACACGATGGCGATTGCGAGCGAGTTACGTAATAAGCCTGCCGATCGACTTTACAATATCAAGTCTAACAGAGTTTTCTCTACATAGTAAGAACGATCATTACGTTTCTCCTATTCCCTTTCGTCGTACAGTCACAAAAACGATCTCGTGCCAGTCGTTATGAATAAACTAATTAACGAACCAGTAATTAAGTAAAAAGTGGACGTGTGATCGCCACCTGTCACGCAGTGCTTCGGAATGAGCTGTTTAAGATTGAATCATGTTATGGGTCCCGTACATGAGAGTAGGGCGTTACCATGACGTCTTAATGCGGTGCAATTCCGATCCAGTTTAGGTTCGCTCGCTGTCAGATCCATACTAAAAATGACAGCTAAAACCTGAACTGAGTCTGAATTCAATCGCATTAAGACATCATTGTAAGGCACCAGAAAAGAAAATGACAATCCACAAGGTTTCTAAAGATAGTAAGCATTATTCTTAAATATGTCAAGCTAGCTGTTGCCCGCAGCTAGCTGCGAAAGTATGGATGGATAGATGGATGGATGGATGGATGTTTGTTTGTTACTCAATCACGCTATAACGGCCCAACGGATCTGGATGAAATTCGGCACATAGATAGAGAAAAGTCTGGAATAGCACATAGGCTACTTTTTATCCCGGAAAATTGCGTAGTTCCCGTGGGATAACGATAAACGAATTCTTTGCGGACGAAGTCGCTGGCAACAGCTAGTACATATATAAATCACGTTTAAATCCCTTACGGGGTAGACAGAGCCTAAATTGACAACACCTAAAGGTCACGTTAGGCATGATTGTGAATGTAGTGGAAAGGGGAATCAAAATAATGATGGGTTGCTAGCCGCATCGCCTATGACATGATTTCTAAGATTTTCGCGCACTCCCTCGACGGGCTTTTCCTTCTGAGAGAAGCAGCTGATACATTCTATGTTATTTCTTTGCTCCCAGATTAATATACAGCGTTAATGACCGTCTCTGAGTGTCGTTTAACTTACTTGATGACGCCGTCTTCGATGTAGACGTCAGCGTCTTCCATTCCGTCATCGTTGACCACGCGACCATTTTTGATCAGCAGTCGGTTCTGGGAGCTCTGGAACAATCAATAATAAAAAATAAATAATAATAAATCATTAAGTATCATCATTGTAGCTACGTCTAGGATTTTAGGATTCCGTACTCAAAGGGTAAAAACGAGACCCATTATTAACAATCCACTGTTCGTCTTTCGTCTTTCACCAGGCTGTATCTCATGAACCTAGCTAGACAGTTGAAATTTTCACAGATAATGTATTCTGTTGCCGCCATAACAACAAATACATACTTACTAAAAACAGAATATTTTTGTCTGTCTGTGTGACCTCACACTGCTTACATTTTGCTTAGGAGGCGGCTCTCCTAACACTTGATTTAATATTAAAATCGTCGGTTATAGTCAATGTTATTGCTAAAGTAACTTAGTGCAACTCAAACTTAATAGTGTATATTACTGTACTAGCTTCTGCCCGCGACTTCGTCCGCGTAAAGACATGATTTACATATGCATGTATGTTAGTATTACTAACCCATTCGGAAATGTCACATTTAATAGCTCATTAGATTGTGATTTATGTCTCTGGGTGTGGATGGATTCATTCATAATTACTGCTACGAATATCTTGAACACTTGTCACTAAATTAGCCCACCCTAAAGACTTTTTCAAATCCTTCGTTTTTCCCTTTAATCCTACTATTTCATAACAATATTCCTTCCGCCAATTGCTCATCAAATTCTTCGACAAAATAAACGTTTAGCAACTCTCATAATGTTTATCAATAAGAAGACATTCCATTCCCTTGCAGTGACTGAACATCAATTTCAGTTTCAAGATATTGCAAACCTAATAGATAAGACAGCTTTTTTACTCAACAGCTATAAATATGAGGTTGTCGCATTGAAGTATTTTATACAACACATTCACCAAACCGGTTCTACGCCTTTGTCACTAAACATGTCCAAAGGTTACTGCAGTACACAACAATAGCATTCAGTAAAACAAGTACTAAAAGCAAATTCACTGTAAAGTTAAACCTTTAGTTATAGTTGGAACTTGGAAAGAAACTGGCAGGTTTGCGACAAAAGAAAAAACAGAAATCGAGAATTCAAATAAAGAACTCACTTTGATATTAATCCCAGACACAGACGACTTGTCGTTAGCACCGTCGATTGTCATTTTTGAAAATAGAACGCGTCAAAATGGCCGTAAAGTTAACTTTTTAATTCGCGACCGGACTATGGCGACCGCGCCGCCACACGCGCGACTGAAACTGAAATTGTGAAGCCTAAAATAGAAGGTGCCCGTTCCCCTCGGTTTTAACTTTACGTGTGTGAAGTAGAAAGTGATAAATAGCTATCGATAAAGAGAGATACCAACATAATCGCGGCTATCTTGATCTTGCGTCGAACTATCTTGCGAGCTGGTTGCTATTTATTAATAGTCGATGACAATGAATTTTCTGCAATGTCAGGTGACGGATTGTTCAAAGCTTTTCGTTCTAGAAATAACAAGCACAGTTTAGATAAATAATTCAATATGAAAGCATTTCTTTACGTTTACTACAGTCTGGCAAAAAAGTGTAGAAATTAAGTGGCAATACAGTAGTGTCGTCCCGTTTTCTTATACCAATAGAAGAAAGGGACGTCACTACAGTATTGCCACTTTTTAATTTCTACTCTTTTTCGCCAGACTGTAATTTCTTCATTTATTTCTTTTTCATCGTTTTTCATAAGAGATTCGTGAATCAATGAGGGTTTTCTGGCTAAAATATCGGCGAGAAGTCCAGTTGACATTTCTGTCACGTTCAGGTTTACTGACGTCAATCGGACCTCTCCATAAGTACAAAAAATTCTAGCGATATTTTTGTCGGAAAACCCTCATTGAATGTCGACACACGTCAATCCATCCTAACGGGTAAAAGTGATCCGAAGCGTAGCATACAACATTGTTTCTATAACGGAAACATAATGCCATAATAGCGATGTAAAAGAAAATATCATGCCACTGGCATTACATGCTTCGTGCCACGGCCTCGGATCCAGAAAAACAAGACCGGGGAAAAGCGCGCGAAAACTTTCATCGGTCTTATTAAATCATAGACAAGTACCACAGATTATCTATAAATGTTATTGTTGCGGCATTACACAAGAAACTATGGAATAATTGCGTGAGAGAATTTTCTTTGTAGTTTTGAGTTCACTGGCTTGATGCTTGATTTGCACCTACGGGTTAACAGCTTGCCCACGCCTTCGTAGAAATGTATTTTGCGAGCTCGTTTAGTTCTGAAGTTTATTTGAATATGCTATTTTGGTTTAACAACCAACGAAATTATGTCTGCGGTTATTTCCATAGAGGATTAGTGAAGATTAGAACCAACTTCGGAGATTCATTCAGTGTTTTCTTTTGGCGCATTAAAGTAAATACCATTAGGAGGGTTTATTTCATCATGAACGCCAAATAAATAATTAAGAAGTACTTCACAACCGCGTCGAATATATTTTCTGCTTGTGTGAAAGAAATTTTGCTTATTATTTAAATTTTTATTATGTTCTCCAACCATTCAAAAACCCCTTCTACATATTAGCTTTTCACTTCACGCATCAAACACTACATGCATTTTCCTTGCATTCTACATCTTTGCATGGAACTTGTCCCTTTACGTTTTATGTGCTTGATTAAAAAAAAAACATTAACAAAAGAAAGATGAATTCATTACAAAATCTCTGCACCGCGGTGCAAAAGAAAACAAACATGGCGTCAACTTGTCTTTCGTAATCCAAACACCGATACAATATTGGTTTAGCTAAAAGCCCGCCTGCCGTTTCAGCTTTCGCTTTCTGACACATTAGGGGTCCTTGGATGACATTGATCCCTTACGAAACATATTAGATGTCGAATGAAGAGTCCCCGATACAGCAGGTACTAGACAAGAGAAGGGTAAGGATTCTTGAATTGTGTTTCATCATCGCACACACACGAAAAATGGTA
Organism: Pandemis heparana; assembly: GCA_963854515.1. Lineage (NCBI taxonomy): Eukaryota > Metazoa > Arthropoda > Insecta > Lepidoptera > Tortricidae > Pandemis > Pandemis heparana. Next base: position 6,888,209 of record OY978030.1, on the reverse strand, counting down.
GAAAATACAGTATAGACAACAGCACGTCTAGCACGACAGCGCACAAAAGTCGCGTCGCGCGCGAGATAGATTGCCCGTCCCTTTCTTACTGTTCGTTCTAGAAAGAGACGGGTAATCTATCTCGCGCGCGACGCGACTCTTGTGCGCTGTCGTGCTAGACGTGCTGGGGCGTTACCGTGACGTCTTAATGCGATACAATGCAGTTTAGGTTCGCTCGCTGTCAGATCCATACTAAAAATGACAGCTAAAACCTGAACTGGACCCTAGTTTCACATAAGCTACTTTTTATCCCGGAAAATTTCATAGTTCCCGCAGGCTAGCGATAAACAAATAAAGGCCGTAGCTGCCTAATATGTCTAATTCTACGCAGACGAAGTCGCGGGCAGAAGCTAGTACATATCTAACTTAATATTATAAATGCGAAAGTATGGATGGATGGATGGATGTTTGTTTGTTACTTAATCACGCCAGAACGGCCCAACGGATCTGGATGAAATTCGACACATAGATAGAGAAAAGTCTGGAATAGCACATAGGCTACTTTTTATCCCGGAAAATTGCGTAATTCCCGCGGGATAGCGATAAACGAATTCTTTGCAGACGAAGTCGCTGGCAACAGCTAGTAATAAAATATGTAGATTACAGATGTGGTCACGTCAAGAGTACCCGAAACCGACGAGCATGTATGAAGAGATTGATGAATGTGGATGAAGCGAAGGTATGTCAGGATCGTAGCAAGTGGAACAAAGTAGTCTCTGCCTACCCCTGTGGGAAAGAGGCGTGACGGTATGTATGTATGTAGATTCCAACACTGGCTGGAAGTAGCCAGACCACGGCATTCTACAGTTGATGATAATGTATTAATGTAGTTTGCAGCAAGGTCGTAGGACACAAAAGCTGTGCGAGCACAATACTTGAATTAAATGTCCAGGGGCCTTACCATGACGTCTTAGTGCCATTCAATTCCGATACAGTTTAGGTTCGCTCGCTGTCAGATCCATACTAAAAATGAAATGTAACCACTATGCGGTGTAGTGTGTCAGACCAAAAAAAAAAGCTAAGACGGAGTTCTACGAATGGCTGGTTTAAACTACGCCTTGCCTACACTTTGCCGTTCGTAGGACTAAGTATTGACTTGTTATTTGGTTTGAGTGTGGTGTGGGTTAGAAAAAACGCTCGCCGCGCCGCTCGTCGCGTGTAGACGCGTATGGGTATGTATTTGAGCGGTTTAATTTTCATTTAACAAAAATCATGACTCACAAAGAGCTTAGTTAATACATACAAATAAGCATTCTAGGAATTGTTGTAAGAACTCGATTCGTAAAATTGTACGTTGTGTTCAATAATGAATAATTGTGTGAACTGAAAGTCGAGAAGGAAAAAATGTAAACAATGTAAAGAACTTAACAATGAATCCTTATAATCAAATGAATGTAGAATCAATAAATTGTAGCGTTACTCGTTAGAAGAAAAAAATGGTAAGATATATGTTACACCTCAGATGAATATCTTATTAGCTTTTCATTTGTTCGATTTTCGGCGTCAACCAATTTCTCTAAAGTCTGAAGATATACCAAAATCATAAAAACCAACTCAGTACTTTCATAATCAAGAGTATATTATATATGTATATATGTATAAGTGCCGGCACGTAAGTCTAACGATGACGAGTCACGTGGAGGCGATCTGCGCACCCACGGATACCGTATTTTATACTTCTGCGCATACAAGGTCAGATTAGACTTACGTGCCGGAACTTATACTTCATATCATAGATATCCTAATTTTTTTGTTGAGCGATTTTAATAAACGAGCTAATTACGTAGGCAATTACACATAGATTTCTCTTTGAAGGTTTCTTTCTAACCAGACTTTTACTCTATAACCAGTAGCACCGCCATCTACAAGATATACTGCCAATAAACGATTTTAATGTACATCGTTTAAAAAGCAGATCTATTATTAATCATTAACCTGCATTTATAGGCATGCATAATATAAACGGCAAGTCAGTGAACTTTAAGATTGATGTCGCGGTAAACCAAAGGAAAATTAAGAAAGATTTAATGGGACGGCTCACGTTTTTCGGAGCAGCTACAAAAGGCCTACGGGTAATTCAGCGTTTTTTCGGCGTTTTTCTTTCGTCATTTTCTTCTCAGCATATACCATTAAAAGAGATGATGCTGAGACTTAACTTTTTATGATAACGAAGCACAGTATGGATGCTGCATTTAGCTTGTCCAAAGTTGTTGCGGCTTGTCCTGAGAGGATAATAATCATGGGACGACAATGACGCATGAGCCGAGCGGTCGAAACGCTTGAATATTGTATTGACCCCTCCCACGTGAAGTTCTGAGTCGCGTAGTACGGTTCTACAAGGTGTATCAGGTTTTTTCTAGAACATTCCAGCAGGACGTTCGGTTAGTTTGACTGGAACAGGAACACCCCTACAAAGACATATGTATGTATGTAAATTTTTCGATTCAAAATTTATTCCCGCCTTTGGCGCGGTTCGCTGTGAAATCGATGCATGGAAACATTTGTCAACTACGAGTATGATTAAAAAATCCTGAAAAAAATGTACAGGGACCTTACCATGACATCTTAGTGCGATTCAGAATACGTTCGCTCGCTGTCAGATTCATACTAACAAAGACAGCTACAACTTGAACTGAGTCGGAATTAGGACATCATGGTAAGGCCCCTGAGCTAAGTATTTAGTCAGACTGACCCAATCACCTGTTAAATTGTTAATACAAACATACATACACATCGTCACGCCTCTTTCCCACAGGGGTAGGCAGATAATACTTTGTTGCACTTGCTACGATCCTGACATACCTCTTTCGCTTCATCCACATTCATCAATCTCTTCATACATGCTCGTCGGTTTCGGGTACTCTTGACCTGGCGTTTTTCCAAAACGTCCCCAATTTGTTCATGGAACGTCCGCCTAGGCCTTTCCTTCCCAACGCACCCATTCACACTCCCCATATAAATCTGTTTAGTTAATCTTCTTTCATATTTGGGATTAAATTTAAGCGACCATTATAATTTAGAGATCCTGACATCATGAAGACTCCGTCGGTCGACCTTGTGTGTGAATGAACGGAGCTGGTGGAATAAGGTTGGTTTTCAAATTGATATTTGCATGCTAGTGTTTAGTAGATAAGTATACCAAACATGTATAGCAGAATAAGCTCTCAAATTAATAATTTGACCAACTATTGTAATGTACTTATTCTAAGCAAATAAAGATTATTATTATTATTATTATCTCTCAAGAATTACTCACTCTGTCACTTATCGTATCTCCACGGAGATCTGCCAAAATGTTATCAATGCACCATACTCGTACAAGTTTTATGATCGCAAATCCATGATTAGATAAAACAGCGGTATATCTTTACTGCTCGTTATTAGCTTTACAACATTACGTTTTGGCATTAACCTATTCTAGTCAAAATAAGATTTTATGGTCAAGAATACCTCCAACAAGCGTGTATGAAGAGACTGATAAAGGATAAAGCGAAAAAGGTATGTCAGGATCGTAGCAAGTGGAACTAAGTAGAATCTATCTCCTATGGAAATGAGGTGTGACGGCGTGTAGGTTAGGTAAGTATTAGATTTCATCATCATCATCAGCCTGAAGACGTCCACTGTTGAACAAAGGCATCCCCCTTAGCACACCATAACAAACGACAACTCGCCACCTGCATCCATACACGTATGAGATTTATTTCAACCTAAAACTGCGCAATTTTAGGAATGTAAAGAAACATTAGTGATCATACACAGCAGATCCTGTCACTGACCCTTTTCAGAGTCTCAAATTGACTCTCGATAATAACCCCTTGTTAGGTATACACACATGTTATGGACGCCAATTTAAGGAACCCTATCCTACAGGCTCTGTTTTCGGCGCGAAAAGAAGTTTGCTTTGCTTCTACTCAGCCATTGCGATGTTTCATCTCTTTCAGTCTTACGCGCAAGAGTGGGATAGTCATTCGTGTCTTCCAGTATTAACGCATAAGGTATCACGTCCCCACTTTTCTTTAACTTCCACCAAAAGTTATGACATGATTTCTGAAGGTCAAACGATCCTAGACTTTTTTCAACCATGGGTGTGGTCACAAAGCCAAATACAATCTTATCTAAGCGTATTGTGAGAATGAGGTCAGTGTAGCGTATGTGTGTCTGTGTGAGTGTGTGTATGTGGATGTTTGTTTATTTACTTAACACTTAAGATCTTCAAGATGTTTCGGTTAGAAGTCTCCACTGATGACAAATGGCTATGTCGTCATCCAAAAACAGCGGACAGTTAGCGGCGAAAATTTTGAATGATGGACAGCACCTTGGACTAAATAGAGGGAAGATAAACGAGTAAGTGGTTACTTGATGGTAAGCAGTCACTGCCAATACTGCGAACGAATTGCAGATGAGTTTCCAGCCTAATAATCTCATGCCATTTCACCAGCCTTCCTACTCTTCATGCAGTAAGTACGGCTGCTTGCAGGATTAGCGAGTAAGATCCGGAAAGACCCTGCGCAAGATTTTAATCCCAGGAGTTTGGCAAAAGGCAAAGCGAGACCAGTTTTAATAACACCTTGCCGTGTGCAGTGGCGAACAATCCCCACTGGGATTAGATGGGATTGGGACCCAGCGGGAAGGTGACGCAACAATTTGCAGGCGCTGCCTACCCTGGCGACTACTGTACACCCTAGGCACGGGGATGCCTAGGGTTATGTGGGACTCCTCCCCGAAGGGAATACTCAAACTAAAAACTCTCTTGTGTTGCCTCAATCCGGTGTGATGGGGACGCAGTGGGATGCCACTAGGGTTCACCACAAATGCTCCCCCAAGCCCGCGAAGCTTCCGCCAGGACCGCGACAAGAAAGGGAGGGCCCGTACGCTGGGCCCGTCTTCCCTTAGACGATGAGACCGTGCAATGCAGGTAGGTAATGCCACTAATGCACACCCTAGCTAGGCAGTGTGCATACACTACACGCACACAAGTGCAACCAACAAGAGCTGTACACACGTAGTCTTGGTCTGGAGTGGCAGCATTTAGGATTAATACATATAAACAAGGAAACAATTTTAATAGGCGCCCCGCCAATGCCAATTGTTACGCATTGCGGCACTATTGTATTCGTCCATATGCGGATACTTTTGGGAAAAAACATTTTTGACTAACTGCAAATCAAACTAATCTAACCTAAAAATTTCATTTTTAATAAGCTATTTTGCTGACTGTTTTGTGTTAATTGTACTTGCATTATCTATCCTGCATAGTTATGTATACCAAATTTCCCTGCCGTTGTAGAGAACCTTGCAGAGGCGACACGATCCTGTCGACATATTGACTTTAAATTTGGTATACTATACACCTACTTACCTATATTTTGGCTAACAATAAAACAAGTGGGTAAGACAGATTGTTTTAAAAAAGAAAAATTATTAACTTAATTATGTCCAAGCTTATCTTAACGGTCAATACAGCTTGTTTTAACTGATAAATTATGTAAATAAAGATACAAATAAATAAATATTATAATACAGACAGATAGAAGAGTCCAACCAATACAATTCACAGCATGATTAATTTCATGTTAACTTTCATATCCAGACTACTATTTGCGGCCATTATTTCGCGATGACGTCACACCCCTTCAACGTCCCCTATTGCGTGTAGCACAAGGGGGCTATTCTGTGGCGTCTCAACCACCTCAAATTACAATAATTATTCTAAAAACTTGAGTGTAAAAGAGCAGTTTGCATACTTACTTCTTTTAACGATAACTAAAATCTAACCTACTCAAAGACTAACATTAACTTGAACAGATGACATTCCATTTTCATAATGTTACTATGCATGTACAGCCATTACGTTTCCGTTATTGCTAAGTTAGTAGAAAACTTAGTTTAAATCATTAACGACCACTAGCTATTAAAATAAGTTTGCATATTTCCTGGCAAAAGTGGGTCATATTGTTTATGAGCAGTGCTAATGACACTAAACCTTAATTGCTTGACCAATTTCTAAGTATATCCCTTGCAGTATATCAAATGAGAATTGACAAGCATGCGCTGTCACTCTATTAGTGGAAGCGCGTTTAATTTACAGTTGGAATGATCCAGAATTTGACATGACTGAAAGCCTCACTTGAATCTTTCATTTACATGTGTATTAGGCTTTGTACCATCAGCCAAATATGTGGTCAACCCCCCTAAGGTTAAAATTCCTTTGTACGTCACAATATATAACGTCGATAAGACAGGCTGTCAACTTGAAAGTTCGACTTTAGCGACATTTTCATTTGATAGGAAGTTGGATGAAAAGTGGTAGACCACTTATTTGGGCGACCGTACCTTACAGAGTAGACGGAGCCTGGGCTGACAACTCCTAAAGGTCATGTTTAGCATTATTATGGGCGTATAGGTGAGTATCATCAACTTCCTTAGTTGGGACCAAAAGTGATGGGTTGCTAGCCGCATCGCCTACATGATTCCTAAGGTTTTCGCCCATTCCCTCGATGCGATGCGAGGCTATTATGATCTCCGCGGGAAGAGAAACAGTTGGTACATTAGTTTTTTCTTTGCTCCCAGCCCAGACCAGCATGGAAGTAATCTTCATTTGCTGGACATCAATTTAAGTATTAACATAAGCATAAATAATAACAGAGTAGACCGGAATCTCTTTTGACCGCGTCCAAAACGTCGCCATTTATATACCTACTTCCCCCCTCACGTCGTTACACCCCTCTGTCGTCCAGGCGTGTTGCTAGGTTTGCTTACCTGTTAAATATTACTTACGTCTAAAGATAATATCGCTAAAATATAAGTTTTAAATTACTTTAAAATCATTATTTTATTCTAGTTTTACAAAATATGACATTTATAAATCATTAGGTGCGTTTCCAAGATGAACAAGGCGACGCCGGCCGTGACAGTCTGACTTGAGTAGCCGCTTAGCGGGTACTCTAATATCGTGACCTTGAGTTTCCGTTCTACTATGTTCTTATTTTTTCTTGTGATATTAACACGATCCACTCTCGCCGGTTTCCCACCATGCACTCGTACGAATTATGATTAGATTGTATCAGAATGACAGTATAACTGCAACTCCTGCGCAAGTGTTTCGTAACAACCCACCAATACCAGCATCCGAGAATAGTCAACAGCAACGAGTCTGGATCTCGGTTAACGCATACGTAAATCATTATTTACGATGTAATAGTTATTGGAAAGGGGAGGCGTCCCCCCGTGTCGAGAATAGAAGCGGTTTGTTTCCGTTTCAATATGTTTGATGAAGGGATCTAATGAAATGAAGCCGAGCCCGAAGATTAAGTTTGACTTTTTTATACATACATACATACATACATATCGTCACGCCTCTTTCCCACAGGGGTAGGCAGAGACTACTTTGTTCCACTTGCTACGATCCTGACATACCTCTTTCGCTTCATCCACATTCATCAATCTCTTCATACATGCTCGTCGGTTTCGGGTACTCTTGACCTGGCCTTTTTCCAAAACGTCCCCAATTTTATTGTTTTTTTTTATTTTTATTTTTTTTACTTTTTATCTAACGGATTATTGTTATCATCCTCTGATAACTTTTACAGCTTACCAGAGATAGACTCTAATAGAAAGAGGGCAGTCGGACGGGCAGTTCAGTAAGGAAATAAAGTAAAGTCAAAACTTACAATAGACGCCCTAAATAGCGGGCACAAAGAAGCACCTATAGGAAATGTTCTAAAAGAGTTACTTTGGGTTTTTGAGACTCGATAAGTGAGTGATGTGTCATTTATAGGTTGACAGGTTAAATGACTCCTTGCTCGCACGGCACTGGGGCGCGGTAGGACGACAAAGGGGACCGAGAGAGGTGCGGGAGGTGCGCCTGCCGCCCGCAGCTTTCTCGGCCTCCTTTGTCGTCCCACCCCGCGCAGGGGCACCGCGCCGGCGAAGACTCATTCAAGCGGTCAGTCTATAGTCCTACATACAATTCTCCACTCCCATGCAAAAAAAAGAAAAAAACCGTGACAGTATTTATTATTGGTTGGTGAGGCAAGGGCCCCGTTTCTCGAAGCTTATTAGACTAATAATATTAGTGTTTTGTTTCATTCTTTCGTTTAATTTACGAGACAAAACACTAATATTATTAGTCTAATAAGCTTCGAGAAACGGGGCCAAGATGTTAGAGGAGGCTTTTAGCAACAGGCACACTGAGCTCAGAGATTCTGTAAGCTCAGGGTAACAGGCTATGATGATGATTGATGAGTGAAACAAGGTAATAAAGCGCCTGTGTAATAAATAATAATAATAAACCCCCTAACAATAATCCACTGGGGTAAAAATATTTTTTTAGAAATTGGAGTAATTTTTTAAAAATATTTTCTATAGGAACGGTAGTATTAACTGTATAAGTCCTATAGATATAGAAAATATAAAAAAAAATATACTCCATTTTTTTTTCATATTTTTTTTTAGCTTCTATAGCTATGGTTACAAACCGGGTACGGTTACATAAGACGGGATGTAATGTACTTTAATGGTTTGTGTCTGTGAGTGATATCGTGAATTACAAAATCAGACACATTTTGGCTGCATCGCGGTACTTGAGGCAGTAACGTTCGCACTGACTAATTCAAGGCCAGTTTTATTAACGAATCTGCCTAAACACGTGTTTTATATTCAGTTTATTGCTCATAAGAAGCATAAGAAGATTCATTAACCTCTAGACGACCATGATAATGAATTGTACTAGGAATCTAATCTAACTAATATTATAAATGCAAAAGTATGGATGGATGGATGTTTGTTTGTTACTCAATCACGCCAGAACGGCCCAACGGATCTGGATGAAATTCGGCACATAGATAGAGAAAAGTCAGGAATAGCACATAGGCTACTTTTTATCCCGGAAAATTGGGTAGTTCCCGCGGGATAGGGATATACGAATTCTTTGCAGACGAAGTCGCTGGCAACAGCTAGTTTTGTAATAAACGAACATAATATCTGCTTAAGAAAAGGAAACAAGATGGACTGATGACCACCAGGTCCACACAGTATCCAACTGACCACAGTTTGCTGGATAGATAAATTAATTAACCGTTGTTGCCCAGGGTGCAATTCTTCCCCTGGCTTAGCGGGTGGTAAATTGCTAATTACGACCCGGGGCGACGCTCTCAAGAGTGTAGCTCAGTGATGTCCGTTAATGTTCGTTTTATGCAGAATTCATTATGTCGTTTGACGAGGCCATGAGCGTTACGAACGCATTATATGAGTCGTATGAACTGACTAGCCTGTTGCCAGCGACTTCGTCTGCAAAAAAATTCGTTTATCGCTATCCCGCGGGAATTTTCCGGGATAAAAAGTAGCCTATGTGCTATTCCAGACTTTTCTCTATCTATGTGCCGAATTTCATCCAGATTCGTTGGGCCGTTCTGGCGTGATTGAGTAACAAACAAACATCCATCTATCCATCCATCCATACTTTCGCATTTATAATATTAGTTAGATAGCATAATCCGAAGCGTGCAATGAAATGAGATGTACAATTGTCACAGTTGCCCGGCTAGCACTAGAGCGCGCGAGATATACCCGTCTCTTTCTAGAACGAACAGTAAGATAAAGACGGACAATCTAACTCGCGCGCGACGCGACTATAATGCTGTGATATCTGAGTGACTTGACTAATGAACGTCTGAATTTGCAATTTTTATTGGACGGAGAATCGTAAGTAAGACGTGTTTGAGTCAAAAACTCCTCTCTATGAGGGCTGTAGGCTTATTGTCTAACTCGCTCGCAATCGCCATCGTGTTCATATTGACAGTTCTTGTATGAATGTGACAGCTAGCTGATTCCGATGCCAATTGTCAGCCCATACAAGAACTGTCAAAATGAACACGATGGCGATTGCGAGCGAGTTTTTTTTTTTTTTTTTTAACTGGCTATGAGGACTTTTAGCCAATGTCAAAGTTAAGTTAGGGAAACTGTTATTTAATATGATAGGAGGTTGTCAGGTTAACGGTTAACGGGTTAAATTTAGGGTAGGAAAGGATTGGAGTTGGAGTTAAATATATACTTAAATGTAGTAAAAATATATAGTAACATGAAGATTATACTTTAATATTGTTATTTTCTATGTAAGATGCTAATATGTTATACCTATACGTCGCGAGTATTGAGATATAGTAAACAGATAATGGAGGTGGGAAAAGGAATCGAAATGGACTGGAGTTGAGAGAAAAGATCGGTGTGATCGTAAAGCGGACAGGAAAAAAAGATATGGTTTAAATCTCCATATTCTCCGCAGGTGCACGTTGGGTCATCTATTATTCTAAACTTGTTTAAATGTGCTGGAGTACACACGTGACCCAAACGGATCCTGCAAAGAACAGAAGTGGTCCTTTTGGATAAAATTACCTTATGGAACCAAGGTTTATATGGAATAAAATCTTGCGTCTATTCCATTTTTCGTATAAAAATGCGAGCGAGTTAGACAATAAGCCTACTGATTGTGTTTGGCATAACAATTCGTAGAATACTGTACAGTATTGGAAATGAACTACAAAAGTAGAAAGTAAAGTAAAGGCCCGGGCACGGCTACGCGCGACTGTCGGACGACGAAGCGGCGAGCGTTTCTAAGGTTCCAAGTTGGTGTCTGTCTGTCTGTCAAGGAAGTCCACAGGAACGCCGGAATCAAGTCGAAATTAATATGAAATTGCCGTGTTTGGGTGTTAACAGGAAGATCATAAGAAAATTCGACGAACAAATAAGGTTGAAAATTTATGATACAGAAAAACGTTGATAATCTAAACTTGTATTGTAAGACTCCCTGCACACGTTAACGTAGAATTACAAAGAATTTGTAATGAAATAAAAAAAATGAAATGAAGATGTAATTTTTTATATTTTTCAAGCAATGAATAGTGAAAATATCGCTCCGCCTATTGCGCATAGTCGTACTCGGGCCTTAAGAGAAAATGCGTTTATGGCTTGACGAATGACTAGTAGAAAGACAAACATACACACACATACACTTAAGTGCCTAGTAAAAGTAGAGTTAAAACGTGTTGTCACTTGTTATAGCTTTAAGAGCAATTGGAAAGCGCAAGGTAAGGCACAAAGCTATTGGAAAATTCGAAGTTCGTATCAATCCGTCCCTTTCGCTCTCGTATTAATGCCCATTAGTGAGAATGGCGCCATACGAACTCTGAATTTCGGAGAGTAATAGGTATAGGCCTGTTATATTCGGGTACAAAAATTATTATTACGATTTGAGCTCAAAGACAGATAGATTTCCCGGAAAATTTTATACGTAAATACCTACGAATGTCGATATCGATAAAAACAGCACTAGTTGAACTGTGGCATGGTACCTAACATGGTGCATGATCTGTCAAACTACTTATCGCAAGCGTAGTTCGCTTAGCTTTGAACCCGAGTATTGTTTACAAACTTGTTTTTTTAGTATTGTTTAGTCATTTAATTAGTCATTGAACTCATGCTCGTTAATCGTCATCATCATCATACCTATCGTCTTCCAGAAGCGGAGCGTAGCGAAGACGTTGAATTGACCAATCATCATCTCAGTTCCAACCTATCTACCTATTATGTACCTACACCTCCCTCTGCTGACCCATCGCATGAAGAACAAATGTACCTACATTATCAATCAATATCCTATTCGATAACAATAGGTTCTTAACTGACAGTATCGACAAAATCTTCAAGTTCAATCTTCCCTCCTTTTCCCACCTCTCACGGGTCACACCCGGCCTTTCGCAGTCAAGGACAAAACACCGGCCGGCAATAAAACCTAATTGAATTTAGAACAAAAAATCCACCGATCCTATTGGACAATCGTCTCGTACTCTCACTACTCCTATCTAGATGGGGGGACTCGCAAATTAACAAAGATACAGTAACACACTTCTTTTAGATGTTAAATCCGTATCCCACTGCGCATGTCACGTTCGTATAGATGTAAGTACCTACTTATAGACGAATAGGCATATTTTGGGGTCAAGAACCGACAGACTTGCGAAATGGGAGACGAAAGATTTTTCTTAACTATTAATTCATAGTAAATATCAAGGAAACTACAGAACTGGGTATAAGTACCTATGTATTCAGATTCAACTGCCAATACACATAATTAAAAAGTGTAAAATTACCTTCATTGCTTAAAAATAATCAAGGTATCGTGTAGGTAGTTTATTGAATAAAATTTGACTCGCTGATAAGAATGACAGGTCGCACGTTGAAATACCTAAGCGTTTGTAACAAACAATTGATAAATTAACATTTTAAACAGTGAAAAGCCGGTGGTTACTGCTATTTATAGGTAGCATTTTCGCAACCCGTCAACCTAATTTTGCTGCAATTAGGTCAGCTCTAAAATGTTATTTAAGTTTGCTAACAACGAAAAAATAAACCGGTCCACTAACTAATAGTTATAAGGTGTTTTAACTATTTAATTTAGTAAAAAAAACCGTCGAAATTTGAATGATTTTTATCGAATGCGATCAAAAACAACAGGTGTACGCTTACCTGCAAATGTATGGGGACTTTTTTTACCGGTGCGCTGGCCATTTTACCACAAATTCACTCACTGCACTTACACAAAAGTTTATTTATAAATCGCGTGTAGGCGAGATTGAAGTCAAATGATGCGTTTTAATGTAATACTCGTCGTACTCGCTATCGGCACACAAAACGCCTACTGATTAAAAATTTTCATTGAGCTTACTACATCCCTACCATTGCGCGTGCGTAGTAAAGTCGTTGGTGGGATGCAAAACAAACGGTTGGTCCGCTCATTCTTATAATTTGCTAGTCGTTCGCGCTATGCCCACTAGATGGCGCTGTAAAAATACATATTAAATAGACTACTTTTCATTGACTTCTTGTCTTATTAATCATGATGTAATGAAATAAAGTTAACATACGGTATGTGCGTATCGATATTTACAGTTGAATAAGATAATCGAGTTGGCTCTTCGAGAACTCAGTAGCGACGCAGTCAAGTAGCAAATGCTGGTAAAAGAACACAGATGGCGCTGTTTTCAACGTTTTAAAAGATCATTACTTCGCGGGATAAGGTTCCGACCAAAACATTCAATCGACCAACCATGAGACGGGCGCTACAGACTTTCGCGCCCGTTTTATCATAAAGTGTTAAAAAATATATATTTTTAATTTATGGAATATTTAGTTACTGTGAAGTGCAGTGCCTGAAGTGTTAGACCACCGATGCCCTCATTACACCTAAAACCAGGAATAACAGTAAGAAAATATTTTCCAGCCTTTTATAAATAGACAATTGTACATTGTAGACTATCTCTTCGTATTGAACGAATGTTTCTCAAATATTAGAACGTAAAAACCCTTGGATCTATTTTTCAGTATTGCTTTATATTTAGATCAGTATAAATAAATTATGCGCGATGATTCGATGTTTGCGGAATATGAAAAGCTAAGGAACGGGTGTTTCTACGGAATTTATCAGAGTAACTGTGAACTTTCTCTACATAATTAAGTACTACCTTGGATTAAATTCGATGAATATGCCCCAGTGGTCGTCGTATCTAGTTGTGGATACCAATCATAAATGTGAACTTTTTCAATCTGTCAATTCCACTTCACGGTAAAAGAGCCGCACCATTTTTAATTAAATTTGGCAAAGGGAAAATTACAGATTTCCCGCAGAATAGGGACGAAGGAAATCCGCTTTTAAAAAATTGCGGATAAGCGGATAACAACAAGGGTATCTTGAACTAATTATGTACGTATCTAATCTATGTACAGTCGCGGGCATAAATATCGATACAACCACCGACCTTATTGTTTGTGGCATAAAGGTGTGCAGATATTTTTGACGTCTTGGTAACGTACATATATTTATGCCCTTGACTGTACACACCTCTACATAATACATACAGGGTGTATTGGAGTAATATTTTTTTTATTTTCTATAGGAATGGTAGTATTAACTGTAATCATTCTTATAGAAAATTATAAAAAAAATGTACTCCAATTTTTTCAAAAATATTTTTTTTAGCTTCTATAGCTATGGTTATATACCTACCCCAGTGGATTATTGTTAGGGGGTGTCTGATAAACCCTGGATGTATATTCATGAAGGTACCTAAACAATCTTTGAGTATTTAGATGAGAGGAGAATTTAACTAGGAACCTATTAATAGTGACTTTGAAATTACATAATATTGTAGGTAGAGGCACCAACGGCAATAAATTCTTAAATTTAAATAATTTCATGAAAAAAAAAACACCAGTTAGCACTCCGGGAGTGCCGGCAGAAGTGAAAACAGCAGCTTAGGTTACATTTTAATGTTGTATTGTAACCTCCATGACGCTCAAGACGCGTACCGTACTGGCCGCTTACAAAAATAAACGTACGTATTATCCATATTAACAGACCTCTAACAATGTGCTGATGCCCTAGTACTTTTGCTCCACGACTCAACAAAAAGCTTAGGTATTGTTAATTTAATTTGTTATGTAATTTTTGTTTCTTTGTGTACCCGGTCACTGGCAATAAAGTTTTTTTTTTTAAACTTCAAAAATCGAACGCGATTCATTCGTATTTCAAAGTAAGCTCTTAGAGGATCCTGATTTTCGAATTGACGCGTGTGACATTTCATTCGAAATTTACTATTAGTTTCGCGGTCAAGGAAGTTATTGTGAGTCAGGTGACGTGACGTGGGTATGTAATAACTACCTATATGTTCCGTAAAACTACTCAACTATTTTTTATTACGTTTCTTTTTGGGTACGTTCTCTAAAGATGAAACCTAGCTAAGTCGATTCATCGCTCCCAAAACCCCCTGCATACAAAATTTCATGAAAATCGTTAGAGCCGTTTCCGAGATTCAAATTCTCCTAATATTATAAAACATCGGCTACTCTTTATCCCGGAAAATGGCGAGTTCCCGTGGGATAGCGATATACATGTAAAAGATCGTAGCTCTACCTAGAGTCGCAACGTAAATGTCGTAAATACTTATTACAGAATATACTATCAACATCTTAAGTCTAATTCTACGCCAACGAAGTCTAGTATATGTATATAGGAGGCTAGTACTATGAATTATATATTATTATTATTAAATTATTAATGTAATGGTTGACATGCGGATTTTACCTATTTCATTTTACACTTTTTATTTAATTGTCTTTATATTTTTTATAAAACTCCTTGACATAAATATTAGCTAATTTAAATTTAATTTAATGAATACGATACAATTGCATGATTTAAATTAACATATTAAGCAACTATTGACATTTAAATTTTGTATTCCTAGATTTTAGTGATAAATTGTTATTGTGTGCCCTTGCAGGGCGTCATGGACCGACTAATTTATGCTTAACACCTTTTAATATAAATGTACATGACATTACAATCTAATAAATAAATAAATAAATAGTATATATACAAAAATTGCTCGTTTAAAGGTAATAGATAGATTTGAATACAATAATTGACACTGGTAATAAATTTCATCACGCTACCAATTTTGAATGCAATGGTCGTATTGCTCGTCCATTGTATTCTAATCAATATTAAAATGAAATGATGAAAAAATACTCTTCCATATAAGCCGAACTAAAAACTAGTGCCTACGCCAAATCTTGGGATTGGTTGTCAAAGCGGCCAGGCTCACTGAGCCGTGGCAAATGCCGGGAGAAACGCTAGGAACGAACTAAACTACCTACCTTCCTAGTACTATCTACTAGGTTTTTTTGGATTTCAAAGTCGCTTTCTCTGTCCCTATGTCCCTATGATTTAGATTTAGATTTATTTATTCATCAACAAAAATTACATTATATAAAAACATGCATGTCACAAATATAAGTATTTCTGTTGAGATCGTGAAAAATTAATTATAATAAGTGCATAATAAATTATAAACACTAAAACAATAAAATAAAATACAATGTCAAAAATAATAAGTTGTGTAAAAATTTATGTCAATTTTGTAATTCTAATAACATTTGAATGTATGTATGTCCCTATGTCAATTTTATGTAGCTTTTAATATGTTTTTGTTTTTTAATTACTGTGATTGTCATAAATAAACTTTTTCTTTCGTTCTTTCTTTCTTTCTTTCTATGTATGCTTAAATCTTTAAAACTACGCAACGGATTTTGATGCGGTTTTTTTAATAGATAGAGTGAATCAAGAGAAAGGTTTATAATGTATAATAAAATGCATAATATACCGTGTGAAGCCGGGGCGGGTCGCTAGTAATTATATAACAGCATAGTGTGTAATATTAAAAATAGCGATTGAGGGCTCTCCACTTTCTGTCCACTTTCTGCTTTGGTATATAGATATAAGTATTTTGTACTTCTTTTATATTCTATTTGAGTCAAATAAATTGAAATTGAAAAAAAAATTGAAATATAAGTAGATACCATACAATACAAATACACTTTATTGAACACAAATCAGCGATCTCTACTACTCTACCTGTCTACTGTTGAACAAAGCCCTCCTCCTTAGAACACCATAATGAACGACAACTCGCCGGTGTCCTTCCGTTTGACCTAAAAATTATTGTCAAAATGATCATTTGACAAAATTTATAAACCTAAACCGTGAACTTTTTTTAAAAACCTTTATGCGTGGCTCACATTAGGTTAGGTTAGGTTTGTTTTATAACTTTAAAAAAAAGTTTACGGTTTATCAGATATTTAAAGTTTGTCAAATGATCATTTTGTCAATAATTTTTAGGTCATACGTTAGTGAACCCAACTCGCCACCTACATCCACCTGTTTCCAGCAACTTTCACGATGTCGCCGGTCCACCTAGTGGGACTGCCAACACTGCGTCTTCCGCTCCGTGGTCACCACTCGAGAACTTTTGTCCCCCAAGGCCCCCAACGTTTGTCTGTTCTACGAGCGATGTGGCCTGCCCATTGCCACTTCAACATACATACTCTTCGAGCTATGTCGGTGACTAACAACAACCAATAAGAGAAAGAAATAAGTTGGAGACAGTCCCACAAATCAGCACGTGTCGAGCGAGAGTCCCACGTGACCATGACCTTGGTGTTATCACTATTTGTAATTCCCCAAAGCTTATCACTTGACACTGACATGACAGCGGCTCCTGTGGTTACGGAAAGAAACACCGAATGACATACACTTTCTTATGATTAGGTACCATTATCGCTTATCACCGTGAGAAACGTTTTATGAGATATTTTTAAAGCATAGTCAACACAACACGAAAAGCAAAGCTTAAAATTGTGTGACATATAAAAGAAAGAAAGAAAAGGAAGAAGACATGTATTCCTTTTTGCAAGACATATATAACTTACACAAGCTAGAGCATACTTACACACAATTTTATAGAAATTAAACAAAAATCACGGAAATGAAAAATAGATCATCAGTGTTGAGTGTGTTTTCGCTTATTAATTCGTAATATTAGCATTATTAGCCAAGCAGCAGTGCTTGCACTGTTGTGTTCCGGTGTGGAGGGAGAGTAATACAGCCGGGAAAATAACAGGCACAAGAGGCACTTCATCTTAGCCCTCTAGGTTGGTAACACATCTGCAATTCTTCGGTGTTGCGGGTATCCATTGAGCAGTGGTGATCACTTATGATCAGGTGACCCACTTGCTCGTTTACCTTCCTTTTGGTATAAAAAAGCTTAGGGCTCTTCACGGTTTGCCCCTTGCAATCACCAATCATCGTCATCATCATCAGTCTGATGACGTCTACTGTTGAACAAAGGCCTCCCCCTTAGCACACCATAATGAACGACAACTTGCCACCTGCATCCACCGGTTTCCCGTAACTTTCACGATGTTGGCCCGGCTAGTGGGAGGCCTGCCACACTGCGTCTTCCGGTTCGCGGTCGCCACTCGAGAACTTTTCTCCCCCAACGGTTGTCTGTTCTACGAGCGATATGGCCTGCCCATTGCCATTGCCTCTTCAATGTACATACTCGAGCTATGTCGGTGACTCTAGTTCCGTATTCCGGCTTCTGTCGCGCAAAGAAACTCGCCTAAAATAGTCCAATTGTATGTTAACTTATCAGATTATAAGAGCCAATAATATTTGCAACTCTGTATCACAGAATACATCTCGCTCCAATCTATATTAAAAGCTTTAGATGGCGATAACGCAAATGGAATAACAAATCGATGCCTAATCTTATCACTAAGATATCAGCCATTTTATGAAAACAATAATATGAAAATGAGCGTTTTCCAAAAACCGTGTGACGACCGCGGAGGCCGAGAGCGGTGCGGGCGGCAGGCGCACTATCCGCCCGCACCTCTCTCGGTCCCCTTTGTCGTCCTACCCCGCGCCTCTGTGCCGCGCGGGGGAGGACTCGTCTATAGGGCAACGCGTCGTCATTTGTGTGTGTGATCTTAATAACTATTGAATATTTGCCGCATTATGGTATATGTGAGTTAGTTAGTAAGTTCAGCTGACCTCCTTGTCTATCGATCTGAATGTGCCTGCCAAGGTTTGCTTCTTCCTATTCCATGTCACTGAGTTTTAGTGTTATCCGGTTGGCGACATTTATTTTTCCAAAGCTTTTTTTGCTGAACGTATTTACGTTGAAAGAAAGAAAGAAAACATTTATTGACACAAAACGACACATAAAAATAAAATAAAATAAAATAACAATTCAAAAAATATTTGTGCCGCAAGTGCCACACTCAGCATGTTGCAGCGGCAGGCCGCAGCGCTGATTTTCAGTGTGACCCTTTTGCCTAAAACTAAACCTAAAACTAAAAATTGCGACGACACGAACGTCAGACACAGTGGGAAAGAAAACAAATCTGTATGGCAACACTTGAGTGGTCCCATACAGACACGTTGCTATCCATTTTATATTATACTAGCTTCTGCCCGCTACCTCGTCTGCGTATTATACGTATAAACCTTTCTCTTGAATCACTCTACTTATAAAAACCGCATCAAAATCCGTTGCGTAGTTTTAAACCTACACCTGAAAAGAGTTAGAGCTAGAGTTTTGGTGAATCCAAATATGAAATTGTATCAGCATCATCAATGTAACCTATCTCTCACAAACAATAAATACTTTGACTTTGATTTTTAAAGATCTAAGCATACTTAATGGCAGACAGACAGACAGAGGACAACGACTTTGTTTTATACTATGTAGTGACTAGCTGCCCACAACGTTGTCTGCAAGGAATTTTTCATCGCTATCCCGCGGCAACTTCTCAGTTATCCGGGATAAAAACTATTATCCTTCCCCGGGATTGAAACTATCTCTATACCAAATTCCAACTAAATCGGTTCAGCGGTTTAAGCGTGATAAGGTAACAGATAGACAGACAGCAATTACTTTCACATTGATGATATTACTATGGATATCAAGCCGTGGTAACCTAGTGGTTTGAATAAAGGTGTCTCTAAAATGAAATAAAATGTCACACAATACAATACAATAACTCTTTATTGAACACCACATATAACAATCAAAACAGAAAAAATGTACACAGAAGTAATAAGGTAACAACAGGCGGCCTTATCGCTTCAACAACAGTACAGCAAAACACAACAATACATCTTTCAATAACAAGAATAACGACTATACACATCGCCTTTGTACATTTGTGTTGTCCTGTATTTACCTTTTTTATGTGTTTTATGTACAATAAAGAGTTATACATACATACACACATACATACTATATCTTTCTATACCGTCTTAGTGCCCACCACGCAAAATAGGCGCAGTTCATGTCTATGAACTGCGCCTATTTTGCGTGGTGGGCATTTCGAGTTGCGGAAATCAGCCCGTTACA
Source organism: Pandemis heparana (assembly GCA_963854515.1). NCBI lineage: Eukaryota > Metazoa > Arthropoda > Insecta > Lepidoptera > Tortricidae > Pandemis > Pandemis heparana. The sequence continues at coordinate 6,868,374 of OY978030.1, read as the reverse complement.
ACATAACATAACAACATACCGTGCCGAAAACTTTCGTTTTTTTGTGTCCCAAATCGACGCTAACAAGTATATGTATAACAAGGGCAGACCAGTTAAATTAAATGGATAACATATTATATCACAGGATAACGCAAATTGACGTGATGAGACCTTAATGTGAGCTAGTAATTGGGGTTAGCATAAATGTAAATTAAACATGCTGTCATAGCGTCGTAATTCCATGAAAAAGGGTTAAAGTTAACTTAATTAACTAATCAGTTTATTATGGTTAGGTTATACAGGTTGTCTCGTAAGTACATAACGTATCAAATAACGGTGGCATCTTCATTGGTTAACTAGCTTTTGCCCGCGAGTTCGTCCGCGTAGACATCATTTATTGACAAAAATCACATATTGCTATGCATATTTGAACAGGTACTTAACAAGTTGACACTTACCCCCTTATTCATAAACGCACTATAGGCCTCTGCTAACTTAGTAATCGTTTGTCCTTATCTGCGAAAGGTAAATGTCAAAGTGACAGATAAGGACAAACGATTACTAAGTTAGCAGAGGCCTATAGAGCGTTTATGAATAAGGGGGTTAAACTTTAAGATCAGGTACTTAATACTTTAAACTTTAAATGACGACAACTTTTTTTGCTGACATTAGATTTCAATAAAAGAAAGCCTATAAGTTGCCCTGATATGTGTTAACTATTCGTGAAAACCGCAATAAAATCCTTTGCGTAGTTTTGGAGATTAGCGAACACATACATAAATATACACATACTACATACATACAGACAGTCAAACATTATAATATCTACTTTTTGTATTTTATTCCTCTCCCCTAATCGTTAGCACTCTATTTTTGATGAATTTATTTAATGTACGGACACGAACTTTCTACTGATTTATTATGTATAGACATATAGTGTTGTGTGCTCCAGAGATGATACATTCACGGACCCCTTGTGGTCTATGGAACACAGGTTAAGAAAGACTGCTCTAAGCCAGGTCAGTAAGCTATGGCCAGCCTATGACTAGTAATTTTGCACGCCACTAAATGCCCTGTAAACCTTGGTCATGTTGACACTTGATACTAATACGAAGCTTTGCCGTATCATGGGGATTATAATCCGAGCTAATAATGGCAAAGTCAATATTTCACAAGGTCAACAAGCGGCTACCACAGGCTATTCCACTGTATTTTATATGCCACTTCAAGTGCGATAAAAAAATGAAAATTAATCGTTATTTGGTATGCAAGGCTGCAAAGTTTTAGTTTGGCGCGAGTGCCTGTATTGAAACCCGAGCAAGCCAAGGATTATTATATGATGATATATGATATGAGATGAAGCATGATATATAAAGAATTCTGAGCGTCGCGAGGGCTTCAAGGCACGAGACACTAAACTTTGCTGCCGAGCGAAACACAATTTTTCACCTCACTAAGTACAGCGAGAAAAGTGGTGGATGGAAGAAAAACAGTTGAACTAATATTAAATCAGTTGTTTATTTAGCAACGAACGTTAGTAAATTTTCAACATGAGACTACCTCGAGACTCAGTCATAATTACAAAACGGATAACTCACGTATAATAGTCGAGTAATGCTCGGCAATGTTTTGGACTAATTTTTAGTCCTTCCTCATGGAGCGCTCGCCCTGCTCATGGGCGTCAGCGAAACGAGCACGTAATATAATAACGTTAGCAAATCTTGAAAATAACTTAGGAATTAATGGGCTTTAAAATAAATTAGTAATGGATAACGTTTCTGAACGTGTTATTATGTTTTTTTTATCGAATAAAAAACTAGGGGGTCCGATTCTAAATTTGAAGTTCTCATTATTCCGTCCCTCTCACTCACCTAATCTAACTAATATTATAAATACGAAAGTATGGATGGATGGATGGATGGATGGATGGATGGATGGATGTTTGTTTGTTTGTTACTCAATCACGCCAGAACGACCCAACGAATCTGGATGAAATTCAGCACATAGATAGAGAAAAGTCTGGAATGGCACATAGGCTACTTTTTATCCCAGAAAATTGCGTAGTTCCCGCGGGATAGCGATAAACGAATTCTTTGCAGACGAAGTCGCTGGCAACACCTAATTAATTACTATTTCTAATTTTCACTTTGACACGTATGCAGATACGTGTGTACACACAAATAAAGCGCACACACCATCGTGAATTGCAAGAGCTATAGGTAGGTACAGTCGCATTAAATTTTCCATGGCACATTTACCAGTTCATATCCGTAAAAGAAAATAAGCGTCTGCCTTGCCAAGAGCAATAAACGACTATAAAGACTTCTACATAATTACTGGCGGGCGATTCACTATCCCCCTTATTCATAAACGCACTATAGGCCTTTGCTAACTTAGTAATCGTTTGTTCTTATCTGTCACTTTGACATTTACCTTTCACAGATAAGGACAAACGATTACTAACTTAGCAGAGGCCTATAGTGCGTTTATGAATAAAGGGGTATATCTCTAACTACCAACAGAGGCCTTACCATGAGGTCTTAATGCGTTTCAATTCCGATTCAGTTTAGGTTCGCTCACTGTCAGATCCATACTAAATGACAGCTAAAATCTGAACTGAGTCGGGACTGAATCTCATTAAGACGTCACGGTAAGGCCCCTGAGCTTCAGGCTCAAACCAAGAAACTATAAAATAACGCAAAAACAGCTGAACCGATCGCGACAAAATGTGTCTAAGTGAACATGATAGTCAAATTTCTAAACGACACTGAAAATTAGAGCACATAGAAAAATCCGAAAAGTAAAGCTATGGCCGGGAATCGAACCCAGGTCCTCGTCATTCCGTGACAAGGTCACGTGACAGTTGGTAACAGATAGAAAAATTCGGAGGCTTACTCACCTGCTATGGGTGGTGTAGGGGTATAGCACGCGTCACGGAATGACGAGAACCCGGGTTCCATTCCCGGCCATAGCTTTACTTTTCGGATTTTTCTATGTGTTCTAATTTTCAGTGTCATTTAGAAATTAAATTTCTAACGGTAAAACGTAAAAAGTAAACATTAAAAATCAAAAAGTAAATTTCTTGATTACTTAATTTGATATTTCCTAACATGATAGTCAATCAGGGCCATAAATGATACAAGTTACAATTTACAAGCGGAAGTCTCTATCTAACACATGGAGTCAGAAAGAGACTTCCGCTTGTAAATTATAAATAGGGCCCAGATTTTTAATTAATTATTTTTGACACGCGTCGACAGCTGTCAAAATTTTCGGTCTCGTTTCACTTATTTCAGCGTCGATCTATTCTATCGTACTAGTTTAGATTATAGCTATCCTTGTCACGCAATCTAGCCTATAGAGACGCTCGCAACACCATAAGTAACTCGTTCGTTGCCGACTCTAGAGAGCGAGCCGCACACAAATAGGAAAACTGTTCTGCCCTAAAGAAAACTCTACTGGCCGGGAACGCACCATTATTAGTACCCCTTGTTATAGGTGTGTCTATGGCCGAAGATTGCTTTCCATCAGACGACTCGCATGCTCGTTGGTCCCTTATGACATAAAAAAGGACGTCGTTAAATTAAAATATTTAATTAGGTACTAGGTTTTTAGTACCTACTTAATAATTTTAATATTTTAATCGTTTCATTCCCACCAAAACCTTTTAGTTACAAAAACATGCCAATTATAAGCACATGTGCAATTTTTTACTGAAATTGGGGCTCGCTTGGGATACCGATAGCGTTGTCCTGCTCGCACTTAGCTTATTGTGTATTGTTTTCTTTGTTTACTATAGCTGCTGAAATGCGTAGGGGATCTATTCTTATATCGAGAAATAATCAGCGGTCGGTCAATACGTCGATAATTTGAGCGACCTTCTATCAACGACATGAATAATCCACTTTCTTAGGCTAGGGGTGTAGTGTAGAAACAAGGCACTGAAAATCAGCGCTGTGTTAGATAGGGGCTCTAATGAGAGCTCTAACCCGCAGCAAATGCTGAGTAGGTACACCCCTCGGAGGAATAAGACTGGAGTACGCATTGAGTCAAATCCTTAAACAAATTTTTCTGCCATAGTCGGTGGGGGGATGAGGCGATAATGACGTTACTACTACATACGGACCAGCACACATACGCAAAAACGATTTGCGTTGTTACAATTGCACACATACATTTTATCGACACACTATCTGAAAATTCGCACGCACACGCTCGTAATAGTATACTGACATTCTATCCAAACACAATAACGTGCGGTTGTGCAGGTAAGTAATTAAGGAATTGGAATGATACCAGCATATCGATATCGATAAACTGTTCTGTTAGTAAGCAGTACGCAAATAAATAAAAGGTGTTTCCACAGAACAATCTTAAATAACAACAATCGTATATACGAAAATTAAAATTACCAACTAACACAATATTCACGAAATGTGTTACGAAAGTCATTTAAGCCTGCGCATAAAAAAATCCAAATGATTAATTTCTCGAATGTTTTATAACAGGCAAATGCTTTTTTTTTCTAATATCTTTAACTAGGTATTCAAAAAGCATTTGCCTTAATCAAATAGTTGGGAATTTAATTATTTGCGAATTATTTCTAAGCGGAAAGATATTAAGTACATGATACATGACATTTCAGTCACAATGCAGTACTTAGCCGTAGTCACGAGTAAGCAGCTCTTCGATTACCTTAGAAATATTAAAGTCGGGACTAACCCCCTTATTCATAAACGCACTATAGGCCTCTGCTAAGTTAGTAATCGTTTGTCCTTATCTGTGAAAGGTAAATGTCAAAGTGACAGATAAGGACAAACGATTACTAAGTTAACAGAGGCCTATAGTGCGTTTATGAATAAGGGGGTTAGACTCCAGTGTGTTTTATCTACTACTACTAGTTGTCTATAAAGTCGGTTTACGGACGATAGTTTTACGTGATAACGATAAATGTTCGCTTTTGGGGGTAGGTAAAAATGAAATTAAACTCTGACGAGTGCGACTGGCGTTCATCGATCTATAAGACGTTATCACGTCAAAAAATGTTAAATCATGTTCAATAAATACTATGAATAAGTACCTATGCGTATCGTTGCTGATTTCGCCGACAAAATAATTGATATACTTCTATATATTTGCTATATGAATTAGCATGAATCACCTCGTATTAGATAGGTTACGCCTGCTTAGCGACATTTTATATTTTGAACTAAAATCTCACAGTCAGGCTTCTGTAACATGTTTATAAAAATACATATTTTATTATTTTTTTCAATATCCACAGGATTAATTACAGCCTTCTAAATCTTCAATATCGATATTTGATCGATACTTTGAAGTCACTATATTATGCGTCAGAGTAACGTAGGTAGTGCGTATTAAATACCCATGCTTTGACAGGTATCCATCTCTGTCTAGCGCTGCAGCGAGAAAAGAGATAGAGAGTAATTAGTCTCGTGGGGAGTGGGATAACTACCTGACGCGAGTGGGCTTGAGGACTCATTAAAACTCAAAATTATGAATTAAAAAATGTTTTAAACCATATAGATTTTACTCAAAATGGAAAGTGACTCCGTCTTTTTGCAAACTAGATTTTTTTGTATTTTTAGTGCAGCTGAAAACGGTACAGGCTGGCATTTTTTACGAGCTGTGTTCGCCACGACGGTCTCGACATTCTGAGTGGCGATGACAGCTCAACTAGTTTTATATAACGTACAAGCATCGGGTGCTTACACTTTTGGCTGAGGGGGAACGCATGTCAAGGCGTCTCCTGTCTTATTCCTCCGAGGTACACCCCCTTTGCCACAAAAAAAAAACAAAAGTTCAAAAAAATCAAACTTTACGCTGAAAATAGGCCGCCAAAGGCTCTTTTATATGTCTATTTTTGAAACTACCAGTGCATTCGGAAATACCATTATTCGCCAAAAAATGCGCCGCAAGAAACGTGGCACAAAGTCATTTTTGTCATAATACTACAATACTTACTAAAGTCGTCACAATTTAAAAGGCCCGTTTTGACAGTTCACGCCCATGAAGTTCACTATTTTTTACCGATCGAAATGTTCTGAAGGTAATTGCATTTTTCATTGATGGGTATCGCTCACTCAGCTAAGTGCTTTGCATAACGATTTTTTCATATTGTCCACAAACTATTAATAATCGGTTAAGGAAAAAATAAATCGATCAAGATACTTTTTTTTTAAGGCGGACTCGCACTTGGCCGGTTTTATTTATGTTATTTAGACCAATTAATTACTGAATTTCACCAGCTGTGTAGTGATCTTTACTGAAAATTATGACCTTGGAGCTCAAAGCCGTAAACAATGGCAACACTGATTTCAATAGAATGGCTCGTCTTCATCATCTGAAGAAAATGATTGACTGAAGATTCACTTTCTAATCAGAACATTAATCCAATGCGTCTTTACAATACATATTTAAATCGATCAAATACTCACGCAAACTTGAATCGATTTATCGTGAGTATCGAGTACAGAGTCGTACGGTGACATCACTAGTTACGTCAGGAAGACAAATGTCAAAACGGGCCTTTTATTTTGCGACGACTTTACAATACAACAATACACAATACATTTACTACAATGCTTAAATTCTACTTAACTACACTACACTAGCTGTTGCCCGCGACTTCGTCTGCAAAGAATTCGTGTATCGCTATCCCGCGGGAATTTTCCGGGATAAAAAGTAGCCTATGTGCTATTCCAGACTTTTCTCTATCTATGTGCCGAATTTCATCCAGGTTCGTTGGGCCGTTCTGGCGTGATTGAGTAACAGACATCCATCCATCCATCCAAACTTTTAGTTAGATTTATAAAAGGGGTGTATAAATAAGGTCCCTAAGTTAATCAGGTAAGTACCTTAAATTATAGAACAAATACTGTCACTGTAGTTATTCGCAGTGTTGTTTAAATAGCTATTATCAGTTTTACGCAATTTTGTAAGATTGTAAAAACAAATGTAGGTACATATTTCGGTTTCGAAAATAACTACACGTGTGATTATTTCGTTTTTTTTCGGACCCTCCCGCTTTGGGCCTCACTTGATTAATGGACGACGCCTAAACTAAGAAAAAGAACACTTTAACTTTACGTAAAAAACCTGCAATTTATAAGTATGAAACATTCCAAGTTGATTGCGTTCGACTTCAGCCGATATCGAGACTCCTTCAGCAAGTCAAGTCTCATCTTAATTATTACACTTTCAAATATTCCAAGCACAAGTACTTTCAAGGGCACTCGATAAATATCGAGCGCTTCGAACATAGCTCTGTTTACAGTATCTACTCAACTCACTTCAAGTATCTGTTTAATTGCGAGAATGGTAATTTTAATGGTGCAGTAAATTCCAGTCGGGATGGGCCAGTATTTTGAAACACGGCTGAAACAAATAGATTTTTGGAAGTTATTGACGTACAAAAGACGTTAGAGGATAATGCAAACGGCTATTTTGAAAGTTATAAGCAGGGCCCCGATTTTTGAAAGCACATCACTCGAAAGTGGTATAAATCTGTTTATATCTTCAAAACTACGGCTCTAATCAAATTTTTGACTAGTCCACATGATTAATGAGAGCCGTAAGTATCTCCTAAGCTACTCGTATTTCAAATTGAGCACAATATTTCGCCACTTTCAAGTGGTATTTTCACATCATATGTGCTTTCAAAAATCGGGTCCCAGTAGGTACACAGGTATTATTAGAATTTTAAGTGCGATTTAAAAAGTCCCCCGGAAATTTTGCTTAATCCCTCCTCACCCCAATAGGGGTGACAATAGTCCTTAAAGAATATCACCATCACCACCTCTAGCCCCACGTCCCACTGCTGGGCACAGGCCTTCTCTCAGAATGAGAGGGCGGCTATAGGTCCCACGCGGGCCCAGTGCGGAGTGGGAACTTCACACACGCAATCGCAGTGTAAATCGCAAAGGCAGTATAGTGGCAGTGGGTAGTTTTTTAGGTAAGGTTATAAGTATTATCTATAGAAGATAGCTGGCAAATACATCTTTAAAATACAGCATGGTGGTATATTTAGTCAAGCTAGATCCGTAACTGGTTATGTCCGGTTGCCTTACCTAATGATCGTAAGTGCGGCTTCCGCTAACTAACTTATGGTAAGCTGTATAGTGGCTGTCCTTAAAGGCTTAAACCGGCTTAGTAATCAGCGTAGAGGTAATTAACTAAGGTACCTACTCAGCTTTGACTTTCCTTTGAGGAAATTTCCCGTGACGAATTAACACGCACAAATATAATGACCAGCTGCGCGGCCCTTTCGTTTGGTCTAATATTTTTTTGGTCTAACATAATATTGTTTGGTCGAATGATCGTTTGGTCTAAAATTTCTTTAGCTGAAGAAGCTTCAAACGACTAAGACAATTTTTTTAAAAATTATTACGCTTCACTTCACTACATACTACTATGTAAAACAATGTCGCTTTCCGCTGTCTGTCCCTATGTATGCTTATATCTTTAAAACTACGCAACGGATTTTGATGCGGTTTTTTTATTAAATAAAGTGAATCAAGAGGAAGGTATATATATTATATAATACGCAGACATAATACGAAATAATAACAATAGGTATAATATAACACGAAGGTAATTAATAGGTATAATACGAAGTCGCGGGCAGAAGCTAGTCAATAATAAAAGTTACTACTAACAAAATTTCGTTCTCACATGATTTATATGATCTTTAACTACATCTGAAATTTAAACACTGTATATTGTGTAGATTTACCCCCTTATTCATAAACGCTCTATATTAGGCTTCTGCTAGCTTAGCAATAGTGTGTCCTTATCTGTCACATTGACATTTACCTTTCACAGATGAGGACAAACGATTGCTAAGTTAGCAGAAGCCTATAGAGAGTTTATGAATAAGGGGGTTAGTCTTATAACGCAACACATATTGCTATTCACTATTCACTGACCGCCTCTTGGTTTGTTGAAGATGGCTCGCTACAAGAAGACTGGCTTTATGGATGACGACGCTGGAAGCGTCAGCTCCATCCAGCTCAACGAAGGTGTTCGCTCCGGGGGGACCCACATACGGTACCACATGGTAAGTCAACAGTCAACAATGACCACATCATTGTTCCCCGAAGCAAGCTCTGGAAGAACAGAACTGAGCTAAATAAATCTTGTAATTTACCCGATTTTCATATGTCCTCATGTAATGTTTGCTGTAATAATCGTTTGCCATGCATAAATCTTTTTCTCTGAAACCGTATTTTACTACCATAAATGTATAATTTGTCATAATAATAATTTGTCATAATGATAATTTGCCATATGTTTTCTCTTTAACTATGAATTGTTCAGGATTGTTATTGTTATCTAACCTAATCAATAGTTCTACAGGATTGCCATTTCAAAGCTCCTGAAAAAAATACGGTTTCAGAGAAAAAATATTTAAGTATGGCAAACGATTATTACGGCAAAAATCACATTCTGGTTCACTAATGTTTGACCTAAAAATTATTGACAACATTAGTGACAATAGTTTGTGCCTCTTCAATATTATCTTACATAATTATATGTTCAGTATTAGCTTTTAAAAATTCGGGAGGGACAAAGGGTCTGGCGAAAAGATGTCTAGAATACATTTTCTTTTGTTTACCAAATACCAGTACCGAAAGCAAGCATTAATCAACGTTTATAAACACAATGAAGTCCAGTTTCAAAGGATTAGATAACAGACAACCCAGCTTGGACTGAGGTTCCATTTGACGAACAAAAGCGCCTGGTTATTCTGAAAGAGCAATGTTGCGTGACGATGTTATGTAGTTAATTAAATATGAGTAGGAGTTTGTTGTACATCTGTTTGTCTAAACAGATGTACAAAGGCGAACTTATCCCTTAAAGGGATCTCTTACAGTTAACGTTCGAACGATTGACAGGACAACAGAAACCAGAGTATAGAGAGTAGACATACTAGAAAGCTAGAAGAGCAATGACCCTAATTTAAACCTAAACTAATAAAGCACTAAAATAATAATAATACACCTATACACCTACACAAAAATACTGGTAGGTACATCCTAATACATATAAAAATAAATAAATATACTATAAACCAATATATGTCAGAAATACACTACATAGTTGAAGAGAACGAACTATGGACTGTATGATAATTAAGGCAAGTGGAATAAGTAATGGAAAATGAGAACACCAGCAAAACTGAACCACTCTTTTACTGCTCTCTTCAAGACTGACAAACAAAAACTGACAAGACATAACAAGAGTAAAGTTCAAAAAGCAAAAACAATTAAAAATATATAAAAAGTATCAAAAAGGTAAAGAGTTCGCAACAATAGTAATATAACCTACATATTAAGCTACATAAATATATACACACACGAAACATACAAAGTCCCCTTAAGAAGACTCATCAAGCCAATACTTCCTTAGGCGATTTCGTAGGGCGGCAACCGACTGCGACTGCCTGATCTCAACAGGTAAACGATCCCACAGTCTAACAGCGTGCACGGAAAAGGACTTGGAGTAGGTTTTAGACAAATCAAAGCGGTCCGAACCAAAACTCCATATAGAAACACATTACAATATAATATTTACACATAACATCACGTCACTGAGTATTTGCAGAACCAATTCCTGACCGTCGGAGCGATTCGCAATCGGCTCATTAGCGACGATTGTTTGTGTATCGATTTAGTATCGAGACAATCGCATCGGTATATTTCCATTCTGTAATTGTATCTGTTCTTTTTCTTTGTGGTTGACGTGGGTTTTTGGTGCAAATTGGGTAATATTGTCCCGTGTTCTCCGGAGCTGTGATGTCATAAGGTTATTGGGGCGGTTTGTATACTTTGTATGGAGGAAATTGTAACAAATTGCATACTGGATATGTATGTATGTATAACTCTTTGATGTACAAGAAACACGATAACTTTACAGGTTACAAGATAAGCAGATGTACAAAGGGGAACTTATCCCTTAAAGGGATCTCTATTAGGGTTGTTATAAGTTTATTTACGACTGTAAAAAGTATGAAACTAGGTGGAATAAATGTACAAAACAAAACAGTAAAATCAACGAAGATATTTTATCAGTAAAAAAAAAAATTTTGAAACTGGTTGATATTATGATTTGAGCTAAAATATCAAATACAAACTTCCCGTTAACACTAACATAAGCACAATAACATACACAAAAATAGTTCTAATTACTGTTTATCTGGGGGCACGGCAGTGCCCCCGCCAAGTCGAGCGCGATTATAATTTACATGATACTTTAAAAAAACATAGATCCATAGATAAATCTAAACTAAAACTAAAATAAATCTAAAAAAGTTAAGTTTGGACATGCTGTAGAGAGCGGATAAAATTTATGTTAATATTTCTAGTTTTTCATTACTTTTATTCTTTTCATTTATTTATGTCTTAAATGTTGCCTTTAGGACTGATTCATTGACCTCAGATTAAGCAACTTTGCTCTAATTTACTTGTAACCCTACCCTTGAAAAAAAACCCTACTCCGTCAGCTGAAGTTAAGTTTCCGCAGACTCAGCGTTGTCTTGATAGCTCTCAGCATCATTAAGTGGGGAGTGGGGAGCAACATCTTCAGGCTTGACTCAAGTGAGGAAAATTTACACCCTGTATAATTCTGGGCCTTCATTAATGTCTAAAGATATGACAAGAGCTGCGGCTATATTTTGTATCAATTTATGCGTAAAAGCAGAGATGCGATTTATTTGAAATACTTCTATTTAAAATGCAAATACAAAATGCAAAATACCTATTTTGTATTTTGCATTTAAATACCTTTTAGTAAAAAGCATTTTGTATTTTATTTGAAATACCTTTTGAGATGTATTTTGCATTTTTAATATTTATTTCAAAATGCAAAATACTTTTTGATTAAGTTTAGCTAACATTACCAGTCAAACAAAATGAAATGAATGAATGAATGACGCTTGTATTGCCGAATTTGACCGATAGAGGCGCCTGTAGCCATGCGTGCCCATTTTTAGGGTTCCATAGCCAAATGGAAAAAAACGGAACCCTTATAGATTTCGTAATGTCCGTCTGTCTGTCTGTCCCTCCGTATGTCACAGCCACTTTTTTCCGAAACTATAGAACCTATACTGTTGAAACTTGGTAAGTAGATGTATTTTGTGAACTGCATTAAGATTATCACACAAAAATAGAAAAAAACTGGCCAAGTGCGAGTCGGACTCGCGCACCGAGGGTTCCGTACAAATTCGCCAATTTATTATAATAATTATGATTAGTTATTATTATATTGAGTATGAGTATGAGTAAAATCCGGTGTTAGCAGAGCCCTGCTCTTAAGCAAAATGTAGGCACAACAATAAATTTTGGGGGTTCCCCATACTTAGAACTGAAATATCAAATTAATCAAGAAATTTACTTCGTTTTTTAATGTTTACTTTTTACGTTTTACCGTTAGAAATTTAATTTCTAAACGACACTGAAAATTAGAACACATAGAAAAATCCGAAAAGTAAAGTTATGGCCGGGAATTTCATTTTGTTCCCGGCCATAGCTTTACTTGTCGGATTTTTCTATGTGTTCTAAATTTCAGTGTCGTTTAGAAATTAGAACTGAAAGTCAAAAATTTTTTTTCATTAAAACCCATACGTGTGGGGTATATATAAATAGGTCTTCAAAAATGATATTGAGGTTTCTAATGTATTTTTTTTCTAAACTGAATAGTTTGCAAGAGAGACACTTCCAAAGTAGTAAATGGGTCCCCCCTGTAACTTCTAAAATAAGAGAATGATAATACTAAAAAAAATATATGTATGATGTAGATTACCATGCAAACTTCCACCGAAAATTGATTTGAACGAGATCTAGTAAGTAGTTGTTTTTTAAATAATTTCTGTCTGTCTGTATAAGTAACCAATATAAAATGACCTCACACTGCCTACGTTTTGCTTAAGAGCAGGGCTCTGCTAACACCGGATTTTTTAATAACTTGGCGAATTTCTACGGAACCCTCGGTGCGCGGGTCCGACTCGCACTTGGCCGGTTTTTTTTTCTTCTTTGGTCAGAGTGCGCGCCTTACGTCTGACTAGTGAGGGGCCATTTGGCTCGGCATTGTATCTCTATTCTATTTCTCATGATAAATACCTAAAATAAATATAAATCATTCGATTTGGTAAAAAGGTATTTTATTTTGAAAAAGTATTTTGAAAATACCTATTTTGCATTTAGCATTTGAAATACAAAACGCAAAACTATTTGGTATTTTGCATTTGAAATAGTAAATCTGAAAAGTATTTTGCATTTTGTATTTAAATGCTTTTTCAAAACCATTTTGTACATCTCTGCGTAAAAGTATGAAGTGTGTAAACCATGTTTATTTACGACACTGCCTGGATACAGACGTCTCATTTCGACGTCGATGTGGGAAAAAGGACGGCTATATATTTATGACTGCCGCCCTGTTGGTGTACAGGGGATTATGGCGCATAAAGGCGAACAATTGCAAGACACAAACATAAGAGCACAGGTACACACAATTTTATAGAAAATAAACAAAAACACAGATATAAAAAGTAGATCATCTCATCAGCGTAAAGACAATGTTAATGGCATAGGATTCTACAGCGTGCAGTAGGGATTAGGGTTGAATGAGGATTCCGTGTCCGCTTCCTCATAATGAGGAAGTTCCGTAACTTTTTGACTTCCTCTACCGCTACCGCTTCCACATAAACGAGATTCAAAAAATTGTCTTCATCTACCGCTTCCTCTTCAATTTAGAGGAATATTAGAGGAATTTTCATTTCACCGAGCATATCGCGTATTCACTCGCGCGCTCGTACATCTTCCCAGTGGTCAATTTTGATTATTAAAATATAGGTACTTCATGTGCATAATTATGTTTTCTATCATTTAATTTAATTAATAAATAAACAAATACTGCGTTCTTTGATCAAATATTTGTAATATGTCACTCTCACACAATCCTATCATTTTTTTTCTTCCTCATCCGCATCCTCATACTCATAAAAATCTCCTTCTTCCTCATCTGCTTCCACATACTGCTTAATACTGCCTCTTTCACTTCCTCTTCCTCATAACCACTTCCTCATCAACCCTAGTAGAGATCAACGTTCAACAGGGTAGGCAGCACGTACAATTGTTGCATCACCTGGTCGCTGCCTACCGCTGCCGCCCTTACGACCATCCACTAGTCATTAGGACCAGTACGAGGCACATCATCTTGTCCCGTAATCCCTGATCAGGGACTGCTCTCAGCATATTTTTCCACTTGGAACGATCTCGCGCCGCGACCTCCAGGTCTTGTCAACTCATGCCCAGGGTTTTTCATCCCCTTTCAACAGAGCGCTGCCATGTTATTTTGGTACTCTTTTCCTAATTCCTGGCGGGGGGCATTGCAAAACCGGTTTGGTTATATGGTCATTAGTTCTCAATGTATGCCCTATCCAACGCCGCACCATTATGCTGGACATACCATTCTTCCTATTGTCCAATCGGCATGACGCTGCCGATTGGATCAGTTAGAACTGGGGCCTTACCATGACGTCTTATTTCCGGTTTAGTTCAGGTTTAAGCTGTCATTTTTAGTATGGATCTGACAGCGAACGAACCTAAACTGAATCGCATTAAGACGTCATGGTAATGCCCCTGACCGTGTGTGAAAGTGGAATGGCATGACAGCTGCCACACTCTTGCCAATCCAATCCCACACACGGTCAGTTCTAACTGATCCAATCCGCAGCGTCATGCCAATTGGACAATAGGAAGGATAGTGTATGGTGAGCATTAGTGTGGCCTAGGTGGTGTGAAATTGAAGCCAATTCATCAAGATAACAATAAATCAAAGCAGCTAATTAAGATGATTAAATGAACATGTGATTTAAAGGCGCAATTACACGCTGATCATGTTAATTAAAATGATTGCCCGGTATGTAATGATGACAGACGATGGTGTATTCTACTGTAGAATTTCTACACCAAGTGTCATAAAAATGGAACTTTGAAGAAAAATTACCCCAGATAAAAAGATAAATGAAGTAGCCAGGTTCCGAAAAGATGGTTAAGGTTTCGAGACAGCTGCTTATTAAAATTTAGACAACGACTCAAGAGGCGAAATATTTACATACATAGGTAGGTACATACATGAGTAAATCACGTCTATATCCTTTACGGAGTAGGCAGAGCCTAAGGTAACAAGATCTAAAAGCCCCGTTTAGCATGATTGTGAGCGGAGAAGCGAGATAAGTTTATTAAGTGTAGGTTAGGTATATGTTTTTTTCTGTTTTGATTGTTATATGTGGTGTTCAATAAAGAGTTAGTGTATTATATTGTATTGTATGAATTTATTAGACTCTTCTACTGAGGCTGAAAAAAAAAACACTCAAGCGTTCAAGATGTTCAATTCATTTGTTCACTGTGATCACGTGGGAATTCCGGGATAAAAACCCATATTAATGTAAACAAACGGACAACTCACGTTTTATTACGTCGGAAAAGGTCCGACAGTTTCGAATCGGTTCTAATTAATATGTCTGAGCCTCACGGTAGTTTTATATTACTTCTGTATACCTTTTTCTGTTTTGATTGTTATATGTGGTGTTCAATAAAGAGTTATTATTGTATTGTATTGTATTGTAAAAACCCATGTTTAATCCAGGGATTCAAGTGTCTCTGCATACCTGACAGGCATAGGTACTCACAAATTTTCGCAATTATAATGATCTTCTATACACATAGTAAAGCTGAAGAGAGTTAGTCTGTACATAGAAGATATTAAAATAAAACGCGGCTGGGGATACTTAGAACCGATAACAGAACACGTTCCAACAGTTTTTAGAATTTTTGTCTGTTTGTCTGTATATTTGCGAGCGCATCACGTGAAAACGGCTGAACGTATATTGATGCAAAGTTTACTAATCTGTTGAGAAAATCACCGGCCAAGTTATAACCTACTTTTATCCCGGAAAATTGCATAGTTCCCGCGGGATAGCGATAAACATGTCAATTGCTAATTCTACGCGGACGAAGTTGCGGGCAGAAGCTAGTAGTGGAATTCTTATTGGCTTCATTCTAAATAAAGGATTTTGTGATTCAGATCTTTAGTCTATTGTACTGAATAGGACAACAAATGTTAGTTACATATGTTTTACTCAAAAGACACACGAACAATAAACACATGTGGTTAAAATTAAACACTTCTTTTCGGTTTCAGCAAATGATGATGATTCATTACATTATTATGTCATGGCATGGGCTGCATGACGTTTTAAGAAAATATGTAATATCCCATCATTTCAGTTACATTAACTTTATAATCGCTTCGTCTAGGCTATATCTCGACTATATCTATACTCGAGTACTTAAATGAATTACTTATTAAAAAATAAGTTTTATGATAAATCGTTCAATGTACACCAAAATAAGTTTGACAATTCTGAAAATGATAGGTATATGAATTTTTTGATTATGGTATAGGTACGTCTTGTGATGAAATAAAAATAGCTTCATAGTATTAAAATTGGTCATATTCCGGTACAAATAATAATACTCCATTACTTCCGAAATGGGACTCTTATTACAACAGAATATGGTTGATTTTAATGATTTCCGGAATTACCCGAATACACCTTACCTATCATGGTTTTACGAACGAACTACACTCATCAAAAATGTCTACGGATATTTTTTATCCCTTCCTAGACAATTTGAAAATTTCAATATAGGCATAATACTCTGGTTTCTGTTGTCCTGTCAATCGTTCGAAGGTTAACTGGAAGAGATTCCTTTAAGGGATAAGTTCGCCTTTGTACATCTATTTGTCTCATTACCTGTAAAATTAATGTGTTTTATGTACAATAAAGAGTTATACATATGTACATACATACCGCTTGAAAAGAGCAAAGGGTCTGGCCGGAAGGTAATAGTAAAATCGCCCCTGACTGAATTTGAAATATTGTTATGCACGTTTGTTTGTTTTATTAAAAGATATAATTTTACTGAATATTAAGACTTAAATGCTTACGGTTAGCGAAAAAATAAAAAAAATAAAAATTCAGTTTTTATTTTTTTTTAGCCAAACTACGTTACCGATTAATTTGTCCTTCGGATATTTTGTACATATATTTAAGATACATTTATAGAAAAAAAATAAAAGCTCTAGCGTTTTTCAAAATATACAATTTTGGCTGTTTTAGTTTTTCTTTTTTTTTTTTTTTACTTGCAAGTTGGCGACACCTACCATATTTTGATATAATATACGCAATTTTATATTCTATTACATATATTTTTTTCAAAATTATTCATTTGGATCAACAAAGTGAAAAAAAGATTTTTGTTTAAAAGGGTGGTAAAAAGTTCTACCATATTGTTCAATCGTTCAAACATTCGTTCATAGTGTTAGTAACAATTATCTTATTAGCAATGTTAGTAACATGACATAAAAACAAAAAATACGGATGAATCAGAAGAAAAAATAGATTTAAATTGATTATTTAAAAAAATATATTTTGTAGTTGCAATTTTTTACTTATTTTGAAAAATTAAAAATAATTGATAACAATAATAATATAGCTCTTTTTATTTCGGGTTCACTACAATTTCAGTAGACCAGGTAAGTTTTTTTTTTTTCAAAAATTCAAATGATTTATTTGTAAGAATACAGTATATTAATTAATTATCCATTATTTTATTATTTGTATATAATTAAATATACAGGTTGTATCAGATACCCCCTAACAATAATCCACTGGGGTATATAACCATAGCTATAGAAGCTAAAAAAATATTTAGAAAAAAATTGGAGTAATTTTTTTTTCTATGGGAATGATTACAGTTAATACTACCAATCCTATAGAAAATATAAAAAAAATTACTCCAATTTTTTTTTTTATTTTTTTTAGCTTCTACAGGGTGTATCAGATAGCCCCTAACAATAATCAACTGGGGTATATAACCATAGCTACAGAAGCTAAAAAAAAACATTTAAAAAAAATCAGAGTAAAACGTTTTTTATATTTTCTATAGGAATGGTAGTATTAACTGCAATCATTCCTATAAAAAACATAAAAAAAATTACTCCAATTTTTTTTAAATATTTTTTTTAGCTTTTGTAGCTATGGTTATATACACCAGTGGATTATTGTTAGGGGGTATCTGATACATCCTGTATATTTAATAATATACAAATAATAAAATAATTGATAGTTAATTAATATACTGTATTATTACAAATAAATCATTTGAATTTTTGAAAAAAAAAAAAAACTTATCTGGTCTACTGAAATTGTAGTGAATCCGAAATAAAAAGAGCTATATTATTATTGTTATCAATTATTTTTAATTTTTCAAAATTAGTAAAAAATTGCAACTACAAAATATATATTTTTTAAATAATCAATTAAAATGTATTTTTTCTTCTGATTTATCCGTATTTTCTGTTTTTATGTCATGTTACTAACATTGCTAATAAGATAATTGTTACTAACACTATGAACGAATGTTTGAACGATTGAACAATATGGAAGAACTTTTTACCACCCTTTTAAACAAAAATATTTTTTTCACTTTGTTGATCCAAATGAATAATTTTGAAAAAAATATATGTGATAGAATATAAAATTGCGTATATTATATCAAAATATGGTAGGTGTCGCCAACTTGCAAGTAAAAAAAAAAAAAAAAGAAAAACTAAAACAGCCAAAATTGTGTATTTTGAAAAACGTTAGAACTTTTATTTTTTTTCTATAAATGTATCTTAAATATATGTACAAAATATCCGAAGGGCAAATTAATCGGTAACGTAGTTTGGCTAAAAAAAAATAAAAACTGAATTTTTATTTTTTTTATTTTTTCGCTAACCGTAAGCATTTAAGTCTTAATATTCAGTAAAATTATATCTTTTAATAAAACAAACAAACGTGCATAACAATATTTCAAATTCAGCCAGGGGCGATTTTACTATTACCTTCCGGCCAGACCCTTTGTCTACGGATATTTTATATCCCTTGACATTACCTCTAAGTGAAATTGCGAGTTACGCCTATACACGTTATTCCGGCTTCAAAAGTAAGAATGTCAAACGGTACCTACCTCTTAGATTTGATCCCTAATTCCCTACACTGATATTATAAATGTGAAAGTACCTACTCTGTCTGTCTGTCTGTTACCTTTTCACGTTTAAATCGCTGCACCGAATTTGTTGAAATGTGGTATACAGATAGTGAGTCCCTGGGAAGGACATAGGATAATCTTTATCCCGGAAAATTGCATAGTTCCCGCGGGATAGCGATTCTGCGCAGACGGAGTCACGGGCAACCGCTAGTAGATTATAATTTTGTGTTGTGTATCACTATACTTCATTTAATTTAGAATGAGAAACCACAATAACATTATATTGCGTCTGGTCAACTTTTTCTTACCTAGCAAATAGTACAGTGCAATAGTTTGGCAGCCGCAAAATAAAACTGTTTTAATGCCACTTTATTTGCGTGGCGTCAATTGTTACTCTAGTACAAATCGTAAAGAGATTACAGTTCACGAGCCGCAATATAATGTTCTTGTGGTTTCTCATCCTAAATTAAATGAAGTATAAAGTTGTGCGTTTTATCGATAAATGTTTCAAAAAAGAGACTATGAGCAATTGAATAGTATCGTAAAATTATCTAATAACAAACACAACTGTCATCTAATGAATGAACCAACCCAACATACTATATCTATGTAACGCTGCGCGCGAATTCGCGCACTCCTGCGCAGGCACCGCGCGGGCCGCACGCATTAACATATATTATACATTAAAAGAACATACGTATGTTTTTGTTTTCGTACGTCACAAGATTCGACCTTGCCCAAACTGACGTGGAAAATGTGTTTTAATAAGTGATACCGTACTGTGAGTGATAAAAAAATACCGTGACCAAAACAAAATAACATAAGTTACCTACTCTAAAGACCTGCTCAATTTAAAAACTCTCGATATATTACTTTAATTGTGATAAAAAATTACGTAAAACTGGCTTGGACATGGCATCAGTGCAAGAGATGTCTTCCGAATCTACGGATTCAACTGAGTCTCCTTCCCCTGGTCCAACGAACCACAAATTCGACTGGCTCAGGCAGGCTAGGGGTCGGAACAACCCCTTCGTGAAACCCCGACCCTCGTTGACCAGGGAAAGCTCGACGTCTGAGCTTTTCTCGAGGCAGAACTCGAGCGCGGACTTCTTCCAGAGTTCGAGGCTCAACCTGTTCGATACTGCTCCTAAACCTGAAACGAATGAAGGATTTAGCAAGGTAAAGTTTGAAACTGCTGTCTTTCTGTGAATCAAATAAGTCGAAATACATCAGCATTTGTTTGGGCTACTTTGATTGAACAGCCTGTAAATGTTTTTGTCATTTTTTAAGTGTAGATTACTCATATAGTTAGATTGGTCGATGTTTAAAGTATAACAAGTCAAAGGGACGAGTTAATTTTGAATAAAAAATTGACAAGGAATAATACGATATTATCCGTGGTCCTACAGTTATGTCCCACTGTTATAAAAAAAACACCGGGTAGCACTCCGGGAGTGCCGGCCGAAGTGAAAACTACACACACGCACACTCGCGCAAAAAGAAAAAGAAATAAGTACACGAGATTTGAACTGCGTCACCTGAGAGAACACACTGTTCTTCCACACACTAGGCCAAACGCACATACGTTAAAACGACTAAATCAATGTAGGTACACTTCAAAAATCGAACGCGAGTCTAGCTTCATTCGTATTTCAAAATAAGCTCTTAGAGGATCCTGATATACTAGTACTCTGACGCGAGTTTAACATTTTTTACCCATCCCAAAAAGCGATCAGCGCCGCTAAAGAAGGTTCCACTTCAAAAATCCTCACCAGAGAGTATAAAATTAGGTTAGGCTCGTTAGGTATCTTCAAATGCCTGAAGGGCAAATCGAGTAGAAATAGGACCTTATTGGTGAAGTGTAATCGAATATTTTTATAATAGTGGGACCACGGCTAGCGACCCGGAAAAATCTTTACTGAAACTCTATCTTTGCTAAAACTTGAACTGTGTCGGAATTAGGACGTCATGGTAAGACCCCAGCCCAGCACATTCTTTCAAAATTATTTCAAATAATGTGCTTTCAGCTGAATTATTACGCATGGATTTTCAAGTTTTTTTTTGCAACATAGCCAATCGTGAATTTCTTATAATAAAACAGCATAATGCATAACTAATTATAAATGGAGCTAAGTATATAATATGTTTTATCGCCTTTTAAGATTGTAAATTGTAATACATGTAAAATATGCTTCTGACGAAAACAAGGTTTTTTTGCTTAAGTACATACTATTTTACCCTAAAATGGCGTTATTCTGGAATTTGGGCCACACGTATGCATGTATATTATGTATGTAGGAACGAATGAGATGACGAATGGTTGATTGAATGGGAATATTGAATGTAAGGGATGGACTGAATGAATGGAGGGGAGACAGACAGACGACGTATACTAGCGAGGACGTGCATACAAAATAAGTTTTTTTAAATGTGTTTATGTATATTTTTTTCCGAAATAAAACCACCATTTGCCGGAAAGTTTGATTTTATTAAAGCTCCACGCTACAGTTTTGGGGGCTCGACCGGGATTGAAGCGATCCCATCTGATTGGATTATCCGGACGACGACGTGTCCAGAGAAATCAAGACGATCACGACGATTAACGACAGCGTGGAAGCTTTTCAGACGGCGAAACGACGGTCTCCAACAAATTTAAATTTTAACGACGTTAAAGATGGCGAAAGAAGGACGACGAAGAAGTCGGCAAGGAGATTTTGATGACTATGAAGCGACGTCGTCATCGCGCGGCGCCATGTTGCAACTCTCAGAGGGACTAATTCCGAAGTACTCTGGTCAGGATAAGACGTATCCTACCACGCAGTGGATCCAAGACGTGGAAGACAATGCCGAGGTGTTTGGATGGACGCCGGTGCAGCAGTTACTTATGGCGAGGCGATCTTTAACCGGTACCGCAGCCTTATGGTTACGCGCCGAGAGGGCATGCAAGACGTGGGCCGAGTTAAAAAATAATATTTTAAGGGAATTTCCCGATACCGTGGACATCAAGACGATTCATGAAATGATGACCTCACGAGTAAAGAAAACTGATGAGTCGTGCATCGATTACATGTTGATAATGAAGGAAATGGGCAGACGTGGTAAGATGGCCGACTATGTCGCGATTAAATATATCATCGAAGGTATTAAGGACGATCCCGTCAACAAAATGATGCTGTATGGCGTGACGACGTACCCCGAATTAAAGGAGAAATTTAAAATATACGAGGCGATCAAAGAAAAACCAAGAATTAGCAGAGCTTCAAGTAATTATCATCATCACGAGTCAAGAAACAAGCCGAAAGCGGTCGAAAATAACGCAAGAATTAAGTGTTATAGCTGTGGAGAAAATAATCACATTTCGAGCGAGTGTCCGCATAAACAAAGAGGGTTAAAATGCTTCCGATGCAACGAGTTCGGTCACATCTCATCGCAGTGCACATCGACGGCAGGAACGAGTAAAGTAACATCTAGCAGAAATCAAAATCATCAGTGGAAAAATGGCGGATCATCGGCAAGACAGATGTATGTTCGAACGAATGAAATCGCAGCGGAAGGCGGCGACGGCGAGAACATCATTCTGAACGAGATTGAGATTGAGAATGAGAACGCGAACCGGAATGGACTCGACGGAAATTCGAACGTAACGAATGAACGGCGGAGCGGAGATGACACTTGTTTATGTTCGGTCAAGATGGCGGCGCAAGATCGAGCGACCGCGACCGGAATGAATGTAAACAACAATGATGGCGGACGATCGGCTTGCAGTAAACCGATGAAGAACGTTATTTTGTTTCGAAATAGTGTTAGTGCTTTAATAGACTCTGGAAGTGACATTAATTTAATCTCGATTGACTGCTATTTATCTTTAAACGCGCCTAAGTATGAAAAGAACGAGATTTCTTTGAGTGGACTTGGTTCGAAGCGGGTTTATTCGATAGGTATTACAACAACAGATATGTTTATAGACGGTCAGTGTTTTGATAACGTTGTTTTACATATTGTGCCTAGTAATGTTATGCCGTTTTCTTTGATATTAGGGCAAGATTTTTTAAAGAATGCAATGTTTGTGATGGAGGGCAGTCGAATACTTTTGTTAAAGTCTAACGAGAATAATAATTGGTACCGTAACTTTATGTGTGGTGTTTGTGTTTCCGATGTTATAGGTTACGTGAAGGACCCGAAGTTGCAAGAAGAGGTAAGACAGCTTGTCAACACGTACCGGCCTAACAAGACGTGCGAGGCTCCGGTTCAGTTGCGCATTATATTAAAGGATGACGTCCCGATAGCGCAGCGACCACGACGGTTGGCTTTGGCGGAACAACGTGAAGTTGAACATCAAGTGAAACAATGGCTTGACGACGGAATTGTGCGGGTGAGTTATTCTGAGTATGCTAGCCCACTAGTGCTCGTGAAGAAGAAAGACGGCAGCACAAGGATTTGTGTTGATTATCGGCAGATAAATCGAAAGATGGTCAAGGACGAATATCCGTTACCTGTCATAGGGGATCATATTGATAAGCTGGCAAAAGGAAGAGTGTTTAGTATAATAGATTTAAAAAATGGGTATTTTCACTTATCAGTGCACGAAGACTCAGTGAAATATACTGCATTCGTAACGCATAATGGGCAGTACGAGTTTCTGAAAGCCCCATTTGGTTTGTCAGTGTGTCCTAAAGTGTTTACGAGATTTATTAATACCATTTTCAGGGATTTCATTCAGGCAGGAGTTGTTTTAATTTTTATTGATGACGTGATCGTGATTGCAGACAATGAGGCAGAGGCGGTTGAGCGGCTCAGATTAGTACTGGTGCGAGCATCCCAGTATGGATTACAGATTAACTGGAAGAAGGCACAACTGATCCAAAGGAAAGTGGAGTATCTTGGTCATGTCGTAGAAGATGGAGCTGTACAACCATCGCCAGAAAAAACGGACGCTGTGGTAAGGTTTCCTCAACCTACTAACGTCAAACAAGTACATGGATTTGTAGGACTTACGTCATATTTCAGAAAGTTCATCCAGAACTTTGCTCTTATAGCACGACCATTGACGGAGTTACTTAAGAAAGATGTTAAGTTTGTTTTTGACGAACCTCAGCAAGCAGCATTTAACAGATTAAAGAAGGAATTGGCGAGTAAGCCTGTGTTAAGAATTTTTGACCCATGTTTGTACACAGAGTTGCACACCGACGCATCCATGTTTGCATTAGCTGCTATTTTGCTTCAAAGATGTCCCGAAGATAACCAGTTACATCCGGTCTACTACATGAGTAGAAAGACAAATGACGCAGAGCAGAAGTACACAAGTTACGAGCTTGAAGCTCTGGCAATAATTGAAGGAGTAAAGAAATTTAGACATTATTTGTATGGACTAAAATTTAAAATTATTACAGATTGCCAAGCTTTCGAAATGACGCTGAGGAAAAAAGACTTGTCTACACGTGTTGCTCGATGGGCATTGGTTCTACAAGAGTATGACTATGAAGTACAACATCGAACAGGTTCTCAGATGAGGCACGTTGATGCGTTGAGCAGATATGTCGGAGTAGTTACTAGAGAGCTGCACGAGCAGATAAAGAAGGCTCAAGAACAAGACGGCGGTTTGATGGCGATCCGAGAGATTTTGAGAGGACAACCGTACATGGACTATTGTATGCAAGATGATATACTGTACAAAGGACTACAGTTAGTTATCCCTCAAGGTATGGAATGTGAAATCATAAAGAAGGTGCATGCCAATGGACATTTTGGTAAGAAAAAGATGACGGAGTTAATCAACAAAGATTACCACATACAAGATTTAAACAAGAAGATAGATGAGTTCCTGGTTACATGCATTCCATGTCTGTTAGCAACTAAGAAGAGCGGAAAACAAGAAGGTTTCCTTCATTGTATTGACAAGGGCAGTATTCCGTTACACACACTGCATTGTGATCACATTGGACCTCTGTCGGAAACTAAAAAACAATATAACTACATATTGACAATTGTTGACGCTTTCACGAAGTTTGTTTGGGTTTTTCCAACTAAGAGTACAACTGCGAAAGAGACCTTGGACAAGCTCAGGGTGCACCAACAGACGTTTGGTAACCCATACAGGCTGATTACAGATCGAGGAGCTGCGTTTACGAGCAACGACTTTAAGGAATATTGTCAGATGGAGAATATTCAACACACTCTTATTACGACTGGCGTACCTAGGGGAAATGGCCAAGTTGAAAGAATCCATCGTGTTATAGTTTCAGTATTAACGAAGTTATGCATTTCAGATCCTGGTCTATGGTACAAGCACGTGTCGAGGCTGCAGAAGGCTCTTAATAGCACGTATCAGAGAAGCATCGACACAACGCCGTTTGAACTAATGTTTGGTACCAGAATGCGAAGCACGGACGACGTTGAACTATACGACCTGCTATTACAAGAAGAACGAGACGCTTACATCTGTAATAGAGAACAATTGCGAAGTTCAGCAAAGGCGCAGATCTTGAAAGTGCAAGAGGAAAACAGTCGCAACTACAATAAACGACGCAAGACTAGCACGTTGTATCAGATCGGAGACCGTGTAGCTATAATGAGGACGCAGTTTGGTACATGTTTGAAGTTGAAACCTAAGTTTCTGGGACCCTACCGCGTGATCGCGACTACAGGAAAGGACCGATACGACGTACAGAAGGCGGACAGTTCGGCAGAAGGACCTACTCGTACTTCCACATCAGCTGACTACATGAAGCCGTGGCCGAGGGGTCAATGACCTACGTGTCAAAGGTCAAGGGACGCTACACTGCACATAGGTATGGTTAATATTTTTCCTGTGTGTTTTCTCATGTTCTTGTAGCTTAAGTATTCGACTGAACTGCCTTACAAACAAAGTTGTTATTGTTATGATGCTTTATAATGATGTACCTATATAACTGTACCTAAGCTATGCAATTTTCTGTTTATTTATGGGTGACTTTTGTTATAGAAGCAATTTACGAAAACTAGTTTAAATGTTACGACAGTTGTTTTGTAAAGCCGAAAGATATAATTTGATAAGTTGTTGCATTTCAGTTATAAACTTTTTATTAGTTGTTTAGCTTCTCTGCAAAGCACTTGTTTGATTGCTTCAAATGTCGTTTGTTTACAAATATGTAATATTGTTTAGAGATGTAGCAATAAAACGTAAAGTACAATCAGCAACACATTGTACTACCACTACTAGTTTTGTTGAAACTGTTTTGATTTTGATGTACTGTTTTGATGCTAAGTTACTTAATTAGTGAGTAAGTAAGTGCTAAGTAGTTATTTGTTTGGGTGAAAGATTGTTGGCTGTGATAATGTAGTATGTTAGAGGATGTTTTGTGTGATGCTAAGGATGTCTGGGTCACTGATATGTTTTCTTTTGTTTACCTATAGGTTAAGGTGTGCCTGAGGACAGGCAAAGATGCAGGAAGGCCGAGTGTAGGAACGAATGAGATGACGAATGGTTGATTGAATGGGAATATTGAATGTAAGGGATGGACTGAATGAATGGAGGGGAGACAGACAGACGACGTATACTAGCGAGGACGTGCATACAAAATAAGTTTTTTTAAATGTGTTTATGTATATTTTTTTCCGAAATAAAACCACCATTTGCCGGAAAGTTTGATTTTATTGAAGCTCCACGCTACATGTATAACTCTTTATTGTACATAAAACACATGAAAAAGATCAGATGACAACACAAATGTACAAAGGCTAACTTATCCCTACAAGGGATTCCTTCCAGTTAACCTTTGACCGATGGGTAGACAGGACATAGGTATTAAGCAAAAGTAAACACACAGAAAAAGTAAAAGAACCGATCGAAACCTAAAATAATTCAAAATGCCTAAATTTTAAACAATGTAATATACCTATAATAAACTACACATAATATGTAGATAAATACGATAAACTAATACCTACATAATAAGTTAGCTTCTCCCCGCGACTTCGTCTGCGTAGAATTATACAATAAAAACCTTCCTCTTGAATCAGTTCATTTATTTAAAAAAACCGCATTAAAATCACACATAGGGACAGAAGACAGACAGACGGCGGAAAGCGACTTTGTTTTATACTACGAATATGCAGTGATGATGAAATATACATGTTACATACGTGAATCTTTAGGATTGGCAACACTGGTTTAAATAACTCAGCTGCCAGACTATACATTAGTTGCTGCGCCCCGAAACGGATCACCCCCGTGGGGGTACTCCGTGTAGCTAGTCTGTACGAATTTTATTAGCTTTTATCATTTACGCTTTATTGAAGAAGTTGATTACTTAGAGTGGGTTTTTGTCATGCTGGGGCCTTACTATGACGTCCTAATTCCGACTCAGTTCAAGTTTTAGCTGTCACTTTTAGTATGAATCTGACAGTGAGCGGACCTAAACTGAATCGCATTAAGACGTCAAGGTAAGGCCCCTGAATATTCCAACAAGAGACTAAGTAAAATGTTTTTATTTTTATAAATAATGGCCCAATGAAACAATCTGTAACTTTTTTCTGTAGCTAAGGATTCCTATCAATAGAAAAATCATCAAGCATTAAAATAATCATCCATTCCCAATTTTTGTTCCATCCGATATTCATAGGTACCTACGTGTGAGTAATGTAACCTCCACGGCTAGCACAAGAGCGCGCGAGGGGAGAGCTACCCTCTCTTTCTAAACCGAACAGTAAGAAAAAGACGGGTATATCTCGCTAGCAGCTGTGGGGTCACTGTCTCAATTGGGAATGGATGATTATTTTAAAAGTGCTTGGTGATTTTTCTATCAATAGGAATAACCATCCTTCCTTGGAAAAAAAATTCAGATTTTTCCGTCGAGCCATATATTTTATAAAAATAAAAACATTTTACTCAGTCACTCGGCGGCCTCTATACGGCTGATAAGCAGTACGCCAATACATACATACATACATATCGTCACGCCTCTTTCCCACAGGGGTAGGCGGAGACTACTTTGTTCCACTTGCTACGATCCTGACATACCTCTTCCGCTTCATCCACATTCATCAATCTCTTCATCGAAAAAAACTGCTTTATACCTATTAAAATTAGCATTAGTTTCTCATTATAACATTCAGTAGTGTTATTGATTCGGAGTAGAAATAACTCAATAATTCCAAAATCTGAGAAAAAAATATATATTATGGTCATTTTTATTGAAATTCCCCATGTATGGTTTACTAACACGAATAATCAACAGACGGCGCCACTTATAGACGTTGCGTTGCTTCTTTTAGCTACAAATGTCATCGTGCCGTGCACCATAGATTCAAGCAGCATTTTTTTTTAAATTTGATATGCATTAGCGTACTGCTTATCAGCCGTATAGAGGTCGCCGAGTGACTGAGTAAAATGTTTTTATTTTTATAAAATATATGGCTCGACGGAAAAATCTGAAACTTTTTTCCACAGCTAAGGATGGTTATTCCTACCAATAGAAAAATCATCTAGCACTTTTAAAATAATCATACATTCCCTATGGCATTTCATTTGGCATCCATGTATGTACTTATCTCGTTATCTCCCTTAGGCGCTCTAATGCAAGCACAGGACCCTACTATTTCGTAATCGTAATAGTGTTTACAATCACAGCATCCGCTTCCGTTGGGCCGTAATCTTCTACGTTTAGGCTATATATCTATAAAACAGTATATTTGTAAATACTTCAAAATTTACACCGTTTTTAAAAATAGTGGCAGAAAGTTATTTCGAAGAATTAAATGATAGCGAATGAAAGCAAAAAAGGACTGAGTATTATTTTACACTAGCGACCCGCCCCGGCTTCGCACGGTATATTATGCATGTATTATACATATAAACCTTCCTCTTGATTCACTCTATCTATTAAAAACCGCATCAAAATCCGTTGCGTAGTTTTAAAGATTTAAGCATACATAGGGACAGAGAGAGCGACTTTGTTTTATACTATTTAGTGATTAGAAGAGAAAGGTATGTCATGTCATTATGTAAGTTAAGAGAAATAAGTACTTAGGTACTTATGTTATTTTCCTTTTCGTGCCAACCGTACAACCGCTACAAATGCAAACGCTCTCGCTAATTTATCTATAGGAGTAGGATACAAAGTTCAGAGCCTCTAGTGTAAGTTTTCACACGAACAAACGTCTCAAACGCGTTCACGTAAACGTCTCAATTACTATGGAATAATTGGCAGCGCCACTTGCGGATCGAAACGGCAACAAACTGTTCCCATAGTATTTGACATTTTAACGCAAACGCGGTCGAGACGTACACACACACACACACACACACAGTAACACAGTAGTGTGAGAATGTCAGGTGATAGGGGATCACCAATTCTACAATGTCGGTGACCAATGTGTGATACCCGACTAGTCGGTTGCAAAAATGCCGAATAGTCGGCCGACTATTCGGCATTGCCGATCATTGTGTGCGTTCGTCAAATAGCTTTATTTCTGCAGCCGTTCCGATAAAATTGTCCGCCTTCGGCTAATTGACAGCAGTTTGCGCATGTTTGTGGGTCAAATGTAACTCATTTTGCTATATTTGATTTCAACATACCATGTTTTGCAGATTTTCTAAGTATTTTTTTACTTTGCTTACAGTCATTGCTTTAGAAGACATTTAATTTAGTCACCGTGGTTTTATTTATGCGCCCTTTTTTTTAAATAAATACCAACCGACTAGTCGTCAGTTTTTGCCCAATAGTCGCCGACTATTCGCCGACTACAAATAATGCCGAATAGTCGGTTTCCCCGACTAGTCAGCAAGTAGGTAGTCGGCCCATCTCTAGATTTAGTATCAAGCCAAATATCGTAGATTCTCGTCGATTTTGTAATGTAAACATAATTGTCACTTGTCATTGTTACTTGTCACCGACAATTGTCGCGCTGGTGATAGGGGCCAGGTATCACGTGCTTCATTAGTTCATTACGTTATCACTAATTACACATGCATCTAATTATACCAGGTTTCTACGTAGATACGCTTATCACAAATGATACTAGAAGTCATCTGCGGGTTAATATTTATGATCGTTATTTTATTAGATCACTAGCTTTTTCCCGCGACTTCGTCCGCGTAGACTTCATTTATTGACAAACAGCTTTTGGCCACGGCTTCGCTTGTGTGTAGGTACCAGGAGTATTTCAATCCCGTTTTTTTCCCGTTCCCGTAAAAATTTCGTGAAATGCTTTCTTAATGCTCCCTACACTCCCCAAAGAACCCACTTGCCAAATTTCAGCTTTCTACGACCAGTAAAACGAAAAATCCCGTTTTTTCCCGTTCCCGTGGGAATTTTGGAAATTCCTCTCTTAATACTTCTCTACACTCCCCAAGCAACCTACATTTCGAATTTCAGCTTTCTACAACCAATAAAACGAAAAGTCCCGTTTTTCCCGGTCCCGTGGGAATTTCAGGAAATTGTCTCTTAGTGCTTCCCTACACTCATCAAGCAACCTACATGCAAAGTTTCAGCTTTCTACGACCAGTAAAACGAAAAATCCCGTTTTTCCCATTCCCGTGGGAATTTTGGAAAGTCTTCTCTATACTACCCAAGCAACCTACATGTCGAATTTCAGTTTTCTACAACCTGCACTGCAGTATAACAAAAAATCCCGCTTTTTCCCGTTCATTTCCGTCAGAATTTTGGGAAATCCTATTGTAGTGCTCCCCTATACTCCCCAAGGAACCTGAAGGCCAAATTTCAGTTTTCTACGATCATTAAAACGAAAATTCGATCCCGTAGAACTGAATATAAATCTCGTTTTTTCCTTATCCTGTTGGAATTTTCGAAAATCCTTAAAACTGTTTTTTACTATTATAATCACCTACTTCTATGCCAAATTTGAAGTCTAGTAATTATAGTTCATAGGATTTTGTTTAACTGAATATATAAATCCCGTTTTTTCCTTATCCCGTGAGAATTTCCAAAAATCCTGAAATTATTACTTCTCTCTACTTGTGTACGAAATTTGAAGTCTATATTTATTAAGTATAGTTACTGAGATAGGGTCATTCGGAAACGAATATAATAAATCCCGTTTTTTCCCGTTCCCGTGGAAATTTGTGTGTGTGTGTGTGTGTGTGTGTGTGTGTGTGTGTGTGTGTGTGTGTGTGTGTGTGTGTGTGTGTCAGGTAGGCATGTGTGTTGTTGTTAAATATTTATTAAGTATAGTTACTGAGATAGGGTCATTCGGAAACGAATATAATAAATCCCGTTTTTTCCCGTTCCCGTGGAAATTTGTGTGTGTGTGTGTGTGTGTGTGTGTCAGGTAGGTATGTGTGTTGTTGTTTTCGTAATCAGTGACCCGATAAACCGTACAAACAATACTACCCACTATAATATAATAATAATAATACCCACGTTGATTTTCAGACTTTGTCACCCCCTATCCCCTTTTAAGGGTTGAATTTTCAAAAAACCTGAAACAGGTATTTATTCATTTATTGTTAGGATTACTCCTGTGAAGTTTCGAATAAAATAGTCTAACTAATCTTGTTTCCCCATACAAACTTTGGACCCCCATTTAACCCCTTTAGAGGTCGAATTTTGAAAAATCCTTTCTTAGTGCACCCCTAGACCTTATAAGGAACCTACGTGCCAAATTTGGAATCTCTAGAACCAGCGGTTTGGGCTGTGCGTTGATATGTCAGTCAGTCAGTCAGTCAGTCAGTCAGTCAGTCAGTCAGTCAGTCAGTCAGTTTCTTCTGTTATATATTTAGATAAAACGTGCTGTTTTCTTGTTGAACTTTGCTCTAACTATGCTATTCATCCATAGCAAAGAAAAAACCGGCCAAGTGCGACTTCGGACTTGCGCACCGATGGTTCCGTACTTTGCAAAGTTAATATACAATCCAGCATCAGCGAGCCCTGCTCCTAAGCAAAATGTATATAATGCAGTGTAATACATATTACATACATACATAAATTACGTCTTTATCTCTCACGGGGTAGACAGAGCCTAGGGTTGACCCAAAGGTCACGCTTAGCATGATTGTGGGCGTATAAGCGAAAAGGGCAATCAAAATAGTGATAGGTTGCTAGCCGCATCGCCTACATGTTTCTTAAGACACTCGTTGGCCTTTTACGATCTGCGCGGGAAGAAAAACAGCTGTTACCTTCTATGTTTTTACTTTACTCCCAGACCAGTAAGCTTATTGTCTAACTCGCTCGCAATCGCCATCGTGTTCATTTTGACAGTTCGTGTATGGGCTGACAATTGGCATCGGAATCAGCTAGCTGTCACATTCATACAAGAACTGTCAAAATGAACACGATGGCGATTGCGAGCGTGTTAGACAATAAGCCTATTGCATGAAAGCAATCTTATAGTGATTGTGAGAGAAACAGGACTAGCTAACGGATGGAGAGTTCATGACACTCATCAAATTGCCGCCTCATAGCAACAGCAACGGGACACATCAATCGAACGCTAATTGAACGTATCGTAAACGGCTTCACATCTGTTTTGAGTCAATCTGTTTAGTGCCAAATGCCAGGGGACAGAGGGCAATACAGTGTTAAAATAATTGATTTCTCACGCATTTAAAGTAAGTCAATGTAAATATAAAGAAATACACAAATAAAAAAAAACAGACACAAATAAAAAAATAAATAAACATATGCACAAAGGCGCACTTATCCCTATAAGGGATGACTACTGTTAACCTTAGAGTAGATGTGAGGAGCATTAAACGAGGGACCGACAAAGTGAGTTTAAAATTCCAGATAGTGGCAGCCACAATAGAGCGTACATCTCTGAACACAACACATGATGATTACTCTATTAATGCATAGGGGGTTTTTAGAGCTCCGTAGCCAAATGGCAAAAAATGGAGCCCTTATAGATTCGTCATGTCTGTCTGTCTGTCTGTCCGTCCGTATGACACAGCCACTTTTTTTGGAAACTATAGAACCTATACTGTTGAAACTTGGTAAGTAGATGTATTTTGTGAACCGCATTAAGATCATACAAAAATAGAAAAAAAAACAATAAATTTTGGGGGCTCCCCATACTTAGAACTGAAACTCAATTTTTTTTTCATCAAACCCATACGTGCGGGGTATCTAGGTCTTCAAAAATGATATTGAGGTAATATCGTTTTTTTCTAAACTGAATACTTTGCGCGAGAGACACTTCCAAAGTGGTAAAATGCGTGCCCCCCCCCCCCCCCGTAACTTATAAAATAAGAGAATGATAAAACTAAAAAAAATATATGATGTAGATTACCATGCACTTCCACCGAAAATTGGTTTAAACGAGATCTAGTAAGTAAGTAGTTTTTTTTTAATAATTTCTGTTTGTCTGTATAAGTAACCAGTATAAAATGACCTCACACTGCCTACATTTTGCTTAAGAGCAGGGCTCTGCTAACACCGGATTTTATAATAACTTGGCGAATTTGTACGAAACCCTCGGTGCGCGAGTCCGACTCGCACTTGGCCGGTTTTTTTTAAGTTACCTCAATAACAAGCAATGCAACGTCACATAGATTAAGTTATTATCAATCTAACAATGCGCTATACAAATATAAGTTCTATAACACAGTAAACAGTCCTCGATTCTATTATTAGACCATGTCAGAAACAATTACATGTTATTCTGTGCGGTTGTATTCATTCAATAGTGAGTCCAATTGAGACCTAGAAAACGGGTCAAGAGCGAGCAGGACGCGCATCAAAGGGCTCTGCACCGCCTTTTGCTCTTACAAACGGCAAGACGTTACCATGAAGTCTTAATGCGATTCAGTTTAGGTTCGCTCGCTGTCAGATTCATACTAAAAATGACAGCTAAAACCTGAGTCGGAATTTTGGTAAGACCCCAGGGCCATTCCAAAATTTGTATTTTACTGTCTCTCTTACTCTCAAGTTATTGAGCTTAACACCGTCGCTCTCACTCTCAAAAATTATTGAGCTTTAGTAAGAGCGGAACGGAATTTCGGAGCATAAGGCCCCAATTTCATAAGCTAGCCATACACGACAGGTGAAAAGTGCCTCTATAGATGACAATTTTGCATACATTGCTGGCTTGAAAAGTTCCGTGTTGAAATGGGTTTCACATCGGCTACGAAATGTATACGGAGTTGTTGCGGATGTTTAGGGGCAGCGTTGGTTGCTTAGTAAGTCAAAACCAAGAACGTATATTTTTCAATTAGGCCGCTAAGGGCTCTTTTAGATCTTTTTTTGAAATTACCAGCGCGTTAGAAAAACCATGGTAACCCTTGCTTGGCAATCCAAGAAGAATGCGCCGCAAGAAACTTAGCAGAAAGTTTTTTTTTTCGAATCAAATACATAATACAATAATTAAATTCTACAGATATTTATGTTATAATTAAGTAACCTATCTACTTGCTCTAAAAATGTGTACGATTGTCCTTAGGTATTAAAAACAAGCAAAAATCTTTGAAAAAAACTAATGTCAGCAGCCTTTTCTGTTATATGGCCTTCTTATACTTTTCGTTATTACATTCTCATATTTATTTTATCTTAAGTATTATTATACAATTATGTTATGTGTTTATGTATTATTTTATTTATTTAGCTATGTATTATATTTATGTAAGTATTGTTTTATTATCTCTGCGTTTCTCCTGTCTATTTGTTTCCGCCACCTACTTAAACTGTCTCCAACTTATTTCTTTGTCTTAGTGGTTGTCTGGTAGAGATCGCTATTAAGCGATAAGACCGCCTATTGTATACTTTGTTCTTTGTTTCTGTATTGTTTTGTACTGATTTGTGGTGTTCAATAAAGAGTATTTGTATTGTATTGTCAGCACCCTATTTGATTACGGGGCCCTAATGATATGCGTATAAAAGTAGCGGTGGTCTTACCGCAATATTATACTTATTAGTATCTAGTATTTTATTTTCGCTACTTAATTATGTATGTCAGTGTCATATGTGATTAGTTCTGTTTCATTACTATTATTTCATTATAATATACTTAGGCCCACTTGCACAGTCCAGAGTTAAAAAATTAAATCGCTAACTCGGGGTTAGGTTTGACAGTTCCATACATTTGGACACTACTTAGCCCCGGGTTAGCA
The DNA here is from genome assembly GCA_963854515.1 of Pandemis heparana. Taxonomy (NCBI): domain Eukaryota; kingdom Metazoa; phylum Arthropoda; class Insecta; order Lepidoptera; family Tortricidae; genus Pandemis; species Pandemis heparana. Next base: position 6,833,232 of record OY978030.1, on the reverse strand, counting down.
TCTAACATGGGGTTAAGTCGTTAACCCCGGTCAGTGCAAGTGGCCCTTAGTAATATACTTAGGTGTACCACTAACAAAACTTAAAGAAGATAATAATTTTTGAAAATATAATAGTACATACAAGTCGATTCCTTCCATCATTCTAATTCATCTACATATAAGTGTTTGTTAAAAAAACACTTCAATTCAAACTTTTTTGTTAGCAGTGTTTTATGTCACTCAATCTATATTTATAACGAATTTCACCTGAAACTGATTAGGTGCCTACGTTACACAGTCTAGCTACAATAGCACAATAAACACTACTCGTTTCGCCCTCAATAAAGCAATCGTCAGGATTTGTTAATTTTATATCGTCTCGATAATCTTGATAAGATCAATCAGTACTCTAACCACCTGTAGTTTACTGAGTGATGGCTAAAAATAAACACATTTTTGGCATGCGTGTGCGCACACGTTTATTAATGAGCCAACAATTAATTAAAGTACGACTGGCAACACTGCTAACGATTTTTATGTACTACCTTTACCTCAGACCATGGACGAAGGAAGACAGTAGAACTGTCACTAGCCCACCACGCGAACTTAGTACAAAAGTTCCCCATAGATGTCACTATAAGTGTCAATAAACAATTTATGAGAGGATGATTTACTTTTTTTTTTATTATTATTATATTAACTCTAAGATTGGCTATATAAGCCATCTTCGGGCGCATGAGCGCCGTACTGACTAGGAGTCGAGGTGGTCGCCATGGCCGAAACCGGTCGGAGGGATCATCATCATCATCATCATCGTTATTAACTCAATTGAGTGTCCCACTGCTGGGCAAAGGCCTCCCCTTTTTTCCGCCACTCGTCCCGGTCGAGGGCATGCTCCTGCCACTCTACTTGATATGCGTCCAAATCATTCCGCCTTCTTCTCGGTCTACCAACGCTTCTATGGCCATCTCGCGGAACCCAACGGGTTGCGATTAAGGCCCATCGCTCTGGATTCATCGGCAAACATGATCAGCCCAGTCCCATTTCAACTTAGCGGTCTTTGCCCCTTTGTTTGATTTACGTAACTCAAGTTTTTATTTGAATTTTCACATAGCTTTCGAAATGTCACCTCCAGAAGGCCTCAGACGAAAAAATAAGTCAAGACAGAGTTCTGCGAACGTCAAAGTGAGGCCGATTTAAACTTCGCCTTGCCGCGTGCGCGTGTGTCTCAAGCTCAACCAGTTTGCTTGGCAAAGATTGGTTGCTAAATGCTGTATAGTTTAAACGGCATCAACTTGCAGTTCGTAGAACTGTCTTGACTTTTTATTTATCTGAGATCTCTGCTAGACTTATCAAGGTTGATCTAGTTGGTAACGTACGTTCAGTTGAAGCCAATACGACACAAAAGGCAGCCCATTAAAATTATTGCGCATTCAAACGAGAGACTCGTGTATGCTTAAGCTGATTCTACACCTAAGTAGAAACTACCTGCAGAAATATTAAAAAAATACGGATAATAAAGTGTTCCTGTAAGACCAAGCCTTATACTCCGAAATTCGATTTTGGAAGTTCGTGTAACGCCATTTCGCTCACACTAACATTTTAGAGTGAGAGAGACGGCCTAATACGAACTTCGAAAATCGAATTACGGAGTAGCCCCCCTGGGGCCTTTACCATAACGTCTTAATGCGATTCAGTTTAGGTTCGCTCACTGTCAGAGTCATACTCAAAGTGACAGCTAAAACTTGAACTGAGTCGGAATTAAGACGTCATGGTAAGACCTTAGACAAGCCGTAGGTAGGTTCAAATCTCAGACCAAATAAAAAGTAGACATAATTATGTCAACAAACAAGTGAGATCGGGAAAAACTACGCCATCGAAACTGAGTAGGAACAGCTGATCTAAACCCTATAATTTCAGATGTGCACTTTGATGCAAGGTTTGAAGACTATAATTTTAAAAGGGCCTGTCTCATCACTCCTTAACTGTCAGTACTACGATTCCGTCTCTATTTATTATTACGAAACAGACAGAGACGTCATCATAGATAACTGACAGTTAAAGAGAGGCCCTAAATCTTACCATTTTCAACAGCGTTTAGTTTCCTACTGCTAAGCTACGACTACTCGTCTTACGTGAAACTTCCTTCTGTGGCAAGTTTATTCTTTGCCATTTAGGCCGTCCGACCATCGCTGCTTCTGTCTGCCTTCATTACGATATGCATCGCTATTCTGTGGTAATACATCCAAATTCGCACATCCCAGTCCCACTTTAACTTGGTCTTCTAGTTTCGATAACTAGTTTTAGATCGCAGTTCTTTTTAATCCTGTCCGTTACTCAAACCACAACCGAGGCGCTACTCTGAAATTGAAAACTAAGTTCGTGTCATACTTTCCTCTCGCTCGCCTGTTGTGTGAACTTCGAATTCCAGGGTATAAGGCCTAATTTCATCATCATCATTAGCCTAAAATCCACTGCTGAACGTAGGCCTCTCCACCTACAGTTATTGTGCACGATCCTCGCCTACTCTCATCCAGCTCTAACCAGCCTGCGAAGATCATCGCTCCTAGTCTGAGGCGTCCTACGTTTGGCGATCCGCGGTCATCACAAGGCTTGGGGCCTTACCATGACGTCTTTAATGAAATTCAGTTTAGGTTCGCTCGCTGTCAGATTCATACTAAAAGTGACAGCTAAAACTTGAACTGAGACGGAATTAGGACGTCATGGTAAGGCCCCCGATCTAACAAACTGCTACTATGACAGCACCTTTACAAGGATGCATTGAATCTAAGATTGACATTCAATGTCTGAGAACCATCAGGCGGGAACGTCTGGCATCGTAAAATCCCAACCAGCACCATGAAAATTGTAAGTAGAAACCAATATCGAAGTGATTGCGATTTTACTCAATTTAGAGCCATCGAAAACTCATAAAAACGGAGTTTATGAGCATCCCGTTTCCTGAAATAAACCATCTACACAGTTAATAGCAAATAAGATGAATCGATACGGCGTTTGCGATGTAGAGTATTTTGGTGCGAGGAACAAATTATTTTGGCAAGAGTTTGAGTTTTAGAAGGCTTAACTTATTTGGCTGAAAAGGGAACCTTGTGAACGTAATGTTTGGCTTTAGTTTCTATTGTAAATACATGGTTTGTTTCTTTATTTGTGTAATTTTAATTGGTGAAATGGAAACAGTTGTTCAAACCAAACCTCCGCAAAGTAACGCCCGATTCAATGAATTGCCAGTAATAATAACAAACAACAGATTGATACATAATATAAGTGATTAAAGTTCATCACAGTTGTCCTATGTTCCTGACACGTGACGAAGTCACGCAAGAGCAACGGCTTCGATAATTACAATGTAGATATAGTATACTCGTATTTGTGATGTCTAGTAAAAATAGTAGCTGCCACAAGTTCTGCAGTTAGTAGCCGTGATGGTATGCTCTATGGCCTCTCAAGCTTCTTGATAGGCAAATACACTTAATAGGTGTTGCTTTAACGTTGTATTAATTCTCTAACTTTTTACGCTAACTTGATTGGCGAAAAAGTTTCAGCTATCAAATACGTCATTACCGTCATCATATCAGCCTATACTTCATTTAATTTAGGATGAGAAACCACAATAATGTTATATTGCGGCTCGTGAACTGTAATCTCTTTACGATTTGTACTAGAGTAACAATTGACGCCACGCAAATAAAATGGCATTAAAACAATTTTACTTTGCGGCTGCCAAACTATTGCACTGTACTGTTTGCTAGGTAAGAAATAGTTGACCAGCCGCAATATAATGTTATTGTGGTTTCTCATTCTAAATTAAATGAAGTATAGCGACTTCCATTGCCGGATATAGGCCTTGCCCAAAAATCTATATGATCGGTTTTGTGAGGCCTATGGGTCGTAGTCTCATGGTAAGGCCCCAGTACTTAGGTTAGTAAAACCATTCGACGAACTCTGATGCCGTCTATTATGTTAAAGGTCATTCTTCAAAGCGATGTCTTTAATGGTTATGACTTTCCTAAAAGGCTTGGTGACGTCAGCAGTGGGGTCGACGACCGATAAGGTCAGGAATCATAGATCAGTGGATAGGTTACGTTTAGAAACTAATGTTTTTTAAGCGTGTGACGTTTGATACTATCGCAACGAGTTCGAGTCCCATTGTTGCGTCAAATGCTTTGAATTATAAGCTCTACAGGGTGTATCAGATAGCCCCTAACAATAATTCACTGGGGTATAAAACCATAGCTATAGAAGCTAAAAAAAATATTTAAAAAAATTGGAGTTTTTTTTTTTATATTTTCTATAGGAATGGTAGTTACTGTAATCATTTCATTTTGTATTAGTTGGTTTGGTCACGTAGAGAAGATGGATGAAAGAAGATTACCTAAACAGATTTATACGGGGAGTGTGAAAGGGTGCGTTGGGAGTGGAAGGCCTAGGCGGACGTTCCATGATCAAATTGGGGACGTTTTGGAAAAAGGCCAGGTCAAGAGTACCCGAAACCGACGAGCATGTATGAAGAGATTGATGAATGTGGATGAAGCGAAAGAGGTATGTCAGAATCGTAGCAAGTGGAACAAAGTAGTCTCTGCCTACCCCTGTGGGAAATGTATGTATGTATGTACAAACTATTCTATTGCGTCTCTGACGTGCTGTGTTGATGACACAACAGTCACCCAGCAATCAATCGTCATTTGCAAACAATAACAAAACAATAACGGTCACGTTTAGATCATACAATGTAATTAACTAATAGAACCGTATAATGTATACATACAGACTTCAAATTAGTAATGCAAAACACTTGATTACGGCTCAGTTGATAATCAACAGTATATTCATCAACATATCAGCCGCAGGACGTCCACTGATTGACATAGGCCTCCCCCATAGACTTCCACCGTGAACCCACGACTTTAACCACGTCATCCGTCCATCTCGTTGCTGCAGGTCTTACGCTGCGCTTGCCGATCCGAACAGCATATTAGCTTGATTAAATTGTTGAATATAAGTATCTTTAACTACCGTTTATTTTCTAACAAATAAAGGCCCGTTGTGTGGTCTGCAAACTGTAATACCATAAAAATCTTATATTCTTTAACAAAGTGACAATTAATAATCAAAATAGGTTTACTTCATAAATGCTGTGTCATATGAGAATGAACAGATGACCAATTGACCACCGCCTAAGATGGAAACCTCACGTACCAGTAATTTAATGGGCTCTCTTACTTTCCTCGCTGGAACACAGCAGCGCAACCACGTCTGCCTAGCGGCAGCAAGTCAGAGTGGTAGCAATCAGGATGAACCTTGCACAAGCTCCTACCATCCGTTTATTTATAGGCTTCCAAGCTGATCTGGGAGCAAAAAAAAAACATAGAATCTACCAGTTGCTTCCTACCCGCGCGGATGGTAAAAGCCCATCGAGGGAAGGGTGATAACCTTAGGAATCTTAGGCTAGCAATTTAACCCATCACTATTTTGATTCCACTTTCCACCTATGCCCACAATCATGCTAAACGTGGCCTTTAGGTCTTGTTATCTTAGGCTCTGCCTACCCCGTAAGGGATCGACGGGACGTTGGAAAAGACGTGATTTATTTATGTATTTATAGGCTCTCCTTCCAATAAATAAAAGTTATACTCTTATAGCAATTTAACGACAGCACTAACCATAAAAACAACTTAACGCTAACAGAAACTGTTTATCACGATCTAAGGGAAAGCTTCCAAATAAATATCGGCTTACATTTTGATTTCCGCAGCAAAAACATGTTGACAACAACAAGGATCTAGGGGACTTACCATGACTTCGTAAGGCGATTCAGATTAAAATTCAGTTTAGGTTCGCTCGCTGTCAGATCCATACTAAAAATGACAGCTAAAACCTGAACTAAAGCGGAAAAGAATCTCATTAAGACGTCATGGTAAGGTAAAGCCCCAGTACTTTAATACGAGTTTGTTGGAAGAATGCCAAAGATTCGTTGAATTTGAAAACTAAACACTACGTTTTTGGATTAAAAGGAAAAATCTAATCTTAGGGTGCGACCAAACCGCCGCGTATACGCAGTGACGTGTCGTATGCGTCACGTTTTCTCACTGTTTCTTCATACATTTTGTTGCGATTCCGTAACGTCACCGTTTTTTAAGCGGCGGTGTGGTCGCACCCATACTAAATATTATAAATGCGAAAGTATGGATAGATGTTTGTTTGTTACTCAATCACGCCAGAACGGCCCAACGAATCTGGATGAAATTCGGCACATAGATACAGAAAAGTCTGGAATAGCATATAGGCTACTTTTTATCCCGGAAAATTCCCGCGGCATAGCGATAAACTAATTCTTTGCAGACGAAGTCGGAGGCAACAGCTAGTATAATATATGTGGTTTTTAACCCCCGACGCAAAAAGAGGTGTTACAAGTGTCGATGTCTGTGTGTGTATCTGTCTGTAGCATCGTAGCCCTCAAGCGGATAGACCGAATAAAATTTAATAATTTTTCTTTACGTATGATTACTCGATTAATCGAGGGAGTTTTTAATTTTTTTGATTTAATGTTATTTTTTATGAAATGGGGTGATAAACGTGCAAATACCATACACCGTCACTCGAGGGTGTGATCAGTGTGATCACTGCCGTGATCAGTGTGATCACTGCCACCCATGGACGTGGTGTGTTGGTGCAGCACTCTCGGCTCTCATGCATTTTTCATCGCACTTAGGTACCTACTGTATTTATTTAGTTTTTTTTTTATATGAATAGGAAGGCAAACGAGCAAGTGGGTCACCTGATGGTAAGTGATCACCACTGCCCATAGACACCCGCAACCCCGGAGGGATTGCAGATGCGTTGCCAACCTAGAGGGCTAAGATGAAATGCCTCTTGTGCTAGTAATTTCCCCGGCTGTTTTGCTCTCCACACCGGAACACAGCAGTGAAAGCACTGCTGCTTAGCGGCAGGATTAGCGAGTAAGATGGTGGTAGCGATCCGGACGGACCTTGCACAAGGCCCTACCACCCGCAAAAAGGTACTTAGATTTATAAGCTTATTAAGAATGCCATGCACTAAATTGATTTCATTGCTATTTGACCGAACCGTTACGCAAAGATGTCATATTCATATTACACACTGTACTTATTCACGTGAATCACTTTTTTACACTTAATTAGTTCATTAAAATTTATGATTGATGATAAAATAGTTGCTATTATATTGACACGTGCACATACAAAGCATATATATTTTATAGTAGCTGTTTACAAAGCGCCACATCTACAAAGATTTTTCATTTCAATAATTTTTTATTCCAAATTTAATCCCGCCCTTGATGCGGTTCACTTTGAACATTGTTCAATGTATGGAAACATTTGTCAATTATGATTCAAAAATCCTGAAAAACATTCACAGGTCTATTTAGTCAGGCTAACCCAACCACATCTGAAATATTTCAGAACAATTTTAAGAGACCTTGGGCCTTACATGTCTTAATGCGATCCAATTTCGACTCAGTTCAGGTTTTAGCTGTCATTTTTAGTATGGATCTGACAGCGAGCGAACCTAAACTGAATCGGAATTGAAACGCATTAAGACGCGGTAAGACCCCTTGTCGTCACCGATACAGTCGTCAACGTAGAAAAACACTATACATTACACGTTAGGACTTAGCGATTAAATCTATCGCATATCTCTTCACATGCTAATTTGTTAAGTAAGATGGTTAACGTCTCAGTGGACGGAACCAGTACTTGCCTTGTCAACATTTTACGCTTCGCCTGAGAACAACTTGAAAGAGGTCTTTCATGATAATTGCACCAACTGGAGCATGAAAATATACCTTCATTGCGCGTGGACAGCACAGGGACTGTTATTCTGAACGTGCACGCACCACGCAGTAAGACTGAATATTGACCAAATCTTTCAGAATTCTTCCGGAATAGTTCAGCAGATGGTTTTGTTAGTTTGATTGAAGAACCCTACGAGAAGTTTTTTATTTAATTTTTTGATTTGAAATTAAGTCCCGCCCGTGACGCGGTTGAACCACTGCGGGTCACTTTAAACATCGATCAATCACGCATAAACATATTCTTCCTTGTCAGTATCACTCTTGACGGAGCGGTTGTGGTCATTACTTCGGCAAGCTTCACAACAAGTCGCCACTCTTTTCCGATGGCCGCTTTCCTCGTGCTGTCTTGTAGTGTACATATTACTATTGGACTAAATGTTATTAACTTCCTCTCTACCTATTCCACAGAATATATAATAGTACTAACGTACAGAATGGCCACGCTCCGCCCCGCACCGATTCGAGTTACCCCACCCCTCAAGCGCATTCTGCCGGAAAGCTGCTGGCAACTAGTAGGGCTCGCAACGCGATGTATGTCGGCCGCACGTCATAAGTTCGGGAACCTATCCTACCTACTTAATTTTATAAAACATTAGAAAATTAATGCTTTCTGAAATTATCGCGATTAATACATGAAATAACTACAGAATCCTTCGCTTAAGTTTGTTGTCGTATATCTATTGTAATTGAAAATAATAATGCTTAAATACACAGACATACACATTTTAAGTAAGTTTAAGTAAATAGATAACGATTAAGTACATTTATTTGCACACATCTAAGCCATATCTTCATTATAAGTACCTATATTCATGTCATTGGTAGTACTTATAGTACTAGGTTTTTGCGATAGACAGCCCTGTGTATCTTACGCACACATTGACGCGTGTACAGACGACGTCGTGCCTGTGTTCATTTCAGAACGCGGATTTTGTACGTCGTGGCCGCCGTGTGCCTATTCTCACTATGGCTACCAAAGTCCCATAATTCACAACTCTCATAATTCACACAAATCCAATGATGCCTCATATTACTTAATGTGTTAAAATTCATTTAGATACTTACACCATCATTAACGCTCTATAGGCTTCTGCTAACTTAGAAATCGCTTGCCCTTATCTGTCACTTTGACATTTACCTTTCACAGATAAGGACAAACGATTGCTAAGTTAGCAGAACTAAGGAACTGGAGGGTATGCCAGAGAAATATACTTGAAAATCATCACCCTCCTTTCTGCGTAGTTAGATAAATAAATACCTGTCAGCGGGTCCACCCGCAGCAACCGCCCCGTGTGTTTACGCCCTGACGTACATACATTGAACCGTGGCTATTTCTGCAATGTTTACTAAACGAGTCCTATTTTAGTTCGCACAGAAATCGAGCGCACCTTGCCATACGTTATGTTAATAAGGAATTTCGTATTCCTTTCCGATATTCCCTAATTTGTTCGTCTTGAGAACAAAATGGGAAAATAAACTATGCCTACTCAGAATCATTGACGCTTTTTGTTCTTTGTTGGTTATGAAAGCTAAAAGAATTATATACAGAATTATATTCAAAGTTTTATTCGTTATCCCGCATCTCCACCATTTATAAGGCAAGCGGTTCACTTCGGACGCGATCTAATAAAAAATCTTATAGGTATATTATTTTTTTAAATTTCATTTGATAAAATAATACAGTGTGCTCTTCGCAAGAGCCCTAGCAGGGGCCTTACCATAACGTCCTAATTCCGACTCAGTTCAAGTTTTAGCTGTCACTTTTAGTATGAATCTGACAGCGAGCGAACCTAAAGTGAATCGCATTAAGACGTCATGTTGAGGCCCCAGGTTTGGCCTAGCGTGCTTCCCTTTGCATTAGTTTTCTTTAATTTCTTAAACCTCTCTTTTTTCATTTCGTGATATTCACCGTGGTTTAGAAAAGATTTATTTTAAAGTACCTCTACATTTTTCTGGTTTTATTGTTCCAGGGTGTATCCTTCATAGGGTGGCACCAGCGGTCGCGGCTGGAGCGAGTTCTGCTGGTGCTGACGGCAGTGCTGGCGCTAGCGGTGTTGCTGATAGTCCCTCTGTTGCTGGCCATGCGGGGCCCGACCTACTTGCCTGTGCCGCCGTGCTATCAACCCGAGCCTAAAGGTGGGTGTGTCTTTCATAGATTTTATTTATTTATTTATTCATTTAGATACATGTAAGCTTTCAGCACAAAATAACACCAAAGCACCTACACGATAAATCTACACAGAAACAGAAATCACATTTTCTTTCTCATCATGTCATGTCAAAAGAAAAATCGTCAAATTAATTACATTTAAATTACAGGATACATTACATTATCAATTATAAAATAATAAATATTTAATAATCAATTAAAATTATAGATAATGTACGGTCAGCCAAATAAGTGGTCTATCAATTTTTATCCAACTTCCTATCAAATGAAAATGTCGCTAAAGTCGAACTTTCAGGTTGACAGCTTGTCTTATCGATATTATATATTGTTACGTGCAAAGGAATTTCAATCTTAGGGTGGTAAACCACATTAACCACATATTTGGCTGATGGTACCTAGGTACCGATGACGGTGAGGACAATAAAGATACAAACACAATGATTAACTTGTTTAGCTCAGTGCACGTGGCCGTGATATTGAATTACATTGTTTGTAACTATATTGTAAACATAATAATACATTTTAATCATCATAATCATCATCTCCAGTCTATAAACGTCCCACTGCTGGACCCAGGCCTCTAAGAATGAGAGGTTTTGGGCTATAGTTCCCACGCGGGCCCAGTGCGGATTGGGAACTTCACACACACCATTGAATTGCTTCGCAGTTGTGTGCAGTTCCTCACGATGTTTTCCTGCACCAAAAAGCTCATGGTAAATTTCAAATGAGATATCGCACATAAATTCCGAATAACTCAGAGGTGCGAGCCCGGGATTCGAACCCACGACCCTCTGCTTGAGAGGCCACAGGTTAAACCACTAGGCTACCACGGCTTGTGGCAATTTTAATATTGGCTTCATGTTTACAAATAGAACCATAAACTATTGAAATTTTGAAACAAAATGCAACTGCTCGTCATGTCATAACTTTGCATTGGCTATATTCCAGCCTCTTTTGTTACTTTGTATGTTACCTGCAATAGTTATTTGTGCAACAAGAGAGCAAAGTTGTTTTTTGATTCGAGTGTTGATTTTGAATCCCGAGGAAACGAAGGATTCCGTAATTGAATCACGAGTGTAGCGACTGCTTCTAAGTTAGAATCCTGAGTGCAGTGAGAGATTCAAAGACAAGTGTTAGTAAGTATAAGTGCCGGCACGTAAGTCTAGCGCTGACCTTGTATGCGCAGAAGTATAAAATACGGTAAGTAACTATTCGTGGGTGCGCAGATGGGCAGTGGAGGGGTCCACGTGACTCGTCATCGCTAGACTTACGTGCCGGCACGTATATCGCTCTCCAAAGGGAAATGCTGCCACCGTCTGCGGTATATATGCCACTTTTAAATTGTTTTATTTGAAGATTAGTTTCAGTTCAGTTTTTAATTTGTTCTCGAAAAAATATAAATAGGAATTAAAAACAAATTAAACTATGATTAAATTAAAAACTAAACTTTAAACTATGAAAAAAAGAAAACCTATATTTACAAATAAAATATTACAAAAAAAAGTTATAAAAAGAACACCCCGCCTAGCCCTACTGGCAGGTGTGGCAGGGTTCCCAGGACGCTAGCGGCATTACCCCTTTGGACCGCAAGTGCAATCCGCTTTGTTTTTAGTTAGTTATACTGTATTAAACTGTATTTTATTCCCCTTTCCAGAGTCTAGTGTCTGCCTCTCTAGTTCCTGTATTTACACAGCCAGTGAAGTCATCAGGGCTTTAGACGAGACCCAGAACCCCTGCGACGACTTCTACGAGTTCGCCTGCGGGGGTTGGATGAGGAACAACCCCATCCCCGAGGGGAAGGCCTCGTGGGGCATCTTCAGTAAGATTGAGCTGCAGAATCAGCTGATCATAAGGTCGGCGTTAGGTAAGTCGCGTGTTACCCCCTTATTCATAAACGCTATATATATAGGCTTCTGCTAACTTAAGAGGGTGCATCCATGCTGAGCTCGCAACGTCGCATTTTTGGTGATTTTTTGCGATTATTTCAAGGAAATTGAATGAAAGTATCAAATATCCGTCTGTAGTGCACTTCGTTTTTAGTGTATTAATGTGTCTAATGCAATAATTCATCGTGATGGACTTTTATTTTCTTATTAAACGAGATATAGTATTTTATCCCTTTAATACGAAAATAAAAGTCCATCACCATTAATCATTGCATTGGACACATTAATACACTAAAAACGAAGTGCACTACAGACGGATATTTGAAACTTTCATTCAATTTCCGTGAAATAATCGCAAAAAATCACCAAAAATGCGACGTTGCGAGCTCAGCACGGATGCACCCTCTTAACAATCGTTTGTCCTTATCTGTCACGTTGACATTTACCTTTCACAGATAAGGACAAACGATTATTAAGTTAGCAGAAGCCTATAGAGCGTTTATGAATAAGGGGGCTAGTCTTTGAAAAACGATTACTCAAGATGGGTTGTCGCTGTATCGAAGAATAGTCACAGTATGTATATATATATACTATAAGCTAAAGCAGTAGGGAAGATAGGCCTACTTTTTGAAATAAGTACCTACGCTCCAATAAAGCGTTAGGGTTGTCGATTTAATTTTTGTTAAATTGAATAGTTTTTTTTTTACCAAGGTTTGCCTATAGGTATTTGACAAGTTATCCTTCAAGTGTAGTTTTCTATAATATATTAGTACATATACTATAGATGCAAAATGATAACAATGAAAGTCCGTAGAAAAAGTTTTCACCATAAACACGGTCTATAATATACGGCAACTACATACTTATCACCTAAACAGCCAAACGTTTTATTTAACAGAAAAAGCATTTGTCGTAGAAGTGACATCTGACATTTCTCGTTATAAAAATAATATATACATTTTATTTCATAATAATATAGTATCATTCTTACCTTTCAACATCAGCAGGGAGTTTAAAAAACGAAAGCTCCGGTCACAGAACTATATCAAGATAGAATGAAAGAGTCCAGCAATTTGTAGGGAGACCGAGCGTGTAACATTTTGCGAGTGACAATTGACGTCACGAGCGCAATTTAGTGATGGGAAACATAAGCCGCGCGAAAACAATCCAAAAGCATCGATTCACAGATCGATTAGAACACGGCACCGATTCTATGCACCGCCACCCCCACCGCACCGCGCCGCGACCACAGAAATATATCTGGCATCGGACGTTCGTCTTCGTTGTGAAAAGAAGTAATTACATCTTTATGTGATGACAAAATATTTACTCGTACATAATTATCACTCAATTATATTACACCAGTTACTGTAGGTGCATTTTTATCGATTTAAAATATCGATAAGACCCGACAGAGGAAATGATAATTATTTTCGACAGAGGAAATGAGAAAGCTTATAATTTTAATACCAATAAATTGCGTTACATTTGTACATAAATTACTTCCTTTTTCAAGTCTTTTTTGCTTTATTTAATAGTACAAACTGGACAAAATAAGAGACGTTTTGAAAAAAGGGCAGGGGCCTTACCATGACGTCTTAATGCGATTCAGTTTAGGTCTGCTCGCTGTCAGATTCATACTAAAAGTGACAACTAAAACTTGAACTGAGTCGGAATTAGGACGTCATGGTAAGGCGTCAGGTCAGGAGTACCTACCTGAAACCGACGAGCATGCAACGTATGAAGATATTGATAAATGTGGATGAAGCGAAAGAGGTATGTCAGGATCGTAGCAAGTGAAACAAAGTAGTCTCTGCCTACCTTTATGGGAAAGAAACCGTATGTACCTATGTAAAAACTGGCACGAACGCATATCACGCTAAAAAAAAAAATTTTGAATTTGAGTTTCGCTTGACATTCTACGGCGAAACAACAGAGGGGGATTCCAGTAGGCTTATTGTCTAACTCGCTGCAATCGCCATCATGTTCATTTTGACAGTTCTTGTATGAATGTGACAGCTAGCTGATTCCGATGCCAATTGTCAGCCCATACATGAACTGTCAAAATGAACACGATGGCGATTGCGAGCGAGTTAGACAATAAGCCTACTGGCTGGTCGTTGGTTGTAGACGGACCTGAATAACTGAATTTTTATTTTTTTCTCCTTAATTTAGTAAATTTTGTTAAAATTTATAAGTTTTTAACGCCTGTAGTTACCTATTGAAGACCGTGATAGACAGTTAAAATTTCCACAGAACCATAACCTGTTTGTTAATAATATTTGCTTTGCTCTACGTACATTATTATATAGCTGCATAATTAATAATATAAAAACGTAATTATCATTTCCTCTGTTTTCAAAATCGATTTTAATCGAGTAAGAAAATCGCAGTGTGCAGCACTGTGGTACAGCACTATTCTTACTTTTGACAGAAAAAATGAGAAATCGACCTTGAACGTGACTCGACAGTTTGAATAGCATATTTTTACATCGCTGGTTTTGAATGCACGCCAAGTCTGGCTCGTCAAATTAAAACCGCAATGGAAAACTAGCGTTGGCACACAATCGCCCGCTACTGTTTTGATGAAAATAATAAAATAAATGGTTTTTTAATTAATAACAGATATTTAAGGACAAATAGTACTTCCCGGTGAAAGGAAATACCTCGATTAACAGCTCGCAACTTTTTTGGTAGTGTTTACACAATTAATTATTGAGCAACAAACCATTTTGTTTTTAAAATCTGACGTCTACTGACGTCCGCGGTCGGGAGCAGATTGAAGTTCGCGGCGAGCAAGTGAGCCCTCGGGACAACTTTTTGCCACGCGAGGTACATACACTCTTTCCTTCTATCTTGATATAGTTCTGTGGCTCCGGTTTTGAAGAAGTCGAGTTCAAGCTCTTGGCATGTTTAAAACGAACACGGCCGCTCGTCTCAATGCGCCACTCGCGACTGACGGCACCGCGAGATCCGCTTAGGGGCCGTGTTAAAGCGCGTGTCTATGCGTGATTTGTTCGTAGATTCCCTACTACTTGTGCTTATATGTACTGTGTAATAGTTGAGCTGCGCCTGATGCGAGGCGTATTCGTATTTAACCCCTGGCCCAAAAAGAGGGGTGATATATAAGTTTAACGTCAATGTCTCTCTCTCTCTCTGTATTTGTGTGTGTGTCTGTCTGAAAGCCAGTTTCTTCATTGTAATTCTGACAATCACTATATTCACCGACCACCAGGATCCGTAGACAAATTTACACCTCGCCAAACTGCTTGGTTAGTTAATACTCGTAGGTAACAAAATCGTACGTATTTCCTATTGAAACACGGAACTTCCTGTGTATGTTCCTTAAGAAAAATTAACATAACAATGCTGCTGAAACGACACTGGTTTTCCCGATGTCAGGTCTCCTAACCTCCAGTCAAATTAGTGTTTGCATCCAACGCGAATCGTTCGAGAAATGACAAAAACAGAGTGCTCTAACTATTTGTCTAACGCGAAATAATGCCTTATAAAATCACCTGTATTGAAATGTTTAATATTTGTACGTTCACTTATGACTCTTTACGGGCTTGTACAGTCTTCAATGTATTTTTAGAAAGAAATAATGTGGGTAATGTTTGTCTGTAAAATATAGAGTATTTCGTATAGGTTTTGTAATTTAGTATAGGTTTTATAGCCCATGAATAGGCGAAAATCTTAAGAACATGTTGTAGGCGATGCGGCTAGCAGCATCACTATTTTGATTACACTTTTCACATGCCCACAATCACGCTAAACGTGGCCTTTAGGTTTTGTTACACTAGGCTCTGTCTACCCCGTAAAGCATAAAGACGTAATTTGTGTGTGTATGTATTCTATTCAACATTTAATTAAATTGGATAGTAAAGACATTTTATTTTGATATATTGAAATTGACCAAATCAATGGGTAGGTAGGTATATGATTTAATAATAAGATACGTTTTTGAGAACACAAGGAAACGATACCTAACAAAAATAAACAGGAGTACGTAGAAATAGGCCTCCTCCCAGCGTAGGAAGCCTATGCCTAGAGGCACACCGAATTACGCAATTTAATAAAAAAAGTAGTGAATCCGGAATAATAATAATAACAATAATAATGACGTAGAAATAAGTAAAAAAAGCCCGGGAAATTTTAATTTCGATGTTGTTCTTGCGATATTATTTGATGCTGACTGTACATTGTTACGTGTTCCTTTAAATCCACTTATTATATATTATACTTCTATTGAATTAGACCGACACTGTAAATTTTTCAGTACTTTGTATCTTTTATCAACACACGAAAATTTGCATTGCTTGTTTGCCCAACGCTTCGGCTTTGTTCAATTTGGATAGTTAGCCAAACTTGGTTAGTATTGTGAAAAATGTTAGCGGTCATTGTTATGGTCTTTTTGTGAGCATTTTGACGGCGCATACGTATACGGATTTTCCTTTTGTGCTTAGTACGAGTAAATAAATGACGTAGAGACAGCAAAAAATCTGGAAAATGTTTATGGTTTGTGACGCTATAGTTCCAACAGAGGTTCCATCCAGAGTCGAGTGTTGTACAGTCAACTGGGGTGACTTTGATTTACGGGGTGACTTTAAAAAGTAGTTTTAATGACAAAACCATTATTTTTATTTGCGTTTACTGCTTCCGATCAATGTCTTCGTCGATCGCCTTTGCATCTACATGCCAAACATTCACCGGATATGGATAATATCGATTTTATAGCAATTTTAAAACGATCAAAGTAGCCCCAAAATTACTAAAGTCACCTCAGTTGACGTACTGATTTTCTGCACTTTGATTGGCTGGCAGGTCAAGCATGATAGAGTTGGACAAGCTGATATTATGTCGATATCGATAGTTAGTCGTGTGGCATCACTAAATAGTATAAAACAAAGTCTGTCTGTCTGTCTAACCCTATGTATGCTTAGATCTTTAAAACTACGCAACGGATTTTAATGCGGTTTTTTTAAATAGATAGTGATCCGAGAGGATGGTTTATATGTATAATACGCAGACGAAATCGCGGGTAGAAGCTAGTAGTAAATAAAAGTCACTTGTTTTTTATGAAAAAGATGAAATATGTCCCTCCATGCTGGTCTGGAAGCAAAGATAAAATATAGAATGTACCACTTGCTTATAGCCCCTAATTACCAATCTATAAAAAGGTCGGTATTTTGTCGTCCCAGAGAGCATAATAATAGAGTCAGTATGTCCTTTTTTCTAGAAAAAGTTAACGTATCTGATGAAAACGGAGCGGAATTCAAAGCAAGAGTGTACTACGACGCTTGTATAGATGCTAATGAGACCATAGAGAAGCTAGCCGAGAAGCCCCTGGTGGAGATCATAAGCAAACTCGGGGGGTGGCACTTACTTAACAACACGCTACAGGACGCTAAAGAGTTCGATCTTCAAGTTATGCTGCAGAATATACAGAATAAGTAAGATTATTTACTAATTTAGGTTATAATACGTTATTAAAATTACTAATGACAGGTAATTGAACTAAAGAAGGGGGAAAACAAAATTTTGGGGTAAAAATTATATGAGCAGAGGCAGTTTTTGGGATAGATTTTTTGAGTACAATTCTAAGCTGTATTTTGTGTCTCTAAAAAAATTTAAGACTTTATTTGCATTGAATAAAAAAGAAAATTATGAAAAAATGTTTACTTAGTGGTTTTTTTTTTCAGGTACAATTTAGGTGGACTTTTTAATTGGGCTGTGACAGAAGACGATCGGAATTCATCTGAACATGTTATTGTTGTAAGTACATCGTATTTTTAACCGACTTAAAAAAGGAGGTTCCCAGTTTGACCTATATGTTTGTATGTATGTTTGTCCGCGATTTTCTTACAAACTAACTGATACTATTTGAACGGGGTTTTCTCCATTGAATTGTTCTTTCTACTCCTCGGAGGCAGAAGTCTTCTTTCTATTTATTTATTTACTAGCTCTTGTTTAAATTATATGTCAAAAAAAATAAAATAAAATAATTCAAATACAACGAATAGCCCATTAAATACCACATTATATGTATATTTCTTAAAAGTCAAAAATTTATTTTGCAAATAGGCCGCCAAGGGCTCTTTTACATGTCTTTTTTTAATCTACCAGCGCATTCGGAAAGACCATCATTGCCAAGAAGAATGCGCCGCAAGAAACTTGGCAGAAAGTAATTTTTTCAAAATAAAATAGATTTAAAATAGTACTTAAATTCTACTTAACTACAATACAATTAATACATTTTATAAATCTAAAATCGAATCGAAATATTGAGATCATCTCCCGTCTCGCTTGAACCATGTTTTGTTTCAATTCCAGTTAGACCAGGGCGGCTTGAACCTTCCGACCAGGGACTACTACCTCAACAAAACAGGCCACGAGAAGGTTCTAGACGCGTACCTGAACTACATGACCAGGGTCACCGTTCTATTAGGAGCAAACGAAACTCAAGCCAAAGAAGAAATGAGCAAAGTCATACAGTTCGAGACAGACTTGGCTGGGATAACTACCCCGTCTGAAGATAGGAGAGACGAGGAAGGACTGTATAATCCCTACAAGATTAAAGATTGGCAGAAGGAGGCCAATTTCCTGAATTGGACGTTGTTTTTCAATGATGCTTTCAGATTAGTTGGGAGGACTGTAAGTAATTTAACTATTTTTTTGTTTTAGTCGCTAATCCTGCCGCCAAGTACTAGCGCTGCTGTGTTCCGGAGTGGAGAGTAAGACAGCCGATGAGATTACTGGCACATGACGTATTCTTAGCTCTCTAAGCTGGCAACGCATCTGCAATAGCGCTTACTTACCATCAGGTGTCCCACTTGCTCGTTTTCTTTCCTTGTCGACTGTCATATAAAAAAACCTAATGTGACCCAGGCGTTACTTTACCCTTAAATTTATTAAAATATCTTTCTAACTAGAACTTTTTATCTGGACTGAAGAAAAATAATTCGAGGTAAGCTTTTATAACAAATTAGCTTGCTACTCCGTAATGGAGAATGTTCCTACCGGTTCTGATGATACCTCGTATAAAGGTGAAACGTGTCGCAACCGTGTGGTGAATGTTAATGGTGATTGTAAGTTAAGTCTTGTTTTTTTTTTTTATGTGAGAATAATAACTATACTGAGCAGCAAAAAATATGGCCCTAAAATATAGGTAATTTTGTATGTGTTTTTGTGCCACTGAGTATATTTTAATTAGGTACTCTTAATTTAATACTTATTTACTTAATTTTGATTTTAGATCACAGAAGAGGAAAGAATAGTGGTCTACGCGCCGGAATACTTCAGAAACTTAACTAAAGTTGTGAAGAAATACACTAAAAATGATGAGAATAAAAAGTAAGGACTTTACAAAAATTAGTCACAACTCACGATTATAAGTAAATGGGGAACGGTCCGACTAGTTTCAGTCTAATTTGCGTGACCTTCCTCAGGATGTGTTCATGACAGGTACACCCCTCACTGCGCACGCGTATAGACGGATCATTCCCGACTTTAGGTTGCTAAAAATAATAGTCGTCGATGAAAATATAATCGTGAGTTTTGTCACGAGAACTTAAAATTATAAAGCAAGAACTTTATTTAACCCTTTATTGTATTGTTTGTATTATGTAAGCGGTGATAACTTGATGGTCACCGGAAATGATAATAAAATTAACTTCTGATAATGGCAGCGTTAAATAATTGTGAGAGTGACGTTTCTCTGAGTGAATCTAACTAATATTATAAATGCGAAAGTATGGATGGATGTTTGTTTGTTACTCAGTCACGCCAGGACGGCCCAACGGATCTGGATGATATTTGGCACATAGATAGAGAAAAGTCTGGAATAGCACATAGGCTACTTTTTATCCCGTAAAATTGCGTAGTTCCTGCGGGATAGCGATAAACGAATTCTTTACAGACGAAGTCGCTGGCAACAGCCAGTTAAGTATATGTATATCTTTATTGTACATAAAACACAAAGATGAATACAGGAAAACACAAATGCATAAAGGCAAACTTATCCCTAAAAGGGATTTCTTCCTGTTAACCTTTTTTATAATAATAATAATAATACGGGACCCTAAAAAGTAGCCAAAAGTTGTCTTTCAATATGAAACTACCGTGAGACTCAAACATAATTACACAAACGGATAACTCACGTATAAAAGTCGAGTGATGCTCAACATATTTCGGACTAGTTTGAGCATTACTCGACTTTTATACGTAAGTTATACGTTTGTGCAATTATAAAATTTGTCTTTCGCTATAATCTAACTTTACTTCCCAGGATCTTAAAGAACTACTTGATCTGGCAAGTCTCCCGGTCTCTGTCGACTTACCTGTCGAAATCGTTCCGGGACGCTACCAAAATCCTGCGCAAGGCACTCTACGGCTCCGAAGGCACCGAGGAATCATGGCGGTACTGCGTCACCGACACTAACAATGCTATTGGTAAGTTAAATAAGTTTAGTTTAAAAAAAAAGCGACGGGTAGCACTCCAGGAGTGCCGGCAGAAGTGAAAACAGCAGCTTTGATAAGGTTTTAATATTGTAACCTCCATGGTGCTCAATACGCGTACCGTACTGGCCGCTTACAAAAAAAAAAACGTACGTAATATCTATATGGACAGCCCTCTAACAATGTGCTGATGCCTTAGTACTTTTGCTCCACGACTTAACACAAAACACTTCAAAAATCGAACGCGATTCATCCGTATTTCAAAATAAGCTCTTAGAGTATCATGATATCCTGGTACTTAAACTCTCCCTCCGTCTTACGTCTGTCGCGAAATTATCACCTTTACCAATCCCAAAAAGCTATCAGCGCCGCTAAGTTTTCACTTCAAAAACCATTTTAAATACAAGCTTTTTCCTGACTGTTACATTGTCATCCGTCTTACATTATGTGTACCAAATTTCAAGCCAATCGGACCAACCGTTGAAGAGTTAACTCCTGTGGAGACGCCCCTGGCTGGGCCACCAGAATTCTACTACCAGATTATTACAAAATTTCAGCACAATCGGTTGAAGATATCTGCTTCAAGATTGAGTTGCAAGTGTTGCAACCCCTGTTACTGTTGCTGCTGTTACCCTTTAAAACCTTGAACAAACACGCATTCCTCTGTCATTCTCAGGCGCTATCAGCGGCGGATAGTGGCTCATCGCCCGCTGCGTCTATATTCTGTGTTTGTAAATGTCCTGGGGTGGTCGTTGTCGCCCGCCGTGTGCGACGTAGAAAACACGCCGGGCGAGAACAACCGCTCCCGATTATTTACGAACACAGCATATAAAAGCCCAAGCTAAGGGCCTATGCCCGCTGCTGCTGGTGGCAGGTAAAGGACGACTGAGGCCATACGGTTCATGAAATTCCTCTAAGCAAGCTTTACTCTTAACAAATTAAATAGTCATAAGTATTCATTGAGGATCTGAACTTTCATGACAATTTTCTTGAGAAACTCTTGTGGTAGTTCCTCTTGTCTTCCACACCGTAGGGCCGGGGCCTTGGGGACGTCCTAATTCCAACTCAGTTCAAGTTTTAGCTGTCACTTTTAGTATGAATCTGACAGCGAGCGAACCTATGAATGAATCGCATTAAGACGTTCATGGTAAGGCCCCTGGAATTTGAAGTTCGAAATTGGCAATAGAGAGAGCAACTTTAAGTACAATATGAGATGAGATGGGGCGCATTTTGAAACCGGGCATAATTTTGTTAGGGCGTGGGTTTTATTATTATCCTTATTTCTAGGTTTCGCTGTAGGTGCCATGTTTGTTCGCGAAGTGTTCCATGGAGAAGCGAAGACACAAGGAGAGTTAATGATAGACAATATAAGGAATGCGTTCAAGAATAATCTGAAGAATCTGGACTGGATGGATTCGGAGACGAGAAAGGCGGCAGAAGTGAAAGCTGATGCGATCACTGATATGATTGGTAAGGAATATGGAGTAGCCATAGAACATAAGATGAAGAAAAGTGCAAATGATGATTGACATTGCTGATTAGTTTAAGGCTACAAAGAAAACTAAAACTTTAGTACCTTCTAAGAACTGACTGATGTAACGAAGTTAATATTCGAATGTGATGCTAATGCATCATAATTGATGATGAAAATGCTTACAAAGTAATAATATTTTGAATTTCTTTAGAGAAAGGTGTTGTCTGATGTAGAAGCGATAATTTTAAGGATAGCAAATACTAGATGATCTCGAGCTTCAAAACTCTCAGTAATGATTTCATACGAGATTCCAATCACTGCAGCCATTCCTGACTTTCCAATTTTATAGTAATTTTAAAGCAGCATGAAATTTTCCAATCGGGCTCAACGTGGCCTCTGTCAAACCCGTAAGGTATAAGACGTGATTTATGTATGTATGTTTGTATGTATGCAAATATTTCCAGGTTTTCCGGACTACATTCTTCATAAAGACGAACTGGACAAGCAATATCAGGAGCTGGTAGTAAAACCAAATGAATACTTCAAGAACAACATCAACTTTAACCTGTTCAGTTTGAAGAACGACTTGAAGAAATTGGACCAACCCGTTAACAAAACTAAATGGGGTAGGTATAGACGTCCACTGTTAGACATAGACCTCCCCATAGACTTCCAGTTGCCTCGGTTGGAAGCGGCTTGCATCCACCGCGAACCCGCGACTTTAACCAGGTCATCCGTCCACCTCTTTGGTGGACGTCCTACGCTGCGCTTGCCGAACCGCGGTCTCCACTCGAGAACCTTTCGGCCCTCACGACAATCTGTTCTCCGCGCTATATGGCCTGCCCATTGTAACTTTAACGAGCTAATTCGCTTGGCTATGAAGAGATGTACTATCTATTAAGTCTCACTATATCAAATACAATAAATTCATAGCATGTTATGCGAGTCATGGTCCTTGAAAGTATTTACAATAGTAGGCAGAAGAGTAAGATCTTGGGTATGGACCCAAGACTCTTCTGCCTACTATTGTACACCTTGTAAGTATGGACTTACAAGGTGGCAAACATGGTAGTCCATTAACATCTGTAAAACGTAAAGATCTTTCTTTAAAATAGGTAAGACAGTAAATGAAAGGTGTACCGAACTACCGAAGTAGGAATAAACAAGCGTCACAGCTTCCTCATAGTTGGATTGGTCTAAATGACAGATGTCAGACACCGGACGTTAAGAACCGAAGACAGGGTTTGTTCCCGTGCCATTAGAAGTCCTAGGCCTAAGGGTATCAGTTATTACAGTATTAGAAATCAATTAGTATAATAATATTCACACATGTTTCTCACCCTGTGTAGGTATGACACCATCAACAGTAAATGCGTATTATACCCCAACAAAGAACCAGATTGTTTTCCCTGCGGGAATGCTGCAGCTGCCTTTCTATGACGGAGACAATCCGAAGAGTGTGAACTACGGAGCCATGGGTGTGGTGATGGGACACGAGCTGACGCACGCCTTTGATGATCAGGGGAGGGAGTATGACAGGTCAGTCAGTCGATGGGGATTCGTCCCACTACAAGGCATAGGCCTCTCAAGCCCCCACGCGGGTCCGGGTCCAGTGCAGATCGGTAACTTATACACACAATCAAACCAAGCTGCTTCGAAGTGCGTATAAGTATCTTTGGTAGCTCATTTTCTCATGATGTTTTCTTTACAGAAATGCTCATGGTTTTCAATTTGTATATTCGTTCATTATTTCCGAAAAACTGAGAAGTGCGAGCTTAGGTTTTGACTCGATCCACTGCTTAAGACGCCACGTCGCAAGTCAAACCATTCTAATAAGTACGGCTTTTTCAATATTATGCAAGTTTTAAGGAGGCAATTCAGAAGATGGTCTTCAAACAGACAAGACTAGAGTTCTTCATTAATTTCTCAAAATACATACAGCCATTGCTAAATAAACAGTAGGCTTATTGTCTAACTTCTTGTATGAATGTGACAGCTAGCTGATTCCGATGCCAATTGTCAGCCCATACATGAACTGTCAAAATGAAAACGATGGCGATTGCGAGCGAGTTAGACAATAAGCCTACAGCTCAGTTGATATAGCAGATTAGTTTAATACAATTTTGGTAATGACACTTCAAGTAAAGCCATCCGGCCATAAAGATCGGTCTTTATTGGAAAGAGACAATTGGCGTGACGTACATTAGAGCGAGACGACGCTCTACGAAGCCGAAATTAGGCGAGAAGAGCGATGTGTAGTTTTTATGGCAGGGTACTATAGCTGATTCAATATTGCAACGATATGCAGTAGAGTAGCGTGCAGTGAGATAAAATAACATTCAACTATGTTGTGCAGGTTTGGAAATCTCAACCAATGGTGGAACAACGCTACCATAAGCCGTTTTAAGAAGCGAGCAGAATGTATTCAGAAGCAGTATTCAGAGTACACCATGGAGGGGCAGCATTTGAATGGGAAGCAGACATTGGGTAAGTCCACAGAGATTAATAGGCCAGGCTTTGTGGATAGCAGGTGTCGCTCCATCTAGCGCCACCTAGTCCCTATCTTGTAAGTAACAATATACAAGCGGAAGTCTCTATCTAACACATAGGGTCAGAAAGAGACTTCCGTTTTAAATTGTAACTTGTAGTTTTATTAAATAGGGTATCCACTACATCGCACTCTTAGTAAAACAACGACCGATTTCGAATTTTTGACTAAATGAGTTTTATTAAAATACCGACCTAAAAGAGCAAGCTTTACAATCTAGGTTCGAAAAAACAGCCTTATTTGTTAAGTAATAGGGTTCAAAATGAATTAGAGTCTGTATTCGTCCCCCTCCGCGCGTCTTGTCACTTAGCCAAACAGAGACCGATTCAGAGTTGATCTGACTGCTGTCTGCTTACGGTTGTGCGCGTCAACGACCGATTCTGAGATGCGTCGTTTTTATACTTAAAATAAAGGTAAGTTTTTTAAATATATTTTGAAAAATAGTGACCTTTTTGTTAATTAGGTCGTCATTTTACCAAAATAAAAAAATAATAGGTGACTTATTTAGAATTGAGTCGATATTTTTTTGAATATTGCATTAGTTTGAGTGACCAATTTTAAGATGCGTCTCTGTCGTATTTTCAAATCTTAAAATAATGTTCAACATTTCCTAATGGGTCTTTGTACTATTCGATCTTTAATTTTTTAGTGGACGAATTTTGAATTGAAACTATATACTACTAAATCTGTTGTTTATTTTGTCTAATAACATAAAATGCGTCTTTGTATTATTAAAACGCAACTAAAATTGTGTCGCTTAAGTCTTGATTTTGTTTGTTGGAGGATGCTTTTAAGGTCCTGGACTGGAAAGAACGAAGCATCAACATTAATGGCGAGTACTTCATTCACCTTCGATTCGCCCACGACATTGTAGTCATGGCTGAGACCATGGAGGACCTCAGCGCTATGCTCGCTGACCTCAGCAGATTTTCCGACCGAGTTGGCCTGAAAATGAACATGGAGAAGACGAAAGTCATGTCTAACGTCCATTTTGTGCCAACTCCCGTAATAGTCGGAGGCTTTGCGCTCGAAGTTGTTGACGACTATAAATACCTGGGACAAACGGTCCAGTTAGGTAGAGCCAACTTCGAGAAAGAGATCACTCGTTGAATCCGACTCGACTGGGCAGCGTTCGGGAAGCTTCGCAGTGTCTTTTCGTTCAAATTATCGCAGTGTTTGAAGTCAAAAGTCTTTGGACCATTGTGTGTTGCCAGTGATGGCATACGGATCTGAGACATAGGCACTAACGTTGGGCCTCATGAGGAAGCTCAATGTCACTTTGGTTGACTAATATTAAAAATATCAGTTTTCATGAACCAAACATTTTATTTTTACAACTTACATTATACATAAAACAGAAGACAGAGCAAATCAATAAAAAAAAAGGATAAAATACATAGATAAAAAGGAAACAAGGTTGTATTATGTACACATTCGTGCACAGTCACTCAAGAGGGCTATAATAATAATAATAATAATAATTTTATTTACGACCAACAAGGATTATTGTGTTAGTAACATTTGATAACTTATTTTAGTGTTAGTAATTACATGAATTTTTAATTATGGGAACAGTAGTTGCAGGCATGCATCATACAGCAGTTATATAAATACAGAAAGTCTGTTCTGCTCACTATCATGTTCAGGATGGTGTTGTGGCTGGCCCGGACCCTACGCACCAGGGATGTGGCTCTCTTGCGCATAGTGGTATAAAAGCAATCTAGGCAACCCCATCAGCACCCTGAATGCATTGTTATATTGAACGCGCAGAGGGCTGTACTGGTTATGAGTGTAGACCGCCCACAGGCTGCCCGTATAGAAAGTTGTGCAATAAGCTCTGGAAAGAGTAGTTTTAACTTCTCTAGAACAATGGGCAAATCTGCGGGCTATCATGTTCGCCCTGACCTGACAGACAACGCTCTGCGCTCGCGCTCAATATCAGCGTCGTCTTTAAGGTCGGCTGTCACTATATGCCCCAAATACTTGAACTGCTCTACTGTTCTCAGTGTGTTATGGTTTAGTTTGACAGGAGGAAACATAGGTGTAGACCTTCCCTTGACCCTAAAAACGACGCATTCGCTCTTGGTGACATTATACCTCAACCGCTATGCTCGGGGTTTCTCTGCGAGATAGAATCAGAAATGATGATATCCGCAGTAGAACTAAGGTTACCGATATAGCCCAAAGAATTGCGAAACTGAAGTGGCAGTAAGCGGGGCACATTGCTCGCAGGACCGATAGCCGACGGGGTCAGAAGGTTCTCGAATGGCGTCCGCGGACCGGCAGACGAGTTGTCGGTAGGCCTCCAATAAGATTGAGCGACGACCTCATCAGGATCGTGAGATCACGGTGGATGTGGAAGGCACAGGACCGGTCTAAGTGCCTTGGGGGAGGCCTATGTCCAGCAGTGGATGTCTCTCGGCTGATATGATGATGATGACATACATCTTCATCATCTCTTCAATCCATTGAGCTTTTGGTAAGTAACTTACAACATTAATATTATTATAACTATTTTCTTACTCTCAACGAGACAGATCTCGTCTAGCTTAGTAGATGCGGAAAGCGCAGACCGGTCTGAGTGGAGAGCCTTGGGGGAGGCCTATGTCCAGCAGTGGAAGTTTTTCGGCTGACATGATGAAGATGCACACACATCCAACGCAACAACTGGCTAACGACTAACGAAACAAAGCGACGCGACGAACTGCCTCGAGCGGGTCGAGGTGTATATAAGTATTTTACAACAGCAAGATGCACACTTGCCGTGTGGGGTCGGTCGAGAATTGAAACACCCCATCTTTTCCCATGGGTGTCGTGAGAGGCGACTAAGGGATAAACCGGAGGATGGGCAGCAGCGTCCTCCGCGAACTATCTTGTATAACTGCGGTCGCCAACCCGCCTGCCAAGCGTGGCGACTAAGGCATTTTCCCCCGAGGGTACAAGATAAAAATGAATAAAAATGAACCCACAAAATCAGCCCAAACCCCTAGTAGTCACCGGCGGCTATGCTATTCCTGGCTCTGGTAGCGGCCATGGTAAGGGCGGGGCAGGAGGTGTTAAATAGTTAATCACCGGTAGAGGCTCGGCTACCAAAAGCGATAGATCTGAGACATGGGCGCTAGCAATGGACCTCATGCATGAGGAAGCTCAAAGTCAGAGGGCTAAGGAGAAGGCTATGCTCGGGGTTTCTCTGCGGAATACAATCAGAAATGATGATATATGACCGCAGTACAACTAAGGTTACCGACATAGCCCAAAGAATTGCGAAACTGAAGTGGCAGTGGGCGGGACACATTGCTCGCAGGACTGATGGCTGATGGGGTCAGAGGGTTCTCGAATGAGGTCCGCGGACCGGGAGACGAGTTGTCGGTAGGCCTTCAATAAGATGGAGCGACGACCTGATTAAGATCGCGGGATCGCGGAGGATGCGGTGTAAGGTGATTTTTCCTTAATCAAGATGGTCGGGGTTCTCTAAGGTGCCTGAGGGGAGCGGCGCGATGCTTACGTATTAAAACAATTTATCTTCAGCGTAGAATCATATAATTAAATAAGTACACAGGCACTGAATAGAGTAGGGCAGGCAGACCGACAGAAACAAGGAGAAGACAAGACTGACTCGACACTAGATGAGTGAGCGCGGAGGGTGAGGGTCCGTGGCGGACAGGCAGACAGGCGGGCGGGCAGGCACACGGTAAGGCAGGCGACAAACTGAGCCCGACAGGAAAGCCCAACGACCACGACGTGATCTGGTGACACCCTCAGACCATGCGGGTGCGTGCGGAAGGTCGGAGAACGCGGCCAGGGCTCGGGGGCGCGCTCCGCAGTCCGGGCTCCTAGGTAGTAACGCGGCGGCGTAGGCCTCGATCAACCGCTCGCTGCTCTGGCGCCGGGCAAAATGGCCGAGCCTCCGTTGCGCGTCCCGCGCCTTCTCTCTCCCCTCGTACTGCTCTGTCTCGCTCGGGAGGCGTCTCTCGCTCTCTCGCTCGCACCCATGGCGGCGCCGGTGTCCTGTCTCGCTCTCAGGCGCGTGCGACAGTGGTGTCGCTTTGCCGGTGTAGATGGCGCTGCTCCGACGTCTATGGAGCATGATGAGCTGCGTAGTTTCGCGGCGTAGAGCTAGATGGCGCTACCAGTAACGCAAAGTAATAATACTGCTACAGCGGAAAGCAAAAACACCGGTCTGAGCCGAGGGGGAGGTCTATGTCCAGCAGTGGACGTCTTTCGGCTGACATGATGAAGATGCACACACATTCAATTCAAAGCAACTGTCTAGCGACTAAAGAAAAGAAGCGACGCGACGAACTGACTCGAGAGGCCGCCAAGTGAGGCGGGGCTTGGGTATTATTACTTTGCTTAAGTCTTTGTAGTAACTGCGACAAAAAAACGTATTTTTAGAAACGATTATTAAAATTCTAAATCCTGCATTGTAAGTTTTATTACGAATAACTTTCGGGTTAAAGAAACTTTATTAATCTCAAAAGAAATATACATTTCACTTCTTGAGAAAGCATGCCTTATGATATAGGTAATTATGTTAGTGAGCTTTGTTGATGTAATATTATTATTATTTTTAACAACAGAATAAACAAACAGAATACAATAAAAAAATAAACAAGAGAAAACATGTCGGTGAGCTAACATTACATACTCGTACATAACTTTTGCATTCTTTCTTTACTCTATATAAACAGATGTTTTGTCGTTTAGAAATAAAAAAATATGTATATTCCGTGTAGCACCTACGTACGTATATGTATTTACGGCAAACGTGTATCTACTACTGACACCTTAGGCAGTTTGTGTAACTAAAATTACACCCTAAACATTTTTTAAAAGGTGCGTGGAAAAAGTTGGTATGTGTATTTCATTGATTTTCTTTTATAACTTTTGTGTTTTTAAAGCAAAAATTTTGAAATTTACACACATGATGTAATTTTTCATCCTTAATCGGTGGTCAATTAATTGCAAAAACGCGTAACTATGTTTTACGAATGATGCGATACAATAAATTTTATTTGATTGTAACTTTAATACACGTGATTAAAAAAAAAACCTGGTTTGTAGAATAAACAGAAAAGACTTTTAGTAACACTTTGATACTCATTTTATATTAAATTTCTTATTTGAGAAACGCCATCCATAGAATTATAGATTTCTAATTTTTCTGTATTGAATATGAATTACTGGTAAAACTTGCACTTTTTGTATTAATAATTTTGATTATTTTTAAGTTCTCAGGGCCACAAGAATTGACTGATTGTTAATTAGTTCATAAAGTTTTGGATATTAATATAATGAATAGTATTTGATTGTAACTTTAATACACGGTGATTAAAAAAAAACTTGTCTTTAAAACAAACAGAAAAGACTTTTGTAACACTGATACTCATTTCATATTTCTTATAATAAAAGATATTTATATTTCAAAACAAAAGCAGAATTTTATTTTATTACTCAGACAGGTTTTCTTGTGATCCTTAAAAATAATTAACTAAACTACAAGTTTTTTTTTAACAAGCCTCTTTTGCATTTGATAATAATTTAAATTATAAACAGACCTAATTCATTATATTCCTGTAAGTTTTTTATTTCACAATAATAACAGTGACCTAATTCAAAATCGGTCAGTATTAAGTACACTACCAGTTTCTGAATATAGACATTTTTTCAGATAGGTCAGTAACCGTCACACACTTTTTTGTAAGATATCGACTTAACTCTAAAGTAAATGTTTATTCCTTATATTTTTCATAAAAATACTACATAATTGTTTTATTTTTAATTATAATATAAAAGTACATATATTTAAGATTATGTGTCCAGTTTTACTTTTGAGCTACACCTAATAGATCCCGTTTTATAGAAGTTTAAAGAAAATTGACATTTAGTAAAAATAGTTTTTCGTCGATTCCCGAAATTTTGCGATTTTGGAATCGGTCGTTGTTTTATTAGGAGTGCGACATAAACTACTACGACGCACGAGTACCTAGCTAGCGCCGGTCACTGCACCCATGCTCGTGCTATCGAAGTTTTTTTAACGCGGATCCATAAATACAACTTTCAACTCTCTTCCTTCGTACTTCGGTGCTCAGACATCTGTCTGGAGAGAATTCTCTCTATTACTTATAGCCTTTATCAGGTTTAGGAGGCGGCACGGAACCTGTGTAGTCTTGGCTCGTGGGCTTAAAGCGCCTATTACACATGGCTAAATTTAGGATGCTAAATGATTTAGAAACCTAATTTAGTACCTAAAGTGTTAATCGCGTTTAGGAAGTAAGGATCCTAAAAAGTATACTAATTAGAAACGAGGATAATTACTGACAAGCCGAATGGTTTAGCATCTTAGTTCGCATCCTAGTTAGGAACCTGTAATAATATTCAGTGCAGTTAGTCGCCCTCGCCACGCACACCTGCCTGTCGAGGGGACGTGTCTGATTCAGTGACTAAATTCAGAATAGTGTAATCAGAATTTCTGAATATTATTACAGGTTCCTTCACAATCGTTCTAATTCAGAAGCGCATTCTAATTAGGATGACTAAATTTAGCCAAGTGTAATAATAATAAGCCCATAACTTTATCGCCTGTTAATTTGTCACGGCACGAGTCTACAAAGCATTGTTTAATTACAGGAGAAAATATAGCGGATAATGGTGGCTTGAAGGCATCGTTCCATGCCTACGTGGACTATAGCCGGACTGAGGCCAAAGAAAACGTCACTCTACCGGGCTTGAAGTATAACCATCGGCAGCTGTTCTTCATATCTTTTGCACAAGTAAGGAGGAAAAACCATTTTTTTAATGATTCAAAGAGTTTGAAAGGTAAAGGCAACTTGGACCATACAACACAAGTCTTATGTTACACCTAATAATTTAAACGAAGCCTACCAAAGCCTACCTTTAAGCAACATGTTTTTGTAATATAATTTTAAAAGTAAATTTAGTTAATAAAATATGATGCTATTTTATTTACAGGTATGGTGCTCTTCTATGACTAAGGAGGCTACTAAAATGCAAATAGAAAAAGATGATCACACTATAGCAAAATACAGAGTTATTGGCCCCATTTCCAACTTGAAAGAATTTTCCGAAGAATTCCATTGCCCTGCAGACTCGAAAATGAATTCCAAACACAAATGTGAAGTATGGTAAAAAGGAATTGAGTATGCTTGGCTTGCTAAAAGGGCTTCGACGTTCCTAAAGTTATGCCTAAGGTGTGTTAATGCGTATTAAAACCCATTTTTATGCGACAACGCTTTTCGAAAAGGCATTCATTAATTTAATGCTGGCGGGCAACTCATCAAGTGTGCCAACAAAAAAGTGACACTGACTGACAGTTGGTAACGTCAAGAGCAAAAGTGCTTATAAACGTTTTTTTAATGCTCGCAAGTTTTGTTAAAAGTTTTTTTTTTATATAAAACTCAAAAGGTAGCTACAGTGATTTACATCAATAATGCTTGAGTGAAAGATGTCTGTTCGAGTCTCGAGAAGATCTGTTGGTTGAGCATTTTTATAAAATATTTAGTAGTGTAACATGAGCTTAGCATAGTTGTGGTAAATACGGGATAACGGGTAACTGATCTAATAGAAAAACGCTGATTTATATTGTTTTTATTTTTAAACAAAATACAATCGAGCGACTCCTATTATAAGTGCCAATCACAAATTAAAATAAATATGTATGAATCAACTGTTCAGGTGATTAAGTGTTGTTTATTTCATAAAACAATTGTAACTAAAGTTAAGATCCTATCTCCGCTTGCAAATTCGAACAAATTCCTCTGTTATGTGTAAGTATTTTTACTTTTTGTGTTTCAAAAACACCTATATTAAAATAAATACTAGTATTAACAAAGAGGGACATTTTTTAACTTTTATAAGTGTTCAGCTTATGATTAATTTAATAGCTAAATAATTTATGCCAATAGTAAAGTTTATTTTAAACATACATTATGAATATATTTTTTGCTATTATGTATATCGGTAATAAGGTATGTGTGCAATGTTTTGACGTACTTAATTTTAAGTGAATGTAACCGTACGTAGTGCCATTTATAGTTTGTGTAGTAAAGTTATGTAGATGATTATAAAGTACGTAATTTTAAGTGTGTCTTTAAAATGCTGGTCATTTAAAACTTTTGGTGTATTCTATGCTTTAAATATGTTGCTATAAAAAAGGCCGAATTTTCGTTTTGCGGTTTATACAGGGTGTATCAGATACCCACTAACAATAATCCACTGGGGTATATAACCATAGCTATAGAAGCTAAAAAAAATATTTTGAAAAAAATTGGAGTAATTTTTTTTTATATTTTCTATAGGAATGGTAGTAAGTATTAACTATAGTCATTCCTATAGAAAATAAAAACTCCAATTTTTTTCAAAATATTTTTTTAGCTTCTATAGCTATGGTTATATACTCCAGTGGATTATTGTTAGGGGGTGTCTGATACACCCTGTAGAGCGTTATGGTAATGGTATAATAATTACATTTATTTTATTTTATGTATTTAAATGAATGGGTACGTAATCAACATTATTATCTTTGTTTACATTACACATAATGTAATGTTATTAGATAAATGTGGTAAATGTTACAACTGTGGATGTTATGTATGTATACAATCCACATAAATAAAGACAATTTCATTTGTAAACAGTAGCTTTTTACCATACAAGTAGTGACTCCCACAAAGATATTTTGAGTTGTTATTTTGGCCGCCCGTGCATATTTTTGTTTTCGATATCTTCTTACGATTTAGCTATTTTGATTGTCTCTGTAATACAGTTCATAGTTTCACAGTAGTTTTTTTTACTTATTCATCATTTAATGCTCTTATTGTACTTACTTGCTGTAGTAAGATTTCTTTTGCACAAAAATATGCCCGTGACCGTGACCACTTCAAAATATTAATTATAAGCTTGAAGCGACTTTAAAACCGCACTGCGGATACATTTTCACATTCATGTGTTATCTAATAAGTACATAAATAGGGATAATGTTTCACAATGGTGACAATAAACATTTTGTCTCTCGATGTACCCCATTCCTATAATGTAAAAAGTCGTCCTTCATGTTCAATACCATAAACAAGTAGGTAGACTGAAATTATGTATCTTCAGTTTTTGCTGTAAGTAAAATTTCAAAATAAACATGCAGTTTTCGCGCAAAAATATGCGTATTAATGCATGTAACTATGTACAATCAGTTAGTAATCTATTTTAAAACAGCGGAGTCTATATAAATTTTATAAAATTAAGAAAAGCTTATATTGTAGATAGCATACATACATGAGAAACGTCATATACAATTAAATGCTGGTATAGTATGCCTATTTATGTGAGTATTCTTGTAGTATGGCTGGTACTGATATCAAATTGAAGTTTTGTTAATATGTTTCTCTCACACGTTCTTTCGATTTATTGTAATTTGATTCAATTTATTCTTTATAAAGATGAGCTTTTGGAAAAATTTGACCTTAGAATGAGTTGAATGAAAATTTGTGATGGGCTTGTAGTGTTTATTTTATTTTTTGATGTCTATATCATTCTATATTTTCGAATACTTAGAGTAGTTTTATCTCAAACTGGTCTTAATACATAACCATGATCGAAGTCAACGATTTCATATCATACATATACATAATTATATATTTTTTAATAGATTACATAATGTAAGACATAATCCATGAGACCAACTTTATATTTATTTCAGCAAATGTAGAAAAAAATCTTATTAAATAAAAATCAGTATTACTTAATATATTTCCAATGCGATTTTAAAGCTTGTTTCAGAAAGGTAGTAAAAAAACCAAATTTTTTGGCGCTTATACAGTCAGGAGCTTATATTTTTAAGCATAAACATTGAATACAGTCTGTCTTGTCTCATTTATTTATTGTGATTTTACATAATACTTTGATACCAAATATAGTTTAAAAAGTTTGTAAATAAATATTTTTGTTAATACTTACATAAACTGTGTCCGTTAAATACGAGTAAGAAAATATTTTTAGTACTTATTTGAATTAAAAAACAAAACTTTGTGATTGTTTCTGAAAATAATGGCAGTCGTTTCTTTTTTCAAATGTTTTGATGGAAGTCATGAATAAAAACTTGTATTTACAACAACTTTGTTTCATTTTAATCTTGCAACGATTTAGAAGTAACGTCCATAATATTAATAATCAAAAATGAGTACTTTTTTTCCAATTGCCGCTGTTAGCCTCGATTGCGTTGACGAAAATGTTCGAAGTTTGTAGCAGCAGAACGTTTTTGAAAAAAGTCTACATGAACAATTTTTCCAGAATTTAACTATTTTGGTTTTTTCTTACTCATAATCGTTTACTCTATCGATTCTCATACGAGAAAAATGTGTCCCAGGTTTTACTATGAGTTTTATTTCCTGTTCTTCACGTTCCATACATAAAAAAATGACAGACGAAGAAACCAAAAGGCTCTTAGTATTCTATGTAGACAACAAAGCAGCTTTTCAGGCTGGGTCAACTAGAAAAAGACACTTGTGGACAGTTTTTTTGTGGAAAATGTTTGATTGTACCCTCTCTCACACTATCATATTAATCTGATTTTTTTTGTTACACTTGTGTTCTTGAATATACTTAGATGAGCGATTCTGATAGACCATGTTGACATTTTGTTCATGTAGCCATTAAGTTGATAAAAAAAATAGTTAAATAAAGTTCTCGTTGAAAAATAAATCATTTACCCGGTAAAATGAAATAAAATTATTACATTCATAGTATTTTGATATTGTAAAATATGTCTAAATCAAACACATCAATAATAATTTTGGTAAAATGCAAATTCGTCTACTCGAACTGACTTGTCGACGCTCGGCAACTGTGTTCCAAAATGGCCGATGTTAGACAAAAACGCGTTCATTACACCGCATTGCTGCGCTTCTTGTGAAGGAAGAGACAAAAATTCAGATCATAAACCGGCGGACTCGCCGCCACTGTCAAAACGAAATTTAAAACCTTATTTTGGTAAGTAAATAATGGGTTGAATGTTTGAAGCGGTTTATTATTATTGAAAAATAATTAGAGATTTTTATCGTACACAATAATCTGTTAAATAATAGAAGAGATTGTTATTACTTATTATCAAGCCCCATCTACTGCTAACTTTATCGTTCTGAAGTGAAGACATGGTCTTGCAGGAAGGTATTTATATGGGCGTATTTAATTTACGTTATTAACATTAGCCTGCTGCCCCGATTCTCTGATATCTATGTCACTTGTGATTAGCTTGCAATTCCTGAAGGCAAAATCTAAGTTTTATTTTTTATTACTATTTCATACAAGGATTGGTCACAAGAAAATACCTACTTAATATATAAAAGCAGTCAAATTAGAACTGCTATTTTAGTGTTATTAGAATTACAAGTCATTGGTGTGTGTGAGGTTCTCAATATACATATTCTGCTTCGGGTTCATGTGTGTACTATGGGCAGCCCTTTTCATTTTGAGAAGAGCATTTTGCCCAGCTGTTGGCTAATGCTTGAACTAATATTTTATCAATCAAACAATAGATTTTTAAAAAATGTAGCTCCATTGTTACTATTGATGATTCCGCCAATGTCGAGGTTGAAGAAGACAGTGTCGTTATTTATTTAACAGTTGTTCGGTGGCATTGATGCCTTTGATGTATGTTAGCGGAACTCAGTTGAGAATCTAAAACAGACAACACACACATACATTGATTTTGTTTGTTTTTTATCAATAACCTCTGGAAATCTAATTTTTAGTTATATATATTTAGTTAAGTATGTCTATTGTTCTTAGCATTTGATATAGAAAAAACTAACAATGTCAAATTGGTAACTTCCTATACTTCATTTAATTTAGAATGAGAAACCACAATAGCATTATATTGCGTCTGGTCAACTATATCTTACCTAGAAAATAGTACAGTGCAATAGTTTGGCAGCCGCAAAATAAAATTGTTTTAATGTCACTTTATTTGCATGTCGTCAATTGTTACTCTAGTACAAATTGTTAAGAGATTACAGTTCACGAACCACAACAACATTATATTGCGAATGTTGTTGTGGTTTCTCATCCTAAATTAAATGAAGTATAGTAGTGTAGTAACACATCAGTTTGTAGGTAGGTGGTAAGTACCTACTCCAATTTGTAAAAAAGGAAATTGAAATTGTATAAGGGCCACTTGCACAGACCAGGGGGACCTGGGTTAACGACTTAACCCCATGTTAGATTCTAACCCGGGGCTAAGTAGTGTCAAAATGTATGGAACTGTCAAACCTAACCCCGAGTTAGCTATTTAATTTTTAAACTCACAGTCCTGAGTGCAAGTGGGCCTAAACAGATTATATGTGATCTAGGATGAAGCATGCACACAACACATAATAATATGTTTTTAGAACATGATATTGTTTTATTTTATTGTTTAATTTGAAAATTTATTTTACAGATAGAAAAGCAAAATGGAGCAAATTGTGGTTAAGACTGAAATGCAACCTAATGAAGAGATTCTCCTATTTTATGTGGATGGTAAGTCGAGTTATTATTATTATTTAAAGTATCTTTGTTTTATTTATTTTATTACCTATAGCTTTGTCTGTGAATCACTTGTTTATCACACATCAACTTATGCAGTATTCCAAGATAAGATTATTCTATGTATAAAACTGGGTTATAATTAATCCATTTCTTTCAGTGAGATAGTCACAGATTACTAGAGAGTAATGAACATACACACAGAATTAATCACAATAATTCATATTCATAATTATTTATAGTATTAATACTACAGCTGGACGCAAGACACTGAGAATGGGGAAGAGTATTTGCTGGAATACCTCCTGAAACTCCCACTGAATCATAAAATCTGATTATGGCTGAATAGCCGATGGCAGATGAAAATGGGAAAAAATAATAATAATAATAATAATTATTCATAAATACATACATACATACACATACATACAGTCGAGTCGCGCCTCTTTCCCATAGGGGTAGGCAGGGACTACTTTGTTCCTCTTGCTACGATTTTGACATACCTCTTTCGCTTCATCCACATTCATCAATCTCTTCATACATGCTTGTCGGTTCTGGGTACTCCTGATCTGCCCATTTTCAAAATGTTTCCTATTTGGTCCAGGAACGTCCGTCTAGGCCTTCCCCTCCCAACGCAACCATTCACACTCCTCATATAGTACTTTCATCCATCCTCTCTATGTGAAAAACCAACTAAGCATACTTCTTTCTATCCTAGTCACTACTTATATCTTCTTTGACTATTCGTTATTCTGTCTTTCAGTGTCACCCCTTCCATACTTCTTAACAACTCTCATTTCTACTGCATTTATTCAATAACTAGGATACACAATAATCTTTTGATCATTAAAAAAATATTAAAAGGGCCAGTTACATTAACTGCTTCCACAGCTTATTACAGCTTTGAATAGAATTTTCGAGAAATTGAATTTTTAAAGGTGGGCAAAGAAACTCTTCAGGCCAAAATGTAACCCACTCTTGTTGTAATTCTTTTGCACTACCTTTCTGGTGTGCTTTTTGTGTAAAGTCAAATCAAATACTTAACCTGAGATTAAATAAAATAATGTTACACTAATTAATTAAACACAAATATATGCATTTATTAAACTGAAAAATATAATGTTCCACTTAGTTAATAGTGAATATTTATCATATTTCAGAGGATGGAACCAATGAGCAAGGAGTGGTGACAACAATAGGAAACATAGAACAGGCGCACGAAGCACAACTGCAAGATGATGGTTCTTACCTTGTTGAGCAATCTGCTGTTGAATATGAAGAAGATGATGGTACTGGCATGGAAGAAGAACACACTTGGACCAAAGAAAAATGGACAGACGAAGAAACAAAAAGGCTCTTAGTATTCTATGTAGACAACAAAGCAGCTTTTCAGGCTGGGTCAACTAGAAAAAGACACTTGTGGACAGTAGCCTGCAAGACTATGCTATCAACAAAGCACCACACAGCCTGCGAAATGAAACTACGCAATTTGAAAAGAAAGTACCTTCAATTACGAGTAGAACAGGATAAAGGGTTCAACGTCATCTGGCCTAATTATCAACTCTGCCATCAGGCTTTTCATGATGACAAATTTGTGAACGAGGCCTTAGAAAATTTAAAAGCCAAGTCTGAAACAAAATCTGTTGTATCCATACCTGTGAGTAAACCTAACGATGATACAGGTATTGTTGTTGTCAAAAAAGTTAACAACAAAACGTTGGGTGACGGCAATGTGGAAGCTATGCTGAATCTGTATCTCAAAAACAAAGGTTTAAATTACAGGTCTAAACAGAAAACCTTGTGGCAAAACATAGCCATGCAACTAGGAGTAGAAGACGGTGATTATTGGCACAAACGCTTTTTGAATTTCAAGAATAATTACATTAGATTGATAGAGAAGAGGAACTTGGAAGGTCCGGAAAGTATTAGCTGGCCGTATATGCATCTGTTTGACCAAATTTATGAAGACGATGAAGAGTTCCAAAAGAGACATGGAGTACAGCAAGTGAGAGTTGACCATCCGACCACCCAGTATCAACCGCTTCAGGAAATACCGCCAGAAACATTTGATCATATATGGAACGACACGGAACTGACTGTGCTAGTCAAATACTACTTTGACTGCTACCATGAATTCCTTGATAAAACTATCCCCAACAGTTTTCTGTGGAGTGAAGTTGGCCGTTTGATAGACAAGAGCCCTGATTCCTGCAAAGCGAAATTCGAGGAGTTGCGTAAGGAACATTTGAATAAATACTTAGAAGGCGGTTACGAACTAAGAACGCGTAACCCGCTAGCAATTCTATTTGATAATATAATATCGAGAGACGTTCAGCACGAGATACAAAGTAAAACTCTCAAAGTGGAACATGATATGTGGAAAACTGAGGAGATAGACGAGGTAGTCCAGTTTTGCTACGATAATGCGGAGGTTTTTAAGGATTCCATATGTTATTTTGTATGTTGGGCCGCTATATCGAAGAAATTGGGAAGAAGTGTGGTTGCAGTCCGGAGACAATGGACAGAGCTTACGAGGCTCTATAAGTCTATACTGGAGGATAAAAAAGATAATCCAGACATGCAGATAGACTGGCGTTATATTGAACTCTTTGACTGCATTTTCGTGTATGGAATGGACACTCATCTCCTAGAGGGCTATGAAAAGTGGCAAGAGCAAGACAAAGCTGGTGGAAGCGGTAAGAATGCAATTATTTATCTGATTCCATACACATTCTTACTCCCTTATTCATAAACGCTTTATAGGGCTCTGCTAACTTAGTAATCGTTCGTCCTTGTCTGTCACTTTGACATTTACCTTTCACAGATAAGGACAAACAATTACTAAGTTAGCAGAAGCCTATAGAGCGTTTATGAATAAGGGGGTTATGAATAAAAATAAGTGTGGCTTGTAGGACCTTGTGCAAAAGTCTGTATCGCTACTATCTTACGGGCTAATTCTGCCGCCGAGCAGCAGTGCTTGCGTTCCTGTATTCCGGCGTTAGTACCGGCCTGCAAAACAATTCAATAGTTTGTGTAGTTTCCAATTCGTTGGGTGGCTGTGCGTGGGCACTACAGTGAAAGCCCCCGTATTCTTGAGAGGAGGCCTGTGTCCAGCAGTGGGATGTGTATAGGTTGGTTGATTGACTCGTTTGGGTGGTTGTTTGGTGGCTGTATGTTTCGTATATCTACATTTTTTACCAATTTCCTAATTCAAATAGAATTGAAATTTCGTACATATAAATACCGTCAGCAAAAAGGCTTGCTGAAAAAAAAATTATTTTTTGAAAATATTGTTCTTGGCTAAAGTGAGCAATAAAGCAGAGAGCTTGACTCGATTTCAATTGTATTTAATATTATGTATTTTTTTTAACATGTATACATTTTTTAACATAAGAATGTTTTTTTATTACAGGAAAAAAAGACGACCCGCGATCAGATGAAGACAATGAATTCGATGATAATATATCTGAAGACGAAGAATCGTACGACGAAAGAGGTTTCATGAAACGCTCAAAACGCCGCAGCGGTGATTCGAAATCATTCAAAATATTAGAATTTTACCAGAAAAACAAGGAAAAGTTCGCTTCACCCAACCGGAAGAAACTAGCCCTATGGGAAATACTAGCAAAAGATATAGGCATATCAGCAGCTCAATGCGCCCACAGATTCAGAAACCTGAAACAAGTATACACAAAATACGTACAAAGAGAAATCAATAAACCCGAAAAACCTATTCTATGGCCGTATTACGCGCATTGCAAGAAAGTTTTCGGTTACAGAGCTATCAAATCTAAATTGCGTAACGGAAAGAAAGACACAGACGACGAAGAAGAATGGTCAGCTAAAGAGATAAAACAGTTAATTAATTATTTCGCTCAAAATTTCGATGATATCAATTCTAATATTGATGACAAGAGTAAATGGTCGGCTCTGGCTGCTGATATTGGTAAAGTGGAAGACGCGTGTTGCGAAAAACTACTGGAGTTGCGTAAGTCCTATAGGAAACTGAAGACAATGAAAACTAGGAATTCTGAAGTTAAGATCAGCTGGAAGTATTTCAATTTGTTCGATGACATTTATACGTCTAAAGAGGATATTGAAACTGTTCAAGAGATTGATATGAATGGGGATGAATATGAAGAGTTAGAACTTGGCGATGTTAAAATCGAAGCTCAAGGTAATTATTATTTACAGTTACTTTATTTTTGTGGTATAGCAGTCGGAAATTAGTTGAGGTGAATGATTATAAACACAGATATAAAATGTACAAATGTTGCAAATGGCTGAATTGCTATGAAAAAATCAAAATAATCGTTCACCACTGTTTCATAAAAAAAATTACTAGTTATTTTTTTTTTGTCATTTTCATAAAACAAATGGGTCTGCACTCGAATTTTAATTATTATCATTTATTAGTTAGCGTTTCCTATTTTTTTTTCGTCATTGTCATACATTGTAACTTGTCTTGCAGATTACATAGGTAGTATCAGAAGTTCAGTGAAGACACTTGATTCTATATTGTATTCATTAACATTATTGAGCAAAATATTGGATTGATTTCATTAGAACATATTGCACTTATTATTTTTTACACTGGTGAAGGTACTGGTATCATTCTGTTTGAAATATGTTTTTTATTCTGTAGTGTAGATATATCCTCATAATGTAATATAGTTTCGACAGATACTAAATTACTGCTTATATTTTTTACAGATGATGACTTCCAATGCATAATAGTGATACCAGAAGGGCAAGACATAGGCGACATGAGTAACGCACAAATAATCATGTCTGAAAACGGTGAAATGCAGCCCTATTTGCAGGTACAAACTGAAAAACCAGTCAACAAATGGACCAAAAAGACGAAGAAAACCTTATTGATACATTACATCAACTACTTGAGAATGAACAGAGGCAAAGAAATAAACACAGCTGAAATGTGGAAAGAAATCTCAGCAAAATTAGGCGATAAAACGCCACTATCATGTAGAAAGATGTTTGCAAAGCTGAAGAGTAATCATGTTTTATTAGCAAACGAAGAAGATCCTAATAAAAAGAAGACTCCATACTACACACTGGTTGAGAAAATAATGGTAATGAAGCCGAAGTTCGCTAAAACGGGACAGAAGAAAAGATTGAAGGAAGACAAAGTGTACAAAGATGTACAAATACCTGATTTGCAAGTCCAACAAGCTCTACAGTACTACCTGGAACATATCGACGAATTCGTTAGTCCTAAATTTGAGAAGAAATACTTGTGGACTGAGCTAGCTAGTTTCATTTCTGAGCCGTTGACTAAGATTTTTAATAAGATTAGTTTTTTGAAACAAAACTTTGACGTAGACACTGGTAAAGTAGCCGGAGAGGACACTGCTTTTACAGATATTTTAAAAGAAATCATGTCTAAGGAAGCTATGCTGAAAAACGATATTCAAAATGAGCCCAAACCCGTCATTGTTGATTCTAATGATAATGAGGATCAAGAAGATGCTTGGACAGACGCTGAAACGGATCAGCTCCTGAGTTGGTACTTGGCGAATCTGGAGAAATTCAAGAATCCCAAGTTTGTACGAAGCTATCTTTGGATGGAAACGTCAGACATTCTGAAGAAGAGTGCGTTAAATTGTTCCAAGAAGATGACGGAAGTACGGACCCAGTATAAGAAGTTGATAAAGGAGAGTCCAGAAGAATTGAATAATTGGATATTTTATGATTTGTGCCAAAAGATCTATGGTACAGGAAAAAAGAATAACCCTGAAAGCTTAATGATGTTGGAGACTAATCAGAATGTTTAGGAGTTGACAGAACTGATACAAAAACATCCTAAAAAGTAATTTAGACATATTATACTTAATCTAATATTTTATTTCCTAATAAATAAAATATAAAATAAATAAAATTAAACCTTTTATTGCCATAATATGGCATTATACAATTGACAACATTTCATTTTTATAACACCTGAAAATGTATATATGGTTCGAAAGCATTTTGCCTCCTGATCACTGCAATATGTTTATATAATTTTAATATCGCTTATTATAAAAAATAAAAATTAATTAAAAATATGTCCTAATTTTACCAAAACTACCACAGGATAGGTGAAACACCTTTGCCTTTTTCACGAGAAAAAATAAGCGACCATAATTTTGTATATGACAACTTCAAAGTACAAGGGGGGCAACTCTGAAATTCTATTTTTGAAGTTCGTTGCATACCTTCTCTCTCACTCTCAAGTTAATGACTATATTAGTATGAGCGGAACAGCACGAAGCGAACCTCGAAAATCGAATATCGGAGAATAAGGCCTGACATTGACAATTTGAAATTGACGTCAGATTTTTTTCTATACAGAAAAGACAAAAGGGTAAGTGTCTATTCTGTGATAGTATCGGAGTTACGCCCTT
Source organism: Pandemis heparana (assembly GCA_963854515.1). Taxonomy (NCBI): domain Eukaryota; kingdom Metazoa; phylum Arthropoda; class Insecta; order Lepidoptera; family Tortricidae; genus Pandemis; species Pandemis heparana. Next base: position 6,789,925 of record OY978030.1, on the reverse strand, counting down.
TTAGAATAAGCAAAAATTAATAAATTAATTATAAATTAAATACAAACCCTAGCGAAAAAATTAAACTGTCAGCTTGTTCATCTTTTCAAACAGAATACAGAGAACCATTAAAATGATAGGCTTAGAAATATGAAATGTTGTCAATTAAAAGAAAACTTTAAAAAATTAAACTTGACCTAAACTAATGTACATTCTTGATAATAGAGGTCATACTTATCTTTTAAAGAACAGTGGTACTTTGGCGAAGATTTTCCATTATTTTATATTTATTAATGAAGAAAATTATTTTAATCATGAGATCATGGAGATGTTGGAAACTGAAACAGTCAATCAGTGTTACTGTCCAAGTTGTTTCATAATTTTGCTATTTTTAATTTTTACTTGTAGTCAGGGTCTTAAAATGATTAATATCAAATATTTTATTGAGTCAGGCGTTACTTTGCGGAGGTCCAATGAATTTGCTACTCTGTAGCAAGGTAAATATTTTACGTTCATTGATGAATATCAATAAAGCATTAATAAGTATACAATAGTAGTTTCTGTTTTATTTGCTACTAGCGACCCGCCCCGGCTTCACACGGTATATTATGCGTGTATTATACATATAAACCTTCCTCTTGATTCAATCCGTTGCGTAGTTTTAAAGATTTAAGCATACATAGGGACAAGGACATAGGGACAGATAAAGCGACTTTGTTTTATACTATGTAGTGAGTAACTTTTATTACCTTTCGTTGAACGTTTGCATTTTTGCTGACAAAATTTACGAGCCTTTCAGTCAAGGACATTGTGTGGAAACCTGCACACACCTTAGAAGCAGTTCAATGGTGTGTGTGGTATTTGTCCAGCAGTGAGACTTAAATTAGGTGTATAGATACTCGAGTTGGAAGGATTATAATTCTCTTTTAGAAATATTAAAAAGTATTTTATTGAATCAGGCGTTACTTGGCGGAGGTTCATTGATGAACACAAAATATTTACCTTGCTACTCCGCTACTTACGTGCAAGATAACCAAGCTTGTGCGAAATACTACCACACAAAACGCACACAAATCCCACAAACTTAATTAATCCTAACACCACACAAACACTGACGCGCGTTTCGATCCCTCTACGGGATCATTATCAAAGTTAGAGCACAACCGAAGTACATGCGAACCAACGTCGTACCCACGTCGTCAGTGTTTGTGTGGTGTTAGGATTAATTAAGTTTGTGGGATTTGTGTGCGTTTTGTGTGGTAGTAGTGGTGGGAGGGCTTGCATGCAAAACGTATATATTTCGCACAAGCTTGGTTATCTTGCACGTAAGTAGCGGAGTAGCAAGGTAAATATTTTGTGTTCATTGAATATTAAAAAGAACATAAAATAATAGCAAAGAATGTGTCGCCCTCGATCAACTTCTGCTCTAAGTAGTCGAACTCTTAGACAAATTGACGCTATAAGACTGATCGCTTAAATGAGTCCTCGCCCGCGGGGTGGGACGACCGCGGGGGCCGAGAGAGGTGCGGGCGGCAGGCGCACTATAGTCTGGCAGATAAATCACTGCAGCCAAAATGACACTTCCAAATGTCATTTTACGAAATAATGATACCACATTTATTTCACTAGTGCTCGACTAAGGTCACTTAATGAATGATTTGATTATTGAATGAACGAAATATTTTATGAATGTCACACTGTTAGTTTAGTATATTTTAAATTGAGCGCGATACTTTTGAGGGGTTCAAGGTTCATATTTATGAACAAAAACGACTTTTCCATTTCCACTAACCAAACTCAAAACTCTAATTAAAGGCTTGGTCCGCTGATTCGGAATAATTTAAGTTTTTAGGTAAAGTACAGAGGTAGAATAATATTAATGTGATTATAGTTGTTTTATTTATGGCAAAATGGGGAATGAGTGGATAACTTGTAACTGATTTGACATGCTTCCGCACATTTCCAAATTGCGCTCTTACAATACTACTAACTAGAAAACATACAAAAAACCTTTGATTGAACAAATAATTTTATTAAAATACGCTTTGCCCCACCGCTGCGAAATCTGAAGTCTAAGAATTCGTTTAGTATTAAATTTCGCTTGCATTTATTAAATATTCAAAAAAGCCAGTTCTAGAATTTTCCTAGATTTTAAAACTGTAAAATGTAGAAAATTACTATACCAAATTGTATACCTATGGGTAACAGCTGTTTGTCCACGTTTTCGCCTGCTAAGAATCATTTGTCGCTGTCTCGCGGGTGCTGTACGGTCTCCAGGATGGGAAATTATCTTGCGGGTTGCACCATACCTATGTGTGTCCATTTTCACATTTTTCTTTCAATGTTCTTTGAGTAGTTCGTTTGCATAGAAGAGCAACAAACAACTATCCATCAAGTTTTAATCATTTATCTGATTTCCAACTTTTCTTTAATTTTATTATGCATATACCATTTCCACAGACCTCCCTAAGTGGTTCTGACAGAATACCAGCGCTGCGGTCTTCGCAGCTTTATGCTGAGTCAGCGCCTTTCTTTTTCCATGGCACACGGTATCTACTGTCCACTTAGTTAAGTTAGGTAACTACTGTAGAGGTCCATCACTAGTGTGATGGAACATCCCTAAATCAAAATGTCATGTTTGGTAGAAGCGAAATAACAAGATGGCAGTGTGCATCAAAATTAAGATAACTAATTAGATTTAAAGTGAATCCGAGTTTGTACGCGATAGAACACTAATAAAGGTATACGTTTGAATAGAAGAAGTTTCAATTGTGCAAGTCCGACAACTACATTGAATCTATATTGGCGACGAGACCGAAAGAAATCACGCGTAATTACAAAATAACGCATGGCAAGAAAACATGTTTCAAGATTGTGGCGCTGGGGCATCGGGCCCAAAATTCAATCCGTATGAGGACGCCAACACCATACCAGAGCGGTGGCGGGTATGGAGAACAAACTTTCAATATTATATTGATGGCCAGATAGGGCTCAGTGACAAACAAAAGGTGGCAAGGTTACTTCACCAAGCGGGCACCGAACTGCAAGAAGTTTATGAAAGCATTAAGGATGTCGAGGTGCAAGGTGCTACAGAATATGACAAGTGCGTCGAACGTTTAAATTCGCATTTAGATCCAGAAGTCAATACAAATTTTGAAAGGCAAAAATTTAGAAACCTACAAAAGGAAGACCAAGAGTCAATGGAACATTTTATTTTAAGGCTCCGCAAACAAGCCAGGTACTGCGGATTTTCTAACGTCGACGAAGCGTTAATTGATCAGCTGATTGAGAGATGCACAGATTTAAACTTAAAGAGAAAATTTTTGAAAAAAGGAAAGGAGTTGACTTTAATTAAAGTGTTGGAGATGTCTAGGCTGTATGAGATGGAAAAGCAAATATGTGATCCAGTTACTAAGCAAGAGCCAGAGAGTTCAGATATAAACAAGGTATATAGCTCGGAATGCTATAGATGTGGCCGAAAAGGTCATATGGCTAAAAGCACAGAGTGCGGAGCCATAAATGAAAAATGTAACAAGTGTGGCATTAAAGGGCACTTTGCCAAGTGTTGCAAAACAAAAGTGTTGTTCAAGAAAACACAAGATGCTGGCAAAAAGAAGAAGAAGGTTATCAGGTACATTGTGGAATCAGGTTCGGACACCTCCGATTCATCAGACAGTGATAGTGAATGTGAAACTGGTGCTGGAAAATCTATAAATTCAGTTTTCACAATAAACTCTAGTAACAGTGACAGAAAATTTAAAATCAGAATAAATAACCAGGTAAATTGCAATTTTATTGTAGACTCAGGCGCTTCTATAAACATTATTGATAAACATATGTTTAAAAAGTTGATAAAGATGGGTTTTTCACAGAAATTGACAGTTGATAATCATCAAAAATATTACACCTATGGGGGTGCAGAGGTGTCACAGCTAGGATGTTTTAAAGCTGTTTTATTTTCTCCAGATAGTAACTTAGAAGTTACATCAAACATGTTAGTGTATAATGGTTGTGGCCCATCTCTGCTTAGCAGGCAAACATCTGAACAGCTTGGTTTGCTTAGAGTGGGACCTCTCGAGGTCAATCTTATATCATCAGATCCTCTTACAAAAGATACTGTAAATAAAGAATACCCAAACATCTTCAATGGTATTGGTAAACTTAAAAATTTTAAATTGACTATTCCTATTGACTCAAATGTAAAATTGATTGCGCAACCAGTTAGACGACAACCATTCAATGTAAGAGACACAGAACAAAAACTTATTAAGGAACTACTTGATAACAATATTATCGAACCTGTTACAGGACCAACCCCTTGTGTATCTCCATCCCACATAGTCAAAAAGAAAGAAGAAGGCCAGTTCAGACTAGTAGTCGACATGAGGAAGGCAAATGAAGCAGTGATGAGAGAGCGTGTTCCACTGCCAACCTTTGAAGAACTGCTAGCAGATCTTAATGGCTGTAAGTACTTCTCCACCATTGACCTTAAATCTGGATACCATCAATTAGAGCTGGATGAAGATTCGAGGGACATAACTGTTTTCAGTTCCAGCTTAGGACTTTTCAGGTACAAACGGTTGTTTTTTGGCATACGATGTGCTTCAGAAATGTTTCAACGGGTTATCGCACATCTATTGCAAGGTATAGAAGGAGTAGCCAATAGCCAAGATGACATACGGGTTGGTGGACAAACAAGGGAGCAACATGATGCAAGGCTTCGACAAGTACTGAATCGTTTACACCAAGCAGGTTTAACCCTCAACGAAAAAAAGTGTTCGTTCGGAGTTACAGAAATAGTTTTTCTAGGGCACCACATTTCAGAATATGGAATAAAACCAACAGTCACTAATAAACAAGTGGTACAGGACTTCAGAGCACCGCAGAATAAAGCAGAGGTAAGAAGCTTTCTCGGACTTGTGAATTTTTCTGCAAGGTTTATACCAAATTTCAGTACAATCACTGAACCTTTGCGAAACATCATTAAAAAGGACATAGATTTTACATGGAATAAGGAGCATGAAGATGCTTTCCAAGAGTTAAAAAGGCTAATAACATCTGCTCCAGCCTTGGGTTTTTATGACAAAAAAGCTGAAACTACATTGGTCACAGATGCAAGCCCTGTAGGAATAGCAGCTGTTTTAATACAACATCAGAAGGTAAACGGGGAAAAACAGCCGATAATCATAAAATACATTAGTAAGGCTTTATCTCCAACAGAGCAGAGATATTCTCAAACCGAAAAAGAGGCTTTAGCTATTGTGTGGGCCTGTGAAAATTTGTATATGTACTTGATGGGAAAACAATTTAAAATCATATCGGACCACAAACCCTTAGAAATCATATACTCACCAAATTCTAACCCAAGTGCGCGTATCCAAAGATGGGTTTTGAGGCTTCAACCATTCACATTCAAGGTCATATATAAACCAGGCAAAAGCAATATTGCTGATGCCGTATCTAGATTGCTGGATACAAGTAATGCATCTATGAAGACCACTGAAGACGAGGAGGATAAATTCTTACTGGCTCTGATAGAAACAAGTGTGAAAGCCATCAGTACAAGTGATGTTCGAGAAGCTACTTTTAAAGATGAAGAATTGATAAAACTAAAAGAGGCGATAGAAAAGGATATTTGGGCAAAGGAATTAAGAAAATATGAATTAATTAAAACAGAGCTGTGTGTTGTAGATGAAGTCATCCTTAGAGGAACTAGACTAATAATACCTAAGCAAATAATACCAAAAATTCTGGAAATCGGTCATGAAGGTCACCTTGCTGGTAACGCAATGAAAGCTAAGTTAAGAAGTAGAGTCTGGTGGAAGGGTATGGATGGAGACATTGAATACTGGTGTGACACATGTGAAGGTTGCCGGTTAGTTGGACGAGGTGCTCCTCCAGAACCAATGGTACCCACTGAACTTCCCCAGCGAGTATGGCAGCTGGTTGCAATTGATTTTCTCGGCCCATTGCCTTCAGGACATTACCTTCTTTTCATTGTTGATTATTACAGCAGGTATTTTGAAGTGAAGATACTGAAACAGCAGACAGCAGAGGCAACTATTAAGACATTAGAGAAAATAATATGCAGAGAAGGAATAATGGAGGAAATTGTTTGTGATAATGGGCCAGCTTTCACTGATAAAAGATTTGCAGAATTCCTAAATACCTATGGAATAAAATTAAGACATACTACTCCATTATGGCCTCAAGCTAATGGAGAAGTTGAGAGACAAAACCGCAATGTTTTGCGAAGATTGCGTATTGCACAGGGCTTAAAACAAGATTGGAAAAGGGAACTAATGATATATCTATCTGCATATCGTTCTACACCACACAGCACCACTGGCTTGGCTCCTGGGAATGTTTTTAGAGGAAGAAACTTAAAAACTAAGATTCCAGAACTGACACAAAGCGTAGATTTGGCAGATGAAGAGATGCGAGATAAGGACAGGTTAAAGAAATATGGACACAAGCTATATGCTGATAAAAGAAGACATGCTAAAGTATCTGACATCCAACCAGGTGACAAAGTCTTAGTAAGACAAAGAAAAGAAAATAAATTAAGTACACCGTTTTCTCCGACTGAACATACAGTAATCTGGAAGAGTGGAAATTCTGTAGCAGCTCAATCTCCTGAAGGAAAAGTAGTGAGGAGGAACTCATCCCACTTCCAGCCCGTGAAGGAGAGAGATCTCAGTAGATTTGACACAAACAAAACTATACCAGAAAATGAGAATGGACTGACTGAAATTCAGAGAAAGGAGCCAGAAGTGACTCTGGATGGGACACCTGATTGGGATGACTTGACTGACTCAACATCCCGGACTAAGACTTTACCTCAGAGACAGAGACAAGCTCCTGCCAAGTATAAAGATTTTGTTCTGGGTCTCATTATAGAAACTATAGAATCCTAAAATTGTATTTTCATTTAGCCGTAGGACATACTCTGTATGTATTGATAACTTATGTTTCAGTGATGCCAAGGCTTAGTAAATTTACTTAACCGTAGGACATGCTCTGCATGTATTGAGAACTTATATTCTTAATGACGCCAAGGTTTATTTAATTTGTTTAGCCGTAGGACATGCTCTGTATGTATTGAGAACTCATGTTCTCAGTGATGCCAAGGCTTATTAAACTTATTTCTTGATTATATCTTTCAATATTATTTGTAATTAATGTGTCTTAAAATTGCTAAGTATATCTTTTTGGCCTGACATGTTACTGATTTGATAAATGTCTATCTGATGCAAAATTGTATTGGAGAAAGTATTTCTAATAAACAATATGTTTTCCTTTGTAACTATAAATTTAATAAGTTCTTATTTTATAAAGAAAGAAAGGGATTGTAGAGGTCCATCACTAGTGTGATGGAACATCCCTAAATCAAAATGTCATGTTTGGTAGAAGCGAAATAACAAGATGGCAGTGTGCATCAAAATTAAGATAACTAATTAGATTTAAAGTGAATCCGAGTTTGTACGCGATAGAACACTAATAAAGGTATACGTTTGAATAGAAGAAGTTTCAATTGTGCAAGTCCGACAACTACATTGAATCTGTTATGTTTATTTTTAAGTTCTCTGTGTTTGATATTGTACCTCTGCCCTGTATGTATCATAATGTGTGTTATGGAAGAAAATAAAGTGTTAATCTATCTATCTATCTATCTTTGAAAATTCGCCATTTGAACATAAATGACGAAAATAAATTTCATTACATCGTTCATTCTTTCATTCACTCACTAAGTCACATCACTATTTAATATTTGCCAAAAACTGACAACACTGAAAGTGTAATCTCGCTGCAGTGATTTATCTGCCAGACTATACCCGCCCGCACCTCTCTCGGTCCCCTTTGTCGTCCAACCCCGCGCCAGTGCCGAGCGGGCGAGGACTTAGTTAAGAAGTCAGTCTATAGCAGAGGTTCCCAAACTCTTTTGTTCCATAGACCACTTTCAAAATTTTGCTGGATCCGGTGGACCCCCTGCAGCTACATTACCACTAATTTCTAAACTAAATCTCGAAAAAAAAAAATAAGATTAGCTCTATAATCTATGGAAACTTGCGTTGTTGCTGAGTTTCAACGATAAATTAACAGTTTTCGAAAAAATTGGTTAGAATTGATTGCTTGATAGGGTTAATTATTTGAAAATAAAGTCGACTAAACAAATTTTCAATTAAATTATATTTTTGTGCTGCGAGTGACTCCATCCTACTTTACTTTCTTGAAATCTACAATGACTCACAGCACGAGAACCAATCAATTCTCACAAATTTTATTCAATTTTCATGCACCCCCGCTTGCGATTGTGGACCCCCATTTTTGGTCACGCCCAACGTAGACCCCCGTCGAGTCTTCCGTGGACCCCTGGGGGTCCACCTGGACCACTTTGGGAACGACTGGTCTATAGCTATCATTTAAAAAGCCGTGGGAGCCTAATGGTTTGACCTGTGGCCTCAAGCAGAGGGTCGCGGGTTCGAGCCCGGGCTCGCACCTCTATTACATTTGAAATTTACCATTATCTTTTCGGTGAAGGAAAACATCGTGATGGAACCGGACCAATCCCAATGAGGCTTAGTTACCTTTCTGGGTTGGAAGGTCAGATGGCAGTCGCTTCTGTAAAAACTAGTGCCTACGCCAAATCTTGGGATTAGGTTGTCAAAGTGGACCCCAGGTTCACTGAGCCGTGGCAAATGCCGGGAAAAACGCTAGGAAGATGATGGTCTATAGCTATCATTTGCATTCTTATGTTCAGATATATCACACTTGTCGCAGTATTATCTACCTAAACTAGAGTACTTAGGTATGAGTTTAGGCGCAAGTCCATGCATCAGGGTTAATGTAAGCTGTCATAATTCATTCCTGACATGATCGTGTTAAAACTGACAAAATGCGACCTTCTAGACTTTAGCAGGTTTCACGTCTTATGTCGAAAATTTTAAGGCGACGAAACGCTGCGACTTTTGTTTTAGCGCCTGGGGGCTACTCAGAATTCGAAATTCATATCGTATCGTCCTCACTCTCATGTTATCGACTTTAGTGTGAGAGGAAGGGCACGAAACGAATTTCAAATTTTGACTCTCGGAGTATACAAGTAGTAGTGGTCGTTATTACAACAGCAGATAACGTAATGCATTATTTGCACGCAACGAACAACACATTATCGAATCGTCAACTATCCTGTTATCATTATTCGTTGTCTGTTGTCAACGTTGTTCATACGCGCACTGTTGCCGCACTTAGCATCAGTGTTGCCGTTAGCGTACATTTTACACATTTGACGTACCTTTTTAGCCTCCAATGTGTTATGTGTAATGGGGTCCAATTTACGTACCTTTTGTTCTCATCCAAAACTATGTGTTACATTTTATAAACCGCAGCCAAACAGTTGTGGCAAAACTGAGAGCGTTAGAAGCTGTGTTAAGAGTTGAGTAAAAAAAATGCTTATGTACCTTTTCAACCCAAAATGTACCTTTTCAGCGCTGTATATGTGCCTTTTGGGAACTCAGTTGTGGCAACACTGCTTAGCATAGAAGCGCAAGCGAGTGCGCAACGAATCAAGTAGGTGTGTGCGAGAGATAGCCCTATACGGGCGAGCTCGCATCGCAATCGCAATTCAAATAACTGACTTTTGGTATCATTATTAGCTGTTGCTGTTTGTTGTCAGTCAGTACAATAACAAACAAGGTAACAGAGCGTTATTTTGCTTCTGTTCCCGTACGTTTTTATTACGCTGCGATCGCGACGAAATAAGTATAACAATTATTTAATAATAAGTTCATTATCGTTTTGTAAAACAGCAATATAACAGGATAACAGACAACAGTTTACAATAACAGCTATTTAATAATAACACAACACTGTTATTCATTATTGCAAAACAGCCGTTATTGCCACCAATATATACAAGGCCTGGTGCGGTAGATCGATTGCAAGGTGATGGAGCAAGTGGCCCAAGGTCTTGGTTTGTTACATGCCACACCCCGCGGTAATCCTGTTAGGGGTACACAGAGCTAGGAATAAATATAAAAAAGGTCTCGCTACTTTTTAAAAGTATACATTTTACTTTGTTTATCACTTTTTACAACCGAAATAATTTGGTTTGCAGTCAGCGCACGACCTCTTAGAACTTCATCGGGACGCTATGGCAACGTCGCCTGCTACGCATCCTATACAAATCATAAGTCGTCAAAGCGTCACCAAGCGAGTGATTGTGATAGCTGATATACACCGAGCAAAAATAACGGGTCACTTTTCATACAAAGTTTTTTTTTTGTGAATAGGAAGGCAAACGAGCATGTCCTATGAAAAACGACTCAATATTTTTGCTCGTGAGTATATTTTTGTTTGGCTAAGGTAGATGGCTAGGTCGTAATGGAGTCCCGTTGAGGCAGGGCTCTCGGGAATCACAAGAAAACAAAAAAAAAGTATCGTCAGCCCGCCTACAACTCGTGCGCCTATTGGCTGAAGCCCGTCGAGCTCTTCCTTAATTTGGCCCTTCGAGCCAGATATAGCTGGTGGCAAGTTTTATGAATTAACGCGGGAACTATGCGATGTTTCGGGATAAAAGCTGTCCTATGTTCTTTCCCGGGATGTAACTATCACTATACCAATTTTCAATAAAATCGGTTGCCGTTTTGCCATGAAAGATCAACAAACATCCAATCTTACGAACTTAGGTACGCCTTTATAATATTAGTAAGACGAGAAATAGGATTGAGATTTTTTTCTTTATGTTCTCGAAATTTGTATCGTTAAAGAACCAGTAGGCTTATTGTCTAACTCGCTCGCAATCGCCATCGTGTTCGTTTTGACAGTTCTTGTATGAATGTGAAGCTAGCGGATTCCGATGCCAATTGTCAGCCCATACACGAACTGTCAAAATGAACACGATGGCGATTGCGAGCGAGTTAGACAATAAGCCTACACCATACGAAGTATCTACTGCTTTGATCTGGGGCCTTACCATGACGTCTTAAGGCGATTCAATTTAGGTTCGCTCGCTGTCAGATTCACACTAAAACTGACAGCTAAAACTTGAACTGAGTCGGAATTAGGACGTCATGGTAAGGTTCCTGATACTTCATAAGGGCCCACACCAGGTGGATTTGGTGGTTCGTTTTTGTGTCATGTCGACGACATATCACTTTATATCTATTCAGTATCTTCGTGAGACTAGTAGGGAAAGGCTTCGAGTAAATAGGTATACCATATTGACGGATAGCTTTTGCCTATTTGCGACAGGAATGTAGGAAGTATCTTCTTACATCCTTGGCCTCACATATGCCTCAGTGTGAAATACTTAATCAAATAATACTTCGGATACGCAGTGGCTACGTGTTTACAAATATGATGGACCTAATTTTTTACACAACGTTAATTTTTCATAGTACTTTTTCGTGAGCTTAAAATGTGAAGTGTGTATGTAATTTTTTTATTGAGTTAATAAGTTCGTGTGAGTGCGGCTAACAGGATTTTGATAGTGTGTCTGGCTTGTTTGTGACGTGAAGTGAAACGACCTATAATAGAGTAATTTGAGGAATTGTTTCTGCAAAATGACGAACCTTAGTGGGGCTTCGAAATAGTGAGTGGCAAAGTTTCGATGGTTAACTTTGTGTCAATTTCAAATCATAATATTCAAGTAGCGTGGGTACCATAGCTATTGAAGATTGAATAATACAAGGTCTCAGATTTTTTCCGGAATATTTATTTTCATTTAGTTTTTTGATTCAAAATTTAGTCCCGCCCTTAACGCGGTTCACTTAACATCGATTAATGTATGAAAACACTAGCCGTTGCCAGCGACTTCGTCTGCAAAGAATTCGTTTATCGCTATCCCGCGGGAACTACGCAATTTCCCGGGATAAAAAGTAGCCTATGTGCTATTCCAGACTTTTCTCTATCTATGCGCCAAATTTCATCCAGATGCGTTGGGCCGTTCTGGCGTGATTGAGCAACAAACAAACATCCATCCATCCATCCATACTAATATTAGTTAGATTTATTTTGTCAAGTGTGATTCAAAAATCCTGAAAAACATTTACGCCCTGTAAATAGTCAAACTAACCTGGAACAAGTCTAAGAGACCCTGTATTGGTGCGTGCATAATTATTTGACCTCGTTTCGCTTTAACATATTCCGATAAAACCATTTGGCTGCCCGTACTTAATATAGCGGTCGGTCGTGAAGCCGTATTGGTTGATATCCTAAGTCGCTGCATGAGATTACCTGTATACGGAACGTAACTCGCGAAGGGGTAAGAAAATTTTCATCATTTCAGTAGTGAAATAAGATGTACCTATAGGTGATATCAGACGGTTCACTCGAATGAATGCTGCCGAATGAAAATATTCAACACCATTTGATCAATTTTTTTTACAAGACAAGACAAACATTTTATTAGCTTTGATACAAGAGGATACAGGATCAAACCCTGTAAGGGCACTGCTAATTATATTTAAATAATTATTAACAATATTAGTAACAATATTAACTATAAACTAATATTAATTAAACTATTGATGAATTGATGATGATTAATGACGACTAATGATGACTCATGAATTTCATTCGGCACTTTTCTTTCACTTTGCGTTCAGACGTGTCACTATGAGTGAAAGAAGCAGAATGAAATAAGAAAATGAACAAAGAGTTAACCGTCTGATATCACCTTTACTCAATTCTTTTAGCTGTCAGGCAAAATAATTGAATTCTGTTCGGTTTGTCGTACATTTTGAGTCGATTGTGAGCGTGCGAGCCTTTTTTAGGGTTCCGTAGCCAAATGGCAAAAACGGAACCCTTATAGATTCGTAATGTCTGTCTGTCTGTCCGTCCGTATGTCACAGCCACTTTTTTCCGAAACTATAAGAGCTATAGGTACTGTTGAAATTTGGTAAGTAGATGTATTCTGTGAACCGTATTAAGATTTTATACAAAAATAGAAAAAAACTAATAATTTTGGGGTTCCCCAACTGAAACTCAAAAAAAAATTCATCAAACTTTTTTTACATCGAACCCATACGTGTGTGATATCTATGGATAGGTCTTCAAAAATGATGTTCAGGTTTCTAATTAGGATGTCATGGTAAGGCCCCAGGCCCCTGCTAACTTAACAATCGTTTGTACTTATCTGTCACTTTAACATTTACCTTTCACAGATTGCTAAGTTAGCAGATACAGCGCCTATAGAGCGTTTATGAATAAGGGGGTAGTACCTACTTAAAAGTATATTGTTTAATGAACGCATGGAAGCTCGGATTCACCACTTTCATCATCATTATCATCATCATGATCTCCAGCCTATATACCTACGTCCCACCACCACTGGGAACTTCACACACACTATTGAATTGTTTCGCAGATGTGTGCAGGTTTAGGTTTCCTCACAATGTTTTCCTTCACCGAAAAGCTCATGGTAAATTTCAAATGAAATTTCGCATATATCGCCACTTTACCATTTAACAAAAACGAAAAGACTCCAGTCTGTTTTAAAAATAGTTTTAAATTTAGAGCCTGTTTCATCACTCCCGTTTAAGTTCTTGGTTACCATAAGTGTTAAATATCCACTTAAGGTGACGTCTCTATTTATTACTATAAATGAACACGAATGGCGTCAGAATTCAGAATAGACATTTTAATTAAAATTAAGATTTGCATGTCGTTCTCTCACGACTGAATACTGTACTTGAAATACATCAATATCTTGTATTATTATGATTGTGTATTCTGGCAAATAAATGATTCTTATTCTTATTCTTACTCTTCAAATTCTTTCATCGCAACCATGCCAACCGGTGTCAACCTTGTCATGGTTGCGATGGAAGAATTTGAATTATTTTTCGCAACCAGAGCTGTGATAAAAGAATTCAAACTGGTGAAAATAATTTAGGTTGCCCTAATCACGAACATTTGTGAAAAATAATTGCAACACACACCATAAAAATGGTCTGGTTTTTATTATTTGTATTCTTTCTCATTTAGAACTCTCGAAGTACGCAACAAAACTTACTTCACAACTATGAAGTCACGAAGGTGACAAATCAAGACGTGTGTTAAAGTGGAAAGTTAATATAAAAGTGAATGGAACATTTCATGTGCAAAATGGACTTACGAGTGGCGTGGTGTATCCTGAATTTTTCTCTGATCTTGGAGGGCAATGCCGACGCAGGGAGAGTGCAGGCCGCCGTCAGCTTTCTGTAAGTAACTATATAACCTACCCTATTCTTCCAAGGATTAAAATAATTAACGGTATGATATTATTATTAGCACTTAACAGAATAAACGAGAAGCTATAGACCGACCGCTTAACTGAGTCCTCGCCTCGAGGGTAGGACGACAGAGGGAACCGAGAGCGGTGCGGGCGAGTAGTGCGCCTGCCTCTGCACTTCTCTCGGCCCCCTTTGTCGCCTACCCCACGCGTGCCACGCGAGCGAGGACTCAGTTAAGCGATCGGTCTATACATTACTATAGTCGTATCCGTGTACTGTAACAAGTGTGTCCAGAATCAAAGCAAATTACGCGCGTGGGATCCCTTTTGCTTTGGTATTTTCATCATCTCGGTCTTGTTGCGCTACAGTCGAGACATTGAGGACATAGATATACGGCTAAAAGGTTCGAGAAAATGTAGGCCCTGCCTTATTTTTTTTTCGTCTTGGCGATGGCACTACCGTGCCTCCAGATACTATCTCATTTATGCTATTTTTCATATCCCCTGAAGAATCATGCCGAATTATGATATTACTGGCCTCAATATCAGACGCGTAACGCGGTTTCTTGATTATTCTATGTTCTAAACTTATTAGACTTACCTATTCTCGACTGACTATTGTCAGTCATTACTTACCTTTAGGTTAAATAGAGAGCTCGGGTACCATCGGCTGATTCAAGTATCAAACCCATAAGAGTGAGTGAGACAGCAAAATAAATCCGGCATTCTAAGAGCTCACTGATTGTACGCAGTTACATGCACCTTGACCGTGTGTGGACTTCTACTGCTGATCATGATCCTGATCAAGTGATGCGATCCAGATCCCGTAGGAAATAAGTTTAAAAGCTTCTTTCTACTTACTCATAATTCTACGGAATCTGAATTATCATTATTTTTCTTCTGTTTCCAGGACGAATGCCTCCTACCAAGAGATAGAGATGAAGTCTGAGTACAGCCTCTCCCTCCGCGACATCATGCCTGTGAAAGCCAAATACTACGACAAGAACAGAGCCCCGAAGCTGCTGGGACAGCCCACTATCGTCTACTTCCACGTCACAGTGCTGTCTTTGGATTCGATTAACGAGGAAAGCATGGTGAGGAAAGGTTTAATTTAACATCAAAATCACCTCCAGCCTATATATGTCCCCACTGCTGGGCACGAGATAAGCTTTTACGAACTAGAGGCCTGATAGTGATAGTCAATTCCCTTTCCCTTTCGTCTTTTTCTTCCTAATCAGCGTGTAATTACCGTTTATCATACGCCTTCTCAATATTTCTCCATCCCGAACTGTTGTCTGGTCTACCCATACTTCTATTGCTTAACCGGGGCCTCTACACTTGGGTTTGGGTAGCTTGTTCCTATTCACTGTAAGCCGTCAATTACAATGGCACTGGCTTGTGAATAAATCTTACTGGAATATTCCTCTTCTTCCTCAGACGTACGTAGCGGACATATTCCTCGCCCAATCCTGGCGGGACCCTCGGCTCCGTCTACCAGAGAACATGCACGAAGAATACCGAATCCTCGACGTAGAATGGCTGAACAAGATCTGGAGGCCGGACTGCTTCTTCAAGAACGCCAAGAAAGTCACCTTCCACGAGATGAGCATACCCAATCATTACTTATGGCTGTACCATGATAAAACACTGCTTTATATGTCGAAGTAAGTTTTTGTGTTTTTAATTTACATTATCACACAATATCTTATTTCTAAAAACAGCAGGGCTATTACGTAACTCGCTCGCGATCACTATCGTCTTCGTTTTGAAAGTTTATGTATGGGCTGACAATTGGCATCGGAATCAGCTAGCTGTCACATTCATACAAGAACTGTCAAAATGTACACGATGGCGATTGCGAGCGAGTTACGTAATAAGCCTGCAGAAACGTTAATCAGCTTCAAAAGTAACGAAATACATAAAATTATATTAATTGTTACAATTTAACAATATTCGCTTGTTCTAGGTTGACGTTGGTGCTGTCTTGTGCCATGAAGTTTGAGTCCTATCCTCACGATACTCAGAGCTGCTCCATGATGATAGAGAGTTGTAAGTAATCTTGAAAACTTGTGTAGTACACAGATACGGGAAATCTTTGCAAGCCGTAGTCGAAGACTCCTAACCCGTTCATATCACGGCTCATAACTATGAACTAAAACTAATTACCTTGCTGCTTTTGCCATTATACCTATATCTGTAGCCCATGCTTGGAGATATGGCTACGTTTGTAGGAATGCGTAGCATTTCTGATAGTTGTCATCGAAGAGTAGCTCTCTAGGTGAGGTAACCAGGTACATCATCTATAAAATCTGTTTATTTCAGTATCCCACACTGTCCACGACCTGGTCTTCATCTGGAACCTGACAGACCCGCTCGTGGTCAACCCAGACATCGAACTGCCACAGCTAGACATATCCAATAACTACACCAGTGATTGCACCATTGAGTACTCTACTGGTAAGTATTTGTTCCTCTTTGGTAACTGGTTGTCAAAAGGGAAAAAACCGAGGAACTGAGAACGTAATTTCCATTGCGCACTCTTTGTTACTTTTCTAAAACATATCATTAGATTAGATCTTTCAATTTAGATAGAGACAAACATAACATACTTCAATGCGTCCGGTATTAACTATCTAACCAAGATGCGCTTACTGATCTTGTCATGAACTTGGGAAGTATTTGGATTACTTACGTGTTATAATTATAGAAACTATCTAGTATTAAAAATAATTTCACAACACACAAAATGCAGAATAGTTTTTTTTTGTTTTGAATTCTGAATTTCAAGTATTTTTACTTAATAATAATAATAATGTTTTAGTTCAGGAAAAGTACACCCATATATCTTATATAAAATATCTCACGTACAATAGTACATAGTCATTAATGATTATTCTTAAGTAAGTAGTAGGTACAATAGTACAGTCACCAGCATAAATAAGTGATCACTTTTGTACCTTGTCACTTTAAAGTCATGTTTGAAAAACCATACGAAATCATGTAACGACTGAAAGCGACGAGGTACAAAAATGATCACTTATTTATGCTGGTGACTGTACACGGTCACAAAATAGTAGGTACATACAAAAAAAAAAGTGTAAAAACGCACAAAAAGTAAAAAGTAAAAATAAAAATCAATTTCGGTCTCGTCGAACTTTAAATTAAATTAGTGTCTTAAATTAGTGTAGTTTGTATTTTGTGATTCGAATAACTCTTTTAGGTCTAAGTAAATATATACACATACATTACATTACACACACATACATTTTCAAGATACGTAATTAATATTGTACTTTACTAATTAGCGTAGGCGCACTGTTGTAGATATGAGATTGAATTTATCGGTTTTTCCAGACGGATGTTAAGCTTCCCGAGATTTATCTCTTAATGAATGTGAATGCTTTTTTTCTTTAACCCAGGCAACTTCACGTGTCTAGCCGTGGTCTTCAACCTTCGTCGTAGGCTGGGCTACCACCTGTTTCACACGTACATACCCTCGGCCCTGATCGTGGTCATGTCCTGGATATCCTTCTGGATCAAGCCGGAAGCCATCCCGGCCAGGGTCACTCTTGGAGTCACCAGCTTACTGACTCTGGGTAAGATGATAATAGTTAAAAAAATTGCATTTGTTACAAGTGTATCCAGTACCAATTTACGCTGCGTACCTATTGTGATGAATTTGGAATTTTACCTACTAATATGTGTAGACCTGTGAAAATATTATTATTTTTCCTAATCTCGATTTGTGAGGCATATTGATACAGAAATATTCAAACTTATTTTTAAAGGACTAAAATGGGCTAACGGGCCTGCATAGGTCAAGTTAGATTGAATTTTTGGTACGAATTAAACGCTAAACATCATCAGGTAAACGGTTATTTTAGATTTAATGAAGATACGGTTTGCATCATTCTGCCCCACCTAAGGGGCACTTTGATACGTAGGGTGGGGTGGGGCAGCCATTCTTGTGCATATTCTTGAGCGTTCTAGTTCACTAGTGATGTGCCTCATAACCTTTTTCGGTTTTAAAATATTGGTACTGTATAAGTGTGCCCCGTGTATCTACGGGCGCCACTCCCTCCACATAGATAGATTATGGTCCGAGGAAGGACAGATCCCAAGAGCTCAAATAACATGTCAAACATAACTTTTAAAATTACTAAAATCGTTTGTAAAATCGTTTTGACTTGATTTTTGATATTATGTTTTATACCATTTAATGTTTTCTGTATAATGACACAGTTTTAAGTTACAACTGTTACCAACGTAACATTTTACTTGATAACGAGGAAGTTCTTGCAATACATTATTTAATTAATTCACTAAGGGCCACTTGCACGGACCAGGGTTAACGACTAACCCCGTGTTAGATGCTGAATACAAACTGTAATTATACTACCTATTGTTGTTGTTGAGAAATAAATATTTCTTTTCTTTTCTTTTCTTTTCTAACCCGGGGCTAAGTAGTGTCAAAATGTATGGAACTGTCAAACCTAACCCCGAGTTAGCGATTTAATTTGTTAACTCTGGACTGTGCAAGTGGGCCTAATTTATTCCTAGGATATTTTTATGATTCCCGCGAGAGAGCGGTAACCGAATGTTACCTATGCAAAACGCGACCAAAAACTTTTTTTTTTCAGCCACTCAAAACACACAGTCGCAGCAAAATCTGCCGCCAGTCTCATATGTGAAAGCGATCGATGTGTGGATGTCGTCCTGCTCGGTTTTTGTTTTCCTCTCCCTCTTCGAGTTCGCTGTGGTCAATAATTACATGGGACCAGTGGCCACTAAAGCCATGAAAGGATATTCTGACGAAGATTTGTCCAGAGACCTGGATGCGTTTAAGGTAATTTTAATTACGAGAGAAATAAATTAAATAACACTTTTACCCCTGACGCGAAAAGGTGTTATAATTTTGAAGTCAATGTCTGTTTGTGTGTCTGTGATATCGTAGCTCTCAAACGGATGGATCTATTTGTATGCGGTTTTTTTTACTTGAAAGCCAGTTTCCGAGTTTAAAGAGTATCAGCTCTTTTATAAAATGACGTACGGCATTTTGGGCATAAAATTGAATTATATTTTGTTTTATTTTTTAAGGGTTGTTTCTTCACTACATACTATAAACCTCTCTTCCTATGTACGCTTAGATCTTTAAAAATACGCAACGGATTTTGATGCCGTTTTTGTAGTAGATAGAGTGATTCAAGAGGAAGGTTTATATGTATGATACATGCATAATATAGTAGAGAAACACTGATTGCAACCGTGCGAAGCCGGGGCGGATCGCTAGTAAACTATATATATAAGTTTTTCTTGCGCTTATTTAATTTTAATTTGCACGGACCAGGGTTAGCGACTAAACCCCGTATTAGATGCTCACCCGGGGCTAAGTAGTGTCAAAATTTATGGAACTGTCAAACCTAACCCCGAGTTAGCGATTTAATTTTTTAATTCTGGGCCTAAGTCTTTTATGCCTTTTTTTTCAGCACATTTTCCCAAATCCCGTGGATCCGCGTGCAAGTACGTCTGCCTCTATCCCTCAGTACGAAACTTTCTGCAACGGAAGAGAGACAGCGGTATACATAGATCGTTTCTCTCGCTTCTTCTTCCCGTTCTCTTTCTTTATTCTAAATGTTGTGTATTGGTCCACTTTCTTGTAAGTTTTCATGTCAGCTAGTACAAAATTTGAATAAGATTTCGTTCAACTAATTGCCGGACTTAGAGACGTCGATTATAGTTAGATAGGTCTCTGTGTTCGGTTTTATTTTTAATGCGCCTGTTAAAAAATAATAGCTATTATTGTTAAGCATGTTATTTTTTCAGCTGCCGTTCATTTGTGAAATATGTACGTCGGAAAAATCCTCTTTTCCCTTATCCCCTAAACTACTAGGCCTAAAATTTTACAAATTAACTTTATTCTAACTTGTTATGTTATATACATACAAGCAATTTGCTTCGAATATAATCGTACAGAACGGAACCCACGCTAGGTTTTACTCGCAATCCAATTTATAACGATAACGATAACGAAATGAATAAAGAAAACTTCTTGTGATTTTGAGTAAAAAAAAAAACATAATTACCTATTTTTGAACGAACTAATTGGGACATTTTAGAATACCCTACCTACAAAAGGTAAATGAGCCCTTTGCGCGAGAATCCGACTCGCACTTGACCCTTTTTTGCTTCATCACCAGCCCATACACAGCCTAATGCTAGGCATAGGCCTTCTCTCAAAATGAGAGGGCTTGGGCTAGTTCCCGCGCAGTGAAGATTGCGAACTTCACACACACCATTGATTGCCTCACAATGTTTTCCTTCATCGAAAAGTTCATAATTCTCATGATAAACTAATGAAAATTTTGCAAATGAATTCCGAAAAGCTCAGAGTTGTGAGCCCGGTTTCGAACCCATGACCCTCTGCTTGAGAGGCCACAGGGCCAAACCACTTACTACTAAGCTACTGGGTTTTTTGCTTACAACGTCTAGTTATGTATTATAATGCTATTCTTTATTATAATGAATAATTAATATTATTTCTAAGATAATTTATTATACCACGAGTAGAGCAGGCGCGGCTGCAGAAGCGGCCGAATTAGGCAAGAAAAATAAATATAGGGGTTTCGGCGCCGAATATAACTTTGTCCCTTTCGGTGTTGAGATTCTTGGTCCGTGGGGTCCTAGCGCTATTAGCCTCTTCAAAGATATTTCGAAGAGGCTAATAGACGCCACGGGTGACCGCAGAGCTGGCAGCTTCCTTGGACAGCGTATTAGTATCGCTGTCCAAAGGGGGAATGCTGCTAGCGTCTGTGATACTATGCCACGGAAGCCCCTACTTTTTTAATTATTTTATTTGAAGATTAGTTTTAGTTTAATTTCTAAACGACACTGAAAATTAGAACACATAGAAAAATCCGAAAAGTAAAGCTATGGCCGGGAAACGAACCCGGGTCCTCGTCATTCCGTGACGCGTGCTATACCCCTACACCACCCATAGCAGGTGAGTAAGCCTTCGAATTTTTCTATCTGTTACCAACTGTCACGTGACCTTGTTACTATGCGAATATTTGTCGCTAAGCGTTCTCTGTTTGAATGATGTGTCTGTACGACACAATTACAAACTCCCGTGGAACATGTACTGCTCACCAGGGACGAGAGAAGGCGCTGTTTTTCAAAAAGTTTTAGTTTAGTTTTTAATAAGTTTTTATTTTTTAGATCTTGTAAATATGTATCTTTAATTAAATTAAATTGTTGTATGGATAGCTACAAAATAGACAAATAAAATACTTAATAAGTTGAAGCATTTTATTTTATCCCACCCGTACAATTAAATGATTTGTTTGAAAAAGTAAGCCAAACCAATTGCCCTCTTATTCATAAACGCTCTGGCTTCTACTAACTCTGCAATCGTTTGTCCTTATCTATCACATTGACATTTACCTTACACAGATAAGGACAAAAGATTATTAAGTTAACAGAAGCCTATATTTATAAAGCGTTTATGAATAAGGGGGCTAGACATAGGATAGTTTTTATCCCGGAAAAACGCATAGTTCCCGCGGGATAGCGATAGCGAATTCTGCGCAGACGAAGTTGAGGGCGACAGCTTGTTTTTTTATTCTACATCTTATGTTTATTAAACTTACTAGCTGTTGCCAGCGACTTCGTCTGCAAAGAATTCGTTTATCGCTATCCCGCGGGAACAACGCAATTTTCCGGGATAAAAAGTAGCCTATGTGCTATTCCAGACTATTCTCTATCTATGTGAATTTCATCCAGATTCGTTGGGCCGTTCTGGCGTGATTGAGTAACAAACAAACATCCATCCATCCATCCATCCATACTTTCGCATTTATAATATTAGTTAGATGTGTACAAGTGCCGGCACGTAAGTCTAGCGATGACCGTTGATGCGCAGTAGTCGAAAATAAGGTATCGCGGGGGAGTGCAGGGGACGCGGGCGGGCGTA
This sequence comes from Pandemis heparana, assembly GCA_963854515.1. Lineage (NCBI taxonomy): Eukaryota > Metazoa > Arthropoda > Insecta > Lepidoptera > Tortricidae > Pandemis > Pandemis heparana. The sequence continues at coordinate 6,767,765 of OY978030.1, read as the reverse complement.
CTCCACGTTAGACTTACGTGCCGCCACCAGTATTCTGGCAAGTAAATTATTCAAATTTTTATAAAGAATGAATTCGTAACCTTCAATTAGTACGTTCACCCCTAAATTCTAAATGCAGGTAAGTTGCATAGTTAGCTTGCGCTCGCGCAGTCGCAGCACGTCCAGTCTAGACGGACTAGCGTTGTATGCAAATGCGTTTGTCATTCAAATTTTCGGTGATACTATCCGCCTGGTGTGATAAGGGGTTAAGGGGGGGCTAAGGAAAAACTGTAATAAAAAAAAAAAAAAAAAAACATTTATTTCGGACATCAAGGTCCATATCGGGTTAGTAATACAACTTAGAGCACTATGTTAGTTAATTAAAATTAAAATGGAAATAAAAAATAAAATAAAAATATAAAAACAAATTTAATTTAATACAGTAGTATTAAATCAAATTTGCACAAATTACATATAAAGCAACATTGGGTGAAGATCATTACTGAGGCCGTCTAAAATAAAGCGACGGGTAGCACTCCGGGAGTGCCGGCAGAAGTGAAAACAGCAGCTTAGATTAGATTTTAATGTTGTAACCTCCATGATGCTCAACGGGCCGTTTACAAAAAAAACGTACGTATTATCTATAATTTGCAGACCTCTAACCCCCGGGCCACATTAGCGGGCGAAGGTTCGTGTCGCCTTGTCGCGATAAAAAGTTCGAGTTCGTGTAGCCACGAACTATGTGGCCACACTTAGACCAAATTATCGCGATAAAAACTTCGGGCGAACTATGTCACGCAACTCTTAATTTGACGGGAAAATGAACCAAGAGGCAGCGTTTGCTTTGTATTGTATGACTGTAAATAATTATTGAAATGTCACTTGTCAAAATTGACGTACATTTCAGAAATTTCAAAGTACGAAGTGTAGACACTTGCACGAACACGAACTCTGTCGCGATACAATCCTTTGATCTGCGCTAGATAACGACAGGAGCCCGAACACAGTTCGAGTTCGCCCGAATGGTTCGCTATAAAGCGAACTGTCTGTCCACACATGCCGCGATAGAGCGAACCTTCGCCGAATCCCGCTAATGTGGCCGTAGCATAACAATGCGATGATGCCCTAGTACTTTTGCTCCACGACTCAACAAAAAACACTTCAAAAATCGAACGCGATTCATTCGTATTTCAAAATAAGCTCTTAGAGGATCCTGATATCCTGGTACTTAAACTCTCCCTCCGTCTCACGTCTCGACAGACAGATGGGCGACCCCATTACAAAAAGCGCTCAGCGCCGCTAAAGAAGATTTCACTTCTAAAAGTAGTCTTAGAAAGAAAAAGAAAAGAAAGAAAGAAGACATTTTTTCTCTTAACAGAGTGACGGTAGCAGTAATGGACATACAACTAAAATACATGTATAATATCACGTCTTTATCCCTTGCGGTGTAGACAGAGCAGGTAACAAGACCTAAAGGTCACGTTTAGCATGATTGTGGACGTATAGGTGTAAATAGGTATCAAAATAGTGATGGGTTGCTAGCCGCATCGCCTATAACATGATTCCTAAGATTTTTTAGTTTAAACATCGACTATTGTATCCTGAAAAACATCTACAAGGGTGAGTGAGTGTTTTTCAATTGTTTACCTTTTTTCTAATATGAAAAAACGAGGTATAAATTCACGAAATCACGGACTAGGCCTTAACATTAAGTCTAGACTAAAACAACACAATTGCATGCCGAATGTGTAAGCCATTGTCGGGCGTGCCTATTTAGCAAGCTGCGCGTACCTGCCTAAATTGATTGCATAATTAGTGTGGTCAAACGCAATGGTTGGAAGGACCAAGAATTGTGTAAAGAAAGAAATTAAGAAAAGAACAAGGTTCAGACTCATTAGCGACAAATATTCGCATAGTAACAGGGACACGTGAGTTGGTAACAGAAAGAAAAATTCGAATTACTCACCTGCTATGGGTGGTGTAGGGGTATAAGCATGTGTCACGGAATGACGAGGATCCGGGTTCGATTCCCGGCTATAGCTTTACTTTTCGGATATTTCTATGTGTTCTAATTTATTCAACAACAAGAACAACAAGTTTATTCTTGACAACTACAAAAGTAGTTTAAAAAAAACAAAAATATAAAATGCTACAGATATATAAATTTTCACAAAATGGTCCCAGCACAGCATTTGCTGGCCTTACAGCCACCGCTGGACTTCCGTCGGGGTCATCGGGTGATGCATAATATATTGAAAGAGGATTATTCTATGGCAATTGACTTGCGAATACAGGTTCTTGGTATTTGGCAGACATAATTCCTAGAGGATTAAAGAGGTGCGAAGATATTGCCTTAGTCATGTAATCACTTTTTTTTACCTAAACAACAATCTCCAGGCACAGGCCTACTCTCTCAGAATGAGAGGGCTTGGGCTAGTTCCCACGCGGGCCCAGGGCCCCGATTTTTGAAAGCACATCACTCGAAAGTACCACTCGAAATTGGTGTAAATCAGTTTATATCTTCAAAACTACGGCTCTAATCAAATTTTTAACTAGTCCACATGATTAAGGCTTGTACACGCGCTAAAGTCCTTGAGCGTACGGGCGGAGCTTCTGCCTCTCGCCCGCGCAACCCGCTCCACGTAAGTATCTTCTAAGCTGCTCGTATTTCAGATTCAGCACAATTTTTCATCACTTTCGAGTGGTATTTTCACATATGTGCTTTCAAAAATCGGGCCCCAGTGCGGATTGGGAACTTCACACACACCATTGAATTGCTTTCTGTATAATTTAATGTTTTCTGTATAATGACACAGTTTTAAGTTACAACTGTTACCAACGTAACATTTTACTTGATAACGAGGAAGTTCTTGCAATACATTATTTAATTAATTCACTAAGGGCCACTTGCACGGACCAGGGTTAACGACTAACCCCGTGTTAGATGCTGAATACAAACTGTAATTATACTACCTATTGTTGTTGTTGAGAAATAAATATTTCTTTTCTTTTCTTTTCTTTTCTAACCCGGGGCTAAGTAGTGTCAAAATGTATGGAACTGTCAAACCTAACCCCGAGTTAGCGATTTAATTTGTTAACTCTGGACTGTGCAAGTGGGCCTAATTTATTCCTAGGATATTTTTATGATTCCCGCGAGAGAGCGGTAACCGAATGTTACCTATGCAAAACGCGACCAAAAACTTTTTTTTTTCAGCCACTCAAAACACACAGTCGCAGCAAAATCTGCCGCCAGTCTCATATGTGAAAGCGATCGATGTGTGGATGTCGTCCTGCTCGGTTTTTGTTTTCCTCTCCCTCTTCGAGTTCGCTGTGGTCAATAATTACATGGGACCAGTGGCCACTAAAGCCATGAAAGGATATTCTGACGAAGATTTGTCCAGAGACCTGGATGCGTTTAAGGTAATTTTAATTACGAGAGAAATAAATTAAATAACACTTTTACCCCTGACGCGAAAAGGTGTTATAATTTTGAAGTCAATGTCTGTTTGTGTGTCTGTGATATCGTAGCTCTCAAACGGATGGATCTATTTGTATGCGGTTTTTTTTACTTGAAAGCCAGTTTCCGAGTTTAAAGAGTATCAGCTCTTTTATAAAATGACGTACGGCATTTTGGGCATAAAATTGAATTATATTTTGTTTTATTTTTTAAGGGTTGTTTCTTCACTACATACTATAAACCTCTCTTCCTATGTACGCTTAGATCTTTAAAAATACGCAACGGATTTTGATGCCGTTTTTGTAGTAGATAGAGTGATTCAAGAGGAAGGTTTATATGTATGATACATGCATAATATAGTAGAGAAACACTGATTGCAACCGTGCGAAGCCGGGGCGGATCGCTAGTAAACTATATATATAAGTTTTTCTTGCGCTTATTTAATTTTAATTTGCACGGACCAGGGTTAGCGACTAAACCCCGTATTAGATGCTCACCCGGGGCTAAGTAGTGTCAAAATTTATGGAACTGTCAAACCTAACCCCGAGTTAGCGATTTAATTTTTTAATTCTGGGCCTAAGTCTTTTATGCCTTTTTTTTCAGCACATTTTCCCAAATCCCGTGGATCCGCGTGCAAGTACGTCTGCCTCTATCCCTCAGTACGAAACTTTCTGCAACGGAAGAGAGACAGCGGTATACATAGATCGTTTCTCTCGCTTCTTCTTCCCGTTCTCTTTCTTTATTCTAAATGTTGTGTATTGGTCCACTTTCTTGTAAGTTTTCATGTCAGCTAGTACAAAATTTGAATAAGATTTCGTTCAACTAATTGCCGGACTTAGAGACGTCGATTATAGTTAGATAGGTCTCTGTGTTCGGTTTTATTTTTAATGCGCCTGTTAAAAAATAATAGCTATTATTGTTAAGCATGTTATTTTTTCAGCTGCCGTTCATTTGTGAAATATGTACGTCGGAAAAATCCTCTTTTCCCTTATCCCCTAAACTACTAGGCCTAAAATTTTACAAATTAACTTTATTCTAACTTGTTATGTTATATACATACAAGCAATTTGCTTCGAATATAATCGTACAGAACGGAACCCACGCTAGGTTTTACTCGCAATCCAATTTATAACGATAACGATAACGAAATGAATAAAGAAAACTTCTTGTGATTTTGAGTAAAAAAAAAAACATAATTACCTATTTTTGAACGAACTAATTGGGACATTTTAGAATACCCTACCTACAAAAGGTAAATGAGCCCTTTGCGCGAGAATCCGACTCGCACTTGACCCTTTTTTGCTTCATCACCAGCCCATACACAGCCTAATGCTAGGCATAGGCCTTCTCTCAAAATGAGAGGGCTTGGGCTAGTTCCCGCGCAGTGAAGATTGCGAACTTCACACACACCATTGATTGCCTCACAATGTTTTCCTTCATCGAAAAGTTCATAATTCTCATGATAAACTAATGAAAATTTTGCAAATGAATTCCGAAAAGCTCAGAGTTGTGAGCCCGGTTTCGAACCCATGACCCTCTGCTTGAGAGGCCACAGGGCCAAACCACTTACTACTAAGCTACTGGGTTTTTTGCTTACAACGTCTAGTTATGTATTATAATGCTATTCTTTATTATAATGAATAATTAATATTATTTCTAAGATAATTTATTATACCACGAGTAGAGCAGGCGCGGCTGCAGAAGCGGCCGAATTAGGCAAGAAAAATAAATATAGGGGTTTCGGCGCCGAATATAACTTTGTCCCTTTCGGTGTTGAGATTCTTGGTCCGTGGGGTCCTAGCGCTATTAGCCTCTTCAAAGATATTTCGAAGAGGCTAATAGACGCCACGGGTGACCGCAGAGCTGGCAGCTTCCTTGGACAGCGTATTAGTATCGCTGTCCAAAGGGGGAATGCTGCTAGCGTCTGTGATACTATGCCACGGAAGCCCCTACTTTTTTAATTATTTTATTTGAAGATTAGTTTTAGTTTAATTTCTAAACGACACTGAAAATTAGAACACATAGAAAAATCCGAAAAGTAAAGCTATGGCCGGGAAACGAACCCGGGTCCTCGTCATTCCGTGACGCGTGCTATACCCCTACACCACCCATAGCAGGTGAGTAAGCCTTCGAATTTTTCTATCTGTTACCAACTGTCACGTGACCTTGTTACTATGCGAATATTTGTCGCTAAGCGTTCTCTGTTTGAATGATGTGTCTGTACGACACAATTACAAACTCCCGTGGAACATGTACTGCTCACCAGGGACGAGAGAAGGCGCTGTTTTTCAAAAAGTTTTAGTTTAGTTTTTAATAAGTTTTTATTTTTTAGATCTTGTAAATATGTATCTTTAATTAAATTAAATTGTTGTATGGATAGCTACAAAATAGACAAATAAAATACTTAATAAGTTGAAGCATTTTATTTTATCCCACCCGTACAATTAAATGATTTGTTTGAAAAAGTAAGCCAAACCAATTGCCCTCTTATTCATAAACGCTCTGGCTTCTACTAACTCTGCAATCGTTTGTCCTTATCTATCACATTGACATTTACCTTACACAGATAAGGACAAAAGATTATTAAGTTAACAGAAGCCTATATTTATAAAGCGTTTATGAATAAGGGGGCTAGACATAGGATAGTTTTTATCCCGGAAAAACGCATAGTTCCCGCGGGATAGCGATAGCGAATTCTGCGCAGACGAAGTTGAGGGCGACAGCTTGTTTTTTTATTCTACATCTTATGTTTATTAAACTTACTAGCTGTTGCCAGCGACTTCGTCTGCAAAGAATTCGTTTATCGCTATCCCGCGGGAACAACGCAATTTTCCGGGATAAAAAGTAGCCTATGTGCTATTCCAGACTATTCTCTATCTATGTGAATTTCATCCAGATTCGTTGGGCCGTTCTGGCGTGATTGAGTAACAAACAAACATCCATCCATCCATCCATCCATACTTTCGCATTTATAATATTAGTTAGATGTGTACAAGTGCCGGCACGTAAGTCTAGCGATGACCGTTGATGCGCAGTAGTCGAAAATAAGGTATCGCGGGGGAGTGCAGGGGACGCGGGCGGGCGTACTCCACGTTAGACTTACGTGCCGCCACCAGTATTCTGGCAAGTAAATTATTCAAATTTTTATAAAGAATGAATTCGTAACCTTCAATTAGTACGTTCACCCCTAAATTCTAAATGCAGGTAAGTTGCATAGTTAGCTTGCGCTCGCGCAGTCGCAGCACGTCCAGTCTAGACGGACTAGCGTTGTATGCAAATGCGTTTGTCATTCAAATTTTCGGTGATACTATCCGCCTGGTGTGATAAGGGGTTAAGGGGGGGCTAAGGAAAAACTGTAATAAAAAAAAAAAAAAAAAAACATTTATTTCGGACATCAAGGTCCATATCGGGTTAGTAATACAACTTAGAGCACTATGTTAGTTAATTAAAATTAAAATGGAAATAAAAAATAAAATAAAAATATAAAAACAAATTTAATTTAATACAGTAGTATTAAATCAAATTTGCACAAATTACATATAAAGCAACATTGGGTGAAGATCATTACTGAGGCCGTCTAAAATAAAGCGACGGGTAGCACTCCGGGAGTGCCGGCAGAAGTGAAAACAGCAGCTTAGATTAGATTTTAATGTTGTAACCTCCATGATGCTCAACGGGCCGTTTACAAAAAAAACGTACGTATTATCTATAATTTGCAGACCTCTAACCCCCGGGCCACATTAGCGGGCGAAGGTTCGTGTCGCCTTGTCGCGATAAAAAGTTCGAGTTCGTGTAGCCACGAACTATGTGGCCACACTTAGACCAAATTATCGCGATAAAAACTTCGGGCGAACTATGTCACGCAACTCTTAATTTGACGGGAAAATGAACCAAGAGGCAGCGTTTGCTTTGTATTGTATGACTGTAAATAATTATTGAAATGTCACTTGTCAAAATTGACGTACATTTCAGAAATTTCAAAGTACGAAGTGTAGACACTTGCACGAACACGAACTCTGTCGCGATACAATCCTTTGATCTGCGCTAGATAACGACAGGAGCCCGAACACAGTTCGAGTTCGCCCGAATGGTTCGCTATAAAGCGAACTGTCTGTCCACACATGCCGCGATAGAGCGAACCTTCGCCGAATCCCGCTAATGTGGCCGTAGCATAACAATGCGATGATGCCCTAGTACTTTTGCTCCACGACTCAACAAAAAACACTTCAAAAATCGAACGCGATTCATTCGTATTTCAAAATAAGCTCTTAGAGGATCCTGATATCCTGGTACTTAAACTCTCCCTCCGTCTCACGTCTCGACAGACAGATGGGCGACCCCATTACAAAAAGCGCTCAGCGCCGCTAAAGAAGATTTCACTTCTAAAAGTAGTCTTAGAAAGAAAAAGAAAAGAAAGAAAGAAGACATTTTTTCTCTTAACAGAGTGACGGTAGCAGTAATGGACATACAACTAAAATACATGTATAATATCACGTCTTTATCCCTTGCGGTGTAGACAGAGCAGGTAACAAGACCTAAAGGTCACGTTTAGCATGATTGTGGACGTATAGGTGTAAATAGGTATCAAAATAGTGATGGGTTGCTAGCCGCATCGCCTATAACATGATTCCTAAGATTTTTTAGTTTAAACATCGACTATTGTATCCTGAAAAACATCTACAAGGGTGAGTGAGTGTTTTTCAATTGTTTACCTTTTTTCTAATATGAAAAAACGAGGTATAAATTCACGAAATCACGGACTAGGCCTTAACATTAAGTCTAGACTAAAACAACACAATTGCATGCCGAATGTGTAAGCCATTGTCGGGCGTGCCTATTTAGCAAGCTGCGCGTACCTGCCTAAATTGATTGCATAATTAGTGTGGTCAAACGCAATGGTTGGAAGGACCAAGAATTGTGTAAAGAAAGAAATTAAGAAAAGAACAAGGTTCAGACTCATTAGCGACAAATATTCGCATAGTAACAGGGACACGTGAGTTGGTAACAGAAAGAAAAATTCGAATTACTCACCTGCTATGGGTGGTGTAGGGGTATAAGCATGTGTCACGGAATGACGAGGATCCGGGTTCGATTCCCGGCTATAGCTTTACTTTTCGGATATTTCTATGTGTTCTAATTTATTCAACAACAAGAACAACAAGTTTATTCTTGACAACTACAAAAGTAGTTTAAAAAAAACAAAAATATAAAATGCTACAGATATATAAATTTTCACAAAATGGTCCCAGCACAGCATTTGCTGGCCTTACAGCCACCGCTGGACTTCCGTCGGGGTCATCGGGTGATGCATAATATATTGAAAGAGGATTATTCTATGGCAATTGACTTGCGAATACAGGTTCTTGGTATTTGGCAGACATAATTCCTAGAGGATTAAAGAGGTGCGAAGATATTGCCTTAGTCATGTAATCACTTTTTTTTACCTAAACAACAATCTCCAGGCACAGGCCTACTCTCTCAGAATGAGAGGGCTTGGGCTAGTTCCCACGCGGGCCCAGGGCCCCGATTTTTGAAAGCACATCACTCGAAAGTACCACTCGAAATTGGTGTAAATCAGTTTATATCTTCAAAACTACGGCTCTAATCAAATTTTTAACTAGTCCACATGATTAAGGCTTGTACACGCGCTAAAGTCCTTGAGCGTACGGGCGGAGCTTCTGCCTCTCGCCCGCGCAACCCGCTCCACGTAAGTATCTTCTAAGCTGCTCGTATTTCAGATTCAGCACAATTTTTCATCACTTTCGAGTGGTATTTTCACATATGTGCTTTCAAAAATCGGGCCCCAGTGCGGATTGGGAACTTCACACACACCATTGAATTGCTTCGCATAGATGTGTGTAGGTTTCCTCGCGATGTTTTCCTTCACCGAAAAGCTAAAGGTAAATTTCAAATGTATTTTTTTTACCTAAAACTACACTATTTTTACCTAAAAAGTGACTACGTACCTAACTAAGGCAATATCCAGCAATAACTTACCAAAATCTTTGGTTATGTTTTGTTCTTTATAGGTTTGCTAAATCAAATAAACTTTAATAACCCTTACCGAATTATGGTTATTGATGAAATATAGTCGAAGTAGTATATTTTTTTCAGTGTAGTTCCGCTGGTGGCACTGTTATTTGCCATAGTAATAGAGACGTTACGAGACGCGTTTTAGACGTTTTTCGCGTCAAATACTTACACTAGAGGCTCTATTTAGTTTTTCTTATAAAAGAAAAACATTTATTTTGTGGCACTGAAAGCAAAACCCGGACTGAAGTAATAAATGTCATCGGTATTAATTATATTTAGATGTGGAAGGATACAGGATGAAGTTATTTGGAAGTTAAATTTTAAACCAAGCAAAGCTATTTTTCTTCTTCTTCTTCTTTTTCAGCCCTTTTACGTCCACTGCAGGACAGAGGCCTCCTCTAATGCACGCCATTCTCTTCTGTTTCGAGCTGTTCTCTTCCACAATTTCCCCGCTATACTGGCGATGTCGTCACTCCAACGAGCCAGTGGTCTGCCTCTATTCCTAAAGCCAGTTCTCGGTCTCCAGTCTAGCACGGTTCGAGTCCACCGTCCGTCATCCCTTCGGCACACGTGGCCCGCCCATCTCCATTTTAGTGAAGACACTCTGAGGGCAATGTCGGCAACACCAGTTCTTCTTCTGATCTCTGTGTTTGGTATGTGGTCTATCAAAGCTATTTTTGCATGCACGTTTATTTTATTCATTTATTCATACACATTTTAAGTCATGTTCATTTTATTTTCGGTGTTACGTGATAGGGTGGTAGGTACATGACACCCTGTCAAGGAATACAATGTCTATACTAAAGCTATGAACTAAACTAAACTATTACAGCCATTAACTCGTTAATTGACAACATTTCATTTTTATAACACCTGAAAATGTATATATGGTTCGAAAGCATTTTGCCTCCTGATCACTGCAATATGTTTATATAATTTTAATATCGCTTATTATAAAAAATAAAAATTAATTAAAAATATAACCTAATTTTACCAAAACTACCACAGGATAGATGAAACGCTTTTGCCTTTTTCACGAGAAAAAATAAGAGATCAGAATTTTGTATTTTTGACAACTTCAAAGTACAAGGGGGGCAACTCTGAAATTCTGTTTTCGAAATTCGTTGCATACCTTCACTCTCACTCTCAAGATAATGACTATTAGTATGAGCGGAACAGCACGAAGCGAACCTCGAAAATCGAATATTGAAGAATAGGGCCTGACATTGACAATTTGAAATTAACGTCAGTTTTTTTTCTACAGAGAAAAGACAAAGGGATAAGTGTGTATTCTGTGATAGTATCGGAGTTACGCCCTTTTAGAATAAGCACAAATTAATAAATTAATTATAAATTAAATACAAACCCTAGCGAAAATATATAAACTGTCAGCATGTTCATCTTTTCAAACAAAATACAGAGAACCATTAATATTATTACAGTAATTTAATTAATTCAATTCATGTCAATTTTAAATCTTTTGAGATCTCTAGAATGGTTCTAACGATATGTAAGTATGAATTTTGCTATAAAGAAAATCGTAGGAATCATGTTTTTAGGCGATGAGGCTAGCAAACCATCACTATTTTGATTCCCCTTTATATAGGTACAGTCACCAGCATAAATAAGTGATCACTTTTGTACCTTGTCACTTTAAAGTCATATTTGAAAAACCATACGAAATCATATAACGACTGAAAGCGACAAGGTACAAAAATGATCATATATATATATATATATATGCTGGTGACTGTACGCCCACAATCATGCTAAACGTGGCTTTTAGGTCTCTTTACTTTAGGCTCTGTACCCCGTAAGGGTTAATGGCGTGATTTATGTTTTGTTTGTTTGTTTTTGACCATTTTCTATGAACGCGCTTTTCTATCGCGATCTTTTTTAGAGTTCCGTACCTCAAAAAGAAAAAACGGAACCCTTATAGGTTCACTTTGTTGTCCTTCCGTCCGTCTGTCAATACCCTTTTTCTCAGGAACGCGTGGAGGTATCAAGCTGAAATTTATATCAAATACTCAGGTCTACTGGCACTGTCCCTTGGAGTCGTAAAAAAAATTAAACTTCCAAGCCAACGCAATCAAAAGATACAGTCGTTTATGCCGCAAATTTCCGCAAATTTTCGACTCTCAAGGGAATCAAAACCTACAGGGTAATTCCCGTGAACGCAGAATCTTGAAATTTGGTATGAAGGTAGGTCTTATATTGCGAAAACTGTAAATATGTATGAATGTGTTTATTATTATTGTATATAACAGTGACCAATATAAAGTGACCCCACACTGCGTACATTTTGCTTTGGAGCAGCGCTCTGCTCTAGTTTATAGATATTTCTAGATAATGGTACGGAACCCTCGGTGCGCGAGTCCGACTCGCACTTGCCCGGTTTTTTTTAAAGATTTTATGGCCTGGATGCTAGGTCCTTTAAGCCAATCTATGGCGATTGACAATCATCCTGTGTTGCCATAGCAAATAATAACGCCGCCGCCATTTCCATGAAACAAGTTTACAACTCGCAGGACGCTATTCGCAGCGTCGTAAACAGAAAGAGACCTTTTATGGTTTCAGTGTATATTGTGACAGACAGACGGATATAAATAATGCAATTACACTGTCCTAAAATTAATTCTTACTGCAAGCGATTGGTTTAGTTTAAATGAACATCATTGCATTGCCACGTTAATAGAATAGAAGAAATTAGGTATATTAAAAACCGGCCAAGTGCGAGTCGGACACGCGCACCAAAGGTTTCGTACCATTATCTAGAAATAGGTATCTATAAACCAATTTATGTATAAGCCCTGCTCCAAAGCAAAATGTACGCAGTGTGGGGTCACTTTATATTGGTCACTACATAAGACCTACCTCCATACCAAATTTCAAGATTCTGCGTTCACGGGAAGTACCCTGTAGGTTTTGATTCCCTTGAGAGTCGAAAATTTGCGGAAATTTGTGGCATAAACGGCTGTATCTTTTGATTGCGTTGACTTAGATGTTTGATTTTTTCACAGCTCCAATGGGCAGTAGACCTGAGTATTTGATATAAATTTCAGCTTGATACCTTCACGCCTTCCTGAGAAAAAGGGTCTTAACGGACGGACGGACGGACAACATAGTGATCCTATAAGGGTTTCCGTTTTTTCCTTTTATGGTACGGAACCCTAAAAAGTGATCGAATTTAGTCGATTCAGCAAAGTGGCCGTGAAAGACAAACAGACACGCAACCCTTAGGTTCTGTTTTACCTTTTGAAGTCCGAAATCCTCGAACCAATTAGGTACGCACAGACTTTGTGTCTGTCCGATATTGACTGTCACTTAATGCATTAATGCATTGGTTCTCAGGTCAGGGGGTCAATGCAATTCCTACAGTGGAAATTATTGCTAGTCTGCCAATTAAATACCTATATACCTATCTATTTTTTGTACATTATTTTAGACGACTTTAATTTACACTAGATTATTTAATTCCAAATTTCATAAAAAGGTATATCTCCAACTTTTGGAAGCTAACATCGCACCTTTAGAGTTACTTCTTCTTCTTCTTTTTCAGGCTTTTGTTTTGTTTTCAAATTGCAACACTTACTATTCTGAATTGAGTCAGTTAAATAATAATATAAAAATAAAAATAGTCTGAGGGTAAAAAGGGATAGAAGAAAGGATAATTAAATGTTAAGCTGGGTACTCACATGCGAGCTACAACATGCAACAGTTACGGTAACAGATCGCAGATGAACACCCGGCTTTATAGGTTAACTTCTGAGTTTACAGCTCCACAGATAAAGAACTCTACCCCGAATGTTTTTAACACAACACAAGTCTATGTTACTTTATGCTGAGAGCCTCTTGATTACGCCAAAATCGAGGAATATGCGTGTGATTAAAAAGGAAAATAACAATCTTTAATTATTTACTTATTAAAAAAAAAAAAAACAAAAATCCCGACTGCATTAATTATATATATTTTTTTATAATTTTAATGTTCCCATTGTCGCTCTCATGACTAAGACGAATCTAATGATACCTCTCAAGCTCAATCCGACAAGTTGTTCAGGCTCTACAGCGTGCCAAAGAAATATCCTCCTTCTGGCGCAGTCGGGTAAAAAGAATATCCTTAAAGCTTTAACAGGGTCCTTTCCTTTCCACAGCTATATTTATCTACCGGTTAGCGCAACAAATTGATTATTAAAACAAATAACTAGGTAACAATACAATTAATTATCGTTATCTTGTATGTTGTTATTCGAGCGATGTATGTCTGCCTGTCAGTCAATGTGATCGATGTAACCATAATAATAACATATTTAACCGATAACAGTTTAATTTTAACGCATTAATTCTATTTACGTTCTCTTATTGATTTGTTGTTACATTCTCGGGATTAATAATACATTTCGTGTCGCAAAACTAACATTTGACTATTTTTCACTTCTTATGTTCATAAAGTTGGTACTTATGCTGGTTGTATGCTGCATAAAATGACTTTTTATGCTTTCGTGCATAAAATACAATTCTTCATCTAAAGCCAAGACAATCGGGCGCCAACAGCCGAAATTTTTTTTTATTCCCGGCTATAACTTTACTTTTCGGGCTTTTCTGTGTGTTACAATTTTCAGTGTCGTTTAGAAATTTAATAACAAGAAATGTAAAATTTTCTGGGCATTTTACTGAAAAGGGATCTATGCACACACTTTGTTTTAGAATTATACAACTTCGATGGTGATTCTGCTCTAAATTACGAGCACTATTGATTTTAATTGGTAAATTTATAGGTGTCCTATTTTTTCCGTTACTTCTCCGCAGACTCTACAGTATTAAAATGAAAAGTTGACAATCGTTTGAAAACTTTGGGACACTTTATGCCTTATACTTAAATCATTAGACACTTTTTGCCTTACTAAAATCAGTGCTCGTGATTCTGAGCATAACTGCTATCAAAGTTGTTAATTCAAGAAAAAGGGTGACTGGATTCATTTTCTAAAAATTGCCCATTTGGCACAAAAAGTCCATTTTCCATTTTGCCGCGCCGTCTGGCCACCGTCTGGCCAGCCAGGACCATCAGTAAATCAGCATTTTCAAAAACGACATACTTCCATATAGGCTTACACTCATTTTTGAACTTTAACACGTCGACGATAAAGTCGGAATTGCAAAACTATATCACCTTAATTATGACATTTAGAAGTAATTTAAAAGACCTTGAGACTAAGCACACGCGATTTGAATTATTTATCCAGAATTTGAATTTAGAATGCATTGTCACGTTAAAAAGAAATCGGCGAAGCGCGAGTTGGGCTCGCGCACTTAGGGTCCTGGATCCTACAGCAAAATATAACTCGAGCGACTCGAGTACATAATCATCAAACTGCTTTAACGAAAAGATAATAAGTTCGACCATTCAAAACAAATTTAACTTCATGTATGTTGAATTCCAATCCTGAATTCGTTGATAAGTATATTTCGTAAGGCGCTGTCAACAGCAAATGACCTTGAGCAGCGCCACTCTTCACACATACGGTTCGCGTGCCTGTGAGTGAAAGAACTATTCCGGCAGCTTGGCGCGCGTCTAAAATCTTGCAAATAAGACACAAATAATAAGAAATAAAAAAAGTATGGATTATTTGTGAAATATGACTCGTTAGCCGTGTAGGTATGAATATGTTGACTTCATGTTTTTAATTGCAGACCCATACGTCGAAAAAATAAAGACATAGAACCGTTTAATGATGATTTTAAGACCAATCTTTGCAATTATTTTCTATCGAGCCGATTTTGTTCAATTATGTATCGAGTCCCTCTAGCGTGTTTGAAATATGATGGAAATTAACATTATATTTTTTTTGTATTTTTTTTGTGTGTAGCTTTTCTTAAAAAAGTGCTTAAATAACATCAATTTCAACAAAATTAGGTGTTAAGTATAATTAATAAGTCATGTGACAGATAGAAAAATTCGAAGGCTTACCAGCAGGTATGTTTAGTGTAAGTTTTCGATCACAGAACACCGTCTCGAAGGCGTTTGCGTTAAAATGTCAAATTATATGAGAACAGTTTGTTGCCGTTTCGATCCGCAAGTGGCGCTGCCAAATTTTCCATAGTAATTGAGACGTTTACGTGAACGCGTTCGAGACGTTTTTTCGTGTGAAAACTTACACTAGAGGCTCAGAGCCACGTATTTTGTGATCGAAAACTTACGTAAGAATACTGGTAGCACCCATAAGGGTGGTGTAGTGGTCGCCACCATCAACGTGGACGCATCACGGAATGATGAGGAATTTGGGTCCGATTCCCGGACCCAACTGTTCTAGTTTTCAGTATCGTTTAAAATGTGTTGCTATGAGTGCTGCAGAAAAGAGGATCACGGATGGATATAGCACGGGTTCGATTCCCAGCCGCAGCATTTTTTGAATTTTTCTACGTTCAAGTTTTCAAAACGTAATACCTATCATTCAGAGATACAACTTCTAAGAGGATTAAGTCACTGTAAAAATAAAAAACAATTGATAATTAATAAATACTCCACAATACTAATTTTTTGCATGCCTATGAGGGCAGAACACTGTGAGGTTATATGTACAGTCACCAGCATAAATAAGTGATCACTTTTGTACCTTGTCACTTTAAAGTCATGTTTGAAAAACCATACGAAATCATGTAACGACTGAAAGCGACAAGGTACAAAAATGATCACTTATTTATGCTGGTGACTGTACCTACTATAACTGTGAACTGTATTTTTGCAAAAAATATTTAATTTAATTTCATTTTAATTGTGCCAAGTGAAATTTTCATTGCAACAAATACCGCAATTCGTTATCGTTATTTTTTTAATGTGATGGCGATGGACGTAGTACTCGTAAATAAAAAAAAGAATTAGTGTCGACATTGAAGTGATTCTATTAGGGTTTTGTTCTTTGAGGCGTGGATCCCGAAAATTCTTAAATAGCCTAAGACATAGACAAGGAGGTATTCTTAGCCGCTGAACACCAGTTGCTAGGCACGTCCTAGTGCCTTTTAGACTAGACACAATTACATTAACTGTATGGTTAGTGTAGGTTTTCGGTCACAAAATAAGTCTCGAACGCGTTTGCGTTAAAATGTCAAATACTATGAGAACAGTATGCTTAGTGTAGGTTTTCGGTCACAAAATACGTCTCGACCGCGTTTGCGTTAATATGTCAAATACTATGAAAAATTTTAGTTGTCGTTTCGTTCCGCTTGTGGCGCTGTTCATTTTCCCTTAGTAATTGAATCGTTAACGCGAACGTGTTCGAGACGTTTGTCGTGCCTAAAACTTACACTAGAGGCTCAGTTTGTTGCCGTTTCGAACCGCTAGTGGCACTGCCAATTATTCCATAGTAATTGAGACGTTTAATCCGTTCGTTAGTTCGATTCCCGGCCATTGCTTTACTTTTCGGATTTTTCTGTGTTCTAATTTTCAGTGTCGTTTAGAAAATAAACATTTTTTTGCAAAATGTTGTTTGTCAAGTGTAATTTTGCCAAATGACTTTCGGTCAAATGGCAGGACACCCCACCAACGAGATTAAAAAAAAAAACGAAATTGAAAATTTCTGAAATGTTTTTTCTTAACGCCCCTGTATCAGTTGCTTCTCTCCGCGCAGATGGTAAAAGCCCATCAAAGGAATGGACATAGGAATCATGCTATAGGCGATGCGGCTAGCAACCCATCACTATTTTGATTCCCCTCCACCTATACGCCCACAATCATGCTGAACGTGGCCTTTAGGTCTTGTTACTGTAAGGGATAAAGGCATGTATCAAAATTCAAAATTGATTATTTTTACCAAATATTACTACAGTTGGTGGAGAATCCTCCTGTTATGTTCGCAATTGCAAGAGGAATTCGCTCTTTCATACAAGGTTATAAATATGCTAAAAATACATTCTTATCTATAATTATGTATATACTAACTTAATTATGGTCAGTTAATTGAACCTAAAGGTAAACATCTTTCAATTAAGCGTGAGTAACTAATAACACATGTGATGCTATGATCTAAGTTTATAACAATAATATGTAATAATATGTTTGTGTGTGTGGTTGCGTGTGTTGTCCGCATGCGTGTATATGACTCATTTAGATTATTCCTCGTGGTATATATACAAGTAGTGAGTGCAAGGTTGATTTTGTTTCTACATAGTTTTTTACCCTTTAACCATATCGAGATTTGTTTTTGTTATAGATTCTGTTTGTTATGGGATGGACGACTTGATTAAAGTTGCGGGTTCATGGCGGATGCAAGCCGCTTCCAACCGAGGCAGGAGGTCTATGAAGGAGGCCTATGTCCAACAGTGGACGACCTACGGCTGATATGGTGATGATGACTTATATTGAAATCAATTTACAAGCCTATCTGATGCCTGTGACTTCGCCTGCGGGAATTTAACTCTGTCCACGTATTCCAGACTTTAATGTATCCCTGTGTCAAATTTAATCCAGATCGTTTTAGCCGTTCTGGCGTGGTTGAGTAACAAACAAACATTCTATCTTTATCTAGTTAATAGCTGTTGCCCGCGTCTCCGTCCGTACAGAATTAAATATAACCTTCTTCTCTTCTCTTCTTCAGCCTAAATTAACCCATTTTTGGGCGTAGGCCTCCTCATCAACACGCCATCCGGTTCGGTCCCGGGCTTGGCAAATATAGCCTATGACATCCAAAAATAATGTGACTTTATTGGTAAAGCAATTAGCAAAATCGGTTCAGTAGATTACCCCCAACAAACTCACAAATTTACAAACTTTACCTATTTATAATTAAACCCGACGCACGAAGAGTAATCGCCCAGACGTGCTGGGGCCTTACCTTGCCTTGGGGTTTAGGTTCGCTCGCTGTCAGATTCATATTAAAAGTGACAGCTAAAACTTGAACTGAGTAGGAATTAGGACGTCATGATAAGGCCCCTCTGATCAAATAACTCAGCATCTTTCGATATTGATCTATGTGTGGTCTAACGAACCCTGCGTGGGGTCCTTCCGACCCCATGGGGTCTTTGTGGCCTCATCAGCTGCGGCAATGGATGCGGGCCTGGCTTCCGTAGGGTTAATTCAATGAGGTTTTATGAGGGGTTGAGTTATTGCGTACATTATTGAAACGAATTAGTACTATAATAGTCAATATTATATGAATAATAATAAGAAAACCCTTTACTCGAATAATCATACGGAAATAAAAAAATAAATTTGATGCCAAAATTACTCTACATTATTTTGGAAAAGAGCTGATATTCTTTAAACTACTTAGCTCATTTTCACCAAGCATAGCTAAGACCTACCGCAAGAAAAAGGCTTTCAAATGAAAAAAATCCGCATTAAAATCGGTCTATTCTTTTGAGCGCTATGATGCCACACAGACACACAGACACACGCACACACACACTCACAAACTTTATAATATTAGTGTGATTGTACCTACAGTCATAACAAAAAAGGACCCAAGCCCAATTTGAAGTTAACGATCCCGACCCAAATCCGAGGCGACAACGTTCGAAAATTTCACTTGACCCATTTTTTTTAAACACCGCATCCTGCCGCTCCTTGGTCTGAATTGCAAAAAAAGAAAAAACCAGGTCAACGACCGAACCATTAGCTGTCATTCAGCGCTGCTTGGAATTAAAAAGGCGATGTGTCCTTGAAATGGCTACGAGTTGAGACCTTTTGGATTCGCGCTTTCTGGTCGGCCATTTTGGATTGTTTGATGGGTCAGTTATGAAAAGATTGAAGTATACAGGCACAATTAAAAATGGATTGGGTCGGACAAGTGATTGATTGATTTTAGTGATATTATTTTTATGTGAAAGGGGGAGAACGAGCATGCGGGTCACCTGATGGAAAGTAATCAACGCTGCTCATGGACATCCTTAACATAGAAGGGATGTGTCGTGCGCTATCGTTTTAGAATATTCCCATGTTCATGTTGTAAGTATACAGGAGCTCTTAATATTGTTTCGCTACATGTAAGAAGGTAGTTTTGTTTGAGTAAATAGTAAATGTTTTCCAGGATTTTTGAAACATAGTTGACAAAATGTTTTCACACATTGATCGATGTCAATTACCGCACTTTTTTTTTTTTATGTGAATAGGAAGGCAAACGAGCAAGTGGGTCACCTGATGGTAAGCGATCACCACTGCCCATAGACACCCGCAACCCCGGACGGATTGCAGATGCGTTGCCAACCTAGAGGACTTAGATGAAATGCCTCTTGTGCCCGTAATTTCCCCGGCTGTCTTACTCTCCACACCGGAACACACTATTACTATTATTATTATTTATTTATATTTGGTTATTTGCTGTAACTTCGTAATTTTTTAACCGATTTCGATATTATTTCACTATTCAGTTTTTGTTTCTAGTATCCATCGCTAATAATATGCATTGCACAAAAAACGTGATTGATCCATATTGCATTTCATCCGCAGTACTAGCAATAAGTCTGTAAGCTTATTGCATACGACATACACTGCCGCGCTTCGTCGTCTGCGTGTGCGCAGATTTTGGTGCGCGCGTACTGCGTGCTAACATTGAGCGACAATTTTCCCAGCCACAGATGAATAACCAATATAGAGGAAATAAAAGCTCTTGGAAAATAATCAAAGTCAATATCAATACAATGTGTCTTCAAATTAACCCGGAATACTTCAGAAGGTAGTTGGGTTAGTTGAACATTAACGAAGTAATTTTGAAATGAAAACTTTTTTAGCGGCGTTGAGCGCTTTTTGGGATGGGTAAAAATGTTAAACAAAAGATGCTAGTTTATAATAATTCTAAAAACTAAAATGGCGTAACTTTTACTCGTAAGTGATGAAGAGAGACCTATCACGAGAAATGTATTCACAGAATCGGAGGGCCCGTATCACTCTATGGGTTAATTCCTACATGTCCTCAACCCATGTGCCCCATAATTCTGGAAGACAATGAACTCTTAAAGCAACTCCACAGGAGTATTTGACAGGACAATGATCTTTCATACAATTTCAAACAATTTTGTTTTTACTTTATATCGGCATGATATCTTTGTTAGTGATATTCCAGGGATCGTTTACTAATGTAATGTATTTTTTCAAAGGGTTATTTATAATAAACTAGCTTCTGCTCGCGACTTCGTCCGCGTAGAATTAGGTTGAAGAACTGATCTTTGTAAAAAATATTTACGTTGCAACACTAAGCAGCTACGACCTTTGACATGTTTATCGCTATCCCGCGAGAACTATGCAATTTTCCGGGATAAAAAGTAGCCTATGTGCTATTTCAGACTTTTCTCTATCTATGTGCCGAATTTCGTCCAGATTCGTTGGGCTGTTCTGATTGAGTAACAAACAAAACATCCATCCATCCATCCAAACTTTCGCATTTATAATAGGTACTACATAGTTGGATGAATTTTATCTTAGACTTACATACAACTATTTATTAATTGTGGCAAACGATCAAGTGTCACATGAAATAGGTACTGAAAGATTAAAGATAGAGTAACTCAGGTGCCAGTAAATTCACTGGCTGTTTTACTTTCAATCTTAATCGGAGGCGTAAGCACTGCTGCTGGGCGGTAGATTAACGAGTCAGATGGTGGTAACGATCCGGACGGACCTAGGCCCAAAATTATAGCATTTGCAAGAATAAATAAAACTAGATATTTTTATTTTTATAATAAAATAATATCACTTTACCTACAAGGATTTGTAATTAATTAATTAACGCCAATCACTTAGCTATTTCGCAGTATTTGTGCGCAGGACCTTGTTAAAGGTTCGTTCGGATCGATACCAACATTTTATTCACTAACCCTGCCGCCAAGCAGCAGTGCTTGCGTTGCTGTGTTCCAGAATAGAGGACTGTCAAAAATTATAAGACAATTGCTTGTTAGTGCTTAAAACACGTTGCTAAAGTTATAATATAACAATATAACAGCGTTTCATAGTGGCTCAACAATAAAAGTAGTTGACCGTATGTATGTAAACTCTTTACAACACATGAAACAAGAAAATAGCAAAACAGCAAACAGAAAGAAGTATGAAGGCGAACTTATCCTACAAGGACTCTCTTCCTGCCAACCAAATTGTAAAACGACTTGTGTATTGTGAAAGGATTGTGTCAAGTTTATCGAACAACTATAATTAACTATAATTATTACGAATAAATGAGTATGAGTATGACTATGACTATGAGTATGACGTTTTTAATAGATTTAATTTCCACGCCTTTCTCAGCAATCCTGCACATATTTGTATGACTCCACAGTAGCGGTCACTTTGACTCAATAATACCAACTTACGAATACCGTTGCAAAACTCCAATATTAACCACCACCATCCTTATTCCCAGGCTTCAAGGCCGAGATTACTTCAGCGGCATATTTAAGGAACGGAACGGTGTCGCCATGTTTGCTATATTGGACGTAATTGGGATTCGCAACGTTTCGGCAATGGCGGGTCTTGAGGATCGGGAGATATTTAATCGTGAGGTCATTTTTCGACAGAACCGTACCGCTCTTTGTATAAGTGCGGCACGTAAGTCTAACCTGACCTTGTAAGCGCAGAATTATAAAATACGGTATCCTTGGGTGCGCAGATCCCCTCCACGTGACTCGTCATCGTCAGACTTACGTGCCGGCGCAAAAATGAGTCCTCGCCATCCCGGCTGCGGTAGGGTAGGACGACGAAGGGGAGCGAGAGAGGTGCGGGCGGGTAGTGCGCTCAGTGCGTTTAAGCGGGCAGTCTATAGTAACGTAGTAAATTATTTACATCTAGCTCAAGCAAATAAGAATCCATTGTATGGGAAATCTGGCAAAATATATGGAGAACATTTATCTATGGGGATGGATACCTTATGGGGTGAAGTCAAAATTTATCAACTCTCCCCCCTCCTCCGGGGGGCGCGTCCCCCCACCACGCCCCCCAAAGTGTCCCGAAACACGGTTTTTTGAAGTTTTTGAGAAAACTGTTCGCGATACAGAAAAAGTGTGTAGGAATGAAATAATATACAATAAATTAACTATAAATCTACCATACACATAAAAGCGGTATCTCTTATGGTTTTGACGCAATAAGACGCAGTAAATCATATTTTTTTGTTTTTTTACAATAAATTTTATTAAAACTTCAGTTTTCTCAGAAAATACTCATTTTACACCTAAAAAATGTATCACTTAAATAAACAATGGGATATTCCCTTTAAAAAGAGGTACCACTTATTTATATATTAGTTAATTTGACCATTTTATGATAGTTTAAATATTTAATTTGTTATGAACAATTTTTTTTACTTGAAGATTAGGTATGTTTAAAATGTTTTTTATATAGTTTAGAGTTAATTATAAACCATGCTAGTGTAATTTTGTTTATTTATTCTCAGTTATCCGCAAATAATTAGTGTGAATAAATTCATTCATTTCCAAAAAGGTACTAAGATGTTTATTTAATATAATCAACTATTTATTTAAGTATACCCTTTTATTTAAGTACTTACATTAAAATAAACAATGTTAACACTCTTATTATCTGGGGGCACGGTATTTATTATTTCATTCCTACACACTTTTTCTGTATCGCGAACAGTTTTCTCAAAAAGTTCAAAAAACCGCGTTTCGGGACATTTCGGGGGGCTTGGGGGGGGGGGGGGGGACGCGCACCCCGGAGGAGGGGGGAGAGTTGATAAATTTTGACTTCACCCCATAAGGTATCCATCCCAATATAGATAAATGTTCTCCATATATTTTGCCACGTTTTGAGCTATTTTTACTGAATTAATCGTCATAATTAGATTCCAACCTAACCTAAAAAAAATTGGTTGCCTGTAAAGTCGGTATACGGGCGAAAGTTTTACGTGACAACGACTTTGAGTGGTAAAATAATTTTAATGTGAATATTCATTCGTATAGTAGGAAGAAGGACGTGTAAACTTGTATGCAGGCGCCTAAGCGAAATAGAAGCGCAAGACATGAACCGGTGTGTATGCCTATCTCTCTCACTCTCTCTCTCTCGCTCTGTCTCTCTCGCTCTTAGGCGGGCTAACTGTGCTCGAGTGGAAGGGACGCGTGCCTTTCACTTTTTATGTCTGTCTCTCTCGCTCTTAGGCGGGCTAACCATGCCCGCGTGCCTCTCACTCGCTCTCATTGTGAGCGCATAACGTGAGCGGAGCGTAACGCAGTTTCTTGAAGTGTCACCCGGCAAACCAATTTATAAGACGTTGTCACGTCAAAAACTTCATCTAACTTCTAACTAATATTATAAAT
This sequence comes from Pandemis heparana, assembly GCA_963854515.1. Taxonomy (NCBI): domain Eukaryota; kingdom Metazoa; phylum Arthropoda; class Insecta; order Lepidoptera; family Tortricidae; genus Pandemis; species Pandemis heparana. The sequence goes on along the minus strand of OY978030.1, from coordinate 6,744,043 downwards.
GCGAAAGTATGGATGGATGGATGGATGGATGTTTGTTTGTTACTCAATCACGCCAGAACGGCCCAAAGGATCTGGATGAAATTCGGCACATAGATCAGAAAAGCCTGGAATAGCACATAGGCGACTTTTTATCATGGAAAATTGAGTAGTTCCCGCGGGATACCGATAAACGAATTCTTTGCAGACGAAGTCGCTGGCAACAGCTAGTTTTTAATAAGTACAAGCTTTTTTTGCTGACTGTACATTTTGTTGACTGTACTCGCATTTCCATCCTTTATATATCGTCGCTATTTGGGTCACCAAATATGACAAAAAGAAAGAAGATCATGGGGATACTCCTTTCCGTCTATCCGTTTGTCTATAAGTCTGCGATTTAGGTATTAAACATATTTTGAAATTTAAAATTTAAACGAATTAAACTTACATAAAAATGACATATTTTTCCTGACTGTACTTGCATTGCCATCCGTCCTATATATGTTGTACCAAATTTCAAGTACCCGAAACCGACGAGCATGTGTGAAGAGATTGATGAATGTGAATGAAGCGAAAGAGGTATATCAGGATCGTAGCAAATGGAACAAAGTAGTCTCTGCCTGCCCCTGTGGGAAAGAGGCCTGACGGTATGTATGTATGTATGTGTAAATTTCAAGTCAATCGGACCAACCGTTGAAGAGTTCCCGCCTGCGGAGACTCCTGTCCTGACCGGGCCACCAGAATTCTACTACCAGATTATTGTATTGTCATTCAACTTCCACAAGTATGCAAAATTTGGTAAATAAAAAGTTTGTAATAATAATAAATAACTGGTAGTGACAAAAACACTAATGCGTAGTCATTAAAATGAAATAGTGTTACACAAGGGGCCTTACCATGACGTCTTAATTCCGACTCAATTCAGGTTTAAGCTGTCATTTTTTAGTATGGATCAGAGCCTCTTGTGTAAGTTTTCACACGAAAAAACGTCTCGAACGCGTTCACGTAAACGTCTCAATTACTATGGAAAATTTGGCAGCGCCACTTGCGGATCGAAACGGCAACACTGTTCTCATAGCATTTGTCATTTTAACGCAAACGCTTTCGAGACGGTGTTCTGTATGCTTAGTATAAGTTTTCGGTCACAGAACACCGTCTCGAAAGCGTTTGCGTTAACGTGAACGCGTTCGAGACGTTAGTTCGTGTGAAAACTTACACTAGAGGCTCTGTGACCGAAAACTTACACTAAGCATACTGAGCCTCTAGTGTAAGTTTCTGACACGAAAAACGTATCGAGCGCGTTCGCGTTAAACGTCTCAATTACTATGGAATAATTGACAGCGCCGCTAGCGGAACGAAACGACAACAAACAGTTCTCATAGTATTTGACAGTATAACGCAAACGTGATCGAGACGTGTTTTGGTATCGAAAACTTACAGTAAGCATACTGACAGCGAGCGAAACCAACACTTTTGTAAGTGATGTATGACGTAAATTTTTAAGATTATGTAGTAAGTAAAGATAAAAATAAATTCGAATTGTTATCCTTTGATTTGAAGACGACCAGGACCCTATTTCATAAAGCTACAAGTTAAAATTTACAAGCGGAAGTCTCTTTTTGACCCTATGTGTTAGATAGAGACTTCCGCTTGTAAATTGTAACTTTGCAGCTTTATGAAATAGGGTCTTGATAGCAGCGTATAGGGAACACAGATGCTGGCAAAAAACTGAAAACTTTAACATCTCACACACCAACTTAACTGAACTCAATAACTCAACTCAATCAATTCAGAAGACTACGTCGACTATTCACTATTGTTTTAAATCGTTTTTCTTACAACCAGGCGCCTGCGATCGTAAATCATCATGCCACCATCATTAATATTCATCTGAAAACATTTCACAATACCACGCATCTCGATTGATCCGATTGTGTCATTACTTGATTCGGTTTCGGTTCGTGAACTGACAGAGTTCACTCAAGTCCAAAGGAAATTGACATTTTGCGAGTACACATACCTACATAGGTAGATTTCAATTGTACCATCGTATCAATCGAACGTGCGCAAGAGTTTAAGACGGAGAATGAAGGTTAGAAAAATACAAGCGTTGAATTGAGTACCTTTCTCTCTTTACAATCAACTGTATTTAGTACGACTTGAGTAAGGATCACTCGGGTTGCTACCACCGTCGTACTTGCTGATACTATCGCTAAGCAGTGTTTGCGCTGCTGTGTTCCAGCGTGGAAAGTAATCCAGCTGGGGAAATTACTGGTACATGAAGTATTAAATCTTAGCCAGCATCTGCAATCCTCTGGTGCTGTTAGTGTCCATGATGCTCACCTACCATCAACTCTCAGAAATAAATAATTGATTGATTGATTGATTGTCCCCGTTGCTCGCTTGCCGTAAATCAAATCATGTCTTTTTATGTACGCACGTATGTCCGTATGAGTCTGTTTATTTTATATAGCTTCACATGCAACTCGCTTTTGTTTTTCAGCACTCAATCTTCTTATTTTGCGGTGTTTACGTCCGTAAGTGGTTGGTTCCGGCCGTGCGTCGATGCACTGGGGCGCAACTAAGTGTACTCATGAGACCGGGTAAACAAAGCATTCGAAGCAGAAATATGGAGATCTATAGAGAAACAAACTGATGCTCATTAAAGTGTACAAAGGTACTAGCAAGCCGAAGTGGCAATGGGATGACTACATCTGTCATAGAACTGGTAAACACCACCTGGCAGACAAGGATTCGAATGAAGACCTTGTATTGGAAGCTGTAGTGTTAGGATGCTCCCGGCGCGATAGAACAGGGGGCCTTACCATGACGCCTTAATGCGATTCGCTCGCTGTCAGATTCATACTAAAAGTGACAGCTAAAACATGAACCGAGTCGGAATTAGGACGTCATGGTAAGGCTCCTGGAGACTGGATTCAATGGTGTCATTGGAAGAAACTTGCGTCATCAGTGAAGTCAGAGGACTGTGAGGTTAATGAAGAAGAAAATGTTGATGCTTTTGCAGGCTTGAGGTTTTGAGAATATAAATAACTACGGCTAAAAGGCTAACACCAGCGCGTACTTACTCTTATAAAGTCACGATGGTATTATATTATGACTGTGAATTGGCACGCGAACTAACTGCCTAAATTGTAGGAATTTTGGAGTCCAGATTTCAACCCGAAAGACCGCGTGCTGCTTTTTATAGTTAAGGTAAGTAAACCCAAAAGTAACGCTGCCCCACTCTCTTTAGCTTCTGTAGTGACATCAAATGTTGGCTCTCACTTCAATTTCATCTCGCATCAGCTCTTTCGAGATTACGTAGTGGGACCCCGTCACAGGGTGAAGGTCGGTCGTTAGGTCAATCAAGCGCAGCGGACCCTTGGAAGGGTGCACTTGTTGACTCGGTCACGGCTTCATTGAAGATCAAGGATAAGGATTATTGCGGAAGAACTATTTCTTTTAAATCATGAAGTCGCTTATAGACCGCGCTACATGGGCGCGGGGTAGGACGACAAAGGGGAACGAGAGAGGTGCGGGGTAGTGCGCCTGCACCTCTCTCGCCCCTTTGTTGTCCCCGCACCCCTGCACCGCGCGGATAAGGTCTCATTTAGGGTGCGACCAGACCGCTGCTTAAAAAATGGTGACGTTACGGAATCGCAACAAAATGTATGAAGAAACGTGAGAAAACGTGACGCATACGATACGTCACTGCGTTTACGAGGCGGTGTGGTCGCACCCTTAAGCGGTCGGTCTATAGTACATTGACATCAAGAAAACGACAGTGTACGGCCAATGAAACAAAAGTCGAGCGATATGGTTGCATGAAACGGGTACCTATTAAAATACATAAAGTTCAAAATGTATAATGGGTTAAAATACATCACGGTTCGGTTGGTTCGGGCGATTTTCTCAGAAAGTGACAAATTAACAAGATTGTTATACAACAAACCTAACCTAACCTAAACCAATCTATAGATTACGATATCAAAAAAGTTTATTTAGCTAATAGTTTTACAGAAAATAGCATTATATATTTTGAACCATTATGTATTTTAACCCATTATACATTTTAAACTTTATGTATTCTGATCCGCTCCCCATGAAACGTTTGACTGCTTTTTCCCTTAGCATCGATTAGTATACCTACATAGGTCAGTACTCAAAAGTAGTATTCTAAAATAACTTTGCAGAGTGAAGTTTCATTTTCATCGGTTCTTTGTATTATAGTGGATACTAAATAGCATTACTTGACGAAAGATCGTACCTACTTGTATTTACAAGTTCAACATACATATAGGTGAAAAGTAAGTAAATTATCTTTTGTATGTGTGAGTAATGTGTGCGAATAGACAAATTGACGTTCCCAATTAGAAAAATGACTTAAATCCCATATCAGTTCTGTACACTACTACTTACATGTATACATCAAGGTCATTTACGTAAGTTTTTCACCTAGTTCACATACATAAATCACTTCTTTATTCCTTACAGGGTCTACCTGGGTCTGCCTAAGATAAAGGCCCCGTTAAGCATGATTGTGTGCGTAGATAGAAATGGGAATCAAAATAGTGATGGGTTGCTAGCCGCATCGCCTATAACACAAAGCTCAAGCGGGTAGCATTTCTTGATCATGCTTAGAATCCGTTATCTTTGTTGTGGTCAACTTTTATCCAATTACACCTAACACCGGCAAGAACTACTTAATTTGTTTATGTCAATCAAACTAATAAATAATTGGCAGAATTTAGAATTTGTTTATCTGTTATTTACACCTTTACTTATTGTGATACAAATTCAATATTTTTAGAGCGACCTATCTTATCAGAATTATTAGGACTATGTCTAGAAAACAGAGAAGTTGCTATCAAAAAGTAACGTGAGGTTAGAACTGCGATCATATTAGAAACGAGTGGCTACCAAAAACTAGTAAAGTTAGAACTATCCCAACAGTAGTTACTAGAAAAATAATCGCCCAAACATTTTGCGAGCCAATATGGATCCACTACTGTTCGGTGCAATGCACCTTACACGTGGAAGCTCGAATCAGCATTATATCATCTCAGCTATCGGCGATATAGAGCAATACTTACTTTAGTGCATATTTCGGAACCGCCGCGACCGGGTGCATTCGATATAAACATTCTTATAATTAACTTTCAACATTTCATTCTACATTTTATTATTAACATAGTTTAAGAGTGATTTTTATAGAGTAAAACAATAAACATTGAACAGATTCAGGACTTTAACATTCCACTGCAACCCCATCCTACAACTACATCTGTAGCGACCCTAGCGCGAGCTAGTTGTCCACTACATAACTACCACGACGCACGAGTAGCTAGCGCCAGTTCTAATGACAGCTGTCACAATGTTCTACATCACGCCAACGTAGTTTGTCAACGTGGAGCATAAATATAACTTCCAACTCTCTTCCCTCGGACTTCGGGGTCCATCTCTGTATTGTTGTTGGTGGTTGTTGTTTGTCTCTGTGTTGTTTTACACGCTCCACAAATCTATAAGGCATCTCCAGACATGTACTCCGAAAATACCTATGTAGGTACATCGACAGCGGAATTTGCATCCTGATCTGATTATCGAATTTCTCCACACTTCTTGTTTGTTGCTCCATATTTATATGCTATCACCTCTAACACCAGACGTCTTTATTGATAGTATTCAGTAAATTGATAATTCGGTTCATGTCAATATTTTTTTTTATACCTACATTTATAAAGTAGGCTTACTTTTGCCTTCAATCACGCATGATGGAAGGCGAAGATGAGGCCTAAGATGGTACACGTTTGACTAGAAGGTGTGGCGAACCAAATAAAAAGGCTGCTTTCTACACATGAGATATATTTAAATAAATTGTAAATTAATTACAATGTACACGTCTACGCGGTTAGCTACATAAGGACGTAAGGGGCGCTGTCATAACACCCTCAACTGTCAAAGATCAATTTATTATGTACCTTGTTTTGTACAAAGGAGTCTGTTCACTTTGGCCTTAAATATGTCCATATTATAGCGTTCCGGAAAAACTGTCCGTTGCTCTGCGCTGTCTCTGCTGCTTGTCTGGTCTCGGAAGTATTTAGTTATAATAGTGCCGCAATCATGGCCAAAAATCGTCAGAGATTTGCTAAGATACGTTTTTGCCCTTGACTGTCTTTCCTTCTTTCACTATTAGGTAGAGTTCAGTGGCGTGGCGTCAAGTATATCAGAAGGCAAGCCGAAGGGAACTTAACTAGCCTTTTCCTCTAATTCTGCACAATAAATTGCCCAACTGCCTTAAAATAGGCAAGCCGGTGGGAATCGAGTTCTATGGACGCCACGGCACTGGTAGAGTTACAAAACCCTAGCTAGAAAGACAGAAGAAAGATAGCCACGGGCAAGAACTGAAAAGTGTAAGAAAGAAAGATATGACATGACTGTATTTCTTTCTTTACGTCTTTCTTTCTTCGCTAGTTAAACATTAACAGCCTTAAGAGTTTTTAATGATTCACGGTTAAGTTCATTCGAACTAACCGTGATCATGATACATGCAACTGTATCGAAATATCGGGAGCTCAATAAAGGTAATCGCGGTTCACATCCCGTTTATAATATTTCGAATTAACAGCCTTATTCATAAAAAGTTAGAGGCTCGCTATAAGCTCGCTATAGGACCGATGCAAAAAAACATGATTCATAAACGTCAATTAGCGCTAATCAGTCCTTCAAGGATCTATTAAATAGTCCGAAAGTTAGCGAACCGTAGGCCCTCCTTTATCTCTCTGCTAACTCACAAAATGGCCGCCACAGATGTGAACAGCTGATTTTGGAAAGAGCAAAACCATACGCAAGACAGTTTTTTTGTTTTAAGTTTTTATCCCCTCCGGGAAAGGTAAAGGAAACTAGATCCACACTGCCTAGTCTGTCGTGTTAATTCGCTGGTTTCCCGCTAATTCGCTGCCACTGCTGTCAATTTTTTTTTAATGCACTAAAAAGCCATTTATGGTCTATGATTTGTCAAGGTGACAACATAACGCGTCTAATCCATTCATCAACAGCTCATTAGTTAACAGACTGCTAGCAAGCGTTTATGAATCATACTTTTTAACAACTGTCAAATAAGCTTAATCAGTCTGTTAACTAATGAACTGATCAAACCTCAATTAAGGATTTTTTATGAATAAGGCTGTAAAACATTAAATATGACATGGGGTCACAAAACGCTAAATATGACAGAAAGAAAGAAAATCATACATGGATACCTACTTAAGATCGTCATTTCCGTCTATCCGTTTGTCTAAGACAAATCTGCAATTTAGGTATTATTCAGATTTTGACATTTAAAGTTTGAACTAACGAACCTAACCTAAAAATGACATTTTTTCGGGCTGTACATCTTGCATTGCCGTTCGTCCTACATAATGTGTATTATTTTATAATTATATTTCAAGTCAATCGGGACAAGCGTTGAAGAGTTCCCTCCTGCGGAGACGGTCCTGACCGGGCCACCAGAATTCTGCTACCAGATTATTATATTGTCATCCGACTTCCACGAGTATGCAAAATTTCAGCTCAATCGGTTGAAGATATCTTCAACATTTTTATTCCAAAATTCCACCCGAAAAACATAGGTAAGTATGGTTACCAGTATTTTATAGGCTGTTTTTTTTTCAAGCTTCTTATTAACTTGCAATATTTGTACGTAAGGTACCTATTTTCATATCAAATTAATCAAGAAATTTACTTCTTGATTTTTAATGTTTACTTTTTACGTTTTACCGTTAGAAATTTAATTTCTAAACGACACTGAAAATTAGAACACATAGAAAAATCCGAAAAGTAAAGCGCGTCACGGAATGACGAGGACCCGGGTTCGATTCCCGGCCATAGCTTTACTTTTCGGATTTTTCTATGTGTTCTAATTTTCAGTGTCGTTTAGAAATTAAATTTCTAACGGTAAAACGTAAAAAGTAAACATTAAAAATCAAGAAGTAAATTTCTTGATTAATTTGATATTTCCTATCATTTGAAAAACAGCGCCATCTCTCGTCCCTGGTGAGCAGTACATGTTCCACGGGAGTTTGTAATTGTGTCGTACAGACACATCATTCAAACAGATGACGCTTAGCGACAAATATTCGCATAGTAACAAGGTCACGTGACAGTTGGAAACAGATAGAAAAATTCGGAGGCTTACTCACCTGCTATGGGTGGTGTAGGGGTATAGCACGCGTCACGGAATGACGAGGACCCGGGTTCGATTCCCGGCCATAGCTTTACTTTTCGGATTTTTCTATGTGTTCTAATTTTCAGTGTCGTTTAGAAACCTATTTTCATTCTTACCTGTCCTATTTGGTAAACAAAATTCTAACCTCAATGTGTAAATTTTTGTTAAGAATAAGGTGTATTATATTATCAAATAAACCTGAGGCAATATTTCGTACATAATTTTGCTAATATTTTATCTCCAGTGTCTTTATTTACGATGAAATAGATAAAAAATAACAAAAATGAGACGTTTTGAGGTTAGAATTTTGTTTACCAGATAGGATAGGTGAGTCATTTTCAAAATAGGTGTACGCAACACAAAATAACACAAAAGAAATTTGTTCCTTCGTAACACAAAGACTTTTGACGTTTGGGTCAGTGTCAGCGAAAACAATAGGTATATATGGCTACGCTGTCATATGTTATGTTGGTAGTATCTTAAATAAGCTCGAATTTAATTTTTATCATCGTCACACATAAGAGTAACACAAAGTAATAAAAAAGGGGACATGTAATAAAATTTGATTTTTGGTGTCAATTTTAAAGATATATGAATTTACTTTGCATTTTACATAAAATACTATCTTAGGTGATATATTCAATAACAATTATAATGTGTAACTACAATAAATATAGGAATTAAGAGTGTTCAAACGTACAAGAGTACTAGTGGGACAACAGTATTTTGTATGAACCACTTAAATTTATATTTTCTTTTTTGCTGCATATTTTAAGAAATAATTATAATCTAAGTCAAAAAGTGATTTACACTATCTGTCATAAGTATAAATAACACTATTAACCGAGCAAATTAATTCCATAGGCTCGGCATTATTTATAACATATTTTTTTTTAAAGGAGACAGACGAAATAGAGAAAAGTACACCTTTTTTGAAAACGACTCAGGTAAGAATGAAAATACCTTACGTACATATATTGCAAGTTAATAAGAAGCTTGTAAAAAAACAGCCTATAAAATACTGGTAACCATTCTGATTCCCAGACATCATAGAACCGTACCACATACATACATAAATCACGTCTTTATCCCTTACGGGGTAGACAGACTCTAAGGTAACAAGACCTAAAAGCCACGTTTAGCATGATTGTGGGCGTCAGGTGGGAAGGAATCAAAATAGTGATGGGTTGCTAGCCGCATCGCCTATAACATGATCTCTATGATTTACCTACCTTATCATCACTACATAGTATAAAACAAAGGAGCTTTCCTATGTCTGTCTGTCTGTCCCTATGTATATCTTTAAAACTACGCAACGGATTTTTATGCGTTTTTTTAAATAAATAGAGTAAGGTTTATTACATATAATTCTACGCAGATGTAGTAGTAAATAATTTTATTTGTAGATGACAATGCTTATCGAATGACGTAAATGTCATTATGCAAGGTTATAAGATGGCCTAGGTGTCGAATTGTATGTACTTTAAGTGCGTTGTTTTTTCCTCGTGCAGTCCGGATTGTTTTTAAATTTTTTATTATTACGATAACTTATCTAGAGAAAAGTCTGTTTGACCTTTGCAGGTGCGGTTTGCTCTTAGGTTTACATTTTTTAACCCTCGACGTAAAAAGAAGAGTGTTATGATGGATCATCATCATCTTCCTAGCGTTTTTCCCGGCATTTCCCACGGCTCAGTGAGCCTGGGGTCCGCTTTGACAACCTAATCCCATTGGCGTAGGCACTAGTTTTTACAGAAGCGACTGCCATCTGACCTTCCAACCCAGAAGGGTAACTAAGCCTTATTGGGATTGGTCCGGTTTCCTCACGACGTTTTCCTTCACCGAAAAGCTCATGGTAAATTTGAAATATAATTTCGCACATAAATTCCGAAAAGCTCAGGGGCCTTACAATGACATCTTAATTCCGACTCAGTTCAGGTTTTAGCTGTCATTTTTAGTATGGATCTGACAGCGAGCGAACCTAAACTGAATCGCATTAAGACGTCATGGTAAGGCCCCAGGTGCGAGCCCGGGATTCGAACCCGCAACCTCTGCCTGAGACGCCACAGGTCAAACCACTAGACTACCACGGCTTTTTTTAAAGATGTTATGATGGATGCGATTTTTTTATTTGAAAGCAGTATTTCTAGCGGTCGTTTCTTAGTTATGTTTTCTCAAACCAGTTCAGTCGTTTTAGCATCGGGATTTTTTGAAGTGAAAACTTTAGCGGCGTTGAGCGCTTTTTGGGATGGGTAAAAAATGATAAACTCGCGTCAGACATAAGACGGAGGGAGAATTTAAGTACCAGGATATCAGGATCCTCTAAGAGCTTATTTTGAAATACGAATGCAGCTAGAGTACGTTAATTTCGTCGCTTTAACGTATGTGCGTTTGGCCTAGTGGTATAAGGCGTGGAATAACAGTGCGTTCTCTCAAGTGACCGCATTTGGAATCTCGTGTATAGAACGAGTTTTTTTTTCTTTTTGCGCGAGTGTGCGTGTGTGTAGTTTTCACTTCTGCCGAATCTGCCGGCACTCCCGGAGTGCTACCCGGTGTTTTTTTATAAATTTTCACACGACGATGAAGTCAATCAAGTGAGTGGGTTATTGAGCACCCTCGGACACACCTCGGAACATCCTCGTTGCCTGCCTAGAGGTTTAAGATAGAATAACTTGTGTGCCAGTTTCACCGGCTGTTTTATTCTCCGGAACACAGCAGCGCAAGAAGTGTTGCTTGGCGGCAGGATTAGCGAGTGAGACGGTGGTAGCGATCCGAACGGACCTTACACGAAGTCCTACCACCCGCAAATCGAAAACTTGGACGCTCAAGTATTAGTTATATATCTACTTATGCCTATAAAACAGTACCGTGACTGACTGACTGACTGACAGACAACGCACAGCTTAAACCACTGGACCTAGGAACTTGCAACTTATATCTTGAGTATCCCAGAGGAGGGATTTTATGAAATTCCCACGGGATTATTTCATTTGTACTATTACTTGAGTTATTGTCTACGCGTACGTAGTCGCGGGCAAAAGCTAGTTTATGTCATAAATTGCATAAGGACCTATTTGCCGGTTATGGATTTGTCATACTTGAAGCTGAAGGGGAAAGATATTGTTTGAACAATAAAGAGTTATACATACATACATACATACATACATACATACATATATCTTCTATTCTAGTGCTCAATCACCACCAATTTGACAAGTCACACAAGTCAAAATGTCAATTGTTAATGTCATCTATTCAAACTATGTTTTTTTTTATGCGAATAGGAAGGCAAACGAGCAAGTGGGTCACCTGATGGTAAGCGATCACCACTGCCCATAGACACCCGCAACCCCGGAGGGATTGCAGATGCGTTGCCAACGTAGAGGGCTAAGATGAAATGCTCTTGTGCCCGTAATTTCCCCGGCTGTCTTACTCTCCACACCGGAACACAGCAGTGCAAGCACTGCTGCTTAGCGGCAGGATTAGCGAGTAAGATGGTGGTAGCTATCCGGACGGACCTTACACAAGGCCCTACCACCCGCAAACCATGTTAGTCTGGGAGTATAGTAAAAACATAAATGTACCTGTTCTCTTTCCGTCCAGATGTTAAAACCCATCGAAGGAATGGACGAAAATAGGAATGTTAGGCGATGCGGCTAGCAACCCATCACTATTTTGATTCCCCTTTCCAAATACGCCCACAATCATGCAAAACATGGCCTTTGGGTATTGTTGCCTTTGGCTCTGTCTACCCCGTAGGGGATAGAGACGTGATTTATGTATGTATCTGTTCAAATTATAAGAAAGTAGTACTTGTAAACTTACTTTTGTTTCATCCGACTGCGCGAAGCAAAAAATGGTTAACATTGTGTATGTATGTATGTGTGTACACTATTTTCATTCTTACCTGTCCTATTTGGTAAACCAAATTCTAACGTCAAAACGGGTCTCTATCGTTTGCCCGAATTTCATATGCCATAAATGTATTGCTTGCCATAATGATCATTTGCCATAACTCTTTTTTCTCTTTATTTGTTAATTATTCTGGATTGTTATGAAACAAACCTAACCTAACCTATAGAGTTCTACAGGATTGCTATTGTAATTCTCCTAAAAAAAATACGGTTTCAGAGAAAAAAAGGGTTATGGCAAATGATCATTATGGCAAACATTACATTATGGCATATGCAATTCGGGCAAAAGAGGGGCTCCGTTCATACACATCGTCAAACTGCCTAAGCACTCACGATGTTTTCCTTCGCCAAAAAGGTCATGATATAATTTCAAATAAAATTTCACTTAAAAATTAAAAAAACCTAACCCAAAAAATATTATTTTTGATACGAGCTTTTTTGCTCACTTTACTATTTTTGACTGTTCTTGCATTGTTACCGTCCTACATTTATGTGTACCAAGTTTCAAGTCAATCGGACCAACCGTTGATGAGTTCCCTCCTGCGGAGACGGTCCTGGCTGGACCACCAGAATTCTACTACCTGATTATTGTTATGTCATCTGATTTACACAAGTATCAATCCTCAAATTATCTGTTAGGTCAAATCATTATTGCACATTAAAATATAAAAAAAAACAACAAAAAATTGTGAGAAATTCAGTGCTACACCCAAAAGTAAATGTGCATTAAAAAATACCCAAATGTACTTATTTACTTACTTAATTTGAGAAAGATTACTAGATTTTCAATCAAAAAAAAAAAAGAAAAATTGAAATCGGTCTAATAGTCATATTTTTCGTTTAAAAAAGGGATCTCTTCCAGATAACGTTTGTTAACGGAATCGTAAACGGGTCGCGTTTAATTTCGAATAAAACATTCACCTCTCACGGGTCTACGCTCCGCCTGTTGTCATCCATCAAGATGACAATCATCAGAACACATTCGCAATTCACCCAAAGGTCATTGTCGTCCAAGTTTCCTGGACATTGTGTGTATGGCTTCTATCAAAACATACGAACATACATACAGATTGGCATACAAACTTTCTTCACAAAGCGCGCAGTCAAAAAGCAACCCTAAAACAAGTGAACAATGTTCAAATCTGATTCACAACATTCACATTCCGTTTATAGAGGTGTGCGTAAGTTACGCTGTGTAAATGGAATTGGGCTTTATTGTGAGTGAGTTAAGGTTGGAGTTCGACTGTATTCGCGTTCTTTATGTATGTGTGTGTCGGCGTCATTGCGTCTCACAGTGATAGCTAGCGCGATAGTAGGGTGTGCAAAAAAAAACAATTAATGACATTGGGAAATTGACCGTTAATGAGAGGCCTGTGCCCAGCAGTGGGACGTTTGTGGGCTGGAGATGATGATGAATTTAGATTTATCATCAATTGGTGTCCCAAAATTTGAGGGATTGGCTTGTCGATGAAGAAAAACCACTTATTTTTTTTTATATAATATTTAAATAAAAAAAAACAAAAAAATGGTACAGCAGTCACAGCGCGCGTCTTACGTCTAACTCTTTCCCTCTCGCACTCGTTCACTCAATCTTCATGCTATCTCTTTCAGCTGTCATACGTCATTCTTACATTCCATTTCATGCAATCCTACAGTTTAATAGGTAACTTTTAGATATTAGTGACGAGAATTTCACATTGGTTAAATGCGAATTTGAACAATGGGAAATTCCAATGTGTACTTTTGTGTTTCCTATTTTAAAATAATTACTGGGTCCCTCCCTGGTGAGCAGTAGATGTTCTACGGGAGTTTGTAATTATTTCGTACAGACACATCATTCAAACAGATGACGCTTGGCGACAAAATATTCGCATAGTAACAAGGTCACGTGACAGTTAACAGATAGAAAAATTCGAAGACTTACTCACCTGCTATGGGTGGTGTAGGGGTATAGCACGCGTCACGGAATTACGAGGATTTGGGTTCGATTCCTGGCCATAGCTTTACTTTTCGGATTTTTCTGTGTCCTAATTTTCAGTGTCGTTCAGAAATTTAATTAGGTACTGGGTGCTTTGAGGTTTACAAAATTGTAAGTACTTAGGTGTTAACATCAAAACCAATGGTGTTTCAAAGAAGACATGTAAAAGAGCCCTTGCCGGTCTATTTGCAAATTAAACGTTTTTTTAAACCGATCGGGTAGTCTAGTGTTTAATGACTATGAAGCTAGGTCCCGGGTTCGAATCTCGACTAGGACAGACATTAGTATGGTGAATATGAAAGACATTACTCGAGTCATAGATGTTATACGAGTAGGTATCTATACTTAAGTTCATAATATTTTATCCGTTGTATATTTATTTTATTCGTTGTCTTGTACAAGCATATTGTTTCTAGGTCAATTGGTGTACACATTGTCTCATAATTTAATTAGTAGTATATTTATTTATTCTATGAGCTAAAGCCAAAATCTTCCATTAATCAAGTAACTTACTTTAAAACTAGGTAAATCTCATTATATAGTAACTTATTTCTCTACGTTTTACAGCTTATATTTAACGCAAAAAAGTCAGCAAAATATTTATTAAACCTAAAAATTTAAAAAAGTATACGAATTTCACTTAGGTAAACCTACCTACTCCACCAAGCAAACTTAATAAAAATGTTTCGTAGCTACAAAAAAATAACGCCCCCTTTATATTACTGGCGATTTCGCGTCGATGCCAAATGAAAAAAACGATTTTGACCATTGTACCCACCCAATCTCTCTGATACTGCGAAAATGTTAACAGCAACAATTAAATACTGGCAACAATTTCAAAACATCACAAATCCAGCTTGCAAAGTTTACCAAAATGCACCTTTTACTAACAGTAGCAAAGTACAATTTTGTTGTGTGAAATAAATCCCGAGATCATGATTCAAACCTTGGTTGGGAGCTAACGTGAACCCACGCGTTTTCGTTGGCAGTTTCAATTCGCCTCTTGTCTTGAGCGCATCAGTTGAAGGCGCGCGTTCTTTTTTCAAACATGGCGTTCGATTCGAAATTTGTAACCAATTTTGATTTCGGTTGAGCAGTGTCGTTGTGTTTATAAGCGGCCAGTGTGTGAAGAGTGGTGAGATTTTTTAAATTTATTTAAATGTAATATTTGTTAATGTACAGTTTTGGTTTATAGGTCTTTCAGAAAAGTATGCGTCTTTGAAGTAAAATTAAGTAATTATTTTAGGGTTTAAACTACAAGGGTATACAGATTACGTTGTATTTTTTTTTAATTTACTGCAATCAATTTCAATATAAAAATACCAAAAGCTGAATTAAAAGACGTGTGGAAAATTATGGAATAAGAAGCTTACAAAAAAAAACTTACAAATAAAAAAAGGAATATAAAATATCAAGCATAAAGCACTACAGTTGCATTCCTGTAAAATATAATACCAGTTATTAAAATAAATGTGTAAAAAAGGCGTCTCGATAAAAAATCCCGTCGGAAAATCTTCGTTAATATCATAGATAAGAATTCCTAATTTTAACCTAAATAATCAACAAGAAAGGTAGGCTTTTAACGATCCTGTACTCACTTGAAGGTCAATTTAATACCTTCTAAATTGCATGCAATGTTTTATACTAAACGAATAATATCACACTTAAACTCATAATTATCCCATTGTGCAGTTTAGGGACAAACGATTAAATTATTAATTATTCCTTTTTAATGTTAAACTTTACTTTAAGTTTAAGTTCCAGTCATTTTAAATGTCAGTTATCTATGATGACGTCATTGCATCCCTAAAAATTTCATTCGTATTTTCATGTTTGGCATTTATTTCTTGCGGGTGGTAGGGCCTTGTGCAAGGTCCGTCCGGATCACTACCACCATCTTACTCGCTAATCCTACCGCTAAGCAGCAGTGCTTGCACTGCTGTGTTCCGGTGTGGAGAGTAAGACAGCCGGGGAAATTATGGGCACAAGAGGCATTTCATCTAAGTCCTCTAGGTTGGCAACGCATCTGCAATCCCTCCGGGGTTGCGGGTGTCTATGGGCAGTGGTGATTGCTTACCATCAGGTGACCCACTTGCTCGTTTGCCTTCCTATTCACATAAAAAAAACTACAAATAGCTAGCTGCAGGACACTTTAAAAGCGGTTTTCCCCAGAAAATATGTGTCGCACAGTCTAGGTGTTTTGCATGTGCGCTTACGGATTACCAAGGTCTCTGGTTGTCCATGGACCTTTGCAAAGAAACACTTGATTCAGTTAAATAGGTAAGACATTGCGCACGCGTCGCAAGCATGAAGCATTGATCTATAAATTGCGTCTCTACTAAATACAGGACCTTTTACATAAATACATACATAAATCACGTCTTTATCCTACACGGGGTAGACAGAGCCTAAGCTACCAAGGCTTAAAGGCCACGTTTAGCATGATTATGCGATAGGTGGAAAGGGGAATCAAAATAGTGATGGGTTGCTAGCCGCATCGCCTACATGATTCCTAAGATTTTCGCCCATTTCCTCGATGGGTTATTACCATCTGCGCGGGAAGAGAAGCAACTGGCACATTCTATGTTTTTCTTTACTTTCCAGTATGGAAGAAATCCCGTTATCCGTGAGCCGAATTTTGACATAATTTCATTCAGTAGTTTAGCTTTTAATACACATTAAGAGACAAACACACGTACGCTTTACCCTTGAATGAAAGGAAATCAGAAGCATTGAGGGAAGTGGAACCGGTTCTCACTCGAATTTATTCCTACTAATGAAATAAACTACATTGTAATGGTTCAATTCGCCTGCATTTTACTCCGTTGGGAGAATAAAAGAAAACACCGGGAACACTCCGGGAGTGCCGGCAGAAGTGAAAACTAGACACACGCACACACACGCAAAAAAAAGAAAAAAAAACGCGACGAAATCGACGTACACTTAAAAAATCGAACGCGACTCTAGAGTCTAGCCTCATTCGTATTTCAAAATAAGCTCTTAGAGGATCCTGATATCCTAGTACATAAACTCTCCCTCCGTCTTACGTCTGACGCGAGTTTAACATTTTTTACCCATCCCAAAAAGCGCTCAGCGCCGTTAAAGAAGTCTTCACTTCAAAAATCGCATTATTTTGAGTTTTTGAGTCAGTTGAAGTTTTGAGTCGTTTCTGTTGAGAATAGAATACCGTTTCTCATACAAGAAAAGAAGCGTCTCCAATTTGGTGTACAGTTACCAGCATAAATAAGTGATCACTTTTGTACCTTGTCACTTTAAAGTCATGCTTGAAAAACCATACGAAATCATGTAACGACTGAAAGCGACAAGGTACAAAAATGATCACTTATCTATGCTGGTGACTGTACATAATACATACATAATTTATGTCTTTATTCCTTACGGGGTAGACAGAGCCTAAAGCAACAAGACCTAAAGGCCACGTTTAGCATGATTGTAGGCGTATAGGTGGAAAGGGGAATCAAAATAGTGATGGGTTGCTAGCCGCATCGCCTATGACATATGATTTCTAAGATTTTCGCCCATTCCCTCGATGGGCTTTTACCATCTGCGCGGGAAGAGAAGCAACTGGTACATTCTATGTTTTTTCTTTACTCCCAGACTAGCAAGGAAGACTATGCAATGCATGTAAGCATGTAATGTGTATATAAATATATACTTAATTTTGTATATAATATAACCTAAAAGCCGTGGTAGCCTAGTGGTTTGACCTGTGGCCTCTCAAGCAGAGGGTCATGGGTTCGAATCCCCGAATGAGTTTAGCGGAATTTATATGCGGAATTATAGTTGAAATTTACCATGAGCTTTTCGGTGAAGGAAAAATATCGTGAGGAAACCTGCACACATCTGCGAAGGAATTCAATGGTGTGTGTGATGTTCCCAATCCGCACTGGGCCCGCGTGGGAAGTATAGCCCAAACCCTCCATCCAATAAATGGAGGAGGACTATGCCATGAGGCACGCCGAATTACGCGATAATCTAATCTAACTAATATTATAAATGCGAAAGTATGGATGGATGGATGGATGTTTGTTTGTTACACAATCACGCCAGAACGGCCCAACGGATCTGGATGGAATTTGGCACATAGATAGAGAAAAGTCTGGAATAGCACATAGGCTACTTTTTATCCCGGAAAATTTCTTAGTTCCCGCGGGATAGCGATAAACGAATTCTTTGCAGACGAAGTCGCTGGCAACAGCTAGTTTATATATATAAAAAAAAAGAATAAAGAAAAAGACTACATGTACTGAAATTCAAGCGAATTAGGAATAGAAGGGTTATATTATTATTATTATTATACATAAACTACTTAAAACGCAACTCTTGATTACAGTCTTTCTATTTTTACGCCGCAAAAATGCCGACTTCTGTCGTCAAGGAAGGTTATTAAAAAATTCCTCGAATTAGCGACGGACGATAATGTTCATAAGCCCCTATTCATATAATCCAGGCCTTATCTGTGGACATGACCTAGAGCTACGCAGCAACGGACCCCAAATGCGCAGGTTAGTAAATTTGACAGGTTGATTATCGTGTTCGCGTATTTTTGGGCACTTCTTGATTCGACGTCACAGACACTCGCCCTCGTCCGCGTTGGTAGTTTTGTAACTGTCTACGAACAAGGATTCTTATTTTGTAACCAGGGGCCTTACCATGACGTCTTAATGCGATTCAGTTTAGGTTCGCTGGCTGACAGATTCATACTAAAAGTGACAGCTAAAACTTGAACTGAGTTGGAATTAGGACGTCATATTTAGTACGAACGAAGAATTCTGTTTTGAGTGTGCCTGTGTAAACAAATAATTCGTCAGAATAAATTATAGCCTGTTATTGTCGAACGAAAACGGACTTTTGGTAAGATTCCGCTTTTGACAGAATAAAATGTGGGCTGTCTATTTCGTTATTATTGGCTGTGATATATTAAATTTTTTAAAAATTACTTCAATTTTTTTCAAAATATTTTTTTTAGCTTGGTTTTATAGCTATGGTTACCCCAGTGGATTATTGTTAGGGGGGTATTTTTCCTGATTAGCTTCTGCCTGCGACTTCGTCTGCGTCAATTATACATAAATATAAGCCTTCCTCTGGCATCACTCTATCTATTAAAAAAAGCCGCATCTAAATCCGTTGCGTAGTTTTAAAGATCTAAGCGTACATAGGGACAGACAGAGAGACAGCGGAAAGCGACTTTGTTTTATACTTACGTTAAATTTTTGATCAGTTCTTTTACTTTTTCTGTGTGTCTAGTCTTGCTTAATACCTATGTCCTGTCAATCGTTCAAAGACTAACTTGAAGAAATCCCTTTTAGGGATAACTTCGTCTTTGTGTATTTGTATTTTCCTGTATTCATCTTTTTTATGTGTTTTATGTACAATAAAGAGTTGTACATACATATACATACATACTATGTATTGATATTGATGAAGTTGCTGCACTGGATGGGTCACCTCTATTTATCAGAGGTTATTTTTTGACGTTTGCTATCTTGAACTACAAACGAATGAACTTTATCTTTTCTTTTGTGATAAAAATACTTTCATCCTGCCCAGTATCTCAATGTTGTTAAAACGGTCACTTAATAAAACATCGCGAGTGCTACCCATGCTCATTTGAATCTCATATCTCATTTGTAATTTACCATGAAGGAAAACACCGCGAGGAAAGCTGCACACTACTGCGAAGCAATTCAATGGTGTGTGTGAAGTTCCCAATCCGCACTGGGCCCGCGTGGGAACTGGCCAAGCCCTCTCATTCTGAGAGGCCTGTGCCCAGCAGTGGGGCGTATTATAGGATGGAGGGAGAGTGCTGCCCATCTTTTTCGCCTCGCAAGGGACAGGGAGGAATATTCAGAACTGACTGCCAACCTTCGCTAGTCGGAGGGTCTTAAGAAGAAGAATAAAACAACCATCTTTTTTTTCCATGCTTTTTTAATATAAGAGGGGGAAAACGAGCAGACGGGTCACCTGATGGAAACTAATCACCATCGCCCATGGACATCTGCAAGACTTGGGGAATCACAGGTGCGTTGCCGACCCTTTCAAGAACAGGAAGGCTCGCTTTTTCTTCTTCTGAAAGTGCCACTCCATTACTGGAGGCTGGCCGTTAGCTCTGAAAACTTCTGTCTATCTTGAGCCATCCGGAACAGTTGCTCTGCACTGTTGATTCCGGTCCACTCCCTAATATTCCGCAACCATGATTTCTTCCGCCTTCCAGAGCGCCGTTTTCCCTGTGTTTTGCCCATCAATATAAGTTGAAGCAGCTGATATCAGTCATGGCGCAACACGTGCCCCTGATATTCGATTTTGCGCTTTTCAAAGCTTCGCTCACTTTTTAAAGATCCCTAAACTGTACCGCTCAGGGAATGTTGCAGCAGGAAAGGATGCTGGGGTCTTACCATGACGTCCTAATTCCGACTCAGTTCAAGTTTTAGCTGTCACTTTTAGTATGAATCTGACAGCACGCGAACCTAAACTGAAACGCATTAAGGCACTGTCAATAGCAAATGACCTTGAGCAGCGCCACTCTTCACACATACGGATCGCATGCCTGTTAGTGAAAGAGAAGAAACTATTTCGGCAGCTTGGCGCGCGTCTAAAATCTTGCAAATAAGACACAAATAATAAGAAATAAAAAAAAGTATAGATTATTTGTGAAATATGACTCGTTAGCCGTGTAGGTATGAATATGTTGACTTCATGTTTTTAATTGCAGACCCATACGTCGAAAAAATAAAGACATAGAACCGTTTAATGACGATTTTAAGACCAATCTTTGCAATTATTTTCTATCGAGCCGATTTTGTTCAATTATGTATCGAGTCCGTCCAGCGTGTTTGAAATATGATGAAAATTGACATCCAAATTTTTTTGGATTATTATTGCGTGTAGTTTTTCTTAAAAAAGTGCTTAAATAACGTCAATTTCAACAAAATTAGGTGTTGTCAGTCTTAAGACGTCATGGTAAGGCCCCTGGTCTGGGAAAGAAAAAACATAGAATGTATCAGTTGCTTCTCTTCCCGCGCACGTAAAAATCCAGGGAATGGGCGATGTTTGGAATCGCGTTACACACGATGCGGCTACCAATCCATCACTATTTTAATTCCCTTTTCTTATACCCCGCAATAACGCTAAACTTGGCTTTTGGGTCAAGACCTTGGCTCTGTCTCTGTCTAACCCGCTAATTAATGTGTGTGTAAAAACTGGTTATTGTCAAAGCTTGATTTGTAAAACCATGCTAAACGTGGCCTTGTTAACTTTAGCTCTGTCTGTCTGTCTGTAAGGGATAAAGACGTGATTTATGTGTGTGTGTTTCATGTGCCTTGTAAGTAGATACTTAATTGTTCTCTCTCTCTCCAGCCTATATACGTCCCACTGCTGGGCACAGGCCTCCTCTCAGAATGAGAGGGCTTGGGCTATAGTTCCCACGTACAACTGCGAAGCAATTCAATGGGGTGTGTGAAGTTCCCAATCCGCACTTAATTGTTATAGTTATTAATTAAAATTTTTAATTGTTGACATTTTTATTTCGAGCTGACGATTTCAATATAATTTCTTTGACATCTAATTTTAAGTGATGATGTAATTTTATAATGGATGATCAAATAAACATAAACATAAACATTGTGGCATTTGTTAATTAATAGTCAACATAGCAGGTTTGTTTTTATCTGTCACTTCTTCAATACCTTTCTCGGAGATAGTCAAAACATTTTTCGTCACAATAGTACGTAAACAGTGTTATAACGAGCATAACTTGACTATAAAATTATTTTTCCCATAGAATGCTCAGTTGGTTTTTTTGAGGGTTCCGTACCTCGAAAGGAAAAAACGGAACCCTTATAGGATCACTTTGTTGTCCGTCCGTCCGTCTGTCAAGACCCTTTTTCTCAGGAACGCGTGGAAATATCAAGCTGAAATTTATATCAAATACTCAGGTCCACTGCCCCTTGGAGCTGTGAAAAAATAAAACTTCTAAGCTTATGCAATCAAAAGATATAGCCGTTTATACCGCAAATTTCCGCAACTCTCAAGGGAATCAAAACCTGTAGGGTACTTCCCGTGAACGCAGAATCTTGAAATTTGGTATGAAGGTAGGTTTATAGCACAGATTAAGGAATAATTGCGATAACAATAAATATGTATGTATGTCTGTATATATCAGTGACCAATATAAAGTGACCCCACACTGCGTACATTTTGCTTTGGAGCAGGGCTCTGCTTACACTGGTTTATAGATATTTATAGATAATGATACGGAACCCTCGGTGCGCGAGTCCGACTTGCACTTGGCCGGTTTTTTTACAAGCTTTACATTAACTTGCAATGTACAAGTACAAGTATGTATGTCCGGGTGGAATCTTGCGACTCGATTTTGAAGCGGATATCTTCATCTGATTGAGCTGAAAATTCGGTGTTCTGCCTTTTCGCCGAATTTTTTTTGATCGAATTTCATTTGGCAACCAGCGTTTCACCGAATGTTCACTTTGACAACTGACAATTGGCAAATTTTTGTATTTCAACCTCTCATTTGGCCGAATTTTCATAAAGACGAATATCATTTTGATTTTAAACTTTTGGAATATCTTTCACATGGAATATCTTTCTTTGTTACACTAGGCCGAAAAAGTCTTATGATTAATTTGGATTAATTTAGGTTTAGCCGCGAACATGTTTGTTTTAATTTATAAACAGTCCTTATTTTACCTTAGAATGTATTATATTTTATTAATCTTTATGTGGTACCATTTGGTTATATAAAAAAATGACATTTTAATAAGTGTCCATGTAAAAAAAAAACAAACGTTGAGTTGGCAATCGTGAGGTTGGGAAATGAAACTAATCATTTTAACAAGTTGCCATATGATGATTCGGCAAAATGAAATTCGGCCAAACGTTGGTTGGGAAGTGAAATTCGGCGATAAAATTTTCGGCAAATCAATAGAGAACCTGAAATTTCGCATACTTGTGTAGGTAAGTCAGATGAGAATACAACAGATGAGAATACAATAGTCTAGTAGTGACCGTCTCCGCAAGAGAGAACTCTTCAACGGTTGGTCCGTGACTTGAAATTTGGTTCACATATATAGGACGCATGCAAGTACAGTCACCAGCATAAATAAGTGATCACTTTTGTACCTTGTCACTTAAAAGTCATGTTTGAAAAACCATACGAAATCATGTAACGACTGAAAGCGACAAGGTACAAAAATGATCACTTATTTATGCTGGTGACTGTACAGTCAATAAGGAGCACAGTCAGCGATGAACCTTGTATTTAAAATGATTATTTTAGGTTTGGTTTTGGTTACTTTAAATTCGTAGCACTGCCTTACAGTGCAGATTGAAGTTCGCGCAAAACGTGCACCAGAGTTCGATTTTCGAAACCACATCACTTGAAATTATTATAAACTAGGTTCTGCCCGCGACTTCGTCCGCGTAGAATTAGCAATTGACATGTTTATCGCTATCCCTCGGGAACTGTGCAGTTTTCCGGGATAAAAAGTAGCTTATGCTTCAATCTAGGGTACCAGCTATCTTCGTTCCAAATTTTATCCAAATCCGTCCAGTCGTTTTAGCGTGAAGAAGGAACAAACATACACACTCACTCACTCACATCGTCACATCCTCACATCGTCACAAACTTTCGCATTTATAATATTAGTAGGATCTTATTATTTTTATAGTTTTAGTTTACGTCGCCAGCTGTAAGAAGTAATTTACCACCCATGAGCGGAAATTTCCACTTCCTGCCCAGGTGAAGAAGTAAAATTATGTACTCAGTTAAAGAAAGCCTCAGGTCGCTTGTTTATCGCCCTCGCCTTTGGCTCGTGCGAGTACCTGCGATCTGAGACATTCTTTATTTTACCACCCTCGGTGTGTAATGTACTATTTAGAACTAGTTAACTAAATAATTGGAGCTGTAATTGTTTTCTAATTTAATCGTAATTGAAATTTAGCACAGTTTTTACTGCATTTGAGTGGCATTTAAATAAAATAAAATAAATTTTTATTTACCAATACACAAAAAAAAAATACATTTTCAAAGCATTAGGTACAAAGTATTAGGTAAATAGTACAGGAGACTCAGCATTTACATAAATGCGCTTTCAAAAATCGGGCCTCTGTTCGAAATGAAAACCTTGTCTAATAAGTTTTTTTACCCAGAATTTAATGCAATCTCACGTATACATACCTAATAAGTACTTTTTTTTTGTAAAACGTTGAAATTATTGTTTTTTTTTACACTACTGGCTGTAAACGTCTTCGCCTTTAAGGCGAAGGGATAGGCAAAAGCTCATAAATTGGTTGTTTTTGTGCATGTTTTATGGCGATAATACACAATTTGGGGTTTTGAAAACTGCACATTCTATAAAACATGCCTTGACTTAGAATTCACCGGCGAAAACATATTCCTTTATGTCGTAGTTAGTACAAAAATTCGTTTGCCCTAAGAGTCTCGAACATATTTTGTACAAGTTTTGCTCGGGTGAAACAAATCTGTTTGCTACCAATCTCGACGAGGTTACTCTAGTGAGTCATAATTAAAATTCCACGGTGCGTTCGCTTCAATTAGCCAACAAATAAGGCTTTAGAGAGTAGTACTGCCCTGAGCCTATGAAAAGGGCGAACGCAATATTTGCCCGCACATTCAATCAGGCGCTTTTCAATGTACAAAAAAATTCGTAAACCAAAAAAATGTTAAAAAGATAATACAATGAAATAATATTAAGATAAAACCAAAAATGTTAATAAAAAAAAAAAAAAATAATAATAGATAAATAAATAAAAAAATAATTTGGATAAGATGTATGAAAATAATAAGAAAAAAGCAACGTTGCATGTTCGCTCGGTGGCGGCAGTGCGTAAGCGACGCGACGTTGCCAAAATTCGCTTCGCGTTTTTTCATATTGGTTTGGCTAAGCATGTTGTTAGAGTCACAGAATAGGCGCGAAACAGTGCTTCAAAAAGTCGTACTAGTTCGCGTCGCACGTAATACCTATATTAAGTTAAAAGTGATTATTTTCAATCCGTTTTTTGGGAACTTAGTGGCAGGATGGTTTGATACTTACTTGCTGTTTAGCGAACAAGCATGGGAAATAGGATTTTGGTAGGAATTACTGCATGAAAAATTTTGATATTTAAGCTAGTAGTACTCTAATGTATAGTCTATCATTAGAAAGAAGAAAAAAAAAGATATCTGAAGGTCGAAGTGGTCCCCAAACATGGATCCGTTATCAAAATAAAAAAGACCGCCATATTGAAATCTTTAGTTTTTCGACCGATTAATTTCAAAATCGATATCTGAGGATCCGAGTTGTCTCCAAACACGTATCCGTTATCAAAAATGACAAAAGTGGCCGCCATTTTGAAATCTTTAAGTTTTGGGCCGATTATTTTCAAAATCGATATCTGAGGGTCCGAGTGGTCGTCAAACACAAATCTGCTACCGAAAATGAAAAAACTGGCCGCCATTTTGAATTCTTTACTTTTTGGACCAATTGTTTTCAAAATCGATATCTGAGGATCCGAGTGATCCCCAAACATGAATCCGTTTTTAAAAATGAAAAAAGTGGCCGCCATTTTGAAATCTTTAAGTTTTGGACCGAATATTTTCAAAATCGATATCTAAGGGTCCGAGTGGTCGTGAAACACAAATCTGCTATCAAAAATGAAAAAACTGGCCGCCATTTTGAAATCTTTAGTTTACCGACCGATTGATTTCAAAATCGATATCTGAGAATCCGAGTTGTCTCCAAACACGTATCCGTTATCAAAAAATGACAAAAGTGGCCGCCATTTTGAAATCTTTAGTTTTTGGACCGATTATTTTCAAAATCGATATCTGAGGGTCCGAGAGCTCCCCAAACACAAATCTGCTATCAAAAATGAAAAACTGGCCGCCATTTTGAAATCTTTAGTTTACCGACCGATTGATTTCAAAATCGATATCTGAGAATCCGAGTTGTCTCCAAACACGTATCCGTTATCAAAAATGACAAAAGTGGCCGCCATTTTGAAATCTTTAGTTTTTGGACCGATTATTTTCAAAACCGATATCTGAGAGCCCGAGAGCTCCCCAAACATAAATCCGTTATCAAAAATGAAAAAAGTGGCCGCCATTTTGAAATCTTTAAGTTTTGGGCCGATTATTT
The DNA here is from genome assembly GCA_963854515.1 of Pandemis heparana. Classification (NCBI taxonomy): domain Eukaryota; kingdom Metazoa; phylum Arthropoda; class Insecta; order Lepidoptera; family Tortricidae; genus Pandemis; species Pandemis heparana. The sequence continues at coordinate 6,717,781 of OY978030.1, read as the reverse complement.
TCAAAACTGATATCTGAGGGTCCGAGAGGTCCCCAAACAAATCCGTTATCAAAAATGAAAAAAGTGGCCGCCATTTTGAAATCGTTAAGTTTTGGGCCGATTATTTTCAAAATCGATATCTGAGGGTCCGAGTGGTTGTCAAACACAAATCTGCTACCGAAAATGAAAAAACTGGCCACCATTTTGAATTCTTTACTTTCTAGACCAATTGTTTTCAAAATCGATATCTGAGGATCCGAGTGATCCCAAAACATGAATCCGTTTTTAAAAATGAAAAAAGTGGCCGCCATTTTGAAATCTTTAAGTTTTGGACCGAATATTTTCAAAATCGATATCTAAGGGTCCGAGTGGTCGTGAAACACAAATCTGCTATCAAAAATGAAAAAACTGGCCGCCATTTTGAAATCTTTAGTTTACCGACCGATTGATTTCAAAATCGATATCTGAGATTCCGAGTTGTCTCCAAACACGTATCCGTTATCAAAAATGACAAAAGTGACCGCCATTTTGAAATCTTTAGTTTTTGGACCGATTATTTTCAAAATCGATATCTGAGGGTCCGAGAGCTCCCCAAACATAAATCTGTTATCAAAAATGAAAAAAGTGGCCGCCATTTTGAAATCTTTAAGTTTTGGGCCGATTATTTTCAAAACCGATATCTGAGGGTCCGAGAGGTCCCCAAACATAAATCCGTTATCAAAAATGAAAAAAGTGGCCGCCATTTTGAAATCTTTAAGTTTTGGACCGATTATTTTTAAAATCGATATCTGAGGGTCCGAGTGGTCATCAAACACAAATCTGCTATCGAAAATTAAAAAAACAGGCCGCCATTTTGAATTCTGTACTTTTTGGACCAAATGTTTTCAAAATCGATATCTGAGGATCCGAGTCGTCCCCAAACAAGAATCCGTTTTTTAAAATGAAAAAAAGTGTCCACCATTTTAAAAACTAGTTTTTGTACCGATTGTTTTCAAAATCGATATCTTACGATCTGAGTGGTTCCCAAACACGTATCCGTTATACAAAATAGAAAAGTCATCACCATTTTGAAATGTTTAGTTTTTGAACAGATTGTTTTTAAAATCGATATCTGAGCTGGCGGCCACTTTTTCCATTTTTGATAACGGGTTTATATTTGGAGACCACTCGGATCCTCAGATATCGATTTTGAAAGCTATCCATCTAAAAACTAAAGATTTCAAAATGGCGGGCAATTTTTTCATTTTTGATAACGGATTCATGTTTGGGAACCACTCGGATCGTCAGATATCGATTTTGAAAATAATCGGTCCAAAAACTAAAGATTTCAAAATGGCGGGCACTTTTTTCATTTTTGATAACGGATTCATGTTTGGGGACCACTCGGACCCTCAGATATCGATTTTAAAAACAATCGGTTCAAAAACTAGAGATTTCAAAATGGCGGTCACTTTTTCTATTTTATATAACGGATACGTGTTTGGGAACCACTCGGATCGTCAGATATCGATTTTGAAAACAATCGGCCCAAAAACTAAAGATTTCAAAATAGCGGGCACTTTTTTCATTTTTGATAATGGATTCATGTTTGGGGACCACTCGGACCCTCAGATATCGATTTTGAAAACAATCGGTTCAAAAACTAGAGATTTCAAAATGGCGGTCACTTTTTACATTTTATATAACGGATACGTGTTTGGGAATCACTCGGATCGTCAGATATCGATTTTGAAAACAATCAGTCCAAAAACAAAAGTTTTCAAAATGGCGGCTACTTTTTTCATTTTTAAAAACGGATTCATGTTTGGGGACCACTCGGATCCTCAGATATCGAATTTGAAAACAATCGGTTCAAAAAGTAAAGAATTCAAAATGGCGGCCAGTTTTTTCATTTTCGATAGCAGATTTGTGTTTGACGATCACTCGGATCCTCAGATATCGATTTTGAAAATAATCGGTCCAAAACTCAAAGAATTCAAAATGGTGGCCACCTTTTTCATTTTTGATAACGGATTTATGTTTGGGGACCTCTCGGACCTTCAGATATCGGTTTTGAAAATAATCATTGGAAAAACCATACCTTATTCATTACCTTTCCCGCACACGTTCAAGTTTTACTTTATTCTGCAATAATAATTCACGTTGCAACTCTAGACAGACTCTGGACACCTTTGACGTCACGTTCATCACTATCCCGCGGAAACTGCAATTTTCTGGGATAAAAAGTAGCCTGTTTTAATTTAGGGTACCAACTGTCTTCGTTCCAAATTTCATCCAAATCCGTCCAGTTGTTGTAGCTTGAAGAAGAAACAAACATACATACACACTCACTCACATCGTCACAAACTTTCTCATGTATTATATCACATACATACATAAATAACGTCTCTATCCCTTGCGGAGCAGACAGAGCCCAAGGTGACAAGACCTTAAAGGCCACGTTACGAATGCCGAAATGTTAATTTTTTTTATTATTTTTGCAAAATCTGATTTGAACATTATGATGTGTCTGTGTAGGCAATCGGAAAACTAAAGCAAGCGCCATCTACTAACATCACAGTGCAATATTTCAATCCATCAGCCCGCGCCCATTCGCATCGAGTTCACGCGTCGATTATTTAACAGATGTCGCGTTGATCGGACTGCTTGCCACGTCACAAACGGGCAAGGTCATTTGCCTATCCCTTCGCCTTAAGGCGCTGTCAACAGCAAATGACCTTAAGCAGCGCCACTCTTCACACATACGGTTCGCGTGCCTGTGAGTGAAAGAGAAGAAACTATTCCGGGAGCTTGGCGCGCGTCTAAAATCTTGCAAATAAGACACAAATAAGAAGATATAAAAAAAGTATGGATTATTTGTGAAATATGACTCGTTAGCCGTGTAGGTATGTTGACATCATGTTTTTAATTGCAGACCCATACGTCGAAAAAATATAGACATAGAACCGTTTAATGATGATTTTAAGACCAATCTTTGCAATTATTTTCTATCGAGCCGATTTTGTTCAATTAGGTATCGAGTCCGTCTAGCGTGTTTGAAATATGATGAAAATTATCATTATATTTTTTTTGTATTTTTTTCGTGTGTAGTTTTTCTGTAAAAAGTGCTTAAATAACATCAATTTCAACAAAATTAGGTGTTGTCAGCCTCTTAACGTAACGTTTCTGAACGCAGCATTTGCATTATCTGTGGTGAGACCAATCTTTGCAATTATTTTCTATCGAGCCGATTTTGTTCAATTATGTATCGAGTCCGTCTAGCGTGTTTGAAATATGATGAAAATTATCATTATATTTTTTTTGTATTTTTTTCGTGTGTAGTTTTTCTGTAAAAAGTGCTTAAATAACATCAATTTCAACAAAATTAGGTGTTGTCAGCCTCTTAACGTAACGTTTCTGAACGCAGCATTTGCATTATCTGTGGTGAGAGCGCGCCATCCGCTTAAAAAGATACACGAACTTTGTAACAATAAAATTGACTTGTTGAGCTTTATACAACGTGTTACAAAATACCCTGTAAAATATCAAAGCCAAAAATATTGCCAATCCTAGTAACTCACATCTCAGGAAACCATACTGGGGTTCTTAAATATTGTAAATCGACTTGTTAAATAAGGTCACGTGTAACCTCTTTTGTAATTGTAACATCCTGTATAGAATTTTTTTTTTATTTTGTTTCTGGTTAAGGCGAAGGGATAGGCAAATGACCTTGCCCGTTTGTGACGTGGCAAGCAGTCCGATCAACGCGACATCTGTTAAATAATCGACGTGTGAACTCGATGCGAATGGGCGCGGGCTGATGGATTGAAATATTGCACTGTGATGATAGTAGATGGCGCTTGTTTCAGTTTTCCGATTGCCTTACACACACAGCATAATGTTCAAATCAGATTTCGCAAAAATAATAAAAATTGTAACATTTCGGCATTCGTAACGTGGCCTTAAAGTCTTGTTACCTTGGGCTCTGTCTGCTCCGCAAGGGATAGAGACGTTATTTATGTATGTATGTATGTGATATTATACATGAGAAAGTTTGTGACGATGTGAGTGAGTGTGTAAGTATGTTTGTTTCTTCTTTTTTTTTTCTTTTTTATATGTGAATAGGAAGGTAAACGAGCAAGTGGGTCACCTGATGGTAAGCGATCACCACTGCCCATAGACACCCGCAACCCCGGAGGGATTGCAGATGCGTTGCCATGCCAACCTAGAGGACTTAGATGAAATGCTTCTGCATGAAATTTGGAACGAAGACAGTTGGTACCCTAGATTAAAACAGGCTACTTATTATCCCAGAAAATTGCGGTGTCCAGGGTCTGTCTAGTCGCAACGTAAATTATTGTTGCAGAATAAAGTAAAACTTGAACGTGTGCGGGAAAGGTACAGAATAAGGTATAGTTTTTCCAATGATTATTTTCAAAACCGATATCTGAGGGTCCGAGAGGTCCCCAAACATAAATCCGTTATCAAAAATGAAAAAGGTGGCCGCCATTTTTAATTCATTAAGTTTTGAAACGACTATTTTCAAAATCGATATCTGAGGGTCCGAGTGGTCGTCAAACACAAATCTGCTATCGAAAATAAAAAAAACTGGCCGCCATTTTGAATTCTTTACTTTTTGAACCGATTGTTTCCAAATTCGATATCTGAGGAAACAAGTGGTCTCCAAACATGAATCCGTTTTTAAAAATGAAAAAAGTGGCCGCCATTTTGAAAACCTTTGTTTTTGGACCAATTGTTTTCAAAATCGATATCTGACGATCCGAGTGATTCCCAAACACGTATCCGTTATATAAAATGGAAAAAGTGACCGCCATTTTGAAATCTCTAGTTTCTGAACCGATTGATTTCAAAATCGATATCTGAGGGTCCGAGTGGTCCGCAAACATGAATCCGTTATCCAAAATGAAAAAAGTGGCCGCCATTTTGAAATCTTTAGTTTTTGGACCGATTGTTTTGAAATTCGATATCTGAGGATCCGAGTGGTCCCTAAACATGAATCCATTTTTAAAAATGAAAAAAGTGGCCGCCATTTTGAAAACTTTTGTTTTTGGACCGATTGTTTTCAAAATCGATATCTGATGATCCGAGTGGTTCCCAAACACGTATCCGTTATATAAAATGGAAAAAGTCACCGCCATTTTGAAATCTGTAGTTTTTGAACTGATTGTTTTCAAAATCGATATCTGAGGGTTCGAGTGGTCCCCAAACATAAATCCGTTATCAAAAATTAAAAAAGTGCCCGCCATTTTGAAATCTTTAGTTTTTAGATTGATAGCTTTCAAAATCGATATCGGAGGATCCGAGTGGTCCCCAAACACGAACCCGTTATCAAAAATGGAAAAAGTGGCCGCCAGATCAGATATCGATTTTGAAAACAATCTGTTCAAAAACTAAACATTTCAAAATGGTGGTCACTTTTCTATTTTGTATAACGGATACGTGTTTGGGAACCACTCGGATCGTAAGATATCGAGTTTGAAAACAATCGGTCCAAAAAGTAAAGAATTCAGAATGGCGGCCAGTTTTTTTTATTTTCGATAGCAGATTTGTATTTGACGACCACTCGGACCCTCAGATATCGATTTTAAAAATAATCGGTCCAAAACTTAAAGATTTCAAAATGGCGACCACTTTTTTCATTTTTAAAAACGGATTCATGTTTGAGGACCACTCAGATCCTCAGATATCAATTTTGGAAACAATTGGTCCAGAAACTAAAGAATTCAAAATGGCGGCCAGCTTTTTCATTTTTGGTAGCAGATTTGTGTTTGACAACCACTCGGACCCTCAGATATCGATTTTGAAAATAATTGGCCCAAAACATAAAAAATTCAAAATGGTGGCCACTTTTTTCATTTTTGATAACGGATTTATGTTTGGGGACCTCTCGGACCCTCAGATATCGGTTTTGAAAATAATCGGTCCAAAAACTAAAGATTTCAAAATGGCGACCACTTTTGTCATTTTTGATAACGGATACGTGTTTGGAGGCAACTCGGATTCTCAGATATCAATTTTGAAATCAATCGGTCGGAAAACTAAAGATTTCAAAATGGCGGCCATTTTTTTCATTTTCGATAGCAAATTTGTGTTTCAAGACCACTCGGACCCTCACATATCGATTTTCGAAATATTCGGTCCAAAACTTAAAAATTTCAAAATGGCGGCCACTTTTTTCATTTTTAAAAACGGATTCATGTTTGGGGACCACACGGATCCTCAGATATCGATTTTGAAAACAATTGGTCCAGAAAGTAAAGAATTCAAAATGGCGGCCAGTTTTTCATTTTCGGTAGCAGATTTGTGTTTGAAAACCACTCGGACCCTCAGATATCGATTTTGCAAATAATCGGCCCAAAACTTAGATTTCAAAATGGCGGCCACTTTTTTCATTTTTGATAACGGATTTATTTTTGGGGACCTCTCGGACCCTCAGATATCGATTTTGAAAATAATTGGCCCAAAACATAAAGAGTTTAAAATGGCGGCCACTTTTTTCATTTTTGATAACGGATTTATGTTTGGGGACCTCTCGGACCCTCGAATATCGGTTTTGAAAATAATCGGTCCAAAAACTAAAGATTTCAAAATGGCGGCCACTTTTGTCATTTTTGATAACGGATACGTGTTTGGAGACAACTCGGATTCTCAGATATCAATTTTGAAATCAATCGGTCGGAAAACTAAAGATTTCAAAATGGCGGCCATTTTTTTCATTTTTGATAACGGATACGTGTTTGGAGACAACTCGGATTCTCAGATATCAATTTTGAAATCAATCGGTCGGAAAACTAAAGATTTCAAAATGGCGGCCATTTTTTTAATTTTTGATAACGGATACGTGTTTGGAGACAACTCGGATTCTCAGATATCAATTTTGAAATCAATCGGTCGGAAAACTAAAGATTTCAAAATGGCGGCCATTTTTTTCATTTTTGATAACGGATACGTGTTTGGAGGCAACTCGGATTCTCAGATATCAATTTTGAAATCAATCGGTCGGAAAACTAAAGATTTCAAAATGGCGGCCATTTTTTTCATTTTCGATAGCAAATTTGTGTTTCACGACCACTCGGACCCTCACATATCGATTTTGGAAATATTCGGTCCAAAACTTAAAAATTTCAAAATGGCGGCCACTTTTTTCATTTTTAAAAACGGATTCATGTTTGGGGACCACACGGATCCTCAGATATCGATTTTGAAAACAATTGGTCCAGAAAGTAAAGAATTCAAAATGGCGGCCAGTTTTTCATTTTCGGTAGCAGATTTGTGTTTGAAAACCACTCGGACCCTCAGATATCGATTTTGCAAATAATCGGCCCAAAACTTAAAGATTTCAAAATGGCGGCCACTTTTTTCATTTTTGATAACGGATTTATTTTTGGGGACCTCTCGGACCCTCAGATATCGATTTTGAAAATAATTGGCCCAAAACATAAAGTTTAAAATGGCGGCCACTTTTTTCATTTTTGATAACGGATTTATGTTTGGGGACCTCTCGGACCCTCGGATATCGGTTTTGAAAATAATCGGTCCAAAAACTAAAGATTTCAAAATGGCGGCCACTTTTGTCATTTTTGATAACGGATACGTGTTTGGAGACAACTCGGATTCTCAGATATCAATTTTGAAATCAATCAGTCGGAAAACTAAAGATTTCAAAATGGCGGCCATTTTTTTCATTTTTGATAACGGATACGTGTTTGGAGACATCTCGGATTCTCAGATATCAATTTTGAAATCAATCGGTCGGAAAACTAAAGATTTCAAAATGGCGGCCATTTTTTTCATTTTTGATAACGGATACGTGTTTGGAGACAACTCGGATTCTCAGATATCAATTTTGAAATCAATCGGTCGGAAAACTAAAGATTTCAAAATGGCGGCCATTTTTTTCATTTTCGATAGCAAATTTGTGTTTCACGACCACTCGGATCCTCAGATATCGATTTTGAAAACAATTGGTCCAGAAAGTAAAGAATTCAAAATGGCGGCCAGTTTTTTCATTTTCGGTAGCAGATTTGTGTTTGACGACCACTCGGACCCTCAGATATCGATTTTGAAAATAATCGGCCCATAACTTAAAGATTTCAAAATGGCGGCCACTTTAATTTGTCATTTTTGATAACGGATACGACACGTGTTTGGAGACAACTCAGATCCTCAGATATTGATTTTGAAATTAATCGGTCGAAAAACTAAAGATTTCAATATGGCGGTCTTTTTTATTTTGATAACGGATCCATGTTTGAGGACCACTTAGACCTTCAGATATCTTTTTTTTTTCTTTCTAATGATAGACTATACATTGGAGTACTACTTGCCTAAATATCAAAAATTTTCATGCAGTAATTCCAACCAAAATCCTATTTCCCATGCTTGTTCGCTAAACAGCAAGTAAGTATCAAACCAACCTGCCACTAAGTTCCCAAAAAACGGATTGAAAATAATAACTTTTAACTTAATATAGGTATTATACGTGCGAAGCGAACGAGTACGACTTTTTGAAGCACTGTTTTGCGCCTATTCTGTGACTCAAACAACATGCTTAGCCAAACCAATATGAAAAAACGCAAAGCGAATATTGGCAACGTCGCGTCGCTTACACACTGCCGCCACCGAGCGAACATGCAACGTTGCTTTTTCCTTATTATTTTCATACGTCTTATCCAAATTATTTTTTTATTTATTTATCTATTATTTTTTTATTTTTTTTAATGAACATTTTTGGTTTTATCTTAATAATTTATTTCATTGTATTATCTTTTTAACATTTTTTTGGTTTCCGAATTTTTTTGTACATTGAAAAGCGCCTGATTGAATGTGCGGGCAAATATTGCGTTCGCCCTTTTCACAGGATCAGGGCAGTACTACTCTCTAAAGCCTTATTTGTTGGCTAATTGAAGCAAACGCACCGCGGAATTTTAATTATGAGTTACTAGAGTGACCTCGTCGAGATTGGTAGCAAACAGATTGGTTTCACCCGAGCAAACCGTGTACAAAATATTTGCGAGACTCTTAGAGCAAACGAATTTTTGTACTAACTACGACATTAAGGAATATGTTTTCACCGGTGAATTCTAATTCAAGACATGTTTTATAGAATGTGCAGTTTTCAAAACTCCAAATTGTGTATTATCGCCATAAAACATGCACAAAAACAACCAATTTATGAGCTTTTGCCTATCCCTTCGCCTTAAAATGCAACACCGCCAAATTCATAATTTTTACGATTTAGGTAACTACATGTCATAGTTTTCTGCCTATAGTCTCTTATAAAATTGTTGTGCCTAGTGCCTACCTAATATTAAATGTATCTAACTGTATCGATATACAATCGTGATTATTTATAGGTAATCGGGTGCACTAAAGACACAGGATATATCGACCCTTCGAGTATCAAATGTAGTAAAAGCCAAAACCCCATTTTTCAGGAGAAGCAAAATAAAAAATGGTCACATATATTTTCTCCATTTTCGTTTGAAATATTAAAGTTATAATGAACCACTAAAGCTCATTATTCTTAGGTTTTTGAGTACTTCATTACAGTGAAACCCAAAATAACGTAGTTTAAATAGTTCCAGAGATAGCATGGCTTTTACTACAAAAAAAATTAATGCAACTGGCTTCTGTGCCATTTTTTTCAAGCTTTGCATCAGTAAACTTTGTTGTTAAAGGGAACAACAATGGTTTTATCGTGGGTAATTTTGTATTAAAAGAAAAATGTAATTTAAAAAAGTGTAATTAAGTGTAGTAAATGCAGTAAACGTTTTAGAAAAAAACATGTTATTTAAATGTCTTTCATTATTTATCCAGTATTAATGTACCGTTTTATAACAAAAATAAAGTCATAACCTTTAAACGTAAGACTTTGGTAAAAACTTTGTTAATATCTTAATAACTTAAGAACGTAACAGCTTTATAGCACATAAAACTTTTAAAAATCAACAGTGAACAGGGCAAAACAGAAAAATAATGTTATTTTAAACAAATCGTAAATCAATTCAAGATAAAATTAGGTTCTTGCTAAGTAACTAAATACACAAAAACCTAACAAATAGGTTTTTTTTGGATTTGTACCTACTAAATAATAAACACAAGGGGTTATTGTCAGATTGTAAGGTGTCACCTTAGAAACATTTAGAAAACATAAAATAATTATCTAAAATGATGAATGACACACTAATTTACAACATATTATAATTATTTATAATTCTTATAATATTTTAGCAAATGCTGTGAATATAAAAAATGCTCGGTCAAACCGGATGCGTATATAATAGTACAGCACAGCAGCGTTACAATATAATCCTTGTAATGGTGTGAAACTCCATAGGAGACGTCACATCAGTCGTACCATGCGTAATCGTGGGGCAACTCTAATGCTGCCTAGCAAGAAACTAATTTTATTTTAAATTGATTAACGATTTCTTTAAAATTACATTATTTTTCTGTTTTGCCCTGTCCACTGTTGATTTTTTTACGTTTTTTGTGCAATAAAGCTGTCACATTTTTATGTTAATAACAAAGTTTTTACCAAAGTCTTACGTTTAAGGGTTATGACTTTATAGTAGGTAAATACATGTATGTGATAAATACATGTTAACAGTTGTTAAAAGACATAGTTAATTCTCTCATATTATTATGATGTAGATTAACATTAAGTAGATACTTGATGTACCTATTCTTGAAACATACTAATGAATCTCTTTAGTAAACAGAAAAAAAACGTAATTATTGAGTTGTTCCTCTAAAAGACTAATTATTCAGATATACATAATCAAAGACTGAGCATTTTTCAGACTGTTATTGTCTTCTTACTTAATGACTAGGAACATCCAAAACATTTTTTTAAATAGCGACCGGTTTATTTTAAAGTAATACAGAGAATCATAAAAGCTTTGGAGTCAAGTTAGATTAAACTGCATATACTGTGCAGTATACTGTAAAGTTTATGCTGATTTTAATTTGATATTCTACTATTTTGTTATAAAACGGTACATTAATACTGGATAAATGATGAAAGACTTTTAAATAACATGTTTTATTTCTAAAATGTTAACTGCATTTGCTACACTTAATTACACTTTTTTTAAATACATTTGTCTTTTAATACAAAATTATCAAGGTAAAACCATTGTTGTTCACTTTTACAAAAAAATTTACTGATGCAAAGCTTGAAAAAAATGTCGTAGAAGCCAGTTGCATTGATTTTTTTTTGTAGTAAAAGCCATGCTATCTCTGGAACTATTTAAACTACGTTATATTGGGTTTCACTGTAATGAAGTACTCAAAAACCTAAGAATAATGAGCTTTAGTGGTTCATTATAACTTTAATATTTCAAACGAATATGCAGAAAATAAATATATGTTACCATTTTTTTATTTTACTTTTCCTGAAAAATGGGGTTTTGGCTTTTACTACATTTCATACTCGAAGGGTTGATATTTTGGATGTCGATTAATACAGTAAAAAGTCAAAATTAAAGTTTACAAGTGTTATTAAAACCATTTAAAAAACTTTGTGCCTTAAGCTTTTTTATTGACAAAAGGTCGTAGAAACAGATTTTTAATAGTTTTGGTTTTTACAGCAAAAATTAACATCGTTCTTTTAAAAATCTTTAATTGAAAAATTGTCGTAAAGGCCAATTTAAAAAAAATGTGTATCTTACGACTAAAATGACAAAAAAATATTCTGTTATGATTCTATCACAATATGTAGCAAAAGCCATGTCGAGAAAAAAAATGTCTTTTACAACATAAATTTTAGAATTTTGCTTCCCAAATTGATCATTACGACATAAAAATAAAAATAAACTTGGATTTGGACGTGTCTCAGAGCACGTCGTAAAAGCCATTTTTTTGCGAATTTGAACATTTTAAATATACAGATCGATAGAGCTCGCGAAGCTGATTATGGAGGTGGTAAAAACTCATTTTGGCCAAAATGGCTTTTACGACATTTGATACTCGAAGGGTCGATATATGCTAAAGCAGTTTGGAAACTAGGCTTACTTTTTGAAATAAGTAGGTACTTACGCTCCAATAAAGCGTTAGGGTTGTCGATTTAATTTTTGTTAAATTAATCTCAGCTGGTAAGGTCTGTTTTAGAGTAACTAGCTACACTTAATTAAGAGTATTAGGGTTGGCACCCATAATTTGTGTAATAGAGAAACAAAAGTTTATTTTTTAAATAAAATAGGGTAGGTATTTAAAAAATACTTCAACAGTTTAACATTTTTTATTTGTCGGTAGGTAAGTATTATATATTACTTACTGAAAAATACTTTCGCCTGCTACGACACGTTCGGAAAGCTCTGTTATTAAATTTTATTGTATAAAAAATTCTCATCAGCTTTCCCCTGAATTTTGCAATGTATACTATATTATACAAGTTCTAAGAATACCTTTTTGTATTTATTTAAGTAGCTTAGATGAATTTAAGGGTTAAATAAACTATTGGGAAACATGGACACGGCACTATAAAACTGTTTTTTTCTAGTTCTTTGTAAATTAATAAAGCTACTTTGCAATTAATGTTTATTTCGGTTTTGAAGAAGCCGAGTTCAAGCAGCCGTACACTGCGCAATACGCTCTTGGCATATTTAAAACGAAAAAATGGCACTCACGACTAACAGCACCGCCAGATCCGCTTAGGGGCCGTGTAGAAGCGCGCGTCTATGTGTGCGTTCGTTTCAACCGATTTGTTTGTAGATTCCTTACTGCTTTAGCAATATATACTGTGCAAAAGATCTGATGTCATAACCTCCTATTTTAAGCAGTTTAAAAATAATTTGCAAAGTTGCGTAGGAAAGGGCACTAGCCAGCCTTGTGGGGGTCACCGATAAGCTTTTTTTTGATAACATAATCGCTAAATTAATTATAGTTTTAACCATCGGTGTATCAGGGAGGAGATAAGAGAACATTACTGGTTAATGGTAGATATAGTATGTATATCACCAGTTGCCATCGGCTATCTTAGCGTGTGTACCTAAAATACTAGGTACTTGGCGTTAATCATCGAGGGAACGAGCGAAAATCATAGTTGAAAATGTTATAGGCTAGCACCAACGTTGTCGACGAGTCAGACTTGAATCGCATTAAGACGTCATGGTAAGGCCCCAGTAACTGCTCTCAAGTCGGCATTAATTTAAGCTTGGTAAACATCACACTAGAAAGCTAGAAACACGGTGACAGCTAAAACACAAAGATTACCCTACCACCTAAAAGTTACCTCCTACCTTCCTTAAAAGTTAAGCAAAGATGCGTCTAGCTTGAATATGGATGGGTGACCACAATGACGTCACTTTTTTAATCTTTTTCCTTTAATTGTCATGTGCGTTTTACTACGTGTGTAAATATTGTAATGGCTTTAATTAAAATTTGCGTCATAATTGAGATATTTTATCGCATCCTAATAGAATGATAAAGTCTAATCAAAATATTTCTATGACCTTTAAATACCTACGGTTTTATCATCAAAATACAGGAACTGTGGACCAAATCAGTGTCTATTTTTATAATTTTAATCAATTTATAAACTCATTCATTAATCAACATGAAACTACCGTGAGACTCACACATAATTACAACACACCGGATAACTCACGTATAAAAGCCGAAGGATTGCTCCACCTATACTTTACTTACTTACTTTTACCTTTTACCTACTTACTTCCTACTTTACTTTTCTTTACTTTCTTTCTTATTTCTTTTTTTTCTTTACTTTTTTTTACTACTTACTTTTACTTTTTTTACTTTTTTATTTATTGGCTTTTATACGTGAGTTATCCGGTGTGTTGTAATCATTCATTAATGATTACACAAACGGATAACTCACGTATAAAAGTCGAGTGATGCTCGTCATGTTTCGGACTAGTTCTTAGTCCTTCCTCTTGGAGCGCTCGCCCCGGCGGCAGAGGGTGGTTGTTCATAAAGGTCAACTTATTATCTACTAGCGACCGGCCCGGCTTCGCACGGGTGCAATCAGTATGTAACATTATAAACTTTCCTCTTGAATCACTCTATCGATTTAAAAAAAAGTTGCTTTAAGGGACAGACAGCGGAAAGCGACTTTGTTTTATACTATGTAGTGATTACAAAATAGCTATGTATTTTTTCTGATTAATCAAGTCACTCTTCGGTCCAGCTACTCATGATAAGAAAGAGAGAGCCATAGACTCAATTTAATAATGGAAATTAAGGAAATTAGAACCTACTGTCGGTCTTCTATCTTAGTATCTCCATAATTAGTAATCTATTATAACTTACGCTTAAGTCCTCTGAAGGAAATAGGTACAAACTGTAATATCTAACTCTCTTTTATTTACACATCTGTTTAAACAAAACCAACAAGCGAGACACGTAAAGATCAGCATGATTTTCAAATGCGTCGTATAGTCGAAAAGATATTTAAACTACCTAATCTAGCTTCGAGAAGCATTCCCAAGCAAACTAGGACGTCAGAAATCTAGGAAAAAAAGTTATATTTATGGCGTAGCAATAAGTTTGCTAGCTGCACTAACAAACAGAGCTAATACTAAACAGCCGATGACGGACGTGTAAACAGGTCTTGATATATTAAAATCCCTGTTAGTTTTGCGAATTTATATTTAAAACTGGTGGTGTTCGACCTTCTGAAGTGGATGAACGGAGTTGGTATTTTTAGCGCAGGTGCGCGAATGCTTTGGGTATTACTATAGTGCCGAATCAGCTGCCACAGGAGTCACTCTGAATAAAAATCTCGATGTTTTAGTGGATTCTGCCTCGGTACGAACGCGTGGGAAGTTTCCCTCGGTTTATGCGATCATGTGTTTGGTTTGTTCTTGTTTCTAACTTGTTAATACTGTAATTGTGAAACGATTTTTTGTAACGATTACATTTTCCGTTAATCCTTCTTTCGATTAATATTAAACTTGCTTTTCTTTCTTTTCAGGTACCATCGCCTCGGAGGATTCATCATTTTTAATCATATCTTTATTATGTAGAATATTAAAAATTATGTTAAGTTCATGTGCTCAGAAAACTAACGTTTTGAATTTTAATATAATTTTGTAACTTTTTTTAATGACTGAAAAGCAAATGTACTCCGACAAGCCTAGGTAGGTCCGAGCGATTGACGTCCACAAGAATGTAAAGAGGTTGGAAGTTTCTGTAATTTTGGTATTAGAAATGGCGGTTTCGAAATGCTTTAAATTACGGATTTTTGAATGTGAGCGTGTGAGTTTGTGGTGTCGAATGGCTCGGACATTTATACTTTCATACGTAATATGAGTAAGGTATTGAGAAATTTATGTGTCAAGGGCCACTATATGATTTTAGAATTCATCTCATATTTTATTCCAAGATAGACGTCTCGACCTTTTAATTTTATTTTCTTAAAATTTTTTAGCTGTCCAGGCATACAAATCTTTGACAATCGCAATCAGATCATTAACAGTATTTATAAACGTTACCTTCTCAGTACTTTCTATTTAATTTAACGTAACCTTTTTCCTCTCTCTCCAGACACCAGACGCCACAGTCACTTCAAAGGTCTGAAGCTCGTCAACTTCAGATTCTCCAACAAAGTGCTGCAGAACGAGGTCAACGAAGCCGTCCTGAACATCCATGTCCAGGAGTTAGACACTTACAATTCCACCATCACCAGCACCGATGACTTCTTCACTATAAACATCCAAGCCAGCAGGGTCACCAGAAATTCACAAGGGAACAAGGCGTCAGTACCATATACGGACAATTCAGTGAAGATGTCCAGAAAAGAGTTGAAGATCGGGAAATGGTTGAAGATCAACGTGACCAATATGGTCGCGGAGTTTTTTAGATTGCCGAGGGAGAATTTAGCGATAGTAGTGAGAGTACAAGACTCGAAGAATACGATGAGTTTGGTTGTACCGCATCCGAGCTCTGAATCAAACAGTGCTTTGGTGAGTACATACGTTATTAGTTACCCCTTAAGCCGGGTAGGTACTCATCTGCTAGCTGCAACCGTAACTGTTGATCGTTACAGCAACCAAAAACCGGTAGTGGCGTAGAGTTCTACTCGCAGGCTCGCGAGCCATATTACCTACCTGTGCACGGTCTCATCGTCCAAGGGAAGACAGGCCCAGCGTACGGGCCCTCCCCTTCTTGGCGCGGTCTAGACGGAAGCCGGGACCACCCGGTGTTTGTGGTGAAACCCTAGTGGCATCCCACTGCGTCCCCATCACACCGGACTGAGGCAACGCCGTAGAGTTTTATTTTGGGTACCCACATACGCCTAGGCATCCCCGTGCCTAGGGCATCCGAAATTTCCATTTCGTAAAAAAAGGTACGCGAGCCACACTAGGGTATTTGGTTGCTGTAACGTGCAAAAGTTGCGAATACAACTCGCAGAAGAGTACTTAGCTTTAGATAATAATAATGTATATGGTTAAAGAAACCTAATTTATTACTAAAAAAATATACATTTGAAAAATGCTACAGATAACACAGTCATGTTCTTTTTTAATGTCAAGAAAAAAGGTTTCAAAAACTAATTAGTTCTTACTTTTTTGCGGCATCTGTAGGGTTTCTGTCAGTGACATACATTTATTGAACAAAAAGCATGTAAGTATGTAAATTATTAGCATTAGTGCCCGCGGAGTAGCAAGGTAAATTTTTTTTTCATTCATATGGGCCTCCGCAATGTAACGCCTGATTCAATCTATTATGGCAGACATGTAATTAGAAGTTATAAAGTGCCTTTTTAACAAGAAACCACTGTAACATTCTGTAATAAAGGAATTACTCACATTTCAAATCTCATGCCATAGAGGAAGGTCTACGGATTAATCCGAAACAAGTCGGACTGTACTCTACATTGATACGTCGAATGTTCCGTTTATTTTACAATATTTAAGTGCCTTATCTTAATTTTATAAACAGCGAGGTAAAGACAATGAATACCGAGAATTAATACTTAACAAAGATACCGGAGTCATTTGCGATTTTATTACCCTTGATAGTATGACTTATGATCCTAGCGTTTGCCGGGATGGCAATGATAAATCAGTGCTATTGTACTAAGTTTTTTTTAAGTTTCATCAGTTGAAGTATTGTGTTCAGTATTTATTTATATTTATATTTATAAGCCTTTTTTATTCCGAATTCGCTACAATTTCAGTAAGTAAATGTTGTTGTTGTTGTTGTTATTGCAGTTTATTTTTTTATTTATTTATTAAATTGTCGCGAAATTCGGCGTGCCTCATGGCATAGGCCTCCTCCGTGTATTGGAGCAGCTTGAAGAATATCATTAGTATAGGTGGAAAAACGAATCAATATAGTATAATATTGGGCTATAACATGATTCCTACGATTTTCACCAATTCCCTCGATGAGCTTTTAGCATCCGCGCGGGAAGAGAAGCAACTGGTTCATTCTATGTTTTTTCTTTGCTCCCAGATCTGGGCCCCGATTTTTGTAAGCACATCACTCGAAAGTACCACTCGAAATTGGTATAAATCAGTTTATATCTTCAAAACTACGGCTTTAACCAAATTTTTAACTAGTCCACATGATTAATGAGAGCCGTAAGTATCATCTAAGCTGCTCGTATTTCAAATTCAGCACAATTTTTCATCACTTTCGAGTGGTATTTTCACACATGTGCTTTCAAAAATCGGGCCCCAGCATGGAAAAAAATTGAGCGTAGGTACCTATGTTGTACATTTAGGTAGTTATGATTTTTTCGAAATCCCTGTAAGTGAAACTATATTCATTTCAGATGCCATACATAGAAGTAAGTCTGAGAGACAATTCGCATAAGCGGACAAGGCGAAACCTCGTGATGGATTGCACAGAAAATTCAAAAGAGGTCCGATGCTGCCGCTACCCCCTAGTAGTAAACTTTGAAGACTTCGGTTGGGACTGGATCATAGCGCCCAAACAGTACGACGCGAACTACTGCAGTGGAGAGTGCCCGTACAGTTTCCTACAGAAGTATCCCCACACCCATTTAGTGCATTTAGCGGCTCCACAGGGAAGTGGAGGGCCTTGTTGTGCGCCCAGAAGGATGAGCAGCATCTCGATGTTGTATTTCGATCATGACTTGAACATCATCTACGGGACTATTCCTGGCATGGTGGTCGAAAGTTGTGGCTGTTCATAGCCAACGTCTCCGGCCTAGTCCAAGACTCCAAGCGATTTATCTGTCTTCTGATTAGTATTCGTATCTGATGCGGGCATTTCAATTTTTAAATCAATCAAGTCATCAGTTTTTTTATTGTTTTGATTAATGTGAAAATGACAAAATTAAGCTCAATGTCGTAAAATACTGATGACATCATCATCTGCTTCACTAACTTACTATTATTATAATAGCCAATTTGTTGCGATGTTTCTTTTACTCATCTAGTTACGTCTCTTTCCTCGCTTGGAGTTCTAAGTGTAGTCTATCCTTTTGTGATATTTGGCTGAAGACTGCGAATCCCTGTGTTGTGTGCGCGTGTGACATTGTACATTTATTCTACGTTTGTACATCTTAGTGATACAGACTCTATAACTCTAAGTTCTAATTTAGCATCATCCATTTTCATTATATTTAATAACGTACCGTTTTCAGAGTCGCTAGATCTTCTTACATCGTCTGTATCAAATTTTTTCATAATATTTTAAGTTCTTACGTTAACTTCTCTGATAAGCTTTCAAGTAATGATTTTATACTCCTTTACTGTCTTTGACTTATATTCTTTTATATCAGAGGATGACGTAAGTCATCATCATCAGTAGTAGTTGGCTTATGCCACGTGTAAGACAGCGGTTGAAAAAATGATGCATCGTTATCATTAATTTTGTCCTGACTGTTTGACCTAATTGACCGAATCGAGGAAGACCTCAAAAGAATGACCCATATTCATCATGAGCTCATAAAATATTTTTAAAATCAATAAAATGTACGCTTCTCCGACCTCTGCCTTAACAAGATAACATTATATTACTTTTTATATCAAGTCGTGATGATAATGTTTTATCTTCATTTTTTAAATGCATTTTTTTTTGTAACTTCGAGATGTCATGTCTTTTTAAGTTCTAGATTTATCTTCTTATTGTTAAGCTAGAAATCTTAATCGAATAAAAACGAATGAATGTGTTGCATGTTTTTTAAAACTTGTTTATGTTAAGCGTGAAGCATGTTTGCTGAAGTACCTACTTGCATTTATACTGTAAGACGAAACTTCAAAACGACATTTTGAAAATTCTGGAAAATTAAAAAATATATTTTCAAAACTTTTGTAATGAGTTTAGAAAAACAATGTTCCACATGATTAGAATGAAATGTCTTTCACGAACAGTACCTATCCGTAATCTTCGTACCTACTTACTTAAATAATAATTAAATTATTAACCGTATGTATTCCTCATAAATTTTACTATCATAATGTCTTTATTAATGTAATGTAGGTAATCTTTTTATTTTATTTATATAAATGCACCAGTTATATTTTTTGTCAGTTAAGTACATACATATGATTGCAAAATTTCGTATATTCTTAATGTTTGCTTTTTGTGTCACGTTTATTCAAGTATTATTTTCCTTTGTAAAATTTTTTGATTAAGCGGGATGTGCTTAAATTATGTGACGCATTTCGTTAGTTAAAAAAATAACTTCAGAACTTCCTGTCCTTTTATTTCAATTGTGATGACGTATTATTTTTGCGTGATGAAATTATTTTCTAAAATGTTTTAAGATTAAGTAAAATGTTGGATGTAGAATTTTCAAAAAAAAGATCTCATTTTAAGGCATTTAATTGCGTTATGTGCCTTTACAGATCTCCCTACTTTTGGATGTGGAAAAATTTTAATATTTAAAAATTATATTTTTAGTGTTAGGAGAAATGAATTTTCTTACTTAGGTCTACCATTTGATTAAAAAAAACTACTTACGTTTTCGTGTTCTAAAAATAAAACTGCAACTCGTGTTTTAAAATTCGTATTATTTTGTGGGTGTATACTGTTTTTTTTATATGGAAATATATGTCTATCAAATATATACTTCGTTTTCTCGTTATTTTGTCAGAATACCTTCCACCTTTGTCGCAATAAAAATATTATTTTAATAAATATTGTGCCTAACGAATTCATTGAATAAACATACGGTCGAACATAGAACCTCCTCCTTTTTTAGCTTGTCTATAGGTATTTGTAATTAGATTACTTGCTTCGAACGATTTATCACTTTTGCTCCTCCAAAAGGCCGTTGCGAGGCTAGATTTCAGTCAAAACACTATTGAAAAAAAAACTAGAAATTGACACGTGAATACAGTGAATTTATAACCGTGTAAATATAGCGTGTGCATAGAGTAAAATAAGTAAATAGAGCGGTAATAAAGGGATATCTAATTATGGCAACAAAAGTTTCTACTTTCATTATACTGATACTATTTTCGGCCATTGTTTTTCCTTTATCTCCTACATCAAATTAAGAAGTCAATTAAGTAATTAAAATTTTGAGTAGATATACATAGGTAGTTATGTTTTCGGTTTAAAAAAAAAATCGAATTGCATTCACTATCCACATAACGACTAAACATTAACAGTCCATATCGACCACAGTTGCTAGCTCACCTCTTGTGACCTGCTTAGCCTTCAATTGGTCAATCAAAGTGCAGTTATCGCCAATTTCGGCTTGGATTTTTTTCATATACTTACATAATGAATTACATGACATTTCCACTCTATCAGGTTGTTTGCTCTATATGTGTATGACCAAGGGTGAATAATAAAAAATAGTCAATATTCCCTTGTGGATATCCTCTGAGAACAACCACTCTTTATTATATAAACTTTAAATTATTTACACATTTTTGTTTTTCCTACTTTACATTAATATACTCGTCAACGTTGTTAAAATACAATCAAAACAAAAAATATAACAGAAATACATGACGCAATGTACAGGATGATCGTACAGGGAACAGGAGGACTAGTATACAACCGATTACAAAATATATAAAACGTCCCACATTCAATTGTTTTCCCAAAAAAAGTATTTCATAAATTTTGGCCGATCTAAAATGATAAAAATGTTTCAAATATCATGTGTTAGCATCAGTAAAAAATGGCCAAACATTTATTAAATACTTCAGTCTAATACGTATTGCTTAATCGATCCAAAATATACAAGAAACGCAGAGTACAGTTAGTTACATTATTGTACTTGTATCAATTCTATCAAACAATTCCTTAATATTTATCTTTACGGTAAATTAACAGTTTTTCATGGCTTTAAAATTAAATCTACTTATGTAGAAATAATATATTTTTATTGTTATTTTTAAGTATTTTAACACTAAGTTCTAATGTACAGAAAAGTGCACAACATCGAGGTGGTGTCAGTCTATAATAGGTTGGATGGATTTTTTTAACATTTTTCTTTAAAATAAACACAAGAAGCGCATTAACGCAGACAAAAGTGATGGCTGCCAGAAATAACTTATTCATTAAAATTACGTTAAAAAAATAAGTTATAAACCATACAAAATAAGTTATGGCAGTGAATTTTACAAATATTCGAGACGTTACAAGCCTAATCTAAAGCGTTTAAAACAAAATTAAACATCACAGATTTTCGTACCTACACAAAACTCGCAAGCATATTGAATGAAATGCCATGATACGTAAAGGAAAGTCGACAGTAATAGAAATATTAAGGTCACACTGGAAGTACTAAGAGCCTAGTACTAAACGCTAGTCATATTATATACAAGATTGCTATGACACGCCGCCATATAAAGTAAATATGGTCGCAACAATGAAACTTGAGCCATTATCTTTAAATAGGATCACAGTGGAAAAAGTGATTTAAAGTTATGTTTACAGCTAACCGTCTATAAATATGTTTTAAAGTCCACGTTATGGCAAGTTTCTACATAAACGCTAACGCTCGATGCGCCACTATCCTCCCTCTATACTACATTCATAGAAAAAATCATTCGCTATGTCTGTACACTCACTCCGAGTCTATATTCACTAACACACACAAACAAACGTCCGAAAATGACAGTTTTTTCAATCTTCGCGTTCACTGGTACTCAACTCACAGAATAGTTCAAAGGGGCGGCGTGTTTAGAAACTCGGTTGCGATACCGTCCTTGGGTTACCAGCTTGCGGTTGGTAAACATCGTACGAGTTATGCGGCTCCAAATGGCACACGACATTGTTTTCCCCATTGAGCACCGCAGCCAGCGCCCTCATATTATTCTCCTGGGGTTGATGGTACGCTGGGTGCATCAGCCTCCCGCTCTCGTAAGCGTGCCTTGGATCGTACGCTCTCTCTATGGTATCCCACTTACCATACTTCCCATAATGCTCCTGATCGTGGTGATGCCTTTCCCCTGGACTGTAAGAGATGAGAGGCCGATGGTCCCCGTAAAACTTGGAGCTAGAAGAACCGTGGTGTCCAGGGTTCTGTCTGCAGTTATCCGGACCAGAGTTGTCATCAGACATGTCCGACATGAGAGTCTCGTTTCTCTCGATTTCCTCGTAAACTGGATCGTCTTGGATGACTCGGAATTCTTGCTCGGAGCCACGCCTGTATATCCTGCCCTGTTGAGAGGCTATTTCGGAGTACGTATGGTTTATATTCTGGCTCCCGTGATGGTGGTGGTGCTTGCGTCTGTTCTCATCTTTGTAGTGTTTTCGGAATATCATTTCCTGGCTGCCAGGCGAATGCTGGGACATGTAAACGTGTGGGTTTCTGAAGTCGTGGTTGTAGCTTCTTGTTGTTTGGTATCCTTGGTGGTGGAGAGGGCTTTCTTCGTCCTTGATGGCGTGGCGGGGGGAGCCAGGAGCATGGGTGGGGACTTCACACTCGTTGTAAGGGCTGTGGAGATGATTCTGTTGGGCCAGTTGACGCGACAGAGTAT
The DNA here is from genome assembly GCA_963854515.1 of Pandemis heparana. Lineage (NCBI taxonomy): Eukaryota > Metazoa > Arthropoda > Insecta > Lepidoptera > Tortricidae > Pandemis > Pandemis heparana. Next base: position 6,694,916 of record OY978030.1, on the reverse strand, counting down.
CGTGATGCGGTAACGTCGCTGTACCGCTCGTGTGGTGCTTAGAAGAAGTGTTCTGTGGAATAGAGGTTATTTGAGTACTGTGTGGTGATTTGGAATAGTACTGAGATACTACTATGATAGCTTCTGTCGCAGAGTTAAGAGAAACTGTCCTTTTCGCGGGAGACTTATCGAAATGAGACAGACTCTTAAATCAGCGACTAAGTTCTAGGACATGTTGTGGCAATTTTTTAATCGTTATGAAATGTTACAATACTAGATTTGAAGTCAAAATTAATTAAACACCACTTAAGACCCTTATTGACACTAAAACTTTATTTTCCAATTTACAGCAACATAACTGGGTACATTTCATTTTAGGTATTCGTTGAGGTAGAAACAGCTCAAGTAAAATGTGCACATAAAATATATACATATACAATAAACTATGTATTTGAAAATTATATAACAATAATTGAATGAGATAGTTAGAAGAAATTTGATTAAAACAGAGAAGTTAACTTTAAAAGAAACTGACGTAAATTTGAAATAATTATAATGAAGTAATTTGAATTTTTATGAACGTTTGAAAGTGCTAGAAGGGCGAAGATATCCAAATTAATGAGATTAAGTTTTCTACTGAATTGATGTTTTAAAGTAGTATTTAAATATTTAAAAATAAAGACTACAATCTATAAGATTCTAGTGACTAATAGAGGAAAGAGGGTATTATAGTGTTTGGTAATCGTCTACTTTATAACTAAGCTACCCTCATTTTAACTTAGATGTTTATAAACTCTTCACACGCTATTGACTTCTAAACTTAAGTTGACAGGATAGTCTACAGGGCTCGCTTGTGATTGGCTAAAGAACCTGACGTGCAATGAACTAAGCGCTCCCATTTGCTGAAGATCTTGTGCCACTATCCACACAATGCATCCTTATTGGTGCAAATCTGGTGTTAAACGTGATAGGGTGGTTACACAGGAGGAGATGGGAGGGGTTACAGTGTATGTACAGCGAGTGGGTGATTCATGCAATGCCACTCTAGGCTATAGTTAGGTGCATGCACGTCTGTTAGGTTAGATAAGATCTCTGCCTTGCTACAGTCGCCAGGGTCTAATATTTTAAATACCACATGCGAAAATACCATACGAAAATCGCATAAAATTGCTGTATACCTAGTACTTTCTCCATTTTCAAATAGTAATTTCACGGGCATGATTTTAAAAATTAGTCCTCTGGTTTAACATGTCAAAACATATTTATAAAGAACAGCGTAAAATCGTAAGTATAGAGATTTCTTATGAAATATCGTTCAAATGCAGATTTGTGAAGAAGATAAACACTTTTGTGCTGAAAAAGCAATATTTCGTCGGATTATAACATCATAATAATTATAATGAAGTAGAGCAGCTTTGCTTAACATTATTTGCTGTCAGCATTATTTTCTTACCTGCTCCTCCCTCTAGAAGCTTAAACTTCAAATTCTGACTAAGCGAAGCAAGACGGAGATCTTACAACGAAAAAGGTCACTCTAAAAGTGCTACAACACCCTCCCCTCACCTTCCACATGCTCCCATTGTTCCATTCGTTCCCGCCAACCGACGCCGCCATTTTGTTCGAAAAACAAGATGGCGACCGCGAGCGAAGATTCTGGTAATCGTTCGGAGCGTCCATGTGCCTGTAGCTATGCATAGAGGCTATGCTTTGGGTGTGGGATGCGCTATGTGGTATGTTTAGTGGTGTTGGTATGCGCATTGACCGCGTCTCGTCGCTGGGAACGTATATCGGAGCTGTGGGACGAACGTTCCATCTCGATGTTTCCGGTTGGAGGTTGTAGCTCTGTTTGTATAAGATATATAGATGTAGGACCGATTTCAACACATTTCAGATACTAAATAGGAGTTTGTGGGGCATTATAATTATTATAATGTTTTTGATAGTTCATTTGGTGCACTCAGGTACTGTTGGTTGGCCAGTACATTTGCATTTATTAGGTCTACGTGGTTTTATAAAAACTTTACTAAGAAAACGTACATAATGAGCAATTAACTCATCCCAAGTGTGCCTGTATTAAAAGCTAGTTTTACTTTAGTGTTGAAAATGGTCCACGTTTTACATACATATAAATACATAGAGAAACATACCGATAATAATATACTTGTTCATCATTATGTAACTATAACTAATAGATCCTGATATTAAAAATAAAAGCGTCAATGAAGTATGTTTGTGTCCTAATATTTTAAACGAGTAAGACAGATTTTGATCGAAAGAGTCTGATGGATGAAGCGAACAACATAATGCATACGCATGTTTCAGAGATAGGATTTCTTATAATTCCAATACTAAACGTAGGTATCAAGATTATACTCGTGAAAGCGTGGTTAGTATAAAATACTTGATACTTTAGGAACCACCACACCACCAACATAGAAAGGTTAACTTAAAAACTAAAAGAAAAGTTAGTAGTCGTCTAAGCGTTAGTCTCTTTAGTTCTACTGAAGATAAAAAAAAAAAACAAAACTGACTTACCGTTCTTGCGTAACGCAGTACACTTGTTAGTGACACATTAAAAAACAAAATGTTAAACAAAATTACACAATTAAATTGAGCTGTCTTTAACCAAATTAGTCACAACGGAAGCCAAAGTGGTGTTTGGTGGTATAATAACTTTTTAATTTGGAATAAATCCTATCTCTTATTCTATGCGTACGCACCTTGTTGAACGTTTGGCCTATAGCCCTGAAACCGGCCGCTGCCTGCATTTATAGGATTTCTAAGATGCGACATGGGAGCAGAGTCTCTATCAGGGATATTGTGGGAGAAATTGGCTCCGGTAGCGTTGAGGGTCGGGCCGAAATTTGTGGAAGGACCAAAGTTCTGGTTCTCATTGGAATTTCTACGGTTTCTATGGGTGTGGTAGCTATGGGCGGCGGCGGCAGCGGCCAGGGAGGCTACGGCCGCGTTGTTGATAACGCTGTTGTTGTTGTGGTTGTTGTTGTTGACAACAACGTTTAGATTGTTGATAACCAGGTTGTTGGTTGTCGACGCCGACACTGGTGTGCTTGCTGTGCTCTGTTAACGTAATAGAGTATATTTTCGTATGTCTCTTAAGAACTCTGAATGTAGTAGTGTACTAATTGGTAGGTAAATGTTTTGTGTGTTGTTATTTAATTATAGTAGGTATAGATGGACACCTTAATGTATTAAAACAAACACTGTCTATAGTGTCTATTAGTTTATACCTTCACCTTAATTTGAACATGCATTGTTTGAAAATAATATTATGCTGCTGTCAGAATTCCAAAATCAGAAACCAGATAAATCATAGTATACCACTTCTAGAACTTTTATCACGGATGAATTATAAATTAAAATTTCTCAAAGATGACTACTTGAAACAAGAGCATGATATGTGGCCGAAATATGTCAAGATAATTTAAACAATAGTACGCTATGTATTTTTACATATGCTAGATTAAAGTCCAGGGAGTGGTAAAACTCTGAGTGAAAATCAAACTTTAAACATAAACGAGGGATATCATATTATTTCACAAGAATTATGTACTTATTTTTTACCCAAACATACAGCAGTCTTTATTCGATGATTATTTATCAATATTTAATTAACACAGCTAATTCCTCAACAGTAACATGAGACCCCATTCCAAAACCATTCATAGTCAACGCTATTAAAGATGGAATCTAAAAATGTACACAAGCTTTAGTTTGGGACTAAGTAATTTGGTCCAAATTATCCATGTCATTTTTATTTTATTCAGAACCAGTATTCCTCAAACTATAATATCAACCTTAGCGAGCGAAAAGCGACAAATTCTAAAATTACACCATTTTCAAATTTCATCTTCAATTATCATCTCAGTATCATCAACCAGTCCTTACCGTCACATCTCTCGGGTCGACAGCGTCCTCACTGTCAGCAGCAGCGCTCTGGTGGTACCGTCGGCTCTTGACGGAACCCTGCCTCGTGTCCACGTGGTTGGAGGACGATGCCGTGGCTGCGTTGTTGTGAGGAATAGGCTGTGACGGCTGGCCAGTGAAGTAGAGGCAGCAGGACAGCCAAGGGTGCCGGCGGCCCAGACGAGCGCATTCCTTTTGGAACTGAAAATGGAAGAGGCCGAGTCGAAAAAGTGTATAATTTGAGCCTCTTCAAGGACAGAGGCATTACAGGATTCATATGCAGTTAGCAGTTATTAAGGACTCCTAGCTTTAAGATACTAGTATCAGATGAGACAAGTACAATTGCTGGAAGGTTTTGATTATAAAAGCCGTGTGAGTGAGACTTGCGCACCAAAGACTCCGTGGTCAAACTTACGAATACAAATTAAATTGATATAGGTATTTTTTCATTAGAAAGAGTAATTAATGGCTTTTAGGAGTTTTTCCCTTACTTGTGCGACGGAAAAAAATTCTAATAATTCTATATCAATAGAAATGTTCTATAAATCCTGATACCCATGGTCTTTGTAAGAAAATACACTTCCTAAAGACTGATACCTTTTGATCCAGCCGTCTGACTACATAAATAGTCACGAACGCAAGTTTGTTCATAAAAAATCACGATCTTTTTAAAAATACACTTCGGTCTACTCACGATCTCATTCTGCAGACAGTGGAAAATAAAGATGAATAGTCCCTGGAGAGAGTTGAGAATGGTGAAGGCATACGCCACGCCCACCGTCTGCTCGTTCAGATACAGCAGGCCGAAGGTCCAGGTCAGGCCAAGGAGGAAGGCCAGCACTAGGGAGCTATTCAGCCAGACCCTGAAACGTAAACAGGTTTTGTTAAAATACATGGGAGTAAGGGGCAGTTGGTTACTTAATGTGTATCTAAAATTGGATATGTTGTGAATAACAGGTTGGCTTGGTGGTGTCTCCGACAGCCAGTTAGGTTGTCTTTAAAGACACCATGGTGCCTTTTTCTTTATTTAAAATATTAAATTACTCTATATATATATATATTTTACTCTATATCTATTTTGAATAATACTGATACTGAGGCAGAATTTATTTATTACCTTATTTTGTACAATTTAGAATTTTCTTTTGCCTTGATGGAGACTGTTGAATGATGGCACATCATGTATATCACCATGCTCAAGCATATCCAGTTCGCCTGAAATTGTAAAAAAAAATGTTAGTTCGAACGTTTAGGAACATGACACTGTTGAATAGGATCTTGATCAACGACGTATTTGGTCATAAAATTCCCAATGGTAAGTATGAGATGAGGTGGTTCGATGGACTCGGTGGTCTCACATGGTACAGTCAACGGCATAAATAAGTGATCATTTTTGTACCTTGTCGCTTTCAGTCGTTACATGATTTGTATGGTTTTTCAAAAATGACTAATGTGACGAGGTATAAAAGTGATCACTTATTTATGCTGGTGACTGTACCACGTGTTTATTTTGTTTTTAATTCACTCTACTACTGTTTGGTACATACATACATACATATCGTCACGCCTCTTTACCACAGGGGTAGGCAGAGACTACTTTGTTCCACTTGCTACGATCCTGACATACCTCTTTCGCTTCATCCACATTCATCAATCTCTTCATACATGCTCGCACGCATGTATGCTACTGTTTGGTTTCGTTCATAAATTCTGAAACTCGAAGCTGTAAGCCCAGGTGAAACCACGACCTTGCTTTAGAAGTTTATCTCCCCTAGTGAACCAAACTTACAGTTAACACAAGCGCCACTGGTCCCACGAAGCTCATAACGAACAGCCTATCCGTGGACAGCCAGCAGTGCTGCGGGGTGCCATAGCCCCCTGGGAAGGCCGCCGCTGATGCTAGCACCACCAGCGCGGGCGCCAAGTACGCGCTTGCGCAGTACCAGCGAGCCCTAGGTCGCTCCGGCTCGAAGACCTCGACCAGCATCGCGTAGAGGTGGAATCCTGGAAGCGAGTTTGTTACAGGTTTTTAAACGCTTCACGGAAGACTTACGGGGAATGAAATGGTAAAAAATGCACAGTTTGCAAACGCTTGTCTAATAAATGCCCTCTTAGTTTAAGTTTGAGTATAACCACTTGAATAACGTGAAAGGTGCGATAAATTCTACTTTTGAAATTAAGATCTATGTACTTCTTTGTAAAAATGCTCTTCTTGAGTATTGTAATTGCTCTTTACGACTGTTTTCATAGTTAAACCAACTGTAACTCTACCTTGGTCGTTACTTTTGTTTTGCTCAACTTTATTTAGATAGTTTCCAAATAAACGTGACACAAATTCTATTTTGCATTCTAGTTTTACCTTCTAGAAACATCCATGCGAAGGCAGCCAGAAAGAAGTAATGCAGCAGACCAGCTATGATGCCGCAGAGGATCCGGTCCTGCGTCTGGTCGATGCCAAGCATGAAAACCACTTCAGCGATGAGCAGGCAGGCGCAGAGGTTCTTGTGGATCAAGACACGGTCCGACTGAAAGGATACAAACATTTTGTTGAAAACAAGAAAAAAAGAACAAAAATAAAGAGGAGAAAAAGTTGTGTGGTGGATAGTTGAAGTGTTGAAGAATTAATGAAATCGTTGTCATTTTACTAAGAAATATCATCAATGTAGCAAAAAACATTGAGAAGAGAAAGAAATGACGTTGGCTAATATAGTAAAATAAAACGCAAAAGTTTGGAACTGCTTTCATTGTACTAGAAATAAAAATCTTTAATGAAAATGCCTACAACATCCAGTTATATATTAAAAAAAAACAATAGATACATCTAGACATTAACTTTTAATCAAAACCGTCACCAACCTTCATATTCCTGAAGCACTGGAAGACAATGATGGCGGCTAGCAGCGCGACGGCAGAAATGGCGCATCCAATGAAGGTCAATAACCTTAGAGCCATTTCGTGCTTAGCTCCAATGGAGACACCGTGGACATCCATGAGGATCGCAAAGTTGGTGAGATGAGAACAGGCGCAGCCTGTATGGGTGTTGTTGGACCACTCCACATGGCAACCTTCCGGAGACCAGCCGCTGTGAAAAGAATGTATTGATTAAGTCTGTGTCGACTGAACGGATGATTTTACATTAACGAAGCAAAGCTAGTAAAGTCGCTAACCGAGATTGTTGAGCCACTTGCATTTGTTCGCAATTTAGCCGTGAAATCAATGACCGATGTTACTGTTACCTATTAGCTGACAGCTAGCCGATTTGATACGGCCAAGTTTCAAATATAGATAGGTAAGTGGCTCAACAATCCCGGTTTGCAGCTGTACCGTACACATGGGCACTAGTGAACGGATAAACATACTTAAATATATAAAGTCATCCGTGACTCGGGTACAAACATTCATTCACCATACCAGTGCCTGCCCCGAACGGGATTCGAATCTGGGATCTCTAGCTTCATAGTCAGAGTCACAAACCACTAGACCTTGGTTGTCAAATATTATGACCTTAAGTGTGATCATAATCCAGTTTTATCCTACTCCCTAATTTCTTGTCAATCCAACAAGGAGGATGATGCAAACTCACTGCAAAGTGTAGTCCCAGAAGACGCAGGCGGGGTTGGTGACGTTCTCCGTTTTGAGGTGCTTCATGGTCAGACGCACCATCTGCGAGAGCTGGATGTGCCGGCCGTTGCCCAAACTTGCTGATATCACCTGCAAAAAAAAAGTTGACGAATACGTTCAAAGAACTGTCCTTGTAATATTTACAAAGATAAAACGAAGAATAGTTGACTTTGGACTTGGTTTTGTCGGAACTGATGAACTATTTATTTATTTAGGACGCACAGTTGCACAAGCTTGAAGTTCTGAAGTTTCTGTTTAAAATAAGCCCTGTAGTACCAAGAGTGAAGAAAGACTACATTGACCTTTGCTAATCCTAACATACCTTTGAATTCAAGACCCTGGTTATATTCCTCTTCTCTCGTTCTGAGTTGAGGCTGGTGGTGGAAGTGGAAGGGTCGGAGGCGAAGGCTGCGAACTGTGGACTTTTTCCGAAGGTCGGGGGAAGGATCTGCTCCAAACGGTCAAAGGCGAAGAATACGATGCGGACCAGGTCGTTCTGACGGTTATCTGGAATTGTAAAAGGATAAAAGTTAACAATGTGTAGAACTTTTTTATCTAAACACAGAACTGTTAAATCCGGTTAATTATAACGCATTCACTACCACCGACGCATATATGCGTTTTCGTGACATTCGCCCAGTGCCGCTGCCATTATTATAAGGGCAATTGAACGCACGTATGCGTCAGTGGCACCTGAAGAAGTCTCGGGTTTGGCAGGTGGCAGCGAATGCGTTAATGATGTATCAATGCCGACAGATTGCCCCAAAAACTTATTGGATTTTTTTTCAACATTCGCAACGCTGCTAGCAATATTGGCCATCTTCCCTAAATATTGATAGAATCCCCTAGGAGTAGCAAATCTTTACCAACTTAGATAACTTCTTTAAAAAATCCTTCCGTTGTTTGAGCTGAACGTCTAATTCTTCGATATTTTCCTGCTACTTGACACAATAAGACGGTAGTATTGCTCACATACCTAGTAAAGCAGCTTTGGGAATGGTGATAGTGTCCTCGGAAGCTTTCCATTGCTCTTGCGCGATGATGGATGGAAACGTCTCGTCTTCCACGTTTTTTACTTCTAAAACCCTAACCGAAAGACCTGGTGACAAAACAACGTGTTAAACAGTGAGATGATAGACAATGTGTTTTTTATAAATTGCGTGCGCCCTGAAAAAATTGCTACGTTAAAAACTGAATTAAAGCCATCTGGCTATTTGATTATTATTCTAATAGTTTTTTTAGGATTCCAAAAATAAGACGACTTATCAATTCAAGAGCTAAAAACTTGAGTCAGTAATATTATTAACTATCTTTCATTTCGTTGAAGCCAAAAGAATTGCCTTGTCTTTGTCGTACGGAAAAAGTACTAATGACTTACAAATATTTTTGACGATCTGCAGAATAGTCTTCTCCTTGGTGACGGCATCAGCCAATAGAAAGGCGTTTTCCTCTAGCTGCGTGAGCAATGCGCTCGCGACTCGGTTCTGAGCTTCCGCACTCAGATCTGCCCAGGATGCGCGCTGACTCTCTTCTAGAAGGTTCGATCCTACGGAAGATGACAGAAGTGTTAGAAAATGTGACCATGATTATAAAAAATTCAGCGTCTGATAGTCTTCTTTGTAACTAGAGTAAAACGACGCATCAAAGCCGGAGTTCCACACTAAGAATCCTGTCAGAAGAGAAAGACTTAACGCGATTTGGACATTATAAAAATTAAGTTCGTTGAACTGCATGTCTCTTTGCAAGAATATGATATTTAAGATCCACAGATGGATCGAAGTGCCCCTAATTAGTAAGATTAGTATAAGTAATTGATTTCGCTATCAAAAATAACAACTTACCAGTCTTAATAACTCCAAGTAGCATATCAGTAACGATGGCCTCTCTCTGCTTCGGGTCTGGAAACGTTTGTACGTTCTGCGACATGCGCTGCGCCAGCTTCTTCATTATACTTGTCGTTGTCATCATGTCACCACCGTAAAGCGTCTTCGACGATGTCACCTGTGGTTGAATTGGCAATAATAATAAAAAACCATCGAACCGAGGAAAAATATTTAATGATTTGTGTTAATTTGCGCTAGGCACATGCATAACTAAGTTTAGTGATGTGATGGGAGTCTCCGACCCGCGTACGGATAATGCTCTAGAAGCTGGGTGAAGTTATATGCTTTTAGCAATCAGTGGAACAATATTACAGTTTTAATATTTTCAAGTACATATCATAATGTGGCTCAACGTCAACTGTCTTCTAAGTTACATTTATTAACTCAGTTCCAAGCTTACCTGTGCCAAGTCATTGCTGATGCTAAGGAGTGACTCCCCTTCCCTCACTCTGGCTTCCAGGCTGTTCAACCAGACGGATCGGCACTCGCTCAGGTCTGGCGTCAGACCATGCCACTCTGGTAACGCGTCATCTGTAAAAATATCATCATTATCAACTACATCATCAGTAACACAAATATCAGATGCACTGTTACTTAAGTTTGTGGCGCAAATGGAAAAAGCACTAAGGTGAATATCATAAATATGTGCAACGCTTTGAAAGAAGTGTTCCGAAAATTGTAGGTGCATCAATAAAATTAGGTAAGTATTCTTTGTAATTGTTGAACAACCCTTGCTTATTTCTCATATTGTCGTGATGGTGTTATGTTCAAATATGCTAAGTGTTTATATATTATGTATAAACTCACTGTAAGCAACATCAGGATTAGACACTGGATTCAGACTTGAGGCTAGTGCATCTGGCAAGTTAACACCACGATAGTCGATCATGTGTTCAGCAGAATCTCCGCCACGACCTGCAAAGCCATCACCATCAGTCAGAAAACCAAGTGATTCCAAAACAACTTTCAAGTCTATAATGTCTGCCGAAACTTTGCCAATTTCAGAATTGTTATCAATGTTTGCAATTATTTTAGCTACAGTTTCTGACGTACCTTTAAGTAAAGCTTCGGAGCCAAGTCTTCTCATGAGCTGCAAATGTCTATCACTAGGCTCTAGTCCCAGATCATGGTAGTTCTCTCCAGATTGCAGACCAGCTCCTCGTCTTCTCGGCCGATCTTCTTCAGTATGATGAAGGGGTGTAAGAGTACACCTGAAAGCAAAACTAAAATTAAAGTCTGATCTACTGGATTTTTTACTAATCAGTATCGCAACCTTCTGAGTATCGTTTCTTATGATCTGTCAATCGGTCGAAGGTGAACTGGAAGAAATTACTTTTAGGTATAAGTTCACCTTTGTTATCTGTTTTGTCCTGTAACCGTTAGTTTGATGATATCGCAAGACACGTCTAGAGTTTCATCATCATCTTAAACTCAAGATCTACCTAGGCTCTTGTCGGTGGAGCAATTTCCATGTTCCAGTCTAGAGTTTATGTCTAGTAAAACATGAGTTACAAGTAGTGTCTGACTCGTGTGATATGGCAAGGTTTGATTTTAGCTTACTGATTCTACCGTATTTTTTGGAGAAGAGGTAAGATTACTGTTACACTTACTTCCACCTAGCGAGTCCAGTGGCACCACCAGGGCAAGGTTGGACCGCGTAAGTGCCAGCTAGCGTCCAGTTCCAATGTAGACCTCGAGCGTTTACTTGGGGGCAGTAAGGTCTCCAGCCAAGGTTAGGTGTCGCACTGGTAGCTGTAAAGTTTAATGGTGAATTAGACTTATTAAAGGCCTTGGAGAGACAAGTATCGAGTAGTAGACCATTGATTGACGAAAAACATTTTTGACAGTTAACAGACACTACTGATATTGAACACCTCTGTAAATGTTTTTCAGGATTCTTCAACTAAGCTTGACAAATGTTTCCATACACTTCTAATTTGACAATATTTCAATTTTTTAAGAGCTACTTTTTATTGTTTGGCTGGAAAGAGCGCACAAATTTAAGACACCCATATTTTTTTATATTCGTGAAAATGTTGTATTTTCTTGGAAAAAGCCATTTAAATCGTTGCTCGAGCAGAAAGGACGTAAGTAACAAACGTCAAGTATTAGCGAAATGACGTCACTGCTTTGTTTCGTACACTTAAAAAAACGTTGAAATAATTACATTAATTGATCGCCAAAACCTGTGCTTAAATACTTTGACAGTGAATGCAGTTGTCACTGTCGATGAACGTCAAAACGAGCTGACAAACTCAAACAGAATACTTCACAAAAAATATGATTTTAAATGAAAACTTGCAAAAATGTTATCATTATTGCCCGGCAAACAGTTATCTAGTGTTCCCGATGGCAACAAAGCCGAGCGGTGTGCGAATGAATTAACCTTCAGCTGTCAGTAGTGTTTGTGTTGTGAAAGTTGTAAATGTCAAAGGGAAACCCGGAAGACAAGGTTTTTTTTATAATGGCAGTATTGGACCGGCCGCTGGACGTCATTTCCTGTTTTACATATTTTGCTCATTTTTCCAAAAAATACTGTACGAAAAAATCCAAAAATATTTTTTTTGTGTTCTACAAGTGTTTCTCTCGAAATGGTTTTTGATTTATGAATATAAAGAAATTTGAAATATTGTCAATTATTTATTTAATGCAATTCACATGTCATAGGTACAAAAAATTGTGGCAATATACACATTAAAACATATGACACCCTGTTGGGCGCAGCATTTTAGAGAGACTCTTCTTCTGACTTTAAGTCACTTTAAATTAGACTTGAGCATAGCTGATAACTGACTTACAAAGATTGAGCAGTTTATACTTATCTGTTTCCTAAAAATGTTTAAAGATACCTAACTGAAACTGATATTTAGTTAATACTTACAGAATCTCTTACCAAAAAGATCATCAACTGGATCTAAATCTGGTAGAGGGTTATCCTTGGGCGGATCATGAACGGATGCTGTTGAATCTGAATCCTCGTCTTTAATTGGCCAGTGAGGATTTTCATCTGTAACAACTGTTAAACAATACAGTCATTAAATTATTAGGTTTATAAAAATACGCATATTTCAATAGAACCGAGAGAAGTAGAAGAAAATATTTAAAGCTCTCAGAAGCGAATGAAATAACACTGAAGTCAACTCACTCAACGGCTTAGTCATTACTAAATTATTTATGTTTTCTAAGAAAGAAAAACGCATACTTAATTGATCAAATTACATTTCATATTAGAAACAGGACAAGTAAATGTTCTAAAATGGACTAGAATAGTATTCATAATTGTATTGCAGCTTATCTGAAGTTGCCAATAAATACTATACAATAAAGTTCAAATTACCGTCATCTTCTTTTTCTTTGCTGGGCTTGTCATTCCTCGGCCGGTTTTCGGGTTCGATAACCTTCGGAATCTCTTCTTGCACCTCGGGTAGACTATCCTTTGGCGATTGCAGCGGCTCTCTTTCTGACGACGAATCTGGTTGCCGTGTTGTGGTCTTCTGGGAAAAAGATAGTAGTAAATACTTCTTCATCAGCAAGTGCATTGGTGAAAAGGAGGAAGGAGTTCAATTCCTTGCCTACATCTGTGAACCCTGGAAGCTACAGTCTACCCGTCTCTAAGACTATAGCGAATGGTAATTTAAACGTAGATCACATCTTCGCATTTCATCAGCGTGATTTTAGCATTTTGTTAAAAAATACTGATGTATTTTATATTGAATCAGATGGTTCTTTGAAAATTATTGCTACTTACGAAGATCTTGACAGACCGACATTTACGGGTTGTCTTTTTTAAGATACGGAAACAAAATAGGAACAACACCTTATATTACGGCAATACCATGTCAGTAAAGTCAAATAGAAAAAAAGAAATATCACCTTAGACGCAACGTCTCCTAACTTGACCTCAGGTGGGAGCGTGATATGCGGCCTGAACGTCGGTGGCGTGATGACTGTGGGCTTCTTCCTTTCGTTCTGTTGGGTCTGGACTGGACTTTTTGGTACTGGTGGGTTCGTTGACCTCCACACGGTGGGCTGCGACGTGATCAGCCAAGGCGGTGATGGTCGGTTTGTTGTGCTCGTCGTGGATGCTGGAAAGAGACGAGGTGATAGGTTAGAGGAGAACTCACGATTAACAAGATATCAGATGAACAGTCGATGAAGAAGGGGTAGAAACAAAACTTCTAAAAGACAGTTGTTACTATTAGTGAAGATAAACTTGAGTTGGTTCCGATGGTGTCCAAAAATTATAATTTCTTCGAATCATACTAAATCAATAACGAAGTTTCTCAACTTTTCGAGAAAAAAAACTGGTAAGCAAAAACTAACTATTAAAGAAAAGGCTAGATTTCATGTCATTTATAATTCCTTGTTATCTGAATAGTTCTGAACCGTTGAAATGGTCAAAATTAATGACTCAGAAACTCTTAATTTAACAAATTGTTAACTTACCTGGCACACATTGGTAATGCGCCTCCAGATACTTGAGCGTGTTCGGACACGGGTCACCAAACATGCTCGTGCTCGCCAATATACTGCAGTTTTGGTGCATACTACATCTGCAATAGAATAAACAGCATTAAAGTTTAAACAGTTCATGAGAAAAACCAAGTTTCCAGGACACCACGTTCATCAGATTAATTCGTCTCATTCGTTTTTCGTTCAATTGTTATTTTTCCTCGTATTCGTCATGCTTCGTCGTCGTTATGCTTAATTCGTTTTATTCGCGATCTGTTCAATCTTTTTTGGTCCTTCAGTTAACATTGAGACGTTATTGGATTGATTGAAGTATGAGTGACGAACACCCAATGAAGCAAAATAAAAATTAAACGTATGAGACAAGTTAACCTGATACCGACTCTAGACGTCGTAGTGTTTAAAAATAATTAAATTGGTGGAGCGACTCACACAAGGCGAAACCTCACTTCATCTAACTCATTGTTATTAGCTAAGTTAGAGCAGATCAAACAAATGTTACATTGTTACTAATTCTGCATTTACGTGTTTTCTTGACTTTGATGTAAGATTCCCAAGCTAAAACACCTACGCATTCCGCATCCCATTTCCGTCATTCCAATTTACTCAACCTAGTTACGTCAAAATCGTTTTCCTGAATTTTCATTTTTAAACGGCCCTTGTCCGTGTTTACATTAGAAGCATCAATTTGCCAGTCATTTGCATTTTGCATGTCGGCGGCACGCATGTCTTTATTGGCAATCTCGGGGGCTAACCCAATAAACTTGTAGCCGGGGGTTTCATTTTGGGCAATTTTCGCACTTTCCGGTTGGATATTTGGTTGTTGGTTAGCTCTGAACAGCAAATTGGGGCGTTCTAGTAAACAGTTTGGCACATATTTTGGATAGGTCAGTTAGGTCGACTTCAATTTAAGTTCGATTAATCTAGTGTGCAAGTGTACGAGTACGATGTCTTTAACTTTCTCGTTCGATCATACTCATACTCATTTATTCATAATAATTATAGTTATTACATGTCATCATCATCATAAATAATAGCATAGGAACCTAAAAAATAATCGCGTTACTAACTAAATGATAGAAAGTTTATAGCCTACATCATTGTAGCTGGAAACTTGAAATTTAGCTTGAGTTTTAGTATTAAACTAGCTTCTGCGAATTCCTTTAGAATCACTCTATCTATTAAAAAAAACCGCATCAAAATACGTTGCGTAGTTTTAAAGATATAAGCATAAATATGGACAGACAGACAGCGGAAAGCGGCTTTGTTTTATACAATGTAGTGAAGAGAGCACTAACAATAGATTTTCGTAATTCCTACGGGACAGAAAACCAATCTATAAATGCTCGAGCATAAAACTTGACAATTTCACAATCACCAAGAAGATCATGGTTCCATAAAACTATGTTAAAAACATGTCAGTTTTGCAAAACTATACAGCCAACTGACGACTTTTGTCTCCACGAAAAAGTAGTAAAATTTCTTTGTTCCCCTACTACGTTGTAACAACTGAACCGATATAGACAAATGTAGTGAAAGAAATAAGAATATCTTAGGGTGAATGTACAAAACAAATACCTACCAAGAGAAAGAGCTGACAGTGTCACAAGCATTCTATGCTTGTTAATAAGTATTTGCTTTCCGTTTCCGAAATTAAAAGCAAACTCATAGAAAAAACTCTTGGGTTTTTCTTCAAGACCTATCTCTATCAATCTACTATTAACAAGACTAATCGCTATTCTGGACGGTTCTGGCTGAAAATCAGTGCTGTTTCACTTTTGCGAAGACACACACAACGGTGATGATCTAGTTTTCATATCTGTGTTCTTTTTTGTTGTTACTTTTCCATAAAATTGTGTGTAATTATTCTCTTATTTGTGTGTCTTGTAAAATGAATAAATGTCTTATTTCTTTCTTTCTATTTCTTACCTGCTGTGTAAAACTCGTAAGCTCCTCGTAGACATGCAGTTGACACTCCAGTCCGTGTTTCCATGGTCATTGCAGATGGTGATTGAGAATCGCCCATAGTTGGCTCTGATGAGGTGAATGACCGAGCCTTCGCCGCAGCCAATCTTGAGGGTCTTGCCTTCGCACGCGTATGCTGTCTCGTACCGAGGTTCTGTGGAGGAAAGAGACAGAAGGTTGAAAAACTGTTTTTTTAAACTTGCTAAATTCTCAAGGTAAAGCTGCGAGTTATAGTAGTGCGTGGGTTTATATCCCTTATGATTATTTAATATCGCTAGCAACACAATTGATAGCATTGTTCTTTTTGATCGATGGCCGTGTCCTTATGGATTACGTCCACAATCATGCACCCTCCTTATCTACCCTCAAATAATCCAATTAAACATCGAACATTGTTACGTTCAGAATCCATTTGCAGGTCTGATATCAGGCAGCGGAACCGAGACAAAAGGAAAAACTGACGACTCAGCTTTCTTCAATCAATTTCAGAACGATTCATCAATTGAGAATACGAGCGCATTCTTAATGTTGAGTCAAAACAATAGCGCATCGTTCATCGATGCGTTATTGCGGACAGCACCAAGACATAGCCATATTTGGCACGCAGTGAACGCATTAATAAGATTACCATTTGCTGCAACTTTCGCAGACGGGATGCCGGGGTAACAGGGGTGCATATTGTGAGTTTCTCGTATAATAAATCTGACCAAATTAATGGCGGCACTGACAGATCGTTTACGCGTTTTCGCAACGTCATAACTTGTAATAGGCAGGGGTTTGTAACCTAACGTTGTAGTGGATTCTGTTTCACAATTTATTTCGACAGGGATATTGCTAGGCCGTGATTTTCGGTGTTTTCATAATTATTTATGAAGGAAATGAAACGTCAGTGACTGCTCGGAATTATCCGTAGCATGTTTGAGAAGCGACCGAATAAATATCGTCTTGCGTTTCATGAAAACAAATAAGCCAGGAGCTATTAAACGTCAAAATGATATGAGTTAATAAAATAGGTACTGCAATACGCTAGCAAGGTAAACAAACAATAATAGCCACTTAAATTCGCGAGCGTCATTGTTCCACGGATTTCCAATAACCAGTGCAGTGCTTTATCGCGTAAGAGGTAATGTTTTGGAAACAATTCAAGTTTTATCCGAGACCGAAGCGCGTTTAAATCATCCAGGAGCATTAAATATTTTTCACCGGCAACAATCGTATGGAAATTTAGAGAATTAAGCCAACGGGAGAGAACAACGTACAGCACCTCTGCCGAAAATAATGACAACTGGCAGTAACCAACGGTCATAACTGTTTATTTATGTGTGTAACTTTTACAGGTTAGTTGTTTGATAATTTTGTTGTATAGGCACGTGCATGGAGATGTCATAAATCTAGACTTCCATGTTGGTCTCGAAGCACAGAAAAAACAAGAATGTGCCAGTTGCTTCTCTTCCCATTCAGATGGTACAAGCCCATAGAGGGAATGCATTTATGTAAATCTAGAATGCGTTATTATAGTAACTATTGAAATTTCTCCGGTCTACGCTACGTCTTTCTTCGTCGGAAATGTCCGATTTTTTAATAGAAATGAGCACGCAAGATACCTCCGCTTGGTTTCACCAAGTACAACTGTTCTGATTAGAGTGAGTGACTAGGGCCAATTTAGGTATTCGAGTATCCTAAAGAGATATGATTTTGCTAAGACGAAAGTAAGCGAACGAAAACGAAAAGAACCGGGAGAACCGGGATTGGAACTTTCAGAACCGGTTCTTTCGACACTATGAAATTCCCGGGAATTCCAGAACCGGTACTTCCCGGGAGCACGCCCTAGCTTGGTTTCATGTCTACGAACGTTTTTCAACGCCATTGATCGTATGGAAACCGGACTATTAATCAAAAAGCACCGGACCGATTTAATTCCGG
Source organism: Pandemis heparana (assembly GCA_963854515.1). Classification (NCBI taxonomy): domain Eukaryota; kingdom Metazoa; phylum Arthropoda; class Insecta; order Lepidoptera; family Tortricidae; genus Pandemis; species Pandemis heparana. The sequence continues at coordinate 6,677,151 of OY978030.1, read as the reverse complement.
CAGATTAACGATAAGCCGTGCCCAAGTTGTAATTATAACTTTAAACATTGCTTAAAACTCATAAACGGCACGAAACAATTGCGGCAAAATTAAATTTTGCGAATTAATTTAAGGAACGGTTCATTTGTGACAGGTGAGTAATTTTCGCTTTCAATTTGACGTTAGGACAAAATAACAATGAGTTTTGCTTGTCAGTCTTGTCACCAACATTAAATTTCTCTTTCAAAAATTATTTGTGTGGTGTACCTAGTTACAAAATATTAAAGGTGTTGTCATGATGTATTCCGGTGATTAGAGTAAGACAGCCGGTAAAATTACTAGGTAGATTGTTAAGACGTTGTACAACTGAGGCAAATATACCCAGTCATTTTAATCTAACTAATATTATAAATGCGAAAGTATGGATTGATGGATGTATGGATGTTTGTTTGTTACTCAAACACGTCAGAACGGCCCAACGGATCTGGATGAAATTCGGCACATAGATAGAGAAAAGTCTGGAATAGCACATAGGCTACTTTTTATCCCGAAAAATTGCTTAGTTCCCGCGGGATAGCGATAAACGAATTCTTTGCAGACGAAGTCGCTGGCAACAGCTAGTAATGGATAGTGGCAAATTAGACTTTTTTCTTACATAGTCGTTCTACAAACTAGTCCTACCAGACCCCGCGTCTTCAATCCTCCATAGTGGTTGTAGGCGTCCGAATATGGAAAAAATGCGTAACCCGCTGGAAAACACAATTTTACGCTTCTATTTTAGAATAAATACATTTATTTATTTATTTATAAGCCTTTTTATTCCGAATTCGCTACAATTTCAGTAAGTACATGTTGTTGTTGTTGTTATTGTTATTGTCGTTTTTATTGTTTTTTTTATTTTTTTCTTTGTTAAATTGTCGCGTAATTCGGCGTGCCTCATGGCATAGGCCTCCTCCGGGTAGTGGAGGGTTTGGGCTATAGTTCCCACGCGCGCCCAGTGCGGATTGGGAACTTAACACACACCATTGAATTTCTTCGCAGATGTGTGCAGGTTTCCTCACGATGTTTTCCTTCACCGAAAAGCTCATGTCAAATTACAAATGTAATTTTCGCACATAAATTCCGAAAAACTCAGAGGTGCGAGCCCGGGATTTGAACCCACGACACTCTGCTTGAGAGGCCACAGGGCAAACCACTAGGCTACCACGGCTTTTTAAGGATAATTAGACTTAAATCCGCTTAACATGATTGTGAGCGTATAGGTGAAAAGGGGAATCAAAATAGGTTGCTAGCCGTATCACCTATAAACATTCCTAAGATTTTCGTCCATTCCTTCAATGGACTTACCATCCGCGCGCGTAGAGAAGCAACTGGTACATTCCATGAGACTAAGTTTACTACACTTTGAAATTCAATTTGATCAATATCTAAAAATAAAGTAAACCGTAAAGCAGTCTACAATTTTGACAATTCAAGACAGTTATTGAATTAGATATGACAACAGGTCGTTACGGAAAGGGGTCCATTAGAAGTGCAATTAACTATTCGTCGGAACTGTAATCATCCTAAATGGCAGGTAAGGTTTGTTGAACGACACGCGTGAAATTCATTATTGATTTTAATTTGTTTATTATTATACGTTAAAGATAGCAGGGTAGGTTCATAGACTCAGTACCTGCCTGCAGTTATCAGGTAGATATGAAATTGACCGAATGAATTATTTACATATCGTAATTCGCCTTGTTTTTCGTAATTGGAGCATAGGGGGGAGTAGAGTTCTTTTTAATACAAACTAGCGACCCGCCCCGGCTTCGCACAGTATATTATGCATGTATTATACATTATAAACCTTCCTCTTGAATCACTCTTTTCTATTAAAAAAACGGCATCAAAATCCGTTGCGTAGTTTTAAAGATCTAAGCATACATAGGGACAGTCAGACAGCGGAAAACGACCTTGATTTATACTACGAGTACGTAGTGAAAAAAACCGCATCAAAATCCGTTACGTAGTTTTAAAGATCTAAGCATACATAGGGACAGACAGACAGCGGAAAGCGACTTTGTTTTGTACTATTAGTGATGACTCAAGGCTGTTGGGATGACCTGGGCTGACGCTAAAGTAAGGGCTCAGAATAGAGAAGTCTGGAGAAAGACTGTCGAGGCCCTATGCTCCACGAGGAGTTACAGGATTAATCATCATCATCATCATCATCATCATGTAGTGATGAAGCACGCGTTTGATCACAATCGTGCCTGATGGTACAGTACCCGGCCATAAAGATTGCATATTGGTCTTCTCTAACTCGTGCAAGAAAAAAACCCGCACAAAAATATAAATACGTGTTACAATAACTTATTATCCTTTCATATTCCGTTAGCAAACCTTCCATTAGGCCCCCAGCCCTTCGGAAAACACCTCGTAAATTGTTTTTCTACCCTCTATAATAACTGGGTGGACATCTTCCATAAATATATATCTTTAGTGCCCTAACATGACCAGCAATTTTACTTGCCGCTTTTGAATGATTCAAAATACATACGTAATAGTTAATTAACGGTACAAAGTGCATTTTCGCGTGCTAGTGTTTGCTTGTATGCATTATGGGGTTATTTTGATAGGTTAGTAATTTCCTGCATATTTTTTACATGATTAATTAACGATTAACTGTTGCCTGCGAATTCGTTTATCGCTATCTCGCGGGAATTTTCCGGGTTAAAAGTAGCCTATGTGCTATTCCCGAATTTTCTCTATCTTCGTGCTGAATTTAATCTAGATTCATTGGGCCGTTCTGGCGTGATTGAGTAACAAACAAATATCCCATCCATCCAAATTTTCGCATTTATAATATTAGTTAGACTAGCTGTTGCCCGCGGCTTCACACCCGTTCCTGTTTTTAGTTTCCTCACCGTTTAAACTTGCCCTGGACTTGCAGAAATGTTTCAAAACCAAAATTATTCAAGTCGGTCGAGCCATTCCCGAGTTTTAGCGAGACATACGAACAGCAATACATTTTTATTTTTATTTATTAGCCTTAGTAGAGAATTTTAGACTAGGGATGACGTGAGGAAAATATAAATATTGTATTTTGTTTAAGTACTGTTATTACACTTCCTCACTTCGCAATTGAAGTCCTTATAACACTCGCAATAAAGTTGAATATCATTCGCTCATAATTTTACTACGCCCACAGATGATATATTATTAGTGGTTTAATATAGCTATCGTCAAATAGGCCCACGTTAAAAAGTCGTAAGCGACACGGCCGGTACTGATCATACGCCCTTTATAGGTAGGATAACAGAAATCATATCAGAAGTTCAAAGGATTACCGCTTTTATAACCTAAATTTCATTTGGGTTACGTTTATTTCATGTTTATGAACGGATAAACTGGTTTTACGTGATTATTTTATTGCAATATTTATAATTTGTCGATAAACTGGATTTATGATTCAGTTTCCAGTATATGAAATGAAAAATGAAAATGAAATGAAAAATCTTTATTTCGTAATCACATTAGTGTTGGTATGTAACAAAGGATGGTGCCTCTCTTTAAGTTAAGTAGAAATCTGTGTTGAGAGACACCGCTCTTCCTAGTAGTAAGTATCTTAAATATCTTATCTTAGTGCAGACTTAAATAATACTTAGTGCAAAGATTAAGTTCAGGTGGAAACAGAGTAAAGACTGAGAAGAAACATCTTAACAGTGAGTTAGGTATTAACATTTTACAAAGTAGGTGGATTTTGGAATCCAAAAATTTGTTTAAAAAACTACATTAAGTGAAAATTTAGTTTAATTTGAACTTAGTGCAAAGTCACTATGCATAATAAATAGGGTGGTTCACGAATGTATGGAAAAAAATTGTTATCGATTTTTTCACGGGGCACCCCTTATCTTTTTTACATTTGCTTATTTAAATATCATACTAAAATTTCAATTCCCTATCATAAGACGAAGGGGGTGCTCATCGACCCTAAAGTTTAAAAAAATTGAAATTTTTAGCCATTTTCACCTATAAGATAATCCACGAAATGAAAGTCATTTAGAGTGTTAAAGATCAAAATATATATTTATTTAGTAAGGTATAAGCATAAAGAATCTAAAAATAAACATTTTCGTGTAATTGTGTCAGAAAATTATATTATACACACAAGGCAAACTTTACTAATTATTTCGTTAAATATTGCGTCAATTAAGTATGGACTGTTTGGAAATTTCAGTTGATATGGTTTTTCTATTTGATTCCACAACCTGCAAAAGGGAAAAGGGACTGTTTATCTTCCTCGTCATGTGTTAGCAGGTTATTGAAGTCGTTGAACAACTTTACTCCTCGTTCAGCTCAGCAGTGTCATTGACTACTTTCAGCTTTGAAACACGCTCTTTCCCTTTGATGTATCTTTGATCATCATTCCATTTTTGCGGTGGTAATGAGAGAAATGAGTCTTTAATATTTAATGATTGTAGCAAGTTTCGCGTTCGGTTAGTGGCAAAGTAACCAAGAGTAACGCCTTTTTTCAGGAGAGATGCTCGAGTACTACAGACTTTTGACATTCCGTTCACGATGTTTTTCTTTTCTTTCGTTACTACATCGGAAAAAAGAGTGAGCCCAACCAATTCATCCGACAAGTACCATAAATGACGCTCCAGGACCTGTTTGGCACACTTGGATACTTCGAGATCGACAGTGCTATATTTGTCAAAGTTCAACGATAATTTTAAGATCTGAAATTGGAGCTTCTGTTGCAAAAGGAGCCTCTGTCCACGCTTTTGTGTATAAAAGAGCCCCGAATGTTAGAAATCGCACCAGCTGAGTCATCTCTCGTTTATTTAGCTTGAATATATCTTGCTGCTCGCGAAAGACAAAGATTTTCATTGTATAAAGCAGTTTTGCCATCCAACGCGCGTCCTGGTGCTCGCCAATGCATTTTACTTGGAGGGTTTCCCAAAACAGCCATTGTTAACTCAATTAATTCCATATAATCATGTTTTACTTTTAACGGGCTGCCATTATTTGCGTTGATCCATTTCAGCAATGGGTTCAAGAATGGTTGAATTTTGGAATTGGGTTCTAGTTTTTTGGGTGAGCTAGTTTTATATCCTCAGTATCGGATTGGTGTAGCAGCTTTATTCCAAACTATTAAAAGTTTGTCCACCGTTATTTGAGCAGACTTTCGCACTGACTTTAAATGATTAAGATGATTATGAAATCTTAAAAGCACTTGTCGCATTGATGGAAGCTGTATCGACTTCGTAAGAAGGTCTAAATCTCACACTCCCAATAAAAATAAACTATCGTCTTGCCTAGTTGGAGCCTATTTTTATCACCACATTTAAGCAACCAAAATAGTATTTTACTACCAAAAAACTAATATACTACACTGCTTCACCAGTAAGAAATCCAATAAAATCAAAACATAAGTCAAAGTCAAAAGTTTATTTTGCAAATAGGCCGCCGAGGGCTCTTTTACATGTCTTTTTTTTGAATCTACCAGCGCATTCGGAAAGACCATCATTGCCAAGAAGAATGCGCCGCAAGAAACTTGGCAGAAAGTCATTTTTTCAAAATAAAATAGATTTACAATAGTACTTAAATTCTACTTAACTTACCTAATACAATTAATACATTTTATAAAAAGGGATGTAAAAGGTCCCTAAGTTAAGTCCGTACCTTAAATTACATTGGTCTATAGTAGAGATGTATAAAGTCTCTACTGGTCAAAGCGAAACAAAATATGCGATAATGATAAGAAAGAGAAAGCAAAAGCAAAAAGTGAATAAAAATAATCTAAGTTTAGTGGAGGTGTAAAACGCCTCCACCGTCAAATAAGTTAATTGGAGATATCTCCAATGTCGATGAGAAAAAGAGCAAAAAAAAAAAAAAAAAAAAAAAAAAAAAAAAAAAAAAAAAAATATTATATATAATAAAAAATATGAAATATGCATTTCATGTCAAGTAAGTAACTGATAAGCTTTTGGATTCCGAAGGCAAGCTTACGTCTGCCGCCCCCAATGTTGGCTCACACGCGCTCATGTCATGCTCTGAAAGCAGAGCGGTACCGAGGGCATGTATCACTTCCGTCCCCACAGGCTCGCTATGGGGACGTTTTAGGAACTTCGACGCTGCTAGCCTGTAACTAGACAGTAAATGAAAAAATAAAACAACAAAAGAAAACGGAAATCCATAAGCTTAACAATATACCTACCTAATACCTAACTTAGCACACATACACATACGACATAGCAATATTTATGTCCTTGTAAATAATTAATAATAATAAAAATAAAAATATTACTAAAGTAAAAAGAAAATAATAATACAAACTAATTAAAACAGGTAGGCACAATATTTAAATTGATAAGATGCTAATATTGATAATGTCTATATAATCTTTAATCTTAATAAAATTTTTAGTTCAGTACCGAGATCAGCAAGTCTACAGCAGACGGTAGCAACAGGGCCAGAGACCGTATATAGATACTACACACACGCACACACACACACACACACACATACTACAGGATCACTCACAAAGCACTGGATTCTCCGGCTTACGGTCATTTTTCCAAAGATGGCCATGTCATATTATCGTCGCACATATAATCATCTACTGTGTAATACGCTTTCTTCAAGAGCGTGTTCTTTATGTATCTCTTGAATGACACATGTGGCAGTTTCCACGCATCAACAGGCACTTTGTTGTAGAACCTGACACAGTTTCCCAGAAAAGATTTACTTACTTTCCGTAGACGAAATTTAGGAACGAGAAGCTTGTGTTTATTTCGAGTGTTGAAATCATGGATGTCTGACACTTTCTTAAAGGAATTGAAATTCTTATGTGTATACATAATCACATCATGTATGTACTGCGAAGCTACTGTAAGAATTTCTATCTCTTTAAAGCGCTCTCTTAATGACTCTCGGGAGCTCAGGTTATAGATGGACCGAACTGCCCTCTTCTGTAGAATGATGTCTATATGTCAGTCTGTATGTCAGCTGCTCTTCCCCAAATCAGAATGCCGTAAGACAAAATGCTGTGAAAGTAACTGAAATAAACTAGTCGAGCTGTTTCCACGTTGGTGAATTGTCTGATTCTTCGTACAGCATAGGCGGCAGAACTCAATCTACCAGCAAGAACAGAAATATGTGGGCTCCACTGTAAGTTTCGATCCAAGGTGAGACCAAGAAAAACGGTGTCATCAACGAGGTTCAGCTTCTCTCCGTTCATGGAAATGGTTGTTTCAACCTGTCGTACATTTGGTAACGAAAATTTAATACATTTCGTTTTAGCTGCGTTTAGTAGTAGATTGTTCGCAGTAAACCATTGAAGCACTTCTGTTAGAGTCTCATTGATGTGACTTTGATCTTCCTGTTGCCTGTCTACCTTGAAAATCAGAGAGGTGTCATCAGCAAACAAAACTATGTCACATTTGTTTTCCAGCAGTCGGGGCAGGTCATTGATATATACCAGAAAGAGAAAAGGTCCCAATATTGAACCCTGTGGTACTCCAAGCTTCACTGGCGCACCACATGACTGCACTCTATTTATGTCCACTTTCTGGATTCTCTGACTGAGATAGGACATGACAAGCTTTAGTGAGTTCTCAGAAAGCCCATAGTGCTCAAGTTTGCGGATAAGCGTTTCATGCTCCACGCAATCAAATGCTTTGGAGAGATCGCAGAATATCCCTATTGCATCTTGCGAATGTTCCCATGCATCATAAATATACTTAATGAGTGCAGCCGCCGCATCTGTGGTGGATCGGCCTTTAGTGAAACCAAATTGCTGGCTGTGAAGTAATTCATTTACATTGAAATGATGCAACATCTGATTTAACATTATCCTCTCAAACACTTTACTGAGCACTGGAAGAACAGAAATTGGACGGAAATTTGATGGATCACATTTGTCACCACACTTGAATAAAGGAATCACTTTGCTAAATTTCATTAAGTCCGGAAACACGCACTCATCCACGCACTTATTAAAAATTATAGCTAAATATGGCGCCACCACGTGAATAACAGATTTCATGACTCTAACCGAGGTTCCCCAAAGGTCTTCCGTATTTTTTAGCCTTAGGGATTTAAAAGTTGCAACAATATCGTGCGAGTCTATATATTTAAAATCAAATTTATAATTGCACGCTTTTACATTCATAGGCAAATATGAGCTTGACTCTTCAGCAGATGCCTTCAGGTTACGGGTAGTATTTGCAGCTATGTTTGCAAAGAAGTTCTCAAAGGTGTCCGCTATTTCCTTATCTGAGGTCAGTATTTTATCATCTACTTTCAGTTTGAAATGACAATTACGGGGCTTGCTTTTGCCTGTCTCTGAATTAATTACATTCCAAACTGCTTTCACTTTGTTATCTGCAGATTTAACTTTATTGCTAAAGTAGTCTGCTTTTGCAAAAGCGCAAACCCTTTTAAATAACTTTGAATACTTCTTGACATACTCTATGAATCTAGCATCGTTGCTGTTACTTTTCATCGCATACAATTCATAAACACGTATAGACTCGCCTCGCAACCTGCAATTCACTTGCTAATACCGCTATAGTAAAAACTTGGGGGTAGTTGAGCACCGGCTTATAGTTAATGGAGGCAGTTGAAATTTTTTATGGTTTATCTGGTTAGCAAATGGAAAAGATTTAGGGGGTGCCCCGTTAAAAAATTAAAAAAAATTTTTTTTGAACCACCCTAATAATAAACATTTAATTAACTTCCTAGACTTAACAGATTTGAAGAAAGGTTTACAAAGAAACCACAGACGATATCTGATGCAGTGTCGTGGCGTCCTTAGAACTCGATTCCCACCGGCTTGCCTATTTTAAGACAGTTGGGTAATTTATTGTGCAGAATTATAGGAAAAGGCTAGTTAAATTCCCTTTGGCTTGCCTTCTGATATACTTCACGCCGCGCCTCTGATCTGATGACTTGCACGAATTGTCCCATTTTAAATATAAATATGAGGATACCTACGCTGGTCAAGACTGCGTGTGTGCGTGCGTGCAATGCAGGTGCATGGCAGTGGCACACATAAAGGCCACCCGGGGGCACACGAGATTTCCTCCGATCCGTCTGTCACAGACAGGATCAAGAGATAGTACGCATCCCGGACACACACATGTTTATTAAAGTTGCATAATATACATATATCATATTATATAATCATATAAGTTTATGATGCATAATATACATAACACAAAGAGCAGCCGCAAATATCCTTAAATTATGGTGTTTAGTTAAGTTAGTAAAGAACTGCTAAAACTTTTTTTAAACGACAAGGAAAGAAAACGAACCAGCGGGACCTGACGGTAAGTGAGCACCACCACCCATGGACACCTGCAACGCAGCGAATCTTTGCTTAGCGGCAGGACTAGTGAGTGATGCTGGAAGTACACTTACACCCAAAAGTTCTACGCGTAAATAAAAACGACACTGAAATCTAAAAAGCTTCTTCAATTTATGAAAACCCATAACGGCAACCGGGGGACATAAATTATAACGGTACGGCACCGGATTGGATACCGCCTTTTTATAGTGCATTTTACGACGTCACAGGATATGCCCACTTGACACTCCAGGTTGCGGGAAGGTGTTTCTAATTTCGGAGGATACGGCTTTATTTGATTTAGCTACACTACAGCGTAGGGTAAACTGTCAGTCAATTGAAATTGCAAACAATGTAAACAAACCTTGTATATAAAATTTCTTTAATTTCCATTTTCTCTCATGATACTGTTAAATCCGTGTGTTATTTAATCAATACTTACCACAACATTATCCTGAACCATAAAAACAATAAACAAGTGCTAGTATATGGATATTTCATTAAATGTTTTATTTAAATTGTTGACAATTTCAATTGACAGCGACTTTACAGTAGGCCATAAAGATTAGATTTCGGCCTTTGCAAAGTGACATTTGGTTTCACGTATAGTGCGAGACAAACCACTATGAAGCTAAAATTAGACCGATGTCCTTTATGGCCGGATATCTGTAAGTTGCGGAGACTGAAAAAACTCTGTAAGCGTAGGACTAGCGTACGAAAATTTCCGTACCACCTTTGCTAAATTTATTACATACTCTAAAATGTAAAGTTTCAAGTTTAGTGTCAGAAGGTACAGAGTTCCTGTGACTGACGGACAGAGGGAAAACGAGGCCTGTGTGCTCGGGGGTCGTTGGCATCATTTTGGTTATAGATACCTTAAAAAGGACTAACAAATCGATACCTTTAGGTTCAATTGGCGTAAAGGACAAAATGCTACTTTTCAGGAGAAGCAAAAAACGTTTTTTTAATTTTTAAAACTTTTGTAATTTTTTTATTTGTGGACCTATTTCTTCGATGCATATGACAAAAGTGCTTAGAATTCTTCTCTCTACGCAGTAGAATGGTAACCACAACGATAAATAGCATACTTTAGAAGTTAAGTGTCCTTTACACCCCGGAAAAAAGCGTCGATAGTCCCTTACGCCCCGACCTTTTTAAAGAATTCAAAAGTTTTGAGGTTGTAAAGGTCAGTTTTTTTATAAAATTATACATTTTTCGGGTGTATAGCTCACTATAATTTAGACGTTTTATGTTATTTTCCTTACATAACCTTAATTATAGGTATCAATGACGCAAAATATTTTACTATTTGCTAAAATGTACCTTTGGGAATTATTATATTTTTATTTTATTGGTAATGTAGCATTCAAATGTCATTAAGAGGCTGACAATCAATTGTGTCTTATTTGCAAAGACTTTAGACGAACGCTACGCTGCCAAAATAGATTCTTCTCTATCACTAACAGGCACTCGAACCATATGTGTGAGCAGTGGCACTGCTCATAGTCATTGAAAAAGAAGAAGAAAAGAAGAAAGAAAAGAATATTGTAAATGAAAGCACGAATTATAATAATTGTAACAAAATGTTTGATCATTATAAGTATTAAATCAGGTATCATAAACATTAATAAGTACGTCACTTCTATTTTATCTATCATTTAACGCAACAATACACAAAACGAAATCGTTATAAGTTAAATTTTGTATCATTTAGGTACCTATAGATTATGTATTTTGGTGTTTTTGTTAAATATTGCTAACAAACGAATATTGCTTTCAAAATCTGTCTGATAAGGTATACCTATGTTTATACTTGTTGGCAATTAATGATTTCAGTTTATGTGAGCAATAACTAATGACAAATTGTACATGAAATCTTCCAATGACACTTAGTTTGATTGAATCTAATCTAACTATCTAACTAATATTATAAATGCGAAAGTATGGATGGATGGATGGATAGATGGATGGATGATTGTTTGTTACTCAATCACGCCAGAACGGTCAAACGGATCTGGATGAAATTTGGCACATACATAGAAAAAAGTCTGGAATAGCACATAGGCTACTTTTTATCCCGGTAAATTGCGTAGTTCCCGCGGGATAGCGATAAACGAATTCTTTGCAGACGAAGTCGCTAGTAACAGCTAGTAATTAATAAGTGACGTGCTTAATATTTGTGAGCTCTTAGATACTTGATTTAAGATTTATAATATTTGGACATTTTGTTACAATTATGACTATTGTGCTTTCATTTACTACACATAGTCTTACCCTGGGTAAATCTACATGTTTTATTACATAAATAATCGTTTATAAATATACCTAACTAAACTGTTTAAAATATGTATGTTAAATGAAATTTCAATGCTACATAACTAATAACATAAATATTATTAAGATAACGATTGCTAACGTTTAACTTTAGCTAATCTATACGACACGTATAAATACTTATAATTATAAAGAACAATACATATATAACATACATAAATCACGTTTTATCCCTTACAGCGTAGACAGAGCCTAAGGTAACAAGACCTAAAGGCCATTTTGAGCATAATTGTGGGTATAGATGGAAAGGGGAATTAGCAATTACAGTTATTTAAGAACTACTTAGTAAGTTACAGTGAACTATACACCCCAAAATTGTATAATTTTATATAAAACTGACCTTTATAACCTCAAAACTTTTGAGTTCTTTAGAAAGGTCGGGGCGTAAGGGACTACCAACGCTTTTTTCCGGGGTGTAAAGGACACCTAACTTCTAAAATATGCTATTTTTCGTTGTGGTTACCATTCTACTGCGTAGGGAGAAGAATTCTAAGCACTTTTGTCATATACATCGAAGATATAGGTCCCCAAATAAAAAAAATATTTAGCTTAAAAAAATATATTTTACTTCTCCTGAAAAGTAGCATTTTTGTCCTTTACACCAATTTTATTGAACCTTAAAGTGTCGAATTTATAGAGATACACTTACTTTCTCATCAAAATTAGACCAAAGGATTTATGTTTGCGTCTTAATCAGGTCGTATAATCCAAGAAATAAATATCTATTTGTATATACGTCCTTTACGCCGTAGTTTTGATTTGGTATTAAAGTATAATGTATAGAAGTAAAGGTCGTAAAGGACAAATAAGTAAATTCAGTCCTATAAAAGTAGGTCTTAAAAGACAATATGGTAAATTTAGGTTTATACGTCGTTGTTTATAACTTCATGATTTCCTTTACGTTCCAAGTGATTTCAGGTTTGTTACTTACACCCACAAAAAAAGCACATTTTAGTGGCAAGTGATCCAAAAATATGGGGTGTAAAGGTCAAATTTTACGAGATATCAAAATTTTAAGTATACAGTTCGATAGAGCTTAAAATTCTGAACAAAACTGTATATTTAACTCATTTTCGGCATTTTGTCCTTTACGCCAATTGAACCTAAAGGTATCGAAATGGTATAACACTCATAACATTCGAAGAACGAAGTATAATTTCGTTCGAAGAATTTCCACTAGCTTTGAGGTGTGATGGCTTACTAAATTCAATTTATTTCCACTCTGTTAGGAATCAAATGTTAAGTTTAATTCTTTCCTAAAACATTCCGTCGTAACAAAAAACTGCCGTTTTCAAAAAGCGAAAAATTAAAAATGTAACCGCACACCGAAATCCGCAAAACTAATTCATAAACTCAGTATCTTTTATCAGGGGTAAAAATAAAACTGGCATTTTCGGACGGCAAATACGTCCCACCGATTTAATTATACGAATTTGCATATTTCCCGCCAAAAACTCCGGCAAACGGCCAGTAACCGGGCGCTTTACCCTACCTTCTGATTTGTTAAGCCCTTTTTTACGAGTTACGCAAAAGTTTTTGTTTCACAAAACGTACGTAACTGAGTTATTCAAATTTTTAATCACATTAGCACGCCGGACGGGGATTACGTGTAATTTTTAATCAATGCTTTATTTTGACCGTCTAAAGTAATTGGTATCGGAAATCGGAAAATAAAGACAAGTACAACATCGCGTCATAATATTATTTATACTAAGTCTACCAACGTATCACATCCCTATTAAGGAAGAAAGGGTTAGCTCATGTAATGAGTCTCGTTAGATGGCACTGTAATCAAAATTACATATTTTTCAGTTTTTGGAAGTTTTTCGAAAATTCTTAGAACATTTACAGATCATCAATTTATTTGTGAAAACGTTTTGGAACGGCCGATTTTTCGAGACTACAATCGAAAATGTTAATGATGCAGAACACAGTAAAGCTGACTATTGTTTCTGTCCTTGAATCTTCATCGTATGTATTCATGGTACTCCAAGAGAAATTAATCGTTCGTTACTGCAGAATAGGCTTCTACATAGTTTATTAGTGTTTGTACGAGTACATAAGAGATATTATGGTTAAGTTGCGTGATTGGAAAATTTTATGCTACAGAAAATTGCTCACAAAGATTCTCCTAGCTTCTGTAATGAGCAATTTACGTGAGTTGTATATAGACGATCGTTCGTACATTTTGTTGCTCATAGAGACAGAAGTAAAAATGAATTAGCAGTTTTGGGGTTTAAAATGATTTTGTCTACAGTGTCCGATTATTTGACCTAACAACGTTCGACAGATTACTTTGTTCCACTTGCTATGATCCTGACATACTTACCTCTTTCGCTTCATCCACCTCTTGACCTGAACTTTTTCAAAAACGTCCTCAATTTGATCACGGAACGTTCCGTCTAAGCCTTCACCTCCCAACGCATCCATTTACACTCCCATAGACCATTCACTCCCATTAGACATACATACATAGGTACATAACGTCTTTATGCCTTACGAGGTAGCCTAAGCTATTTCACAAGACCTTAAGGCCACGTTTTGCATGATTGTGGGCGTATAGGGTGGAAAGGGGAAACAAGATTGTAATGATAAGAGTTTTTAATGATTCACGGTTAAGTTCATTCGAAATATTATAAACGGGATGTCTACCCGTGATCATGATACATGCAACTGTATCGAAATATCGGGAGCTCAATAAAGGTAATCGTGGTTCACATCCCGTTTATAATATTTCGAAGGAAGATTGTAATGGGTAGTCTAGACAACATAATTTCTAAGATTTGTTTGACAACCCTTTAATATTCTACTAAATGTAAACTTTTTTAAAAATCTGAAAACTATTTTTGCTCACTTTAGGTTACGTTTGTTTTTTAAGTTTTCCAAGAAGTTAATTTTTGCAGAAAATAAAGAGTTTGACAAATTGGTTGGCAAACGATACATTTGTCAAATGTTTTTCGGTCAAGTGTTGGTGAACCTCTGAATACACACGACTGTCTACTGCCATTATAAGGATTATTTGGAGCTCCACAACCGATTGTCTACTTCTGTTGTTGACTGTAGGTATTTTTCTTGGCGTTTTAATGTATGCAATCATCTTGAGAGCGTGAAAACACTGAGGATAAGGTGAACGTAATGCAGTTCTCATTTACGTAATGTAGAAGTTGAAACGAAATGTTCCATTTTCAATGAAAACCGACATTCCAGCCAGTCAGCGAATTCGAAAAACTTTTAAACCGTATTTTTTAAATTGAGACCACATTCTATTTTTGTTCTAAGACATCGACAATTCCAAATTTAAAATAGCGAATCGAGCCGCGAGCCGTAAATTTACTGGCCAGTACGAACGTCGCCGTCTCGTGGTCGATTCTGAGTCGAGCTAGTTTACTGCAGGTTTTACGAGCTCAAGAATCGACTAGGATTTGTTCGAGTGCTAGATTTTTGGGGAAGGTAAGGTTGAAATGTGGTGTGCCGAAACAGGGTTTGAGATTTTATTGATAAAAAGAGCTTGAAAGTAAGACTTTTATGAGAAAGAATTTCGCAAAGTTTTTCATTGTATTAGTGTGTCATAATCATAACTTTAACCATCGACCATTAAAAAGCATTCTTCTTGATTATAAATATGAAAAACATTACTTAAAATATAAAGCAACTGGAGCAGTAATAAATTAAAAATAAAGCCGTACTTGCAAATATAGCGATTCGCTTACTGTGATCTTATTTCAAATCGCTTGACTATGGTGCCTACAAAAATAAAAATATACCCACAACTATAATGTCACACACATAAACACAGATGCTATTAATCTAGAGTAATGTCACGTCTCTAATCCACTCGTTATCCCAATAATTGTCTCATATGAAAAATAACTATTCGCCCACTGGACACTCATACCTAATAATATCTACGACACACAAAAACCAATCTTAAACCTGATGCGATACCGTTGAATTTTATCACTGTTTCCTACAATGGCGTTGTGGTAAAAGTCGCATGCGAAAATGTATCTATGAGTCCGATAATAAGAGCCAAAGTTGAGACTGGGTAGGGTAAAGTGCAGTTTGGACATACATAAGTAGTAGTAGGTACCTATATACAGGGTGCACGAAAGCGCGCCCTTGGGTGTTTTTTTAACAGTTTTCGAGGATATATGCACCCCAAGTCACGTATCGTATGAAGTAGCATCCTGTTAAAGCGGTTTCATTTTTCTTTTCCGCCCGTACGGAATGAAGAAAAAAAAGGTGGAATGTTGTTTTTTTTTCGTGAAGTGTTTGGATTGCATAGGCATCTCACAAAAATCCAACTGTAGCTGTAAACAGATTAATAATGTAGTCTATTTTATACTATTATACATATCTAGGAGGATACAATAATCGTCAAAGTGAGCCATTTAAGAGACCATTGACCTATCTGGGTATTGCGTTACCTACGATTATCTCATTTCTTACAAACTGTCATCTTTTATATCTGGCCAGTAATAAAAAAATCGTCCGTACGCAGTCAACAAACAACCACCTTCCAACTTTAAAAATATTAGAGCTCATGACATCCAGCCTATTTCTAAACAGCCAGTACCTAAGTTTGGAACGCAACATTTACGAAAAAAAAATCTTTTTTTAAATCGTCAACACCAAACCGGCCAGTACCTTGCTCCTAAATAATCCCTCCACGTAGCACAACCCTAAACTGCAGCATGATTTACTCTTGCCGATACGGAGCGGGGGTGCGAATTGCTAGGGTTGTCAAATAAGATTTTTTCCTCAATCGAGGAGGGCCGGAGGGCTCACGTCCGGTTATACAATTTGTGATATAAGACGTGTTTGGCGCGAGTGATGGGAGTTTCGAAGTTTGAAATTAGTTTTTTTTTAAGTGGCCAGGAATTATATTTGACTCTGAAACACTATTGGTCTGTTTACAGTATTGTAAAACATACTAGTATGCGTATTTAGCCTTGATTATTTTGTTTGCTTGCTTTCCTTGTTTACTTATTTAGGTAGTTGGAGATCACATGTGTGATTTTCTTGCACCTCTTTTCATTGGCTCTAAATAATAAAAAAAGACCAATAATTTTATTTCTGAAAGTAAAATATATAAAAACAAGAACAAAAGATACGCATATATTATGAACCTTCACACAATAGTCTCTTCTTCCCCTACCCCCATTTTCTGGCTTTCTCTGCACTCCTCGTAGTTATCACGTCTCGAAAAACTTTGAACCACCAAACACGCTTAGGTAATACTCCTCTCATCTATTCAAAGGTTAACTGGTAGAGATCCTGTTTGGGGTCAAAGTTCATCTTACTTGACACAATCGACAGAAGCGCCCCCTATGGATAGATCCTGAACTAATGAGCTTTTTTCGTCCAATCAAATGTGTGAAAGTGATGTGATTTGTGTTGTGCCATTCACAGATTGGCTCATTGTTCCCTCTCCCCTTTTTTCCTATTTTTTTTGTATGAATATTTTTTAAACATTACAAGACTTTTTCATATTCTACTGGCTGAGAAACATCTTGTTTAATTTACTGCAACCCCATCATCTTTTGGCTAAAAATATCGAAAATCCAGAGTCTGGATCATGCCGCTAGAGATCCCTTATATGGATAAGTTCGCCTTTGTGCACATATTTAATGTATTTTTTTTGTGATTTGTGTCTGTTTCTTTATATTCGTACAATAAAGCATTTACTTTCTTACTTACTTAGCAAAAACTGAAAACAACCCTTCTCTCGTAACTTAAACCACACCCCACCCCACTCTATACAGCTAGTTGGCTGAATTATTTTTTAAGTGTTAAAGGTTTTTGCGGGATCTTCAAGTGTTGCCATAAATAAGCCTCGGTGTTGCCAGTGATATATGAACAGTGCACACTAAATTTCGCCAACGCCCTTTTTAAAATGTGCGAGGCAGCAGGTGTGCGCAACCTTTTTCGGTGTGTATTTTTATAACTATTTGTGGGTAGTTTAATATTGTGTTGCCAGGATCATGAAAAGGTAGTTGTGAGCAGGAATTCAGAAAACTTTAAAACCCCACGCATTAATCAAGTAATGAAAAAAAAATGCATTACATCATTTTGGAAAAGAGCTGATAATCTTCAAACTACTGGACCGATTTTTACCCAACATAGCTAAAAACCACCGCAAGAAAACTGGCTTTTGGACTAAAATAACAGAGACACACAGACATCGACGTCAGACTTATGACACCCGTCTTTTTGCGTAGGGGGTTAAAATTAATGTCTGATATCAACATTCTGATACATAAATGTTTTTTTATATAGTTATGACACTGCAAGGTGATATTCTGCGAAGCCAAACAACGGTTGGGTGACCACACGTTAAGTGTCAGCTCAAGTTACTTGCTTATTGCTTTGCATGTACCGTCAACAAAAAAAGAAACGTGTGTCTCGAAGCGCCCGACAGAAGTGATAATTTAAACTAATCTAAGTTACTAACAGTATATCTATCGCACACTAAACACTGAGGTAGAGAGAGGGGGAAGCGTCTGTCCGAAATACGACTAGCGTTGTGGGTTAGAGTGAGAGAGGAAGAGCCTGCCTACCGCTTCCATATGCGTCAGAGAAAGGGAAGCCAGACAAACTGGCGCCGTAACGCGTTACGTTACGAAGCGGTTTATCCTCCCATAAGAATTTATTTCTTCAAAAATGACAGTCATAAGCATACTTAATTTACTGTTAAAGAAGGATTTAATTGCAGGTTTACAAAATTACAAAGCATTCATGTCTAGCTGTCTCTACAGGGGGGAGGAGGTGGTTGGCGCGTAGTATACAAAAAGTTATGAAGCGTAAATAATAGAAAATGGACAACACAAATTAATTTTTTCAACATATATAAAAATATTTTGCGGTAGTTTTGTTTTTCGTCACTTTTGACTGTTAACATTTTCTGCCAGTTCCATATTTAAATCGCAGAAACAAACTTGATTAGGGAATCGATAGACGCAAAGTACTTAATGTAGGCGACAAAGGCGAAAAAGGTTTTCTCTATATTTAAGACTGGCTGGTTATAAATTTCGAATGCTCGCAGCGCGGAAAGCAAACAATAGAACATCAGCTATCGATTCAAATTTTCGCGATTTACACTCAGATAAGACAGAAAAAAAAAACTTCAGGTATTGACAAATATACTTTTTATTTAGGTAAGTACGTGATTAAGGGCCTGTTTCACCACTCCTTAACTGTCAGTTATCTATGATTCCGTCTCTATTTATTACTACGAAACGGACAGAGACGTCATCATAGATGAAATAGGCCCTAAGTCCCGTTTTTCTTATAATAATGAACATGCTTGTCTGCTCTTGTCCACGCTGCGTGTTATTCTGGTCGCATATTAAAAACTGGTTCATTTTATATAGTTTTACAGTCTACATTATAGTAGGTACCTGATTTCTGTATTGTTTATTGTGTGGTGCTCAAAATAGTCATCGTACCTTTATAAAGCAACAACTACCTCCATAGTGTCGTTCAGGGAAGGTTTGAAGAAGATGTGGCTCGCACCATCTTCTTAAATTAATGGTAAATATTCCTTTGTTTATTGTGCTCTTTCTTTAGTTTATGTATTATATTTTATTGATATATATTATAGGTAGTATTAAAGTAGTTTATTGACTGGTAGGTTTTATGAGTTTATGTATTATATTCGGTAAAGTTATGTATTTTGGCTCTCAGTGTTTGCAATTTTAAACTCACTCGTCCATCTCTAATGTAATGCTCCTTTCATCCACTCAAAGGTTGACTGGAAGAGATCCCTTAAAGGGATAAGTCCGCCTTTGTGCATGTATCTTAGTGTCTGTCAATTGTATTTGTCTTGTTTATTTTGCACAATAAAGAGTTTACATACATACATACTAACTACCTTAACGTACAGCGGAACCTGTTATATTTCGTTCGGTTTTTTTGTATTAAATCTGCTATCGGTACTTGCATGCTTTCACATCAGCAAAAAAGCAAATGAGGGGTTAAAACAATGTTCGTGCAGCAAGGGTTAGCGAATTGCGGATGTGGGCTCGATCCCGGACAAAGGAAAGTGTTAAAGTCTGTCATTGTGTCATCGGTGAGGATTTCATACAAACATACATACATACATACAGAAATCTCGTCTTTATCCCTTATGGGGTAGACAGAGCCTAAGGTAACAAGACCTAAAGGCCACGTTTAGAATTATTGTGGGCGTAAAGGTGATAAGGCTCCTTTCATCCACTCAAAGGTTGACTGGAAGAGATCCCTTAAAGGGATAAGTCCCCTTTTGTGCATGTATCTCAGTGTTTGACAATTGTATTTGTCTTGCTTATTTTTTTTTTATGTGAATAGGAAGGCAAACGAGCAAGTGGGTCACCTGATGGAAAGCGATCACCACTGCCCATAGACACCCGCAACCCCGGAGGGATTGCAGATGCGTTGCCAACCTAGAGGGCTAAGATCAAATGCCTCTTGTGCCCGTAATTTCCCCGGCTGTCTTACTCTCCACACCGGAATACAGCAGTGCAAGCACTGCTGCTTAGCGGTAGGATTAGTGAGTAAGATGGTGGTAGCTATCCGGACGGACCTTGCACAAGGCCCTACCACCCGCAAAATAAAGACACATATTTTGCACAATAAATAGTTTACATCCCTCCATGGCCTTTTACTATCTGCGCGCGATAAGAAATTGGTATTTCTTCGCGCCCAGACCTTCATGGTTAGGATGAAAAAACGTATGGAAAAAAAAAGAAAAAAAAAACATTTATTTTGGACATCGAAATCCATATCGGGTTAGTAATACAACTTAAACACTATGTTTGTTAAATTAGGCTCATAGACTGTCAAAGAGCGGTGCAGATTAGCCCAGTGCTGTACATAGCGACTGTCCAACCTGCCCGCTATCACGCTCAGGATGCTGTTTGTTATTTTGTATTTTGTATTTTTTTATAAAATATATAAAAGCAAAAATAAACAGTTCTGTAATTACAGTTGCCTAAGTGGCTTACCTTAAGTTTTTTGCAATAAAATGTATAAACACACAGACACGAACACGAACCTTATTGTATGAAATTCAAACTTGTTTGCATCATATCGTATGCCTTTGGGCTTAGCGGTTGGAATTGACACCGGCGGAATCGTGCGGTGGAGGTTCCGTGGGAACGTGGGTTCGATTCCCGACATTGTGACCTTACGACTAGTATGGTTTCCTGGAACCTGTAATCTTCATAACTAGTCACAATTCCCTGGGTAAGTTGGCAAGAGCTGGAAGTCGCGGCACGGGCTTCTCCCAATTAAAAAAAACACCGGATAGCACTCCGGGAGTGCCGGCAGAAGTGAAAACTACGCACACGCACACTCGCGCAAAAAGAAAAAAAAGAAAAAAACACGAGATTTGAACTGCGGTCACCTGATGTTCTCTCATCATATACCACTAGGCCAACCGCACATACGTTAAAGCGACGAAATCAACGCACACTTCCAAAATCGAACGCGACTCTAGCTTCATTCATATTTCAAAATAAGTTAGAGGATCCTGATATCCTGGTACTTAAACTCTCCCTCCGTCTTACGCTTGACGCGAATTTAACAGTTCCGTACAAATCCGGCAAGTTATTATAAAGTCCAGTGTTAGCAGAGCCCTGCTCTTAAGCAAAATGTACGCTGTGTGAGGTCATTATGTTGGTTACTGATATAGACAGACATTCATAAAAATATTCTGTTTTTATTTGTTGTTATAGCGGTAACAGAAATAACTACATCATCTGTGAAAATTTCAACTGTCTAGCTGTCACGGTTACATAGATACAGCCTGGTGAGTCTATGGTGACAGACGGACGGACGGACAGCGAAGCTTTAAATAGGGTACCGTTTTTACCCTTTGGATGGAACCCTAAAAAGAAAAAAAACACCGCCCCAAGCCGCAAGTAATTAATAAACCTTGCCAAATTAATTTAGGACCGTAATTAGGCGGATCTGATTCAATATAGTGTTTAATTAATTATTTTAAGTACGTGCAAATCGCTTTGCTCGATTTCGTTTCGTGGAAAAGTTTTGCGGCAAGATTTTTTCAGAAGGTAAGAACAATTTGGGCGATTTATGTGATTTGTTTCCACGCATTATTATCGGGCTACTGCGAAGCAAATCACCGCCAAAACAACTTCCTACACATTTTTAAACCCGTTAATGGATGAATCTCAAGAAAATACGAAACACGTCTTCCATCAATTCTGTTAAAGAATGTTTATGCAAAATTTTAAGTAGATCGGACCAAGGAATCACGTTGTCCCATACAAACTTAGCCCCCGCTTTTTAACTCCCTTAGAGGTAGAATTTCGGAAAATCCTTTCTTATCGGAAGCCTACGTCACACATAGGGGTGAAATCCAAATTTAGCCGGCCAAAATTATTTTTTCGCTCCAATGTAATAAAAATACTGTATTGATTATTTTTAAAATCGACAAACATAAAAATATTTCTTTTAAAAAAAAAACTACAAATTGATATATTTTTTTTAATATTTCATACTAAAGTTAAATTAAGCAGCATAATGGCTATTAATAAATATCCTACATTTTAACATTATAAATAAAATTAAGCAAATTAAGCACTTAGATAAGGGCTAGGGAGGGGGATGTTTATGGTTCTAGGACTATTCAACCTTATCAGGAAGGTATCATTGTTCAAGTAGGATTAACTTTTGAAAAACGATTTATGGCCGGCTAAATTTGGATTTCACCCCTATGTGCGTCATACAAAGTACACACCCTCCAAGTTTCAGGTCTCTACGATCAGCGGTTTAGGCTGTGCATTGATCCGTCAGTCAGTCAATACAAAACATTTTATATGTACCTGTAAATATAGATATAAACATCAGTGGCGTGACGTCAAGTATATCAGAAGGCAAGCCGAAGGGAACTTAACTAGCCTTTTCCTCTAATTCTGCACAATAAATTGCCCAACTGCCTTAAAATAGGCAAGCCGGTGGGAATCGAGTTCTATGGACGTTACGCCACTGATAAACATAGAGGGTATATAGAGTAAAGATTTATCGGAATTTAGTAAACGTGAAATAAAGGTTTTGTTACCTTAGACTCTTTCTACCCAGTACAGATATATATTATACATGCGTGATACAGACGTGATTTATGTATGTAATATATGTATGTATGTATTTCATTCACATTTGTACTAAGGTTTTGGTAAAATACGACTTTTGGTTCGCCATAATCACCGGCTTGGTTATTTATACTCAAGTCCTAGTTATGATGTTAATAGCGAGCCATAGATGAATTGACCTATAGTCAAGATCAATATCAAAATTTCATTTTGCAAACAGGCCGTCAAAGGCTCTTCTACTTATTTTTCAAAACTGCCAGCGCTAAGACCCTAAGTCTAGTGTCCTGTTTGACCGGGCGGACCAATCAGAGTACAGTATGCTTAGTGTCAGTTTTCGGGCAAAGGACACCGTCTCGAAAGCGTTTGTGTTAAAATGTCAAATACTATGAGAATATTTTATTGAATCAGGCGTTACTTTGCGGAGGTCCATTTCAATGAACACAAAATATTTACCTTGCTACTCCGCTACTTACGTGCAAGATAACCAAGCTTGTGCGAAATATATACGTTTTGCATGCAAGCCCTCCCACCACTACTGCCACACAAAACGCACACAAATCCCATAAACTTAATTAATCCTATCACCACACAAACACTGACGCGCGTTTCGATCCCTCTACGGGATCATTCTCAAAGTCAGAGCACAACCGATGCAGATGCGAACCAACGTCGTACTAATTTGTAAATCTATAAATAAACTAAATGTACCCACATTTGTATATTTCCAAACTATGACTATGAGAATAGTTTGTTGCCGTTTCGATCCGCAAGTGGCGCTGCTAATTCTTCCATAGTAATTGAGACGTTTACGTGAACGCGTTCAAGACATTTTTATATGCGAAAACTTACACTAGAGGCTCAGCTGTCTCCGCGCAATGACTTTACAATATTTGAAGTGAAAACATCTTTAGCGACGTTAAGCACTTTTTGGGATGGGTAAAAAATGTTAAACTCGCGTCAGACGTAAGACTGAGGGAGAGTTAAGTACCAGGATATCAGATTCTCTAAGAGCTTATTTTAAACGCGAACAAATGGCGTTCGATTTTTGAAGTGTTTTTTTGTTGAGTCGTGGAGCAAAAGTACTAGGGCATCAGCACATTGTTAGAGGTCTGTCAATATAGATAATACGTAAGAAATTATTCCGAAACAGAAAGAGAAATGAAATTGTACCATATTTTTTTATTTGATAGGCGGGAAAACGAGCATGCGGGTCGCCAAATAGAGCAATCACCTTCACCCATGGACACCCACAACATATGGGGGGGGGGGTATGGGGTCATTACCAGCCCTGTAAGAAAAGAGTAGACTAATTTTTAACTCGCTTTTAATTGTGTAACACTTCTCTGTTGGTTAATTCATCTCTGCAGCGAGCTAGACTGCTAACGTGAACGCTTTATTATGTTCGCTATTTGTGTAGGCGTGACTGTAACGCTGTAAAACATTATTAACTGCTGGAAAATTGTGCTGAGGTCACTACATACATACAAACATACATACATACATCATGTCTTTATCCTTTCCATGGTAGACAGAGCCTAAGCCAATAAGACCTACAGGCCATGTTTAGCATGATTGTGGGCGTATAGGTGGAAAGGGGAATCAAGATGGCGCTGGTTGCTAGCCGCATCGCATAAAATGATTTCTAAGATTTTCCTCCCTCGATAGGCTTTTACCATCTGCTCGGGAAGAGAAGCTGGGACATTCTATGTTTTTCCAGCATGGAAATTGTGTAATTTTGACACTCGGCATCGGATTGAAATGACAGTTCTTGTATGAATGTGACAGCTAGCTAATTCCGATGCCAAATGTCGGCCCATACATGAACTGTCAAAATGAACGCGATGGCGATTGCGAGCGAGTTAGACAGTAAGCCTACAGTATGCTTAGTGTAAGTTTTCGGTCACAAAAAACGTCTCGATTGTGTTTGCGTTAAAATGTCAAATACTACGAGAACAGCTTGTTACCATTTCGATCCGCAAGTGGCGCTGCCAATTATTCCATAGTAATTGAGACGTTTACGTGAACGCGGTCGAGACGTTTTTATATGCGAAAACTTACACTAAAGGCTCAGTACGCTTAGTGTAAGTTTTCGGTCACAACAAACGTCTCGATCGCGTTTGCGTTAAGAGGGCGCATCCGTGCTGAGCTCGCAACATAGTAATTGAGACGTTAACGCGAACGCGTTCGATACGTTTTTCGTGTCAAAAACGTACACTAGAGGCTCAGCATGGAAGGATCTTATTATGCAATATTTATACAGTCTAGTGACCGTCATTGGCATAAGTAAGGCCATCCCGCTATATTTATGCCAAGTACCAAAACAGCGGCATGAAAAAAATAATATTTTAAACACAAACGCAGGTAACAAATTACTTTCTTTCACCTCGATTAAATGATCATTGCGAGCCAACCAGTCACACTTAAACCCTGGCCCTCCACGTGCAAAACGGGACCTGGGGGTCCGATAAATTGGTCCGTTTTTGCGGCAAATATCATTTATAATGGCGCCGACAGCCATGGATGTTTGCGAAAATAAAAAGCGCGGGAAATTGTGTGTGTTAAAAAAAATGATAAGTTTCGAGTTGTTAGGGATCCGTTGTTTGTCATGTTGCCATGTTTTAAGCTTTACAGGCAGGATTGACAGATAGAAAAGTTAGTTTGTCTCTACAGTTTGTGTTTTTTTGTTAGGAGGAAACTTTTGACAATATCGAGTAAAATTTAGTTCACTTCGTATAGTAGATGGAGGTAAATGAACACAAAATATTTACCTTGCT
Organism: Pandemis heparana; assembly: GCA_963854515.1. NCBI lineage: Eukaryota > Metazoa > Arthropoda > Insecta > Lepidoptera > Tortricidae > Pandemis > Pandemis heparana. The sequence continues at coordinate 6,651,634 of OY978030.1, read as the reverse complement.
ACTCCGCTACTTAAGTAACGGAGTAGCAAGGTAAATATTTTGTGTTCATTGAAATGGACCTCCGCAAAGTAACGCCTGATTCAATAAAATAGATGGAGGTAGTTTTGACACGCTGAGGAACCTTTACAAAGAAAACTGTATAAGGCACATCGATTAGTACTAATAGAAATTACAAAATGCTTGACTGTATGGTTCAAGTTTCCTTTGCCTTAAAAAGCAAACGCTTCAAGGCAGCGTCAAATATATTCAGGTAAATCTTGTGCATGTAGTTTTTTTTTAAATTACCTACATAACGAATAATTAAATGTTATAAGAAAATCTCACGCTATTAAAAATTAAGCTACCGAACCAAAAGTTACCACCGAAGGAAAAAGACGTTTTTCATTCCGTTTTCCCTAATTACGCGCGGAACACTGAGCAGTAAATATCTATGGCGGGCGAGATTACCTTTTGACGGCGTCTTGAAGTCACCTTTGTGAAAAACGGAACGTTGATGCGAAACCATAGAATGCATTTGTTTTTTTAATTTGAAAATGGAATGTGTTGTCGCGTGTTTGCCGCCTTTAAGGCCATTTTTTCTTGAAATGAAATTTTGACGCGAAACCATAGACTGTTTTTTGTTATACTTACATTTGGTAAGAGTTGCAAACATTGAAAAGGAAATTGACAAGTAATGAATAGAGAGGCTTCGAATTGTTTGCGAGATAAAGGGCCTGTTTCACCACTCCCAGTAAAAATACGGTTTACTTAAGTGTCAGTTATGTCGTCTCTGTCTGTTTCGTAGTAATAAATAGAGAGGGAATCATAGATAGGTTACTGACACTTAAGATAATCGGAACTTTACGTTAGTGGTGAGCAGGCCCTAAGAGAGCGTTGTAAAAGAAAAACCATTTTTTATCACTACACTACAAGTTAAAAAAAAATGTCCTCCGTCGCGTCCGTCTGTCTGCGGATTTTCATGCGGCTTCCAGCAATAACGAGTAGTTAATAGTTACATCAAATTTTAACATCATAATCGTTTTTGTACTTACGATAGGATTTCTATTCGCTTATCGTTATCCCGCGGGAACTGCAATTTTCCGGAATAAAACTATGCTATTGTCCTCCCCCCCAAAAATATTTGTATACCTACCAAATTTCAACTAAATCCGTTTAGCGGCTTAGGCGTGAATAATGTAACAGACAGACAGAGAGACTTTCGCATTTATTTTATAGTATAAGTGCCGGCACATAAGTCTAGCGATGACCTTGTATGAGCAGAAGTATTAAATCCGGTATCCGTGGGTGCGCAGATCCCCTCCACGTGACTCGTCATCGCTAGACTTACGTGCCGGTTCGTATATAATATAGTAGGGATTGGTCGAAACAGAGGCAATGTTTAAACAACATCTGCTCGCTAGTTTCAAGTGAGGTCGGCACCAAAACGTTACTAAGTCACGTAGCGTTACAATAAAAAGCGGAACTTCTGTCTAACCAACTTAGAGTCTTGCTAATCGGGATCCTTGGAACTGTTGCTAACTTCAAACTGGGTGGAAAACGTTCTAAAGTCGAATTTAAGTCCCACGCGGAGAGTAACCGTCTAACGGACGAACTTAACTGTTTTTAATAGCTCCAATTCGAAATATGAACCGCCTGTTCTTAAGATTGCTTAGTAGAGATTCTGAAATGACAAGGCCGCCTATTTCTTACCTAATAATTTTATCTATGCACCTATTATCTCTCTATACGCCGAATTACGCGACAATTTAATAATAAAAAAAAACCAATCAAACAACAACATGGTACTTACTGAAATTGTAGCGAATTCGGAATAAAAAGGCTATATTATTATTATTATTACCTATTATCTGTAATGTAAGTTATTATGTGGTGTTCAATAAAGAGTCATCACATTGTATTGATTGTATGAACCGCTTGATTTTAAAATTCGAATTGTGTCAAATACTGTCGTCGTTACACGCCTATATAGTGGCGCTACCAATTTGTTTATAGTAATTGAGTTGTTAACGGGAACGCGTTCGAGTTGTTAGTGTCACAATAGTCACAAATGTACACTAGAGGCTCCGAACGGACATATTTCTTTATTTATTTCATTGTAAATATACATAACAAATTAAGATGTTCCTTATTTGTATAGGTGTCAATCCATGACGCTCTGTAAGGGCATTTGGAAGAGACACGCTCCGATATATACCTATCTACATCGGGTGTTATTTTTTCTCTTTTTAATTTACTAATTTCAACATTGTTACTAATGCTAGGTTTATTAAGATAGCTGTTACTGTTATTAATTTAATTAACTGTTAATATTTTCAAACCGTCACTCAAACCCACGTTTTATATCTAGACTCCGCTGATTTCGTAATTAAAAAGCCACTTCTGATATTTTATTACAGACGTTTCGAACGAGGCTCGACGTTATGAAAAAAGTTAAATAAAATAGCATTATTGTCATAAAGTATTCTAAGCCCGGCCGCAAACATGAAAAAATCCCGGAGGAGGCAGAAAAAGGAAATAATTTTCTTTTGTCGTCACGACGTCACGTACTAATGTGTGAAATAATATTTCTCCCCTCAATAGAGGGCGCCCGGGGCGGTTGTCACAAGTATTCGAAGTAAGGGCATAACAATCCCGCGTACAGTAATTCAATACTCGATATAGCTCCAGGGCTGTACGAAAAGTGAAGGTAACGTTCGATAATAACGCTTCCTGCCGCACACGGAGACGCCAATTAACATTTATAGGGAATATTTTCCATGCATTTGAAAACGGAACGAGTTTAGGATTCATTACGGCTCCGAGTGCGTCTGGTAGACGCTTAACGTTGTTAGACGCACCGGCTGGATGCAAAGTCAATTTTGTTTGAATTTGGAACGACCATGACACATGAAAACTAAAAAGATGACGCTTTTATAATGCACATGTTACTGGCTAGTCTTAAACAGGTTGAAAAAAAAGTCAATTTTAAAAGCAGGAAAATTATAGACAAAATTGTCTCTGGAAATTTATACATTTTAAACACGCTCGAAACTCGTAAACTATCAGCTAAATCTCGTACAATCCGCCAACGCAGCAATGACACCAAGATTATTTTGTCCTTTAAAATCAGAGTATCCCGGATATAGCGCGTGCTGGCACAAAAGAATTGGCGCTATCGTCTGTCCGCCGCCATCTTGTGATCTTGACACGCGCAGCGTTAGAAAATCGAATGTCGTTGGGACGTGTCAGTTTGGAACAGAACTCCGGTTTTCCGATTCCAAACGTAAAAGATAACGGTTGAAAACGTGAGGTAACGCCCGGATTCAAGTGGGTTAGCTGGTACGCTATTAGGGTAGTCTGTCATTGTCACCGACGTTTGTAATTATCTACTAAAAATAAATCTTGTTGACGTCAGCGTTTCTACGTCAGGCATTTATAATTCATGCTGGTGCTTGAAATAGTGGGATTATAATTCCAGCTCTGAAGTTATTATAAAGCCTATTAAAAGAAAAAACGCGTGGGTAATAATGGAAAACACACAAAGATAAGTAGAACATGTAGGTTGAAAAGAAATTACCATTTTTTTATCTTATTTTAAGAACTTGCGGTGAAATAAGAATCAAGAGATACGTTTGCATTTATCTTTCTACCTAACCGTTTAGAACGGAACTGTTGGATTAAATGTCTTGTTTACTTGATAAAACAGCCTAAATCAAAGCGGTCATTAAACAATGAATGCACTACATTCCTTTGATATGTAGTTGCGTGTCCGCGCCGAATAAAAACATGAGCGGCTGCCGCCAGGTTTTGATAAACCGCTTGCCTAACTCTTAATATCTTTATCTAAATCGCACCATAAACAAGGAGGACTAATTTTTGTAACGGAAACCGTGACGGCTGGGAAAACCAGCCAGTTATTTTTTTTTCATTTTTTTTAAATGTGGCATCCGTAAGCATACAGAAGCGCGGATTAAATTTCATTAAGATTAGCTGTAAAAATGTCTGTTTTTTGCATTGGCGATGTTAGGCTAAAGAAAATAATTGACCCAGAAGCAAGATTTACAAATCCGATACGCCCACATTTCGCTTATCGTAGAAACGGGCGAGGCTCTAAAATCGCACCGATTACACCTAATATTAGATTTTTACGTAAATTTCTCTTTTATTGCACTCATTTGCTGGATTATGGATGTAAATTTACGTCTTCGGCTCTCCGATTTGACCCTGTTGATAAGAGTTGCGACCGAAAGTAATGGCGTTTGATTTGTTCGATTCTAAAACCTTCGCTGGTTTATATAAGGTCCTCAAAGGTAGCCAAGCGAGGTTGACGCGACATCGAGATTTTCTACTAAGCGTGTCACGAAGTATTAGTATAATATTTGGGGTAATTTCGCGGTTAATAGTAGAATAATATCTTCATTACGACTTTAGGATTAAAATATGGCTCTGCATTAAAATTGGCCGAACGTTTTTGCAATCATATCGTGAACTATGCTATTACCGGTAGCGACACGAACCCGTGCGTTTCAGGAATGAGATTAACTTGAATTTGCTTCAGGGTAATACTTTAAAAACATTATTTATGATTGCCCTTCCGTAAAAAAATACAATAAAAAGCAGCGAAGAATTTCAATCTGAAAGTACAATAACCTTGGACGCCCTCAGGATTTCTTAAAAGCGCTCCACCTGCATAATTACTGCATCTGAGGCGTTGAAAACAAGATGGCCGTTCCCGCCATTTCGGTCAGTGACTTATATTTTGTCTGTGTTCGCGAACATCATAACGCCTTAAGCTGTGCACACACGCCAGTCTTTGGTGTGAAAATGGGATACAATTTTGGGGAAATAATCAAAAACCGGTTCGCGTGCCCGGTGGGCATTAGGTCGGCCCTACCCTGAGCGCCATGTTAATGTTGCCAGGTATAACGCGGTATGTATGTAATGAGCCGATGAAAATTGTGTTGCCATAAAAATAATTGTGTTTCCTACCCCCGGTTCTTGTACGTAGCTCGATTAGCCCCACGAATGCGGTACTATGTGTTTTGTGAATTAATTCAGTAATTTATGGTTGCGATCCTATATTCAGTGATTTTTTTATGGCTTCGTGGGGAAAACAACACGGAATATAAAGCTGTTTGCATCATTATCACGGTTTATCTTTCTGATCTAACTTCTAATAAAAAAAAAACCCTATCGATCATGTACGTTACAGCTCCATCTATATTGTCTTTGGAAACACCCAAAGCGGTTTCGACATGGCATCGAGATGGTCTCGATGAACGCTGGTCGTAGTTTCGAGTTCGACTCGTTCGATTTATGCGTTTTGTTACCGCGTCGACTTTTATGTTTCCTCTGATACTTTTAGTGTTTTCTGGAACAAATGCTTGGCGTGTTTTCTTTAAGTTATTTTCGGTGCAGTAGTAATTGTTTCGTGTTTACGTTGGTGATTGTATAGGCGTATTTTACAACGTACGTAGTACATCTGTTTAGTTTCTCCCGTATATTTGTTTGTGGGAAGAGATGTTAAGCGTTTAGGGAGTTCGGACAGTTCAAGAGCGAATGGAATTTACTACGCTGCGTAAATTAGGTTAGGCGCGTCGTAAAAAATGAGTTTTTTGCCTAAACAGAAGATTAACTAAATAGGTTTATATGGGGAGTGTGAATAGGTGCGTTGGGAGGGGAAGGCCTTGACGGACGTTCCGTGATCAAATTGGGGACGTTTTGGAAAAAGGTCAGGTCAAGAGTACCCGAAACCGAGAGCATGTATGAAGAGATTGATGAATGTGGATGAAGCGAAAGAGGTATGTCAGGATCGTAGCAAGTGGAACAAAGTAGTCTCTGTCTACCCCTGTGGGAGAGGCGTGACGGTATGTATGTATGTACCTATGTAAGTTTTATGAATGCTGTACAAGGTGTCGCTAAATTCTACCGGAATATTTCAATAAGAAGTGACAATTCGTAGTCAATATGAATACAACCGGCGTAGACTCTTGTCGAGTTGGTAATTTGGGGAGTGCCACCAATAGAGAGATCTCTCTCCAGGCTGATGTTATGCCTGGGGACCGAAGTCCGAAGAAAGAAAGTTGGAAGTTGTATTTATGCATCCGTGTTGAGAAACTTTGTTAGCGCGATGTAGAACAATGTGACAGCTGTCACTAGAGTTGGCGCTAGCTACCCGTGCGTCGAAGTAATTATGTAGCTGTCAACTAGGTGGCGCTAGTGTCGCTACAGTAATGTGAACAGAATTGTCACTTGTCACCGACAATTGTCGATTTTGTGAAATAGGGGTGAGGTCGTTCGGTTAATTTGACTAAATAAGCCCTTTGAGTTAATATTTTTCAGAATTTTTGACTCATAGCTGACAGATGTTTCCATACATTGATCGATGTTTAAGGGTGCGACCAAACCGCCGCGTATACGCAGTGACGTGTCGTATGCGTCACGTTTTCTCACCGTTTCTTCATACATTTTGTTGCGATTCCGTAACGTCACCGTTTTTTAAGCGGAGGTGTGGTCGCACCATAAAGTGTACCGCGCGTCAAGGGCGGCACTAAATTTTAGATCAAAAACGTCTGGTTACAATTTCATCCAGATCCGTCCAGCCGTTCAGGCGTGAAAGAGCAACAAACATCCATACATACATCCTCGCAAACTTTCGCATTTATTATATCAGTTATTTCAAAAATATAACTAAACTAAACGTGGCCTTTCTGTCTTATTGCTCAAGGCTCTGTCTACTCCGTAAGGGATAAAGACGCGATTTATGTTCACGTATGTAAGAATGTTTCCCCCGTGACGGCAGTAACTTCGTCAACGTACGAAACATAATTTTCCACGGATTGACCGTCCGTCAACCGTGTAACGATACGGGGGTCACGGGGACCCGATATTATCGAATCAAAGAGATATTGGTAAAAGGTTAACATGTCACCAAGTTGAAAATAGACAAGTTTGTTTGTACCGATGGTTACTTTAACATCGTACTAACTGAAGCCCGCGACTTCGCTTATCACTATCCCGTGGGAACTATTCCATTTTATGGTATAAAAACTATCCTATGTCCTGCGGGACGGAAACTATCTGTACCACAGTTTCAGGCTTGCAAGTGTAACAGACAGACACATAGACTTACTTTCGCATTTATAATATTGGTAGGGATTAAGAGGAAATCTTCTGCAGCCCAGGCTACAGTCGTCCCTTTCATGCTCTTTCCGACAGGATTAGACTGGAAGGAATGGCAATACTCTATTAAAATATTATTTTATCACAAGTTACGGTGACCGGATAAAAAGTAGATAAGAAAGAAAGAAAGAAGACATTTATTCATTTTGCAAGACACAAATATAAAGAGCATACACACAATTTTACAACAAACATAAAAAAACGCAGACATGTAAATTAGATCATCAGCGTTGTGTGTGTCTCCGCAAAAGTAAGCGTATACCTTGATAAAAAATTACTGATAGGTATGTATGTAATAGTATTAATAGAAAAAAATCCACCACTACACGATATTTTATCTATGGTTCGCGATTGCAGTTCTCTACGTGATAACGTCACCATTACGCAAACGCTTGACTAGTCGAGTAATTTACCAAGAGGCTTGTTATATTCGATTGTCAGCTATTTCAAATTGTAACCGCGAGCTCACTGCGACAAGGTTCCACGGCGGGTTGGTTTGTCTTTCTGTTTCACTAAATAATTCAATGCTCAAGCTAAAATCACACATAAACCCCTATTTATCACTCAACGTGTAAAATCATAATCTCTACAAACAATTTAAATTAATAGCAATATCCCGACCCGCCGCTGCGGCCTGGGCCTCTTCGACCCAACTAGCGGCCCTCATAAATAACAAACCAATCCAACTTGCTACGTACGCACTCACTGAATCTCATTGGTTAGTGAGATAATCATTAATTTAATTGAGTTTAGTTTGCTTAATGTGTGCCTGAAAGTTGGCGTTTGCAATTTGGATAAGAATGCATTTGCTTGCGTGGCGTTTGCTCATTGCATACACCGTAGCCTTTTTGATTCTCGTTAACTTTGAGACAGTATTTATCAAGTCAAATAAAATTACTCTTTAAGGAATGCAACTTGGGATTAAAATCATTGAAACTGCTAATGGGCATTCTGTGCACTTTATTCCGATAATTTCCAAACGACATCATCTTAGCCCTCTAGGTTGGCAACGCATCTGCGATCCCTCCGGGGTTGCGGGTGACTATGGGCAGTGGTGACCCACTTGCTCGTTTGCCTTCCTATTCATATAAAAAAAACGATAGGCAAAACACCTTGAGAGCCTCAAGTATAGTGATACTTCTTCCCTTCTTTAAAACATGCGTCCCCCTATAATTACAGAAACAACGCAGCATTTCACGCTCAAATTATGCACATAAAAACGCAGACGAAAAAATTATAACCCTAAAAACCATTAGTGCACATACTGCAGTGCATTGAAGTGGAGTAAAGTGGGGGTGGCTCGTTTAGGGGGGATCCAGACGGAGGGGGCGTAATCCTGTAATTATCAGCTTAGCCGGAGACACTCGCAGGTGGAAACTGCTCGGCGGACTTTGGGCCAGGTTGACAAATGTGCACGTGCGATAATTGATTTATAAGGGCTTAGACATTAATAGGGTTAAGTTTTGGTTGCTTTGGAAAAAACTTTTTCACACCTCTCATTCAGAAAAGTAAGCTTGGCTCCCTGTCGAGAGGGATCAAAGTGCAACTTTTCTGTTCACGGCTTTTACTAAGTGTTTATTTGCAAATGCAATTTTTTGAAGTTGATAATTGTAAAACCACGCCATTTTCTATGCTGGTAGCTCTTTAATTATATATTTAGAATTCTTTTTAAAGTTTTTTAATGTTCAGTGTAAGAAGTTGTATGAGCCCCTCGGGAGTAAAATTATTTTCATCTTGGGCGTTAACACTTGAATCCCTCATTACGCTCTGGCTTCTACTTTAGAATCCCTCGCTACGCTCAGGATTCTACTGTAGAATCCTTTGCTACATTCTGGATTCAATGTAGCGCCCTCGCCGTAAATACATCATTTTGCTCCCTTGTGACACAAATAACTATACTCTTTCGGTTTACATTTGTTTATCCGGCGTTGTTAGTATTTTTGAAAAGCTACAGTTTTCCTTTGTTTGTTTACTCTGGATGAATTGAAAATGTAGGCAGCGCGTACAAATTGTGGACATTGTGGTACGTCCACTCCCCGGTACTTGAAGCTGCCTACTCTGAGTGACGAAACTCCACTGCATGCTACTGGATTTTTCAGGAGTTCAAGGTTAATTTCTGATCATTTTAATTGACAAACTGAGTAGTGATTAATATCCAGCGCAAACTTGGATATAGAAAGCTAAAATGTTGTAAGCTCTCTTCATTTATAATTTATGAGACAAGAAATAAGGTCGGACTTGGAAAAATCAAAGACATGCTCCTCTCATCTACCTACTCAAAGGTAAACTGGGAGAGATCCCTTATAGGGATAAGTGCGCATTTGTTTTTTTTTTGTGAGTTGTGTCTGTTTCTTTATATTTGTTTTACTTATTTACATAACGAGTTATAATTTGAGTTGAATATTTTTTTTTTTTAATGAACAATAGCGACCCGCCCCGGCTTCGCGCGGGTGCATTCAGTGTTCTATATACATATAAACCGTCCTCTTGAATCACTCTATCTATTAAAAAATCCGTTGCTTAGAAGTTTTAAAGATCTCAGCATACATATTGACAGACAGAGAGCGGAAAGCGACTTTGTTTTACACTATGTAGTGAAGCTACCAAACAGAGTACAATAGTGGCAACAAAACATACTTCTAGAGTTTGAGCCAAACATAGACAAACGGACAGACCTAGTGGTGTTAGTACTAATATTAGATAGTGGCAGTAAGTTAGAGCAATCTTACTAACTTTGTCTGAAGTTAGGCATTGTTGATCGGAACAATAACAACTTAGCTACTAACATTAAGACGAGTAATCAAAACAAGATACGGAACATAATATATATCTACAAGATGGAATGTTCTAGAAACTATCTAAAAACAAAAGCTCTCTTGATAATAGAGTCGCGTGTAGATCCAATTGAGAGAGAAAGAGAGAGAAAATCATCTTACTCGCTAACCCTGCCGCTAAGCAGCAGTGCTTGCACTGCTGTGTTCCGGTGTGGAGAGTAAGACAGCCGGGGAAATTACGGGCACAAGAGGCATTTCATCTAAGTCCTCTAGGTTGGCAACGCATCTGCAATCCCTCCGGGGTTGCGGGTGTCTATGGGCAGAGGTGATCGCTTACCATCAGGTGACCCACTTGCTCGTTTGCCTTCCTATTCACATAAAAAAAAAATATCTATATACATTCGATACACAATAGATATATATAAAGAGATGCAATACATAAGAAAATTACCGATATGGTGTAGAAAAAATCTGTGGTAGACTGGTAACTGGATTGTGGGTTCGAATCCATCCGTTTGCAATGTGAACAGTTTTTTTTTTGTGAATAGGAAGGCAAACGAGCAAGTGAGTCACCTGATGGTAAGCGATCACCACTGCCCATAGACACCCGCAACCCCGGAGGGATTGCAGATGCGTTGCCAACCTAGAGGACTTAGATGAAATGCCTCTTGTGCCCGTAATTTCCCCGGCTGTCTTACTCTCCACACCGGAACACAGCAGCGCAAGCACTGCTACTTAGCGGCAGGATTAGCTACTAAGATGGTGGTAGCGATCCGGACGGACCTTGCACAAGGCCCTACCCCGTAGAATTGTCACTAGTCAGCGACAATTGTCATGTTAAGACTACAAATTCAGAGTTAAACAAGCACACTCATTAATTCTGTCTTGTGTTGCCATTCGTAGTTCTTAACTGGGGATGCTTCGATAAAATAAACAGACAAATTAAGCCGCGTCCATTCGTGCCAGCAGACATCATACCCGCCAGACTTTATGTCCCCCATATGCACACTGTTTACATCGTCTTAATGAAAATAAACAATACCAGCTCTGTTTGTCGTATGCCTTATAATAAAAGCAATCTTGCGGCATAAGCATAAGCATAATGCGACATATGGTAAGTTTGGGCAAGTGTTATACCGAGTAATAAGGTAGTTTTATGTCCAGGGTACTTTTCATGACATAGTCAATTACTAGCAGATGCTCGGCTAGTGTACCACAGTGTCATGTCGTCATGTTTATGAAAGAAAGAAAGAAGACATTTATTCATTTTGCAAGACACACAAATATAAGAGCATGTACACACAATTTTATAGAAAAAAACAACAAAAAAAACCAGACATGAAAATTTGATCATCAGCGTTGTGTGTGTTCGCAAAAGTGAACGGTCGCTGGCTCAGCATTACGCTGAGGTGTTAGACACCTGCAGCACTGATTTTCAGCCAGAACCGTCTGTGACTCAAGAAACGATACACAGTGTAGATGAAATAAATTAATATACTACATAAACCATAAACTTTCAAGTAAGAAGTGAAGTAATAAATAGATAGAACCCGACTTATGTGTAACTAGAAAATACATAAATTTATTAAATAATTTTCAATAAACAAAAAACGAAGTCTAAACAAAATGGAGCGTACATATCACTACACTACGTCACTACGTCACTACAAAGTAATGCTTTAATGTAAAAGTATAAAGAAACGGATGCAATTCACAAAAAAATAAAAACATCATTAATATACGCACAAAGGCGATCTTATCCCTATAAGGGATCTCTACCAGTTAACCTTTTGAGTAGATGAGAGGAGCACTAAACGAGGGACCGACAAAGAGCGAGGTTGAGTTTAGTGAGTGAGTTTTGTACTTGTATATATTTTGTGTTGAGTATGCTTACTGTAAGTTTTTGATAGAAAATACGTCTCGATCACGTTTGCGTTAAACTGTCAAATACTATGAGAACAGTACGCCTAGTGTAAGTTTTCGGTCACAAAATACGTCTCGAACGCGTTCGCGTTAAAATGTCAAATACTATGAGAAATTTTTGTTGCCGTTTCGATCCGCAAGTGGCGCTGTCAGTTATTCCATAGTAATTGAGACGTTTACGTGAACGCTTTCGAGACGTTTTTATACGCGAAAAGTTACACTAGAGGCTCTGGGGCCTTACCATGACGTCTTAATGCGTTTCAGTTTAGGTCCGCTCGCTGTCAGATTCATACTAAAAGTGACAGCTAAAACTTGAACTGAGTCGGACTTAGGACGTCATGGTAGGGCCCCTGTTTGTTGCCGTTTCGTTCCGCTAGCGGCGCTGTCAATTATCCCGTTCCCATTCCCATAGTAATTGAGACGGTTACGTGAACGCGTTCAATACGTTTTTCGTATCGAAAACTTACACTTAGAGGCTCCGTATGCTTAGTGTAAGTTTTCGGTAACAAAATACGTCTCGAATGCGTTTGCGTTAAAATGTCAAATACTATGAGAAAGTTTGTTGCCGTTTCGATCCGCAAGTGGCGCTGCCAATTATTCCATAGTGATTGAGACGTTTACGTGAACGCGTTCGAGACGTTTTTATTAGTGTTGCCCAAATTCAGTCTTGGTCTTGCAGTCTTGGTCTTGTTCTTGCGTTTTTGCAAGACCAAGACCAAGAACAAGACCGCGTATTTTTAGCAAGACCAAGACCAAGACTGACCGTGCAAGACTTGAGCAAGAACAAGACATAGCCTGCAAGACTCTTGCGTCTTGCAGCTAGGACTTAGCGCTATTTCACGGAGTAGTTAGGTGTAACAGTTCGGTGTATAGGTAGGTACGCTTAGGAATTCTATGAGACGCAAAAAACTATATCAAAGAATATGAAAAACTGGACCTATGCGCATTACGACTAATACCATAAACATAGCGAATAAAAAAATATCTATTAAAATCAAACTGAGTGCATGCATAGTTATGTTTTAACCATCGGTACTTTGATAATGCGGCATCAAAGGTTTTGTACTTACTTCTCAAAGAAATTTGCCGCTTTTCGGAAGTACATGGTTATGATACACGCGCCGGCGGCTTCTTTTGAAATCTAAAACAATCGTTGCCGCCGCGCCGAAATCATAACATTTGACACTATTCATGCAAAATAATGCTCTGTTATGGCTATGTTAATTCAAGCTCACAATGTTCCAATTCTAATACGTTTTTCTAAGATTTAAAGTAAACTTTAATAAATAGTAATAGACTAATAGGTAATTGCAAGACTTGCAAGACTCTTGCTGCAAGACCAAGACCAAGACCAAGACTGGGAGCGCAAGACCAAGACCAAGACCAAGACCAGGTGTATTGGCGCAAGACCAAGACCAAGACTGGCTAAGTCTCGTCTTGTTCTTGCATTTGGGCAACACTAGTTTTTATATGCGAAAACTTACACTAGAGGCTCAGTATGCTTAGTGTAAGTTTGCGGTCACAGAACACGTCTCGACCGCGTTTGCGTTAAAATGTCAAACTCTATGGGAACAGCTTGTTGCCGTTTCGATCCGCAAGTGGCGCTGCCAATTTTTCATAGTTATTGAGACGTTTACGTGAACGCGTTCGAGACGTTTTTCGTGTGAAAACTTACACTAGAGGCTCAGATACGAATCAAAAACCGTCGCTAGGTCACCTCGATAAGCTCACAAAGGTCTCCATAAACACACGGCCACAGCTAAAATGGTTCCCGTGTTCCCGAATTGGATAACGCACGGTCCATGGACTTTTACCGGATTTGCCTACTGTGCGATGATAAATTCTATCAATTAATTCAATGGACTTTAAGCCGTAAATTGATTGGACGAGCGTCCAGACTTGGATGTCTGGTCTACCTTTAGCCGGGCGCGGGATGGATTTGCGTAGGTACCTGTGAACAGAAAAAGCGATGTTAAAGTTTGTTTTTTTCAGAGAAATAATCGATTGCATCAGGCGTTAGCGTAGATACATTATTATAATAGCTGTCTGAAAAAAAAATCGTAAGTAGCCTCTGTTTATTCCAGACTATATATATATATATATAATCTATCTAGCTTCCAAATTTCATCCAGGTCTGTTCAGTCGTTCTGGCGTGATAGAATAACAAACATCCATGCAACCATACTCACAAACTTTCGCATATTTTATAATATGTATTAGTAGGGCTAGTAGAACTAACTACAGTGTTCAAGTAACAGAAAACAGTTGAGGTACTTTTGTTTGCGATTGGGAGTCTAGTGTTTATTGTAAGTCAATGCAATATCCTTAATCAATTATCCTCTCATCCACTCAAGAGTTGCGTTTGTTTATTTTTTTTGTGAACAATGAATGTTTACATACACACAATATTCGATTCACAGTAAAATGACAATTGCAAATGCTGCAACAGTTATATTGGTAATTCGACGAAATACAGAACAAAGCCCTATGAAAATCGCTAATAACTGTATTCTCTGAACCAGTAGTGTTAAACGTAAGCCTTCATTTCCACATATTGGGCAAGTTTCGAGTGAAATTTCAGACCACTAACATAAATTCCAGTGTTACAGCGTACACTCAGCACAAATGAACGCTAAACCTTAGCGAGCTGTACCGGCGATGGTGATAACTTGGGAGTGGAGGTGTACAGTAATGTTGTAGCTCTTTATGGCATACATTTAAGCAAATTTGGTAAGAAAATTAAAACAAAACAAGTAAATTTTGGAAATACTGATATTTTTATGGATGCGGAAACGCACTGGCAACGGATTTTGATACGGTTAGGAGGTTTATATGTACCTAGACTAGATAATACATGCATAATATAGTAGAGAAACACTGATTGCACCCGTGCGAAGCCGGGGCGGGTCACTAGCAGTGGCGTGGCGTCAAGTATATCAGAAGGCAAGCCGAAGGGAACTTAACTGGCCTTTTCCTCTAATTCTGCACAATAAATTGCCCAACTGCCTTAAAATAGGCAAGCCGGTGGGAATCGAGTTCTATGGACGCCACGCCACTGGTCGCTAGTAAGGGATATTGTGTACTATGTATTCACTAATGAGTTATAATGTGTCATCTAAGAAGCTATAATATGCATAATAAACTTCATTGTTAGAGCCTATTGTGGTAGTTATAGTAATTATGCTTAACTATCGCATTAATCAAGGGTATTGCATAATAATGCCATTTGCAATGATAAATAGCTTCTTGGTGACTAAAATTAACAAATACTATAGCCGTTGCTATGGTTAAAGTCTATTCTTTTATATCGGGTACTGAAATGACATTACCTGTGTTGCTGTTTTTGAAGTGATAACGTCGATGAACACCGGTTGCACGCACGAAAAAGTGTCACGTTCCGCGTGACGTCAGAGCTGGCGGTTTTCATCAATGTTCCTTTATGACGTTATCATGTAAAACTATCGTCCGTAAACCGATTTTACAGACACTAAAGGTTTTTTGCAATCCAAAAATAGTAATGTGCCACTACTATCAAAAGTTAACGATAAACTATATATACGAGTAGGCTATATCGCGGTAGGTATTCAAGATTTTGTACGGGTTCATTTATCTGTTACGTAGTAACTATTAAGTAGTCCGCAGTAGTGTATAATTGGGGGACCTGGATCAAACGAGATCCAGGATCCCCCAATCATACGTTATATTGATTACTGATCATGAATCAATACATTAATATATGTCAATCGAATTATCTGTTGAGCATATAATTACAGTACAATCCGATAATCAAGTGCTAGTTCAATCAAAAACTACTTCAATTAAATTCTAGTTCTAATACACTCTGAGCCAGAACCGCCACAAACACCCTCGATCACAAATACTAGTCTTGCTTTATTTACGAACTTTGAATAGTGAAATAAAATGCACTGATATTTATAATTAAAATCATTTATTTAATTATGAATAAGGTTGTTACATTCTATGTACCACCGTCTAATACACTTTACATTTGTTAAAGCACATCTTTTTTTTTTATGTTTAATACATCTAAAATACAGATCGCCAACATCACTAAACATTTTATGCAATTCTTCAAAGTCTGGACACCCCATTTCTTCTACATCAATAATATCACAATTAGAACTTATTTCTTTTACCCACTTAACTTTTTCAGAACCTCTCACTAAAATGGTCTTATTTTTTAACAAATACTCCGCATATCCTTTGAAATCTGGATAGTCAATATTTCCTTCACTCCATGTTATGCCATAGTTTTTCCTAGTGCACTGCACCTGTTTTCGTTCTTCATCTGTTAACTTAGAATACGGGTACGGCGATTTTATTAAACTATTTTGCGCATAATTTTCTGCAGCGAAGGCAAATTCCTTTATTATAAAATTATTCTCCTTCACCTTGAAGCCTTGCACGTCGACTATGTAAGTATTTGAATTCATGATACTTTCTTCGCAAACAAGAAGCAGTTCTACACGATAACGGTTGGGATACTACTGATTGAAGCCTAGCGTATTGTTTGTATAAATAAATAAAGCACTAACTAGGCGACCGAGCTTTAGCTTACATTGTAAAACAGCGCTCCTCGTTTTCAATCACACAATGTTAATGCTCAGATTCATTAGCTTTTGCTCTGTCGAACAAAATCGCAGAAATGTTCTTGGACACACCAGATACGGATTGATGTTTTCCAGATTCACAACCTTGAAGCCTTGTACGTCAATTATGTAAGTATTTGAATTCATATTAGTTTCTTCGAAAACAAGAAGCAGTTCTAGACTATGACGGTTGTGATACGACTGTTGAAGTGTAGCGTATTGTTCGTATAATAAACGATAATTATTATGCTCGAATTTCGCAGACGGTAATCAAATCAAATTATATCTTTAGGTTTATTCCTAACTTTAGGAAGAAAGTAAACAAGGATTAAGTATACATGATTTATTTATAAAACATACATTTTTAAAGGTACAAACATTAAAATCAAAATGTTTATTATTATACACAGTGAATAAATAGAACACCATCATATCCTTCACAACACTACTATTTCTATTTATAACATGCTCAGGTTTCTATAACCACTCAGCGTAATGATTTAGAAACTTCCAATTAGATTGGTAGCAAGTCTATATAACATTTATCTATTCTAATTACTCGAGCTGCTACTTGTAATCCCGTGTAAAAGATTCGTGAGCGTTTAGTTTTATAATAACTCTGAGTTATTAGCACACCAGAATAGTGCTCAGCGTTTAATATTTTGACATCATGACGACCATGAAGCTGACATTTATCAATGATAACCTCAACGATATCTCCTTTGTTGATATTCATTTTGATTATATACTTATTATAAAATATATACGTTGACAAATATCAGTATTAAACAAATATATAATATGATTGTTGATTTATTTACTTAAAAATATTATTATCTACACACCACTTATTTAAACAAGATACATTTTTAAAAGCACATGTTTTGGTATGGTAAATACAATTATAAATGTCGGAAGAAATCGAATATTTCTCACTAAGTGTTTTTAAATTAGGACAATTAAAGTCTTCTAAATTGTAAACATTGTCACTTTCTATTATCTTCTTTAACCAGACCACTTTTTCAGTACCTTTTGTATAAATACGTCTATTTTTACAAAAGTTTAATATCAAACTCTTATAGTTGAAGTATGGCACATACCCCTCATTCCATAATATTCCTCTGTTTCTCTCTATCCATGAGGCTTGCAACCGTTCTTTCTTAGTTAAATTATAAAAAGGATAAGGTGGTTTAATCAACAACACAATGACACCTTTTTTGCAAATAATTGCTATTTCTTTAGGTATAAATGTATTGTTTTCGTTTTTAAAACCTTGAACATCCATAATCACATTCATGATAATTTTCGCACTATATTACTCAAGGGTTTATACTCGATTAGACGATCATTTATGATTAGACAGTACGCTGTTGTATTGTCAGGTATATCTTCTGAAGACTCGATTTCTAAACGGACATCAACCGGTCCTGTTTTCAACGAATCATTTTGTCGTGAACAATCAATAACGAACAGTGGGGCTTTTTTCCCGAATGTATTTAAATCAAGCAGGGGATCGATTCCGGTGTTGTAATACGACTGACGAAAGTTAACATACATTTCGTATAATATACTATACTTATCTTCATTAAATTTTAAATTAAGTGAATCATAAGGAAAGTACTGTGAATTTAAAAACAACTTGACATTTGTTATGTTACAATGATCAAATTCTGATGAACTCTTCGTTCGATTCAGTTTTCTATCAGTTTGAACACCGAATATAACATATCTCGGTTTTTCTAACTGAGAAGCAGTTTTGACAGACCACGAGTGTTTTGTTGCTTTAGGTAAAAGCGGATATTCATATAAATCCCAATTTCGGAAAGCTAGTTGTATTGCTCGATCTTTTTCCAAGTGCTTAAGCAGCAATAATCTATTGCGATCCGAAACTTTAACATGAGGGATACGCCACTGAACCTTATGTATGTCTATTTCTATAGTATCATTTGTATCAGTTATAACACTATTCAAAACGGAATTGTTTCTATGAAGTATAAGTTCATGTCTACAATTGGCAACAATTTTGTTATAATCTTCTGCAAACCCTAACACTTTATTAAGCGGTATAATAACAGAAAAATTATCCCCTTTTTTCGCACTTCCGTTTAAATTCCACCCCCACAATGCTGAACTTTTACTTTCGCCTACGTTCATTGAGATAAGAGATTTAATCGTAGTTGTGATTCCAGCATTTTTAACATGATCTATTTCTACCCCATTTAATTCGTATCTTATATCTTGAAATAAAAACAATATAGGATTATTTATAAACTTAAACTCTTTCTTCTTCTTTTTTCCTGCTGTATCTAGTTCAAATACACTCGCATGTCCTTCGATGTAAATGGAGCTTGCAGATGGTAATACATAAACATCTTGCTGATGAATAGGTATTCTGATTTCATCGTTTTCTTTAAAGCTGTGATTGTATGGATTGTAGCTGTGAATCTCGTAGCTTTCAATAGAATTATCTTGCTGCGGTAGTTCAGTTATTTGCAGCATATTATATTTATTTTTATTTTATTTTTAAGCCGAGAGAATGAAGAAAGATTTTATTACTTTTAGTAATTTTATTTGTCGTACTTAATCGTGTTCTTCCTTTGAACACTGGAAGATTAATAGTACATTTTTGTTCTTTGATGTTGTTTTTATTGAAAACATACATATTTAATTGTATACTTATAATAAATTGAAGCGGTTATTTGTACTAAACTCGGCAGACTGTTATGTACTCAACGCCCAATTCTGAATACTGTTCGCGAAGGAATGTCCTAATCCGGTTTAGCATTTTATTTTATTATCATTTAACAACCGTAACTATATGTTTAATCCGTTTCGTTATTTATTTATTTAGTCTCGATTTACTTTTCCAAAATGATTTTAGAAATTTCAAACATAAATGTCCACAGTTGTATAAATGATTGCCTTGTAAATTGACATAATTATACCGAATATTTGTTCCGACATATGCTAAGAATTCTTTTGGCGGTTTTAAGTTACCGTAACTGTCAAAATATTCAATATAGTCTTTAATTTTTCCATAGGCTACCCAGTGAGTACCAACATTTTTAGATGAATCTAAATTAATCACACCGCATTCCATCAGCCACGGCTTTTCTGGTAATTCATCTCGCATAAATACGCCTCGAAAATGGGGTATATTTTTCGCATGCTTTATTATATCGATATTAGTTAGCGCTCGATCAGGTAGCCCAGTATCTAGTTTTTTTTGTTTGAAACGTAAATTCCTAACCCGTGTTTGTACGGTTTAAGATGTAATCCTTTACCAATACACATAGCCTCCATTTTCATGTTATGTCTTTTTAACTCTGCAAGATGTTTTTGTGCCGATTTATAATGATTGATAGCTTTGGTGATTCCCGCAACACCTCCAGCCAAGCTCCCCGTAGCAGATAAGCCGGCAAGAATAGGAATTAATGGTAAAAATCCACCAGTTTTAGGTACAGGTATCACTCTCGGGGATTGCACGGTTATGTCAGAAGCAAATTCTCGAGCAGCCGCGTATGCTAACTCCGTTAGCAATTTCTTGCACTTTGGTTTCAAATTTCGAATATGTTTTTTAGTGTGCGATACAATATTACTAAAGGTTTTTTTCAGACCAGCTCCCGTTTTCTGGGAGGGTGCTAATAATGTTTTTTCCTTATGATGCGCTTCTTTTTTAGTATTACTTCGTGTGTGTTTCATTTTAATAATAGTAATATTGGTATGATTAAAATGCTTTATTTAAAGTTGACTTTCTTGCATAAAGATCCAAGTGCAAATGAGCGTATTAAGTATGAATAGCTTATTTAATGTACTAAAATCACTACAAACGATTGTTTTTATCAATCCAACTGTTCTCACTTGATGGAAGACCCAGCCACTTAACATATACTTTGTTTCCTTTGCTTTTTACAACTTTTTCAACAAGATATACATCAGGGTGAGCAGTTTTCTGAATTTCTTGTCTGTAGAATGCTCCTAAAATAGGCCTAGACTTTGCGTCTTCTAATAAATATGTGAGTGGGTTAGTTTGTTGGACTTTTCTTATCTTAAATATTTCGGTTGACCAATTAGGTGTAAATCCTTTTTCAAAACATCCTTTGTATTTACTGATTCTTACAAAATCTCCAACTTGAAAAACATGACGATTCGGTCTTTTTTCGGATAGCGAATTGTTAATGTATCTTTGTAAGACAATTTCTTTATTATTATGATTAATTTCAGCCGGCGTTTTTCCTATGGTTCTATGAAAGGTATGATTGTATTCGTAAACTTTCTTGTCAAGAGTCCCATCGATCCATTTATAATTTCCTTTCAAACTAAATTCTTTGTAAAGCTTAGTTTTGAGAGTTCTTATAAGTCTTTCTACGATTGATGCTTTTTTTGTAGAATAAGAAGAGTAATGATTTATGTGATACTTTTCAATAACTTTTTTGAATTTATTATTATAAAATTCTGTACCCATATCAGTTTGTAAATTTTTTGGGTGACGACCATTTTCCAACAATGTTTGAAACTCTTTAGATACGATTTCTTTAGTCTTTTGTTTAATCGGGAATGCCCAAGCATATTTTGAGAAACCGTCTATAATTACTAGTATGTATTTATAACCAGCATTTAATTTGGATAAAGCTTGCATATCTATCAAATCCGCTTGCCAAAGGTCATCTATATCTCTTAATATTACGCTTCTCCGAGGGAAGTTTACTCGTACGTTTTTATGAATTTCATTAACAACGTCGGCTTTGCTCATAATGCTTGTTTAATTTTCCCTCAAGCTCCTTTAATGCAATATCTTTTTCAATATTTTTTACACGGTCTGTTAAAATCATAACCAGCTTTTCAATATGCGCAAGTTTTTCAGAATTATTCTTATTAAATTTATCAACGATCTCTTTATTAACAACGTCGGATACTTCACGTTTATCTATAGATGATATTTTAATTACTTCCAGTTTATAACTATCAACATTAAAATTTCCTTTTTTCTCTTCATTCATGTCTAATGCTTATTAGATTACTAGACGAAATGACTACACGAAAACAGAATTTATTCTTTTATTATACCCGCTTCCTTTAACTCTTCAATAATTGATATAATTTCATTGTCATGATTGCTGTTACCAGCACTTTTAGATGCAATTAAAAGTTTCAGTCTTTCAATAAGTTCGTTAGGATCATCCCAATAAATATAATCCGTATTACTTTTATATCGTTTTAATTCAGGCAAACCTTGACCGATTTTCAATTGCGGCAACTGTTGAGTGAACTCATTATTTTCGTCAGTTACTTGTGAAAATAGAGGCTTGATTATTGTACAGTATTTTAATCCTTTGTCACCTTTTAATTGTCCGGCCGGGTCAAAGTCCCGTTTGTGCGCGTTTGTGTTACTTAAAATTTCTTTGTATTTTGTTTTATCTTCTTCAGTTACAAGCTTAAGATTAGGTCTGTTTCGCAATAAAAGTTCTTTTAAACCACCGGTCAATTCATAATTCTTATTTTTGACAGTAATCATGTATTTTTTTCCCAAAGTATTATCAGTGTTATTTTTAAAAGATAAACTAACAACAGTGTTTCCCATCATCAGGTTCTTATCTTTAACATAAATACCAAACGGAACATTGACTTGCTCATACATATCCATCATGTCTTCTTTTTTCAAAGATAAAAGTGTATCGTGACTGTTACTTTGATTTGTTGTATTTTTATCATTATCATTAGAACATCCATAATATTCTGAATGGTGATTAGAATCAGCATTAATTATGTCTTTAAAATTATTATAGTCTAAAGAAGAGTTTAAATCGATCTGCGTGTTATTTTTACCATTTCTTGGTGTTATGTTAAAAGCAGAGTGAGGTGTTTGATTTATCTTGACAACTGTTTCTAAAGAATCAGTAATAGGTTTAAATACTTTTTTGTATTTCAGATCAGCTTCATAATCTTCATTTTTAATCTTCTTTATTTTGTTTTTTATATTGTTAACTGATTTAATGAGTTGTGCTTTTAAATCGGTATCCATTTTACTTTCCAACTTATTAATATGACTACCGTTTCTTAAAACCCCTTGTTTTCAAGTGAGATTTTTAAACTAGAAATCGGAATATATAACTAAGTTAGAAGCGGACAAACGTGTCAAATCCTTGTCTATATCGTCCGTTATTTATCGCACAATCTTTATTTATAACTAAGAAACTGAATCGATCTTGCCATATAACAGAACAAAGTTGCTTAAATTGTATCCAATCTAAATCTGTATTTACATGTTCATTGTATATATGTTTTAAATTGGTATCATCTTGTTTGAAGATAATTAAAACATTAACATTATCTCTGATCAGTTGTTTAGGTATTTTCGAATAAGTTTGCGATAAGTAAAAACAATCTATCTGCCTATGTCTTCCCATAGTAAAATAATTTCTAATATTAATTTGATTTTCACATGCGACATCATCGAAAATCATAATGGAATTTGTCAAAGCATCGTTGGGGTGAAGAACTTCTTTGTGATCATTAAATACAAATAGCTCCGCTCCTGGAACACTTTCCATAACTTGTCTTAAAAAGAGGTACTTTGGTTGAAAAGCGGTCTTCGAGTATAAATAAATATGTTTAAATTTCAAACCATTTTCGTGTAACAATAAATTTAACATAACATTAGTTTTACCACAATTTGAAGGACCGCATATTATGCAGCGAATGGTATTAGGTAACAACGAACTATGTTTTAATTTTTGTGTGTCATTTTTTACTTTGAAAGTATTTACTTCCAAAGTTTGACTCTGTTTATCAAAGATCATGATGAAATGCGGGGAATCTCGGATTTTATTGCTTATATAATCTTGGGTCTAGTCTAGATCGTTGCTTAAAATGACGATCAAAAGAAAGAGATACATTTAATAATTTATTTGATTTGATTTGGTTGCATATATAAAAACTTTTTCATTCATGCTGAAATATATTTATTCCTTTTTTAAGCTCAATATAAACAAAGCATAATTATACTTCTAAACACACATCACACGAATACAATTTTACGATTTCTTAAAAAGAAAAACCAATACATAGCTCTAAATTACATTTAAAAATATAATAACCTTTTATATAAGACTGTTTTTTTTATTAATATCATATCTTCAATATGATAATATAATTAACTACTTATATACTTAAAGAAATCTTTTCAAATACGTACAAGGTATTTCGTATATCTATTAAAAAATTGTATTACAGTGACCCCAGGGGAGCGTTTCTATGTTACCAGCTAATATTTGCCTCTTGTCATCATTACTGTTTAAAACTACTTTGTTTACTTCCTGTGAATATAAAACATGTTTAATGGATTTAATCAGATTCATTTTTCGTCTAAAATTTTTTTTGGTGTGTAGCGCTGTTTTATAATCGGAAAGTTGTAATCGATTCGTTATAGGTTTCGAAACACCTTTAGCTTTGTTTAATGAAGTTTTAACTGTCTTTAAACAGTAGAGTTTAGCTCTTAAGCCTACAAATTCAGTAATTACGTCACCACCCATTTCATCTTTAAATAATCCCGGTACTTTAGCGTTAATTTGAGGTATGCCGTACGGGTTATCCTCATCATAATTACTTGTATCAAATTTCGTAATATCATTATGTAGGTCTTGGTAAAAGTCTGGTGTTACAATATTATACAGAAGACTATCAGTATCCGTGTAACAAAGTGCAGCCTTTGAATTATATTTTTTTTTTATAACATCATAGTGAAATCGATACAAATGCTGTTTAGCGAATTCTAGTACTGTAAATCCGATATATATTGGTCTGTCTAGTAAAATTTTTTCAGGAGCTAAATGGATAGCTACAAAATTTTCTGAAAATATGCATACGTTTTTTACATTTGGTTTTAGTAAGATTTTTTCTGCTCCTATATATTTATTTGTTTTATTGCTACAATCCTTCCATTTTGTGACTAATTTAACTTCTATTCGCTTTCGTTTATTTTCAATCGTCTTACCGAATACCGCATTATTTAGAAGTTTGAAAAAGTCTTTTTCGAACGCTGTAGTAGCACTTTGTCTTAAACGAGTATTTAAATCAATGTACTTTTGTAAAAAGTTATCTTGTCTGAAGCGTAAGACTCTGTGAACATTCCTTAATATTAAACCATTTTTCAAACATTCTTTCAAGTGAACATAATGTATGACGTAATTGTATTTATCATATAAATTAGCAACTAATTTTTTTGATTTACCGCCTGGCGGAATGAATTTTTCTGGGGCGAAAGGTAACTCACTGTGATAATCATGTAAATGTTCGGGATAAGTCAGGTCTACTTCTAAAATATATCCAAATTCTCCATCATTTGGCACTGTCATTACGTTAAAATATTTAACTTCATCTTCAGTTAAAAATTCAAAATCTGAAATAGGCATTTTTTTCCTCATCGCATAACCGTATAGATTGTTACAATCGAGATATATTAAATATGATGATGGTTTTGAATCATTAAATTCTGGAATATATTTATTATTCGCCTTTACATGTCGAAGAGAACATTGAGCTAATCCCCCTCGTATCCCGTTCTCAAGCATCTGATACATATTTAAATCATCTAATAGTTGTAATTGAACACCTGTACACAAAAGCATAGCATCCCAACTTAAACTAGGTGCAGACACATAATAAGCCGGATCAAGATTATAATGTCGTAAACTTGTACTTCTGAAATGTTCAAATATATCACACAATAATAGAACGTCGCATTTCAAGTATAAGTCGGTATATTCTCCTAATGAACTTATATTAAAGGTAGACCATACGAGTTGCGCATGTGTATACTCAGCATCAGTGATATGCTCATCTTTTAAAGAATTGAAAAAATGTTCTTTATATGGTAGTTTATCCTCTTCGTATTTAGACCAAGAATTAATATAATCATAGGGATAAATACCTTTACGTCTCAGCAAATTAATTTTATTATAGCTTTGAAATTCTTTTGATAAGTTGTGGAAATCCTTTTCATTCAAATTTTTTGTTAATTCATTTAAGCCTGAACTAAGAAATTGAAAAGAATCTATAAACTTAATATTGATTGGTTGCGACTGGTTTGTTGATTCTATAATTTTTGTAATAGACGTATATTTCTCTTTGGATTGAGGAATAATTTTCACAGAACCAGGATATTTTGCCAGTTCTTTAATAAACAAATGACAGTCATAACCAGCTAGGTTATGAAAAACAACTGGTATAAATGGACATATTCTGTATCTTAAATTGCAAAGTGAATGAGCTGCACCTCTATACTCTGAAGTAATATGATCATGATCATGAACTTTATCACCGAACAAAAATTGTTTGCATATGTGACATTTATCAGCATTTGTATGGCTAGCTACTTGTTCGGTAGTTAAAGGTTTCATTACATTATTTTGAGACAATATTGAATTAATGTTCTGTATATCATCGATTAACCACTTTATAAAAATCTCGACGCAATCTTCACCTCTATAGGTAACATATTTGTTTAAACGAGGATCATGCGAACAACAAATATAATACCCAAAACATGATGGAAGATGCTGTTTAACGGTTTGAGTGTTTTGTGTACTCGCATCTTCACAATTTATTAACATACTCTCAAAGTCAGCGTAAATTATATAATTAATTTTTTGTTGTCGTTCAAAGTTTTTAAATTGAATCGCTGCATTTTTTTCAGGTAAAACAGTAAGAATGTGAGAACAATGATGTGAATTATATTTTTTTTCAGTGGTGAAAAATTGAAGGCAAGAATCGCAAAAATACATATTACCCTTGTGGTGAGTTATTTGACGACGAACTAGACGCACTAGATCTTTGATTAAGCAGTAATGACCTGCACCGTTTTGTTCAATATATAACAAATTGATATGATTTATTTTCTTGGATTTCGTGCGGTACAACGGTCCTGTTACAATACCCTTGTCTAGCCCATAGATATTAATGCTTATATCACTATTACTTTTCTCAAACAACCTTACATCATTAGCAGACGGAGGGAATGACATTCCTTTTATATTTAAAACGGTTGAATAGTGCGGATAAGACTTAACTCGACACGCATTATTCTTTGAAGGAAATAGAGCTGCCATAATGCTCCATAAAAAACAATGACTATCGCTGTTCTGAATGTTTATACAGGTTTTAGTATTCTTGATATTAACTGGTAACGGTATGTAAGTACCACCTCTCATTGGGTTATATTTATTTATATTGATTTCTAAGTGACTAATTGTAGAATAAGACCACCCGGACTCACGATGTTCGAATTCGATTAGTTTATTTTTTAAGTTCTCGATCATAGTCATATATAATTCATTAAAATTTGTGTTTTTAAATACAATACTATATTTTGTGTTAAAAGACTTAAGCTGTTGGTTACATGAATTCGGTAATGTAAAATGAACAAACAGCTCGCTGTTCATTTTAACACAATCATGTTTCAATAATGCGGATTTCATAAGGTATAAAATATCACTTCGAATCCCGCATAGGAAAGTCTCAGGTGTAAGGCATTCGACATCCTGTGAGGGGTTTAAGCGATATGTAGCAATTCTGTTTCTAAATGCTGTGCTAATTATTTCAATGTGTTTAAAATCGGTTTTCGATAAACAATTTGATTTATGCAAATTTGTTCTTAAATGAAATCTGTATTTATTTATAGGCATCTCGATCTGACAATGATCACATCGCATAAATACATTGGTGGATGACTCGGGGTAAGTAGACGGAGCTGTAAACAAAAATATGATTTTATTGATAGTATTTATTCATAGATTTATCTAATACATAGGTTAATAATAAAGGTATGAATTGGTAAGCGCTCTCTATAATGCACTAATCATGAATAACATACTAATTTCGTAATCATTAAATACAAAAAGAATAAAAATAAAACATTAATAGTAGTTGCTAACAAATGTCGGAGTACAAGTTCTATATTCCTTACGAGTCGATGTAATAAAGTTTGATAAGTGCTGCCAAGCTGTAGTATTATCATCCGTCTGAGTTTTTATGCTGACTATGGCTTGCCGCCATCTATTAACAGGTAACACGTTTTTAATCTCGTCGCACTTGTAAACTTTTAGTTCAATAAAGTGTGAACCTGTTTTTGAATGATTGTCCTGTCGTGAAAACCCATTGGCTAGTCTTCGCGTGATACAAGACTGTAATTTACCAGGTGCAGGGGTGATACTCGAGGACTGCTTCTCATCCTCGCTACCGCTTCCAAAAAGCTCCGCAGCAGTTGCGTGGTGTGGTTTCGCAGGTACAGGATTAATTTTGATCTTCTTTTTTGAAGCACTTGAAGATGATTGCGGTGACTTTGCGTGCTTTTTCTTTTTTTCACTCGATTCAGCCGGTCTCGCAGCTTCATCTTCAGAGCTTGACGAAGAAACTACAGCTTTAGATGAATGTTTCAATCTGAAAAAATAAAAACGATCGTTAAATTAAATCGAGCTAATAAAATTTTTGCAGAGACTTGACTACATTAGAGGATATTCAATGAAAGTAATTAAAATATTGATTGGGTCTGATTAAACTTAAACAACATCATTCAATAACACAGAATAATCTTTAGTATCGAGTCGAATCAAAAGATAAATTGAATACTTACGTTTTGCTATGCTTCCTCTTTCTTATCTCACTCGATTCGGCCTGCATCGCTGACTCGTCTTCCGACGGAAATAGTGTTTCAGCATTGTTAGAGCTATAAATCTTCGACCTGAAATAAATATTAAAACATTTTAACTACAGTATTTAAGTTATCTATAATATTTGACCCTACTTTTCGTTTTATAGTAAGTATTTAAATAAGATAGAGGTATATTTAAAAAGTATCGTCATTCGTCTTGTTTCATACAATTTACTAGCGCAGCCCTCCCCGAAATTATAAAATTTTGCACTACTATAAGAATGACGCATAATAACATAGCATCATTAAACTATTATTCTTTACCGCTATTCGAATGACTCATAATTTTATTGATGATATTAAGTTAAATTACTCTATTCAATAAACAGCATCATTTATATTGAAGCCAGAATTAGTTAGCATAACTCTATCAAATTCCAATATTTACACTACTATTCGAATGACGAATAATTTTATTGATAATATTAATGACTCCAATGTATAAAAACATCAACATTTAAATTATTAGACAGCATAATTGAAGCTAGAAAAGTAATTAACTTTTCTAGGTATCTATTCGAATAGATAAATAATAAATAAATATCCATCAGTCCAGAAATCCGCAACCTCGCTTTATAGTCGGTGTTATGTTACAAACGACTCGACTATTCAATCGTAATGATGGTTGCATAATTTAATAAATACATTTAGTTAATAAGATAGACACTTACATTTTTTTTGATGATGATCCTTCAGCTTAGGAGATGAGGTGATGGCTGGTTCTTTACTTTGCAGAGGAGATGAATGATGCACTAGATTCGGTATCAACCGCTTAAGTACTCTCTAATCCACGTGAATATCTTCCTTATACGGAAAGTATCCGCGTGACTTTAAAATAGGTCTCATCATGTATCAGCAGTAACCCTTTTAAGCGGTGTAATCTTAAACTTCTGCGTTAACGCTTAGTCTTAAATGGGAAGCAATGATTTTGTATAGTTTAATACTGTGGTTTTGCTTGGCCGATACGGATTTACTAACTGATTCACTAACTTCACAATTGGTTTTAGTTTATATAACCTATTGTGCGAAATAAAATAAAAAAACGTTTGTTAGTTTTCATATACGAGATCAACAAACAGACATACTTACCTCCAAATTCAGTGTATGTGGATGCAAATGTCGACATTGCAAATCATTGAGACTCATTTAGCATAGACATCTTTCATATATGGTTAGGTCTCATATTAACGATAAAACGATTTTACTATGCGATATTAAACCTTATGGTTTCTTTTTTATACTTAAAAAATAATATAAATAACAAGAAATTAGAACATTTTAACGATTAGTATTTTTGCAATACACTGGTGAGCAGTTCAGTAATGTCGGTGAGTGTGTACCTATTTTATTATACTTGTTATTATTTAATAATAATCAATATCCATACCGACGACTGGATAGCTGAGTGGTTAGAGAATCAGGCGACAAAGCTTGAGACAGATATTATGTATGAAAAATATGAAAGTTTGTTCTTGAGCTTCGAGTGTTTAATATATAAGTAAAGTGTTTAGTATTTAAGTATATATCTATCTATATAAGTATGTTTATTCGTTGGCCAGCACCTATAACGTAAGCTTACCTTACTTTAGACTCAGGTTAATCGACATCAATTGTCTCTGATATTTATTTATATAGTAATCCAATGCAAGCTTTATTGTAATACTCGATTTATAAATTTTAATGTCGTTTAGTCATGATAAGAATTCTTTTGTTAATTATCGATAAATTACGATTAATTGTTATCAAACACCAATGTTACTGACAATTATTTGATTCAAAAATTTTGAATGTCTTTTCTTTACAGGATACAGAAGATCTCTTTAATTTTGTACCAGCGGATCAGCGTGCTACGCATGGAGCAGAACAAAGATCTACCACTCATGATGGCGCTTCTCGCAAGAGAACCAGAACCGAACTACCATATTCTTCATACATAAAAAGAACTGTAAAACGTGCGACAAAAATAATTAAAATAGAAATTTATGACGCCGAGAACGCACCGAAATCTGAACATTCAATGTGTACTTGTGAAGCAGAAATCTGCGCCCAATATGTTGTGAAGGGTATATTATTTGATGACGTATATAGCGCAACTAAAGATATCATAAGTAAAATTCAGGATGATATGGATTTGAGAATAACTAAAATGTGTTAGTTAAGTATAATAATGTACTACTATATTGTCTACTTATTAAAAATAAAGGAGTTAATGTAATATGATATGTTTTATTTATAATAATTCAGATACTTAACTATAGCGTTAATAATCTTATATAATTACGAGTCTGAACGCTGAATAAATAAATTTAGACTTCAATTTAGAATTACGTAATTAAATTACTATTCAAGAATCAAATAAAATAAATAAGTTTCTGCGTAAGACACGTAATATAACATAGTCAGCATAGTAACTGGTGAGCGAGGTAGGTCTGTTGCACAGTGGTGTGCAGCGGATTCTGCTCTAGGGTAGGCTGGATACTTTTCTGATTGAGCTTTCAATCCAAATTGAATACCTAGTAGAATGGACAACGGTTTCTCATGAAATATGCATCACTGATGTTACACAATAATGATAACATATTACCTATTTAATATCTTACCCGTTTCGTACGTCAAAATCAGATTATTGAATTATATTAAGCAATTTATAGTGAAACATATCGAAACCTCACATTAAGTATTCTCTTCTTACAATAAATTTATAAACAAAGAATTATTGATTAAATAAAAAAATAACAAAATTGAATCCCTGTTTCATATTATAGCATCGCTAGTGAAAGATGACAGCTTAAAAACTCGGTCTCACCTGAGCCGTTGTTTATACTACGTCTCAATGATTCGTCAAACAACACGCCATTATCACGAATGCACTAGCTTGCATTTTCTCTATTGCTAACAAAGAATTTAATATCGTAAGTATTTGAATGATAATATGATTGTATAAAAATGGTGACTTAATATATATGTTTGCTCCATAACCAACGATATCAGAGTGTACCTATTAGAAATAGAATTTAATTGAAGTAGTTTTTGATTGAACTAGTATTTGATTATCGGATTGTACTGTATTTATATGCTCAACAGATAATTCGATTGACATATATTAATGTATTGATTCATGATCAGTAATCAATATAACGTATGATTGGGGGATCCTGGATCTCGTTTGATCCAGGTCCCCCAATTATACACTACTGTCCGCCTATTGTATACTTTTTTCTTTGTTTCTGTATTTCTTTGTACTGATCTGTGGTGTTCAATCAAGAGTATTTGTATTGTATTGTATTGTAATCTGTGGTTTAGAGTGCGATAGATATATATACTGTTAGTAAATTAGATTACTAGTTTAAGTTATTACTTCTGTCGAGCGTCTCGAGACACACACGTTTTTTTATATATATGTCGAATAATGAACATTGGTTATTAATACAGGAGCTTCTTTGTGAATCCATCCAGATTGGCAATAGTACACGTGAAACGCCAGTGTTACCATATGCGGCGCGCTAGACAGGGTCTGAGGTTGTTGCGCGGGAAAACGATTGTCATTTGTTAGTATAAAAAGAAATGGACGCGCAGACAGTGACCTCGGGAACTGTCCCGCGTTTCTTAATTGAAAACTAGGCTTTTCTTTTCGTTACTGTGGATTATTGTGATATCGACGTTACCTAAGTTGCAGTGGAAGTTTTTAATAATGTTTCGGTGTTGAGTTTGCTACAATAGTAGACTTCCGACAATTTTCCAAAACAGTTTCATTCATGTCCGAATTCCCTTTTTGCCCACGTTAAACACACGATTTAGTCGCGGGTTTCAACCCTTTACATTGCTCTCTTCGATATATAAATCATTATCAGCACACAAAATTTATCTTCACTTTCAATTTGATTTAACAGTCCTAGTTTGTACAATGTTCTGAAAGAAGTCTATTTCATACAAGATTCATCTGCACTGTAATATGGAATGAATTACGAAGCCGCTACGTAAGCTTCATACACACATACAAAAGCCGAGTCACCCCGTCTCTGTAATTATATAAAAACGTGAGATAACTACATAAAACTCTTTCATGTATGTACTGTCTGCAACGGAAGCGACAAAGGCAGGGAAATTAAAAATATAGATCTACTAACTGTTGAGTTGACAGTCTACGTAGAATTAGCTTATCGCTATCCCGCTCTATAGGTCCTTTTCTTTCTTCTCGAGACTGAAAGTATCTCTATACCAAATTTTAACTATATTCTTTCAGCGGTTTAGGTGTAAAGGGGTAACAGATATAATAGACACTATCGCATTTGTTATACTATTTTGAATTGATTGAAAGTTTTTTGAAGTGATAACTTCTTAGCGGCGTTGAGAGCTTTTTGAGATTGGTAAAAAAATGTTAAACTCGCGTCAGGCGTAAGACGGAGGGAGAGATTAAGTACCAGGATATCAGTATTCTCTAAGAGCTTATTTTGAAATACGAATGAAGCTAGAGTCGCGTTCGATTTTTGAAGTGTATTGATTTCGTCGCTTTAACGTAAGTGTGTTTTGCCTGGTGGTATAAGGTGTGGAATAACAGTGTGTTTTCTCTCTTTTTTAGGAAATACCGTACCACCTGATGGTATGTAGGACCACCCATGGACCTCCTTAACACCAAAGCATTGCAGATACGTTGCCAGCCTAGAGGGCTAAGAAAGAATGCCTCATGAACCGACAATTTCACCGGCTGTCTGTGCGGCTGGAACAAAACAGCGTAAGTACTGATGCTTGGCGGCATGATTAGCAAGATAGGACAGACGGACCTTTACTTGCAATTTGAACATACAGCGCACTATAGCGCACGGTCACGCTACGCACGTTCATTCGCTACGTATCAAAATGTAGGCGGTCGTTTCCACAGCAGTGCACACACACGCTACGCACGAAATGACCAATGGACCCACGTGGGTGACGTGTACAGCGTGTCCGTGCACAGCATGCGCAGCAGTGGAGCGTCGCCTTTATACTACCGAATACCCGATTACAACCATGTCTCGCCTTATTAGAGATGAAATTTCCATTGTATTTAAAAACACAAAATCTATTTAAATCCAAAAACTTATTAATTGCTAATGGTGAGATGCAATCTTAAACAGTCTGTAGTCACCGCTAAAAAACTTCATCCATCCATACCATACGACATACATTATCATTTTTGAGATAACTAATTAAATACCGACCATACTTTATGCTATACGAGTTCGCGGCTATTCCATATTGATGCAGTCTTAAAGTTTCATTATTAATTATAAATTGTGGGTTCCTTCGCTAAATGAACCTTACGAAATTAGTTACTGTGAAATCTTAATCGAACCGAAATGGCTTGACCAGCCTTGTCTAGCGCTCCATCTCTTTCTATCCTAATTCTATACCGTTTGATAAAAAGGAATAATCAATGCGATTGTAATGAGTGCGTAAGAGAAAACAGTTTTGGAAGGCAATCTGTAACTCAAATCCATCCCTTTCTAACTAAGACAGGATGAAAGAAACGCAAATGCCGTTCGTGCGAGGCCTTAGAGGTTCCAAATCTTAATATATAAGGAACCCGCTGTGAACCAAAATTAAACCTTTTTTGCCAACCGTACAACCCAAGGAGCCTTTACATCAAGATGATGCATTGCGTCTCGGAGACTTTCATACATTATTAATTACAAGGAGTGACAAGGACCGAGGATTATACAAAGAGCGAGACAGGGACGAACGTATGGGGTAAGGCCAAGTTTCTCCAAAGTTTTGATATAAATTAAAGCATGTTTTATAGCGTGTATAAGTTTTTGTATTTTGATTAAGGAATTGTTAAGTGATTTTTAAGTTCTGGAAAGTTGTTGTTGAGCTGCAGAGGCTTTTCGACTATTGCTTGGAAAAGATGTACTATAGTGTCGGTGAACATTTTGAAGCTGGACGTTTGCAACATCATAATTTACACTTTTACATTTTGTCTTAATTTTAGTTTTTCTTATTGCATTTCCTAACACGTGACATTGTTATAATTACTGTTTGTGCGACATTCCAATCTGATACATAATTCAACTTTAAGCACTTAGTTTGTAAGGTAAAATATTGTATGCTGGCCCCTGGCAGATTGTGACGTACCTACTAAATTTAATAATAAGAACCTATGTATACTAACTCACAATCGATCAATAAAATATTTGAAATTTGAAACGTGTTGGCAGAACAAAGCTACTCCTTCGTATCAAACTGTCCGTCTCACACTCAAATTAATGGCTATTAGAGTGCTGAAATAGCACGAAATGAACTTAGAAACTACTAAAGTGATGTAACGTAGAACTCTATCGCAATGAGGAGACGTATCACTCGAGCTTGAGTGATAGCGGCCCGTCAATTGTGACAGGGTTCTATGGTGTTCGCTACGGCAGTAGGTAACAAAAATAAGATGACCGAGTGTTACAATAGAAGTTTTAGGATTTCCTCGAATTATTAGTAAGTGTGTCGAACATTATAAAAGAGAGGTGAAGAGGTAATGGCAAAATAGATGTGTTTTAACATTCCAATGATTGACAGGACATCAGAAATAAAAAAAAAAAAAAATAATGCATTTTTATACTGTTAGCCTGATTTCTGAACGTTGTCTTGTAGAGTCATGATTATAGATTGACTAGCTGTTGCCCGCGACTTCGTCTGCAAAGAATTCGTTTATCGCTATCCCGCGGGAACTACGCAATTTTCCGGGATAAAAAGTAGCTTATGTGTTATTCCAAATCATAAACTATGTCTGTTCCAAATTTTATCCAGATCCGTTAAGCCGTACTGGCGTGAAAGAGTAACAAACATCCATACATCCATACATCCATACTTACAAACTTTCGCCTTTATAATAGTAGTAGGATTGTATGATAACAACTAGAGATGGGCCGACTACTTGCCGACTAATCGGGGAAACCGACTATTCGGCACTATTCGTAGTCGGCGAATAGTCGGCGACTATTCGGCAAAAAATGACGACTAGTCTGTTATTATTTATTTAAAAAAAATGCCGCATAAATAAAACCTCGGTGACTAAATCAAATGTCTTCTAAAGCAATGATTGTAAGTAAGGTAAAAAATTACTTAGAAAATTTTGCAAAACCACGATAAGTTGAAAACACGGTAAGTTGAAATCAAATGTAGCAAAATTTGGCCCACAAGTACGCGCGAGTGCTGTCAATTAGCCGAAGTCTGACAATTTTATCGAAACGGCTGCAGAAATAAAGCGAGTTGACGAACGCACACAATGATCGGCAATGCCGAATAGTCGGCCGACTATTCGGCATTTTTGGAACCGACTAGTCGGGTAGTTGGGTAGTCGGCAAAAGCCGTAGTCGGCCCATCACTAATAACAACATCTTGTATTTACATTGATTTCAAGCAATAAATGAATGAATCTGAATAGTATGTGGTTTGACACAGACAGAGATCACAGGCTTCTTTCTGTGATGGTACCTAGTATTAGAAATGGCGTTGTAAAAATATAGTATTTCCAAGATAATTATGAATCTTGGAAATATTATATTCTTGAATACCGGTGATAAGTGCTTATCCATCGAATAGTACGAATACGTAACAATATGTCTACGTTATCTAATCTAATCTAACTAATATTATCAATGCGAAAGTATGGATGGATGGATGGATGGATGTTTGTTTGTTACTCAATCACGCCAGAACGGCCCAACGGATCTGGATGAAATTTGGCACATGGATAGAGAAAAGTATAGGGAATAGTGAAAATCGCGAAAGTTTGAATCGATACAATTTATGTCTACGGACTAACATAATATTGTAAGGTAAATACCTAAAGGCCACGTTTAGCATGACTGTAGGCGTACCTATTGGTGGAAAGGGGAATCAAAATAGTGATGGGTTGCTAGCCGCATCGTCAGCGGGTGGTAGGGCCTTGTGCGAGGTCCGTCCGGATCGCTACCACCATCTTACTCGCTAATCCTGCCGCTAAGCAGCAGTGCTTGCGCTGCTGTGTTCCGGTGTGGATAGAAAGACAGCCGGGGAAATTACGGGCACAAGAGGCATTTCATCTAAGTCCTCTAGGTTGGCAACGCATCTGCAATCCCTCCGGGGTTGCGGGTGTCTATGGGCAGTTGTGATAGCTTACCATCAGGTGACCCACTTGCTCGTTTGCCTTCCTATTCACATAAAAAAAGTCGCTTTGGTGAAGGGGCCAGAATGAAACAACAATATTAGACAATTAAAATAATTGTATATAATCTTCTTCTTCTTCTTTAGCCATTCTCAATCTCAACCTCTAAGTTGTAGGCCTCCTTCAGTTAATGCCATCTGCTTCGGTCTTGAGCAGTTTCCAACCACTTTGTTCCCGCCAGTCTTTTGATATCGATATATTAATTGTAATATTCCAACGTAAACTTCATCCCCTTCGAAATACGTTAATCAAAATAAATCATGTTTTTTTTCCAATAATCTGTCTCATTTGTCAAGGGTTGTTAGCAAATCGCGCGGTGCAATTAATCTTAAATCCACGGAACCAACAAGTTTGGGGGTGAACGACCTCATTTAGGGTCCCCGAGGCAGTTGATTGATTACAAAGAGTTTTTCTGCTGTTTGTCAAAAGATTGTACTGATTGGTCTTTAATGTACCTTCCTTGATTAACGTTTCGCTTGGTTCTTTGATGTTTGACTTAAATATAAAGTTTGTACGATTAAGTAAGCAAAGAAAACGTTTATAAAAGATCACGTTTGACTGTTTAAGGGTTCCGTACCCAAAGATTAAAAACCGAAAGCCGACCTAGTGCGAAACTATACTAATACTAGAGTAGAGCGAATAGAGCTAACACAGTTAACGACGAATCATAGTCAGCTACCATTAGGCTACCCAACGAAGACCATAAACAGAGAGGGGAGAAACATACATACATACCGTCACGCCTCTTTCCCACAGGGGTAGGCAGAGACTACTTTGTTTCACTTGCTACGATCCTGACATACCTCTTTCGCTTCATCCACATTCATCAATCTCTTCATACATGCATTTTTCAGGGGAAAAAACTCGTGTATAAGCTAATTTTGGCATAGTTGTAGAGAATGGTGTTTTAAACCACATAATAAAAGTACTGATGGGTGGGGGAGGAGCTAACGGGTGGGGGGGTTATTTATGAAAAACTAGCTGTTGCCAGCGACTTCGTCTGCAAAGAATTCGTTTATCGCTATCCCGCGGGAACTACGCAATTTCCCGGAATAAAAAGTAGCCTATGTGCTATTCCAGACTTTTCTCTATCTATGTGCCGAATTTCATCCAGATCCGTTAGGCCGTTCTGGCGTGATTGAGTAACAAACAAACATCCATCCATCCATCCATCCATCCATACTTTCGCATTTATAATATTAGTTAGACTAAAAAAAGGGACCTTTACACACACTGAGGATGGTACAACTATGTCAAAATTCGCTTATACACGAGTTTTTCCCCCTGAGATTCCTTCGTTGGGTGGACTACGATCCCTTATGACGTCGTAATCAACACCAAGAAAATCCATAAACACAATCCGCAGGTGTTGAAGACGTTAATGGCGGAATTAATTATAAAACAATAGACCATTAATTACCTGCTATCAGATCTTCATTCACTTTCAAGGACCTTCAGCGAAAGTTGCCTACAATGGCAAGAATGGTGGAAAACGGCCGAGGTGGAATGGCTCTGGCAAGAATTTATGGGCATCGCTTAACAAAGGCTAAGGAGCGCACTGAATGCCTTAATTTCCTGTAACATCGTGTGGTATAGAAATCTTGCGTGTATAAACCATTGTTTGACTGGTGATGTGGTTTGAATGGCCGTCATTTGTTTTTGGCGGGTATTGACGCTGTGGGAGTAGCATGGTTTAGACGGTCAAATATTAACATGTGTTTTCAAAACTGTAAAAACACTGTAACTACTCACACTCAAGCAATAAATGATTTTTCATTCATTCACTCATTCATTCATTAATTCATTCATTTCATTAATTCATTCATTCAAGCGTATCGAGATCCTTTTCGCGAAATTGTTGCGTGTCGCAGCGAATAAGGTTGTTTTGAAATCCACGATCGATTGACATACCGTATCACGATAATATTGACTGCTTAATGTCAGTTAATCTTAGTAGTAGTGTATAATTGGGGGACCTGGATCAAACGAGATCCAGGATCCCCCAATCATACGTTATATTGATTACTGATCATGAATCAATACATTAATATATGTCAATCGAATTATCTGTTGAGCATATAATTACAGTACAATCCGATAATCAAGTGCTAGTTCAATCAAAAACTACTTCAATTAAATTCTAGTTCTAATACACTCTGAGCCAGAACCGCCACATATGTCAATCGAATTATCTGTTGAGCATATAATTACAGTACAATCCGATAATCAAGTGCTAGTTCAATCAAAAACTACTTCAATTAAATTCTAGTTCTAATACACTCTGAGCCAGAACCGCCACAAACACCCTCGATCACAAATACTAGTCTTGCTTTATTTACGAACTTTGAATAGTGAAATAAAATGCACTGATATTTATAATTAAAATCATTTATTTAATTATGAATAAGGTTGTTACATTCTATGTACCACCGTCTAATACACTTTACATTTGTTAAAGCACATCTTTTTTTTTTATGTTTAATACATCTAAAATACAGATCGCCAACATCACTAAACATTTTATGCAATTCTTCAAAGTCTGGACACCCCATTTCTTCTACATCAATAATATCACAATTAGAACTTATTTCTTTTACCCACTTAACTTTTTCAGAACCTCTCACTAAAATGGTCTTATTTTTTAACAAATACTCCGCATATCCTTTGAAATCTGGATAGTCAATATTTCCTTCACTCCATGTTATGCCATAGTTTTTCCTAGTGCACTGCACCTGTTTTCGTTCTTCATCTGTTAACTTAGAATACGGGTACGGCGATTTTATTAAACTATTTTGCGCATAATTTTCTGCAGCGAAGGCAAATTCCTTTATTATAAAATTATTCTCCTTCACCTTGAAGCCTTGCACGTCGACTATGTAAGTATTTGAATTCATGATACTTTCTTCGCAAACAAGAAGCAGTTCTACACGATAACGGTTGGGATACTACTGATTGAAGCCTAGCGTATTGTTTGTATAAATAAATAAAGCACTAACTAGGCGACCGAGCTTTAGCTTACATTGTAAAACAGCGCTCCTCGTTTTCAATCACACAATGTTAATGCTCAGATTCATTAGCTTTTGCTCTGTCGAACAAAATCGCAGAAATGTTCTTGGACACACCAGATACGGATTGATGTTTTCCAGATTCACAACCTTGAAGCCTTGTACGTCAATTATGTAAGTATTTGAATTCATATTAGTTTCTTCGAAAACAAGAAGCAGTTCTAGACTATGACGGTTGTGATACGACTGTTGAAGTGTAGCGTATTGTTCGTATAATAAACGATAATTATTATGCTCGAATTTCGCAGACGGTAATCAAATCAAATTATATCTTTAGGTTTATTCCTAACTTTAGGAAGAAAGTAAACAAGGATTAAGTATACATGATTTATTTATAAAACATACATTTTTAAAGGTACAAACATTAAAATCAAAATGTTTATTATTATACACAGTGAATAAATAGAACACCATCATATCCTTCACAACACTACTATTTCTATTTATAACATGCTCAGGTTTCTATAACCACTCAGCGTAATGATTTAGAAACTTCCAATTAGATTGGTAGCAAGTCTATATAACATTTATCTATTCTAATTACTCGAGCTGCTACTTGTAATCCCGTGTAAAAGATTCGTGAGCGTTTAGTTTTATAATAACTCTGAGTTATTAGCACACCAGAATAGTGCTCAGCGTTTAATATTTTGACATCATGACGACCATGAAGCTGACATTTATCAATGATAACCTCAACGATATCTCCTTTGTTGATATTCATTTTGATTATATACTTATTATAAAATATATACGTTGACAAATATCAGTATTAAACAAATATATAATATGATTGTTGATTTATTTACTTAAAAATATTATTATCTACACACCACTTATTTAAACAAGATACATTTTTAAAAGCACATGTTTTGGTATGGTAAATACAATTATAAATGTCGGAAGAAATCGAATATTTCTCACTAAGTGTTTTTAAATTAGGACAATTAAAGTCTTCTAAATTGTAAACATTGTCACTTTCTATTATCTTCTTTAACCAGACCACTTTTTCAGTACCTTTTGTATAAATACGTCTATTTTTACAAAAGTTTAATATCAAACTCTTATAGTTGAAGTATGGCACATACCCCTCATTCCATAATATTCCTCTGTTTCTCTCTATCCATGAGGCTTGCAACCGTTCTTTCTTAGTTAAATTATAAAAAGGATAAGGTGGTTTAATCAACAACACAATGACACCTTTTTTGCAAATAATTGCTATTTCTTTAGGTATAAATGTATTGTTTTCGTTTTTAAAACCTTGAACATCCATAATCACATTCATGATAATTTTCGCACTATATTACTCAAGGGTTTATACTCGATTAGACGATCATTTATGATTAGACAGTACGCTGTTGTATTGTCAGGTATATCTTCTGAAGACTCGATTTCTAAACGGACATCAACCGGTCCTGTTTTCAACGAATCATTTTGTCGTGAACAATCAATAACGAACAGTGGGGCTTTTTTCCCGAATGTATTTAAATCAAGCAGGGGATCGATTCCGGTGTTGTAATACGACTGACGAAAGTTAACATACATTTCGTATAATATACTATACTTATCTTCATTAAATTTTAAATTAAGTGAATCATAAGGAAAGTACTGTGAATTTAAAAACAACTTGACATTTGTTATGTTACAATGATCAAATTCTGATGAACTCTTCGTTCGATTCAGTTTTCTATCAGTTTGAACACCGAATATAACATATCTCGGTTTTTCTAACTGAGAAGCAGTTTTGACAGACCACGAGTGTTTTGTTGCTTTAGGTAAAAGCGGATATTCATATAAATCCCAATTTCGGAAAGCTAGTTGTATTGCTCGATCTTTTTCCAAGTGCTTAAGCAGCAATAATCTATTGCGATCCGAAACTTTAACATGAGGGATACGCCACTGAACCTTATGTATGTCTATTTCTATAGTATCATTTGTATCAGTTATAACACTATTCAAAACGGAATTGTTTCTATGAAGTATAAGTTCATGTCTACAATTGGCAACAATTTTGTTATAATCTTCTGCAAACCCTAACACTTTATTAAGCGGTATAATAACAGAAAAATTATCCCCTTTTTTCGCACTTCCGTTTAAATTCCACCCCCACAATGCTGAACTTTTACTTTCGCCTACGTTCATTGAGATAAGAGATTTAATCGTAGTTGTGATTCCAGCATTTTTAACATGATCTATTTCTACCCCATTTAATTCGTATCTTATATCTTGAAATAAAAACAATATAGGATTATTTATAAACTTAAACTCTTTCTTCTTCTTTTTTCCTGCTGTATCTAGTTCAAATACACTCGCATGTCCTTCGATGTAAATGGAGCTTGCAGATGGTAATACATAAACATCTTGCTGATGAATAGGTATTCTGATTTCATCGTTTTCTTTAAAGCTGTGATTGTATGGATTGTAGCTGTGAATCTCGTAGCTTTCAATAGAATTATCTTGCTGCGGTAGTTCAGTTATTTGCAGCATATTATATTTATTTTTATTTTATTTTTAAGCCGAGAGAATGAAGAAAGATTTTATTACTTTTAGTAATTTTATTTGTCGTACTTAATCGTGTTCTTCCTTTGAACACTGGAAGATTAATAGTACATTTTTGTTCTTTGATGTTGTTTTTATTGAAAACATACATATTTAATTGTATACTTATAATAAATTGAAGCGGTTATTTGTACTAAACTCGGCAGACTGTTATGTACTCAACGCCCAATTCTGAATACTGTTCGCGAAGGAATGTCCTAATCCGGTTTAGCATTTTATTTTATTATCATTTAACAACCGTAACTATATGTTTAATCCGTTTCGTTATTTATTTATTTAGTCTCGATTTACTTTTCCAAAATGATTTTAGAAATTTCAAACATAAATGTCCACAGTTGTATAAATGATTGCCTTGTAAATTGACATAATTATACCGAATATTTGTTCCGACATATGCTAAGAATTCTTTTGGCGGTTTTAAGTTACCGTAACTGTCAAAATATTCAATATAGTCTTTAATTTTTCCATAGGCTACCCAGTGAGTACCAACATTTTTAGATGAATCTAAATTAATCACACCGCATTCCATCAGCCACGGCTTTTCTGGTAATTCATCTCGCATAAATACGCCTCGAAAATGGGGTATATTTTTCGCATGCTTTATTATATCGATATTAGTTAGCGCTCGATCAGGTAGCCCAGTATCTAGTTTTTTTTGTTTGAAACGTAAATTCCTAACCCGTGTTTGTACGGTTTAAGATGTAATCCTTTACCAATACACATAGCCTCCATTTTCATGTTATGTCTTTTTAACTCTGCAAGATGTTTTTGTGCCGATTTATAATGATTGATAGCTTTGGTGATTCCCGCAACACCTCCAGCCAAGCTCCCCGTAGCAGATAAGCCGGCAAGAATAGGAATTAATGGTAAAAATCCACCAGTTTTAGGTACAGGTATCACTCTCGGGGATTGCACGGTTATGTCAGAAGCAAATTCTCGAGCAGCCGCGTATGCTAACTCCGTTAGCAATTTCTTGCACTTTGGTTTCAAATTTCGAATATGTTTTTTAGTGTGCGATACAATATTACTAAAGGTTTTTTTCAGACCAGCTCCCGTTTTCTGGGAGGGTGCTAATAATGTTTTTTCCTTATGATGCGCTTCTTTTTTAGTATTACTTCGTGTGTGTTTCATTTTAATAATAGTAATATTGGTATGATTAAAATGCTTTATTTAAAGTTGACTTTCTTGCATAAAGATCCAAGTGCAAATGAGCGTATTAAGTATGAATAGCTTATTTAATGTACTAAAATCACTACAAACGATTGTTTTTATCAATCCAACTGTTCTCACTTGATGGAAGACCCAGCCACTTAACATATACTTTGTTTCCTTTGCTTTTTACAACTTTTTCAACAAGATATACATCAGGGTGAGCAGTTTTCTGAATTTCTTGTCTGTAGAATGCTCCTAAAATA
Source organism: Pandemis heparana (assembly GCA_963854515.1). Taxonomy (NCBI): domain Eukaryota; kingdom Metazoa; phylum Arthropoda; class Insecta; order Lepidoptera; family Tortricidae; genus Pandemis; species Pandemis heparana. The sequence goes on along the minus strand of OY978030.1, from coordinate 6,608,250 downwards.
GGCCTAGACTTTGCGTCTTCTAATAAATATGTGAGTGGGTTAGTTTGTTGGACTTTTCTTATCTTAAATATTTCGGTTGACCAATTAGGTGTAAATCCTTTTTCAAAACATCCTTTGTATTTACTGATTCTTACAAAATCTCCAACTTGAAAAACATGACGATTCGGTCTTTTTTCGGATAGCGAATTGTTAATGTATCTTTGTAAGACAATTTCTTTATTATTATGATTAATTTCAGCCGGCGTTTTTCCTATGGTTCTATGAAAGGTATGATTGTATTCGTAAACTTTCTTGTCAAGAGTCCCATCGATCCATTTATAATTTCCTTTCAAACTAAATTCTTTGTAAAGCTTAGTTTTGAGAGTTCTTATAAGTCTTTCTACGATTGATGCTTTTTTTGTAGAATAAGAAGAGTAATGATTTATGTGATACTTTTCAATAACTTTTTTGAATTTATTATTATAAAATTCTGTACCCATATCAGTTTGTAAATTTTTTGGGTGACGACCATTTTCCAACAATGTTTGAAACTCTTTAGATACGATTTCTTTAGTCTTTTGTTTAATCGGGAATGCCCAAGCATATTTTGAGAAACCGTCTATAATTACTAGTATGTATTTATAACCAGCATTTAATTTGGATAAAGCTTGCATATCTATCAAATCCGCTTGCCAAAGGTCATCTATATCTCTTAATATTACGCTTCTCCGAGGGAAGTTTACTCGTACGTTTTTATGAATTTCATTAACAACGTCGGCTTTGCTCATAATGCTTGTTTAATTTTCCCTCAAGCTCCTTTAATGCAATATCTTTTTCAATATTTTTTACACGGTCTGTTAAAATCATAACCAGCTTTTCAATATGCGCAAGTTTTTCAGAATTATTCTTATTAAATTTATCAACGATCTCTTTATTAACAACGTCGGATACTTCACGTTTATCTATAGATGATATTTTAATTACTTCCAGTTTATAACTATCAACATTAAAATTTCCTTTTTTCTCTTCATTCATGTCTAATGCTTATTAGATTACTAGACGAAATGACTACACGAAAACAGAATTTATTCTTTTATTATACCCGCTTCCTTTAACTCTTCAATAATTGATATAATTTCATTGTCATGATTGCTGTTACCAGCACTTTTAGATGCAATTAAAAGTTTCAGTCTTTCAATAAGTTCGTTAGGATCATCCCAATAAATATAATCCGTATTACTTTTATATCGTTTTAATTCAGGCAAACCTTGACCGATTTTCAATTGCGGCAACTGTTGAGTGAACTCATTATTTTCGTCAGTTACTTGTGAAAATAGAGGCTTGATTATTGTACAGTATTTTAATCCTTTGTCACCTTTTAATTGTCCGGCCGGGTCAAAGTCCCGTTTGTGCGCGTTTGTGTTACTTAAAATTTCTTTGTATTTTGTTTTATCTTCTTCAGTTACAAGCTTAAGATTAGGTCTGTTTCGCAATAAAAGTTCTTTTAAACCACCGGTCAATTCATAATTCTTATTTTTGACAGTAATCATGTATTTTTTTCCCAAAGTATTATCAGTGTTATTTTTAAAAGATAAACTAACAACAGTGTTTCCCATCATCAGGTTCTTATCTTTAACATAAATACCAAACGGAACATTGACTTGCTCATACATATCCATCATGTCTTCTTTTTTCAAAGATAAAAGTGTATCGTGACTGTTACTTTGATTTGTTGTATTTTTATCATTATCATTAGAACATCCATAATATTCTGAATGGTGATTAGAATCAGCATTAATTATGTCTTTAAAATTATTATAGTCTAAAGAAGAGTTTAAATCGATCTGCGTGTTATTTTTACCATTTCTTGGTGTTATGTTAAAAGCAGAGTGAGGTGTTTGATTTATCTTGACAACTGTTTCTAAAGAATCAGTAATAGGTTTAAATACTTTTTTGTATTTCAGATCAGCTTCATAATCTTCATTTTTAATCTTCTTTATTTTGTTTTTTATATTGTTAACTGATTTAATGAGTTGTGCTTTTAAATCGGTATCCATTTTACTTTCCAACTTATTAATATGACTACCGTTTCTTAAAACCCCTTGTTTTCAAGTGAGATTTTTAAACTAGAAATCGGAATATATAACTAAGTTAGAAGCGGACAAACGTGTCAAATCCTTGTCTATATCGTCCGTTATTTATCGCGCAATCTTTATTTATAACTAAGAAACTGAATCGATCTTGCCATATAACAGAACAAAGTTGCTTAAATTGTATCCAATCTAAATCTGTATTTACATGTTCATTGTATATATGTTTTAAATTGGTATCATCTTGTTTGAAGATAATTAAAACATTAACATTATCTCTGATCAGTTGTTTAGGTATTTTCGAATAAGTTTGCGATAAGTAAAAACAATCTATCTGCCTATGTCTTCCCATAGTAAAATAATTTCTAATATTAATTTGATTTTCACATGCGACATCATCGAAAATCATAATGGAATTTGTCAAAGCATCGTTGGGGTGAAGAACTTCTTTGTGATCATTAAATACAAATAGCTCCGCTCCTGGAACACTTTCCATAACTTGTCTTAAAAAGAGGTACTTTGGTTGAAAAGCGGTCTTCGAGTATAAATAAATATGTTTAAATTTCAAACCATTTTCGTGTAACAATAAATTTAACATAACATTAGTTTTACCACAATTTGAAGGACCGCATATTATGCAGCGAATGGTATTAGGTAACAACGAACTATGTTTTAATTTTTGTGTGTCATTTTTTACTTTGAAAGTATTTACTTCCAAAGTTTGACTCTGTTTATCAAAGATCATGATGAAATGCGGGGAATCTCGGATTTTATTGCTTATATAATCTTGGGTCTAGTCTAGATCGTTGCTTAAAATGACGATCAAAAGAAAGAGATACATTTAATAATTTATTTGATTTGATTTGGTTGCATATATAAAAACTTTTTCATTCATGCTGAAATATATTTATTCCTTTTTTAAGCTCAATATAAACAAAGCATAATTATACTTCTAAACACACATCACACGAATACAATTTTACGATTTCTTAAAAAGAAAAACCAATACATAGCTCTAAATTACATTTAAAAATATAATAACCTTTTATATAAGACTGTTTTTTTTATTAATATCATATCTTCAATATGATAATATAATTAACTACTTATATACTTAAAGAAATCTTTTCAAATACGTACAAGGTATTTCGTATATCTATTAAAAAATTGTATTACAGTGACCCCAGGGGAGCGTTTCTATGTTACCAGCTAATATTTGCCTCTTGTCATCATTACTGTTTAAAACTACTTTGTTTACTTCCTGTGAATATAAAACATGTTTAATGGATTTAATCAGATTCATTTTTCGTCTAAAATTTTTTTTGGTGTGTAGCGCTGTTTTATAATCGGAAAGTTGTAATCGATTCGTTATAGGTTTCGAAACACCTTTAGCTTTGTTTAATGAAGTTTTAACTGTCTTTAAACAGTAGAGTTTAGCTCTTAAGCCTACAAATTCAGTAATTACGTCACCACCCATTTCATCTTTAAATAATCCCGGTACTTTAGCGTTAATTTGAGGTATGCCGTACGGGTTATCCTCATCATAATTACTTGTATCAAATTTCGTAATATCATTATGTAGGTCTTGGTAAAAGTCTGGTGTTACAATATTATACAGAAGACTATCAGTATCCGTGTAACAAAGTGCAGCCTTTGAATTATATTTTTTTTTTATAACATCATAGTGAAATCGATACAAATGCTGTTTAGCGAATTCTAGTACTGTAAATCCGATATATATTGGTCTGTCTAGTAAAATTTTTTCAGGAGCTAAATGGATAGCTACAAAATTTTCTGAAAATATGCATACGTTTTTTACATTTGGTTTTAGTAAGATTTTTTCTGCTCCTATATATTTATTTGTTTTATTGCTACAATCCTTCCATTTTGTGACTAATTTAACTTCTATTCGCTTTCGTTTATTTTCAATCGTCTTACCGAATACCGCATTATTTAGAAGTTTGAAAAAGTCTTTTTCGAACGCTGTAGTAGCACTTTGTCTTAAACGAGTATTTAAATCAATGTACTTTTGTAAAAAGTTATCTTGTCTGAAGCGTAAGACTCTGTGAACATTCCTTAATATTAAACCATTTTTCAAACATTCTTTCAAGTGAACATAATGTATGACGTAATTGTATTTATCATATAAATTAGCAACTAATTTTTTTGATTTACCGCCTGGCGGAATGAATTTTTCTGGGGCGAAAGGTAACTCACTGTGATAATCATGTAAATGTTCAGGATAAGTCAGGTCTACTTCTAAAATATATCCAAATTCTCCATCATTTGGCACTGTCATTACGTTAAAATATTTAACTTCATCTTCAGTTAAAAATTCAAAATCTGAAATAGGCATTTTTTTCCTCATCGCATAACCGTATAGATTGTTACAATCGAGATATATTAAATATGATGATGGTTTTGAATCATTAAATTCTGGAATATATTTATTATTCGCCTTTACATGTCGAAGAGAACATTGAGCTAATCCCCCTCGTATCCCGTTCTCAAGCATCTGATACATATTTAAATCATCTAATAGTTGTAATTGAACACCTGTACACAAAAGCATAGCATCCCAACTTAAACTAGGTGCAGACACATAATAAGCCGGATCAAGATTATAATGTCGTAAACTTGTACTTCTGAAATGTTCAAATATATCACACAATAATAGAACGTCGCATTTCAAGTATAAGTCGGTATATTCTCCTAATGAACTTATATTAAAGGTAGACCATACGAGTTGCGCATGTGTATACTCAGCATCAGTGATATGCTCATCTTTTAAAGAATTGAAAAAATGTTCTTTATATGGTAGTTTATCCTCTTCGTATTTAGACCAAGAATTAATATAATCATAGGGATAAATACCTTTACGTCTCAGCAAATTAATTTTATTATAGCTTTGAAATTCTTTTGATAAGTTGTGGAAATCCTTTTCATTCAAATTTTTTGTTAATTCATTTAAGCCTGAACTAAGAAATTGAAAAGAATCTATAAACTTAATATTGATTGGTTGCGACTGGTTTGTTGATTCTATAATTTTTGTAATAGACGTATATTTCTCTTTGGATTGAGGAATAATTTTCACAGAACCAGGATATTTTGCCAGTTCTTTAATAAACAAATGACAGTCATAACCAGCTAGGTTATGAAAAACAACTGGTATAAATGGACATATTCTGTATCTTAAATTGCAAAGTGAATGAGCTGCACCTCTATACTCTGAAGTAATATGATCATGATCATGAACTTTATCACCGAACAAAAATTGTTTGCATATGTGACATTTATCAGCATTTGTATGGCTAGCTACTTGTTCGGTAGTTAAAGGTTTCATTACATTATTTTGAGACAATATTGAATTAATGTTCTGTATATCATCGATTAACCACTTTATAAAAATCTCGACGCAATCTTCACCTCTATAGGTAACATATTTGTTTAAACGAGGATCATGCGAACAACAAATATAATACCCAAAACATGATGGAAGATGCTGTTTAACGGTTTGAGTGTTTTGTGTACTCGCATCTTCACAATTTATTAACATACTCTCAAAGTCAGCGTAAATTATATAATTAATTTTTTGTTGTCGTTCAAAGTTTTTAAATTGAATCGCTGCATTTTTTTCAGGTAAAACAGTAAGAATGTGAGAACAATGATGTGAATTATATTTTTTTTCAGTGGTGAAAAATTGAAGGCAAGAATCGCAAAAATACATATTACCCTTGTGGTGAGTTATTTGACGACGAACTAGACGCACTAGATCTTTGATTAAGCAGTAATGACCTGCACCGTTTTGTTCAATATATAACAAATTGATATGATTTATTTTCTTGGATTTCGTGCGGTACAACGGTCCTGTTACAATACCCTTGTCTAGCCCATAGATATTAATGCTTATATCACTATTACTTTTCTCAAACAACCTTACATCATTAGCAGACGGAGGGAATGACATTCCTTTTATATTTAAAACGGTTGAATAGTGCGGATAAGACTTAACTCGACACGCATTATTCTTTGAAGGAAATAGAGCTGCCATAATGCTCCATAAAAAACAATGACTATCGCTGTTCTGAATGTTTATACAGGTTTTAGTATTCTTGATATTAACTGGTAACGGTATGTAAGTACCACCTCTCATTGGGTTATATTTATTTATATTGATTTCTAAGTGACTAATTGTAGAATAAGACCACCCGGACTCACGATGTTCGAATTCGATTAGTTTATTTTTTAAGTTCTCGATCATAGTCATATATAATTCATTAAAATTTGTGTTTTTAAATACAATACTATATTTTGTGTTAAAAGACTTAAGCTGTTGGTTACATGAATTCGGTAATGTAAAATGAACAAACAGCTCGCTGTTCATTTTAACACAATCATGTTTCAATAATGCGGATTTCATAAGGTATAAAATATCACTTCGAATCCCGCATAGGAAAGTCTCAGGTGTAAGGCATTCGACATCCTGTGAGGGGTTTAAGCGATATGTAGCAATTCTGTTTCTAAATGCTGTGCTAATTATTTCAATGTGTTTAAAATCGGTTTTCGATAAACAATTTGATTTATGCAAATTTGTTCTTAAATGAAATCTGTATTTATTTATAGGCATCTCGATCTGACAATGATCACATCGCATAAATACATTGGTGGATGACTCGGGGTAAGTAGACGGAGCTGTAAACAAAAATATGATTTTATTGATAGTATTTATTCATAGATTTATCTAATACATAGGTTAATAATAAAGGCATGAATTGGTAAGCGCTCTCTATAATGCACTAATCATGAATAACATACTAATTTCGTAATCATTAAATACAAAAAGAATAAAAATAAAACATTAATAGTAGTTGCTAACAAATGTCGGAGTACAAGTTCTATATTCCTTACGAGTCGATGTAATAAAGTTTGATAAGTGCTGCCAAGCTGTAGTATTATCATCCGTCTGAGTTTTTATGCTGACTATGGCTTGCCGCCATCTATTAACAGGTAACACGTTTTTAATCTCGTCGCACTTGTAAACTTTTAGTTCAATAAAGTGTGAACCTGTTTTTGAATGATTGTCCTGTCGTGAAAACCCATTGGCTAGTCTTCGCGTGATACAAGACTGTAATTTACCAGGTGCAGGGGTGATACTCGAGGACTGCTTCTCATCCTCGCTACCGCTTCCAAAAAGCTCCGCAGCAGTTGCGTGGTGTGGTTTCGCAGGTACAGGATTAATTTTGATCTTCTTTTTTGAAGCACTTGAATATGATTGCGGTGACTTTGCGTGCTTTTTCTTTTTTTCACTCGATTCAGCCGGTCTCGCAGCTTCATCTTCAGAGCTTGACGAAGAAACTACAGCTTTAGATGAATGTTTCAATCTGAAAAAATAAAAACGATCGTTAAATTAAATCGAGCTAATAAAATTTTTGCAGAGACTTGACTACATTAGAGGATATTCAATGAAAGTAATTAAAATATTGATTGGGTCTGATTAAACTTAAACAACATCATTCAATAACACAGAATAATCTTTAGTATCGAGTCGAATCAAAAGATAAATTGAATACTTACGTTTTGCTATGCTTCCTCTTTCTTATCTCACTCGATTCGGCCTGCATCGCTGACTCGTCTTCCGATGGAAATAGTGTTTCAGCATTGTTAGAGCTATAAATCTTCGACCTGAAATAAATATTAAAACATTTTAACTACAGTATTTAAGTTATCTATAATATTTGACCCTACTTTTCGTTTTATAGTAAGTATTTAAATAAGATAGAGGTATATTTAAAAAGTATCGTCATTCGTCTTGTTTCATACAATTTACTAGCGCAGCCCTCCCCGAAATTATAAAATTTTGCACTACTATAAGAATGACGCATAATAACATAGCATCATTAAACTATTATTCTTTACCGCTATTCGAATGACTCATAATTTTATTGATGATATTAAGTTAAATTACTCTATTCAATAAACAGCATCATTTATATTGAAGCCAGAATTAGTTAGCATAACTCTATCAAATTCCAATATTTACACTACTATTCGAATGACGAATAATTTTATTGATAATATTAATGACTCCAATGTATAAAAACATCAACATTTAAATTATTAGACAGCATAATTGAAGCTAGAAAAGTAATTAACTTTTCTAGGTATCTATTCGAATAGATAAATAATAAATAAATATCCATCAGTCCAGAAATCCGCAACCTCGCTTTATAGTCGGTGTTATGTTACAAACGACTCGACTATTCAATCGTAATGATGGTTGCATAATTTAATAAATACATTTAGTTAATAAGATAGACACTTACATTTTTTTTGATGATGATCCTTCAGCTTAGGAGATGAGGTGATGGCTGGTTCTTTACTTTGCAGAGGAGATGAATGATGCACTAGATTCGGTATCAACCGCTTAAGTACTCTCTAATCCACGTGAATATCTTCCTTATACGGAAAGTATCCGCGTGACTTTAAAATAGGTCTCATCATGTATCAGCAGTAACCCTTTTAAGCGGTGTAATCTTAAACTTCTGCGTTAACGCTTAGTCTTAAATGGGAAGCGATGATTTTGTATAGTTTAATACTGTGGTTTTGCTTGGCCGATACGGATTTACTAACTGATTCACTAACTTCACAATTGGTTTTAGTTTATATAACCTATTGTGCGAAATAAAATAAAAAAACGTTTGTTAGTTTTCATATACGAGATCAACAAACAGACATACTTACCTCCAAATTCAGTGTATGTGGATGCAAATGTCGACATTGCAAATCATTGAGACTCATTTAGCATAGACATCTTTCATATATGGTTAGGTCTCATATTAACGATAAAACGATTTTACTATGCGATATTAAACCTTATGGTTTCTTTTTTATACTTAAAAAATAATATAAATAACAAGAAATTAGAACATTTTAACGATTAGTATTTTTGCAATACACTGGTGAGCAGTTCAGTAATGTCGGTGAGTGTGTACCTATTTTATTATACTTGTTATTATTTAATAATAATCAATATCCATACCGACGACTGGATAGCTGAGTGGTTAGAGAATCAGGCGACAAAGCTTGAGACAGATATTATGTATGAAAAATATGAAAGTTTGTTCTTGAGCTTCGAGTGTTTAATATATAAGTAAAGTGTTTAGTATTTAAGTATATATCTATCTATATAAGTATGTTTATTCGTTGGCCAGCACCTATAACGTAAGCTTACCTTACTTTAGACTCAGGTTAATCGACATCAATTGTCTCTGATATTTATTTATATAGTAATCCAATGCAAGCTTTATTGTAATACTCGATTTATAAATTTTAATGTCGTTTAGTCATGATAAGAATTCTTTTGTTAATTATCGATAAATTACGATTAATTGTTATCAAACACCAATGTTACTGACAATTATTTGATTCAAAAATTTTGAATGTCTTTTCTTTACAGGATACAGAAGATCTCTTTAATTTTGTACCAGCGGATCAGCGTGCTACGCATGGAGCAGAACAAAGATCTACCACTCATGATGGCGCTTCTCGCAAGAGAACCAGAACCGAACTACCATATTCTTCATACATAAAAGAACTGTAAAACGCGCGACAAAAATAATTAAAATAGAAATTTATGACGCCGAGAACGCACCGAAATCTGAACATTCAATGTGTACTTGTGAAGCAGAAATCTGCGCCCAATATGTTGTGAAGGGTATATTATTTGATGACGTATATAGCGCAACTAAAGATATCATAAGTAAAATTCAGGATGATATGGATTTGAGAATAACTAAAATGTGTTAGTTAAGTATAATAATGTACTACTATATTGTCTACTTATTAAAAATAAAGGAGTTAATGTAATATGATATGTTTTATTTATAATAATTCAGATACTTAACTATAGCGTTAATAATCTTATATAATTACGAGTCTGAACGCTGAATAAATAAATTTAGACTTCAATTTAGAATTACGTAATTAAATTACTATTCAAGAATCAAATAAAATAAATAAGTTTCTGCGTAAGACACGTAATATAACATAGTCAGCATAGTAACTGGTGAGCGAGGTAGGTCTGTTGCACAGTGGTGTGCAGCGGATTCTGCTCTAGGGTAGGCTGGATACTTTTCTGATTGAGCTTTCAATCCAAATTGAATACCTAGTAGAATGGACAACGGTTTCTCATGAAATATGCATCACTGATGTTACACAATAATGATAACATATTACCTATTTAATATCTTACCTGTTTCGTACGTCAAAATCTGATTATTGAATTATATTAAGCAATTTATAGTGAAACATATCGAAACCTCACATTAAGTATTCTCTTCTTACAATAAATTTATAAACAAAGAATTATTGATTAAATAAAAAAATAACAAAATTGAATCCCTGTTTCATATTATAGCATCGCTAGTGAAAGATGACAGCTTAAAAACTCGGTCTCACCTGAGCCATTGTTTATACTACGTCTCAATGATTCGTCAAACAACACGCCATTATCACGAATGCACTAGCTTGCATTTTCTCTATTGCTAACAAAGAATTTAATATCGTAAGTATTTGAATGATAATATGATTGTATAAAAATGGTGACTTAATATATATATGTTTGCTCCATAACCAACGATATCAGAGTGTACCTATTAGAAATAGAATTTAATTGAAGTAGTTTTTGATTGAACTAGTATTTGATTATCGGATTGTACTGTAATTATATGCTCAACAGATAATTCGATTGACATATATTAATGTATTGATTCATGATCAGTAATCAATATAACGTATGATTGGGGGATCCTGGATCTCGTTTGATCCAGGTCCCCCAATTATACACTACTCTTAGTATATTATTTTATTAGGGTATTAGTGTCAGTGTCTAATTTCAGTGTCGAATTTAAATCTGAATTGTAAAAAACACAGTGTTTCGAAACCTTTGGTTCAAAAAATAACTTGCGTCACTGTCAAACAGCGCCAGCTTGTATCGGGAAATCAGAAACATTACCATTACTCTGTTTACATACAATGGTGCCAGCAACAATACGATTCGATTTCCAATAGGGCCACGGCGAAGCTCAGACGGTCGTTAAACTCGGCTTAAAGAGACACAACGGTGAACAGGTTGTCGATCAATGCTAGTGGTTTTCTCCTGGACGTAAGAATTTATGGTGTAAAATACAATACAGTACAATACAATACAATACTCTTTATTGAACACCACCAATAATAAATACCTAGTCTCTACCGAAACCTGAACCTTGAGGTTTTTTTTTATGTGAATAGGAAGGCAAACGAGCAAGTGGGTCACCTGATGGTAAGCGATCACCACTGCCCATAGACACCCGCAACCCCGGAGGGATTGCAGATGCGTTGCCAACCTAGAGGACTTAGATGAAATGCCTCTTGTGCCCGTAATTTCCCCGGCTGTCATACTCTCCACACCGGAACACAGTAGTGCAAGCACTGCTGCTTCGCGGCAGGATTAGCGAGTAAGATGGTGGTAGCGATCCGGACGGACCTTGCACAAGGCCCTACCCGCAGGTACATTTTGACATTCATTTTTGAAACTTTAAATAGTATCACGGGATGCACGAAATGTAAATTGAAAATAGGTCGACGGATTTAAAATGAAAAAAGTCGGAAACGATGCCGTCGATCAAAAAATGAACAACGTTTGAAACCCTCGATGTTTTCCTATGCCTTTGTGGTTAAAGAAAAAAGAAGAAAGAAAGAGAGAACATGCTTTCATGCTATCATTGTACGGGGAAAATTAGTTTACCGATGTCCCAACGCAATCTACATACTTTTTTACCTGGAAATTTCCAGATTAAAAAGTATGTTGTAGGTACATAAATATTCTGGTTTAAGCCAAATCCCATCCAAATGTAAGACCACAAACATACTTTCACAACCTTTGGAGAGACCGAGATCGTGACCGTGTTATAATAATAATAAGCAAGTTAAAAATTGCTGTCCGTTCGTCTTTCCAGTGTGTCTCACTAGCTAAACTATGCAGTTCGGTTTAACTTCACTAAATCAGCAGCTCGTAGCTGATCATCGCTCATCTAGCAGGCTATTTAACACCAACAACAACCAACAACAGCCAACAAGAGCAAACAACAACAGAACTATGGAAATTAAGTATTGTCTTGCCTTTGAATAGTTCGGATTTGTCATAGGATTTGGGTCGAACAAACGGTTGGGATGATAAATTTGGAACAAGGTGTCCAAAATATGCAAACGCGGTATAGCTAGTGTTAGAGTGGCATTGTTTTTAAAATATTATCTTATTGTTTGACTGTTACGGCAATTTGAGATTACAACACGTAGGAAATAATAAGAATAAGTAGCTTTAAAAATAAGTACGTAAGCATGATTTTTTTGATGTTGTAAAACTTTCAATTTTTAATATTTATCAGTTGCTCGCGACTTTGTCTGGAAAGAATTCTATACTGCTATTTATTTCTTAAAATTCTCGCCCGATGGATAAACCATATGAAGTATATATACAAGTCTGATGGTTAACACCTGATTTCCGCACAAGAATACCCAATAATCCTTTACTAAAATCCACGTAGCAAATCATCAGTCTTTGTTAACAAAGAAATCTTCGACAATAGCCAATAACCTATGCCTATATATAACTCGATTGTCTCAATGCACGGCGTACAATACCCCGCTCCATTTCGCCGGGCTTCGAACCTGAGAAGGGTCTAAACAGGTCGCCCGTGAAATGTCTTTAAAACCTCCCTGCCACGTGTTACTGTTATTTTTACCCTCAATTTATGGGGGTAATGTACGTTTTAATTCAAATCCGCACCGAAACGTGTTTTAAAAAGTGTCGTAAAAATATAAACGAAGGTTGCTTACCCCTGCTATGATTTTGACACGCGAACACCGAATGGGAAGAAATGAAAATTAATGTGGAATTCTAGCGGTTTAATTTTGAAGAATATTTTTTTTTCTTCCACAAGCGTTCCGCTAAACTATAGGTATTAATATATAAAGACGTGATTTTATGTATGTAAGTAAAATAGAGTTACGTACTCGAGTATTATGTCATAATGTCAGTATTTGTGCTACCTAGTCGGTACCCTAACATAAGTAACCAGTGTGGTACACAGTATTACTAGTAAAACTAGCTGTTGCCAGCGACTTCGTCTGCAAAAAATTCGTTTATCGCTATCCCGCGGGAACTACGCAATTTTCCGGGATAAAAAGTAGCCTATGTGCTATTCCAGACTTTTCACTATCTATGTGCCGAATTTCATCCAGATCCCGTGGGCCGTTCTGGCGTGATTGAGTAACAAACATCCATCCATCCATCCATCCATACTTTCGCATTTATAATATTAGTTAGATTAGATTTGTACCTACACTATTTTCATTCTTACCTGTGCTATTTGGTAAACAAAATTCTAACCTCAAAACGTCTCATTTTTGCTATTTTTCACTATTTTATCGTAAATAAAGGAAGTGGAGATAAAATATCAGCAAAATTATGTACAAAATATTGCCTCAGGTTTATTTGATAACATAATACACCTTATTCTTTACAAAAATTTGCACATTGAGGTTAGAATTTTGTTTACCAAATAGGACAGGGTAAGAATGAGAATACCTTACTTATGTTAGAATCCCCCGGCGTCACAAATATCGGCTGCGACACGTATGCTTGCTCCCTGTCTTACTACGTTTGTGTGAAAAGGACAGAAGCCTGAAACAGCTCTAAACACCGTCATCGGTCCAGGCTATTATTTACAAAAGTCCGTAATTGTTGGACATAGCTCTAATGCCGCGGACACACGTGCGCGATAAATTCTCCAACGGCACCTGTACTAGCTTACAACGGCGGTAAATCACGATCTACACCAGCGATAGATTAATTAAGTTTTTTAATTTGTTAACTTCCTGTATCTATTTTCTTTTAAGTCTTATAGTGGCCACGGACAGTAGGCTTCAACGTTAAGATAAATCATTGATGTGTCAAGTAAAAAACGTGTCTCAGTATAGGATAATATCAGTTACCCATGTTTTTTGAAGTGAAATCTTCTTTAGCGGCGTTGGGGACTTTTTGGGATGGTTAAAAAATGTTAGACTCGCGTCAGGCGTAAGACGGAGGGAGAGTTTAAGTACCATGATATCAGATCCTCTAACAGCTTATTTTGAAATACGAATGAATCGCGTTCGATTTTTGTTTTTTTTTCTGTTGAGTCGTGGAGCAAAAGTACTAAGGCATCAGCACATTGTTAGACGTCTATCAATATAGATAATACGTACGTTTTTTTTGTAAGCGGCCAGTACGGTACGTGTCTCGAGCGTCATGGAGGTTGCAACATTAAGGGTGCGACCACACCGCCGCTTAAAAAACGGTGACGTTACGGAATCGCAACAAAATGTATGAAGAAACGGTGAGAAAACGTGACGCCTACGGCACGTCACTTGCTGCGTATACGCGGCGGTTTGGTCGCACCCTAAAATCTAATCTAAGCTGCTGTTTTCACTTCTACCGGCAATCCCGGAGTGCTACTCGTCGCTTTTTTTTAAACTGTAGGCATGCTAACACTATACTTAGGTAGATTCCGACGAATGAGAAACTGCTCCTTTTTGAAGCAGGTTAAAAAGAAGTTAATATACACCACCGAAAAAGAGTTCACCATAGTTTTCAAGTGTCATTCAGTTGCTAACAAGAAATGTTGATTTGTTCCAAGAAAAAGCTGCGAAAATTTCCCTAATTAATTTAAAAAATACGCAGTATTTTTTTGTATATTTCGGATACCGGTAATAATTTTGACAACATATAAAGCGCTATCGCCATATAATTACATTATTAAGCTTAACCCTGGCACTCCACTTGGCGTTGCGTGTTCGCGTTGCGCTATTGGCATCTTCGTCGCATACGCTAGAAACAATATAGTGCATCCCGTTCACTCACGCAAATATTTGGATAAATACACCAAGTGGAGTGCCAGTATTAAATACTTCATATTATTTTACTAATAAAAAGAAATTTGGTAATGTTTTTCGAGAAACAAAATCAGGTCCCACGATTTTAACACAACAATACCCAGTTACTGTACGTACTTGTGACATCGATACAAAATCGATAAAACCCACATCTGACCTTGTCTCATATATAACACCCGTTATGATACCTCCTCATAATATATCCCCGTGGCATATACAAATAACGGGTATAAATTCCGAATGGACGGAACAGGCATGTCGTTAAGTGGGTGAAATTACTTTGAGCAACAAGTTTTACCTAACCGACTGCGACAAACTGAAGAGCTACACATACTAACTCCTATCCCAGTGATTCTTAAGTTAACAGTGAGCTTTTCGGCGAAAGAAAACATCGCGAGGAATCCTGCACACATCTGCGAAGAATTCAATGGTGTGTGTATAGTTCCCAATCCGCAATGGGCCCGCGTGGGAACTATTCTGGCAGAGGCCTGTGCCCATTACCTATCTAGTATGACAAAGTTGTACAAATAGCAGAATAAGCAAAGGAATTAGCTCTGTACCTCCTAATGACATTGTTATACAGTGAGCATCAGAGTAGATAAACAGTCGAAGAGCTCAAAATGATCTACATACGACTCTATTGCCAAGATAATAAGGGGTGTGTAGATCATTTTGAGCTCATCAACTGTTTATCAACCTCTGGTGCTGACTGTACCTACTTATTTGCAAACAAATATATTCTATTCTATTCTTGTAACTGAAACATTTCCACCGGAAGCCTTATTCCGCACACCTCAGACCGAAACAGCGCGATATCGCGTTCAATGAGCATTGAACTATCTCCAGCCTCACACTAATTAGGGGAGCGTTATCCGCAACTGTGTTACCTGCTGCTATGATCACACTTGGCGCCCGGCAAGTTATAAGCTGAAGCGATTTGAAGCTAAATGTTAATATACTTTGCATACTCGAAAGGACTGGTCAGAGGACACAGAACAAAGTCGCGTCCGAAACGTCGAGGTATTTACAGAAAAATATTTACGTTATTAAGTCTCGTTTTTCTTATATATAATAGTGTGTGAAAATCGCGAAAGTTTAAATCGATACATGTTAATTATTGTCTAGAGAAGCAGATTATTTTGGGCAAAATAGATGGCAGACGTGAGAAGGGAAGGGCACCTACAAGGTGACTGAAGAAGAAGGTGGTAATGGTATTAAGCCTGCACCGTGCAGTCCACTCGACATAATGACCGCAGAGAATGGAATCTGGTCGTATGTGGTCGCGATCCTCAGTATTGAGGGACCGAAGAGAGAATATATAACGGTAAGTATGGTGTTAAGGTATGTTGTGTGCCCCCGACGGGTGCGTGTGGCGCCGCCGCCAGCCGCGGCTGCTGGCAGCGCCGCGCGGGCGCACCAACCAGCTCCGCGTGGCTCTGCTATGACGCGCATTGCGGACTCACCTTATAGCGGAAAACATTGACTTATTTTCGTCTTCTATTAATGCATTCATTAAGCTAACATTGCTCATATTTAATTAGTTATAAGCTAAATGATGTGGACATGAAAGTCACGTCATAGAGAGTGCAAATATTTCTGAGTTTTTATTTATAAAACGAGTGAAAAACAAGGACGCGCTAAATAAGTAAAAAAAAAACCCCCTCTAAAAAAAAATCTCTGTAAAATTAATGTGTTGTATGTACAATAAAGAGTTATACATACATACATAAGTAGGTAGGTTTTAATTTTTCAACATTGATTGATTAATTGATTTGAATAAATAAAGTCACCGAACCATGGGACATAAAATTAGTATACGTGCCGGCACGTAAGTCTAGCGATGACGAGTCACGTGGAGGGGATCTGCGCACCCACGGATACCATATTTTATACTTCTGCGCATACAAGGTCATAACTTACGTGGTGGGCCTTATAACATCAGATAAGAGAGTACAAGCATTTTTGGATATTTAATACTTACACGCTTTTTACTTGCGCCACACCCCCATTCCATCTTCCCAACAGACGATGGCACGGAAATATAGCTGTCCAAACAAACGAGACCCCAGACTATACATTCATCTCGCCCCTCCATTACTCACTCGCCCAAGGCCGGCGGGGGGCGGGGAGGCCTATTTACACCGGTCGCGGTCTGTCTTTGATTATCGACATGAATTCAAGTCTTGATACAGCTTGTTATTTTGTGTTTGTGTGATATCAATTAATTTATGGGCCTTATTAATGTCGATTTGGTTAGTTTGTAGTTAGTTTATAGTTATGCTTATATACTGAGAGCTGGTAGATGTTTTAGGGTAGGTTTATAGGATAAACTTATGACCTGGGGCCTTACCATGACGTCTTAATGCGATTCAGTTTAGGTTCGCTCGTTGTCAGATTCATACTAAAAGTAACAGCTAAAGCTTGAACTGAGTCGGAATTAGGACGTCATGGTAAGGCCCCTTTTGTACCTATGTAGAACTGATATGGGACTTATGTCATTTTTTAAATTTGGAACGTCAAATTACGTAGACTGGTAGCCAGTTAGACCGGGGGGCTACTCCGAAATTCGACTTTCGAAGTTCGTATCACACCGTCCCTCTCATTCTCAAGTTAATAACTATTAGTAAGAGCGGAACGGCACGAAACGAACTTCGAAAATGGAATTTCGGAGTGTAAGGCCAGTTGCAGTTTAGACGAGATGTGTTTTAGACTAGCAGCGTTTAAGACCAGTTACCGCTAGTACGTACCAGTTGGTGTCATTATCGATAAACACTTCAAGTTCATAAAACACTCCTATCATATAATAGCCAAGGCTCAGAAAATATACCTGAAACTCTGTAATTACGTCCGCGAGCATTACAATCATCTTCGCAAATCATTAACAATCCTCATGTCACTCATAAACATTACATAACATTAGAGATGGTGCGTATTTACGTTACCAGGTTTTGATACCAGTATTTCCTTGCAAGTATACCAACCAGGTACCGACCCGATATACTTGCAAGACTTAAAAGTATTTTTCCATTTAAGTATACTGTCCCTTCAAAGTAAGTACTACTTCATACACAAGGTTCAGATTGCGCTTATACGTGAAATAAAATACTTTCAAAGTATTTTACGTCTTGATTGAAATATTTTGAATCTTATCTGTATAACAACAAGGTTTAAACTTGCAAGGAAGCAGTATTCTACTTGTTACGTTGGACAGAAAATACTTTGAAAGTATTTTGATACCAGGTTTCTACACCTGGTATGAGAAGGTGGACGTACTTTTAAGCCCTGGTACGCGATTTAGCAAGTATAACCCATCCCTACATAACATCACCGACCTTAAGTCATATTAGTTTATTTTAATTACAGCACTAACATCCTTGTCCATTAGTTCATGGAATCGTAGTCGCCCGTACCTCTCGCGAGGACTGCGATTTATTCATCATCGTACAATAAAAAAAAAAAGTAGGTACCAGTTGCGTTTTTTTTTTTTTATAAGCCTTTTTATTCCGAATTCTCTACAATTTCAGAAAATACATGTTGTTGTTGTTGTTGTTATTGTCGTTTTTATTTTTTATTTATTTATTAAATTGTCGCGTAATTCGGCGTGCCTCATGGCATAGGCCTCCTCCGTGTATTGGAGGGTTTGGGCTATAGTTCCCACGCGCGCCCAGTGCGGATTGGGAACTTAACACACACCATTGTATTTCTTCGCAGATGTGTGCAGGTTTCCTCACGATGTTTTTCCTTCACCGAAAAGATCATGGCAAATTACAAATGTAATTTTCGCACATAAATTCCGAAAAACTCAGAGGTGCGAGCCCGGGATTTGAACCCACGACGCTCTGCTTGAGAGGCCACAAGTCAAACCACTAGGCTACCACGGCTTTTGTGTTTGCCTTCCTCGTTGTATAAAAAGGTAATGGCGCGTATTTAGCATTCTAGGTTTCGGTACATCCACTTTTGTAAATCAAATTACGCGTTTTAGACGAAATGATACTAAACTAACCCGTCTATTCGCACACATTACTCACACATACAACAGGTAATTTACAAGTTTTTCAGCTATAGTTACTTCAATGTGGTTTGAGAGCAAAGAAAAAACATAGAATGTACCAGCTGCTTCTCTTCCTGCGCAGATGGTAAAAGCCCATCGAGGGAATGGACGAAAAACCTATGTTGTACCTGGGCGAAGCGGTTAGCAACCCATTACTATTTTGATACCTTTGTACTATTTTCTGTGTACTTCTGTATTTTTAAATTTTTATGTGCAATAAAGAGTAACATACATACATACATTGATTCCGCTTTCCACCTAAACGCCCAGTCATGCTAAACGTGGCCTGGGGCCGTACCATGACGTCTTAATGCGTTTCAGTTTAGGTCCGCTCGCTGTCAGATTCATACTAAAAGTGACAGCTAAAACTTGAACTGGGCCGGAATTAGGACGTCTAATATTATTATTATTATTATTATTATTATTTAAAGCCTTTCTATCAGGTTACTCATTACTCCCAGAATCCTGTGTGCCGTCTGGCAAAGGCCTCCCCCCAGACGAGCAGGACGTCTAATATAGGAGGCCTAATTCCGGCTCAGTTCAAGTTTTAGCTGTCACTTTTAGTATGAATCTGACAGCGAGCGGACCTAAACTGAAACGCATTAAGACGTCATGGTAAGGCCCCTGGTCTTCTTAATTAGACGTCAAACTAGACAAACACAAAAAATTTTATGCCAAAACTGCCTTAATTATGCTTTGGGGTAAGTAAGTAAGGTAAAGCGGGGTAAGATAAAAAAAACCGTCCGTAACTCGGAGTTAAAGTTTTATTTTACACCTTTTTTCAAATTACCCCAACGTACTACATCATTTTGGTAGAGCTGATACTCTAAACTGCTAAACCGATTTTATTTTTTTGCGAATAGGAAGGCAAACGAGCAAGTGGGTCACCTGATGGTAAGCGATCACCACTGCCTATAGACAACCTTAACCCCGGAGGGATTGCAGATGCGTTGCCAACCTAGAGGGCTAAGATGAAATGCCTCTTGTGCCCGTAATTTCCCCGGCTGTCTTACTCTCCACACCGGAACACAGCAGTGCAAGCACTGCTGCTTAGCGGCAGGATTAGCGAGTAAAATGGTGGTAGCTATCCGGACGGACCTTGCACAAGGCCCTACCACCCGCAAAACCACCAAACATGCCTAAGAACCACAAGTAAACTGGTTTTCGAATGAAACCGCATCCAAATCGGTCCACACTCTTCGCACACTCGGTCACACTTTGCGGGTGGTAGGGCCTTGTGCAAGGTCCGTCCGGATAGCTACCACCATCTTACTCGCTAATCCTGCCGCTAAGCAGCAGTGCTTGCACTGCTGTGTTCCGGTGTGGAGAGTAAGACAGCCGAGGAAATTACGGGCACAAGAGGCATTTCATCTTAGCCCTCTAGGTTGGCAACGCATCTGCAATCCCTCCGGGGTTGCGGGTGTCTATGGGCAGTGGTGAACGCTTACCATCAGGTGACCCACTTGCTCGTTTGCCTTCCTATTCGCATAAAAAAACACACACACACATCGACGTCAAACTTATAACTCCCCTCTTTTTGCGTGGGGGGTTGAAAAGGTGTCGAATAAAGGTCCTTATTAAGTTAACAGTTACTCTTAAATCCACCGTTCTCCAAATATTTATTTAGTAACGCACGCTACCTTTAAATGCTCAGAATAATTCGGACCTTTAAATGAAAAGACCTTTTTGGTCAAACATTGCCTTTTGGCGTTCGCATGAACAATCTGAATCTGAAACGGTACTTCGGATGATCAAAAGCTTATTTGTTACCCACTTGTGGTACTCGGAATGGCTGAAAAGCTCGTTTCATAGCTCTGTTTACGTGCTTAAAGTTAAAATGTGTGTTAATTTCTGTATGTTTAGGGTTCCGTACCTACCTCAAAAGGAAAAAACAGAACCCTTTTAGGATCACTTTGTTGTCCGTCCGTCCGTCCGTCTGTCAAGAACCTTTTTCTCAAGAACGCGTGGAGGTATCACAAGCTGAAAATTTATATCAAACTACCTACCTACCTGACTATGAAGCTTGAGGTCCCGGGTTCGATCCCCGGTCGGGGCAGATATTTGTATGAAAATACGAATGTTTGTTCTCGAGTCTTGGATGTTTAATATGTATTTAAGTATGTATTTATCTATATAAGTATGTTTATCCGTTGTCTAGTGCCCATATTACAAGCTTTGCTTAGTTTGGGGCTAGGTCAATTGGTGTAAAATGTCCCAAGATATATTTTTTTTTAAACTAGCTGTTGCCCGCGACTTCGTCTGCAAAGAATTCGTTTATCGCTATCCCGCGGAAACTACGCAATTTTCCGGGATAAAAAGTAGCCTATGTGCTATTCCAGACTTTTCTCTATCTATGTGCCGAATGTCATCCAGATCCGTTAGGCCGTTCTGGCGTGATTGAGTAACAAACAAACATCCATCCATACATCCATCCATCCATCCATACTTTCGCATATAGTTAAATACTCAGGTCCACTGCCCCTTGGAGCTGTGAAAAAAAACTTCTAAGCCAACGCAATAAAAAAAAACAGTCGTTTATGCCGCAAATTTTCGAAATTCGCAAGTTATTTAATCAAAACCTACAGGGTCCTTCCCGTAAACTTAGAATCTTGAAATTTGGTATAAAGGTAGGTCTTATAGCACAAAATAAGGAATAATTGCGAAAACCGTAAATATGTATGTATGTCTGTATATATCAGTGACCAATATAAAGTGAACCCACATAACGTACATTTTGCTTTGGAGCAGGGCTCTGCTTACACTGGTTTATAGATATTTATAGATACGAATACGGTACCCTCGGTGCGCGAGTCCAACTCGCACTTGCCCGGTTTTTTTATTATGAAATAAGCAAAAAGGCGGGAGGACATGAAAGTACCTACCGTAAGACTCAATCTTAGCTACAAAAACGGATGACTCACGTATGAAAGTCGAGTGATGCTGGTGCGCAGTGTTCGTTTCGCTGGGGCGAGCGGTCCATGAGGAAGGACTACGGATTAGTCCGAAACATGTCGAGCATCACTCGACTTGTAAGGTAATACTTAATAGGAACGTCAAGGTGCGAAAGAGACAGAATGCGTGATTTTATTGATGAAAGACAGAGACGTGTGAATAGTGAGTTTGAGCGATGAATTAAAGGGAAGATTAGTTTATATAGGTTAACGTAATGTGTTAGAGAGGGACAGACGAATCGAAATAAAAGCATTATGGCGGATCCTGTGTTTTAATTCTTACAGACTTTTATACGTGAGTTAGTGTTTTGAGTCTCACGGTAGTTTCATGTTACAAGATAATTCAGTTCCCAAGGAATCCCCACTAATATTATAATGCGAAAGTAACTCTGTCTATCTATATATCTGTCTGTCTGTCAGTTACATTTTCACGTCTAAACCACTGGACAATTAGCTAAAATTTGGTATACTATGGTTTCAGTCCCGGTAAAGGACATAGGATACTTTTTATCCCGGAAAACTGCATAGTTCCCGCGGGATAGATACGTGAATACAGCGCAGACGGTGTCGCGGGCAACGGTTAGTCTACAATAAAACAGGTATATTAGCTGAACACATATCGCTATGCCCTTTGGAAAGGTCACTAGTGCGTTGACCTACAAATGCCGCGATATTTTGCCTGAATAGGCTTCTATGGCGTTCCAAAAGATAGTTACATTTCTAACCCGTCGCTGCACCTTTCTTTAAAGCACTGGCAACATTTAATGCTTATTCAAACGCATACATACATCTATCTATCTCCAGCCTATATACGTCCCACTGCTGGGCACAGGCCTCCTCTCAGAATGAGATGCTGAATGGCTTGGGCTATAGTTCCCACGCGGGCCCAGTGCGGATTGGGAACTTCACACACACCATTGAATTGCTTCGCAGTTGTGTACAGGTTTCCGCACGATGTTTTCCTTCACCGAAAAGCTCATGGTAAATTTCAAATGAGATATCGCACATAAATTCCGAAAAACTCAGATTTTTCCGTAACGGGGTAGACAGAGCCTAGGTTAATAAGACCTAAAGGCCACGTTTATCATGATTGTGGGAGTAAAGGTGGAAAGGGGAGTCAGACTGGTCTTTAGGTCTTATGTTAGGCATAAAGAAGTGATTTATTTATGTATGTATGTATGTATGTATGTGCAACTGACACTAAGTGTGACAGTTAGTAACAAGCGAGCGTATTCGTCCTAATGACGTCACTACTTCGTTAAATAAAGTAACAACAAGCAGGAGTCGGGAAAAAAAGTTCAAGGAAAATATGTATAATGAGTAAAGTTTTCCAATTACATATTATGTAGTTTGTTGGCGAAAAAAAAGTATCGGAGCACGTCTTAACTTGCAACTCGCATTACTTGACGAAGTTCCCGTAACTTATATGTATATGTTCTATACTATGTTACCGAGTATAATTAATGTGAAGTGTTTGTCTACAAAATTTTTGTTTAATAAAGAGTGTACCAGATATGGCACACAAAGATGGGTCCCCAGTGTGCCACATGTGGTACACGAAAAAATTTATTTGTGATCTAGGGCCCAAGCCCATACGATTGACTCATATCTAATGTGCGAATGGAAATATATAAATTTTCTATAGGAAAAAAAAACTATACCTACGCAAAGGGGCTGTCAGCTTATTAAGACACAACCTAATAGAAATATCTACAGAAATGAGAAAATAGTGAAGAAAAATCAAAATTCATATCTAATTGAACTTTAAAACTTTCTATAGATAATGCGTCCCTTAAAAAATACAAAGCGTTCGAAATTTAAAAACACGTTTCTCAAAAAAAAATACAAAGGACAATACGCACTATCAACCACTTCACGCTATATACGTAATCAAAATGAATGCGTTTTATTCCACAGTCATTTATGGCAACCCCGAAAAGAAGTTTCCCGCGATTGCTATTAAATAGATTAATATAAATTTGGCCGCAAGCAGGATTCCATGCCGCAATTTGTATTTCGAATGCATAAATTGAATTAAGAACGAATAAAATACATTTCAAAATTATTTTTGCGGTTGCTTGCTATCATTATTGGCGCTAAGTCGTCGGATTAAGGTGCGGATTGCTATGATTTTCGTTTCGTTGTACGCAAGAGAATTGTGCAACCTAATTGTAAAGAAAAACACATGGGGTACCAGTGTTGCTAGGGCTTATAATACAATTAATAATAATCAATTCAATGTTTGGGGGAATGCTTCTTTATTGACAGAGGAAAATTTAATTAATGGTGGCTCTTGTCCCTTTTAAAAATATCAATATAAATATTGAAATACTTAAAAATGTTTCAAAAATGCTTTGTCTAAAATTAATAAGCCAACAATATTTTCGTCAACGTCTCGAAAAGTGCTATAACTTTCACATAAACATCGTCGACTTTTGAAACTACTCCTTTGTGTTTTAAACTGAACAAACAAATAGAAAACGCTCAGCAAAGTAACTCGAAGTTGCATGCATATTAAATTAGCACAAAGAAAACGTTCCAATTCCTCATTAATATTACAGAACTGGCAACACCTTTCATCCTTCTGGGTACAAAACAAAGCACCTGCTCACAAAAGGTTTAAAAAAAGGCCAAGAACCGTGACATAGAAGAAATAATTAACAAAACATACAGAAATGAACCGGGAAGAACGAACCGACGAAATCTAATTATTTTTCCCCGCCATGACAGCTTTGGCGCGCTTTCCTCGCTCCAACATGGCGGACAGAAAATGGCGGGAGCGAAACGTCAACAGAAATGTTATGAGGCGAAGACAAGCAGACAACCACTAAGCCGCGGAGCTTTATATATTTATAAATACTTATAAGCAAATGAGAGACTGCTCTTAGCGAATCATTGTCGATTTAATAATGTTTGCGGCATTTTATTTGAGGAAATCAAAAATGTTATGAATTTCTTTTCGATTAGCTACATCACTTTGATGGGAACATTTTAGATTCGATGAAAAATAACGATAAAAGATCAACTTTTCCACGTATTACGCTCCTTATATTACTGGAGGCATAAGCCCACGCGCTGCTTTCCTTTCGAATAAAGGAAAACCTTGGAGCTGTTATTATAGCAGAGCAAAGAATAAGAAATAACATTTCCTGGACGAATATGTGTCTAAAACTCGAGCTGTAAGTATTGTCTTTCATTATTTTAAGGCGTTTACAAATTATATAGAATCTTAGGGTGGTAAAGTTCCTTGATTGACTATACATTTTTTTTCATTTTTGTGTTAATTTTTAAGACTAGCTGTCGCCCGCGATTTCGTCTGCAAATACGTCTGGGAATCGCGCAATTTCCATATTATAATCTAAATTTTTACCACATGCAAATCAGTTCAAACGTTCCGACGTGATTCAGTAACAAACATCCACCCAAACTTTCGCATTTTAGTGAGAGGATTAAGTCGTTTTATGCGAACAAAAGCGTTCCCGAAATAAACGGAGACATACAGGGTGCTCCATAAACAACAGCACTCCTTCAATGTGACTCCCAAAGTAAATCCCAGACTCTGACTAAGTACAACATTAGACTAAAAGTGTTTCAATGCCACAAACTACCTAATGCACTAATGAAAGGACCGAGTCACTCAATCTGGGAGGGTGGCATAAAACGTCCATTACCGAATGCATTTATACTACTAATTATAGGGAGTGAGTGCCCTATACGTAGCGGGTCCATAATTTTGACTCCCGAAACGGGACAGAGTTATTTTACTTAAGTTGATTTAACTTCGTATATTTGTGTAAAGTCGCCGTCAATAGAACTTTTTTTTTTTATGTGAATAGGAAGGCAAACGAGCAAGTGGGTCACCTGATGGTAAGCGATCACCACCGCCTGTCGTGTCTATGCTAGGTTTTTGATTTGTCATGTCAATGTCACTTGATTGAATATACTATGTCTAAATCTCAAGGACTCGATTTCATTAAATTAGATGAAATGCCTCTTGTGCCCGTAATAAAACTTGCTGACTATGTTAACAAACCTTGTATATAAAATGGCTTTAATTTCCATTTTCCCTCATCAAATACTGCTTAATCCGTGTGTTATTTATTCAATACTTACCACAACATTATCCTGAACCATTAAAACAATAAACAAGTGCTAGAATATGGATATTTTCATTAAATGTTGTGTTTACATTGTTCGCAATTTCAATTGACAGCGACTTTATTGGCCTCGAATCTTGCAAGTAAATTTTGCTGCAATTCAGTCGGATCGACTTGAAATTTAATACATAATATGGTAAAACACAGGTGTTTAACGCCTCAGCATAATGCTGAGCCAGTGACCGTTTCACTTTTGCGAAGACACGCTCGTTAACATTGATGATCAATTTGGATGTCTGTGTTTTATGTTTCACTTTTGTACAATTGTATGTATGCAGTGTATGCTCTACTTGTGTCTCTCAAAAGAAAATAAAATGTCTTCTCTCTTTCTATTCTTTCTTTCTTAAAATACTCTTAGCAAAAATGCTTGTATTAATAATGAAATTTTGTAAGCACCTTTGAAAAAAAGAAAAGAATGTTAGGCAAATAAATTCAAATAAAGTACAGTTCTAGAAATCAAAATCATAACGGAGCTGAAAGGATTGTCAGCTCAGCAATGCAGTGGAGACCAAGGCTCTGATTTTCAGCTACAGCTCTGCTCGAAGTGAAACGGTTGTTTTTAACTAGTTTAGTTTGATGATGTTACCTACATCAGAGACAGCGCGACATTAAGACAAAACACGGGACAGTCCTCTTCAAATCGAGGAGTATAGTTACCGCAACGATTTGGGGAGCAACTGTGACGATTTTCTTTTGTTCCCGTCATGTGTCAATGAGGGGCTACGTTACTGGTTACTGATTGGGATACTATTTTCTTGCGCTGCATGCACTACTATATTTAGTTTTTCTTTTCTTTTATCTAAACTGTTTATTCAATCACACACAACTATTTAACAATTTGGACGCAGCCAATCTTTGGAATTAGCATTTTGTTTTTGTTCTGCTTTGTTTCTTTTGTTCTTATTTTTATTTTAGGTTATGTAGTTTTCTAGAAAAATAAGTAGACGAAGATTGAAACCTTTGATTGCTGGCATTACTTACAAAAATAACATGAAAATGAATAAACACGTGGAAAAAACCGCAAAATCAGCAGCTTGTCAAATTTGGATACTTCAAAAGACTACTTATAAGTGGTCATGTATCTATTTCGGACCACATGTTAAAAATGACATGAGTTCCGCATGATTTTTCAAAACTTTTTTTAATCTGCGCGTCATGTAAAAAACAGTACTCCACTTTTAACCGAGCAAGCCCGTCAATTATAATGATTAATAGGAAGGGAAATAATAAATGCTCAAATATTCTAAGAGTAATTATACGGGGGTGCTTTATTATAGGCTGGAAAAGATTAATATCTCATTGATAAATCTATTTGGTCTTAACTGTAGAAAACATATTTTGATAACTGATTTACCCAACAACTTGTTATAACACGCTAGTGTTAAATAAGTGAAATTTGGCTTTTGCCCAACAGTGGGACAACACAAGTTTATAATTAAACTATTTGTTGCCCGTGGCTTCGCCCCGCAGAATTAAATTTTGTAGTGATCAGAATCAGAACCATAACAATATTATTTACAATCCAAATATTTGGTCTTTTGAGTAGGTAAATATTTCATGCATTACCGGACATGGTGTTTCTCATTCATACAAAAAAACGATATTTCACATAGTTAAGTATACAATATGTCTAGCAAAAACATAACAGATATAACAAGCTGATAAGCAAATGCTTAAGGGCAAACTTATCCCTACAAGGGATCTCTACCTGTTAACATTTAAGTACAATATAACTACCTTCTGCCCGCGACTTCGTCTGCGTAGAATTATACATAATTATATAAACCTTCCTCTTGAATACTCTATCTATTAAAAAAATCGCATCAAAATCAGTTGCGTAGTTTTAAGATCTAAGCATACCTACATAGGGACAGAGGAAAGCGACTTTGTTTTATACTATGTAATGAAGTCATAATAATAGGTTACTCGTACATACGCTAAAACGTCATCATTAAAACAAACATTTTGAATCAAACATATCGCTTCCTTCCCCGAACATAATCTGCCAAAACCGGAGATTGGAAACCATCGAATTCGATTCATCCTTTATTATTTCACCGCACACCTAATAAGACCCTGTATAAGCTCGCTTATACAGGGTGGGTGTTTCCACGCTCATACATATTAATCCGGCGGGTGACGCATTGAATGACTCTCGACAGCTTTCGGGGCACCCTGTATTTACTGCAGTCTGAAGTGATATTGTAGCGATTTTGGTTAATAACGTTCGAGAAAATTATAACGCTTGTAAATAAAATAAAGATCAATTAGTCAATAAAAAAAAATACCGTTCACTTCAACAAAAACGAAAAGAAAACGATGAAAAAAAATTTTTTTAAGCGATATAAAAAACGGCTGTTAAGAAAACATTGTTAGTTACGTAACTCGTGGTATTAAATCCAGACAGTTACTCATTTGGCCTGAATTCTAGAAAAACTCAAGTTTTATTTATATAAATAGGAAGGTAAACGAGCAAGTGGGTCACCGATGGTAAGTGATCACCACTGCCCATAGACACTCGCAACCCCGGAGGGATCGCAGATGCGTTGCCAACCTAGAGGGCTAAGATGAAATGCCTCTTGTTCTCGTAATTTCCCCGGCCGTCTGAAGTGCATTTCATCCCGAATAAATCAAGTTAAAAAAAATCTCACCGTGGTAGTAACCAAGACAAACGGTAGTGTATCTGATCTGATCTCGTTGAGTTTAAAGAAAATTAGTGACAATGCTGTAAGTACATATAAAAATTTTACTCTGAATCACCCCACGCATGGAACCAAAAACTGCCCTATTTAAAACCAATCATCAAAAACCGTCCTAGAATAATACTTATCCGGATTCGGATTGCTCCGGACGGTTAATTAAATTAGGGATCTTGTTTATTTAGGTCTATCGGTTTATCTTGAACCGAAATGACCCCGCTGACCTACCCCTTGTAGGGTTACCAGACCAATTCGTAAGAATTCTACGTCTCCAATTAAATTGAAAAAAAAAAACAAAAAAAATACTAAAATCGAAGCAGTTTCCGAAAAATTGCAAAGATGATTTCATAAAATCGCGATGTAAGTCTCTAAGTTTTCTTGGCATTGTGAGTCCATCTTTAATATTAAATCTAGGCAATGCATATCTTAAATTGGGGTATGTATTAATAAAATCCATAAAGTTTAAAATGTATAACGGTTTAAAATACGTAATGGTTCAAAATTTAAAATGCGATTTTCTCAGAAAATTGAAAATTAACAGAATTGCTATAAACTAAACCTAACCTAACCTAAACCAATCTATAGATCACGCTATAAAAAATTCATATACCTAATAGTTTCACAGGAAAATGCATTATATATTTTGAACTATTTAACCCATTATACATTTTAAACTTTATAAATGCTGATCCGCTGCCCTTAAAGTGATATTTTTTTATTTACCGACTGTTTACCGTTTTTATTTACAGTTATAGAGTATTAGATGGCTAAAATTCCGGATATCTTGAGAAAATTACTCTCGTCTGATAACCCTGCATCCCTAATTCGCTTGATTGTATTCAGCATGGTATAAATAGTTCAGGCATGGTGCTTTGAGATATAGGTCTTGAAAGGTGATTGGAATGATACATAACATATATACTTCATAATACAGGATGATGCTGTGAAATATGGAGCGTTTAATAGTTTTCATCCGGAAAAAGTATATTTTGGAACGCAAAATTTGTATTTCGTTTAAACTTGGCGTTGTTTTAACATTAATTATAAAAAAATGACACTTTATTATTTGTCTTATTAAGGTTTTTATTATTTTGCTTTAAGTAACAATCACAAAAAGACTATTACAAAACAATTCAGTCATTTTTACAAAATTCATCAAAAAAACTATGTCGCAGAAATAAATGCTTACATATATATACATTTAAAAACTGAAATTTTTCGAAGTCAGTGTATACATGAGAAAATATTCCTATTTTAAATAGCCCGATATTTCATTATTACATTATATTAAAACAATCTAAACACCCATTAAGAAAGAAAGAAAGAAAACATGTTTACATAACATTTTTTATTGTTTAACATACATGAATACGAAGTCAAAATTCACACATCACACGATCGGACAATCATGGACAATAGGGACAGTAGTGTGACCAAACAAATGTAACTGGAGAGACATAATCCACGGACCAACATGTGGCGTGATCGCGATCCGCCATGGCCCTGATTAATGAGACACCCTACGCCCTAAGGGTGGCGCTACACGCGTATTGTAACGAAACCCCCCCTATTATTTCTAAATAAATCTATAATATACCTAATTATTTACTTATTTTATATATATAAATATATATACTCTATTTTATATACTAATTTTTTTCGATTTTAATATAATTATTAAATTAATTAACGCGCCTACGTACATAGCTCATTCAGTTCATTTAAACGCGTATTTAATATAGGAGCTAATAATACCGCCTATTAATAAAATATATATGTCGTGAAACCTAATAAAACTGTACTGGTCGTGATACATGATAAATTGAAGATATGGCCATGTGATCGTCTAGTGTGTGAATCGTCTAGTAATTAAAGTAAATAGACCCTTCGTTGTGTCCGCATCCTACGTAACCCTGGAATCGTTTAGTGACGAGTGAAGATTGATCTACCTATTAATTAAATCTACCTATGTTAATTCATACATACGCTACGGCTAGCAACACATTACCTAAGAGATCTTAACTACGCCAACTAAAAAGATAAAGATTAGCTTATTAGAACGAAGATATTTAATGTAGAGTCAATGGAGAATCAAGTATAAGGTTAAGTGATTATTTGGGCAAGTATGGTAGCGAGTCAAACATATTCAATAAATCATGAGGTTCGTAATAACGAGCATAAAAGTAAGACCACGGTAAAGTAAGTAAGTCGATGACTATTAGCGTAGCAAGGAAACACGTTTTGCTTTAAGTTTTATGGAGATCTAAGGAATGAAAATACAAAATACTTTACTACGCACGCCCTTGCATTTACAGTGTTTATACTATAATCAAAACGTGCTTTCGTGCGTTCTAACTCAATAGAAGGTGTTCAACCTGAAAATTAGACAATTAAACATTATGTTAGATATATTGATCAACTCATGATCAATTTGCAGGAATCCGCTGCTAGGATATAAACATGTACACCAAATCAAATAACAATAGGAAATAGACTCGCACGTTACGCAACACAACACAGCTATAAAAATGTGTTAATTCAATAGAATGTGGTTATCCTGAAAGTTAGTCAATTACACACTATGCTAGATAATGATCAACAACTTATGATCAACTTAAGGGAAGCCGCTGCTAGAAAGTAAACATGTACAAAAAATCAAGTGTCAATAGTAAAATAGGCTGCAAATTACAAAACACAGTTATAAAAGTTATGAGATATAGTCATAATTTCCCCCCCTTATCCCCTACCAACACAGTAGACCTTCATAGACACTGGTTTGGGTTCCTTACAATTGAGAACAGTAAGTCTGAGCTTAATTTTGAGTAGTATTCTTTCACTACTTGTGTGTAAGTTCAACCTATAAGTTGTTGTAGGCAACTAACCAAGCCAATGCACTACTGGATGGGGTATGGTCTCCCCGTCACTATTTCAACAGTGATATAAAAATTACTCACTTTGTAAAGACTTCAATTCACAAGTCTAATAAATAACATATACACTGTTATTTGTAGTAAATTTGCGAGAGCGAAGATAGTTCTTCAAGGTAAATCAATTGTGTGTTCGGCGATAGCAGATTCCATTTCCGCTATTAGATGATCAAAATTTAGATTTCGACTCTTAATGCAAGCATAGTATTTCGCCCCTTAGAAATACTACACGCGAGTCTCGACGATGTATGAAAGTTTCCAAATGAGATGTTGATTGATTTACCCTTAAAACATTCCAGCTAAGGCAAATCGTACCAATAGTGTAAGTAATGGATTCGACAGTGAATGATTTTTACGACTGTTGAATAGGACATAACGAATGATCTTTTAAACACTATAAAATCACTATGCACACATCACATACAATGAAACACAGTAACACAAAGATAAAGAAAATCACTCACTCAGTATTTCTTCCGTGACAGCTGCGGGATTCAGGAACTCTGAAAATAAACACCCTAATAACCTAAGATTCCTAACCATGTCTAAAAGAATCCTATGCTAAATTTGTATATTTCACAGCTAGAGGTAATGGCTACCTCACATTTACTTTAATCGTGTGGTGTGTAATGTAACTAAGCTGCACTAACTAGGGGGTTGAGGTGGCATCCTCGGGTGTGTACCTAGCCCTAACACCTACACCATGTGTATAACCCCATCCGCTGGCCGAGACCAGGTTGCGAATGGAGTAGGGCGGAGAGATAGTTGTGCGAATAAATAAATATATAGATAATGAGACCAACGCTGCAGTCCTATGCCCTGCCTAGCAGACACACAGAGCCCGCAACGCTGGGGGGAAGAATCCCGATCGCTACTCAGCGAATCGAGCGTCAGGCTATCCCCAAGCACCTGACTCCGTCCCGAAGGACGTTAAACCCCAATTGCGTTATCACCGTTCGGTTTCCTTGGGGCCGGGAACCTCGTCCCGTAAAGTCCCTACTTCAAGCGTGTCAAAACTTTAAACACACAATCAGAATTCGTGGCCAACAATCATACGTCATGACAACGACGATGATGGTGGTAATCTCTCTGCCAAAACCCCGGACTCTGGGTTTCGATCGGGTACTATGACGGCTAAAGGTGTCCTGGCCACAGAGAGATCGGAATAGGGGAGGAACTAGGAAGATGGTGAGGTTGGAATGGTAGTTGGTTCACGAACACTGATGGCGTATGCACAACAATAAACAAATTAATTTAAACTAGTAACAAAGAAAATAATTGCGAACCGAAATCGCTACACAAAACCTCGCTTGAAGAAATTCCGAAACGTACTAATCCCTTTCCTTGAACGACCGTTCTATTTATAACCTCGCGTGCGCTTCCGGCATCTCAAGCATCTACGGCATCTCGAGCATCTCGAGCATCACCGGCGTCTTAAGCATCCCCGGCATCTCGAGCATCACCGGCATCTCGAGCATCTCCGGCATCTCAAGCATCCCCGGCATCTCGAGCATCACCGGCATCTCGAGCATCACCGGCATCTCGAGCATCAGCTACGAACAGCTTAGCCAATGTTAACCTTTCGCCTAACCCAATAAGATCGAATTTCTATATTCTCTGCTAGTCCCGTACTACAAACATTCAGTTACGTCTGCGCTCGTTTAGCGTTCAGAGTGGCGTGTGAAAGAGATAGAATGTACCTGAGAATGGAAATCGTGAGACAGCGCGATCAATGAAAAGTAAGTCCGCCGTTGTAAGAAAGCACAGGATGGTGTTGAATAAATATTTAATTTAACACAGGATGTTACATATTATTATTCGTGTAGTTTTCTCGGTCTTCATATATAATTTTTAAGTCTATCCTGCGTCGACTACCTGTCTATGCCCCTTCCACCTCTTGTACGGATATTTAATTTAAATGTAATTTAATCTATCATAGGAAAGGTCCCACATAATATCTTAATTAAATAAAAAATAATATTTATTAATTAACTAAGGGCTACGCCCCAACATATATTTGTGAATTAAACGGTAAAATACGCTTGTACCGTTACAATCACCCCCCAATGTTTGCGCAAGTGAAAGCTGAAAAAGCTGACAACTGAAGTAAACAGTTAACCTCTCTTATATTCACAAATATATGAACCTTCAAAACTTATCACTCTTAATCTATTAGCATTTTTCCCATGAATGTTTTGGAATGTGTGTGGTGTGTTTTTAAACCAAAAGATAGCAACTAAGGTAAAAATTGAACCCTTCAGGCTTACGACTTATTAATTATGAACGAATATCACCCTCACAAGGCAGTCTAGTCTCAGATAGGGAGATTGTTTTGTGAGAACAACCCACGGCTCTAGTAGCATGCTATACCAGTCACCCCATACCAGTCTGGCTCCTGCATATCGACCGAATATGGGAATACCGATAACGCCCCTTCCAAACCTAGACTACTTTACTAGTTATTGGGTCATATACTTCCGTTAATTATTAATTCTACCTGAAAAATCCACCCAATACAGTAATCGCTATTCTTTCGGAGTTTGTATAGTGTGTGAAGATAAGCATTGGCATCCTAGCTTCCGCTTGGCTGCGCCGCGTGTAGAGTAATGATCACCCAGTGCCAGCTTCATAGCTGATGTCAATTTGACTTAACCTAACTCCTTTCGCACTGGAAAATCATTTGTTTGTGTGCTGTTCAAGGGTTAAATGCCAATAAACCGTCCTTATTAACCCCAAAATTGCCGAGTTATTGCAGCTCCTCATATCTTAGCATAACGTCATTCACGAACACGCCAAGTATTCATCACAACATCAATTCACACTATGTTCTTCCTTCCTCATTCCATTTGCAGTTCTATAACTAGCTACAACAAATCAGCACTTTCATCAGGTAACTTAGACGTAAGTGGAATATATATAACAGACTGAACCAGTCGTTATTTTCGAAGGTTCGTATAAATGAACAAAAACAATTACACTACCACATCTCGTAACAGTGCAAAACAACCTTGCCTGTGCAATATGTGCATTAGCACGCAACTACAAAATTGAAAATATAAAACACGCAGGCAAAGTCGTCCGACACCCCATGTCGCGGAGTAGCAAGGCAACTGTTTCTATCCAAACTAAATCAAATTAACTTAATTTAATAATTTATCCTACTTGATTGCCAAACCGCTTTCCACCTGCACAGTCAAATAAAATAACTAATCTATCCCATAATTAACATAAAAGAAACTTATGATTGGACCGTTCCTATGAAAACTTAACATAATAAATTCATGACTTAAGATAAAACTCATAGGTACATAATAACCGTCTAAGTAAAGAATAAACCTGAAAATGTAAATTTAAAATATCCAGAAACGATAATCGCTAAGGTCAAAACATCTATACTAACTTACTTTCCCAGTAATAAGGTATTTAATTCTAGAACAAATACATTTAAAATATCTTAAGTACTATACCCAAATAAACACCAACTCCTTCATAAAACTCAGATAATGGGTAAATAACGCATGAAACCAATTACGTATGAATATGATATTCAAACCTTAATAACGTGTGAATAAGGATAAGAGAAGATTAGAAGTAGTGAGTGTAATACTTATACTAGTACCTCTTTCGTCAAAATAATTATTATTTCCTTAAAGTTAAATAGATAATTGTGATAATCAGTAAACGCAGCAATTTATAAAATAAAATTTAGATTTTAAAATACTTCTTAAGTTACCGCCAGCCGAGTTTACACTATAATCAACTATGCACACTAGAGGGCGTTATTAACAAAAATACAACGCTTTATGTTGATGCGTATCGAGCCTTTTCGTAACAATAAATTCCTAAGTACGTAACTATTTTCACTACGCATGAAAAGCACGTTAAAAATAAACAATTATTTTTATTTTGTTCAAAATTAGCCTACTGTAAGTAATTAATCAAAAGTAGTAAAACGAAACGCAACAACCATTCAATAGCAACACTTTAAAATAAGGGTAGGCACGCGCTGTACTGAACCGGTCCGATCAAACTACCCTTCTCTTTTTTATACGCGCGCTCCGCTACGATATTGAGTCGATGTTGGCTAGGCAAAACTCGATCTTAAGTAATTGACATACTGGGTTACTAAGTCTGTTCGCTTCTTGTATTTGTGAATGACTTCGCCATAGTAAAACTAACGTGGCAAACTGTTATATGTCACAGTCGCAATATTATTAAAGGATAGGTTTGTCTCAAAAACAGAACAATAAGGAAACGATAAAGTATGAATGAAATCACAATACGTAAAGGAAGCAAACATTTTCAAGTTTAATGCTAGTAGTAGACTTACTAAGTGTGCTATTTTTTTTTTTTTTTTTTTTTTTTCATTGCGTACTATCCGTACCTCGACAAAGGAAAAGCTGTGTAATTGCTTAATATTTACGTCTGCTCGCATGTTATATCTGTGAATGTCTACGCTAGTCTACGCTTTAGTAAAGCTTATTCAAAAAATTCAAAGATTCAAAATTGAAAATCAAGTTTATTCTGCAAATAGGTTGCCAAGAGCTCTTTTACATGTCCCTTTTTTTAAAAATAATCGCAATAGTTAATAAGAATTGAACGAAAAAAAAAATGATTTGAATTATTACATCAAAAGATAAGTGTGGATGAAATTTCTACACGCAAAGAAATCAACAAAATTTTCAAAGTTAACTTAAGTGTTGAGTTTTTCGAGTTGATCACTCCATAATCACTACCTATCTATTGATTAATGGAAAATCTATGAAAGTTACAAACTACAGAATTATACAAGAGTAAAGGATAATATTTGCTTACATGCCAATAACCAATATAAACTGATCTTACACCGCACATACCCCGCTCAAGATCAGGGCTCTTCTATCACTGGACTCTTATAGATACGACCGTTCATAAAGAAGACTTGATACCTGCCTAACCATGCACGTCCCTACAACTTCTATGGCTATCTGTCTGTCTATGTCTATGCAACCAACAATTATAAGACGTGCTCACACTACCTTCGTTTTGCTTAAGAACCGGGCCCTAATAACACTTTATTGCTATATTCACTAACCTAACTACATACATACAAACATACACACACACAATTATATACCTACAAATACATACATTATGTGCGGAACCTATTTCTTTTCATGAAATATATTTGGTTACGTAGATGTTCAACATACGACAAATTTTAATATAACAAAACAGCGCATACTTATACATACTTATTACATAAGACAGGGATTGCGAGATTTGATTTGATTGAAGTAAACCTCAGAATTATTTTAACTTGCCAGGTCGTAGCAAATGGAACAAAGTATATTGTAGCAAGTTTTGTTTACCCTAAGAGAAAGAGGCGCGATGATAATGTATGTACTATGAATTTTGCTTTATCTTTATATGTATCATGATATAAACAAGACAGTCATTAATTGTGCATCTAAAACTTCGAAGTAGTAACTGCTGAACCAATTTTAATGATACCTGTTTATTAAGTACTAGCGGCCCGTCCTGGCTTCGCACGGGTGCAACAAATAATAAATATAGCCTATGTCATTCAGGGGAAATGTAGCTTTCCAATGGTAAAAGGATTTTTTTGAAATCGGCAAGGTAGTTTTTGAGTTTATTCATTACAAACATACACACATAAAAATATTAGTATAGATAGAAATCTACAGAATCTGGAAAAGTCATAACAAAAAACACACTAAAGAGTTTAAAACTTAACTGTTAATTCATTATCGTACTCATTATGAGACTTCTTATGTACCAAGTAATATGTGCAACTTCTATCGTCAATACAAGTACATCTGCAGCTAACCTGTAAGTACACTAAATACTAGATAGATAGAGATAACTTTACCTACACAACAGCATGATTAGCCTTTACGTATTTAGAACCAAAGCGTGATCTACTTTTAACCGTACTTGTGGAAAGAAGGTAGAAAAGGTGATCCTTTAGTCAATCGATAAAATATCCTCAAAATGTTATGCTGTCCTACTAACAATATTATAATTGCTAAGGTCCGTGATGATTTATGTGTATCGATGGTATGGGTGGTATGGATGAACCTATATACGCGGTATGGATATACGCATGAACGAATGTACCTACTTATGTTACTCTTTCACGCCTGAACTGCTGAACAGATCTGGATGAAATTTGACATAACGATAAATTATATACTGAAATACTTAACACATACTTAGACTGCCTATTATTGCGAAAAAAAACTGCGCAATTCTTTCGGGTTAGCGATAAACGAACTCATTGCAGACAAAGTCGCGGGATGCAGTTAGTTTGTTTATATCTATTTTATATATACAACAAGGAAGGCAAACTAGTGTCACTCGATGGTAAACAACCATCACTGCTCATGTACATCTGCAACACCGGAGTATTACAGATGCGTTACCGGTCTAGTGAGTTAAGGTAGAATACCTGGTGTGCCTTGCCAGTAAATTCATCTACGGCTGAACACAACAGCACCAGTACTGCTGCTTGGCGGCAGGCTTAACAAATAAGATGGTACATTTTTGACAAAAGCTTCTCATTCCTACAGTATAAATATGTATATTTCCTATGGCTGTAATTTATGCAATCAACCCATTTTGATACAACATACATACATTAATATCATAATTATATCAAATACTCAAAGTGAACGTACCCTGATCTACAGGACTTCACCGAACAAACAAACAAACAAACAAACAAACATAACATGAAAATTGCAAGATAAGTAAAAGCTTGCTCAATAAGGACTTTTATAAGAACATAATACACATTGTCCGAACATACCTACCTATCTACCATCATTATTATCATCACCATCACCATCATCACCATCATCATCTCCATCATCATCACTATCATCATCACCATCATCACCACCACCATCATCATCATCACCATCACCATCATCACCATCATCATCATCACCACCATCATCATCACCATCAACACCATCATCATCACCATCACCATTACCATCATCGTATCATATCATCACATCATCATCATCATCCTATATACGCCACTGCTGAGCGCAGGCCTTCTCTCAGTATAAGATGAGAGGGCGCCTACCAAGGCACCTGAGGGGGCCTACCTATACCATTTATATCTAATTCACTGACCTTACGTCTCTTACAGGTGCCTACCAAATATTTCCTAAAATCAACCTTTGAGACAACCATAATACATACTTGCTTATAGTCACTGTTTCTTAAGGTACCGAAAGCATAAAATAATTAAGGAAAGCATCAATGATGGACAAATAAACATTTCATTACCTGCTATAAATTAATTTAAAGTTCCGTCTTTGTCCAAGTTACTACACAAATGTAGTCTAAATAAATGGTAGTTCCAAAATAAACAATGACATGAGTATGTCCTATCCACTGATAATTCATTAGAAAGTCACTAAGTTTGAACTATACTTATATACTTAACTAATTCTGCATTATACTCATTACGCTACCTACAGTTTTTAAGTCTAATTTTGAGAAAGTCAAACCTGTGACCAACGCTAGTCATCCTGCCTTCACATAGCGTAATACCTACCTACACTAAACAGAGTCAATCTATGATAATATAGCTTTGTCATCAAGTGATACCTATCATACATACTACTTTTGTATCCTATTTTTAAACTAAAGTTGGTAAAGTTCCTTACATACATCCCCAGTCTTTATTGGGAGGCCTAAGAAA
This sequence comes from Pandemis heparana, assembly GCA_963854515.1. NCBI lineage: Eukaryota > Metazoa > Arthropoda > Insecta > Lepidoptera > Tortricidae > Pandemis > Pandemis heparana. The sequence goes on along the minus strand of OY978030.1, from coordinate 6,568,701 downwards.
GACAAACTATATCTCTCACTCAATAATAACTACAATCAACTAATACGCTATGTAATAAAATAATACAATCAAACTTACCAAATGAAATTGCTTCCTAGGTATTGATTAAAAGACTCCAACATACATAGCATACATAACTGACTATCGACAAGCACACACCTTACCTACAAAGCTCATACAACCGTAATGAAAAATCAAAATAAATACAAGTAGATTCACTAACACAGTAAATCAATGTAAATGCTCCAAGAAAACTACAACAGTCACTAACTATAAAAATACTCTCAGCCGTTGCGCACTGTAGCTATTTTAACATCACCGATTTTCAAACACGATTTTTATAACACTACTTTTCTGTTTTCTTAAACATAACACGCACTATAGCCTGTCACTACACTACCGTTTGAGAACGTAACGCCGTTTGGTGTCACAGTGAATACATACACTTAAGTATCTGCCTACCCTTTATACCCACACACAAACGAGCCTACCGGAGTAGTAAAGTTTCCTAACAAAATATAACAAGGGTTCCTAAATATCAGGCCCCGACCACGACCTACTGAATCGGTTCTATTAAAAATATAATATTTTCCCACAAAAAGACTACCCCCATTTCCAAGTCCAATATTATCAACCATAATACAAATAAAGAAAGAAAGAAAAAAGATATTTATTCATTTTGCAAGACACACAAATATAAGATCATACACACAATTTCAAAATCAAAACCAAATCAAATCGCTTTTAAATTAAAAGTTCACCCCCCTGATCTCGCAACTTTGAAACCTTACTATTATTCTTATCCCAAATAAAGTTATTCTAAAATTAACTACACACCCCCCCGACTTTACAAGCTTATAAATCTACGAACATAGTCCTAAGCAAAATTTTCTATAGTAATATCTGAGTAATTTAAGGTTTCCTATCTGGATACTCAATAAACTGTAATCATAAATCTACATACAGTCAAAATGAACATTAAGTTTAAATTTAATAATGAATCTAAAAATAACAACTCGTTTTAAACCTGTTCAAGACGTTCTCAAATCACAAGAATATTTATTAACACCGGGAACCCTAATTCATCTTTTATCTTGAAGGTAGATATCACACCAAACAACAAAATACCGAAATCTACCCTAAACGAAACGATAACCCGAGAAGCATACCTACATTTGGCCGGTTTAAATTTACAATTTTAACTAAAGGGGCAAATACACTATCGCTGCATACGATAGGCAGTGAGAACATTTCATACACATAATGCAAATCACGTCTTTACTTCCAAGGGGTAAACAGGGCCTATGGTAACATTAAAGAAAGACATTTAAAGAACATAATACGCTACAGAAGTTAAAAGAACACGAACTAAAAGAACGAACGCACCTACCCTAATAGTGATATAACCTGAAGTATTTACATAAAAGATTCACGAATGGGTCAAAGTGAGACCACGTAGAGACCCCTAGATAAATAAATAAACCAAAAGTAACGTAAAGTGCAAAAATGTTACGAAGACGAACGTTGGCTAAATTACTATATAGTTGAAGAAAAGTTCGGCGACCTAATAAGGCGAACGCAACAGTGTAAACCCTCCTTAAAGTATAATCCTACCAACGTAAAGTGTTAAAACTATTGGTAGTTAGTCAACAATATCCTACCTACAATGAATGACGCTTAAAGTGAGTGAAAGTGGATAAAATTAAATTTACAAACCTACGACGGAACGCAATGAATAATTGAGGACCTCAACTACATGTGGCGTAAAGAATTTAGCGAAAATAGTGCAAGAATAAAGTATTAAACGTAAAGTGCAAAATATTGTTAACTATCTAGCTATATTCTACCTACAACGACTGTTGTCTATTCTAAGGGTAAGGGTGCGAAGTGGATAAGAACATAGTACAAAGATCTTCAAGGAACGCAATGAATAAGTGAGAACATTAACTAAAGGTGGACCAATGAAAGTTTAAGACTATAGTGATAAAGTAATGTTAAGTGCAAAGTGAACAAGGAGAATGTGAAAACATCGTGACGAATCGCAACTACTAAGCAACAAAATCTAAGTTTGAACTATGACTAATGAGTGATCGTATAAATCTTGTGAAAATAAAATGCTAGAGTAGTAATTTAGAATATTGTGAAAGATCAAAGTAAAATTTATTTTTAAAATGTCTTTTTTATTAGACTATGTCCTACTAATAATAAGTTATATTAACATACAAAATAACATCAATCTTTACTCTCACTTTTCCATTACACGGCAACACTGTGTCCAACAATTACTTTTTATAGAAAAAAGTAACTGTTGGACAATTCATAGGATACCTACCTATGTTAAAGTTTAGGAACCAAACAAATATAAAATATGAACTTAAAGAATCATCCTATTACGATAAGAAATTATAACAAAATCTGAAATGAGCTATGTATTATTAACATGTTAACAAGTATTGCTATGCGACCTAAGAATACCAGAACCTAAGATAATCCTAAATCCTGGTCACGGCACCACTGTAACGAAACCCCCCCTATTATTTCTAAATAAATCTATAATATACCTAATTATTTACTTATTTTATATATATAAATATATATACTCTATTTTATATACTAATTTTTTTCGATTTTAATATAATTATTAAATTAATTAACGCGCCTACGTACATAGCTCATTCAGTTCATTTAAACGCGTATTTAATATAGGAGCTAATAATACCGCCTATTAATAAAATATATATGTCGTGAAACCTAATAAAACTGTACTGGTCGTGATACATGATAAATTGAAGATATGGCCATGTGATCGTCTAGTGTGTGAATCGTCTAGTAATTAAAGTAAATAGACCCTTCGTTGTGTCCGCATCCTACGTAACCCTGGAATCGTTTAGTGACGAGTGAAGATTGATCTACCTATTAATTAAATCTACCTATGTTAATTCATACATACGCTACGGCTAGCAACACATTACCTAAGAGATCTTAACTACGCCAACTAAAAAGATAAAGATTAGCTTATTAGAACGAAGATATTTAATGTAGAGTCAATGGAGAATCAAGTATAAGGTTAAGTGATTATTTGGGCAAGTATGGTAGCGAGTCAAACATATTCAATAAATCATGAGGTTCGTAATAACGAGCATAAAAGTAAGACCACGGTAAAGTAAGTAAGTCGATGACTATTAGCGTAGCAAGGAAACACGTTTTGCTTTAAGTTTTATGGAGATCTAAGGAATGAAAATACAAAATACTTTACTACGCACGCCCTTGCATTTACAGTGTTTATACTATAATCAAAACGTGCTTTCGTGCGTTCTAACTCAATAGAAGGTGTTCAACCTGAAAATTAGACAATTAAACATTATGTTAGATATATTGATCAACTCATGATCAATTTGCAGGAATCCGCTGCTAGGATATAAACATGTACACCAAATCAAATAACAATAGGAAATAGACTCGCACGTTACGCAACACAACACAGCTATAAAAATGTGTTAATTCAATAGAATGTGGTTATCCTGAAAGTTAGTCAATTACACACTATGCTAGATAATGATCAACAACTTATGATCAACTTAAGGGAAGCCGCTGCTAGAAAGTAAACATGTACAAAAAATCAAGTGTCAATAGTAAAATAGGCTGCAAATTACAAAACACAGTTATAAAAGTTATGAGATATAGTCATAATTTCCCCCCCTTATCCCCTACCAACACAGTAGACCTTCATAGACACTGGTTTGGGTTCCTTACAATTGAGAACAGTAAGTCTGAGCTTAATTTTGAGTAGTATTCTTTCACTACTTGTGTGTAAGTTCAACCTATAAGTTGTTGTAGGCAACTAACCAAGCCAATGCACTACTGGATGGGGTATGGTCTCCCCGTCACTATTTCAACAGTGATATAAAAATTACTCACTTTGTAAAGACTTCAATTCACAAGTCTAATAAATAACATATACACTGTTATTTGTAGTAAATTTGCGAGAGCGAAGATAGTTCTTCAAGGTAAATCAATTGTGTGTTCGGCGATAGCAGATTCCATTTCCGCTATTAGATGATCAAAATTTAGATTTCGACTCTTAATGCAAGCATAGTATTTCGCCCCTTAGAAATACTACACGCGAGTCTCGACGATGTATGAAAGTTTCCAAATGAGATGTTGATTGATTTACCCTTAAAACATTCCAGCTAAGGCAAATCGTACCAATAGTGTAAGTAATGGATTCGACAGTGAATGATTTTTACGACTGTTGAATAGGACATAACGAATGATCTTTTAAACACTATAAAATCACTATGCACACATCACATACAATGAAACACAGTAACACAAAGATAAAGAAAATCACTCACTCAGTATTTCTTCCGTGACAGCTGCGGGATTCAGGAACTCTGAAAATAAACACCCTAATAACCTAAGATTCCTAACCATGTCTAAAAGAATCCTATGCTAAATTTGTATATTTCACAGCTAGAGGTAATGGCTACCTCACATTTACTTTAATCGTGTGGTGTGTAATGTAACTAAGCTGCACTAACTAGGGGGTTGAGGTGGCATCCTCGGGTGTGTACCTAGCCCTAACACCTACACCATGTGTATAACCCCATCCGCTGGCCGAGACCAGGTTGCGAATGGAGTAGGGCGGAGAGATAGTTGTGCGAATAAATAAATATATAGATAATGAGACCAACGCTGCAGTCCTATGCCCTGCCTAGCAGACACACAGAGCCCGCAACGCTGGGGGGAAGAATCCCGATCGCTACTCAGCGAATCGAGCGTCAGGCTATCCCCAAGCACCTGACTCCGTCCCGAAGGACGTTAAACCCCAATTGCGTTATCACCGTTCGGTTTCCTTGGGGCCGGGAACCTCGTCCCGTAAAGTCCCTACTTCAAGCGTGTCAAAACTTTAAACACACAATCAGAATTCGTGGCCAACAATCATACGTCATGACAACGACGATGATGGTGGTAATCTCTCTGCCAAAACCCCGGACTCTGGGTTTCGATCGGGTACTATGACGGCTAAAGGTGTCCTGGCCACAGAGAGATCGGAATAGGGGAGGAACTAGGAAGATGGTGAGGTTGGAATGGTAGTTGGTTCACGAACACTGATGGCGTATGCACAACAATAAACAAATTAATTTAAACTAGTAACAAAGAAAATAATTGCGAACCGAAATCGCTACACAAAACCTCGCTTGAAGAAATTCCGAAACGTACTAATCCCTTTCCTTGAACGACCGTTCTATTTATAACCTCGCGTGCGCTTCCGGCATCTCAAGCATCTACGGCATCTCGAGCATCTCGAGCATCACCGGCGTCTTAAGCATCCCCGGCATCTCGAGCATCACCGGCATCTCGAGCATCTCCGGCATCTCAAGCATCCCCGGCATCTCGAGCATCACCGGCATCTCGAGCATCACCGGCATCTCGAGCATCAGCTACGAACAGCTTAGCCAATGTTAACCTTTCGCCTAACCCAATAAGATCGAATTTCTATATTCTCTGCTAGTCCCGTACTACAAACATTCAGTTACGTCTGCGCTCGTTTAGCGTTCAGAGTGGCGTGTGAAAGAGATAGAATGTACCTGAGAATGGAAATCGTGAGACAGCGCGATCAATGAAAAGTAAGTCCGCCGTTGTAAGAAAGCACAGGATGGTGTTGAATAAATATTTAATTTAACACAGGATGTTACATATTATTATTCGTGTAGTTTTCTCGGTCTTCATATATAATTTTTAAGTCTATCCTGCGTCGACTACCTGTCTATGCCCCTTCCACCTCTTGTACGGATATTTAATTTAAATGTAATTTAATCTATCATAGGAAAGGTCCCACATAATATCTTAATTAAATAAAAAATAATATTTATTAATTAACTAAGGGCTACGCCCCAACATATATTTGTGAATTAAACGGTAAAATACGCTTGTACCGTTACAGTATAATTATAAGAATTTGTGTACATGCGAAAGAAATATTACGGGAAATATGACATGACTGTCATAATTTACTTGGTTATGTGTTTACAAAATAATAAAACGATTATGAAAGATTACAGCCAGTGTTAATGCAAAAAAAACGACGTGAAAAAAATAAGGATTGTTACGTATTCCTAGTAAAAATGCTCAACTATCTCAGATTATAAAGAAAAGAAAGTGGCGTGCCGGTATGTATGTATGTATGTATGTATGTATGTATGTATGTATGTATGTATGTATGTATGTATCTCAGCAAGCTTATTACGTAACTCGCTCGCGATCACCATCGTTTTCATTTTGACAGTTCATGTATGGGCTGACAATTGGCATCGAAATCAGCTAGCTGTCACATTCATACAAGAACTGTCTAAATGAACTTGATGGCGATTGCGAGCGAGTTACGTGATAAGCCTGCTGGTTATAAGCAAAAACGTCATCAGTAATAGTTATAAAGTCCTCGAAGACTGAGCCTGCCACTTTGTATTAATCATTTTAATTAGGTACTAAGCTAACCAATCGGTCTCACTTTTATAATTCTGATTTAAAATTGACATTCTACGTTGATTACGGCATTTTTTATTCTATTTCAAAACTAAAAAACGTTTCATTTCACTATACGTCGAAAAATTTATTTTTATAACTCGTATGTGAACGGTGCTAAATTTTGCGTTGGTTAAAATAGAAATAGGTATGTATTCAAAAAATACGCTAAAATATTTTAGCCAGTGTGTTTTAGCTTAAAACGGAACTCCAACGGTCATAGTTTTTCCCCGCTATTGTTACCAACTTTAATGTAGGCATGACAGTTTGACAATGGTTCTCGGCTAACTGAAAATGGCTTATGTCTGTAGGAATAACGATGCGACTTATGCCTTTTTAGTGTTAAGTGTAATTGGAACTCAGGTGTTTTGAATTTGGAATAGGAGTTTTGTTAACAACAATAGAATGTACTGGTAAAATATTTTGGAGTTTGTTTTGTTACGTTGTAAAATTTTTCGCGGCACAAAAAAGCAAGGATCGTTATCTACGTAAAGGTGTGAAAGGGGTTAGTTTTTAGTGTTACGTACGTACCTAGTAAAATTGTCATACGCGGCTTATCCAGGCATAAAATTAACAAGAATTAGTTGAGTTTAGTTGCGTATGTATTTTTTACTTAGGAGGGTTACCTGCATTAATAAAATATTATGCTAATATAAGTAATCACTATTTAAATCCATTTCTACTCAAATACAGAGTTTTTAACAACTACTCCACATTTCAGCATACTAATTATGCGTCCTGAAACCTTGTCACCCTACTCAGCCAGTTGACGAACACAGCACTTGAGGGTTTTTGTTATTTATGTCCGACATTTTGAATTTCCCCAAATTCGGGTTTTGAATTGTTTCGGGTAATTTTATAAGGGTTAAGCGGAATGGTGGGAAATGATGTGTCAGTTTATTGTACACTTTCATTTCGTCCTATTAATGGCTGTGACTGGGGGCTTGTTTTGTTTAAAGGTTACAGGTTGTAATCGTTTAATAATAGTCATTGTAAAAATGTTTAAAATGGTAACATTTTTATGTAGAGCTGTGTGCAGTATTTTTATGAAAAAAAAAATATAAAAAAAATTATACAGCTTGCTAGAAATAATCAGTTAGCGTTTTGTACACATCTTGTACTAATAAATGTATTCTCCATTAATTAATTGTCAGAGTTAAAAAATAGTGTTTTAAATAATTCGTTACTAACCTAGTCTTAAGAATTACTAACACTTGAGTCATGTTTGCTTGTATAAACGAATATTATTATTATTATTATTTATTTCACTTGACCATACATATCTTTCATACCTTTCGAATACGATGTATCACATTCACATTCCAGTTAAAGATATAAAATAATTTAATATGTCAGCAAATGTACTTTCAGACCACTTTTATTTTTACAGTTCCAAAAAGGATTCAAACGCTAACGATTAACGATCGACTAAGAATAGAAGTCACACGTAAGCCGAATGGGCTTAGATTTCTCGATTGAAAGAGTATTTAATTAATTGAAGCAGGTACTTTGCGGATGGTAATATCCATGTGCTGAAACCAATTACGTCTTGTCATTCCCTGCGAAGTTTTCCAACGCTGTAACGCGGCAATCGGGAATGATGCAGGGTGGTTTATACCTGTGCTAACTCGGGGCATGTTCTAGGGATTTAATATCGATAAAAAAGATTTCGATATTTTAAGAATGCTCCGTTGGCTACTGTGGACGTTGAGAGAACGTCCAGGGGCCTTACCGTGACGTCTTAATGCGATTCGGTTTTGGTTCGCTCGCTGTCAGATCCATACTAAAAGTGACAGCTAAAACTTGAACCGAGTCGGAATTAGGACGTCATGGTAAGGCCCCAGTAATTTAAAGTGGATATTTTCATCAGATGGAAAACCTACGAATATGGAAAACATATTCATTGCATATTATGAAAACGATTTTAACATAAGCATTTTAATTTGTTAATGGTTTTTATTTTACAACAAGCTGTTGCCAGCGACTTCGTCTGCCAAGAATTCGTTTATCACTATCCCGTGGGAACTACGCAATATTTCGGGATAAAAAGTAACCTATGTGCTATTCCAGACTTTTCTTTATCTACGTGCCGAATTTCATCCAAATCCGTTGGGCCGTTCTGGCGTGATTGAGTAACAAACATCCATCCATCCATACTTTCTCATTTATAATATTAGTTAGATTCAGAGAAAATAAACAACATTTAGACGTTAACAGAAACATCGTTATATTTTTTGTCGATAAAATATTTTGCTACATCACTTTAGTATAGGTGCCCCGAGTTAGCAGAGATATATCCATTTTTTATTGTTTTTTTTATTCTACGATGATTAACAAATCGAAATGCTCTACTCCATCATCATCATCAGGCAAAGACATAGGGGTCGGTTATTACAACCTATAGTTACATACCTATTATATTATACATACTGTCACGCCTCTTTCCCATAGGGGTAGGCAGACTACTATTGTTCCACTACGATCCCGACAAACCTATTTCGCTTCATCCACATTCATCAATCTCTCCATACATGCTTGACGGTTTAGTGTACTCTTGACCTGACCTTTTTTACTATTATTTAGCTAATAATTTTCGGGTGTATATAAAATAGTAGTTGCTTTTATGCTAACCATTTTTCGTCCAGCAATATAATTCGTTGTTAAGTAGATTTCTTTTATAATTGAAAGCTATCAGGCACCCTCTGATAGCCGCCATTTTGTAACCACAGACTAGAGTAAACTTCGCTAACTAGTATTCCAATCAGTGTTGCCGTCGTCGAAAATTGCCGATGATTTATGTGTCTGCACAGATTTTGGCCGCTGTAAGGGAATTTAATGGATATCGAGATACTAATCTAATATTCACGTTTAATTTACGGCTGAAGATGGCGACAGTGTTACCAGCTTCGTTGAGAAAAGTCCCTCCAGTATTTTTGTAGATGACGTACTTACCTGTAACAAAAAGAAAATTCATTAGCTAGAGTTGGAAATTTATTTTTAACTATTATTATTATTATGAGTTTTTAATCCCTTCTTAGTAAGGTAACGTCATGACTAAATATTAGGCATCTTGTCCAATTTTTCCTTCATGCCCATCTTGCCTCGAAGTCGTTTAGAAGACGATTCTATTTTAGATTTTAATTCCTCATCCTGTGTTTAGTTATTTTCTTTCAATTTTTTTATTAAACCTAGGTATATTTCGAATCACGTCTAAATCCAAGCCTCTTGTTGGTTATATATGTACCCTGTCTACCCTGCATTCCCTCACTATTTTAAATTTTTTTATGCCTGGCAACTTTTTTACGACAAAATCCTAACTACGCTATTGCCACAATCGTATAAAAAAGTAACTGAAATATTACAAACAAAATGGCTGACTCGCCGGACGCCGGATATTGGATAGAGGCATCGAATATTCTATTTTATATCGAGCTTAATTATCTTTGGCCAGTTTCGCGCCATTGGCCGCGTTGTCATGTTCCTACGTTTTTACTCTATGGTTTTCCTTTTTTGAATTTGGAATAATATTGGCGTGGATATTGATGAATGGCAGTTTTACTAGGAATCGGGTATTATGTATTACGTATTTATTGGCGATTGGCTTTTTTATTTATTTATAGAGTCTTATAACCAGGTCTATCAATTTGTCTGTAAATCCGTTAGTCACTTAAATGACCTATTAAGTTGGTAAATTTTATAATAAATATTTTTTTTTTATAATTTAAGTCTCAGTAACATAAAACTAATAGTTAGAGTCTAACTTTATACATTTTCATCGCATCGCAGTTAAAACGGTATCTATTGAGTAACGTTGAAAAGTAAAAAAAAACTTGCATGTATGTCTGACGTAATGGAAAACCGCATAAACCACAGGCTTAACATGAGATATGTAAGTGTAAGGTTTCATATTCAGACGTTTGTAATGGTGAGATTTACCACAACTTATGATATTCCGCAGCAACACAACATACTTAAGTCTTTTAAGGTTTCTCCTTAACGGTAATAAGAAATCTATAATCTAATTCGCTGGCAAGAAAGTTTTTTAAATTGTGACTTTAACATAGTACATTACACCCCGAGTGGGATATAAAGAATGTCTCAGTTTGTGGGAACTTGTTGCAGAAGCCAAAGGTGAGGACGATAAACATGCGATGCGACCTGAGGCTTTCTTTATCACTCGCGTACCGGGCGGAAAATTGCTACTTGCGGCCCGGGGCGACATTAATTGTAAGAACCATTTTGCCATAATGTTTAGAAACACATGATCACTACATATAAAAAAAAGTTCTTCACCGCGTCTGTCTGTTCGCGATAAAATCAAAACTACTGAACGGATTGTTATGTGGTTTTCACCAATAGATAGATTGATTTACGACAAAGATTTAGGTATATAATTTGTCAAGGTGTACACTAAAATGGTTGAAATTTAACGATAATTATTGGAAGTGTCGGGACAAATACCCCCTTATGCATAAACGCTTTATAGGCTTCTGCTAACTTAGCAATCGTTTGTCCTTATCTGTGAAAGGTAAATTTAAAAGTGACAGATAAGGACAAACGATTGCTAAGTCAGCAGAAGCCTACAGAGCATTTATGAATAAGGGATACCTAGCCTTTAATATAAGATGGTTTTTATCTGTTTGTAACATCCTCAATAAGAGAACCTGCGACCCTTACGTCACAATGCAATTCTAACGTTATTTAAACAATTGCCGGAATGTCTAAAAGTATTCACAAACTGTAAGTCTAACGTTATTTAAACAATTGCCGTAATCTAAATTTATTCCAATAAAACATTTCCCTTTAATATCCCCACATTAATTTAAAAGCAGGAACAATACGATATCTTTGGGAAAACATAAAAATACTGAAGTAAAACCACCGCGTTGTACGTAGCGGGAAGTTATAAAAATGCACGGAGATTTTCTCTACTAATAGACCGTAATGATCCAGTAAAGTGAATGAATATTGTGTTATTAAGATTTATCATTATCCCATTCATATTGTCAAGAAACCTGCAAGATGCATACATGTAATTGAATGTAGCATTTCCTTATACTTAGTAGCTGTTTCGTTATTCATCTATTTACTTATCTTCTAAGTGAGCTCGAAAGGAACCATGACAAAGGACCACCAAAAAATTAATTCGAAACCTTATCGGATATACTTCGACTATAAGAATTATAAATATCATGGGACAAATTACACCAATTTATCCAGTCCCAAACTAAGCAAAGCTTGTACTATGGGTACCAGGCAACGGATAAACATACATAATAATTATAATGTAGAAAAATCATACAAATGTTTGCCCCTACCGGGATTCGAACCCGGGACCTCTAGCTTCATAGTCAGGGTCGCTAACCACTAGGCTATCCGGTCGTCATATTACTAAGCGAGTTACCCGTCTTTACTAATTAAATGTATCTATGTTTTAGGGTACAATACAATTTAGTTCAATCATCTTGATTATCTTGATTATGCATAAAGACTGCACCTCTCTATTGTATTAAACTGAGAGGTAAGGTTGGTTAGAGGATCTTTGCCTTAGATCAGGTATTTCCATGAACACGTCATGATTTCTAAAGTTGACACTGAAATAAGTACATTGACCTTATAAGCCTACTTTTCATCACTCCACGGGGCAAAACTGCTAGCGTAACCAAGTTCCGTATAACTGCTGCAACCCCAAACTCTCAGTCACCAAAGTACCTACCCATAAATCATAGCTCACATATATCTAATATACCTTACATAGCATCGAAATTCCTTCCCTATTCACGCTTGAATACTACAAACTAAACACATGCGACGCTAATCTTGTGATATGCGATTCTAATTGCTACATTAACATGGGAAACATTTAACAACCGAGAAACGACGCTAACTCACCAACCGATGACTCACTTTTGCGACCGACGGCAATCATAATTAGACATTAAATGCAGATGGTTGTAACAAAAGGCCTTAATGTGGGCACCAAGTGACACGGCATTCCGAATTTGGGGTGATTGGAAAAATAATTAATAGAGGGCGCCGGCATTCGGATCCCTAAGCTGATATTGAACCAATTGACACCAAAGAAGGCAAGGTACACTAGGTTCTGCCCGCGAATTCGTCCGCATAGTTAGACTTAAGAACTGATTTTGATAGCATATTCTACGATAACTATTTACGTTGCGACTCTAGGCAGCTAGGATTTTCGACACATTTATCACTATCCCGTGCGAACTATGCCATTTTCCTGGATAAAAAGTAGCCTATGTTTTAACCTAGGGTATCAGCTATCTTCGTTCCAAATTTTATCCAAATCCGTCCAGTCGTTTCAGCGTGAAGACACACACTCACTCACTCACATCGTCACAAACTTTCGCATTTATAATATTAGTAAGATAGAAGATTCCTTGTTACAAATCTATCACAGGGGGGCAACTCCGAAATTCGATTTTCGTAGTTCGAATCATGCCGTCGCTCTCACTCTCAAATTAATAACTATTAGTGAGAGCGAAACGGCACGAAACGAACTTCGAAAATCGAATTTCGGAGTATAAGGCCAGATTATTTTCTAAAGAAAGGAGATTATTCTAGAATCGAACCTAGCTTGTAGCATACATACAAAATGCCCTAGAATTATCCTTATAAGCTTCTAAGCTGGTCTGGGAATAAAGAAAAAACATAGAATGTACCAGTTGCTTCTCTTCCCGCGCAGATGGTAAAAGTCCATCGAGGGAACGGGCGAAAATCTTAGGAATCATGTTATAGGCGTGTCTGTAAAGTAAATGTCAAAGCAATAAAAACCTAAATTTTAAACTAATAGAAGCTCAACTAGCGTTGATGATTAAAGAAGCAAAAGATCATTTTGATGTTACATTTTTAACCACAACGCAGGCAGTTCTCAACTCTTTTCTTCATCTGAAAGCGTCATGTCCCTAGACAATACTATTTAAAGCACCGAAGAACCTTCGCTATAAATAACAAAACTCTCATAATACTAGTCATTGGTAAGACCTTCACAATTTAGACATTACTTATCAGAAATTCAAAATGGTGGCCTGAGTAACACTGAGTGATATAGAATACTGGATGAAGCGTGAGCCGTTATCGCCGACGTAAAGTGCTTTTATGAGAACTAGGGTTATAAGCAACAGAATGGTTAAATAAGTACGTAGTTAAGTTTAGGTAACAATGTTGTATTCTTTATGGACGGCAGCCTCCAGTGACACAATGGGCCGATTGAAATTGCATCTGAAAATAGCACACGAAAGAGGTAAGTAAGGGTGTGACCAAACCGCCGCGTATACGCAGTGACGTGTCGTATGCGTCATGTTTTCTCACCGTTTCTTCATACGTTAACTGGGGTGACTTTGGTAATTTTGGGGCTACTTTGATCGTTTTAAAATTGCCATAAGATCGATATTATCCATTTCCGGTGAATGTTTGGCATGTAGACGCAAAGGTGATCGACTAAGACATAGATTGGAAGCAGTAAACGCAAATAAAAATAATGGTTTTGTCATTAAAACTACTTTTTAAAGTCACCCCGTAAATCAAAGTCACCCCAGTTGACTGTACATTTTGTTGCGATTCCGTAACGTCACCGTTTTTTAAGCGGCGGTGTGGTCGCACCGTAAGTCTGTACAGTACTGAACAAAAAAAAATACCTAGCTTCTCTGCTACTAAACATACGGCAAAAAACAAATGTCTATTTCGAATAAAAGTTCTACTTCCAATTAAGCTTCTTTTGCCACCCGCGTGCCGAAAAATAATCACATACATACATACTATACATAAATCACGTCTTCATCCTTTACAGGGTAGACAGAGCCTAAATAACAAAACCCACGTTTAGCATGATTGTGGGCGTATACCTAGGTGGAAAGGGGAATCAAAATAGTGATGGGTTGCTAGCCGCATCGCTTATAACACAATTCCTACGATTTTCACCGATTGCTTTCGAGCTCTTACCATCTGCGCGGGAAGAGAAACAAATGGTTTTTTTTTTCCCAGACCCGGTAAAGGAAAAAATATCACCAATATTAGTTAGCAACTAAAATAGAGTATGGAACAATAGTACATTACTGCAAAGGCCGGGAAGTAAGGGGTTGCGGCATGATACGAGGGCCGGCAACCCCTGTTCCGGCCGAGGCTTGTATAGTGCTTTTCTCAAACATGCAATGAAATAAATAAAAAACTCCAAAAAAACCCTTAGAATGTTGCCGCTAGCGCGTGCATTAGGCAGCGGACAGCAGCAGCAGCTGCATATCCTCCACGTGCGTGTCCTCCAAGCAGCGCGCCCCGCGCACGACGACGACCACCACAAAACAAAACACGATCGTTTTGCAGGCCAAGGCCTGCCATTTTGTATGAAAATCCATTACATACCACTTGTCCAACCGCGCCCGCAACGTGATACGTCCCGGCCTATTATTCGGAACGTAAGGTTAACATTTCATTGCATCTTTGAGAAAAATAATTTTCAGTTTAAAAGGAAATTTCTTAGAATCAACTATTATTCCGAAGTAGAGTGCGTTCGCACCAGTTAATTGCTTGACACTATCACGACAACTTGAACCTAAAGACATAGAAGTTAGGATCGATATTGCAGCGGCATTCTTGAAAGAAAATTACATATTTCAAAGGATTCGGCCGAACATAATCCCAGAATTACACATTTTATCACGAAGTAGAAAGACGCTCGATAAATATAACTAAGGAGATGTTTATTAATAAATATTCAATGGTTTGATGTCAGAGCTGAGGGAGTCGATCGTAAAATAACATAAAAGATATAATACGCATATTAAGGTCTAGGTCACGTAGAGTTAGGGATTCTAAGGCTTGCCAGGAAATGTGTTCTGTGAAATCCGGAATGAAAATGGTTGTCATGTCATGGTTTTTTGTGTATGAATCTCTACTAATGTTATAAATGCAAAAGTAACTCTGTTTGTTACGCTTTCACGCCTAAACCACAGAACCGATTTTAATGAAATTTGGCACAGAGATAGTTTAATACGAATGTTCTAAATTTATAAAAACTGATGTTCGTTTGTCTCGCTAAAACTCTAGAATGGCTGGAGCGATTTAAATAGTTTTGGTTTTGAAACATTGGTGCAAGCCCAGGGAAGCTTTAAACGGTGAGAAAACATTAAAAATACAGGAACGGGGCGGAGCCGCGGGCAAAAGCTTGTCAATAATAAATATCATCGCATTCAGGTTCGTTAGCCACTAGAATTCGGTTGTCTAGATGTAGAAAACTAATTTTACAAAATTATAAAGCAATAAAAGTGCTCCCAGTCTCAAAAAACGCGCGTGTCATCAAATAAACCGAAAACAAACTCTAATGTGACAGCTGTCATCTAATAATAACGTGACTCTCATATTCTGTGGAAAATTCCTTTACCCGCAAATTTTGACACAGACAATTTCCAAATTTAAAACCTGTGTTGGTGGCGTACGATTACACATACACAGATACATACACAACACACAAATACGGATACAGTGCTAAGAGTTCTCTTCAATACATAATAACTACTTAACTACACGGAAATGTTTTATGTTCAAATAGTGGTTTACACAACTTATTATTTTTGACATTGTATTTTGTTTTATTGTTTATATTTTATTATTAATAATTTTTGACGGTCTCAATAGAAATGCTTATATTTGTGACATGCATGTTTTTATATAATGTAATTTTTGTTGATGAACAAATAAATCTAAATCTAAATCTCCGTCTGCGCAAAATTCGCTTATCGCTATCCCGCGGGAACTATGTAATTTTCCGAGATAAAAACTATCCTACGTCCTTCTCCGAGACTGGAACTATCTCTGTACCACATTTCGTTAAAATCGGTTCTGTGGTTTACTCGTAAAAGCGTAACAGACAGACAGGTACTTTCTTATTTATAATAACAGTAGGGATGTTCCGAGATTCTGTAGCAGTAAGCAACCCTAAATACTGAGAAACAGCATCGATCGCTACACGTCTGTGAGAAAATAACCTTCTTAATAGAACCTCCAAGTGGCATGTGGCACTAACAGAGTTAGCTCCAACATTGTTATGAAGGTATAGGATAGATGGGCTTTGAATTTATAATGCTCCATTAAATTCGTCTTTGGGTACCTACGTTAAAATTAATGTATCCAGTCTACGAATGTACTAGTCTAAAATGAGAAGCTAGACCACGTATTAGAACGTAATCCTAGATAGGAGGTAAGATTACCTACATATAAAAAAAAATTCTAAGCGACACTGAAAATTAGAACACATAGAAAAATCCGAAAAGTAAAGCTATGGCCGGGAATCGAACCCGGGTCCTCGTCACTCCGTGACGCGTGCTATACCCCTACACCACCCATAGCAGGTAAAAGTTAAGCTGTCACATGGGTTCGATTCCCGGCCATAGCTTTACTTTTCGGATTTTTCTGTTCTAATTTTCAGTGTCGTTTAGAAATTAAATTTCTAACGGTAAAACGTAAAAAGTAAACATTAAAAATCAAGAAGTAAATTTTTTAAATAATTTGATATTTCATATAAAAAAAAAGACTATCGCCAGGCTCGTATCACCATCTCGAATCTCGACGATAGTCTGTGACAATGACAAGTGACAATTCTGTTTACATTTAAAAAAATATGAGAATCCACGCCAGTCAGCTTACTCTACTAATCCTACTAATATTATAAATGCGAAAGTTTGTGACGATGTGAGCGAGTGTGTAGGTTTGTTCCTTTTTCACGCTGAAACGACTGGACGGATTTGAATCATTGGAAAGGTGATAGCTGGTACTCTAGATTAAAATATAGGCTATTTTTTGTCCAAAAAATTGCATAGTTCTCGCGGGATAGCGATAAACATGTTAATTGCTAATTCTGGGTCAAACACATTTTTATGTTCGCGTCTCTCTTGTGGACATGGCAAATGTTAAGGGTCAATATTTTTAAGACAAGTCTACATCGGCGTGTGGGACGCCTGGCCATCTTTCGGCCCATTTAAATAAACCTTAAGTTTGCCGACTCGGAGTCGCTAATTTTATGCCCACAGGAGAGACAACTTTTGTTTCTTACGGTGTGTATGACTCTTCTACGCAGACGAAGTCGCGGTTAAAACCTAGTTATTCATATTGAATACGCATTGCATTTCACTGGTCGCCGAAAATAGTCGAGTTGGTGAAATACTCTGATCTTGCGCCTCTGAGTACTCTGAATTTGTCTTCGATTTTTTTTTTATTGTTTTTAGCTTTTCAATAAACAAAAAGCGCTAGAAAGCCGCTATGACTACAGTTTGACATGTGCATATGGTTTCACACACACAAGTGCAAGCAAACTTATACACACATTAATACATTGCTGATCTATTTTCATGTCTGTGTTTTATGTTTCATTTTTGTACGATTCTGTGTATGCTCTATTTCTGTGTCTTTCAAAAGAGAATAAATGTCTTCTTTCTTTCTTTCTTTCTTTCTTTCTTCAAACTTCGTCCAGGACACTAGTTGAGGTAATTTAGTGTTTCCTTCTTTTCTTTTTGTTGGGTCTAAGAATACGATCTATTCAAGCTAAATTGTGAAGCTCTACCTTTGTTGTATATTGTTAAGTATCTAATAAAATTCGAAGGACATTTTTTCACGTAAAACGTCTCGAATACTTACCTATTTCGTAATATTTCGTCTACTTTCTGAACTCGGAAATTAGACGTCGGAAATATCGAAAGACAGGACAACGTTCATAAATTTATATACCTACCTACTTACATATTTCTATTAGCTTTTGCATTACTATATGGAACAAATTTCAGGTTTTATATAACAATTATAAAGGCTACCCTTTATAATTGTTCAGAGACCAATTAAAATAATTATGGATTCTCCTGTTTCAATTCAATAGTGATTTAAAACCCTCCTTATCCTTCTAGAAAATGTTATACAACTGCCTAAGAAGTCCATCACATTCCTTCATCATTAAAATCAATATTACCCCTCAATCATTACATTATTTCCCTTCCCTACGAAATTAGCGAGACTGTGTAATTTGGAATGTAAATTGTACAAACGGAGTGTCTGTTTTGGGGAAAAAAGTCTTTGATTTGCTTTATTTCCTTTCGTAGTTTCTAATCACGCTTCCATTGCCATTGGCGCATCATTTTAATATCATTTTGAATTGGATGACTGTATTTACATAATCAACTGAAATCGTTTTATTTGCTGTCATTTTACAAATGAAACTTAACTCACACACACTAATATGCATACACACATATACAATGCACTTTTTTGGGAGTCAGAAGCTAATTAAAACCGTATAGTAATTAGCAAAAATAGGGCAAAACAACGGTGCAGTTTGTTTAAGATTATGTAGTACTAAACCTTTTTTTAAACAATAGAGCACACAAAATTTACAGCCCTAATCCTTTAAGTAACTATTAAAAACCGATATACCTTCGCAAGCCCATTAAAAATTAAAAAAGCGAGGGTAGAGACCCTTTTTACCGCCGAAAAGGTTATTTCCGACCTTTGCCGAACGCCACCGAATTTAAACGAACTGGCGATCAATCAAAACCAGTGTCTCCCACCATTTATCTTCCAAAACGCATATTAAAAGAAAAAAACGGAAATATACAGGGGATCGCTGGGAATAATTCATGGTGGGGCGAAACGTCCAGATGGATGGGGGTTCCGTGATGTATTTCTTTAATTTTCGGTGCATCTGCACGGCTATACGTCATTTAATTTTGGATTAGAAACCACAACACCATTATATTGCGTTTGATCAACTATTTCATACCTACGAAATATTATAAACGGGATGTGAACCGCGATTACCTTTATTGAGCTCCAATAAAATTTCAATTGAATTTCTTCAGTCTACCCGTGATCATGATACATGCAACTGTATCGAAATATCGGGAGCTCAATAAAGGTAATCGCGGTTCACATCCCGTTTATAATATTTCGAATGAACTTAACCGTGAATCATTAAAAACTCTTATTTCATACCTAACAAATAGTACAGTGCAATAGTCTGGCAGCCGCAAAATTAAATTGTTTTAATGCCACTTTATTTTCGTTTCGTTAATTATTACTCTGGTACAAATTGAAAAGAGAGCACAGTAAACGAGCCGCAATATAATGTTGTTCTGGTTTTTAATTCCAAATTCAAAGTCCAAATTTGTTGTAACTTTTATACACAGACTTTTCGCTCATATCAGCAGGGAATAAAGCAAGCAATTATTCCAAAATTTATAACAACCTTATCGTATCGTTTTTAGAAGCAACCTCACAGTCTGCCTGAGGATCCCTAAACCAATGCCGTCGGACAGTTGTGGAATGAAGTGCAAAAAATAAATATTGAGCTCGAGTCCACTTTCATTTGAGGAGTTTCAAAATGCTAATTTCATCAAAAACGTTGGCGATGGTATTAGTTAAAAATTGGAAGCCCAATTTTACTTTAAATTATATAAATGTTTTGTCATTTTCTCTACAGATGATAAAAATAGAAAAGGGTACAATTTCACGACATACCTTTAGTAAAACAATATAAAAACTATTTAAGATCATACTTCATTGATGTTTAAAAATTAAGAACGGAATACAAAGCAAACGACAAATAATAAAGACTAGCTCGAGTATATCCCTAATTCCCCTAATTTAAAAGCAAATCCCCATAATCAACTACTAGCACCAACGACTAACATATACAGACAACTGTTCCAGACACTTCACTAACTTCACAAAACAAACGGTCCACATTTCCCAACAAAATCAGAACGAACCGCACATAACCTAACTACACTCTAATACCTCATCTCATCTGCTAAATTCCGCATCCCGGCAATTTAGAATGTTCAAAACAAAACAATAAATTGGATTATTCATTTATTCTGAACCCGTACAACGATCGCCGTAAGGGGTTGATGCAAAAACGAAACAATGGAATCCCAAATTGAACTCTGCTTTGCGACGGGAGGTTAAAAAGCATTCGGTGTGGCATCAATCAAATTCGTCGTTATGTTTGTGTCCTGCCCTTAAATCAGACAAGGATGGGTGGTGTTTTGGTTGCATTAGAAAGAGACATCCATGTCGAAGCAGTTCAATTGCTTTATGTCGCAGAAAAAACGATATAAAAAGTATATATAATTCATTGTAAATTACACGCATCCAAAATCTACATTCGCGGGTTCATACATACATAATACGAATTCCAGGCATGCTACTCAATTCTAGTTTATACCCACAATTTCCGATATCTACTATCCTGGATAAAATCCTATGTCAATTAGAGCTAGCATATTGTCATAATCAGTTCTATAGTGCTGAAGATTACATACATACGTACACAAATCACGGTTAGGGTAGACAGAATGGTAACAAGACCTAAAGGCCACATTTAGCATGATTGTGGGCGTATAGGTGGAAAGGGGAATCAAAATAGTGTGATGGGTGGCTAGTAAGTATACATTTTGACAATATCCATGTCAAATTCAATGAAATTTAATATCATTAGAATTATAAAGTCAAACAACTATTGTTAGATAATTGAAATAACTGATCACCGATATTCAAGGATTTAAGGTTAATATTTTCAAGATACCGCGCGAGGACAAGCAGGTTTCTCTGTCTGTGTCAGACCACAGACTGTAGCACTAGGCTACAAGACAACGTTCAGAAATCAGGCTAACACTATCAACCCACGAACTTACACAAAATTACGGCCGAATCATAGTGACACCCTTAGAAATGTTCCCACCTTCTTATAAGGAAACAGCAACTAGACAGTTAAATCTAGTGTCTAACGAAATCTAGGTTTCAAATCCATAAGAAGCCTACCGTTAGCCCAACCAACACACTTCAAAGTCAAATACGAGTAAATCTGGTACCATTCTCGGACCATACTTTCGCGTATGCAACTGCTCTTTGGATGCAACCTGAATGCGTAACGATCATTTTGTATATGATTATTGGGACTCAAGTTAAACTAACGATGAGGCTGACTGTGAGTGACAGATCGATTGATTTCGGTGACTGAATACAGTTCCCTTCTGAATTTACACTCCTATTCAATCAAGACTCTGTAAATATTTTGAATAACTAAACAGAAGTACAAAAAAAGTAAGACTAAATAAAAACTACGTACAAACAAAAATTTAGTAAAGAAGCCTAAACTCTCTTATTGTTTTATGACTTCCAGAAGTATTTGTTTGAAGACAGTAAACAGGTAAACATCACAATAAAAAGTTACTGTTTGAGCAATCGAAGTATCTAGAAAACTTGTATCTCAAATCTAACGACGTTAGGAAACATTGGGAAATCATGATCAAATTTTAATTAGAAACGATTTTAGTGTAACCAATGCATAAGTTTCGTAAATTGATACATTTTTTAACAAAATAATAATCTGACCTGTCTGACCATTACTCGAATGTAGTCATCACTCAAATGTAGAAATAAAATTATAATGAAAACATTTTTTTTATTTCACATCGATAACAGAAAAGAAAGAAGAAAGAAAATATGCACCCTTATCTTAAAAGCGATCTGTACTAGACTATTGACACAAAGAAATAAATTTGAAGCAGTTTAAAATACCTAGTTAAAAAAGAAAATTTGGTAAATTTTCAACGTATTTTGCAGTTCTTTGATTGATTTTGCATTCTAACTTGTGTATTCAATAAACGTGTAAGTTTAACTGTGGCACCAGCGATTGGAGTTACAAAGTAAACTACGCTAGGTCTGCTTACGAATATGGCATGATATATTAGTTCAGCGGAGCGCATTAATATGTTCCGTGTTGCGAGTACTTTATTATCAACAGAGTAAGTACCTGTGTGGCTTTGCATTTTTAAACGTTTTCCATTTCTTCCTTTTAAGGTTTTAAAAACGTTTGAGTAATATTCAGAGCAGCTGTTTCCCATTTACCAATGATAAGTAGCAAAATTAATAAGTAAAATTTCATAACTATAATTTTCACTACGTCTTTAGTCAGAACTATAAACTTACTACCTCTAGATATGTACGTACAGTGTTCTAATTTTTGCCAGTACCATTTATTACTAACTTCGTAAAGTCATGTCATATTGTTAGTATATCAACAAGGAAGTTTAGGCAATCGAGTTACTAAATTCGTGTTTACACAACCCATTAAAGACTCATAACCAATCCAAAACTTGGACTCATATTTTCCAGAGTCCACAGCCACCATATATTTTGAAGTACCTACAGACGATCCATTTTTCAAATGGCGCGCCGCGGTCGGCGAAGTTTGTTCAACGGCGGCACTTCCAGAAACTCGGCAACTTTTGATATTCGTATCCGTTCGACCACCCCGGGATCCCGGATTGTGACCGCGCGGGATCTGATGCGAACTTGTGATTCACAAATTTGTGTAAGTCAGTTATGTATTTCAATCTTAACCACGTCTTGGTTTAGTTAGTTTCAAGTTTGTTTGCCAATGTTAATGTGTGTCAGATCAGTCGCTAAAATGACAAATCTCAGCCACAGTCTAGCGTATTTATTAAAGAAGATGACGTAATAGAATACTACATCAACTTCTTAATATCCCTCTAGCGTATCTATTCTAGAGTTATATTTACATAGCGGTAAAACATTACTTTTTATGGTGTATAAAATGAATGGAGCAATTTTAATATTGCATTTCAAAGCCACACACGTCCCTTGGTAGTTTAGTGCAAGAATGTCTTATTCATTGTAAGTTTATTGGATGACGCTTTCATACGTGCCAATGTTTTGCGTGTATCTATTTGAATCACAAGTAGATTGTTACTATAAGTCTTCTTATTTTTTAACTTAATGTATAACCAAACATACCAATTAGATTAAGTTTTAGAAGAGCGTCCAACAAATTAATTTTAACTAAAGCGTTCAACTAAATGACATACATACATTACGTGCCTAGCGTCGTAAAATACATGTCTAGACTTCGCAAAACGTCCTAATCTAATTTTGAAATACTAACTAATGCCTTAGCTGGAAATGGAGGCGGTGCGCGAAAGTACGTCGCTCTGGTTACGGGTGTACCTCAAGGAGACGTCCTGGGCCGACATGTGCTAACTCAATTTTGAACGTTAATTTATACCTATACATAAAGTACTGTTGATTTTGAATTTTGTTGCATAAAATCAAAAAATTGTATCTAATGATAGTGTTGTGCGCTTTTTTCAACTGTTTGTTGCATATTCCTATTTTTTTTTAATTGAGAAATTACAATGTCGAATGGTTTTAGTATTTTTTTGAATACCTTTCAAAGTATTCAGTAGATAGAAACATATCAGCATTTGATTGGATCTTTTCTTCTAGTCATGTTAAATACTAATAACACAGTAGTATAAATAGAGACAGAAACTAAACTCACTCTAGCTTAAAGCTCACCACAAATTTGTGTTGCCAGCACAAAGTCTTTACTACAAATGTAAAATATAAGTCGTTCAAACATACACAGTTAACACAAGAAAACACTTTACCGGCAGCTTTGCACATCCCTTTAAGACCCCAAGGCTAATTAGTAGAATTACGCCCAGTCGCTGGTTTCTTGTGGGTCCATGTTTGTAGTCGTATTCATATTTGAACACATTTCAGTTAGAGATGTAATGCTGAAAGTTTTGGGTAGCGTGATGGATGGATGATTTGATAAAACGCCGTACAACTCGAAGTAAGCTTCCTTGGTTGGCGATTTGGGAAGAGGTGTCTGATTTTCCCGCACAGTATTTAAGATTCTACGTAATCACGTACATTTTCTAAATTGCTGAGTAATCAATCAAGTATGATTATGAAATGTCATCCGCTTTTGATTTCAAGAATTTTTTGAGTCTATTCGCTAAGGGTGAGGCCAGGCGAATGTAATTTTTTGAGTTGTGAGTCGCGTAATTTCTACTACATTCTGTTTTATACAAAACTTCTGTTTCGTTCATACGGCATCGTAATGAGTTGGACTTTTGTTTGCAGTGAAAATTAAGTGAATCACAACTCAAAAAATCTAATTCTCATTCTTAGTACTGGGGCTTTACCATGACGTCCTACTTCTGACTCAGTTCAAGTTTTAGCTGTCACTTTTAGTATGAATCTGACAGCGAGCGAATCTAAACTGAATCGCATTAAGACGTTACGGTACGGCCCCTGATTTTGTCAATTTTCAGCTAATTAGACCGATCAATAGCGAAGTCTAATGAGAAAGAAACAGCTAGTTGCGTCACAAAACAAAATCACATAAAACTATCAAGTCTTTCTATACTTACATACATCACGTCTTTATCCCTTACGGGGTCGACAGAGACCAAGGTAACAAGATCTAGCTACGTTTAGAATGTTTTTCTTTTTATCGCACAATAGCCTCAGCCAGGTATAAGAATTTTTAAAAGTAACATCAGACACAAAATACCGGTACCCGAAGCAAACCGCAACAAAGAAAGCCGAAAGCTACCGAACTGATACTCGCCCGCAAATCTTCCTGTACAGTCGGACCCGTAAAACGAACAGCCAGTTGATTTATTTCGCTTGCTTTTAGAACTTCGTCCGCAGTTTTGGTTTAAGTTAAGTGTGCGAGTATGTTACGCGGTTAAAATTACTGAGCAGTGGAAAAAGAACAGTTTGAAAGTTGGTAAAATTTGTACAGCATTAGCGATTTTCTACCGAAGAAAGTTTCTTAGGTATTTTTCAAAAACTCCTTAAAAATCCGTTTAATTGTGACCAGAAATCCTTCATAATGTGCTACTATTTTCAAATTAACCTTCCATGCTAGTCTGGGGGCAAAGTAAAAACATAGAATGTACCGGTTGCTTCTCTTCCGCGCATATGGTAAAATCCCATCAACGAAATGGACGAAAATCTTAGGAATCAGCTATAGGCGATGCGGCTAGCAACCCGTCACTATTATAATTTCCCTTTTCACCTCCACGTTCATGCTAAACGTGGCCTTCAGGTCTTCTTACCACAGGCCTTGTCTACCCCGTAAGGGAAAAAGACGTCATTTATGTAGGTATGTGTTTATTCTTTTATTGCTGACTGTACTCGTGGGCAGTCTTTTGTAGTGTCCACGGCCACGGATGCTTACAGTCTAGCCTCCTGGAAATCCCGTTTAGGCGTTTGCGCGTTTGCTTAGATATTTCTTGGTGGTTTATTTCATTTTAAGACTAGGGTGGTGTTTCTCGTGTCTTACCTTGTGCACTCACACCTTTATGATAAGAATCGTGTTTTAAAAAAAGCGTGGAATACGAGCAAGTGGGTCACCTAATGGCAAGTGATTAACCACATGAACACAGGCAATAACAAAGCATTGCTTGTAAAAGCCTCCGAGAAAAAAAAATATTAGAAGTTGTAATATTTTTTCTTCTAGATCTCTCTATTGTGCCACCCCCCAAACTGGTGACCCCGACGTGATATGAACGCGCAACCTTCTGGTTAGTCTGATTGACTTGAAATTTGGTACACTTATAGGACGGGTGACAATGCAAGTGCAGTCAGCAAAAAAGCTTGTATTAAAAATGAAAAACCTTAGAGTATAGTGTGAAATATTAATTTTATAAATGCGAAAGTATGGATGGATGGATGGATGGATGGATGGATGGATGGATGTTTGTTACTCAATCACGCCAGAACGGCCCAACGAATCTGGATGAAATTTGGCACATAGATAGAGAAAAGTCTGGAATAGCACATAGGCTACTTTTTATCCTGGAAAATTTCCGCGGGATAGCGATAACCGAATTCTTTGCAGACGAAGTCGCAGGCAACAGCTAGTGACAAATATATTTTCAGTTAGGGCCTGGTTACGACAAATTCCTTTCGAAATACAATCATTCGGAATGTTTGTAAAGACAGCTAACGGATCTATTCGCCGATAACATTGTTACCTCTGAGGAGGCAGCACAGAGAGCAGTTGAAGAACAGTATACCAGGCTTAAGCTTAAATGTGTTAAAGTGAAACCTATTAACACCATTCTGAAAGGAGCGGAAAAAAGTTGCAGCGATCGTAAAATGGCATATTACGTTTGCCTTCCTATTAATATAAAAAAAAAGAAATCGTATGAAACGACTGTCTAAATGAGGATTTACTGTTTTTGTTACTTCTATACCTCGTTTAAATAACGTAAAGCGTGAAGGTTAACTTAAAGGTTGCTTTATATCGCAAAGGTTTTGTTATCTCTCTGTCATCAAATTAGTATCACTACATAGTATAAAACATAGTCGCTTTCTCTGTCCCTATGTATGCTTAAATCTTTAAAACTACACAACGGATTTTGATGCGGTTTTTTTAAAAAGTAGAGTGAATCAAGAGGAAGGTTTATATGTATAATACATGCATAATATACCGTGTGAAGCCGGGGCGGGTCGCTAGTACACTATAAATACAAAATTTCAAGTAAACCGGGCCATTAAAAGGAGGCAATCTTCTTGAAAGATTCGTCTACATACATAAATACACTTAAAAGTAACAATCCGTTGATTTTGTTCTTGCAAGTAAGCCTGCGTCTGACCACAATACCATTTGGTCTTAAGCCAAGATGTGACCACAAGACACTAAGAAGCACGCTTGTCTAGTAAATACCTTTGGTTACTTAAAAACTAGCTTCTGCCCGCCAGTTCGTCTGCGTATTTTACATATAAACCTTCCTCTCAAATCACTATCTATTAAAAAAAACCGCATCAATATCCGTTACGCAGTTTTAAAGATCTAAGCATACATAGGGACAGACAGACAGCGGAAAGCGACTTTGTTTTATACTGTAGTGATGCCGCGAAATATTTGAGCACCATCTTACTGTTACAATCAGTGTCCTGTGACATTTTATTCGACCGAGCATCCGTATAGCCGTCTTTTTCGCACACAATAAATGATTGCCTTCCCAAAGCAAAGGCGCTCGTATGTAGGGAAATTCGGGGAAATAAAGAGAGATAGCCGAAACAATGTTTGGGGGAACGAAGTTAAGAGCAGCTGATAACCACTGTGGATCTAGTTAAATCACCACTATTCCTACTGTTTCTTTTGTTAAGACTATTTTGTTGCTCTCTTTCTCTACGTCAGATTAGAGCGAGGCAGAGCATAACTGAGACGAGACCGAAAAACTTGACAGCTGTTGGCTTGTGTTGTGTCAAAGAAAAAGATGCAATTGTCGCTTGTTCCCCGTACGTAACTATTTTAGATTACCAGGACATACTAAGGTAAAATAAGCAGTAAACAAAATTAAAACAAACATGTTCGCCGCATCTAAACCTAAATTAATCCAAATTAACCATCCTACATTGGTTTTACCAGTGCCGGTTATGTAACATGGTTACGTACGGGGAACAAGTTGTAATTTCAAGATTGCAAGATTTCCTCATCTATCTCGCTCTGGCAGGCATACGCTTATTATATCGCTCTTTCCCTTGCCGTGCCGATATATTGCTATATTTTACATCTATGATTTCCACTACACTGGTGACCACTACAATTCAATCCATAGGCAAAAGTGTAGCTAACCATTGGCTCGGACTAAAATAATACAAAACTCCTACACCATCGTCATCATCTTCTTCTTCAGCCTATATTTCATATTCTATTCTATTCTATTTTAATTCTAATTTTAATTTTAATGTTAATTTTTATTTTTAATTTTTAATTTCAATTGTTGGGCTAATTGGCCTGAAATTAATCATTTTTATTTTATTTTTTATACGTCCCATTGCTGCTGGGCACATGCCTCTTCTCATGATAATCCTATCCTTCTAATATTATAAATGCGAAAGTTTGTGAGTGACGATGTGAGTGAGTGTGTATGTTTGTTCCTTCTTCACGCTAAAACGACTAGACGGATTTGGATAAAATTTGGAACGAAGATAGCTGGTACCCTAGATTAAAACATAGGCAACTTTTTATCCCAAAAAATTGTTGTTTCCGCGGGATAGCGATAAACATACCAATTGCTAAGTCTACGCGAACGAAGCCGCGGGCAGAATCTAGTAGCTCCTATAAATTTACAATAACTCATTCAATAACTTTAAAATATTTAAGACTCTACTTTAATATAAGCAGACAACGATCCCGATCTAGCTTCAGAATTCAGGAATACTCGTAGATATTTCACCATCGCTACCGTTCTGTGACTAAATCCGCTCCTGACAAATATAGACTTAAATCCTGGCTATGGATTGCATTGGCACAGACGTACTTACGACAGGAGACAGTCGCGCGGTTTCTCTCCACCAAAAAATAAGTCAGCAAATGTTTAGCTCGCGTACTTATAAAAATTGTGTGCCGGTATCGTTTAACAATGAGTTTGTAGAAAAAGAATCAGAAGATTAACGTATCAATTAAACGCCATTTGTCGCACCTCTGGTCGCAAACTAAGTATTAAAGCTAGTAATGGGTGCGGTGATCAGTGCAAAGTGTGCAAAGGCATCTACGGCTATAAGTGCTACGTGCACCTTCGTGATATATATATCTATCTGTCTATCTAATAAGGTTATTTCTTGAATTCAATTCAGAGTATAACTGCGTTATATTGGGTGTGTTCGGTATAAAATATTCACGGGGATTGTGAATGAAATTCTGAAAATAGGTGCTCAATCAACGTTCTTTATGAATTCTTTTTAAGATACGTGCAAGCAAGTTCGTTAATTGGATTTTCGGACATAATACTGGCACAAAAAGCTGTGGTCGAGGGTATTAAGCGTCTGTACCGTGCAACAAATTTAATGTTAAATTTCTAAACGACACTGCTAACCAGAACACAAGTTTAGTAAAGTTAGAGCTCTTTAGAGATTTAGAGTCAGTCTGCGATTTTGAAATGTAAATTATGTAAAGAACATTAATAAAATAAATTCCGGTGTCTAAATAAGCTTTTCTTTGTAATTTAATAACTCTATGGCCGAAAATCGAACCCGGATCCTCATCATTCCGTGATGCATGCTATTCCCCTACACCACCCATAGCAGGTGAGTAAGTCTTCGAATTTAAAAATTCGATTTCTATCTGTAGCAGCTGTCACATGACTTTTTTATCAAGCGAATCTTTGTCGCCAAGCACCATCCGTTTAAATTTAATGTTACTTCAGAAATTTCAGAATCCGAACCTAACGGCCACAATAGTCAGTTCTACAAGCAATGCGCCCTACTGCCACTTAACAACTTTTAATACATACCTACATACCCGTCTTTATCCCTTAAGCGTAGACAGAGCTTAGGTCAACAAGACCTAAAGGCAACGTTTAGCATGACTGTGGGTGTAATGGTAGAACGGAAAGACTAAACAGTCATGTGCTGCTGCATCACCTAACATGATTCGTAATGCACCCATTCTCGATGGGCTTTTATGAATTTGCCTTTTAATATTCGCTTTGCAAATTATGTCTCCATTCCAAAGAATGTTCCAGATATTTATCAAACTGAAGCAAGATAACTGACCAAGGTAATTACGAGTTATGTAGTTTAAAGGCAGTTTCCTTTGTCGTTCCATTCTCCCGTTACGTTGAACATTTCGCATTGTTTTACCGCAGAATAACAATTTTGCCTTTAATTAACTGTTTTGAATATTCAAGCTTTAAAGTCGTACTATTGCTAGTTCATTGAATTGAGTGTATTGAATTCGATAATTTTAGACGTATGGCACGCCGAAGTTTCAGAATACACTTACCAGGGGCCTTACCATGACGTCTTAAAGCGATTCAATTTCGATTCAGTTTAGGTTCGCTCGCTGTCAGATCCATACTAAAACCTGAACTGAGTCGGAATGGAATCGCATTAAGGCGCTGTCAACAGCAAATGACCTTGAGCAGCGCCACTCTTCACACATACGGTTCGCGTGCGAGTGAAAGAGGAAAAACTATTCCGGCAGCTTGGCGCGCGTCTAAAATCATGCAAATAAGACACAAATAAGAAGAAATAAAAAAAAGTATGGATTATTTGTGAAATATGACTCGTTAGCCGTGTAGGTATGAATATGTTGACTTCATGTTTTTAGTTGCAGACCCATACGTCGAAAAAATAAAGACATAGAACCGTTTAATGATGATTTTAAGACCAATCTTTGCAATTATTTTCTATCGAGCCGATTTTGTTCAATTATGTATCGAGTCCGTCTAGCGTGTTTGAAATATGATGAAAATTAACATTATATTTTTTTTGTATTTTTTTTTGTGTAGTTTTTCTTAAAAAAGTGCTTAAATAACATCAATTTCAACAAAATTAGGTGTTGTCAGCCTCTTAAGCCGTCATGGTAAAGCCTCTGTATACAAGATGATTATGTTTACGTCATCAAATGGTGTTAGGTTGGTTCGATTACACCCCTACAAAGATTACCTCATTTAAATTTGCGAGTCAAAATTTAGTCTAAAGGGTCCTTATGTTTTCATTTGTCTATGTCAGACCCCTATGACACCAATCCGACAATTGTCGGTGACAAATGTCAATTCTATTTACATTACATTCTCGACGAGAATCAATACCGGTTGGCTTCATATTGAATTCGCATTGCATTTCGAATTGTTAATGATCTCCGACAATATTGTCGAGTTGGTGAAAGGGGCCTGGGCCCTATTTTATATAATTTACAATTGTCAGTGACAGGTAATAGGTGAAAAGTCGACAATTCGATAATTGAATGTTGGTTCCATAAAATTTTGGGCTTGACATATTAGTAATCGGAAAAATCGAAAAGTTTGTCAAATTGTCATGACAAGTTGTTAATTTTGCGTTTCATATAATATTACTAGTGATAATGACGTACGTAATGATGAACGTATGACATTTTCCTAAACATAGAAGTATAGTTAGAAATAAGTTTACACGTATAACAACTAAGAGCAAATCTCTATTGATTCTACGATAAAATCATCGACAAAAGTCAGCATAATTGCATCCAATAATCAACTAAGCTTATGCCTCATGAAATCCTAAATTTCCATTACAAAATGACCCGGCATCGCGTGTTTTCATGGCAAATTAAGCAGGCAATGTGCCTGGCTTACGCCACTAAATACCTAATGTACTTAAATACCTAATGCATTTAGTTTGAATCCCGGGCAAACGGTTTGAATTTATAATAGCAACCGTCATTTTTTATTCACCAGTTACCGGACGAGCTAATCTGGTAGTTTTTTTTGGTGGAGATAAAAATGGAAGCTACGTATTTAGGTTATGACCTTTAGCTGTTCTGACGCAAAATTTTAACTGCGAACTCTTTTTACTGGGGATATTTAAAAGCAAAAGCCGTGGTAGCCTAGTGGTTTGACCTGTGGCCTCTCAAGCAGAAGGTGGGTACGAATTGCAATTTATAAAGTTTACATTTGAAATTTATCATGACCTTTTCGGTGAAGGAAATCATCGCGAGGAAATGCACACATTTGCGAAGCGATTCAATGGTGTGTGTGAATTTCCCAATCCGCACTGGGCCCGCGTGGGAACTCAAGCCCTCTCGTTCTGAGAGGAGGCCTGTACCCAGCAATGAGACGTGTATAGGTTGTAGATGATGATGATTTAAAAGCCATATTAAGTAGCCTATGTGTTATTCCAGATTATAAACTATTTCTGTGTCAAATATTATCCAAGATCTGTCCCGCCATTCTGGTGTAAAGAGTACCAATTACCAAACATCCATCCTTACAAACTTTCCCACCTTCGTCTGCAAATAATTCGTTTATCTCTATCCCGCGGAAATTTTCCGGGATAAAAAGAAGCCTATGTGCTATTCCAGACTTTACTCTATGTGCCGAATTTCATACAGATTCGTTGGGCCGTTCTGGCGCGATTGAGTAACAAACAAACAACCACCCATCCATCGATACTTTCGCATTTATAATATTAGTTAGATATATTATTAGTATCCTAACACACAGTCTTACAACAAATGCATAAACAAAACGACCCTATTCACCTCGACGCAAACAACTAAGCATATAAACCCTAGTCCACAACCATGAACTAAATGGTCCAATAGAACGTCTCAACAGAACGGTCCGAGAAAGAATCGTGTTAAGCGCTAACAACTCGCAGTTAGAAGAACACGTCTGGCTGGATCCTCAAGGTGCACTATTTTTTGAACTGTCCAAGTACTTTATTGATCGTGCCAAGTTACCGACGTTACCTAGTTCTTGGACTTCGGTTCTGGGTAGAAGAAACTACGCGGTTTTGGAGAACCTCTGCGTTTCAGTGGCCTCAGGGCGCTACAATTTACAATACACATGGCGTAAAATTTACAGGGTAGGCAGAGCCTGAGGTAACAAGACTTAAGGCCACCTTTGGAATGATTTTGGGCGTATATTTAGGTGGAACGAGGAATCAAAATATGTAGTGATGGGTTGGTAGCCGCATCGCCTATTCGCCATTATATCGCCTATATAAACAATTGGTACATTTTTTTTCTTTGGTCTAAGACCGGCGTGGAATGTATCATTAAATGCTTTTATTTAAATTGCAATGGCATTTTTATGTTCTGTGCCAGTCTCATCTACAGCTTCTCAGCCAACTGCCAGTCACCTGACCAACGATGAGTTTGTCCACTGACCTGCGACCCACGCTATATCTTTCAGAAATGCCCGATGTTTTGAAATTATTAAATTTGACAATGCGCTATAGTCCCATATTAAAGGCATGGGGAAAACCGAGCGTTTATTGTCAAAGTGAACATGCTGTTGTTTCTACATCGGGGTTGAGCTCTAATATTAATGTTCCTTTAGCGTGCTCGCTGTAAGCTGTGTTTCGTTTAAAAATAAAACCGATGTAAATGCGGAACACACTGTAGTTTTTGCAGATCATTTATGCTCAGTTCAGGGTCTTGAAGCAAATGTTGCAAAACAGAAAATGTTACAAGTATCAAGATACTTAAGAAGATAGGTAGTTCTAGAAGAAGAGAGAAGTTTTTTCCAAAACTTAAGAGCTCAGCTCTTTTGGGTGGAACAATTTCCATCGGGTCTATAACATAACGTAATCCAGCCTATATACGTCCCATTGACGGGCAAAGGTCTCTTCTCAGAATGAGAGGGCTAAGGTATTGCACGTGGGCCCAGTTCGGATTGGGAACACACACACCATTAAATTGCTTCGCAGATGTTTGCAGGCTTACACATGATGTTTTCCGATCCGCTTTATTCCAGTGCATTTTCATTGACATATTGATACTCGCGACGCAACTTCTACTATTCATAGGCAGATAATATTTAGTACCTATAGAAAG
Source organism: Pandemis heparana (assembly GCA_963854515.1). Lineage (NCBI taxonomy): Eukaryota > Metazoa > Arthropoda > Insecta > Lepidoptera > Tortricidae > Pandemis > Pandemis heparana. The sequence continues at coordinate 6,535,019 of OY978030.1, read as the reverse complement.
AAAAAGATAAAACCAATACTAGGATTTTGTTTATACGAGACTAGATCCTTATAAAAGAAAGGAAAGCAATCGCAGTTTATCATTGATTAAAAGCAAGCGCTATTTATTTCCCAGGCGCATGGCGCACTTTTTACTTAAATTAAAATATGAGCGCGCCATTTTAACTCTGTTTAAAGCAAAGTACCGTGAAACAACGGAAAAATAAAGGCAAAACAGCTGAATAATTTAAATATAGCCATTAATCAGGCTGCTGCATAGATGTCGCGTAGTGTCGGCAGAAAAATGGCAAAGACGTAGTTTAAATCCAGTAAGTTATCTACCTACTAGAGCAAGCTGAATTAGCAATCAAATAAGTAAAATAAATTTACGCTCAGCGGCAAAAAATTTGGCCCAGTTTCTACGCAAATTGCATACGGTCAACAACTTTAATTGTTAAGCATACATGGAACGTTGTCATAGTGATATGATTGCTTGTTTGTTAGTGTCTACTTTTTTTTCAATTTATTTGACTCAAATAGAATATAAGAGAAGTACAAAATACTTATATCTAAAACTCGTCGCTAGAATTTGGCAATGTCAATATGACAGCGTTCCATAGTGGCTCAACAATTAAAGTTGTTGACCGTAACTGCACAGGAGGGCCATATTTTTTTGCTGCTAAGTATATTTTGTCCGGTACATCATGTCAAAAAAACTTTGTTCATACCCACAGAGTAAACTATTGGTTCTTATATGGAAATGGTACTGACTTTATTGTTATTATTAACTGTCTTAATACTAAATAATGTGTCATTTTTTAGCATGATGATTGGTAACATGGTTCCGGTTCGCTACTACTCAGAAAATGACAGTTTCCTGGACCTTACCTCGCGCTATTTTAAGTAATTATCGAAATTAACTATACCAAACTCACTCTGGCCGTCTTACTTGCTAGAGGGGCAGGGTTAGTTGACTGCATTCAGCACGTCGTATGCAGATCATTTACTGTTTTATACTGTGACAATGTCGCAGTTGCAGATAGTTTTAGAACAGAGCCAAGTGGCAATATCTTTGAGTGCGAGATTTCGAGAGGAGCAAAAACTGCACACTGCACGATAGGATTTGCCCGGATGCTGGTTTCTTTTTAAGATTAGACTGTCTTTCTTATTCTCTTGACAAAGGGATAAGATTGCCTTTGCACGTCTGTTTTGTACATACATCATCATCATCATCTCCCACTGCTGGGCACAGCGTCTCAAAATGAGAGGGCGCTATGGTTCCCACGCGGGCCCAGCGAGGATTGGGAACTCGAATTGCTTTTCAGATGTGTATAGCTTTCCTCATGATATTTTTCCTTCACCGAAATGCAAATGGTAAACAAATGTAATTTGGCACATAAATTCCCAAAAGCTCAGAGGTGCGAGCCCGGGATTCGAACCAACCCCCTGCTTGAGAGGCCACAGGTCAAAGCACTAGGCTACCACGGTTTTTGTCGTACACACACATACACAAATCACGTCTATATCCGCGTAGACAGAGCCTAAGGTAGCAAGACCTAAAGGCCAAAATATAATACTGTAAGGTGGGCGGGCTTCGTAGGGCAGGCGTGGACGTCACGGGATAAAAAGTCAATTGGTAGCAACAACCAATGCGGCTGTTCTACGGTAAAAGAAAGTAACTGCAGTTTAGTAAATTTTACAGGAGAACGAAAAAACCGAAAAAACTTAATTTAAAAAGTTCTGTTAACTATTGGCACCATTTTTTAAATGTAGTAATGTGTCAAATAATTTGCTCTACTTATTGTATGACAATTTAATGTCAATTTGTTTTTAGTTCTCTTTTAAATGCCAAAAAATGTTTTTCCGTACTAAATTAATTATTTTTAAATTAATGTGTCAAGTCAAAAACAAAGTAAATACTTTTACTTTATTTTTTAAGTACTATTAAGTATATTCCTCACACAAGTTTAAATTTAAATAATGAGGTAATAGTACTTACCTTGTTTTTACAAGTGTTAGGGGGAAATTTAAAGATTAAAAATTCTTTCTAGAGAGCGTATAATCATTTACTTTTTTAAATCGCTTAATAAGTAAAAAGGTTAATAGGCGAACATAGGGCTGTGGACCCCCACAGCCCTATGTTTGCCTATTAACCTTGTTACTTATTAAGTGATTTAAAATAGTTAATGATTATACACTGGTTTAGTAAGAATTTTGGTACTTGGATTGTCATTTGGGGGAACCGGGGGATTGCTTAGTGTGATAAGATACTAAATTATTATAGAAACCAATATACAATAAAACATCATAGGTGTAAATTTGAAGCAGTTTAACAATATAGAAACAAAGTAAATGATGCTTAAAAACGAAGTTTATTAAAATAAAATTGTAATAAGAAAGTAACTGTCATTCAAGTACTTTCTTTTTCCCTTGACATTTAGTTACTTTGTTTTTGCGTAGATAAATTGGTAATTATGACGCTTTTTTACAATACAAAAATGAAGTAATGCTATTTACTTTTGTTTTAACTGAATCAGAGTCACAATAAAAAGCGATTTACCAAACAAAAAACAAAGTTGATCTAATTACAACTTAAAAACAAAGTAAACGACATGCAATTACTTCATTTATGCTTTGTAATTGCGTTTTACTTTATTTTTCCGTAGATATTTTGAGTCAGTGCCTGCAGTTACTTTGTTTGGTGAAAATTTATCTCTAAAACTAAGGCTCTTTTGGTGATTCCAAGAATGTGGCAACATCCGTTACCGTCTAAAAGTGCCAAAAATACAAAAACACCGGTTTTGACAAAAATGTTAGTTACTTTCTTTTTCCATAGGGCAGCCGAATGTTTTTAATTCGCAAAAATATACATTAATAGTCGGAGCGGCTAGACTGACCACACGTTCGGGGGAGACGTCCTACAGGCGTAGAAGCATCAAGCCAAATCGCGGGCACCACAATCGCTATATACGTGAGTAATTCAAATAGTGTCCTACGAGCGTAGAAGCGCTATTCAACGGCTCAGGATAAAGCGTTGATGTAGCCGACTTTCTTAATTGACAAACATTTGCCAAAAGCCTTTATGGAATCTGAGATGACCAAACGTTAGCGCGATTTAATTCGACGCCAGCGCCATCTCTGGGCGCTCCGCGTACTAAGTGCGCATCGATCGCTCTTTGAACTGGTCGCGGTGTTACAATACTAAATTGGGAAATTTTCTGCGCGGGCAAAGTCGCGGGAAACAAGCTAGTATACATCATAAATCATAATAATCCATTCTCAAGACCTAATTAAGGCACGACTAAATCCCTTACGTCATTACGAATACCTCTTAAACTGGCGACCCTACCCAAATTAAACCATCTTATTAATAGATGGCAGATACGTCGCTTTTGTCTTGGAATTAATAGAAAATTCAAACAGGGCTTGCGGTGCCTTCCCTTCTGATTAAAACGACACTTCACTCCGTTGGCAAATTAAAATCTTACAATGCGTGGCTGGATGGCGGGGCACAGGGGACGGGAGCGCGGCGAGCTTGTTGGTGAACATGTGCGACACAAGTCACGGACTATTACATTTATAAGTTTAGGTAATTATTTTTGATATGTTTTTGTTTGTTTTTATTTTTTATGTTGTTTTTCTCTCATATTTTTCTTGTATTTGTTAATTAAATGTGTTGTTGTTAATTAAGGAATCTGGTTTCAAGGCGTATTGGTTCGCTGTAATGCCGTGTAAACTAATTGAATAATAAATAAATAAATAAATAAATTACTTACTACAGATTCTCGCAACACTCATACTCATACTCATTTATTCGTAACTAGCTTTTTCCCGCGACTTCGTCCGCGTATACTTCATTTATTGACAAATAGCTTTTGCCCGCGGCTTCGCTCGCGTGCACCAGGAGTATTTCAATCCCGTTTTTTCCCGTTCCCGTAAGAATTTCGGGAAATGTTCTCTTAATGCTCCCTACACTCCCCAAAGAACCCACTTGCCAAATTTCAGCTTTCTACGACCAGTAAAACGAAAAATCCCGTTTTTTCCCATTCCCGTGGGAATTTTGGAAATTCCTCTCTTAATGCTTCTTTACACTCTCCAAACAACCTAAATGCCGAATTTCAGTGTTCTACAACCAGTAAAACGAAAAGTCCCGTTTTCCCGTTCCCGTGGAAATTTCAAGAAATTGTCTCTTAGTGCTTCCCTACACTCATCAAGCAACCTACATGCCAAATTTCAGCTTTCTACGACCTGTAAAACAAAAAATCCCGTTTTTTCCCGTTATCGTGGGAATTTTGAAAATTCCTCTCTTAATGCTCCTCTACACTCTTTAAGCAACCTACATGCCAAGTTTCAGCTTTCTACGACCAGTAAAACGAAAAATCCCGTTTTTTCTCGTTCCCGTGGGAATTTTGGAGAGTCCTCTCTTAATGCTTCTCTACACTCCCCAAGCAACCTACATGTCGAATTTCAGCTTTCTACAACCAGTAAAACGAAAAGTCCCGTTTTTTCCGTTCCCGTGGGAATTTCAGAAAATTGTCTCTTAGTGCTTCCCTACACTCATCAAGCAACCTACATGCCAAATTTCAGCTTTCTACGACCTGTAAAACAAAAAATTCCGTTTTTTCCCGTTCCCGTGGGAATTTTGGAAATTCCTCTCTTAATGCTCCTCTACACTCTCCAAACAACCTACATGCCAAATTTCAACTTTCTACGACCAGCAGTATAACAAAAAATCCAGTTTTTTCCCCGTTCATTTCCATCAAAATTTTTGGGAATCCTTTTGTATAGTGCTCCCCTATACTCCCCTAGGAACCTGAAGGCCAAATTTCAGTTTTCTACGATAATTAAAACGAAAAATCGATCCCGTAGAACTGAATATAAATCCCGTTTTTTTCTTATCCCGTTGGAATTTTCGAAAATCCTTAAAACTGTTTTTTACTATTATAATCACCTACTTCTATGCCAAATTTGAAGTCTAGTAATTATAGTTCAGGATTTCGTTGAACTGAATAGGTATAATATAAATCCCGTTTTTTCCTTATCCCGTGAGAATTTCCAAAAAATCCTGAAATTATTTTCTTAGTTTTGTAATCATCTCCTTGTGTACGAAATTTGAACAGTATATTTTATTAAGTATAGTTACTTAGATAGGGTCACTCGGAATCGAATATAATAAATCCCGTTTTTTCCCGTTCCCGGAAATTTGTGTGTGTGTGTGTGTGTGTGTATGTTATTGTTTTCGTAATCAGCGACCCAATAAACCGTACAAACAATACTACCCACTATAATTTAATAATAATAATACCCACGTTGATTTTCATACTTTGTCACCCCCTATCCCCTTTTAGGGGTTGAATTTTCAAAAAACCTGAAACAGGTATTTACTCATTTATCATTAGGAATACTCATGTGAAGTTTCGAATAAAATAGTCTAACTAATCTTGTTTCCCCATACAAACTTTGGACCCCCATTTAACCCCTTTAGGGGTCGAATTTTGAAAAATCCTTTCTTAGTGCACCCCTAGACCCTATAAGGAACCTACGTGCCAAATTTGGAATCTCTAGAACCAGCGGTTTGGGCTGTGCGCTGATATGTCAGTCAGTCAGTCAGTCAGTCAGTCAGTCAGTCAGTCAGTTTCTTCTTTTATATATTCGTAATAATTAAAAATAATAATAACAATAGTTAATAATAGTTTTAATATAGTTAACTATGAGCGGAAATAATTTTTTTTAGGATACTCATCAGTTTTCAGTCATTTTATTACTACACGTCGCCGTCATTTATAGATTTTATACATACATATATAAATCACGTCATTATCCCTTACGGGGTAGACAAAGCCTAAGCTAACAAGACATATTTACCATCGTGATAAACCCAGTAGCGTGCGGAGGGGTCGCCAGGAAAGGCAGCCGCCGCCTTTGCCATACCCCACGCAGACTAAACCTAATTCTGTCAGTCGAAACAGAGGCCATATTATCTAAAGAATTTGGAGTCACTCTCAACCATTCCTTTCTGTCACACACACGATATAGGATGAATACAAAGAGATATCCACGCGTTAAGGTCCGACCACACCGCCGCGTATACGCAGTGACGTGTCGTAGGCGTAACTTTCTCACCGTTTTCTTCATACATTTTGTTACGTTGACGCATCGTCAACGTCTTTTACGCACCGGTGTGGTCGGACCTTTACACAATGAAGGCTCAGTTCGACAAACTTCACGGTAGTGTGTCCGGCGTTTTAACGTTATTTAGATCAAAATATCTCGTCGTTAACGCGAAATTCTTGCGGTACCTCGATCTGGAGCTATATGGGATCCTGCTTTGATATAACGTCAAACGTAATTAAATATATTATATATTATCCAACAACATCGTTCATTTGTCGAACAATGAAGTCGCGCACAATACGGGTAAATGCTGCTAAATATTATTCAAGCGTCGCTTTGCTGTTATGGGATATAGAAATATGGATCTTGTACTTAAACTCTAAACATTGCTTAAGTTAATTAGCTTGATAATTCACAAAATTATAGACCGACCGCTAAACCACAGAATATATAATAGTACTAACGTACAGAATGGCCACGCTCCGCCCCGCACCGATTCGAATTACCCCACCCCTCAAGCGCAGTCTGCCGGAAAGCTGCTGGCAACTAGTAGGGCTCGCGACGCGATGTATGTCGGCCGCACGTCACAAGTTCGGGAACCTATCCTACTACTTCATTTTATAAAACATTAGAAAATTCATGCTTTCTGAAATTATCGCGATTAATACATGAAATAACTACAGAATCATTTGCTTAAGTTTGTTGTCGTGCATCTATTGTAATTGTAAATAATAATGCTTAAATACACAGACAGACACATTTTAAGTAAGTTTAAATAAATAGATAACGATTAAGTACATTTATTTACACACATCTAAGCCATATCTTTAGTATATTTATGTCATTGGTAGTACTTATAGTACTAGGTTTTTGCGATAGACGGCCCTGTGTATCTTACGCACACATTGACGCGTGTACAGACGACGTCGTGCCTGTGTTCATTTCAGAACGCGGATTTTGTACGTCGTGGCCGCCGTGTGGCTAAACTGAGTCCTGGCCCGCGCGGATACAGGGGTGAGGGTAGGACGACAAGGGGAAGGCGAAGACTCATTTAAGCGGTTGATCTATAGTTGACAACAAAAAATAGATTACTAAACTTACGTTATGCATTTTCTTTCAGTAGATTATAATATAACTGAATGATGACATACCTGAAACAAGAAAAATATAATCGTTAGATGGTGTCCATTTCAGTTATTTACATATATACATACATACATAGAATTACGTCTTTATATCTTACGGGGTAGACATTTCAGTTACGAATATACATTATATACAATAGCCTCCTAACAACAGGGTTACATTATAATAAGATACTAATGAATTTACTTACGACAAAAAATATTTTTAAATTTCATGACAAATTATGCAACTTGCGACCAGTTTTAGTTGCTTTTGAGAGTATCACTGAGGCTAAGCTAAGATTAAGTAACTCATTTCTTAATTCATTCATAGAAAATTATTATTATTATCTCAGCCTATCGAAGTGTCCCACTGCGAGCCAAAGGCTTCTCCTGTCTTCCGCCACTCATCTTGTCAAAGGCTTACTCCTTCCACTAAGTAAAAAAAAATGTTTATTTGTGTCTGGTAAAAATATAGGAGACAAACAAAATTAAATTGTGAAGTAAAAATACGCCCACAATCGTGCTAAACGTGGCCTTTAGGTCTTGTTACCTTAGGCTCTGTCTACACCGTAAGGGATAAAGACGTAATTTATGTATGTATGTAAATAACTAGCTTAAATTACACATAACAATGCCATGTGGAAGGTACCTCCCGAGCAAAATAAAAGCGGAACGGAGCACGGAGAACATACGTCACTTCCAACACTGGTGAGGTTATTCCGGGTCCCATTTTGCACGTTCCCGGGATCCTAAATCATATCCGGGGAGGTACGGTCCAATACTGGTACCGTTACGTACAATTTATACATCGAAGCTTCGCTTTTTATCGAGCTGTTATATCCAAATGGGGAGTTATCTTAGATTATGATTTAGTTTGAGTCAGATAGGTAGTTGGCCTGTGCAGAAGTTAAAATGAGACTGTTCGAGAGGTTAAAAATATCGGGAAACAGTCATAGTTAGATATTGTCTCCTGTTTATATACGTCCCACTGTTTTTATTTAGTCCCGTTGTTTATATTTAGTTTTTGTTTATATTTAAGCACGAAAATTCAGTAGCTGTGGACGGCTGAGGTTCGGAGACCTGGTGACCTGACTCTGACCTGACTGAGGATATTTCTAGTTCGTGCACCAGTCTCCCCCACACAATTCTGTCAATTAAGTAAACAAATTAAGTAAATTGTGTTATGTATTCTCTGTACTTCGTGGTGGGGAAAGTAAATAAATTTCTTATTCTTATTCTTACTTTTGGGCCTCCTTCACGCCAATTTGCCCGGTCCTGTGCCAGTCTCACAGTTTTCTAGCCGACACGCATAAACATACACAATTTCACATTTACAGCGACCAGACAGCCTAGTGGTTAGTGACCCTGACTATGAAGCTTGAGGTCCCGGGTTCGAATCCCGGTAGGGGCATACATTTGTATGATGAATACGAATGTTTGTGCCCAAATCATTGCTGTTGTATGTATTTGAGTATGTATTTATCTTCATTATATAAGTATGTTTATCCGTTGCTTGGTACCCATAGTAAGAGCTTTGCTTAGTTTACGACTGGGTCAATTCGTGTAATTTGTCCTATTTATTTATTATTTATCTATTTACTTATAATATTATTAATAAGATGTTCAAGTACCTTCTAAGCAACAATGAAATTTAGTACTTATCATTATAATGTTAATGCTACATGTCTTTACAAAACAAGAGCGGATAGCTATGCAGTACTATACCTATTTATAAATTACATAGTTCCGTCGTTATTCCAATTAAATCGTCTGACTAGTTACGGAAGTCCGCAATCAGACGGTAGTGTTGTACTAAGTAACAAGTATTAATACCGAGTACAAATACTTTTACGTAGACACAATGGCAGGAGGCTTGACTGCAAAACTGTTAGGCTGTTTCATTTTTACTCAAAAGTTTGGTGTGTCATTAATCTGAGATGGGACTTATAAACTACATACTTGTAAAGGGGTAATGTCTGGAGCAGAAGTATTTTTGATTTTCGTAGAGTACCTACCTACTTTTTAACCTCGTATAGTGATGTTTTTTTATACAAAGAAATAACAAAATTCCCTCGAGATGTAGAAGACGGTTTGCAATAAATCTAGTCTAATGCATTCACATTTTTTTTATAAATAAATTACTTGCCTACTGAAGAGTAGGTAATAAACTATAACTTTTAATTAATTCGTTATGGTATTTGTTAAATGTTTAAAGCCTAACTCCCTTATTCATAAACGCTCTATAGCAGTGATGGGCAAACTACGGCCCGCGGGCCAGCTCCGGCCTGCAAAGGAATTCAATGCGGCCCGCCGGCGTTCCTTCAAAATGGAGTGTTATGGCACAGGATGACGATATTTAGACGGTCCTGCTGTATAACATAGAATAATAGATGCAAAGGCAAAGGAGCCAGCTGGACTAGTCACGTAGTTCATGCATCATGTGTAAAAAAATATATTTTGGAATAATTTTGGCCCTCCTCTGAAATATCTGTAATTTTCTGGCCCGCCATGAAAAAAGTTTGCCCACCACTGTTCTATAGGCTTCCGCTAACTTAGCAACGCTTTGTCCTTATCTGTGAGAGGTAAATGTCAAAGTGACAGATAAGGACAAACGATTACTAAGTTAGCAGAAGCCTATAGAGCGTTTATGAAGAAGAAGGTTGATTTATATAAACTGCCGACAAGAACTCGCAAAAAAAATACCTCTTCCAAGTATCTGCAAGTATTTGTAAGCTCTATGCACCGATTTAACCCTAGTTTCCGGTGCTTCACATAGATTTCAAAATGTAACGCTCGTTACACAGTTCCCGCCGAACAGACAAACAGATTTGTCTACAATTGTCTAGACTCTTGTAGACACTTGAGACATTTGCGTAAGAGTGGATCTTGAATTTCTATAACTATGTTAATATTATTCAAGATAATATATGTGTATTAGGTCAAAAGGAGTTCGTTATGTATATTATGGTGATTTCACACTGGTGATATAATTGGGTTATTTAATGTTATAGATTAGATTAGATTAGATTAGATTATTTATTCATTCAATAAAAATTACATCATAAAGTGTACATTGTCAAGTTAGAAGAATTTTAAACCACGACAATATTCATTAATACTTCATACATTTTTTTATAACTTTTTCCTAGTAAATTAGTACAGGATATACTTTGTATCGCTAAGTAATCTTGTCGCTTAATCTATACTGAAGAGCAAAAATATTATTAAGAGCCACCCAATGTGTGTACACGATTATACGTCTTCCCCTGGCCTGGAAGTGGAAATTTCCACTCGCGTAGCGGGCTGTAAGTTGCTACTTGCGGCCCGGGGCGACGTAAAGTAATAATCGATTAAATAGCTTCCAACAACACAACTAGAACTCTAAAAAGACACGACATGAGCGCTGCATTTTTAAAACAACTCGCTGCAAAATGTAATAAATGAAGAATTTACACAATGAACGAACATTTTTACTTTATTGTAAGGTTCAACGACATAGTTACAAATAGCTTGTGGTTGTCACATGAATGCTTTATCAGGTATGGCGCATGTTACAAGCTCTAGACTGTTGGATTACATAACCTGTAGGCTTATTGTCTAATTCGCTCGCAATCGCCATCGTGTTCATTTTGACAGTTCATGTATGGGCTGACAATCAGCATCGGAATCAGCTAGCTGTGACGTTCATACAGGAACTGTCAAAATGAACACGATGGCGATTGCGAGCGAGTTAGACAATAAGCCTATACTGTATTTAAATAAACCTAACGCGGTAAATGCTTACTACGACAGCCAAACATGCATGCTGCATGCTTAGCGTGAGAGGCATTTAGTTGCTTCACTACAATAGTATAAAACAAAGTCGCTTTCCGCCGTCTGTCTGTCTGTCTGTCTGTCCCTATGTATGCTTAAATCTTTAAAACTACGCAACGGATTTTGATGCGGTTTTTTAATAGATAGTGATTCAAGATCGTGGGGGTCTGATGGTGGAAGATCAGCTAAGCCAAGATTTTTTCGTGATTTTTCCTAGACTCCTTATGAAGTAATAACACACGTACGCACTGTTACTCAATTCTTTTGAAGATTCGTTTCTCTCGGGTTGAGACGTCATGGTAAAGGCTCCTGATTGTGGCCGTTATGTTTCGCTAGTGGCGCTGTCAATTTGTCTGTAGTACCTAATTGAAATATTAAATTATATTAAATTAGCTTGCTTTACAATACTATAGTCGACAAAAAACAGTCGGCAAATAAAGCTAGCTTGAATATTCAAATATTGAAAAAGTCATAATCGCTGTTCGCCTGTTCTTGACCCAAGCCCGATGTAGCATGCACTAAGAACGTAAACTTAAATATTTAGCTGAAATGCCGTCCTGTAAAAGACAGTGATTGTCTTTAAAATAAAAGTATAGCTCGAATAATTGTACATACATACTTACATACGTACATAAATCACGTCTTTATCCCTTACATAATAGACAGTGCCTAAGGTAAAACAAGAACTAAAGACCACGTTTAGCATGATTGTGGGCGTTAAGGTGGAAAGGGGAATCAAAATAGTGATGGGTTGCTAGCCGCATTGCCTGTAACATGATTCCCAAGATTTTCGTCCATTCCCTCGATGGGCTTTTACCATCTGCACGGGAAGAGAAGCAACGTGTTTTTTTTACTCCTAGCATTTGAAGAATCTAAAATTATTTTATCACCTTTGTAAACAAATCAATTTAATTTAAATTCCCACACAAACACTCATCGAATGCAATTAGCTGCAAAAAAAAATACTTTATGCACTAGAGAATAAAAAGTCATTTTATTCAGCCTTCTCAAGACATAAAGAAGGACTTTACAACTCCGTTTGCAGGACTTGGAAAGTACCTACCTAATTTTAGTAAGTCGTTAGCGAGACTCATAAAGTTCCTTTTGCAGTGAATAAACACAATTATGAATATGTAAAGCGGCCAGTTATCGGGTGACAACGCGTCAGGGGAGTTGTCAACTACACATGTTTACGACTTTATTCCCACGCGTGGTATCCAGAATCGTGGCGTCGTGGTCATAGTGTGTAAGTTAGCGTGTAGGGCATGCTATATACCGTGGTAACATTGAAAATACTACGAATTTTGAAGTTTATCACTTATTTCGTTTTGAATTGGGTGTGTTTAATGAAAACATGTTTTTTAAGAGTTCAGTAGCTACTGTTTGTGAGTTGTTGTACGTTATTATATGTATATTACCTATAGATTGGATGACAAAACAAGAACAGTCAGCAGAAACAGTTGGTATGAAAAGTGAAATTTTCAGCATAAAGCTCATATTAATAGGTAGTACCTTTTTGAAAACAGAGAAAATAAGGAAAAATATTTTTCGTTAAACGAATAGGTACTTACGTGTAAAAAGGTATTACGAGCTGTTTTTGCTACCTGTACTAAAGTATATGTCATTTTCCCAATGTTTTTTAAGCGTGTAATCTAATCATCATATCAGCCGAAAGACGTCCACTGCTGGACATAGGCCTCCCCCAAGGCTCTCCACTCGGACCGCTCCTGTGCCTTCCGCATCCACCGCGATCCCGCGATCCTGATCAGGCCGTCGCTCCATCTTGTTGGGGGCCTACCAACAGCTCGTCTCCCTCGTCTAATCTAATACTGAACAATAATGCAACTGAGGCAACAGAAATTTGGTCATTATTAAATGAAAGATGGTTAATTCGACGACCGGATGGCCTAGTGGTTAGAGAACCTGACTATGAAGCTTGAGGTCCCGGGTTCGATCCCCGGTCGGGGCAGATATTTGTATGAAAAATACGAATGTTTGTTCTCGAGTCTTGGATGTTTAATAATGTATTTAAGTATGTATTTATCTATATAAGTATCTTTATCCGTTGTCTAGTGCCCATATCACAAGCTTTACTTAGTTTGGGACTAGGTCAATTGGTGTCAATTGTCCCAAGATATTTATTTATTTAGGTATTTATTTATTTATTTATTTATAATTATTAACAATCTACGTTGTGACTAGAAATATGAAACTTTGCTAAATAGTTAATAATTCTTAGCACTAACGAGACTAGGACCTAAGTTAAGTTCAGTTAGCTTTAGTTTAATAATCACTTAGCTAAATTACGGAATGAGTAGAGTGCATGAGTATTGAGTACCTATGCTAAGTTTTACTATGAAATAGTCTCTTAGAATTTTTCCGGCATAATTTCAACAATTAGTTCATTTAGTTTGACTGTACACGCTTACAAAGATTACAAAAATTTACCCCATTGTTCATAAACGCTCTGTAGGCTTCTGCTAACTAAGCAATCGTTTGTCCTTATCTGTGTAAGGTAAATGTCAATGTGACAGATAAGGACAAACGATTACTAAGTCAGCAGAAGCCTATATAGCGTTTATGAATAAGGGGGTTAGTTCGTCCCCTGACGGTTAACTTTAAACATCGATCAATGTATGGATAAACATTTGTCAAATATTTATGATTAAAAATCCCTGATAAACTTAAGTACGCCTTTTTAGTCAAATAACCCATTCACCTGATGAAATATTTCATTACAATTTTAAGAGACTGTATAACCTGTAGGCTTATTGTCTAACTCGCTCGCAATCGCCATCGTGTTCATTTTGACAGTTCAGTATGAAAGTGACAGCTAGCTGATTCCGATGCCAATTGTCAGCCCATACATGAACTGTCAAAATGAACACAATGGCGATTGCGAGCGAGTTAGACAATAAGCCTACTGTTATATGGTTTCCTGCGGTACTCATTCGTCTATTAACTATGCTATCATTGGCCTACTTTAACCCCAAGGGAGTAATTAACGCAATCAATTCCAAAAACAACATCCCCAAATAATCGTCCGTAAACGGCAGGTAAACACACTCATTATTACCCTGATAATCGTAACCATTAACACGGCAAAATTCAAATTAATATTATAATTGAGGTTTTCTAACGTTCGCTCGAGATCTCGTTTGAGATTAATAAAAATTTTATTGTTCCGCGCGGCCATCCGCCATTTTGTTTGGCGCGAAATTAATTCAAAATGGCGCTCGTAAAACCGCGTGGTTACGCAGAGCTATGCTTGATGAGGGACGATTAAAATTGCTCCTGAAACGGCGATAGGAATGCAAATTTTTTGTACAGATTAATATTATTTGCCCCTATTTGGGGGCCTTCGTGTAATTAAAGGGGAATGATACTCTATTTGTTTCAAGCAGGTCTATTAAGCCGGATTGCAATGTCGAATTGGGTGTTATACATATACATAAGTCACGTCTTTATCCCTGACGGGGTAGACAGATCCTAAGGTAACAAGGCCTTAAGGCCCCGTTTAGCATGATTATGGGCGTATAGGTGGAAAAGGGAATCAAAATATTGATGGGTTGCTAGCCGCATCCATTCCCTCCGCCGATTTTCGTCCATTCCCTCGTTGGGTGGTATTGAAACATTTATACATAGTTATATGAACACAAAAGTTAGTTAGTTTAGTTATATATAACGTAGTCTCTGCCTACCCTTGTGGGAAAGAGGCGTGACGATATGTATGTGTATGTAATTTGTATAAACACAAGGCTAAGATTTTCTTTATTTGATTTATTAAGTAGTTAATTTTAATACCTATAACGATTACTCTCAAGCCATCATTAAAGTTTATGAATACAGTAGTGACTATTTGAATACAAACTTTTCTCAAAACGAATTTCTAACTATCCGTTAAAGCAAATTGACGTCTCTGAGTAGCTCATTATTTCAATGACGACTCCTTCACTACAAAAGTTGAACCTCCTTATTTTTACAATCGCATTTAACAGAATCAAAAACAGCAAGCGCACTCGAAAAAAACCGCTACAAAATAAACTCATCACATCGAGCATTAAAATTTGAATAAAAATGAAAAGCGCCGCGTAAATCTCGGCGTGGGCGCAAGATTGATCGCTCAATATGAAATATGTGTGTTTAAGCGCGGTGTAGGAACGTTAACTGAGAGCAGACACGGTATTTTATATCGCGCTTATTAAAAAAATAGGCGTTATCATTTCATGAGAACTTTGAGAGAAGGTGAACCCATTTTCAAATTTTAAAATAATATCTAATCATGTTTTCTTTACTTATTTATACCCCACATTTTTCATACATTAAATAATTACACATAAAATTGAAAGCAATTACAATCATATTTTTTGCCCGGTACACCATTTTTCTGTTCATCGTGCAGTTTTAACTCTAATCTCATAAAAAACACCTTTTCAGATTACGCACCGCATAATTAAGATACCTACAAATAATATAAAACTTGTTTGATTAAAATATTTAAAATGTTATATCAATATTACATTTAAAAAAGCAATAAAAGTGCCGCGTCCACGCGATCTCGCTCGTCGCCATTGGAAACTGTCCTGGTCATAAATTAAATCTCCCACTAATGAGTTACATTATGACGCTGGCTTAAGACTCTATTAATTCCTCCGGTACGGGTGGTCTGTACACTGCCATTTAAAAATGTCGTATAGATACGCGTCGATAATATTTTTTAGTGTTTAGAGCCGTGATCGGCTGTAGTGAAAGCGCTGTTTTAACAGTAAAGTTTAGTTTAGTTTATTCAATCAAAACTAAATTACAGCACGTCATTAGTAGTGTATAATTGGGGGACCTGGATCAAACGAGATCCAGGATCCCCCAATCATACGTTATATTGATTACTGATCATGAATCAATACATTAATATATGTCAATCGAATTATCTGTTGAGCATATAATTACAGTACAATCCGATAATCAAGTGCTAGTTCAATCAAAAACTACTTCAATTAAATTCTAGTTCTAATACACTCTGAGCCAGAACCGCCACAAACACCCTCGATCACAAATACTAGTCTTGCTTTATTTACGAACTTTGAATAGTGAAATAAAATGCACTGATATTTATAATTAAAATCGATCCCCCAATTATATGTTATAATGATTACTGATCATGAATCAATATATTTATACATGTCAATCGAATTATCTGTTGAGCATATAATTATAGTACAATCCGATAATCAAATACTACTTCAATCAAAAACTACTTCAATTAAATTTTAGTTCTAATAGGTACACTCTGATGTCTTTGGTTATGGAGCAAACATATATATTAAGTCAACATTTTTTTATACAATCATATTTATCATTCAAATACTTACGATATTAATTCTTTATTAGCAATAGAGAAAATGCAAGCTAGTGCATTCGTGATAATGGCGAGTTGTTTGACGAATCATTGAGACGTAGTATAAACAACGGCTCAGGTGAGACCGAGTTTTTAAGCCGTCATCTTTCACTAGCGATGCTATAATATGAAACAGGGATTCAATTTTGTTATTTTTTTTATTTAATCAATAATTTTTTGTTTATATATTTATTGTAAGAAGAGAATACTTAATGGAAGGTTTCGATATGTTTCACGATAAATTGCTTAATATAATTCAATAAGCTGCTTTTGAAGCACGAAACGGGTAAGATATTAAATAGGTAATATGTTATAATTATTGTGTAACATCAGTGAGGCATATTTCATGAGACTAAATAACCGTTGTCCATTCTACTAGGTATTCAATTTGGACTGAAAGCTCCATCAGAAAAGTATCCAGCCTACCCTAGAGCAGAATCTGCTGCACACCACTATGCAACAGACCTACCTTGCTTACCAGTTACTATGCTGACTATGTTATATTACGTGTCTTACGCAGAAACTTATTTATTTCATTTGATTCTTGAATAGTAATTTAATTACGTAATTCTAAATTGAAGTCTAAATTTATTTATTCAGCGTTCAGACTCGTAATTATATAAGATTATTAACGTTATAGTTAACCATCTGAATTATTATAAATAAAACATATCATATTACATTAACTGCTTTATTTTTAATAAGTAGACAATATAGTAGTACATTATTATACTTAACTAGCACATTTTAGTTATTCTCAAATCCATATCATCCTGAATTTTACTTATGATATCTTTAGTTGCGCTATATACGTCATCAAATAATATACCCTTCACAACATATTGGGCGCAGATTTCTGCTTCACAAGTACATATTGAATGTTCAGATTTCGGAGGGTTCTTGGCGTCATAAATTTCAATTTTAATTATTTTTGTCGCATGTTTTACAGTTCTTTTTATGTATGAAGAATATGGTAGTTCGCTTCTGGTTCTCTCGCGAGAAGCGGCATCGTGAGTGGTAGATCTTTGTTCCGCTCCATGCGTAGCACGCTGATCCGCTGGTACAAAATTAAAGAAATCTTCTGTATCCTGTAAAGAAAAGACATTCAAAATTTTTGAACCAAATAATTGTCAGTAAAATCGATGTCTGATAACAATTAATCGTAATTTATCGATAACAAAATAATTCATGACTAAACGATATTAACATTAAAAATCGAGTATTACAATAAAGCTTGCATTGGATTATTACTATATAAATAAATATCAGAGACAATTGATGCCGATTAACCTAGGCCTAAAGTAAGCTAAGCTTACGTTACAGCTACTAGCTGACGGATAAACATACTTATATAGATAGATATTGTGATAACTTGAGTTTTTATATACAAAAGTTTGTATATACAAATCTATTCGCTGGTAGGTAATGCTAATATTTGTACTTAATTTGGATTTAGAACTTGATTTAAAATTGAAAGAAACAAAGTGTTTCTAGGACATTACCTGAACAGCTGTCTCCGAAGGCTTGAGTGATGTAGCTAGATGATAGTTCATGAGTTTGAATGTACGGATAAAAGCTTAAAATTATATTTTATTGGTAATAAGAAAGATAAAGTTGGATCAGAGCGCAAGAACCCATGCTTACTCACGCATTAACCTAGAAGTTTAAAATAAGTTGAAGTAGACCTGGCTACGAGGTCGGAGCCTTGCAATATATACCTACTTAAATACTAAACACTTTACATATTTATTAAACACCCAAAGCTCAAGAACAAACTTTCATATTTTTCATACATAATATCTGTCTCAACGGGATCGAATCCTGGAACCTCAATCTTTGTAGCCTGATTCTCTAACCACTCAGCTGTCCACTCATCGGCATGGATATCGATTATTATTAAATAATAACGAGTATAATAAAATAAACACTCACCGACATTACTGAACTGCTTACCAGTGTATTGCATGAATACTAATCGTTAAATGTTCCCGATTTTTTGTTATTTATATTATTTTTTAAGTATGAAAAAGAAACCACAAGGTTTAATATCGGTTAGTAAAAACGTTTGATCGTTAATATGAGTCCTAACCATATATGAAAGATGTCTATGCTAAATGAGTCTCAATGTTTTGCAATGTTTGCATTTGTATGCACATACACTGAATTTGGAGGTAAGTAAGTATGTCTGTTTGTTGGTCCCGTATATGAAAACTAATAAACGTTTTTATTTTATTTCGTACAATAGGTTACAAACTAAAACCAATCGTGAAGTAATATTAGTTAGTAAATCTGTATTGGCCAAGCAAAACAATAGTATTAAACTATGCAAAATCATCGTTCCCCTTTAAGACTAAGCGTTAACGCAGAAGTTTAAGATTACACCGCTTAAAAGGGTTACTGCTGATACATGGTAAGACCTATTTTAAAATCATGTAAATACTTTCCGTATAGGGAAGATATTCATGAGGATTAGAGCGTACTTAAGCGGTTGATTAGCGAATCTAGTGCATCATTTATCTCGTCTACAACCATCTCCTCATCTCCTAAGCTGAAGGATCATCATCAAAAAATGTAAGTGTCTATCTTATTAACCAAATGTACTTATTAAATTGTGTAAGCATCATTACGATCGAATAGTCGATTCGTTAGTACCCACCCTATGAAGCTAGGTTGTGGGTTCTGAGCTGATGAATGTTTATTTATTATTGATTTATTCGAATAGATAATCTAGAAGAGTTAATTACTTTGAAGCTTCAATTATGTTGTCTAATAATTTAAATGTTGCTGTTTTTTATACATTGGAGTAATTAATATTATCAATAAAATTATTCGTCATTCGAATAGTAGTGTAAATATTGTAATTTGATAGAGTTATGCTAACCGATTCTAGGTTTCAATATATAAATGATACTGTTTATTAAATAGAGTAATTTAAATTAATATCAACAATAAAATTATGGATCATTCGAATAGCGGTAAAGAATAATAGTTTAATGATGTTGTGTTATTATGCGTCATTCTTATAGTAGTGCAAAATTTTATAATTTCGTGGAGGCTTGCGCTAGTAAATTGTATGTAACAAGACGAATGACGATGCTTTTTAAATATACCTCTACCTTATTTAAATACTTACTATAAAACGATAAGTAGGGTCAAATATTATAGACCACTTAAATACCATAGTTAAAATGTTTTAATATTTATTTCAGGTCGAAGTATCGCTCTAACAACGCCGAAACACTATTTCCATCGGAAGACGAGTCAACAATGCAGACCGAATCGCGTGAGATAAGAAAGAGGAAGCATAGCAAAACGTAAGTATTCAATTTATCTTTTGATTCGAGTCGATACTAAAGATTATTCTGTATTATTGAATGATGTCGTTTAAATGTAATCAGTTCCAATCAATATTTTAATTCCTTTAAATGAATATCCGCTAGTGTAGTTAAGTCTCTGCAAAAATATTATTAGCTCGATTTAATTTAACAATCACTTTTATTTTTTCAGATTGAAACATTCATCTAAAGCTGTAGTTTCTTCATCAAGCTCTGAAGATGAAGCTGCGAGACCGACTGAATCGAGTGAAAAAAAGAAAAACCAAGCAAAGTCACTACAATCATCTTCAAGTGCTTCAAAAAAGAAGGTCAAAATTAATCCCGTAGCTGTGAAACCACACCGCACAACTGCTACGGAGCTTTTTGGAAGCGATAGCGAGGATGAGAAGCGATCCTCGAGTATCATCCCCACGTCTAGTAAATTACGGTCTTATATCACGCGAAGACTAGCCAAGGGGTTTTCACGACAGGAGAATCATTCAAAAACAGGTTCGCACTTTATTGAACTAAAAGTTTACAAGTGCTCCGAGATTCAAAACATGTTACCTGTTAATAGATGGCGACAAGCCATAGTTAATATAAAAACTCAGACGGATGATAATACTACAGCTTGGCAGCACTTATCAGACTTTATTACATTGACTCGTAGGGAATATAGAACTTGTACTCCGATATTTATTAGCAACTACTATTAATGTTTTATTTTTATGTTTTCTTTTTATTCTTATTGTATTTAATGATCACGAAATTGGTATGTTATTCATGATTAGTGCATTATAGAGCGGGTTTACCAACATAGTGTTAATATTAATTTATACCTTTATTATTAACTATGTATAAAATATGTATGTATGTATGTAAACTCTTTATTGTGCAAAATAAAGAAGACAAAAATAAAAAATATTTTATTGTATCAAAAACAATGTAAAAAAAAAAATACACAAAAAGAAAACAATTTGTCGAATAATCCATCCCGCGACATACCCAGCACAAAGGTGCCCCCTCACCCTCGCAGCATTACCACGCTGTACTATGTATTAGATAAATCTATGACTAAATACTATCAATAAAATCATATTTTTGTTTACAGCTCCGCCTACTTACCTCGACTCATTCAGCAATGTTTTTATGCGATGTGATCATTGTCAGATTGAGATGGCTATAAATAAATACAGATTTCATTTAAGAACAAATTTGCACAAATCAAATTGTTCATCGGAAACCGCTTGTAAACATATTGAAATAATTGGCACAACAGTTAGAAACAGAATTGCTACATATCGCTTAAACCTTCCTAGGAAATCAAATGCCTTACACTCTAGACTTTCCTATGCGGGATTCGAAGTGATATTTTATACCTTATTAAATCCGCATTATTGAAACATGATTGCGTTAAAATGAACAGCGAGCTGTTTGTTCATTTTACATTACCGAATTCATGTAACCACTAGCTTTAGTCTTTTAACACAAAATATAGTATCGTATTTAAAAGCACAAATTTGAATGAATTATAATTATATGACTATGATTGAGAACTTAAAAAAATATACTTATAGGTACTATAATAGGCAGATAGACTAGGTCCACTTCTGCCAAGCTTATCACACATAAATATAACAGTGGGGCGGACTGAGGCACCGACTTCAACATATAAATAATTAGGTAGCACTTACCGAAAAATAATTTTAATTTGACATTTTTAAAGTAGCGAATTGAAGGCGGTTCTATTTTTTATTTTAAATTTTTTTTGTACAACATTTACTACGAATAAATATTTCATTTCATTTCATATCATATGATAGAAGATTTTGGTCGTGTAAATCTTGTAATAGAACTAAACGGATTAAATATACATGTATTAAAATAGTGTAAATTAATATTATATCTATTAACTGCTTGTTGCTCGTTATTATAGTCTACACTCCAGTCTGATATACTATAGTTCCTAATCCTAGCACAAATGTCAATGTTTAATTCACTAAATACACGAGCTTGCGGGTCAGGATCGCCTTTAAACACTTCATCTAGGAAATAGTTCCTCATTTCCAGAACCTCATGCGATACGGAATATTCCGGCTGCTGACTAGCAAGCTCTGTCAGATGCTCCTTCCATCGATTGTGTCCGTAGTCAGCGGTGATGTTGAACCGAGTAACGTATGCATTTCGCATACTCAACTCCACCCATGCCACAGTACTTTGCGAGATATCCTCATACCCTCGGCCTATGTAATGATAGGCCTCGCAGGTTAATTTTAGCAGGTGATGATGCTCCTCGCAATACCTATTCCGTAGTTGGGTGTAATTGAGGCACGGTCTGCCATAAGTGTTAGCCTCACACTTTCTTAAGTCTTTAAATTTCAAGCTATCTAACCGCTTGTTAATATAACACTTAATGGGAAATATAAACGACATCGTTACACTGTTTAATAGTCTGTCTTTGTTATACACTCCCGTGATCAGCGCTGGACGGTGCTGAATGATAAATATGGACAGGTTTATCATAGAGAGCATAATGCACACATAAACCTTATTTTCGTTTCCAATTGCTCTTGTCTGTAATATAACACATCCCCATTTAAGTTTTACACGTTCCTCGATCCATCGTCATCGAAAATTATATATGATGTCTAGAATTATGTAACTCCTGCTTTATAAGCGTAGTAATCTTCTCATTTAACATAACAGCCTACTGTGCAAGCGTTAGATCTGTTGAAAATAGGACTCTTATCTATTAAGAAATAGCATCAAATCCGTTTCATAGTTTTAAAGATCTAATCATACATAGTTGATAGTTGCTAACGAATGCGGGTAATAACCTTTACGCATAGCTTTATTTAATACTAGCTGATGCCCGCGACTTCGTCTGCAAAGAATTCGTTTATCACTATCCCGCGGGAACTACGCAATTTTCCAGGATAAAAAGTAGCCTATGTGTTATTCCAGACCATAATTTATCTCTGTTCCAAATTTCATTCAGATCCGTTAAGCCGTACTGGCGTGAAAGAGTAACAAACATCCATACATCCATACATCCATACTTACAAACTTTCGCCTTTATAATAGTAGTAGGAAGTACATAGTTAATAATATTCATAATACACATACAGATTCTGTACTCTTTACATGCAGCAATGACGAAGCTTGCCAAATGCTGGCAAACGTCTCTATTAATCATCGATCGGGGTTTTAATTGTTACTATAGATTGACGCCATCTGTTAACCGGTAACACCTTCTCAATCTCACTGCTCTTATATATTTTTTAGGTCTATGTAATGTGATCCGGTTTTGAGGGATGGGTCTGTCGTGAATTCGAACTCGAACCCGATGATATAGGTTTTGAAGTAGGTAAATAGGATTGATGTAGGTTTTTATACAACCCGATTTCATGTTTGTATTATACGCCTTCAGCATAGAAATCATTCAGTATTTATTAGAAAACTTTTCATTTAAAACAATGTGATCAATAACAAGTGAGTACTTATAGAATATTATTCGGAATCTATCGAGCTAAGTTCTAAAGTTACACTATACATCATTTAAATTAAACATTTACGTTTTGATGCTTCTTGCGTGCTTGCTTTTTTTATTTTCGCGCGTCTCAAGAGGTATCGCCGATTCGGGCTCAGACCCGGATTAATTGATTGATTGTTGGATTGATTGACTGATTCATGGATTCGAATATTGTTCCGAGTATGGTTCTACATGAAACTTATGTATAAAATAAAAAGTTTTAAAGAATACTTATATGATTTCATACTCAAGAACTGTACTGAACTCGGTAAGAGTATCGGCGGGGAGGAGGTAGTCAGAAACAGGAACCAAACCGTGGGTCACAGGAACTCTGAGTTATGCTTTAAATAATGTTCAAATCATGTGTGTATACAAAATACTATCTAATTTTCATTTGTGCATCGTATACATAAACGTTAATAGCATGCTGGAAAATAACTTCTAGCTTCATATACATATTGGTCAATATCCGCTACCATCTTTTCGTATTAGAATAAACTACATAAAACTAGTCTTCACTCGCGAGTTTGCTGGCTCACAAGAAGTATGGAAAAAATAACATTAATGTGTCGTACAGACAGACGAGTATTATCTTTGCAGCATAGTTGTAAACACAGTCGGCGTTATCTTACTGCCGACGCAGCATAATTATTTTTTCTTATAAGGAATGTTAGCTCTCTTTGAAATAAATTAGCGATTTTGAACTCTGACGACCAGCATTCCGATTAATATAAATT
Organism: Pandemis heparana; assembly: GCA_963854515.1. NCBI lineage: Eukaryota > Metazoa > Arthropoda > Insecta > Lepidoptera > Tortricidae > Pandemis > Pandemis heparana. The sequence goes on along the minus strand of OY978030.1, from coordinate 6,511,009 downwards.
ATAAAAAAATTCACTGAAATAATTCATAACTTATTTTCTAAGCGAGCGGTTCTCTATCACTGAAAATGTTGGTAAGTAAAGTGAAACAATTTAACTTTTTCTAGTGAATAAGCTATAATTATTATTTCCATTTCTCAATTAAATATTAGTCATAATTATTACTAAAGGCTCCAACTATGTAATTTCCAGATAAAAAGTATTCTACGTCTTAATCGAACCATAAACTCTCTTATACATAAAACTCACATTAATATTATTGCTTATTCGGGTTTTCACGATACGGAAGATCATCTCTTCAATTTTATTCCATCGAGTCAGCCGCGAGAACATTCGGCCGAACCACGAATGATGGGATTAGCTCGTAAAAGAAAACCAGAAATTCTATGCTTTACTCATACATCAAAAAACCAAACCGGGGTGTCGCTACTAAAATAATCAGAATAGAAATATTTGATGCTGATAAATTTGATCACAGTGATCAAATCTGTAAGTGCGAAGTCGGATTGTGTGCTCAATACTCGGTAAAACGTCTTGACGGATGATACTTACCAGACTGTGCGAAATATTATCAATAGAATTGAGGAGTCTCTATCAGCGGACTCCTATAATAGTTATACGTTATTGTAATGGCGAAGTATTCTATAAATACTGTACTGCGATCTTTCGAACGACGAAGTTGAATGTTGAATACATGTTTTGAATAGATGATTGTTAGTATGAACGATCTCTCGAATAAAGAAATTGAATGACGAATACTAATTTGAATGATGATTGGCGCATCTTAATTTCTTCTGATTGTGATCTTATATTTAATTTTGAAGAATTGCATAAAATGTTTAATAATGTCGGCAATCCGTATATTAAATGTATTAAACAAAAAAAAGGTATGCTTTAAAAAATTTAAGCGTATTAGACAGTTATACATAGAATATAACAATCTTATTAATAGTTAAATAAATGGTTTTAATTATTATTGCAGCATTTTATTTCAATATTGAAAGTTCATAAATAAAACAAGACTAGTATTTGTGATCGATGGTGTTTGTGGCGGTTCTGGCTCAGAGTGTATTAGAACTAGAATTTAATTGAAGTTAAGTAGTTTTTGATTGAACTAGCTTTTGATTATCGGATTGTACTGTAATTATATGCTCAACAGATAATTCGATTGGCATGTATAAATATATTGATTCACGATCAGTGATCATTATAATGTATAATTGGAGGGGTCCTGGATCTCGTATGCTTTTAAATACAATACTATATTTTGTGTTAAAAGACTTAAGCTGCTGGTTACATGAATTCGAACGATTAACATTATGAATAAAATAATTTCGTAATAGCCTGTAGATCAGCAGTACTTGCTTACGAACGTGAGGGAGTACAGGTTCTGTACTCTTTACATGCAGCAACGACGAAGTTTGCCAAATGCTGGTAAGCTTCTGTATTAATCATCGATCAGGGTTTTAATTGTTACTATAGATTGATGCCATCAGATTCAGATTCAGATTCAGATTCATACATTTATACCTAAAGAAATAGCAATTATTTGCAAAAAAGGTGTCATTGTGTTGTTGATTAAACCGCCTTATCCATTTTATAATTTAACTAAGAAAGAACGGTTGCAAGCCTCATGGATAGAGAGAAACAGAGGAATATTACGGTATGAGGGCTATGTGTCATACTTCAATTATAAGAGTTTGATATTTAACTTTTGTAAAAATAAGCGTATTTATACAAAAGGTACTGAAAAAGTGGTAGAAGATAATAGAAAGTGACAATGTATACAATTTAGAAGACTTTAATTGTCCTAATTTAAAAACACTTAGTGAGAAATATTTGATTTCTTCCGACATTTATAATTGTATTAACCGTATCCAAAACATGTGCTTTTAAAAATGTATCTTGTTTAAATAAGTGGTGTGTAGATAATAATATTTTTATGTAAATAAATTAACAATCATATTATATATTTGCGTAATACCAATATTTGTCAACGTAACAGCTTTATAATAAGTATATAATCAAAATGAATATCAGCATAGGAGATATCGTCGAGGCTATCATTGATAAATGTTAGCTTCATGGTCGTCATGATGTCAAAATATTAAACGCTGAGCACTATTCTGGTGTGCTAATAACTCAGAGTTATTATAAAACTAAACGTTCACGAATCTTTTACACAGGATTACGAGTAGCAGCTCGAGTAATTAAAATAGATAAATGTTATATAGACTTGCTACCAATCTAATTGGAAGTTTCTAAATCATTACGCTGAGTGGTTACAGAAACCTGAGCATGTTATGTATAGAAATAGTAGTGTTGTGAAGGATATGATGGTGTTCTATTTATTCGCTGCGGATAATAATAAACAATTTGATTATAATGTTTGTGTCTTTAAAAATGTATGTTGTATAAATAAATTATGTAATACTTAATCCTTGTTTACTTTCTTCCTAATGTTAGGAATAAACCTAAAGATATAATTTGATTTTATTACCGTCTGCGAAATTCGAGCATAATAATTATCGTTTATTATACGAACAATACGCTAGACTTCAACAGTCGTATCACAACCGTCATAGTCTAGAACTGCTTCTTGTTTTCGAAGAAACTAATATGAATTCAAATACTTACGTAATTAACATTGTGTGATTGAAAACGGGGAGCGCTGTTTTACAATGTAAGCTAAAGCTTGGTTGTTTAGCTAGTGCTTTATTTATTTATACAAACAATACGCTAGGCTTCAATCAGTAGTATCCCCCACCGTTATTGTGTAGAACTGCTTCTTGTTTGCGAAGAAAGTATCATTAATTCAAATACTTACATAGTCGACGTGCAAGGCTTCAAGGTGAAGGAGAATAATTTTATAATAAAGGAATTTGCCTTCGCTGCAGAAAATTATGCGCAAAATAGTTTAATATAATCACCGTACCCGTATTCTAAGTTAACAGATGAAGAACGAAAACAGGTGCGGTGCATGAGGAAAAACTGTGGCATAACATGGAGTGAAGGAAATATTGACTATCCAGATTTCAAAGGATATGCGGAGTATTTGTTATTAATATAATATCAGTGCATTTTATTTCACTATTCAAAGTTCATAAATAAAACAAGACTAGTATTTGTGATCGATGGTGTTTGTGGCGGTTCTGGCTCAGAGTGTATTAGAACTAGAATTTAATTGAAGTAGTTTTTGATTGAACTAGCACTTGATTATCGGATTGTACTGTAATTATATGCTCAACAGATAATTCGATTGACATATATTAATGTATTGATTCATGATCAGTAATCAATATAACGTATGATTGGGGGATCCTGGATCTCGTTTGATCCAGGTCCCCCAATTATACACTACTGTCATTTTACATTAGTGACAATCTCAGAGGAATTTTTTGTTGGTTAGCGATTTTGTGCTTTTTTTATGTTATAGTTGAAAGTTAAAAAAAAAGAGTCCCTAAACAATTTTCAGATGTGCATATTTTGCGAAATTCGTTTTTTACATGTTTAAAGTACACGAAATCATAAAAGCGAGCAAATTTTAACGTCTAAATAAATCTTCCTACGTGAAACAAGCTTCTTCAAACAGTGAAGAATTAAAAAAGGACAAGAGCAACATAAAATTATGAGGCCATAAAAATATTTAACAAGGGAGTATATCATTGGCGTATACGCCTAGCAGCATCAAATAATATAATGTTACACGCTCCAAGGGTAATTAGTTGTCATATAATTAAGTTTTAATAAACAATTACGCGGGTCCTTGTAAAGTCGAAATTAAGAGTTTATATTGTGTTTTAATTATATTAAATTCCGGCGTTTTATTTAGGAAGTGTGTAATTTGGAAAATAAGATGCGTAAATTTTCGTGGGTAATGTAGTGTGGATAATTGGTCGTGGCGTTTAATGGCTTTTTCTTAACTAATTATTATAATTATGATTGATATCCGTTTCCTTAAGAAGAAGCAGTTATAGATCGACCGGTTAGATGAGTCCTCGCCCGCGCGGTGCAGGGGCGCGGGGTAGGACGACAAAGGGGACCGAGAGGTGCGGGCGGGTAGCGCGCCTGTCGCCCGCACCTCTCTCGGCCCCCGCGGTCGTCCCAGAGCAGCTTGGTAAAATACGGTCTACTAAAAAAGATAAGGTATCAACAGAAAATGTACAAAGGAGATTTACTTACTAAATAAAAAGCCTGTAACAACTTATCAATTTCATCCAAGCACAAAACCTGATTTTTTTAATAATCTAGAATTCAAGCCATTCACAAAGCATTCTAGTTTCTTTGATGGATTCCAGCGAGCTTATAATGCTTTATTTCGAGTCATAGTTCGTTGGCACAAATTAACCTTCGGGCGAGCTTTCTTGAAAGCTGTAATAGAGCTTATAAAGGCGTAAAGTTTAGGCGCTTTCGAGAGTCCATTACATTCGTACCAACGCGTTCTACGCTCTACCTTTATGATGTAGAGTATGTGAGTTAAATAGAGACTGCAAGGAAATGGAAATTATTCTACTTTTTTGAAGGAAGAAAGGACACCACAGTTCAATTTGGCGTTGCCTATTCCCTACGTATCTAACTAGTCTAACTATCTAACTAATGTTATAAATGCGAAAGTATGGATGGATGGATGTATGGATGGATGGATGGATATTTGTTTGTTACTCAATCACGCCAGAAAGGCCCAACGGATCTGGATGACATTTGGCACATAGATAGAGACAAGTCTGGAATAGCACATAGGCTACTTTTTATCCCGGAAAATTGCGTAGTTTCCACGGGATAGCGATAAACGAATTCTTTGCAGACGAAGTCGCTGGCAACAGCTAGTGTTTATATATCTTTAAAACTATGCAACGGATTCTGATGCGCTTTTTTTAATACTTAGATAAGTGATTTAAGAGGAAGGTTTATATTTTGTACACCTCTAATACACGGAGGAGGCCTATGCCATGAGGCACGCCGAATTACGCGACAACAAGAACATGTACTTACTGAAATTGTAGCGAATTCGGAATAAAAAAAAGGCTATAATAATAATAATAATAATAATACGTAGACGTAGTTTGTATGTATAAGTCGAGGCAGAAGCTAGTCTTACTAATACCTATTATAAATGTGAAACTTTGTATGGATGGATGTTTGTTACTCGTTCACGCCAGAACGGCTGAACGGATTTGGATGAAATTTGGAACAGAGATAGTTTATGGTCTGGACATAGCACATAGGCTACTTTTTATCGCGGAAAAATCCATAGTTTCCGCGGGATAGCGATAAACGAATTCTTTGCAGACGAAATCGCGGACAACAGCTAGTAAGAAATAATAAAAAAAAGACTACCTATTCCTACTGTTCTCTTAAAGGCCGGCAACGGACCGCCAACTCTCCTGGGGTTGCTGGTTCTCATGGGTGGCGCTGATCGCTTACCACCAGGCCCTCGTGCTCACTTTTCCATAAATAAGGCGCAGTCGATTTCTCCTTCTCCAACCTCTATCCTGGTTTACTCTGAACTCGACCCAAAACGTCGGGATCACAATGGCGGCGTGGGAACACACAGGCGGGGTGACGCGGCACAAAACAAATGGCCGCACTTTAATGCGCGCCGTAAATAAATAAATGCTTAATTAATAATGATTAATGTCGAATGTGGAATGACCCGAGTTTTGACTTTTGAGTTTAGAGAATAAGAATAAGAGTAAGAATAGTTATGATTAAGGGTTCTTAGGTTTAGGGTTACTATCTTAGACTAATGATTTGTATCACTTTTTTACTTCATTTAAATATTAATTTTGATAATAATGGTGTTTATTTTTTTTTGTGAATGGTGATACGAACGGTGATATACAATGTTATATATGTTACTTACTGCGTATGTAGGCTAAAATGATATTTAGCAGATTTAGAAAATTATTTTAAATACCTGTAAATAGTGGGCAGAATACAAAAATCTTCACAGTTTGAAAATTACAATTTAAATTAGTTTTAGATACATTTTCTCCAGTTTATACCAAAATAGCTTAACAATAATTTTCGAAAATTCTGAGCAAGTTCGTTCTCATTATAATTGTTGAAATCAACGCAAACGAAATACGCATCATTCGGACATTTTCTCATACAAAATCCAATCCTTCCGGATCATGTAAGAAAAAAATAATTGGATTAGCCGGAGCCAATCAAAACTGGACTTAATTGCTCGGGAGATTAGGTTCACTTCACATAACAGTCCTGATGATGGCTTATTCCACACAAGTCCCTGGAGGGTCATTCCCGTATCGGCCCGATCGTTCGGTGCGATAAAGTGTGGCCTGACGGTCACATTGATTGTACAGGGTTTTATTTTATGACTCAAGTTTGAGTGGTTCAGGTTAAGCTATTGTTGTGATGATGATGACATAGTTATTCTCGGATCCATTTCCGTCCCATAATTCACAGAAATAAGAAATGAGAAACGTTTATTGTTTAACCGTGTACAATAAAATTGTTGTAACATTTTTACTTTTATGAGTTTCAACAGTTTGTTCATTCGATGAAATCCGCAACAAGCTTCGTCATACTAATTTAACAACTACACCCCGGAAAGATGAGAACCCGGTCCAAACGTGCCAAAAATGCTAGCGGCATTGCCCCGCTGAATCGCCAGCGATAGTTCATTAGATTAGATTATTTATTCATTCAACAACAACTCAACCAACAACAATAACAACAACAACAATTCAACTTAATTCATATAAAAAAATTGTTCGTTTGGCTTCCTATTCATGAATATAAAAAAACATATAAAAAAAATTCGGACGTATATACAGGGTTTATCAGATACCCCCTAACTGGAGTACTAATTTGGAGTAATTTTTTTTATATTCTCTATAGGAATGGTAGTATTAACTGTAATCATTCCTATAGAAAACATAAAAAAAAAATACTCCAATTTTTTTTTTAATTTTTTTTAGCTTCTATAACTATGGTTATATACCCCATTTGATTATTGTTAGGGGCTATCTGATACACTCTGTATTATATATTTCATTTTGAATAATAATCATAATATAGTAATTTATTTTTCAAAAACATAACATAACACATGAAAGAATGTAGCTAGTAGGCTAGGTTAGTTAATTATCGATTATAAAAAAAAAACTAAGGGCCTATTTCACCGCTCTCTGTTAAGTTCTAGTTATTTTTAGTGTCAGTTGTCTATGAGTCCGTCTCTATTTTTTACTACGAAACAGACAGAGACGTCACCCTATTACTGGAACTTAGAGTGGTGCAACCCGCCCTACCGCGGAGTATCGTGGACTGAATTCCGTACCAACGAGTCTATACTTCGAGAACTCGGCATCAAGCAGCGTTTGTCATCTTTGGTACAGTCTCGTATCCTTACCTTTTTTGGTCACGTACGCCGCCGAGGGGAGGTGGCTATTGAGCGACTTGTGGTCCAAGGAAAGGTTGAGGGTACCAGGCCACGAGGAAGATCGCCAATGAGGTGGACTGACCAAATAAAAGCGGCAGTAAATGGCTCGTCATCACTGCATGAATGCACGAGGAAGGCGGCCATCAGAGAGAAGTGGCGGCGTGTTGTGAAGCTTGCCACCAATACCTGAAGTGATGACCACGACCACTCTGTCAAGAGTGATACCGAATAGGAAGAACCCGCCCTAACTGTTTCAGATATAAATGCTTTACGAGTAACGAAAATTGCTGTGTGACAACGTCCATAATAACCCGTTCAAAAATACAGCTTTATAGAGTTCCAGAACAGATACACAAATACTCACATTTATTATAGTAGTAATGATTTACCCCCTTCATAAACGCCTATAGGCTTCTGCTAACTTAGCAATCGTTTGTCCTTATCTGTGAAAGGTAAATGTAAAAGTGACAGATAAGGACAAACGATTGCTAAGTTAGCAGAAGCCTATAGAGCGTTTATGAATAAGGGGGTTAATCTCGAAACACAAGTTTACATGACTAAATTTGACAATAAAATTGTATTAAGTACGTAGTTTGTTAAAACTCGCGTTGCTATTTTGTAGAAAATTTCCCTTGTGAGTTAAAATAATTAATTACAAGTTGTGGCTCAAAGAAAGTGTCACGGATAGGTACATTTAACCTTAGCGTTTTGACTCATTACCTACCCAATTTCGGAGGTGGTTAAGAGCGTGTCGCCGGCTTTTTAAGAAAAGAACAGACTCGTTTTTAGAAGATTCCTAAGTTGTAGCGGTCCGGAAAAAATGTTTTTTTTTTAGATTTTTAGTTTGTCTATAATCAGCTAAGTATATAATCATCAGCATCGTTATTTAAACGTACGTGGTCTTTTGTTCACATATTATTCCTACATATTAAAACCAAAAAACCCCTCCGAAATCGTATTCTGGGCGACAAGGCGATCCTGAAGCGAGATAACTAATAACCAAACTAAAGCTATCGCCAAATCGCACAAGATAAAAATCCATTCAGCTTCCCGCAGAAGTGTGAAGCCATTAACAAACAAAAAGCAACCGGCTGACCCATCCCTGTGGAGTAGTTGCAATAAACACGGTGCACGAAATTGCTGGTCGGTACGAACGCACCGCTTTATTCCCCTCGCCTTTTCTCGTTTCACTGTTGCTGCGCGAGTTTGCCAATGTCTAAACAGATGTAGTCGTTAGAGTGAGATGGGAATATATTAAGCTCACTCTAACTTAGAAGCCTGTGAGCGGGCATTATTGTTATGAATGACAAAGTTGAGTAGAAATTATAGTCAGTGATAGTATCAGTTGTACAAAGCAAAGTACTTACTTTATTTTAATGTTATTTTTTTAAACAAATTTCTTCGCTGATTATGCTTTTTTCTGACGGTAGTTGCATTGTCATTCGATCTTCACGAGTAAACCGAATTTAGTGACAAGTGAAGCACTAGAAGTGTTCCAAAAAATCTAACCAATATTATAAATGCGAAAGTATGGATGGATGGACGGATGTTTGTTTGTTAATCAATCACGCCAGAACGGCCCAACGAATCTGGATGAAATTCGGCACATACATAGGGAAAAGTCCGAAAAAGCACATAGGCTACTTTTTATCCCGGCAAATTCCCGCGGGATAGCGATAAACGAATTCTTTGCAGACGAAGTCGCAGGCAACAGCTAGTGTTTTGATTATTTTGAAGCGGACGAATTCGCTCGAAATTGCATCTGTGCAAATTGTACAATGGATTCTAAATAGGAGATGTTAGTTGTCTTACATGTGTGTCAAAGTGTCCTAGCCGTATACGGGGCGAACTCGCTTCGCGCTCGCAGCGACATCGTTACGCGCTCGCAGCGAACTCGCTGTCAACTCGCCCGCAAATCGCCAGTGTGAGGGGACTCTTAGCTTAGGCACTATCATAACTCGGACAAGTTATAGCAAAAACAAAGACGGACATAGAACAAGATTCAATAGTTGCCTGGTGTACCTAAGGTTAAGATAGAAAAAAAAACAATTATAGTATTATTTAATTAAAAATAATATCTAGAATATCAGTGACATTAAATTTGAACCTTAATACCTACTATGGCGATTTGTTTTTCAATATGAATGTTGTAGTGGCACGTGCGTACGGTAGCTTGTGGTTTTGCGATGATAGAGACAATGGCCTTTGAAAGATTAGAGCTCGAAGCGAAAAATTCACCTGGGAAGATTCATATTAAGTACTAGCTGTTGCCAGCGACTTCGTCTGCAAAGAATTCGTTTATCGCTATCCCGCGGGAACTACGCAATTTTCCGGGATAAAAAGTAGCCTATGTGCTATTCCAGACTTTTCTATATCTACGTGCCGAATTTCATCCAGATTAGTTGGGCCGTTCTGGCGTGATTGAGTAACAAACAAACATCCATCCATCCATACTTTCGCATTTATAATATTAGTTAGATAACATTTGGCATTTTTTAGTTGCGTTTCTGTCATAGTTATTTACCTATTACCGTGTTGTGATGGTTTACCAATTACTTATCAAAGTTAGGGCCATTAACAGGCGCCCATCTACCATAGACCACAGATATTAAAATGGCAAATAAAAATATATTTCCTTTCAAATTGAACTCCATAATGGCCAGTTAATACGAGAAATGCCGTCAAAGCCTTTTGTCTCCCTTTAATCTAGCTGGCATCTCTTGAGACCTTATTCTATTGTCTCGGACATCATACAGTTTTATATCCAATAACTTTCCTTAAACATCGCACAAGTACATACTTTAAAACGCTATCCTTAGAGTTTAATTTCAAAATGGCGGATGATTATCGGTAGTTTTCAATTATTATCTGAGAAGCTTGTCCGTTGTCATCTTTTAAATTATAACTCTTTATAAACTGCTTTGCTCTTTTTATCACTTTATAGAAAAGGCGATAGAATTACGCCGCTTCTAGTTTTTGCGAGATTCAAAAGCAAGTTTATGTTGAGATTATAAATTGAGATTTATTGCATTTGCTCGCTGGTGTATACGGGAAAAACGTTTTACGCCGCCCGGGTTGTAAGTAGCAGTTTACCGCCCGGAAATTTGTACTTCCTGGCCAGGGGAAGACGTAAAATTGTGTATTTCTCAGGCGGTAGTAAAGAAAGCCTCGGGTCGCATGTTTATCGCCCTCTTCTTTGGCTCGTGCGGCAAGTTCCTGCGATCTGAGACATTCTTTATTTCGCCACCCTCGGTTCCATGGCCGAAATAGAAAATAGAAACCTTTGTAGTTATCTACGTCCTGTTCGTCGGTCTCTTTGGCTCTCCACATTTTATATCTATACAAATAAATTTTCTTAATCTTTAAAATAAGTAAGGAATTACTTATAAAGCTTTGATAGTCATAGAAATTGTGTATCCCCTCTATCTTTTAAAACGTACGCATCATAAATCTCCCTCTTCCAAAAACAAACATAATTTTAACTACAGAAATACTTAGTTATAATAAAATAATGATAAAAATGACATGTAATAACAATAATTATTACGAATAAATGAGTATGAGTATGAGTATGAGTAGTACCTAGTCAAGTAAACACCTATCTTAAAAATTTCATTCACACTTCCCTTATACTTTCCGAATAAAATGCTCACGACACACAGACCGACAAGCAGATGGCCAGAACAAAACTACAGGGGTTAAAGAAACCAAATTCATCCAAAAACATAACAATAATATCATCTACGTAGCCACCAAAAAATGCAAGCTCTCACATTCCGCAATACTATTCCGAGCCCTGACCTATAAAAATGCATTGTCGATCCATTGTCATACAAATGCTATGAAACAAAGCGCACAAAAACCCCGGAATAGGCTGAATAGGCGCGGATATACGTATTGCACATGTCACGATTTCATTAAAAAAAAACTAGGTTGGCCGGCCGGATGGAGAGATGCAAAGATAAATGAGAAATCTTTATGATGTCACACCATTGCCAAAACGTCATTGCGGTCAGTTGGGTTCTTCTTAGTCGTACACGCTTTTCAAACTACCAAAAACTAACTAGTAACTAGTTAAAATGAATAGAAAACTACCTTGCTACTCCGCTACGCAAGCTTCAAGCTTGAAGTAGAGTAGCAAGTTAAAAGTTTTTTTGTTCAATAAAACAGTGACTAGTTCTAAAAACTCTGATTGTGATAGATACCCGTCTAATCGTGACATTACCACGACGTCCTAACTCCGACTCAGTTCAAGTTTTAACTGTCACTTTTAGTATGAATCTGACAGCGAGCGAACCTAAACTGAATCGCATTAAGACGTCATGGTAAGGCTAGGGCCGCTGCATCGGCCGAAACGTCCAGGTATTTAACAATAAAATAATTACCCGATTATGTTCCCAGTGGTAGTTATACCATGTACCTAGTTAGTGGTACAAATACCCAATCATGAAGCACTATTATTACTAGAGATCGGACAGATTTGCGTCATCGTTCGCAATAAAGTGGACATGACTCAAAAATTAATCAAATGACCCACAAAGGTGACCCACTTGCTCGTTTGTCTTCCTATTCACATAATAATAATAATAATAATAATAATAATAATAATAATAATAATAATAATAATAATAATAATAATAATCATTTAACATGAAACTACCGTGAGACTCAAACATAATTACAACAATACGGATAACTCACGTATAAAAAGCCGGAAGAATGCTCCGACAATTATTTCGGACTAATCCGTAGACCTTCATCAGAGAGCGGTTCTTCCGGCTTTTTATACGTGAGTTATCCGTTTTGTTGTAATTAATTAATCATTTAATTAATTTCTCGAAATAAAATTTGAACTCCCGGAGATAAAAATTTACACATGCATAAAATTATTAGAAAAATGTTAAAATAGACTGACTGCAGAAAATTTGGAAAAAATACTGATTATTTTCTTTAATAAATCTATACTTTAACAAGCTTTTGTATTTATTGACTAGGAATTAAAATTGAAGTCAAGTAAGAAATTAATTAAATGATTACATTATTTGATTAATTTTGGAGTCATGTCCACATTATTGCGAGCAATGACGCAAATTTGTCCGATCTCTGATTATTACGGAGTAGATAGACAGAGCCCTAAGACCTAAAGGCCACGTTTAGTTTAGCATGATTGTGGGCGTATAGGTGGAAAGGGGAATCAAAATAGTGATAGGTTGCTAGCTGCATCGCCTACAGATTATTGCCCGTTCCCTCTAAATTACAACTTTTTTTTAACTTCAATTTATTATACAGAAAACCAATCAGATTGTATTTTTTGACTTAATAAGATTCCTTTAGGCTATATCCATACAACGTGACATGTGACATCTGGCAATGCAGTAAGAGCTAACAAACCAGGATCGTTGTTTGCATGCTGAATAGCTAAAAATGGGGACGAAATAGCTAGGCCACCTGATTTCTTTTGTCTATTTTATTGATTCAACTATATGTTTCATCTCATCTCTCAGCCTATATTACGTCCCACTGCTGGCCATAGGCCTCTCAGAACCAAGAAGTTACGGCTATTAGTTTCTACTTTAATTTAATAAAAAGCTTGTACTTAACTTTTTTACAAACGCTTATTTTTTCTTTACGTTTCACTACATAGTATAAAACAAAGTCGCTTTCCCTGTCCCTATTTCCCTATGTCCCTATGTATGCTGAAATCTTTAAAACTACGCAACGGATTTTGATGCGGTTTTTTTTTTATAGATAGAGTGAATCAAGAGGAATGCATAATATACCGTGCGAAGCCGGGCGGGTCGCTAGTAATAAATAAATAAAACCTTTGGCAAATAAGTACCTATTGGTATACAGGTGGTAAAAACAACAACATTTTCATACTGCGCATATTCCCTCCACGTTTTACTTACGTGCCGCCACCTGTAATAAGTCTTTATCTTATCTCCAAAAAATATAATTCCGAAAAGATAAAAAAATAATTAGAAATTTATCATTTCACACTCCAAGCCGCCATAACTGTTCTCTTTTCTAACATTAAACCTAGACCTTTCTAAATCACAATTAATTTTAAACGTTTCCAATCAACAATATTATCATACTTCCTTTCACATCTAACGACCCCCAAAAACTCACCTTCAGCATTCAACATAGGGTTCTAATTACATTAGATGACGATGATAGATGGTTTCTCTACGTTCGTTAGCAGTGATTGCAATGTCTTTTTAGGCCTTTTTATTTCACTGTCTCAGTAAAGGCTGTTATTGTAGCCTTATTAAAGCACGCAAAATATTTTCAAGCCTTTGTGCCTTCATTTATACGTTCTATTTTTAGCATTAGTTAATGACTGTAAAAAAATTAGCGAGGCAATGGCCGAATTGCGTAATAGCTATACTTCATTTAATTTAGAATGAGAAACCACAATAGCATTATATTGCGTCTGGTCAACTATTTCTTACCTAGCAAATAGTACAGTGCAATAGTTTGGCAGCCGCAAAATAAAATTGTTTTAATCTCACATTATTTGCGTGTCGTCAATTGTTACTCTAGTACAAATTGTTAAGAGATTACAGTTCACGAACCGCAATATAATGTTGTTGTGGTTTCTCATCCTAAATTAAATGAAGTATAGTGGTAGGATATCGCTAATACCATCTTACTTGCTAGTGCTACCGCTAAGCAGTGCACGCTGCCGTGTTCCGGCGTGGAGAGTGACCCATTAGCTCGTTTGCCTTCCTTGTTGTAAAAAAAAATCGGTAAAATTTTAAAACTGCGAGTTTATGAACTACTAACAGTCGTATCTGAGTGTGGCAGTTAGACCACTTATGTCACGATAGAACTACAGTCACATATAACATATATATATGTCACCAGGTAAACAACCAGGCTGAAAGGCGGTAAATCAGTGCCGGCAACAATAAAAAACACTCTCCTTTCCACTTACTGCTGAAATATGTATTCCATTTAAAATAATGGATAAGCGAGAACCGGTTTGTGTATCGATGTTTTTTTAAGAATAAATAAGTGTTTTGTAAAAGCTACAAACTTTTTCCAACGTTCCGTGATCAAATTGGGGACGTTTTGGGAAAAGGTCAGGTCAAGAGTACCCGAAACCGACGAGCATGGTATGAAAAGATTGATGAATGTGGATGAAGCGAAAGCGGTATGTCAGGATCGTAGCAAGTGGAACAAAGTAGTCTCTGCCTACCCCTGTGGGAAAGAGGCGTGACGGTATGTATGTATGTACAAACTTTTTGCTGACTGGTAATCCATCCCCAATTCCACAAGCTGTAGGCCAAATCCAAGTCAATCTGACCTTATAGATATGACACTAAAAATTGCCTTGCAATATTTCACCCAAAAACATTTGTGGAACCTTTTCACTGCAAATGTCATAATGACTTACCATAACCAGCCAAAGAAATTACTCTGAAATGGCATGAGATAAGGTTCCACAAGCGTGATTCAGTTTCCTCGAACCATAAAGACGGAACCAAAAACAAAACTTCAAACTAACTTTGTTTATCTCTGTTCTCTACCAGGGGCCCGATTTTGGAAAGCATAATATGTGCGAAAATACCACTCGAAAGGGGTGAAAAATTGTGCTGAATTTGAATTAAGAGTAGCTGAGAAGATACTTACGGCTCTCATTAAGAGGGTGCATCCGTGCTGAGCTCGCAACGTCGCATTTTTGGTGATTTTTTGCGATTATTTCACAGAAATTAAATGAAAGTATCAAATATCCGTCTGTAGTGGACTTCGTTTTTAGTGTATTAATGTGTTCAATGCAATGATTAATGGTGATTGACTTTTATTTTCGTATTAAAGCGATAAAATGCTATATCTCGTTTAATAAGAAAATAAAAGTCCATCACGATGAATTACTGCATCAGACACATTAATACACTAAAAACGAAGTGCACTACAGACGGATATTTGATACTTTCATTCAATTTCTGTGAAATAATCGCAAAAAATCACCAAAAAAGCGACGTTGCGAGCTCAGCACGGATGTACCCTCTTAATTTGAAGACTGAACTAGTCAAACATTTGATTAGAGCTGTAGTTTTGAAGATATAAACCGATTTACCTGTGTCTGACGTTCGTGTCGTCGTCGCAATTTTTAGTTTTAGGCAAAAGGGTCACACTGAAAATCAGCGCTGCGGCCTGCCGCAGCAACATGCTGAGTGTGGCCCTTTTGGCACTTGCGGCACATGTAATATTTTTTGAATTGTTCTTTTTTATTTAATTTTTTATGTGTCGTTTTGTGTCAATAAACGTTTTCTTTCTTTCTTCTTTCTTTCTATTCATACCACTTTCGAATAATTATTAGTTATTTCGTGAATTGTATCTGTTTCTTTATATTTGTACAATAAATCATCACTTACTTACTTACTTTCGAGTGATGTGCTTTCAAAAATTGGGGCCCAGGTTCTAATGAACCCTAAATCACGGTTTCGCTTGCAGCCATTGACACATGATTTAATTAACCGAACATTTGCGAAATGAAATTTCTGCACCGCTCTACCAGGCCATTTGATAGCGTAAACACGAGGGACGACTCTCCAAATGAAGACAAAGGACTCAGAAAAAACGAACGACTAATATGACAGATGGTTTCTAGGTTCATGTGAGGTTTAGCATGCAGGTTGGAATTTTGAATGTCGTTTGTGAATTTTCTTGTGAGTTAGTTCGTTAGTTGTACCTATAACTATGCTATGTAGTTAAAAGTTGTTATGGACGTGTAATAATCTCGCACTGATTTATTTGTATCAGAAATTATTCTCTTGAATCACTCTTTTTATTATTTGTCTAAAGTAAAAGTAGCATAGAAAGTAGGATTAGTAGGTAGGAATTAGGATAGAATTGCAAGATTTGACCTAAATCAACAAACATACAAGTAAAATAAAAGCTTGTGAATAATTTGTTAACGGAATTCAATTTCGCTGGAGATAGCAAATTCAGTTTCCAAGATCAACAGTAGCGACAAACTATCTGAATCCACTTGAATGCCTGATGCCGATGCCGACACACCAAATATATGCTAAAGCACTTAAAAGCAGCAAAACATGACAGACATATTTCCATACGAATCGCGACCGCCCCGCGCCGCGTCCAAAAGCTAAATGACTGTAAGAATCCATCCCAGTTTCAATTTATCACCCAGAGATGGCGTTGAATGTATGAATGAATTGAAAGTTAGATTACACAATTTAAATTCCCCCTTCATGCAAAATAGGGACGGAAAGATGAGGTCTGAGGGGGAATACATTATACAGAGGAGGGGGGCTGAAATATTTACCTCGCGGGACTTTGGAAGTGTGTTCGACGGAGCGCGGCAAAATCTTAATGGATTATGGTATGATTGGACCACTCGGTTTACCTGAGGATATTTTGCACGTTTTTATTCTCGGATCGTTTTCTATCCGCGATTAATCCCATTGGATGGCGAGCAATTAAGAAAAATAACAATTTTTACGCAGTTGGTAATCCAATTTCTTTTTTGTTGCTCGGATTTGCGAGAGGATCGATCAGTGGAATGAATTCTGCGATATCAAAGGGACTCACTGGTTTGCGCTTAGCACGGGCTTGTAAATTATCTTCATTTTGTATTGTGGCACTGACTTTGTAATCTTTTAACGGCTGTATCCCATTGTTTTATGGATTGCGAACTAAGCTGCGGTACGTGGAAATGGAATGAATTTGGAGGTGAAGTGTTTGTTGTTTTTTGTGACGTAATAAATGTAATGAATATTCTTTCAAATTATAAATACGACGTGATAGTTGACATTGTTTTTGACAGTATCTTTTCTGCGATTACTTATTAGTATAAGTAATTAATCGATCTAGCTAGGTTTCATTTTTAGAAAACGTACCAGCAAAGGTCGATCATCCAGGTAGTATTTTATTATGTGATATTTGGCAATAAACTGGAAATCTATCGATTGAAGACGGAGCCAAGTGGTGTGAGACTTCGATGACTAATGAATTAACGCCTCGCATCAACGCTTTAGTCGATGTTGCTAAAGCGACAAGGCAGTAAATTTTTGAGGTATGAAATCCCAATATACTGATTTACAACTAAGTAAAACCATGTGTGTATGGTATAGATCTACAAAGTTATCTTACATACATAAAGTCACGCCTCTTTCACATAGGGGTAGGCAGAGACTACTTTATTCCACTTGCTACGATTCAGACATAAGTACCTCTTCCGTTTCATCCACATAAATCATCTTCATACATGCTTGTCGGTTTCGGGTGCTCCTGACCTGCCCTTTTTCAAAACGGTTTCTATTTGGTCCCTTTTGGGATTATCTGAAATAAAGCCTAACCTATAAGTAAAAATTTCCCCAAAACTTTTGATATCGTAGATGCTCACAGTTTGAATTCTGAGACTTCCTAAAATAGCTAGGGCCTCAGGTGACCTTAAGCCTCTCTAAGATGCAAGAGAAATGGTTGAAAAAGGAGCAGGATCTTTTGAAGCTGACTATAATTATTTTGTTGAGGCTGATACGACAGGCCTGACCTAGCTAAACTGTATCGGTATATTCTTTAAGTGGGTAAAATGCAAAAACAACGCTTATTTGCGCTAATAGGCGCCACAACTTGTTTCAACAGCGAATGCCATTCAGAAGGCTCTAAGTCTCTTAATTTTTTAATAATCGCTGTGAGTCATAGATAATGTAGAACATGGCTCGTTTTGCGTTGCTTCGCTAACTAGCGCTTTTGCCCCGAATTAGGCTTGAGCGAAACTGTAAATGAGGAAACTTCGAGAAAGCTTAAAGTTTCGTTTTTACGATTATGATTAGTCATTATTTACTGCTACAGGTAAGTCAAATAACCATTGTTACTTAAGTATACTCATTACATTAATTAAATGTAATGAGTATCACGTCTTTATCCCATGCGGGGTAGACGAAGCCTAAGTAAGGTAAGAAGATCTACTTAAAGGTCAAGTTTAGCATGATTGTGGACGTATAGCCGAAAGGGGAATCAAAATAGTGATGGATAGCTATAACATGATTCCTAACACTTTCGCCCATTCCCTCGATGGGCTTTTGCCATCTGTGTGGGAAGTGAGAAGCAACTGGTACATTCTATGTTTTTTCTTAGCTCCCTTTCTTAGAATTGATTGGATTGAATTGGAGATGATTGTTTTTAAAAATAACAATATTTAATGAACGTGAACGCAATGTGACATTGTGACTTTCAAACTTAAAAATGATTTAAATAATATTGTATGTATGTAAGATTACGTACATAAAATACACGAGAAAACCCCTAAACTCCTCAGAATTTATCATTTCCATTATAATAACCAAACAATTTGAGCCGAGCAACTCCAACAAAAGACAAAATGCCGGAGACTGTTTGCTGTTCTTGTTTATTTTGGTGTTAACGCAAAAACGTTGGACTGTGTCGCTTTAACAGAATGGATGTGTATCAAGGTAGAAATGTATCATTAGTTAAGGTGACAGGGTACATTATCGATTATCTTTATGAAATAAACGCGAAAGAGATCTATAAAAGTACAAATCAACGTCATATTAAATTTAACACCAGTGAATGTCTCAGGGTTCTTAATTGGGTACACATTAACTTAATCCTTACATTAAAAGTATGGTATTTTATTAAAGTTAGTTTTGGGTTTCATCTTAAATAACGTCGTGTTTAGATCGTTATTAGCATTTTTTTTTTGACAGACGTGTTACTAACAGACACTGAAAGCCTAAACAGTAGCGTTATTCATAAACAGTACTATTTATTGTGCAATATTCAACGCTGTAGGTAGTTTATAAGAGTGTTCACATGTGTCATGAAAATTTATATTCTTACATACAATTACTCAGACGCTTGAGGTTAACTATTGTCATTGAACTGAAAAACCAACTCGTCATTAGTTAATATACCTAGCATTGAACGGCAAACAAAATATAACACAAAATGTATTCGAACAAGACTTGTTTTCAAGAAGTGATCGCTCATAGAGCCTTATTGTATGGAAGTGAATAAAGCCTACATTTTTGTGTCCATTCAATACTTTCGCGGTTAATAGTTTCTTTGTACGATTTCGCGTTAACTCGCACTCGAACCGTGACTAACTGTTTGTTAGCGTCTGACTAAGTATTTTCAAAGAATTATCATGGATTTGGATCTGTTAATTGGTCGCTAAAATCTTTAATTTTCCTCAACTTCTTTGGGTGAGTCACGATTCACTGTCACACACTATTGATACTAGAATAAAATATAATAACTAGGAGCGTTTTAATTTCAATTTTGTTTTAAAAATTGTAATCTTGTTGTAGTTGGTCTCTTGCTGTATCAGGACGATATCCTAAAAATTAAACTCCTAGAAGATGACAAATCTGAAGACTCAAGGCAACCATAGTCGACCGTAGAAACGAATGTTGTCGCATTAGATTAGGTGCAGTCATAATTTCTAGCTAGTGTCAAGCATTACATACAATGATAACTGTGTTTCAAAATGAATCCAGAATGCTTAATTAGGTGGTTGGGTATGTGTAACAGAACGCCTTGCATATTGAATTGTCATATGTCGCCGACAATTGAGTTTTTGAATCAAATTTTTTTTTGTCATAAATGGAAAGATCATATATAAGTTTTGTTAGAAAAGTATTTTTAGTTTTTTTTTATTCGCTATAATTAACGAGTTATACCGATTTGAAAATTGATCGTCGAGTACCGCACCGAAAACACACCGACAGTTCCCGAACAAGGCCGAGCCGCGTGTGACGTCACAATGTTAGTTTCCACTCGTAGTTAGTATACAGGTGATACCGTTTTTTGACTTTAATCTACTCTATTCTGTTATTATCCTACTATTATTGTAAAATGCTATTGTTTGTGAGAGCGTATTGGTTTGTGACTCTTTCACGCTAAAACGGCTAAACAGATTTCGATAAAATTTGCCATACACAAACTTTATAATTTATAATCTGGATTTACGTACCGGCTATAGTAGGTGTCATTCACGATGGATGCCATCCACCGTGGTTCTTATTAATTTGTAGTTAAAGGTTAATTTTAATACATCTACGAGTCTTTGTGGATGGCACTATCTATACTTCTATCATGCTTCTATCCCAACTTTCCACGGTACCGGGATTTAAAACAATAAAATTAGATGAGAATAGTGATGAGTACACTTTGGTAGTAACTATTTATATGAATAAGTAAATAAGTCGTGGGATATCAGTTCAAAATTCCGTTGATTTTATCCCAGGGGAATTTCATAAGAAAACCCGGAATTTCGAGCACAAAGATGGCGAATGACATTTTGACACTATGACACTAAAAATGTTTATGGGTGTCGTTTTTGAGTAATTTGATGGCTCTCAGCCCCATTTTGGCATATTTTTTTAGATTCAAGATGGCGAATGACATTTTGACACTATTGACACTTTGACACTAAAATATTAATGGGTGTCGTTTTTGAGTAATTTGGTGCTTCTGAGCCTGATTTTGACATACTTTTTTGGATTCAAGATGGCGGATGACATTTTGACACTATGACACTAAAAGTGTTTATGGGTGTCGTTTTCGAGTAATTTTGTGGCTCTGAGCCCGATTTTGGCATAATTTTTTGGATCCAAGATGGCGGATGACATTTTGACACTTATGCCACTAAAAATGTTTATGGGTGTCGTTTTCGAGTAATTTTGTGGCTCTGAGCCAGATTTTGACATACTTTTTTGGATCCAAGATGGCGGATGACATTTTGACACTTATGCCACTAAAAATGTTTATGTGTGTCGTTTTCGAGTAATTTTGTGGCTCTGAGCCAGATTTTGACATACTTTTTTGGATCCAAGATGGCGGATGACATTTTGACACTAAAAATGTTTATGGGTGTCGTTTTCGAGTAATTTGGTTCTTCTCAGCCCGGTTTTGGCATACCTTTTTGGATCCAAGATGGCGGATGACATTTTGACATTACTGACACAAAAAACACAAAAAAGTGTAAAATGTTACTCGAAAACGACCCCCATAAACATTTTTAGTGTCAATAGTGTCAAAATGTCATTCACCATCTTGGATCCAAAAAATTATGCCAAAATCGGGCTCAGAGCCACAAAATTACTCGAAAACGACACCCATAAACATTTTTAGTGTCAAAATGTCATCCGCCATCTTGGATCCAAAAAAGTATGTCAAAATCTGGCTCAGAGCCACAAAATTACTCGAAAACGACACCCATAAACATTTTTAGTGGCATAAGTGTCAAAATGTCATCCGCCATCTTGTATCCAAAAAATTATGCCAACACCGGGCTCAGAGCCACCAAATTACTCGAAAACGACACCCATAAACATTTTTAGTGTCAGTGTCAAAATGTCATCCGCCATCTTGAATCCAAAAAAGTATGTCAAAATCAAGCTCAGAAGCACTAAATTACTCAAAAACGACACCCATCAATATTTTAGTGTCAAAGTGTCAATAGTGTCAAAATGTCATCCGCCATCTTGGATTTAAAAAATCATGCCAAAATCGGGCTGTTTTACTCTCCTCACCCGGAACACATCAGCGCAAGCATTGCTGCTTGGCGGCAGGATAACTAAGATGCTGGTACAGTCGACGTCAAAGATATATTTACACTTTAGTGCCTTGTCGCTCCAAGCACTTTGACAACTTCATATGAAACTTCAAACATATAGTTACAACGACAAGGTACTAAAGTGTAAAGATATCTTTGACGTTAACCGTACCTAGCGATCCGAACGTACCTACCTAGAACAAGGTTAGGCTCTTACACCCGCAAAAATTCCCATTGAATATATAATATAATCCCACGGGATTATAAAAAAAACTAGAAATACCTATCAACCACAAAATCTAGCCATTAAAATTTACGTACCTACGGTCGAAGAAACTGAATCACGTAACCTAGGTACCTAATAGGTACAATTTAGCAATAATATCTCTGGCAGGGTGTATGTTAAAATTCCACAGTGGTAGGTAAGCGATTCAGTATCTTTCACTGTACTTAGGTACTTTATTGTGAAATCTCAGGTCCAGTAAAATCAATCCAGTTCACATAAATCAGAAACATTATCAGGATTACGCTTTTATTACCTACCTACACATGACTAAAACAAAAATTTACTTACTATAAGGTGATACTCGTGCTCGTTTGCCAACTTATTTCATAAAAAAAACTTCAGCAGATATTTTTTGTATTAAATTTCGGATATTTTTAGTGAAATCAGCCGTTAACCCAGTACTGTCGTGAAATTGCTTTAACATTGTGACGTCACAGCTATGGCGACCAATCATGGCCCGTTCCCGGTCAAGTGGTCATATTTCAAATTTCATCAATTTTGAATTGCTTATAATTAATTTAAAAAAATTATTTTTAGATTTCTTTGAATTAGATATTATATAATATGCTATAAAGTTTTAAAAAACATAAAAAAAATCGATATTTTTTTTAAATTCAAAGACTCAATTGTTAAGTTGGTGAAATAGGGGCTATAATATTTCCAAATAATTCCTAAACACTGTCTTAAATACATATTGTATTGGGATTGTGAATAAATTTAAAGTAGATATTTAAATAACTCACCTGAACTTCTCGCTTCTGCCGGCAGTTTGTTCACGGACAGCATCACAAAAACCACAAAAACAATTGTTTTAAACCTAAAGCACCAGCTCCTTCGATACCTCTCACACACATTATTGCCACAAGAACTAACTGCTTCACTAACATTACTGTCTAACCCACTACGACTATTATTGCTATACACCTTTTTGAATTTAACCTCTCTATTGGCATCATCACCCCCTCTGTCTTCTAGTAACGATTTTATATCTTGTAGGTTTTTACTTTTGTTCGTTATAGTCTTTTCTAGTGGTTCTAAGTCGCGTTTCCAAATCATGTTTGGTCGGGATTTGGTTCCGTGATTAGAAGTGTCCATGGGTTTTGTCAAATCGCCGCATCTTGGTGTTGGTACATCTGGAAAGAAAAAGAAAACGTTAGATAGATATTGACAAAATAAGCGTGGACTTAATAGTGTGCCTTGGGAGACTCCTTTGCTAAAGTGGTGATTTGTTTAAGATCAATTACACT
The DNA here is from genome assembly GCA_963854515.1 of Pandemis heparana. Lineage (NCBI taxonomy): Eukaryota > Metazoa > Arthropoda > Insecta > Lepidoptera > Tortricidae > Pandemis > Pandemis heparana. Next base: position 6,487,520 of record OY978030.1, on the reverse strand, counting down.
AAACGAACTGTCATAATCAACATTTGTTATTTTCACTGGTGATTGACTCTTTGAACTATGATGCTAGCAAATATTTCCAAAAGCTTTAATGTCAAGATTAAATAGATTTGATTGGAAAAGATCTGTTCGCCATCTGAAAATATTAATGTGAACTGAAGTTATTTACTTCGTACGCCAACGTGAATAGTTGATATTTAATATTTCGTTTCAAAAGCGATATTAAATTTCAAAAACCTCGTTTTTTTCAAAATAAATATAAATGAAAATCAGTCATTAAGTACTCTGTTTTGTTTTTGTTAGAATAAATAAATATCTTGGGACATTCGACATCAATTAACAATGTGTAAAACATCAAAACATAAACATATAAAAAAACTATCGCGTCAACTCAGGTATAGAAACCCTTGACTATGTTGCTGCATTCATTAAAAAAACTGAAGCATTAAATGTCACCGAACCACGCCCTAATCATTAGCAAAAGGCCTTCAATCAATTTCCGCCACAAAACAAAATAATATCGATACTAAAGAAATCGCATCGTATCGATCAATTTCAGGTTTCGATCAAGTTAACGAGCTGATTATCGCGGACTAGACACACCTTTAGCATAAAACAAGTAAGGCATAGAGTAGCGTATGTGAAGATGACTTTACTTGATGATGATAAAAAAATATTTACCTGCAATTAAAAAACAAGACAAGTTTTTGGTAGAGACATCATCAGTGATTTAGGTACAGTTCATCATTTCAAATAAGAAACTATTTGTCACCTGGTTTGATATAAAATTCTAAATCATGTCGTCGATGTAGGTTGTTAATTGTAAACGTGTCTTAAGGACGGAAGATATTTTCCTAACTGTTCCTGCATTTTCTTACTCTACGTATGTTAGTGTTTCTGTTAATACCGCTTTATCCCAAGAACGCAGGTGCCGTCTTGAGCCTGTGAGCATTATTACTCCCTGTCAAGCCTGATGAATTGCTTATTAGATTGTCATCGCACGTACTGCCTTTTTTGTGAAATAAGGTGCTTTAAGGGGATTGAAAGTGATAATATAGATATAAAACAAACACAAAATAACGCTTAAAAATGATCGTATTTTTTTTAACGAGACTCAAAAATCGCTGCACAAATCTTCTATAAGATTGGCTATGCCACAATCTAACCCCCTTGTTCAGCATGTATAGTTCAGCTATGCGTCGACAGATGGAGCTATACGAGTTTGAAACATGGTATCGAAGTGTCGCTCTGTAAAGTATAAATGCGACCAGTTTTAAATTGTATTGTGAGAATCTTTAGCAGAAAGAGTAACTTTTTTGATTAGTAAATAGTAAATTCAAAGTACGACTTGAACAGTTACCATAGTTCATTCTCAAACATGGTCCTTCTATGAAAGGTAAATGTCAAAGTGACAGATAAGGACATACGATTGCTAAATTAGTAGAAGCCTATAGAGCGTTTATGAATAAGGGGCTTAGTACCGTGTGGCTGTTCGACATTTTATAATCTAAAACAAAACGTAATGTAACCCTTTTTAAACTTATGACAGTCGGATTACAAGCTAGAGTTATGTAAAAGTAGTTACAACCCGCAAAATGGCGCCAAGTAAAAAAGCAATTCACTCTAGTTAAAGTAAGCACCGAAACAGGGTAAAAGGACCAATAACAAAACAAGGATGCACTCGATGCAGTCCAGTCCCAGGTGCGGAATTGGATGGGGTCATTAATCTTTCGTTGTACAGGTAAAAGTATAGTTTAACTATGGTCGGAGCGGAAACGGGATCGATGTTTTCAGAGTTGTATAGAATCCGACGCAAATGCTTTCGAGTGTGTTAATCAAGATTACGTATCGACATTAAATGTAAGTTGCAAAGAAATTTATAATTGTAGTAGGGACATAGAAATTTACAATTGTAGTAGGGACATAGAAATTTGACAATTGTAAATTTTTCGAGCAAAATTAACTATCGCTCGTATTTTTAACTACCTAGCATCTTATTCTCGACAGCCACCTTTTGAGTCGAAGGCATAATATTATCTTTCAAGCTGGAACCAATGCCATACATTCTCAAAACTATACAATAATGAAATATTTCCAGGGTACAATTAAAAAAGTAGATAATATTATAGATCATTTATTTGTTTTTGACATTGTTTAGTAATTAATTTATGTCGTTCTGCCTCTTGCATTTTATGATAGATATGAGTTTTAATGATTCTAATATAATGATTATTAATATATTTTAATTCAAACACAATAATGGTATTGTTTATGAATAAATAAATAAATGAAATGAATGAATATTGAAAATACTGATTATGCTGTGTCGAATTCCTTTTCAACATCATCAACTCAGTATGTTGTACATATATTAGTTTAAGAGTCTGTGTATTTTTAATATCGAATAAAGTCTATCTCTAAATCAGTCAGTGAACGAACATAGAGTGAGAGTGTTAGTGCTATATTTTTGTTGTTCCGAATAATAAGACAAGAGACAAAAACATAAGCTGTGTTTTATTTCAGCGATCCATAATATTATCAAGCACACGAATACCAGAAAGACATTCCACTTTAGAACGCCTTCACAACAAGAGTAGTGGCCAAATCCCCAATTTAAATTCCTTCAACAAAATCCAGAATTTTCCCAACTATGTCAAAGATAAGCTCACGTCGGAACAATATTTCTATGCTCAACGACTTAGGAAATTCGTTGTTCGGACCGGCTACCTGTGAAAGGCCGTTACTGAAAATTGTTTCGGTCCCCCAGGGACGGAGTTCAGGTGAACTTAGTCATGGGATCCAACGCAGGTGTCGTGAGTTATCGTGCCATTGCAACAATTTTATTAGTCGTAAACGTATTGTTGAACAGATAAATTTGACAATTGCGACGTTCTGTTTCTGGAGTGTTGGTGTTGGTGTTATTCATTTTTGGACTTAGCGCGTAGTAAATAAAGAGGAAATTTTAGTAAAAACTTTGGTTAATGTTGATGAATAAATTTAACAGCTGTCATTGGTACCTAAACTCCTATTTTAAACAAGTTGAGTTGGATTTGAATCTGATGTTAAAATACGAAACCCATTTTGCAGCTGTATTGGTAAAAAAAAACTGTCTTTACTAACAAAAACATCTCGACATAGCACGTCATCTTTACGAATAAACACAATAACATGACGCATCTTTTCTAAGATCAAATTATATCTTTAGATCGACGCCCAAGGCTTATAAATATTGGGTCTATTATCGATACCCCTTTGGAGGTGACTTTATGTATAATACTCTTTGTTTTGTCTAAGATTTAACTTTTATTATCTTGATTGAAGGTGACGAAAGGGCAGACAGGCGATCAGGACAAGGGGTTAGTAAACTAGAAAATTTAGGTCACTTTCATTTTATCAAGCGGTTACTTAACACCTAATTTGGCACTTAGTCTTTAAAGGCTACAAAAGTTTAATATTACCTATTTAGACTTAAAAAATAATTTTCGTCATGAAATGAAAATAAATTTAGGTTAAACGGAGGGTCTTTACCCTTTACGCAAAGTTACCAATGGTCAAGATGCTTTCCAAGATTCAAGCGAAAATCAATAATAATTTAATGTAAAAATAGAAAGATGGGGTAAAACTTGTATGTATGTATATATTATAAAGTAAGTACTTATACACAATCCAATTCGCTTAAAAGTTTGTATCTTTGATAGTTTTGTAAATGAAGTGAGGAAAACTATGACTTACAGGACTAACTAAACGAACTAGCTTTAAATTGTGAAAAGGTAGTACACGCCATTACTACCCCCATTCTTCCTGTAAATCGAATTAAATTTAAACAAGTGCCGACGTAAGAAACAGAAGAAATATAAGCAGACATTAATCTACACAATCCTTGGTCCATCTCGGGGCACAGGTGTTCAGCTTGACGAATTGTTTGTTTTGCTACCAGCTTGTTTTCGGTATTGCGCTGCTTTCGCATAGGAAATTTTAATGTATGTGGCTTGGAATAAATAGAATATACAAGCCAGTCGTAAAGGTAAAGAGACAAAGGGTAAGTAAACTTAAAGATTCAACTCAAAAAGAAATGCAAGTTATTAGTGTTATAAAACAAGAACATAAAGTTGTTATAGTGACTAAGTATTCGAACGACGATATTTAAGCTGAATCAGAAACAATAGACGGTTAGGAACTTAAAATACTCAAAACAAAGGACTATGGACACGACTTTGCAGAACACGTTTTCAAAGAAAATTAAGCCGGCAAAAGTTTTACACATTTCTTACTTTTTGCCGTCGTAATAGTGTTTATTAAAAGTCTAATGGGACATCTTGTGGGCCATAACATGTTTATGTTGGGAGGCGTTAAAGGGCAGGCTAGTTGTGTTCGGGCTAAATTTAGAAATGGCCGCGGAATGGACCCACGTTTCTAGAGCCTGGAATTGTGCTGCGCAAGTTAAAAGAGACCTGCTGAAGACTTTTGTTATAGCGTCTAGATACACGTAACGGCTGAGCCATGACAATATTATAGTGAAATTTCTAAATGACACTGAAAATTAGTACACATAGAAAAATCCGAAAAGTAAAGCTATGGCTGGGAATCGAACCCGGGTCCTCGTCATTCCGTGACGCGTGCTATACCCCTACACCACCCATAGCAGGTACTATAGCAGGTAATATTATAGTGAATTAACACGAAATATTTTTAGTGGCATTGATTTGTTAACAGTCAATACCGATTTTGACACCCTTTCAGATTATGTAACACAAGTTTTTGTATCACACAGACTTGTTTTTTTTTACATTCATGATTTTATCTTCAGAATGACTTGGTCAGTAGCGCTAGCGACGGTGACAGATTCTATGTCATTGAAGTGTAAGGCTTGTGTAAGATTTATGTTAAATTGGCGTCGAAGTGACTTTATTTGGAATAAAACAAAAATAGTATGTGGAGAGCTTTTCGACTATTATGCACCATAATGGGGAAAGCTACCTTTCTTTTCTAGGAAAAGTCATTTACATAGCTTGAAAGTATTTTGTTTGGGCCATAAATAAAATCACGCCTTTATCCCTTACAGGGTAGACAGAGCCTAAGATAACAAAACCTAAAGGCCACGTTTAGTATGATTGTGGACGTAAAGGTGGAAAAGGGATTCAAAATAACCGACCCTGATGATAAATAGCGCGTGTTCAAAACATTTTCTTTTCTTGAAAGCAATTTAACATTTTTCAGAGGGTTGAAAAATATGCTGACTCGTAGAAAGTTCAGTGAACAAGTTAAATGAATTGTTGGTACGCTTTTGACTTGAACCGAAAAGCAACAGTCATGCCGTACCGGGGTACAATTTCAAAGCCTTAAACGTGTCAGCCCTATTTTGTAGACAAACGAGGCAATGCTTCCACGTAAATTGTGTTTAAATCTCTCTAGAATGTTCTATTTATTCTACACATTTGAACCATTTACCGTTCTATCTTTTATATCTCTTAGTTCTATCAGTAAGTAGATTAGGTACTTATTTTACATGTGTTGAAAGAAAATATACTAAAACATTTGGATATAAAATGATTATAGTATTTAAGTCTTTAGTTTTTACTTGGTTTACAATAACTTCATTTGTTGAATCAGACGTTGCTTTGCGGAGGCTTTCATTACTATAACTTCAATCAATATTTCATGATGTGAAGAGAACTGATAAACAAGGTAAAAAGAATAAAAATGCAATACAAATAAAATCAATAAATTCCATTAACAAATTGAAAAGTTTCACGAAATCAGAGCTTGAGAAAGCGAATATCAAGATATTCTGTGAACCAATAATATTCAATGTAGGCGCTATTTCCTACCTGTAATACGATTAGGACTAGATTAGAGACGTTTCCGCTCCCTTCCAGGCGATAGAAATGGAGGTAGGAAATTTAATAATATTATTTAGATAAGACACACCTTAGAATATTTTGAAATGTTACAGAACATACATTTACATTACCTTTATCTATATCCATAGCTAGTGTCCGTAGTTGGTTCAATTGAAGTAAACATTTCAATGTATAATCTTATTTTTCATTTTTTTTTTCTGGACTGTGTTATTTTCCTAAGTAGGTATATTGTTATCTTATCATTCTACTTGTTAAAAAATGAGTCTGTTAGTAATATGACAATTTCAGCTACCGAATTTAATACACTGAGTGATGTAATTTGCTTACGTGCTTAAGAAATGTATACCCTTATTCACTATCAGAACTTATCGGGAACACACAAAACGTCAATTTCACAAAAAGCTCACTTTCAAGAAAATTGAGAAAACTTAACTTTATCTAAAGTATGACCTAACTCGGTATGGCGACAACTTGGCGAATGTTCTAAGTCGAAGCATTGACCGGGATCAAATTTTCATACCACTAAGTGTGGTTGCCAATATTGCAATACCCAGAGAGCATACTTAGCTGGAGTTAACTGTTTTACGTTTAGAGTCAACAGAGAATTTCGTAGTAATAGATAGATAGATACAAAACGCTGAATAGAAATGAAAACGAGTAAAATTAAGAACTTTAAGTAAGTTAGCATTGAAATTACAGCTAACCAACCAAAAACAAACGTTTTCCGTCTAGGTAATTGAAGACAATAGTGAAGTAAATTTTAATCCCCATTAGGATTTGTAAGCACTTTCATTAAGCCTTGATCTTAGAATTAGATCGGATCTTTTCTATTGAGATATAGTGATAAAGTGGTAATTAATTTAGTATAAGAGTTATGATGTGTTTACTTGGTTTTTAAAATATATTAGGGTACCTACTTCAATAGATTATATAATGTTACTTATTATTAGATTTAGTTTTAAGTTTTGCTACGCCCTAGTAGGGTCCATGTATGTACTGGATAGTAAATAAGAACATCTTGTAAATACCATGGTTGCAATAAAGAATTGATTGATTGATTGATTGATTGATACCTAACATTTAGCTATAGATACAATCTGGATATAATCCCTACATGAACTTACACACATACATACATACATAAACCACGTCTTTATTGCTTACGGGGTAGACAAAAGCCTAAAGTAACGCGACCTAAAGGCCACGTTTAGAATGATTGTGGGCGTATAAGTCGAAAGGGGAGTCAAAATAGAATACTTAGTGTACGTATTTCAAACTATCTGAATTCCCCAAGACTGCTTTACAAAGGTTACAAGTCTCAGTAGAAGTTTACAAGTGTTGTGTTTGCAAGTTAGTCTGTTTTCCTGTACTAAGCCTTCTTTCGTTTAAACTAAGTTCGACGCAATATTTTGTATGCAAAATAAGAAATTGAGATATTGGTAGTAAACGACACAATGATAAGAAGCACTTGAAATGGTGCTAAGTCTGAACTAGGATTTCGAGTCCTGCTATGTTTTTACGAAATAAGTTTCATCCAGGTTCTTATTGATTGTTAGCGGTCACCGTTAAAAGCTTCTATTTGAATTTCTAAGCTTCTTATACCAATATCAAAAAACAAAGCAATCGGAGGTTTACATGAACTTTTATTTTCTCTTCACATTAATGTTAAAAATAAATTCAATGAAGAAGGCATAGACAGACTGAATACAGATGATGCAAAAACACTTCAAACATCATCTTACTAATATTATAAATGCGAAAGTATGGATGGATGGATGGATGTTTGTTTGTTACTCAATCACGCCAGAACGACCCAACGAATCTGGATGAAATTCGGCACATAGATAGAGAAAAGTCTGGAATAGCACATGGGCTACTTTTTATCCCGGAAAATTGCGTAGTTCCCGCTGGATTGCGATAAACGAATTCTTTGCAGACGGAGTCGCGGGCAACAGCTAGTGATTTATAAGTCGTTACTCAAGATTTCCCTTTAAGAGAGCTCAATTTCAATGTATCTCAGTGTTATTTGCTTTGTCAATGATTTAATTACCAAAACAAGCTACTAATTCTCAATCCCGCCATCTCATACTTTAGTTAAGGCTTATTATTCTAGGAATGTTTACGACGCCGCAATTTGTTCTATTTTCTACTTCACAACGATTTATGAAGGGTTAGCGTGATACCCCACGCTTCGTCACACCTCACATCAATTTCAAAAATGTGTTTCAACACTATACCTTAGTAGCCCACTGTTAAGGTTTTAAGTCATACCACAATAGCTTACGCTGCCTCTAAGCGAAAGGCACTTACGCTCTTATGAAGAATAAGGTCAGTTATCATTAATTCAGTTCAGTATAATTACAGTTTTTATAACCCGATAACAATTATCTGAAATGAGTATCTCTGAGTGAGGTATTTGCATGCCCGATGGATTGGACTTAGTTATTTGAAATTGAAATTATCGCTCCATTTAGGGGGTGTTATTCGTTCGATTAAGAATTCTCTTACGTTTAATATCCGAGATTCTGAAAGTTTAACTGGTCAGTTAAAAAACAATTCGTTTATGGATTTTCAAAATCCGACTTATTTGAACATTAAATTTTACGTAAAAAATTATAAGTCATCAAGTATGAATCATTTAAAACTGAATGTGAAAAACCACAATATTTATTGAGTATTTCGAAAATAGGTACAATAACGCCTGGCTGGTAACGCCTGATTCAATAAAATATAGGTGAAACATTTAAAGCATGAGCATTTCGAAGAAGAAAAATTTCATAATGAACCTTATAGCTGTGAAACAGTTCAATGGGCACTATGACCCAACTACCCAAGTCGTCTAATTTGAAAGGATTGTGCCCAGCAGTGGGACTGTAATCCAGAGATGAATTAGCATAGATTGTGTGTATTTCCAGTGCCTTTCTACAAGTGATAAATATCACCAAATTTTATAAACAATTCTTATAAATGTAGAAGAATTCCCCAATGACCTCAGTTGAAGGGGATTTATTTAAGCTCCCTCTAGCGGCGAGTAGCGACGAAATGGATTGGCCACCTGGTGTCTAGGGTGGTGAGGACAATGAACTCTCGGACAAGTTATTAGAAAATGCGTTTATTGGAACAGTAACTTAAGATGGAAGGGCGTGAATGTTAGTTGAGACGGGTTATTAGTTTTACAAATGTGGTTTCACGAATGTCTGCGATATTATTTTATGATGAATGCGAGGGTTCGTTTTAATCGAATTCAAAGTAGAAATTGAAAAATAAGCATCATCAGTTTCAATGTTCGAGGCTGTTTAATTCGATAAAGCTACTTACTTATTATTAGTTCTCTGCAGTTCATGTGAAATAAGAAAGAAGACATTTATTCATTTTCCAAGACACACAATAATTATAAGAGCATAGACACAATTTTATAGAAAAGAAACAAAAAACAAACACAAACATTAAAATTAGAGCATAAGCGTTGTGTATGTTCGCAAAAGTGAAACGAAAATCTACGTGAAATAATCTTCACGTATCTTAATTATTCCGTATGTTATTGGACTAATTAATAAACAACAAAGGCCTATCAATAGATAAACATAATAATATGTATGAACACATAAAACATCCATGATATGGACAAACTTTCACATTCATCAAATTCATCGTTTAATGCTCCTCTCATCTACTCAAAAGTTAACTGTTAGAGATCCCTTCTAGGGATAAGTTCGCTTATGTGCATATATTTAATGTTTTTTTTGTGAATTGTGTCTCTTGTTTTATATTTATACAATAAAGCATTTGCTTACTTACTTACAGGTGCCTGCCTTTACAGTTAATACCAAATTAATTAGTAAAGTTACCAAAACACGGTTCACGCTCTTGTATGTATGTTTTAATTAAAATCTAAAATCAAATCTCTTTGTCTTAATCCTTAGTAAACAAAGAACAATAAAAACGCCCTACATCTCTCACTCGCAAGCTCTAAACTTTATATTAATGCACAGACAAACACACAACTAGGGTAAAAGGTTCACTACACGGAAGCAGACTAACACCTGCAGGCTGCGGTATTTACCCTAATGCCTCATCTCGTTTTTGCAATCTTAAGCTTGAAGTAAAATAATATCCACTTAAACCGTTTGGTCTTTGGAATAAGCTTTTTATAACTACAAAAACTAGGAAAACAAGCTCCCTTCGTTACCAGAAAACATAGCATCTATGACAGTGGGGATTCCAGGATTTCCAGGATTAATTCCTATGGAAATTTTAACAACTCCAAGAGAATCAACAAGGTCTTTGTTTTTATCTTACGCACGTATCACGTCTTTATCTACGAGGTAGGCAGAGTCTAAGGTAACAAGAGATAAATGAGACATTAAGCATGATTATGGGCATATATTTAGGTGGACAGGGGAAATCAAAATAGTGATGGGTTGCTAGCCGCATTGTCTATAACATGATTCCTAAGATTTTCACCCGTTCCCTAAATGGGCTTTTATCACCTGCGCGGGTAGAGAAGCAACTGGTACATAGTGTTTTTTGGACGCTGACTCGGCAGCACATCCATCGACTACAAGTCACCCAAAGGGCTATGGAAAGAGCTATGTTGGGGATTTCTCTGCGCGATCACGTCCGGAACACCGAAATCCGCAAGAACGGGACTAACCGACATAGCAAAAACCATAGCCTCTAGTAAGTGGCAGTGGGCGGGCCATATTTGCCGTACGTCGGATGGAAGATGAGGAAAGAAGTTGTTGGAGTGGAGACCGCGAAAGGGGTTCAGGAATGTGGGGAGACAGCCGGCAAGGTGGACGGATGATTTGGTGCGAGCGGCTGGGAAGGACTGGATGCGGAAAACTCGGGACCGCACAGAATGGTCTCAAATGGAAGAGACCTTTACTCAGCATTGGGTAGATCAAGGTTGAAGAAGAAGAAGAAGATGTTTTTTCTTTGCTCCCAGACCAGCATGGTAGCAATCTAACTAATATTATAAATGCGAAAGTATGGCTGGATGGATGGATGGATGGATGGATGTTTGTTTGTTACTCAATCACGCCAGAACTTCCCAACGAATCTGGATGAAATTCGGCACATAGATAGAGAAAAGTCTGGAATAGCACATAGGCTACTTTTTATCTCGGAAAATTGCGTAGTCCCCGCGAGATAGCGATAAACGAATTCTTTGCAGACGAAGTCGCTGGCAACAGCTAGTACATACATAAAAGCAAACAAAAAAGAAAGTAAAAGGCAAGAAAAAGACCCCAAGTCTCATGGTTGTCCTCAGTAGCCTACGAATTGGAACGACCTCAACTTACAGACAAGACACAAAAGATGGATTGTCCTGATACAATGGAACATAAAGAGCACCAAATAATGGGGAAAAGGCAAGAGAAAAAATAGTAAGTACCTACCTAGCTCGTCTGTTATTTAATTTTGTAATATACTCGCGTAAGTACCCAATAACTGGGTCGTTTACCTCGTTTAGAAAACGATATCTTAAAACTGCCTTAATAAGGCCACATTAAATTTCCAATACACTTCAAACAATACACTTTATTAAGTTGCATTGCAGAAATATTGCAGCTTATACATTTACAATATTAGATCCGTTCAATTACCGGCCTAATTGCATTAGTTTTGAGTTTAATATTGTCTAATAACGTTATATTGGCGAAGCAATGTGTTTAGAAGTGTTATTTCGGCTATAAGGTTGTAATTTCGGTAATTTTGTCTTACAAGCGTATATAGTCGTCTAGTTAGTGACCCTGACTAAGAAGCTATAAATAGAGGTCACGGGTTTGAATCCCAGTAGGGGCAAGTACTTGTATGATGAATAAATACGAATGTTTGTATAAGTATGTTTATCTGTTGCCCAGTACTCACAGCCCAAGCATAGGTTAGGTCACACTATACATAAAAGGAAATAACGCGTAGCCGCCTTCGTTTTGAGATAACTGGCCGTCGGTCTCTTTTTTAATTTTAGACCTCATCATCACAATACTTAAACATAAAAAAATGCATTTCGTTTTCTAACTGTTACTTGCATTATTGCATATGTATCATCATCATAATCATCAGCCTGAAGACGTCCACTGGTGAACAAAGGCCTCTCCATAATGAACGACAAGTCGCCACCTGCATCCACCTGTTTCCCGCAACTTTTACGATGTCGTCAGTCCACCTAGTGGGAGGCCTGCCAACACTGCGTCTTCCGGTTCGCGGTCGCCACTCGAGAACTTTTCTCCCCCAACGGTTGTCTATTTTACGAGCAATGTGGCCTGCCTATTGCCACTTCAACGTACATACTCTTCGAGCTATGTCGACGACTCTAGTTCTTCGGCGAATCTCCGTTTTGCGGATTGTGTCGCGCAAAGAAACATACTACATACATAAACAAACATACTACAATGTATACCAAATTTCAAGTGTCACCGGACTTAGTGAACAGCACATAAATATGCAAAATTACACGTCATCTGACCACTGAAAGTAAAAGAAAAAAGAAAGAAAGAAACAAGACAAATTCCCAAGCCAAAAAAGAAAGCCAAAATCGAAGTGAGCCAAAATTCATTTGCAAAATTTGACTACTGATGCAGGTTAGGTTATATAAATAAGCTTGTAGTTACCTAATATTAAGAGATAAAAGATGAAAAAATGTGATGAATGCTACATTGTCCTTGGCATCGATACACGATGGATGCCCCTGGAATTTATTTTAGGCGTGTCCTTTCAGAATAAAATATTTTTCTATTTCGTTTCTGTCAAATTCCCCGCAAAGCCTTTTCGGTGGCATCAAACGGATTTTACCGGTGACACGGGAAATTTTCAGAAAATACCATTCTATTTCACTTAATTCCCGAATCGAATCATATTCGGAACATGCAGGATAATCGTTTTTTGACGGCTATTTCGCGTCAACTTGACGTTTTCTGCATCATACATATACATCTTTGTACATCTGTGTATCTTATTACCTGTAAAATTAATGTGTTTTATGTACAACTAGCCAGCGACTTCGTCTGTAAAGAATTCGTTTATCGCTATCCCGCGGGAACTACGCAATTTTCCGGGATAAAAAGTAGCCTATGTGTTATTCCAGACTTTTCTCTATCTATGTGCCGAATTTCATCCAGATCCATTAGGCCGTTCTGGCGTGATTGAGTAACAAACAAACATCCATCCATCCATCCATACTTTCGCATTTATAATATTAGTTAGATAAAGAGTTATACATACATACATACATACATAAATCACGTCTTTATCCCTTACGGTTCAGGGCCTAAGGTAACACGTTTAGCATGACTGTGGGCGTATATGTGGAAAATGGAATCAAAATAGTGTTGGGTTCCTAAAATTTTCGCCAATTTCCTTGATGGGCTTTAACCATCTGCGCGGGAAGACAAGCAACTGAAACATTTTGTTTTTTCCTTTCTCCGAGACTAACAATGGAAGGGATCATATTTTTTTGCATCGTAATTTTAACTAAATAATATTCTTTAAAAGCTGTTTAAGTTGGTTGTGATCGAACTTTATCCAACCTTAATCAAATCGGAATGGACGTTGACATGTCATTCTCAAAATCTAAGAAATGAGGTACAAAGTTATCACTGATAATAACCATAAAAATACTCGACGGAAAACAGAACAAAAGAAAGAGATTTTTAACGTTCGTTTTGGTTAAATTTTTCACTAACAAAGTTTCTAAAATAACGTAGCCTTAGTTGTAAAACTTAGAGTTAATTTTAAGCCCATGAATAAAAAGTCTGTTGTTTTAAATAGCATTTTTTCTAAGTCAAACATTTGACTAAACTAGTACAAATTCGCAACACAGATAATAATTTTATTCACAGCCACGATGCGAACGTCAAAACATAAAATATTTGAACACAAATAAAACGGACAAGTAAATGAGAAATTGATTTCCATACACTGCCTACAACAAATGTATGAGCCGCGTCAACACTAGCCATGTTTACCCAACTTGGAAAAAAACAAGTTTTGTTTGGCTTAGTGGAACAAACAAGGATATTGAATGTAGTACGGGACAGGTGCGTAGGGTTTCCATCCGAATTCAAACCCATATCTTTTACAATACAGTTCAGAATGTCGTAGCGTTCGTTTAGCAAAAACCAAGTGTCGAAGGTGAATATCGGAAAATTAGTAAGTGTTTTTCTTCGCTGATTTTCCGAAACGTACGCTATAGTATTGCGAAAGGGTTGGAAGTGGAAGGCTGTTGAAAAATGCTGGTAACGGTTGCCTTCAAAATGGAGATTTCTCCGAAGTTGGGTAAAAAGGGTTAATGCGGGGGATTTGCTAAATGGAATCCTCAAGTTATATTAGGAACAAACTTAACGAGATTATTAATTTGGACCAAGGTAGGTACGGGCAGGTTCAAAAATAGGCTTTGTTTGTGAGAAAATTTTGTTATTCGTTCATTTTTGGACGACCGGATGGCCTAGTGGTTAGAGAACCTGACTATGAAGCTTGAGGTCCCGGGTTCGATCCCCGATCGGGACAGATATTTGTATGAAAAATACAAATGTTTGTTCTCGAGTCTTGGATGTTTAATATGTATTTAAGTATGTATTTATCTATATAAGTATGTTTATCCGTTGTCTAGTGCCCATATCACAAGCTTTGCTTAGTTTGGACTAGGTCAATTGGTGTCAATTGTCCCAAGATATTTATTTATTTATTTTTAGACTTTGTACGGCAGTAGGATGCTTTGGTGTTAATTATATTACGTACATTATTTTAAAAACACCACGACATCCATGATCAATTACAATCACAATATTAACGTGCAAGTACGGGTTCAATTTATATTTCAACATAAGATTAGGACAATCCATATGCGAGTCAGGACCCCGTTTTTTAGCAAAAACTTTACTGAAATAGAATACAAGATATACCACCAATAGCTAATATATGTATATATAGATCCTTGAATCAGCAACACGTAACGTACCTACTAGTAATATATCTTAGGCTTCATGCGGGCGAACAGGATATGCAAGTCAATCAGTGTTGGCGATATATGTATGTACTTGTATACACAGTATAGCTTCGTAGGTCAACGCCCTTTATGTCAGCGATACCGCAGAATCGACAGCGTGGTGACGTTAATTATGATGACTCGTTGAGAAACATTGCAATTATAGAACGACCGCTTAAATGAGTCGCCTGCGCGGTGCAAGGGCGCGGGGTGGGACGACAAAGGGGGCCGAGAGAGGTGCAGCTGGGTAGTGCGCCTGCCCGCACAGACTCATGAGACTCATTCTGATGAGGACTTATTGAAGCGGTCGATCTTATAGTAAGGCAAAAAAAAAAGGCGCCAAAGTTACACGCTTTTCCAAATTTAACATTTCGGTGGGCTTCGTTACATCTTCTTAAACTTAAGAACTAGACTCTTGTCGGTGGAGGAATTTCCGTGTGGTCTTTTCCAATGCCTTTTCTTTGACATCCCGATACGACACGGCTTTTACTGTCTCTTTTATCTGGTCCTTAAAATGTTCTTCCTGGCCTTCCTCTCTTCTGTTACAGGTGGCGGCACGTAGGTAAGTCTATACGCCCGCCCGCGTCCCCTGCACTCCCCCGCGATACCTTATTTTCGACTACTGCGCATCAACGGTCATCGCTGGACTTACGTGCCGGCACTTTGTACCCTTCAACTTATCCTTCTGTTATGGTCTTAATCTATTTATCATATCGCACAGGTACACCCTCTTCTTTTTGCGATGGTTGTTACGTGCCGCTAGAGGCGCTGCCAACTTATCCATAGTAACTGAGACGTTTACACGAGCGTTTGTTCGGATTCTATTCTTTTCTGACACGTAAAAACTTTTTCACACCTCTCATTCAGAAAAGTAAGCTTTGCTCCCTGTCGAGAGGGATCAAAGTGCAACTTTTCTGTTCTAGGCTTTTCTTAGTGTTTTTGTGCAAATGCAATTTCTTTGAAGTTGATAATTTTATTGTAAAACCACGCCATTTTCTATACTGGTAGCGCTTTCATTATATTTAAAATTCGTTTTTCAAGTGTTTTAATGTTCGGCGTGAAAAGTTGTATGAGCCACTCGGCACCAAATTTATTTTCATCTTGGGCGTTAACACTTGAATCCCTCATTACGCTCTGGATTCAATGTACAGCCCTCGCCGTAAATACTTCAATTTGCTTCCTTATGACACAAATAACTATTGTTTGGACAGTATAAGCCATTTAAAGCAAAATAGTCTATTCCATTAACAAATGTGTCCTAATATAAATGCCAAGTGGAGGATTTTATTTCAAACACTTTTTACGAACGTGCAAGTCTAGAATGTTTATAATTAAGCGAAACGGTGCATTGCGCTATATTCTGCGACAGAGACTTGTTTATACTTGGTAAACCGGTACTGTATTATTTTACTGTGCTTCTAAATGTTTTTTCGGATTTTTCAATCGTATCGTAAAATACCTATGAATTAAATCTGGGAGTAGCCAGGACATCATCGTCACATGCATCATCATCATCATCATCATCATCATCACGATCGTCTTCACCATTTCCATACTATTTACGTCTTGGGGAGCACAGGTCTTGTCTCGACTCGAATGAGGGCTTTTGTTGTAGCTCTCACGCAGGCTCGGTGCCATTAAATGCTCTATACGCTTCTGCTAACTTAATAATCGTTTGTCCTTTTCTGTGAAAGGTAAATGCCAAAGTGACAGATAAGGACAAACGATTGCTAAGTTAGCAGAAACATAACAGAGCGTTTATGAATAAGGGCTAGTAGTTTAATTTCAAAAGAAATAAACTTGAGAGAACATGTTCGGAAGTAATTGAACCACCGAAAAAGCCAATTTATATTGTTTCATTTTTATATTCGCTTTCCGAAGAAATTCGAGCCACCGAATATCTGAACTAAGCCGAGATACGAATAAACACCTGCAGAGAATTATCGGCGATAACCATAATTTATTAGCAATTGCGGTGGGCTTGTAAATTATTATATTTCGCAAAGAAGCTTTTTGTGCTCATTCCGAATAATGTATCACAATTTCGAAGAAATCGCTGATTCCATCTTTATAGGTCGTGCCTAGAGAATTCTACCTATTTATTCGGAACTAAGTACATTTAATAGTTCATAGTTCATTTAATAATAAATTTAAATAACAATAACCCAAATAAAAATAATATAAAAAAATACAAACATTTTAAAATTCTATTTATTTTTAAAAAGTATAAATTACAAGTTTCATTTACTCAATATACATATTTACAAAAACAAATTATACTATAATTAAATTAAAAACTAAACTTAAACTAACTATAAAAAGCTATAAGTTATAAAAAGAACACCCCGTCCAGCCCTGCTGGCTGTGGCAGGGTTCCCAGGACGCTAGCGGCATTACCCCTTAAAAATTCAATTAAAATTATCAACAAGTCATCATAAACTGAGGTAATGTACAATAAGTAACGTTATAGCTTGACACACACACATGCACAGATAGAGAGAGACACACTTATAATAGCTTCGGATGTAAAAATTAATGTAACGTCAATGTTCATTATCGTGTCTATGAGATATTCTGTGACCAAATCCGCCTAACTCGCGCAGGCATCCGAAAACCCGTGGGATTCACCACCTGGTATCCTTTTAGGAAATTGAAACGTTTTAAAACGCTTTCTTCCTGTAAATTCCTGCTGATGGCACAAAATACCGGCGCCGTTGCCACAATAAATAACATTAAGCCGAGTCGTCTATATCTGATAAGAAAGAATATAGTTTTGTTTAAATTGAATAAAATTCCCTTTTCCATCCATACGCCCACAATGCTGAACGGAACGTGGCCTTTAGGTCTTGTTACCTTAGGCTATGTCTACCCTGTAAGGGATAAAGACGTGATATGTGTATGTGTATGTATGTGTGAATAAATTTAGTCTGAACAGGAGCAAATTTTTGTAAATTCGGCAAGTTATTATAAAATTCAGTGTTAGTAGAACCCTGGTCTTAAGCAAAATGTATGCAGTGTGAGGTCATTTTATGTTGGTTATTGACAGATAGACATATAAAAATATTCTGTTTTTACTATTTTTTGTTACAGCGGCAACAAAAATACATCATCTGTGAAAATTTCAACTGTCTAGCTATCACGGTTCATGAGATACAGCCTACAGACAGACGGTCGGATAGCGAGTCTTAATAGGGTCCCGTATTTAACCTTTGGATTCGGAACCCTAAAAATCGCTACAGTAACAATTATAAAACAAAGACCTCCGCCGCGTTTCTCTATCTCTCTCAAACTCGAAAACTACTGTACGCATTTTCATGTGTAGTTTTCATCAGTAGATAGAGTGATTCACGAAGAACATTTAGAAATATTTGTCAAAACATTTAGGAAGATTTTTTCCTAAGATTTTCGCCCAATCCCTTGCTGGGCTTTTACCATCGCAAGCAGCTGGTTAATTCTATGTTATTTCTTTGCTCCCAGATCAGCATGAAACAAAAAACAAGTTTGGGTTTATCCAAGTTATGTTAAGCGACTGACAGCTCACTCTTATTGAGAGAAATATGCAAGCATCGAAAAGCAAAACCTTCATTACATTACAACTAAAGGTAAAAATAACCGTCACACCACAAAGGTGCTGTCAGCCCTAACACGACAATTCCATTCCAGGGTTGTCACTCATTAGCATACGAACACACTCTCATTGGCCCGTCCGCCATTCCGGAGCTTTCCCGCCATTTATATTAATTAAAAAGTCACTTTTTATAGCGGCATTTTTGAGATGTTATGAAATGTAAAGGGTTTTGTAGGTCACGTAGGTGACATTTGTGGGATAATAATGTTACTTTTTTTCTGTACAGTTATTATACGCCGCGTCAACTAATGATATGCAGTGTACGCTAACAATGACTAATTTTAACCTTTTGCTTTGACGTCAGTTGGTAAAGGTAGTAATCTAATACTCATATTATAAAGAGGTAAAGTTTTGTGAGGTTGGAGGGGGCTGTGTGTGTGATACAGAACCGATTTGAAAATTATTTACAAGTAGAAAGCCACATTATATGTGAATGACATAGGCGATAACTTAACGACACAAATAATAAAAAAGAATTACAAAGATTACCTATCTCTGATTTCTAAAATCACAAACATTACCTCTTTATAATATTAGCACAGACAACATACTTGGGTCATCTCAAAGCCAAAAGATCAAGACTGTCCAAACCAGTCAAAACCAACATACAGAACCACATAGGTACTTTAGCAAAACCACAGTTGGAACACCCGGCAAAAGCAGCCTCCAAAGCTGCACCCAAAATCAAATTCTAAGGTTCAAACAACAAGCTAGTTTCGTATTCTCGACTCCAGTCAACGGAGCTCCGGGTAAATAAAAATAGTCGAACCTTCCCCAGGGATGGCCAATATCTCTGTTCGGATTTGGATCCCGTCTACGTATGGTAATGTAGCGCCGGATGGACACCGATATTGTGGCAGCCCTATTGAAAATGGGAAATGAAATTTCGCCAAGTTATATGATAATGTATATTGTGATAAAGTGTATAGTGTTAATGTTGAGATTGACCCGGTTTTGTTGAAGGGTTTAAAGACTGAAAAGCACAAACCTGGGGCGTAGTTCGGGAATGCAAGAGAATCTTCTCGACACAAGGTAGACACGTACAGTGAAAGACTGTGAAACGTTTTCAGTGCACATGTCATGGTAACTTAAATAACATAAGTACATCTGCCAAAGAAATGATTGCGAAATTGTATAAAAAAAGGTTCCACAGAGGGACGTGATTCAGTTTTTTTGACCGTACCTAACTGATACAGCTCATACTTAGTGATTATAAAATCTATTAAAAAAGTATTCTACATCTTACTTTGGCAAGAGATGTAAGAGTACATATAATTACTACAGCTAAATAATCTATATGCAATTTCAAAGTTAAATGGGTCAAAGTTGATAACTGTTTAAATTAGGTCGACTTATCAAAAACACCGTTGACAGTGACAAGCAAACTTCGACTTCCAGTTAGCGGCAATTGACAATTGGTTAATTGACAGTAAGACAAGAGAGAAAATAAGTTGCCAAGGGGTAAATAATAAAGTACTTAAAAATTTACGAGACAACATCGGCTAAAGTTAACCAAATATAAAAGCAAAACATGAAACGGTGGCTGTTTATGAAGTTGAAATTTACTAAAAAACGAAAGATAGAACAGATGAATCTCTTTTGTGTGATGATAGATGAACCCTTAGGTGTGGTGATATATTGCCTTGGCAGACTACACCCACTGTTGCAAATAACTTGCCTAAGAAACGCATCAATTTTAAACCACCTACAACAACCAATATCACGTTGGATTCTTCCAATTTTTCAGAGTCGATAAAAATGCTAACGCCTCATCCCTTTAAGGTGGGTGATTGCATCGCGCGCCTCGGGGGAAGGTAACTATATTCCTCCACACAATGGCTCTTGCTTCTGTTGAATGTGAATACTTTACTATGAGTTGGTTTGGCCTAAATAGCTTGAGAGGTTGAATAAATCTTAGAGATGTCTGAACAGACTGATTTTCTTGGCTCTATCCTTTCAATGATTTATTCCTTCCATGCTGGCCTGAAAGCATAGAAAAAACTTAAAATGTACCAGTTGCTTCTCTTACCGTGCAGGTGGTAAAAGCCTATAGAGGGAATGGGTGAAAATATTAAGAATCGCGTTATGTGATGCGGCTGTCAACCCATCACTATTTTGATTCCCCTTTCCACCTTTACGCCCACAATCATGCTACAAAGGGCTCTGCCTTCCCCGTAATGGATAAAGACGTGATTTATTATCAAGATCTTGATGTCTTACATTTAAATGACTGACCAGCGCCTGGCGTATCTTGTATCAAATTAATTCAAAGCGCATAGTCTGTGTAAAGTATGGGTCAAGCGCATACAACGTTTACTTTAATAATGACCATTGGAATGCAGCGTGTGCAATCTGCACACGGCAATATCAATCGGTTAAAATTACCATCAAATAGACAGCCTGGGAAATTGGTACTAAAACAGTTTTTAAACGATTGATTAAACAGGTTAGCAATATGATCTTTATATTGATTTATTAGAGGAAAAGATTTATTTTAAGAGCTAACAAAAACGCGGCACAAGATCTTAGGTGTAGATTCGGTAGTGGCGGTTACACTTGGTTGGCACTTCCCTTGGCCAGACTTAGGGCGAGATAGGGCCTGCGGCTAGTAAAATGTATTGAGTATTGGGGAAAATAGTTTTTATATAGACGATTTACTAATTTTCTTTATTTTAAAGTTTCAGATACAGATCAAAGTGACCTTAAACTCGCAAATATAAATTATCAACTCAATAATAATCGACTTGAAGTTAAAACAGCTATAGTAACAAATTCCAAGCAGATCCGGGTCAGGATACACGTTAAATCTTATGGCGATTTAGAACCGAAGGACGTTGAAGCTAAACCGGGAAGCTAGGAAACCGGGATTACGGGATGAACGGATCAAACTTATGATAATGTGGGCCCGGGTAAGGCTCCCGGTGAGGACTTCAACTAAGGTGTTTTGGTACCGGGTGGAAATGTCGCAAATGTTGTAAACAACAGCTTACAATATTCTACGTTTAAGTAAGAGGAGAGGAGGCTTATGCTCAGCAGTGGGAAATATAGGCTGAACATGATGATGATGACGTATTAAGATACTAAAATAAAATGATACTACAAATACAACCAATTTTGCATTTGAGATCAACACCTCAATAGCATCATTTTTTTAAGTAGGTAACTATGCTATTGAAGAAAATACAAATGAATAGAATAGTCTGAATAGAAAAATCAAAAAGGTAATTTGATCAGTATTCATCCAATCTCGACTAATTTTAGACTTTAACTGGGAAAGGTTATCTAAGTTTCTAAATGAATATAACCCATTCATAATTGAAAAACACTACGTAACTTGATATTATCGCTATCGTGGTTATCTTAAACTGGTACCTATATAAAGACTCCGACTATTAAATTTAATATCTGATAGCAGCGACAAATGTTAGCTAAATTACACCAAGCCTACAAATGGCTACAAATCCTAAAATATATGTGAAACAAGCGCGCATAAACTTGGGAAGTCATTGGGAACACCGATATAGCTATGTGTGGGTAATGTATGCAAAATAGCAAATGTACGATAAGTACGTGGCATCACGCGAACCCGACATTTTGTTAGCATTTATATAAGACTGAAAACAGTGTGTTTCAATGCCAAACATCCTATGTAAACACCGAGACATCAAACGAAATGGAACTCTATTAGGCGTGGGTAGACGTTGATTTAGAGCGATGAACGTAATGAGAGGTGATGTTTTGAGGGTGGAAGAATTGCTAATAATAACAAATGATGGGTCAAGGGTGAACGAAAGAGGAATCAAAGGAAATTAGAACTGAATGACAAATGTCCTCGAATTACGGCACAACAATCACCTTTAAGTATCGCCGGTACTATTCTTTATGTAAATGACGAACATTATACGGTTTTTGCTCGTAAATAATAATTATTGTTTGCTCAATTATATGCTTAAGAAAATTAATTAGTGATTTAAAGTAAATATAGGAACGCACAGATAATTTACATCTCTTTTTTTTTCAAACTTTGCAAATAAGAATTATAAATTAGATTCTCAGTGAGACTGCAATTGAATATTGCAAAACCTTAACGTTTCATTGAAATCTATTTTTTTTCCATTAGGTACTTACCAATGATAACAGTGTACTTACACATGAGCAAATGAATAAATAATTCAATTTACATTTTTCGCTATTAAGCGATAAGACCGCCTATTGTCTACCTTGTTCTTTGTTTTTGTATTGTTTTGTACTGATTTGTGGTGTTCAATAAAGAGTATTTGTATTGTATTGTATTGTATTTTTCATGACCTAAGACATCCGTTATGAAAACGTTAACGCAAAATCAGCGTAAAGTTTTCCAGTGCCACATCAATCATTAGAAATTGATCAAAGGCTAGATCTAGACACTGTAGCAGAGCAGAACCCGAGACGTCATCACTGTATTCCAAAACAACTGTCAAACTAAAACATTGTTCCATAGGAAATATAAATCCCATTTAGACGCACATCAATCAAAGTTAAACGCAAATTAGGTTCGGCTTCACCTCAACTTTTTCCAATAGCCCTGAATTTAACACCACAATTTGAACTTCCCACTTCACAACTTAGTTTGGACACTTTTAATTATTAATATTGAATTACAGTGCGGTTTGGGCTTGCTTAAAGGCTTTTGAGTGAAATAATTTTGCAAATTTGAAAATTCTATTAGCAGGGTAAACAAATTACGGATTTGCGATTGCTTTTCGATGTTGCCGGCGAAGGTTTTGATAGGCGTTGCTATTTCTTTAACCTCTTTTTTTGCTTTGAAATTTGTTATGGCTAAATCGGGCTCTTTCAAATTTTCTTTTGTTTATACTTCATTATCTTTATACTATTGTCCATTATCATTTACTTATTTTCACTATCAGCTACTCTAGGTGCTCTAGGTATGTATGATTTTCACATATTGATCCATTCGAATACTAAATGATGGCCTTCTTGGAAACACATGTGACTGAAGTCTAAAATTAGCCGATGAAGAGACTAACGAAGAACCGAATTTTCTAGTAGCTATTTCAACAGATAATTCGGAAAATGAATGTTATCAGGACTACAATTTTCTACCAGGGCGCGGCGTTGTTCTTTATAATATCGAAAAGAGCATCACCAATTAAACAATTCGTGGCAGCATTTGTCTCGCTAATTTTGTACCTGACTTGAGATAAACAGAACATTGTTTTATTGTCAGTACCATGGTTAGTACAGACTAAAAACTTAGGGCATTAGAAGCACCCTGTCCTTAAGGTTTATGATCAAATACCTGCTTATAATTAGGAACTTGCTCAGTTATGCTAAGCAGGTGATTCGAAGATACAACTAGCTCACAAACTACTTCAGAACCAAGGAATTTCTAAACTGTTATATTTTCCTGTTTAATACATCTTTAAAGATATTATCAACGGACATAGAATCAGATGCGCAGATGGTTGTACAAGCCTAATGCGGGAAGAAAATTTTAGGAATCATGTTACAGGCGATGCGGCTAGCAACCCTTTCCACCTGCCCACAATCATGCTAAACGTGGCTTCTAGGTCTTACCTTCGTCTCTGCCTACCCCGTAAAGGAAATATACGTGATTTGCGTATGTGTATGTGTAGAATACACTGCGATTATATTTACGAGCGACCAATATCCCGATTCTATATCCTGTTGACCATTATGTCTGATGTTATTAACTATGAATCTGTTAATGATTAGATTTTCAAAGGTCTTCAACTTAATATAGAAAATAGATATGTCAAAACCTGTGACGAAGATTAACACTAAGATTAATTGAAATAATCACGAAACCGTTTTGTAATATGAAAATGTTGAACTGGGAGTCATTAGTAATTCAGGGAAAGTTTCAAAGATATGTGACAGACAGACAGGCGAAGCGGTCGTTAGGGAACCCTTGGAAAATACTTACTAAAGTACAATGACTTCTAATTTGGATTGTTAAATTTTAAGTGAGGTGCAAAGCGTGAGTTGGCTGTTTTGGATTTGGTATCCAAGCTCGAACACGGAATGAGAAAATGAATATTTACGCAAAACTTGTATTATTAGAACTAGATTACTAAATACAATAACTAGGAATAAAATAATTATAGCCAATTTATATTCCGAATTCGCTACAATTTCAGTAGATACACGTCGTCACTATATTAATGTTTTTTCTTTGTGAATTCCTGACAAACCTACCTTTTTTAGACCTTCTAGGCAAACGTGTACCATCTTAGGCCTCATCTTCGCCTTCCATCAAGCGAGATTGAGGTCAAACGTAAGCCTATTTTATGTAAAAAAAAAAAATTGTATCTATTTATTTGTATAATAAAGCATTTACTTACTTACTTACTTTTTACAAGTTACAAGCTTTATATTAACTGGTAACTTATGCAGGTTTGGGTGGAATCTTGAAACTCAATTTTGAAGCAGATATCTTCAACCGATTGAGCTGAAATTTTGCAAACCCATGTAAGTCAGATGGATGACAATACAACAATGTGTTCGCGGAGTTCTGGTGACCCAGCCAGGACCGTCTCCGCAGGAGGGAACTCTTCAACAGTTGGTCCGATCGACTTGAAATTTGGTATATATGTAAGACGGATGACAACGCAAGTACAGTCAGCAAAAAGTACAGTCAGTAAAAAAAGCTCGTATTTAAAAATGAATTTTTTGACAGAAACTTGTTGTGTTGTACAAAATATCGCGTAATTCGGCGCGCCTTTTGGCATAGGCCTCCACCATTTATCTGCAAATAGTTCTACCAATTTTTCCATAGTAATTGAGACGTTAAGCGTAAATGCGTTTGAGATGTTCGTGTCTTAAACTTATACGTACATCTAACTAATATTATAAATGCGAAAGTATGGATGGATGGATGTTTGTTTGTTACTCAATCACGGCAGAACGGCCCAACGGATCTGGATGAAATTTGGCATATAGATAGAGAAAAGTCTGGAATAGCACATAAGCTACATTTTATCCCGGAAAAGTGCATAGTTCCCGCGGTATAGCTACAAATGAATTCTTTGCAGACGAAGTCGCTGGCAACAGCTATTACATACACAAATCACGTCTTTATCTCTTACGGGGTAGACAGAGCCTAAGGTAACACCTAAAGGCCACGTTTAGCATGATTGTGGGCGTATATGGAAAGGGGAATCAAAATAGTGATGGGTTAAACTTATCCCGAATGCAATCTCCCTTGCTTCAGGAAGCAAGCTCTCAAAAACTTGGCTCCCATCAAAAGGTCATGTTACTCCTACGGACTAAAACTAAGTAACTAAAACTAGCAAATCTCAGTAAATCCTTAGAACCTGGGCTGAGATTTACGCTGAAACTTAGCCACAGTTGGCAACTAATATGCATAATCGTCAGTCTACGGATCCGCTTTGGGTTTCTTAAGTAAGCGGTGCAAAGTATGGGAGGTAGCGGCCGTCAAAACACATGAGACAAGTGAGTTGCATTCAGTTCAGTAGGCTTATTGTCTAACTCGCTCGCAATCGCCATCGTGTTCATTTTGACAGTTCTTGTATGAATGTGACAGCTAGCTGATTCCGATGCCAATTGTCAGCCCGTACATGAACTGTCAAAATGAAGACGACGGTGATCGCGAGCGAGCTACGTAATAAGGCTGCAGCTAGCAATTTTGTTCTGCTGTTTCTCGACGCCGGTGTATGATTATAATACTACATACACCCTTTTGCAAAAAAAGCAGGCACCCATGGTTTTTATATATTATGTGCGTAAAAGCTTACTTTCTAAGCATTAATGCCTAAAAATCTGAAAAACCATGGGTGTCTGATTTTTTTGCTAGGAGGTATATATAATATAAACCGATAATACTCAAAACTGTCACTCAAACGGGAAAAACGTTTTTCCTGACGTTAAAGCCCACTGAAAAAATAAACATGATTCGGCTACTATCAGAGTACTCAATTGAGCAAAGGAATATCCTTAGACAGCCTGTCGGTGGTGTTAGTTGCGTCAAAATGTTTTTTTTTTCACATGAAATTTATGTTTTTGCTCTAACAAGGAAATATATTTTATAAAGATATTTTTTTCTCATTATTTTTAAATGTTTTTACGATGTTTGAGAAAAGCACTATATAAAACCTCAGCCAGAACGGGGCGCTTGCCGCTCCCGTATAATAGACGACCTCGCTAGAGCTCAGCCTTCTAACGTTACTCTACCAGCAATCTGATTCATTCCAGCCCTTGGTAATCTAACTAATATTATAAATGCGAAAGTTGGATGTTTGTTTGTTACTCAATCACGCCAGAACGGCCCAACGAATTTGGATGAAATTCGGTACATAGATAGAGAAAAGTCTGGAATAGCACATAGGCTAATTTTCATCCTGGAAAATTCCCGCGGGATAGCGATAAACGAATTCGCAGGCAACAGCTAGTATAATTATAAAGGTGGTATTTAGTCGGTCAACTCGTTTATGACTTGAGGCAAACATAACATTTAATTTGCATACACGATTTACTTAGCCCACCTATGATAGTGCGTGGAGTTTGTATCATACATAGTATTTGCCCTGGGTTCGCTTGCAAGCATAAGCAAGCAGATTATAATGCTAAATTAATTAATTTTCAAGTTTGCCCAAGGGTTTGTATGTTTCCAAAACTGACTGTTAGACGTTGGCACAACAGTTTCTCAACTATTTACTCCTTTAACTTTGTACTATTATTTATTACTAGCTTCTGCTCGCGACTTCGTCCGCGTAGAATTAATTTGAAGAACGATGTTTGTAGTTATATTCTCCAAAAGATATTTACGTTGCAACTCTACGCAGCGACCTTTGACATGTTTATCGTTATCCCGCGAGAACTATGCAATTTTCCGGGATAAAAAGTAGCCTATGTGCTATTCCAGACTTTTCTCTATCTATGTGCCGAATTTCATCCAGATTCGTTGGGCCGTTCTGGCGTGATTGAGTAACAAACAAACATCCATTCAAACTTTCGCATTTATAATATTGGTTAGATTAGATGATGATAATTAAGAATTAAGTAGGTACCTAGTGAATTACGATAAAGTATAAATTAATCTACATACTTACCATAATGAAGTCATGAATTCCGGAACTTCGTTTTCTTTATTAATGTAGTGTTTTTGGTTGGCGTTTATGAATTACCTGAAAGAAAAAGCAAATTTAGAGAGTTCAAAGAGATACGAGCACATGGTGCAGGGACAATAGTTAAATAATAAATAAACAAATGTTTATTCACCGATTAATGATACTCAGACCAAATAAAAAGTCAAGACGGAGTCTTGCGAACAGCAAAGTGAGCCCGGTCTAAACAGTATGCTTAGTGTGGGTCTTCCGTCACAAAATAAGTCTCGAACGGGTTTGCGTTAAAATGTCAAATACTATGAGAAATTTTAGTTGTCGTTTCGTTCCGCTTGTGGCGCTGTTCATTTTCCCATAGTAATTGAAACGTTTACGCGAACGTGTTCGAGACGTTTGTCATGCTTAAAACTTACACTAGAGGTTGAGTATGCTTAGTGTAGGTCTTCCGTCACAAAATAAGTCTCGAACGGGTTTGCGTTAAAATGTCAAATACTATGGGAACAGTTTGTTGCCGTTTCGATCCGCAAGTGGCGCTGCCAATTATTCCATAGTAATTGAGACGTTTACGTGAACGCGTTCGAGACGTTTTTATATGCGAAAACTTACAATAGAGGCTCTGCACCATAGTGTGTGTGTACACTTGCACGTACACAAGCGCAACTGAACTTCGCCAAGCAAACTCTATGAGACACACACACGCGCACACGGCAAGGCGTAGTTAAAACCGGCCTTACTTTGATGTTAGCAGAACTCTGTCTAAAGTTTTTTTTATGTCGAATTTTTAGCTTGTTCCCCGTACATAACCAACTTACATAACCGATACTGGTAAAACCAATGGAGGATGATTAATTTGGATTATTTAGTTAGTAGTGGTCGTTATTACAACAGCAGATAACGTAATGCATTATTTGCAAGCAACGAACAACACATTATCGAATCGTCAACTATCCTGTTATCATTATTCGTTGTCTGTTGTCAACGTTGTTCATACGCGCACTGTTGTCGCACTTGGCATAGAAGTGCAAGCGAGTGCGCTACAAATCAAGTAGGTGTGTGCGAGAGATGGCGCTATACGCGCGAGCTCGCATCGCAATCGAAATTCAAATGACTTTTGGTATCATTATTAGCTGTTGCTGTTTGTTGTCAGTCAGTACAATAACAAACAAGGTAACAGAGCGTTGTTTTGCTTTTGTTCCCGTACGTTTTTATTACGCTGCGATCGCGACGAAATAAGCATAACAATAATAAGTTCATTATCGTTTTGTAAAACAGCAATATAACAGGATAACAGACAACAGTTTACAATAACAGCTATTTAAGAATAACACAACACTGTTATTCATTATTGCAAAACAGCCGTTATTACCACCACTATATTTAGTAGGTGCGGCGGGGGCGGCCAATAAGCCGCGAACATGGTTTTAATTTAGAAATAGTCTTCATTTTACCTTAGAATGTCCTGGGTATTTACCATGACGTCTTAATTTCGACTTGGTTCAGGTTTTAGCTGTCATTTTTAATATAGATCTGACAGCGAGCGAACCTAAACTGAATCGCATTAAGACGTCATGGTAAGGCCCCTGGTAATGTAAAATAGGTAGTTATGTACGGGGAACAAGCGAAGTTTTTATCAATGAAAAAAAAAACTACCTAATACTCCTCACTGATCGACTGATGATACTATTACGCTTGTCAAAATAAATAACACAAATCCGTCAAACGTTATTAAAAAAGGGACGCGTGACAAAATAATGCCGGTAATACCCCCGAACGCATTATCATTAAATCCGTAGGCCTTTAATCCAAAAAGAAATCCACCAGAATCCGAAATCGAGGGTCTTTTGAACAACTTCAAAGTTAAATAACCCCCACGACAAGTTGTCGCGACATTAAAAACTAAAACGCATTACCAACCCTAACCGCAAGACAATAAGAACCAGTTTTGCACTCGAAATGCGCGAACTAAGGAACAAAATGTCGAGCCGCGCAATTCAGACTGTATTTCCGGCAACATGAGTTACATTTTAAGTTAACAAATATTTAAATTTATTCAACCGAATAAACAGCTGAAAATGGACTCTAAAACTAATTGTGTTAGGTGTAAAATAATACGGGCGCGCGCGGCGCCAGGGGTGCTGAACCTCGGTGCGATTTTTCACTGAGGCCCGCTGAATGACGTCTGTATATTTTACTAGTTAAGTGACAGATGGGTGAGGGCTGGGAACTATTTATTGTGCTATTACAGTTTGGTTGCCAAATGCCAGTTGCGCGAGCTTGGGGCTGACAGTTGAAAATTGCGCTCTCACTCAAACGGGAACCTTTGCGCGGATTATTATACAATTGTACACAATTGTGTACACACTCGTATCTGTACAAAAAAAGGTTATCGATAGAAGTTATTGCCGTTTTATTTGTTACGTATTGACGGATAGTAAAACCGGAGCCAATTTATTTTTATTGTCTCGGCCCGGTATAAAATTGAATCTATTTATGATGTACGTAAACGTTAGATGCCTGTGACATTTTCGTTAGGCACGTTCTGCCCTAAGCTTTTATTTATAAGATGTCAATACTCTGTTCGAAAGGTCTAGGTCACGGAAATATGGTATTGGAAAAGGGTTTACTTTGACAGTTCAGACAGCAACAACTATCCCTTTTGCAAAGAAAACACTTTTGACAGTCCTCGACGTCTACAAATAAGTTTTAAGCTTTTTACTAAAAAAAACAAATCTAATCCAATCCAGAGCGATGAAAATGACTTAATTACTTACTCGTCATGGATTATCAACGCGAATGAATATTTAACGCGGCACTGATGCCTCTATTAAGCCTAATTTGTAAATGTCACATGATGCGGGCTGCATATAATCGATTTTCATAACACAATCAACAGTTATCCGGTACGTGGGAGGTGCCTTAATAGGCAATTACTTTACAAATAAAATTGGCATTAATAAAAAAGTTGGAAGCTAACTGTCGCAAGTCCTTTTACCAAGTTCTTGCTTTATACAGTCAAAACAAAAGTCAATGTTTTTTGCACAAAGCCCTTTTGTGCCAAACTTTGTTTATTTTGGTGATCACGTCTACCATCACGTGCATCGCGTCTTTCTTACCTACACAAAACTGTTCAAGTCTTTCAATTGTTTGTTGATTCGCTCTTGCTTTTCAAAACATGAACAGCCAGTAAAATTTTTCAGTAAAGTTACAAATTTCTGAGACTTCACAAAAAACACCGAAACAAAAGCGGTGCCCAAACAAAAAGGTTTCCCGCCCCTGCATAATAGAACTAAGGTAAGCAAATTTCCCCATCAGAGTACACTCAACTCAAGCAAATGCAAATACTTAAATCCGTAGAAGAATCGTTACCCAAAAAGAATCAATACGAATTCGCTCCCGTGTCCAAATTGAATCCCCGAATCTTAGAATAACAAACAAAATCGGACCTTTACCCTGATACGTAAGGTTTACAGGGGTCGCAGATTTATTTTTGTATATCACTATCTGTTCCGACCGACTGGGCTGTGATGTCATTACTTTGACAGTTATAATATTGACAGTGACTTTGACAGTTGTAGATACGATTGTCCATTGGGTATTAATGTTCGAGTAATTTCCGCGCCATTTGTTTTAGATGTGTGAGGGCGATCGCGGAAATAGGTTTACGATTAGAAACATAATGTGCGTGTGTGCGTGAAGCGTATTGTTTGTACACAATTATAGCAAAATGACTTGCGCTCGTGATTTCGCCATGTTGTAGTTTTTCCCCAAAAAAATTCATACAAACACGATAAGAAAGAGCCAGTTCTCTAGTGATAAATATGAAAGTTTTTATTTAATTAAAAAAAACAAGTTATTGCTTAGTTGATATACATGGTCACTTATGCTTTATTTCGTCACACAAAACAAGATTTGAATGAAATGAGCTTCACGCGAAAAAAAAACTTAAATTAAAAAATTAAAATCTCAAACTTAATAATTAAGAAATGTATAGCGTTAACTAAACCTACATGAGGTTCAAAAAATCCATCCAAATATCTAATTGACTTCTTATTATCTCTTAACATGATAAAATACCCGTTCCTCATATTTATTCTACAACTAAACAAACCAAATCCCCTCCACCTCAAAGAACTGAACCAAAAACAACTCGGTCACAACGTGCAACCCTGTTTTTGCTCCCAAATTCCATTCCACTAACTACCAACGTTTACTTAATCCTCTAGAAATGTAATCAAGTATATCAATGGGCATTCTATTCATACGAAATCTGAACATCCAGAGTCCTATAATAGGTCCTATTCAGGACGGTGAGCAGTAATTAATCAAAATAGCCGCAGACCGAGGGTTGGCAAGCCCTGACACTGTTGGCACTGTTAGTTACAAAACTAGCTTCCATCCATGCCTTATGAGAGTACAATTTAAATCATCCGATGAGAAATAGCTGTAAAAACCGGCCAAGTGCGAGTCGGACGCGCACCGAGGGTTCCATACAAATTCGGCAAGTTATCACTACATAGTATAAAACAAAGTCGCTTTCCGCTATCCCTGTTTACGCTTAAAACTAAGCAACGGATTTTGATGCGGTTTTTTAGACACTTACGTAGTAATTCTACGCAGACGAAGTCACGGGCAGAAGCTAATCTAACTAATATTATAAATGCGAAAGTATGGATGGATGGATGGATGGATGGATGGATGGATGTTTGTTTGTTACTCAATCACGCCAGAACGGCCGAACGGATCTGGATGAAATTCGGCACATAGATAGGGAAAAGTCTGGAATAGCACATAGGCTACTTTTTATCCCGGAAAATTGCGTAGTTCCCGCGGGATAGCGATAAACGAATTCTTTGCAGACGAAGTCGCTGGCAACAGCTAGTTATAATTATAAAATCCAGTGTTAAACGACTTGTAGGTAAATATGTATAACGTTTTACTTGTGGAAAAGGCATAGTAAAATTACAAACTAAACTTAGGTTAACGAGCCTCTAGTGTAAGTTTTCACATATAAAAACGTCTCGAACGCGTTCACGTAAGCATCTCAATTACTATGGAGTAATTGGCAGCGCCACTTGCGGATCGAATCGGCAACAAACTGTTCTCATAGTATTTGACATTTTAACGCAAACGCGTTCGAGACGTATTTTGTGACCGAAAATTTACACTATGCTTAGTGAGCCTCTAGTGTAAGTTTTCACACGAACAAACGTCTCGAACGCGTTCACGTAAACGTCTCAATTACTATGGAAAAATTGGCAGCGCCACTTGCGGATCGAAACGGCAACAAACTGTTCTCATAGTATTTGACATTTTAACGCAAACGCGGTCGAGACGTGTTCTGTGACCGAAAACTTACACTAAGCATACTGTTCTCATAGTATTTGACATTTTAACGCAAACGCGATCGAGACGTATTTTGTTAAACTTACACTAAGCATACTTCTCAATTATTTACAAATGCAGCTAATACTATAGTAATCGTACTTGAGGTTAAATGATTTAAAGCCACTCCAATATCTTAAATTTCACAGCCATTATAATGAAAGGGGAGACCAAGTCACCCCAGAAAACTAAATAATACAGCCTGATGACAACCCTACGAATAGGGAAGCCACTTTTACCCCCAATCGTATTCTACCATTTCTACCAAAAGCGGTTTTGTGCGCTATCCCCTTTGCTAGGGCTGTGTTATAATTATAACTATTCGAAGGCTTTTTGTCATGTTTCAGTGAGTTTTCAATTTCTCAATGGTTTTTAATAAACTCTAAGTGTTACTGATTTGTTAATTGTTATTTAAATAATTGTATATTTAATAGCAGAGCGAGAGTTGTGTAGCAGAGCGTTGGCGCGCAGTGTTCGTTTCGCTGCCGCCGGGGCGAGCGCTCCCTGATGAAGGGCTTCGAAATAGTCCGAAACAATTGTCGAAGCAATCCTTCGGCTTTTATACGTGAGTTATCCGTTGTTTTGTAATTATGTGTGAGTCTCACGGTAGTTTCATGTTGAAAATCGTATATTTGCCTTTAAACTTTCCTAAGTAAAAAAAAAACTACAAAAATTTTCAGAAAATTGCACGTAAACAATGAAGAGATTGATGAATGTGGATGAAGCGAAAGAGGTATGTCAGGATCGTAGCAAGTGGAACAAAGTAGTCTCTGCCTACCCCTGCGGGAAAGAGGCGTGACGGTATGCATGTGTATGTTGCACGTAAACATACATTATTTTGGTTAAACATACATTTTTTTTTTAAGAAAACTGTTTTTTTTTGAAAACTTTGTTGGCGTACTTACGTTGCTCAGGCCAAAGAAAGATTATGGAAAAACAAAGGACTTATTTTAACCAGACCTAGTATGTATATAGCTAAAAGTTGCAAAACAATTAACATTCCGATCACCATAACCCTTAAGATTTAAACCAGTCGGTAACAAGGGTCTTGTTAAACCATTACACAACTATAACAACATTACAACAGAATAACGGCAACTTAACAAAAGGAATATCGGTAATTGATTAAATCAAATACTCTACGAAAGTCTGTCTATGAACTATAACAAACTAGCTGTTTCCAGCGACTTCGTCTGCAAAGAATTCGTTTATCGCTATCCCGCGGGAACTGCGAAATTTTCCGGGATAAAAAGTAGCCTACGTGCTATTCCAGACTTTTCTCTATCTACGTGCCGAACTTCATCCTGATCCGTTGGGCCGTTCTGGCGTAATTGAGTAACAAACAAACATCCATCCATCCATCCATACTTTCGCATTTATAATATTAGTTAGATTACATTACCCGTGCAAGACAGCTAGATCTGTGCGTCGTATTGTCGTAAGATTAGTAAGTACAGGGGTCTTTCAACACGACGTCTTAAATCGATTCGATTCCGACTCAGGAGGTTTTAGCTGTCATTTTTAGTATGGATCTGACAGCGAGCGAACCTAAACTGAATAAGAATAAGAATCATTTATTTGCCAGAATACACAATTATAATAATACAAGATACTGATGTATTTCAAGTACAGTATTCAGTCGTGAGAGAACGTCATGCAAATCTTAATTTTAATTAAATGTCAATTTCACTAAATATAAACAACAATACTAAGTACATGCAACATTACGACAATTATGATGGTATGTCCAATTCAAAGAAACATATTGTATTGAGTACATTAATAGTCTAAAAAATTTTTAACGCTATAAAAACATTTTTCAAGTAACCATGTAGTAATCTTGGATTTGAAGACATTACCCTGCAATGGTTTCAACTCCTCCGGCAGCTTGTTATACAAGACAATACACATATAATAACAATTTTTTCTATATATAGCGGTACGACATCGAGGTAAATATAAAAGTTCTCTGTACTCTCTGTGTTCTAACAGAAACATCTACTCTCCTTTCGAACTTATCGGGGTGATTCTTGACAAAAACACAAGCTTTCCTGATGTACATGCATGCCAACGTCAAAACACTTAGCTTTTTAAAAATTGGTCGGCAATCGAAATAGAATCGCATAAAGACGTCAGGTAAGGCCCCAGGTTTGAGCCCAGGGGCGTAAAATAGTCTGTAAATGTCGATAATGAGAAAGTCAGACCAATAATTTCCATAACATTAATGCTAAAGCAAAAACATGGCTTGCACAAAATTACGTTCGGAATATACAATGACGAGCAAAAATAACTGGTCACTGCTCATACAAAGTTCTATGAAAAGTGACCCGATATTTCTGCTCGCGAGTATATCATGACTTTTAATGAAGGAAAACATTCGGAGGAAACTTGTTAACATCAATTCAACTCAATGGTGAAGTTTCCAATACGCACTGGGCTCGCATGTGATATTAAGCTCTCTTATTCTGAGAGGAGGCCCATGCCTAGGAGTGGGACGAATATGGAGACTAGCTGTTGCTCGCAACTTCGTCTGCCCGAATTCGCTTATTGTTATCCCGCGCGAACCATAAGATTTTTGGGGATAAAACTATCCAATATAATCTCCGAGACTCAAACTATTTTTGTACCAAGTTTCATTACAAACGGTTCAGTGGTTCAGGCGTGAAAGCTTAACAGAGTAGACATAGTTACTTTCGCATTTATAAATAGTAAGGATGATGATGCTAAGCAGCCAAAACTCCAAATAGTTGTTAAAACTACATCTATTTATTATAAACCAACCAAAAACGTTAAACAAACGTTCAAATTAATTTAAAAGCATAGCATTCATCCGCAACGATAAAGCGCAAATCTTATACTTAAATTCGTCACCCTTCTGTGAGCATTCCACCAATCAGAAGGCTCGAACGGTGCGCGCATACTAATCATGGCCACGTACGCTTTGCGTTCCGTGCAGGTCTTATGTGAGTGGCATAGATGCCAATTTCATTTGCCGTGACGTAACCTTTGAATTTTGCACCGGGATGAGATTAGGCAAATGGAAACAGAGGGGTCACTTCATTATTACAAGCACGCTTTAACACAAATTCTCTCAGAAAGTTCTTGTCTAATCCACCTTTTTATCCAATTTGAAGAATGTATGTAGTTTACAATGAGTATTATAATTTTAAAACGTATTTTTGAGCAATTTTAAAATGTAAGATATCTGATAGTCGGCAATGGTTAGTGATGATAGTGTTCATAAATCGAAGTGCGTGTAGATCAAAAAGTAAAAGACAATATCAAAACTTCTGTTAAAAAATACAATGAACTAATAAAAAGACATCCAAAATCTTATCACTAAGCTTGTAATATATAATTATATTTTAAACTGATTTAGTAATGTATGCGGGCCCATCTCAATTAATTTGTCTGTCTATTTGTTTCCGCCATCTACTTAAACTGTCTCCAACTTATTTCTCTGTCTAAATGGTTGTCTGGTAAAGATCGCTATTAAGCGATAAGACCGCCTATTGTATACTTTGTTCTTTGTTTCTCTATTGTTTTGTACTGATTTGTGGTGTTCCATAAGGAGTATTTGTATTGTATTGTATTGTATTATGCAATTGACGAAGAAATCGGTGAAAAATACACACACAACCATAGAATTGCCTCTTTTTAAATAATATCATTATTTTTTTTAAATTACTACATTTCAAACCAACTTTCAACTTGTGAAGTTACGTTTCGTCCTATCTGCATTTCAATTCTTTGCCGGCATCCCTTGAGATTCAGAAGGGGTCCTAGTTTGCCCCTCCAATCGTTCCGTGCTTATGTTTTTAATGTCTCACACAACAATAACAGCCACTGTCAGTGCGCAGGAGACAATGGATAATCCTGTCTTTCATAAATATTGAATTTTGTGTCCCGCAGTGTTGTCATTATATGAGATATATGACTTTTGGAACGTCGGGTGTCAGTGTCAACGTTAGCGTATATGAGTTTCATCCTTTTTTTACGTAGCCGAGTTATTATTAAATAATGAGACGAGTCAGTAACACAAAAGTTTATTTCTGTAATATAAATATAGCTGCGCTTGAAATAAAAAACGGCCAAATGCGAGTCGGACTCGAGCACGAAGGGTTCCGTACCATTATCTATAATAACGGCAAAAAAAACATGTCTGTTCGGGAGCCCCCTTTAAATATTAATTTTATTCTGTTTTTAGTATTTGTTGTTATAGCGGCAACCTACATCATCTGTAACTGTGTAGCTATCACGGCTATGAGATATACAGCCTGGTGACAGACGGACGGACGGACAGCGAAGTCTTAGTAATAGGGTCCCGTTCCTACCCTTTGGGTACGGAACCTTAAAAAGCATCATTAAACTCAGATATAGGGAATTCCACTTTTTTGAGAGTTCCAAAGTATTTTCGAAAATATCAAAACAAAGTAAACGTAATATTAACGTCCCAAAAGCTAACCCCGTCAGAACCCCTTGCTCATACATTTTTGACAACGGGGAACACCTTAAAAGCCTGCCAGGGGTTAACATCTACGGGTCGCGGGCCGTAACAGTCATAACGTCCCTTCCGGCGGCCATGTTGGGTCGTTAACGCGTTTCGTTGCGTTTCCGGTTTGCGTTATCGTGTATGTTTGCGATAGAGTATTATGCCGAACGGGAGGTGTCGTCCGCATTTATTAGGGTTCCGTAGTTACCCAAAGGTGCAGAACCCAACTAATTCGCTGTTTGTCTATTTGTTTTTCCGCCCATCCACGTTTACAGTTCACACTTGGCACGCGAGGGAACTATAGGCCAATCCTTTTTGTCTGGCGCTTGTATATAGGCTGTATGACGATGATGATGAAATACTAAAACCAGATAGTATGAAACTTTTCGTGTACCGGTCCGCAGTCTGAAGAGTATCAGCTCTTTCTCAAAATAATGTAAGGCAGCATTGGCATAAAATTGCTTTTGAAGTGAAACCTTATTTAGCGATTTAGCGGCGTTGTGCTCTTTTTTTGATTTTTGGGATGGGTAAAATGTTAAACTCGCGTCAGGCGTCAGGGGTCATGTGACCGTGATCGAAAATGCGCAGGACGGAGGGAGAGTTGCTTTGCTGCTGGGTCGCTTTAAGCTGGCTGGGCGCTTGCGCGAGTGTGCGTGTGTGTAGTTTTCACTTCTGCCGGCACTCCCGGAGTACAATTTTATTTTACTATCTGTTGCCCGCGACTCCGTCTGCGCAGAAATCGCTTATCGCTATCCCGCGGGAACTATGCATTTTTCCGGGATAAATACTATCCTATGTCCTTCCCCGGGACTCATACTATCTGTATACCAAATTTCAACTAAATCGGTCCAGCGGTTTAGGCGTGAAATGGTAACAGACAGACAGACCGACAGACAAGTTACTTTCGCATTGATAATATTAGTAGGGAAGTAGGGATAGGGATTTATGAAGGAGACCCAGCGTGGAGCTCTCCGGTAGGTTTAATACTCTAAGCCGTATGCCAGTTAGCGTGGCGTATAGGGATGCAGAAGTCTGAGGATGCGCGGGATTGTGCTGATAGGCTCAATGAGCTAGACCTATTTTTACCCGACTGCCTCAGAAGAGGTTCTTGGAGTAATCGCAGGACGGAGACGAAAATTTTAAGTTTGCGAGTGACTTAGATACCTATTTATTGAAGTGAAAACTTCTTTAATGGCGTTGAACGCTTTTTAGGATGGATAAAAAATTTTAAACTTGCGTCAGGCGTAAGACGGGGGGAGAGTTTAAGTACCAGGATATCAGGATTCTCTAAGTGCTTATTTTGAAATACGAATGAAGCTAGAGCCGTGTTCGATTTTTGAAGTGTATGCACGTTGATTTCGTCGCTTTAACGTGCGTTTAGCCTAGTGGTATAAGTTGTAGAATAACAGTGTGTTCTCTCAGGTGACCGAAGCTCACGTCTCGAATATTTTTTCATTTTCTTTTTTTTTCTTATTGCGCGAGTGTGCATTGTAGTTTTCACTTCTGCCGGATTTCCCGGAGTGCTACCCGGTGTTTTTTTTTATTTACATATTTAGATCGCTCGCAACTTCTTCAGTCTACTCTACAGTCTACTCGTGGTCAATATTCAACTGCGTCAATATATCGGAAGCTCATCACAAGTGCTCACATTAATCGGTAAAATGTATCAGATACAACTTCAACTTTCGCGAAGGACAAATTTTAAAGAAGTATCCTCTCATATCTCATCCAAGTTAACGTTATTCGCTGAAGTTAAAACAGACATTCTTACCACTTCGTTCAACGATTCCCAACCTATTTCCAAAGAAAGCATTTGTATTTTACAAGGCGCTTTTAGAATCTGCATTCTAGTCACAGTGGTCGCCTTGAACGCATGCTAATGTGCATTTCAGTCAACCTATTCGTATTTCCTAGACGAGTAGATTCTAGGTAAGACCGAATAAAAGGTGCAACGCACATGAGCAGAGGGATCGGGGGAGGGGAGAGAAAGCGCAAGAGATATAGCCGACTCTTTCTAGAACGAATAGTAAGAACAAGACGGGTATGCGACTCTAGGCACCTACGACCGTTAGAAAGAAAGAAAGAAAGAAAAAACAATTTATTGCCACAAAAACAGATTTACAAAAACTACAAATTAAGTAAAAATACTCAAAATTGTTTGTGACAAAAGGTGTCGACGTGTATATGGCTATCCCGCGGGAATTAAGCAATTTTCCGGGATAAAGAGTACCATATGTTGTAGCCTAGGGTACCAGGCTATCTTCGATCCAAATTTTATCCAAATCCGTCCAGTCATTTCAGCGTGAAAAAGGAACAAACATATGTAAATCTTCACAAACTTTCGCATTTATAATATTAGTAGGAAGGTAGGAAAATGATTTGTAAAAAGCCGTGGTCCGTGGTAGCCTAGTGGTTTGACCTGTGGGCTCTCAAGCAGAGGGTCGCGGGTTCAAATCCCGGGCTAGCACCTCTGAGTTTTTCGGAATTTATGTGCGAAATTACATTTGAAATTTACCATGAGCCTTTCGGTGAAGGAAAACATCGTAAGGAAACCGGACCAATCCAATCCCAATAAGTTTTTCTTAGTTGCCCTTCCGGGTTGGAAGGTCAGATGGCAGTCGCTTCTGTAAAACTAGTGCCTACGCCAAATCTTGGGATTAGGTTGTCAAAGCGGACCCCAGGCTCACTGAGCCGTGGCAAAAACGCCAGGAAGATGATGTAGGAAGATGATGTGCTTTATTTTAATAACAATGAGTTCTTTAGACAACAATAAAGCAATTTGACGTGTCAGGACAAGATTGAACATGTCAAAGATCAAACAAGTCGCTTGAGCGCGAGACAATTTGCATACATTAAGAATCAGGACTCATTGAGTGCACGTTCCCGTCTTTGTTATGTGTGACGACTTACTCATAGAGTTATACAAATTTCTTGCAATTTTAGTCGAATTGTCCGTCTGTACCGCAATTTGCTGAGGGATACAATATCAACATCGCTAAATTATTGTGTGGGGAGAGGCTACGATAGAGAATCCTCTCTCCAGACAGATGTTAGGCCTGTTGAACGGAGTCCAAAGGAAGAGAGTTGAGTTGTATTGATGCATCCGCGTTGAGAAACTACGTTGGCGTGATGTAGAACATTGTGACATGTTGGCGCTAGCTACTCGTGCGTACCTAGTAGTAGTTTATGTAGTCGATGACTAGATGGCGCTGGGGTCGTTAACAAAACACATTTACGCTACTCCTACTTGACTGTCATATTGATTTGTTAATATAATTGACCAGCTTCTGCCCGCGACTTCGTCCGCGTAGAATTAGCAATTGATTTCTTTATCGCTGTCCCGCGGGAACTATACAATTTTCCGGGATAAAAAGTAGCCTATGTTTTAATCTAAGGTACCAGCTATCTTCGTACCAAATTTTATCCAAATTCGTCCAATCGTTTTAGCGTGAAGAAGGAACAAACATACACACTCACTCACTCACTCACTCAACGTCACATCCTCACATCGTCACAAATTTTCGCATTTATAATATTAATAGGATTAAGATTATTTTTCTCAAAACAAAACAAAAGGATTCAACACATATAAATTACTTAAGTCCACAGTTTCGTCTTATTCGCCTGGTCTTACTTAATGTTGAAATCCTGTGAATATCTTAGTTTACGAGTAACATAATATCAGGCGATTTGTAACACATGAGCAAAATCATTGCAGTGTTCTCAATAAACTGCCAAATAATTAAGTCTAAAAATTATCAAATTGCTGTTCCGTACTTTCTGAACGGCTCCTTTAATCTTTCTTTATCATTTTAAATACTTTTCGTTGTTTTCCTGATGCAGGAAGTGCCATAAAACTGGTAAAACGAA
Organism: Pandemis heparana; assembly: GCA_963854515.1. Classification (NCBI taxonomy): domain Eukaryota; kingdom Metazoa; phylum Arthropoda; class Insecta; order Lepidoptera; family Tortricidae; genus Pandemis; species Pandemis heparana. The sequence goes on along the minus strand of OY978030.1, from coordinate 6,446,200 downwards.
TCATATACCTCGCCAATAATACTGTGCTACCCTTTGTACAACCCATTGTTTGTACCAAATTGTGGCAACATTCGAGTACCTTACTAGATAAATGATCTTACTTACAATAAAGCAACCCCTTAGTAATTACGGGTGTATCTCAGCTATTTAATCAGTGAACGTTTTGACACCGCCGTCATACCAACAATGGCACTGGGGGTGCCAGAGGGGTCGTTGCACTTAGGTGCTAAGCGGTTCTGTTTGTATCATCCTTATTAGTAATACTATACGTATATACAAGCAGATTTACAAAGGCAAACTTACCTATACCCAAAATCCAAAACGTATTTTATCAAATAATATTCTAAGGAGTCAAGAGTACCCGAAACCGATGAGCTTGTATGAAGAGATTGATGAATGTGGATGAAGCGAAAGAGGTATGTCAGGATCGCAGCAAGTGGAACAAAGTTGTCTCTGCCTACACCTGTGGGAAAGAGGCGTGACGGTATGTATGTATGTATGTATATTCTAAGATTATTTATTTGTATCATCGATTTGTCTGTCACTAATAAATAATTGGGGTAGACGAGTCCTTGAGTGGAGACCGTGGATCGGCAAACGTAGCGTAAGACGTCCTCAGACTCGGTGGAGCGAGGATCTTCGCAAGGCGGCTGGCAAGAGCTGGATGACAGTGGCCGAGGATCGTGCTCAGTGGCGTGCCATGGGAGAGGCCTAATGTCCAGCAGTGGACGAACATAGGCTGATGATGATAATGATGAATAAATGGGAATGGGCGAAAATGTTAGAAGTCATATTATACGTAGGTAATGCGGCTAGTAAAGTAGCACTAAATATTTAGATTCCTCTTTCCATTATACGCCCACCATCACGTTAAACGTGGCCTTTAGGTCTTCTTACTTTGGATAAAGACGTATATATATATATATATATATATATATATATATATATGTGTGTGTGTAGGTATGTATAGATATCATGACCAGGTTAGGTCTAAATCCGATTCTAACTCATTTCAAGCTATCAGAGCTCACAGCTCACTAACCACAAGGCAACTAGCCAAAATCCATGCCACAATCCCTCAACCAATGAATTTACTAAACTCCGATACGTTACTAATTAGAATGCCTGCGCCAGCCAATTCAACCGAACGGATATTGCTAGTGACAAATATTTTGTCGAATTCCAACCGTGGCGTTCTCCATGCGATGCACAATCCTGTGTTCGGTTTAGAAGTGAGAAAAGCAATGGATCTGCAAAAGATTGGGTCGTAAAAAAGAAGAAAGAATTGAAGCAATGGACATTTAATAAAGAGAAGAAACTGAGATTCACGACACAAGCTCCGTCAGCAAGACGAAGGTTGGTTGGGCGACTCGGAATGGATGACCGAATAATGAACGATCTGATGATTCGTGAACTGTATGTGTTTAGGAATAATTTATTTAATCTGGCAACTCACAGCCACTCTTTCATACGATTCGTTCTCACATCCACATCCTTTTCAACCAATCATTCGTTCCATGAAAAAACTTCATTCCCGGTCACTTCAAAAAGGAACGTACTATCTTATGGCACGCTCCGCGTGTTTTCTAAGTCAAAATACCTTAATATTAAGAATTTGTGGCTGCCTTCTGCATAATTTTCCTTCCAAACCATAAAGTGTATGACAAACAGACGGACAAGGTGTTTTTTCCCCACAATCATTGAAGATCAGCGGCGCCGCTCAACGTGGGATATCTCCGATAAGTACATGCACAAATCTACACCTGACCTGGACATAAGGTACCAAATTTTATATTTCCCCTGTTCAAAATTCTGTTCCCAACATTAAAATTGTTCCTTCGAATCGGATTCCTTATTAGATTTTCAATTGTCTTAAAATTTGCCTATGTCCGCCATTTTCTCCGCGAGTGCCATGCTCGCATTTTAGTTTGTCTAAAGTTGTAAACACATATTGAATCTTAAATACTTCGAAACTATAGTTTCTCAGTCTAGTATGAACCTCCCGTATATTTTTTGGTGTCTATAAATTGTCTGCAATCTGCATATTTTTTCGTTTGTCGTCTGTGCTGGGAGTTCATACATTAGGTCAATTCTTTTCACACTATTTCATACTTTAAATTGTCTGCTGAGGTGCATTAGTGAATTATTGATCTTAGTGCTGTGTTGAATTGAATTTGCAGTGTAATCGTCATATAATGAACATATCGTGACATAACTTAACCTTAATTTTAACTTGCGAAAATAAAATATCATTCTTTGTCATCCATCTTTATTTCATTTCTAGGAATAGGAAGTTAGTAGGTAGGTAGATTTCGAATTGAACGAAATTGCGTTCTGTCACTGCTGAGAGTAAAGTCCCATTTGTTTACATTCGTACGTTCGTTCAATTCACTTGTAATTTCGTTACGCAGTTGGTCTATTCTATGGTAACTGTCTAGTGCTGGGGATAACGAAACGCAGAGCGCCATTTGTGAGTGAATGTGAATGAACAAGTGTCAGTGTCAACGTAAAGTTATTGTCGCAATTCGAGGTTATCTTTCGTAGTTGTTTTGTTTTGGTTCTCAAGCGGTATAAACAAAGTTAAAATGGCTATAGAAATACGATATAAAGTGGTTAAAATGCAAATAGATTTACTTTTCGAGTGCGCGAATACGTCCGAGAAAGACGACAGCAAGAGAATGGAGTTGAAACGTCGTTTCGGTGATTTGAAACAAATTCACAGTGAGTTTATTGACAGTTATATTTCTGTTGAAGCGTCCAAACGTGCGGGTTTTGATCCAGATAAACATCTAAAGGAATTTGTAGAATATGACGCGAAGTTTAATCGTATAAGGGAAGTGTATGCGACATACTTTGAACATACGAACTTGCAAAGTCAGGCAAAGGAGTCGAGCGAGATGTGTAGCTCACCCAGTCAGGGGGTTGACTTGCCGCGTATTTCGTTGCCCACATTTTCGGGTAAAATTACTGACTGGATTAATTTCATAAATATGTTCAAGAATTTAATTGATGAAGATTCTTATATGAAACCAGTTCGGAAATTACACTATTTAATTTCCTGTCTGTCAAAAGAACCCCTTGACTTGGTAAAGCATTTACCTTTTACTGATGAGAATTATGGTGTTGCATTGACCCTATTAGAGAATAGGTATGCAAATAAACGTCTGATTGCGGATACTCATTTGGAGTACATTTTGTCTTTGCCTGTTGTTGTCAACCTGAAGTCTGATTTGAGGCCTTTCCTCAATTCATTTAATGAACACATTGCTGCCCTTCAGGCATTGAAATTTAAGCCTGATGAATGGTCATTTATACTATTACACATTCTGTTCAAAAAGGTACCTACTGAAATGAGAAGCCAATTTGAATTAACGGTTAAAGGTTCACAGATTCCAACCTACATAGAGTTTGTTAATTTTTTGGAACATAGATGCAAAACAAGTGAGAATATTTTTACTGCAAACCCGACAGCTAATACTGCACCTAAGGCACTTCAGCCTAAGGCTTACCCATTGCGCCCCGTCAAAACTGTCATGCATGTTCAAGAGAGAAATGAGATAAGCTGTCGCTTTTGCAATTTGGATCATTACCTGTATATGTGTAATAAATTCAAGGCTCTTTCGATTGAGCAACGACGAGAGTTCTTGAAATCAAAAAATTTGTGTTTCAACTGTTTTGGTACTCATAGATATTATGACTGTACTTCATTGCATAAATGTAAGGTGTGCCATGCAAAGCACCATACACTTATCTGTCCGACTGCTGTGCCGAACCCAATGGTTAAGTCAGCTGTGGTCACAGCCGCTTCTCATGAATCACCACCATCGGTCTGTGAAAGTGAAAGCCCAGAGCTGGATCTTCCGCATGTTAATAATGCAATGGTTATGTCTTCATGTACTGTGGGCAACAAGCCCAATTTGCAGAATATATTATTAGGTACTGCTACTTGCTTGGCTGGCAATGGTGATGGACAGTTTGAAAGTGTACGCGTGTTCATAGATCCTGGATCACAGTGTTCAATCATATCAGAGGATTGCGTTCAACGTCTGCGTCTTAAGCATTGTCATCAGCCGGTGGCGATCCGTGGTGTAGGTACAAATACGCCCCATCAGTCCCGTGGATTGACCACAGTGTTTTTGAAACCTCAAAATCGTGATGAGCCGTTATTGAATATATCAGCCATCATATTGAACAAAGTTACTGGCAACCTGCCATCTGTTTCTCTGTCTGCGGACATCCTGTCGAATTATCAAGGCCTGCAGCTTGCTGATGATAAATTTCACCTGTCTCGTCCCATAGATATCCTATTAGGGAGTGACATTTTCAATGACATTTCTTGTGGCCAGAAGGTATGGCCTTCTCCCAATGTGCCTGCTGCTTATCTTACTGTCTTTGGTTGGGTAATAATTGGTGATGCGTCCAAGTTTACCAATGTGGTTCCTCAACCAATGTCATATCATGTGACATTGGATGACTGTCTTGAAAAGTTTTGGGAAATCGAAAGTTTTCCAAATTTGCCAGTGTCTGATCCCGATGATCAGGTCATTGAAGATCATTTTGTGTCTACGATGTCCCGTGACTGTGACAAACGGTTTGTGGTACATCTTCCCTTCAAGGGGAATCAAGTTGAACTGGGAGACAGTCGTGAATTGGCTACACGGAGGTTATTAGCTCTGGAACGTCGCTTGAATAAAAATCCTCCGTTGAAGGTGGAATACCAACGGGTATTGAATGAATATCTTACACTTGATCACATGGAGCCAATTCATGAGATTGTTGGTGGTGGCAAGTATTATCTTCCCCATCATTGTGTAGTCAAAGAGGAATCTTCTACTACCAAGGTGAGAGTTGTTTTCGATGCGTCGATGCCAACGTCTACAGGTGTCTCATTGAATAATGTTCTGCATGCGGGTCCAAAACTCCAGCGTTGCATAGTAGATATTCTACTGCGTTTTAGATTTAATCCTGTTGCATTCATGTGCGACATAAAGGCGATGTATCGGCAAGTTCTCGTTCATCCGGACGATAGAGATTATCAGATGATTCTCTGGCGCCAGAACTCTGACGATCCAATTCAGGAATACCGTTTGAAAACGGTGACGTTTGGCGTATCATCTTCTCCTTTTCTAGCCATGCGCTGTGTTTTGCAGTTGGCAGAAGAAGGACGGCTATCTCATCCTGATGCTAGTAGGATATTATGCAGCCAGATCTTTGTGGATGATGTGGTCAGTGGAGCTCCTGATCTGGAGACTGCTCGAAGATATAGAGATCAGTTGGTAGATCTGCTTCTTCAGGGTTGCTTCGAATTGCGAAAGTGGTCGAGTAACGATCCCGAGTTTTTGGCTGACTTGTCTGACGATGTTTGTGAAAGTTCAATGTCATTTGAGCCACACAATGAGGGTTCTGTTAAGGTGCTTGGCCTTAAATGGAATCCAGTATCTGATGCGTTTATGTATCATGGAAAAATACTTAATACCGGATTGACAAAACGTGCAGTGCTCGCGAATATTGCATGTATATATGATCCATGTGGTTGGCTAATGCCAGTCATATTTACGGCGAAGGCATTCATGCAACAATTGTGGCTTCTCGGCATTGGTTGGGATGATTTATTACCTGACAAGGAACAGTCTCAGTGGCTCACCTTCATCGAAGACTTCTCAAAACTATCTGATATTACACTGAACCGATTTATTCTACCTGCTGATGGTATTAGTTTTCAGCTCCACGGGTTTTGTGATGCGTCGCTTCAAGGGTACGCAGCTGTTGTATATTTTCGGGTTGAGCGAAATGATGGCGAGGTCCAGGTTCACCTCCTGTTGTCTAAGTCCAAAGTCTCTCCCATTAAAACAAAGATGACAATACCGAAATTGGAGCTTTGTGGCGCTCTCATTTTGTCAAAACTCTTGAAACATTGCTCAGAATTGATAGAGGTGCCTCATGAGATTTTCGCCTGGTGCGATTCTAGCATTACACTGTCTTGGATACGTGCTCCTGTCTATCAACTGAAAATGTTTGAAGGTAACCGTGTATCTCAAATCTTGACTAACACATCTCCCACTCATTGGAGGCATGTCCCGTCTTCAATGAATCCGGCAGATGTCGCGACGCGTGGACTAATGCCTTCTGAATTGTCGTCACACCCACTTTGGTGGGGTCCACCATGGCTTAAGGGTTCCCCTGATACGTGGCCACAGACGGCCGCCGGTCGTGAACCTGGCACTCCAATTCAGGTCTTTGAACCGGAGCTACCTGCTCAAGTTAATAAGGTCACTGTTTTCGAACCAGACTCCACGGATATATTTGCGAAATACAGCTCTTTACACAGGCTGGTTAAGGTACATGGATATTGTTTACGGTTTGTCCATAATGTACGACATCCAAACGAGAAACGCACTGGTTCATTAACTTGCGAGGAATGGAGAATCTCATTGTTTTCCCTGATAAGGCTAGTTCAGACGTCAGAGTTTTCAACCGAAATAAATTTAGTGAATCGAAATTTGTCTCATCGAACCAAATTTAAAACTTTATCTCCATACTTGGACCAAGGGCTTCTGCGAGTTCGAGGGCGACTCGGCAATTCTAACCTGACGAATGAACGTAAACATCCTGTGATTCTTCCGAAGTCACACCCTTTGTCACTCTTGATAATCAACTATTATCATAAACTGTACTTACACGTGGGAACTTCCCATTTACTTAGCTTATTGCGAAAACAGTTTTGGATTCTGTCAGCAAGATCGGTCATTAAACAACAAATTCGTAAATGTTATAAATGTTTCAAATCTAATCCAAAACCGGTTGATTATTTCATGGGCGATCTACCGTCTTCCAGGGTGACTCCGTGTCGACCTTTCGCACGTGTAGGTGTAGACTATGCTGGTTACTTCCTCATTAAGACCTCTAGACAAAAACGAGCGCCTACAGCAAAGGCATTTCTAAGCATTTTTGTGTGTATGGTTACAAAGGCTTGCCACCTTGAAGTCGTATCTGACTTATCGACAGACTGTTTCCTAGCGTGTCTCACCCGTTTCATTAGTAGACGTGGATTGTGCTCTGATATCTACTCGGACTGTGGAACCAATTTCGTTGGTGCTGATAATCATTTGAAGGAAATAAATTCGTTCCTTAAGACTTGCACCAACCAGTCTGAAGTTCAAGACTATTTTTTGAGGAATCAGATTACATGGCATTTTAATCCGCCATCTGCAGCTAGCATGGGTGGTTTATGGGAAGCGGCCGTAAAATCGGCTAAAACAATATTGAGACGCACGATCGGAGACACCATACTCACCTTCGAAGAATTAACCACTATATTTTGTAAGGTAGAGTCAATTTTAAACTCAAGACCACTGTGTCCGATCTCTGATAACATAGATGAAATTGATGCTTTAACACCAGCTCATTTTCTCATAGGGGATCATATGCTTTCGCTGCCAGAACAGAACTTAATAACTGAAAAACTTAACCGTTTGTCTCGCTGGCAGCTTGTTCAGAATTTTACTCAACATTTCTGGCGTCGTTGGAATTTGGAGTATCTTCACCACTTGCAAAGACGAAATAAATGGTTTAAACCCACTGATAACCTCAAGGTCAATGACGTTGTTCTCATGGTAAATGACAACACCAAACCCTATTGTTGGAAATTGGCTCGCGTAGTTTCCTTATCGCCAGGACGGGATGGGATCGTCCGCGTGGCCACTGTAAAAACCGCTACAGGCAACCAACTCGTACGACCTGTATCCAAGTTGTGCTTACTTCCTCTTCCTACTCAGCATTAACAGAAACAGTAAACTCGTATTTTCCTAGTATAAGTTATGTATTCTTGTCTTAGTCTCTCAGCAGAAAATTTTTGGTATTTCTCAGTGTTTTCTAAGAAATCTTACAGATTTCTTCCCGGGGCAGTATGTTTAGGAATAATTTATTTAATCTGGCAACTCACAGCCACTCTTTCATACGATTCGTTCTCACATCCACATCCTTTTCAACCAATCATTCGTTCCATGAAAAAACTTCATTCCCGGTCACTTCAAAAAGGAACGTACTATCTTATGGCACGCTCCGCGTGTTTTCTAAGTCAAAATACCTTAATATTAAGAATTTGTGGCTGCCTTCTGCATAATTTTCCTTCCAAACCATAAAGTGTATGACAAACAGACGGACAAGGTGTTTTTTCCCCACAATCATTGAAGATCAGCGGCGCCGCTCAACGTGGGATATCTCCGATAAGTACATGCACAAATCTACACCTGACCTGGACATAAGGTACCAAATTTTATATTTCCCCTGTTCAAAATTCTGTTCCCAACAGTATGAATCAAATGGGAGACACGAATTATCTGAGCGTGAAATGCACGACTTAGAAGTCGAGTCAGCATCCGTTTCGTCAAGGCATTTCCATTTCAAAATACACATAAGCAGGTGACTAATTTTGCTGAAATTTAGCTAAGATCTATTGCAGTTAAATTAGCTTTCTTTTAAATAAAACCGTGTGTGAAACGATCCATCTGTCTAGGAGATATGATGCGAACAAACGCAATACACACATCTCTGCTTTGCGTCAATGCTAAAGAATAAAAAATTATGAAGTACCTACATGCTAAACGTGGCCTTTAAGTTTTGTTATCTTAGGCTCTGTCTACTCTGGAAGAGATAGACGTGATTTGTGTATGTATATACGTATGTATTCATACAAAAATCGTAGCAAAACAATGAGTTCGGTCTTTGTTCGACAAAGGCAGGAACCATAGTGATAGACAAAGACAGCATGTTCTGTCTAACGTAGACCGCAAGTCTATGAATACGGGGGTCAATTCGTTACGAATAGATTCGCTCCACTCACAATTTTATGAGAGCTTCATTGTACCTCCGAGCTAAGATTACCAGAACGCCCTGGGAATTCAGTCTGAATCAAATAAAGTTGATTTCTGATAGTGTTCGCCGGTAGAATCAGTAATAGATGTAACAAAGAAACGTTTCTTATGTGAAATATGACGGTTTATTTCGATACTAGCTCACATTGCGGCTTGGTCCTCCTTGAAGAACTTCCGCGAGGAAATTTCCCAAATCATATCTTTAAGTTCTATCCTAAGCACCATTAATCACGGTACTGTTTCTAGAAACCTTAGGCTTTGTATACCCCGTAAATAAAGACGCAATTTATGTATGTTGTATGTACCATTAGATGGACAAATGTCAGTTATGAAAGTTACCTCCTCCAAGTTTCCAGCTCCGCAGGTCAGCACTAGAATTCGCCTGCGATCGCCATAATTGTGCCCCCAGGCTTCGAACCTGCTACCGTATATCATTACCGAGCATAAGGGGCCATTTGTAATATCAATAACGGCGATTGAACGCCTGTTTTGGAATTTCAAATTCTAGTATTCCATACTCGACGTGTAGGTAATGCAGCATTTGCTTTGCAAGTGCAGGAGTTATGCAAAGGTATCGCGAATAAAATAAACGTAGACGGTATGAATTTTATTCCCTATGATCGTAACGCCTCCTTCCCATAGGGGTAGGCAGAGGCTACTTTGTTCTACTAGCGTTCCTGACATACCTTTTTTTTTCGCTTCATCCACATTCATCAATCTCTTCATACGCTCGTCGGTTTAGTGTACTCTTGAGCTGACCTTTTCTCAAAATGTCGCCAATTTGGCCATGGAAAGTCCGCCTAGGCCTTCCCCTCCCAAAGCACCCTTTCATACTTCCCATATAGATCGTTTTAGTTAATCTTCTTTCATTCATTCTCTACGTGACCAAACCAGCTAAGCAAACTTCTTTCTATATTAGTCACTATATCTTCTATAGTACAATGTAACTAATATTATAAATGCGAAAGTATGGATGGATGGATGGATGGATGTTTGTTTGTTACTCAATCACGCCCAACGAATCTGGATGAAATTCGGCACATAGATAGAGAAAAGTCTGGGATAGCACATACGCTACTTTTATGCCGGAAAATTCCCGTGGGATAGCGATAAACGAATTCTTTGCAGACGAAGTCGCTGGCAACAGCTAGTATCACTATAATCATAATGCGGGACATAGAGCCTGTTTTACCACTCTCTGTTAAGTTCCTGTTATCTTAACTGTCAGTTATCTATGATTCCGTCTCTATTTATTACTACGAAACAAACAGAGACGTCATCATAGATAACTGACTGTTAAGATAATTGTAACTTAACTTAACAGAGAGTGGTGACACAGGACCTTACAAAAAAAATCTCGAACGCGTAGACGTAAACAGCTCAAGACCTATGGAAAAATTGGCAGCGCCACTTGCGGATCGACACGGCAACAAACTGTTCTGCGGCGGAATAAGGGCTTTGATGAAGCTAGTCAACAAAGGTAGCAAATGTGAACTGTGTAAGTTAGCATCTGATGAAATATCCAGATTTGCAAGATAAATGCTTTTCATTCTTTGTTTATTTTGCAAATTGTCTCCTAGACCGTTCTAATCAGTTAAATATAAAACAAAACACTGCAGAACAAAAGACGTCAGCTCGTTTTCGCAAAGTGAAATGCCATTATATTATTTTTCTTTTTTTCACGTTAAAAGGTCTAAATTAAAAAAGGATTCAATTTAACCATCCAATCAACACGTCTAATTCCCCACATTGATATATTACAGCCTCCCGTGGGCTTATGATGAGATGAAAAGAACAATTTAAGCATTTACCAAGCCAAATTTGTGTGTTCACCGTCAAAAGACTTGAGGCTTAGAGGATAGAGTCCAATTTGGCTCATTACTGCCGAGAGCGCTGAAAGATCCACTTTACATACAGGTAATGTTCGTGACACAGTGGCGACCCTTGCGGAAAACTTGTAGAGTTTTTACAAAATACAGTCATTGTTTTGATGCTAATTAACAAGACGGTAATCATTTGAAATTGGAGATGACCATTTAAATATAGATGCACTAATAAGAGACTTTTGAATATGTAGCGTTCTCAAAACTATTGGCAACGTAAGCGAATAGATGCTTGTGTGCTAAACCCAGTATTGTGTATCCGTTGGTATCATTCCTAAAACAAATAGCTCGACAATCCTAAGATTATCGCCGATATCATGCTCTGGTGTAGAGTTGAACGCAAAGTTTACGCGTAACGTCAGAATGTGCAAGCGAGAGCGCGGAACAAGTGATAGAGGCACGATCTTCTCGCGTGACGTCAGAGCTAGTTTGAATAATGTGTTTCTTAATAATACGTTATCACGCAAAACTATCGTTCGTAAACCGTCTTTGCTGACAATCGGTTTTTTTTCAGGTAGTTTTACTTTTGCTTACTGTCTGCCACACCCGTGAGTATCGAGTCTGAATCAATAGCGTGGCAACCCTAGGCTTGTCGGCGACAGCGCCTTTGATGTGTTCGACGCAAATTTGGCGGCAATTGGCCAGGGCTGCCCTAAACGACTATTCAAATATGTTTATTCTGGTCGGTTGGTCGATCAATACGATACCAACGTAGGAAATGGTTGGCTAAGTATTGTGGAAGTATTTTAATTTGTGTTAGATGAAATCGAGTAGGAACTTTCCAAGCAGGAGTCGGTTTAAGAATAACAAGATTATACGGTATGTAAATTAACGTCAACCAAACATTCAAATGCCTTGACGGTCAAGTCGAGTGTAGTATTAATAGTACTACACAATACTTAATAAAATTTTTTTTTTTAGAAGACGACACGAAAATTTATTTTAAGACAAGTAATCATTGTAGGTAGGTAATGCTCATGTCGAAATACGAAAGTAAGCAATTATGTTTGAAGCAATAAGTAAGTACCAAGTTAATCCATTATACTGGAATTTGTCAATTGGTTGTACACATGGGGGGAATGTTAAAAAGAAATTTAAAATTTGTATCGCTGGCTTCAAATAAATGACACACAAAAAATATAACAAAGGAAAAAACCTTTGCCAAGTAAAGATTTTAGTACATTATTCTGCTCCTCTTTTGCAATAGTTTTGAATTTCTCATCATCTGGGAACACGGCAGTGCCGCAGCCAAGTCGAGCAGTCACTGTTTGTCGCAAGTAAACTTAAAACCTCACTTAAAACGCTCATTCTATTGAAACTGACATCTTATTTTTAGTTTAATCGTAGCAACATCAACATCGCTCTCGTCTCGTTCAAATTAGCCGAGACAACTAAAACAACTTTACCGAAGCACTTCACTGAACCAGAAACCAAACCATTAACATCCTTAAAATGCCAGGCTTAATGGCGAAGGGAGTTCAGACTAACGGCAAATTTATCTTTGCTAGGATACAGGACAAAAAGATTGACATATGGCAAGTCTTTTTCAAGACAATTCTGAGACAGGAGTCTATATTTTACTTAAGGTAATGGGGGGTTAAAAAAGGAAAGTAGATGGATCGCTTTGTCCTTTTATTATTGTTGAATATAATAAAGGAATAATTGACATTGAATGCAAAAATTACTTTAATAATGATGTAATTGTTTAAGGCGACCCAGCCGCGAAATTGGAAATGTTCTTATACACTGTTTTAATACATATTATAGGTGTTTCCCACTAAATACTAATCTCACCTTCGGTAATTATTGAAAATTGATATAATTTAGGAGATATAAGAACATTTCCCAAGTGGCGCTAGTTTCGCGGCTATTGCCGCCTTAACGAGTAAAATATCATGAAAAAGGCAAGGGTTATGATTATTTGCCGTCTCATTAAGAGTCATTTGTCTGATTTGACTATATTCTGGATATTCCACAATATTTACAAGATAATCATATATTTTTTTGATAGATACACTTTGTTTAGTTCAGTTTAAGAATTTTACTAAAACAATAGTAGGTACATACAGTCCGTCAGCTCTTAGAATGCTATTCGGGTTTGTTTTATACCGTCGTTGGAAATGAATATTGTAACCTTTCAAACGCCGGTGCTAAAAAAGTAGTTGAAATATGAAAATTCTGAAAAGCCTGCAGCAAAATTTATTCACGGTGTAACAGAAATAACTGCAAATATATGGAATGACAGAAAACGCTTCTCACGCTAAAATGAATTTGTAACGAAGCCCGTCATGTCTACGTCTGCGTCAACGCCTATGTATTCATAATTTAGATTGCGGCAAAGTGAGAATTGTAGTCAAAGATTTGCTTTTTATTAAAGTGATATTAACAAAATGACACGATTAATGTATTGTAATAGATGAGCTTTTTGACGGCCAGCGGCTTTTGTGATTTCATTGTATGAACGTGAGTTTTCTTGTGATTATTTTAAAAGTATTCCACAAACGTTGCAACTTAAGCAAAAAAGAGAACTAAAATAACACTCGTTTTACTGGTTCTAAAAATTGGAGCCATCTCAAATTTAGAAATTTACGTCTCAGTCTTTTATAAATTCCTTTCCATAAATAATCCTAGCCTCTGCGTACACGTAGCGTTGTCTATGCCCTAGTTGACTTTAGAATTAAGCCCGGGCCCCCATTTCGTAAATATGGGGGCCTTGATCAAGAGAAATGGCCGACGACAATTGATGGTATAATTGGTACAAATAGCACTGCCGCTCGGGAGTTGGGTTACTTTTGTACAATTGGTTTGACGCAAGTAAAGTCAACCAATTTGATTTCTCGACCACCACAGAACCATGTCATAATGATATTTACGTCATATGATAAGTGTTGGCACAGACAAATAAAATTATTTACTTTGATAACGGTCTATAGTCCAGAAATCAAATTGGTTGATAGGACATCCGTATCTTAGTAACCGTGATTCTGATACTTGGCCTGAAACTCCTAAATCATCGGTTATTAGTAGGGTTAATAAAGAAAGTGCTCGTTTTGAAACATGTACCACCTAGACCTGGTTTAGGTAAGAGTGGCATGAAAGCAGTTTTTAACTATTTTTGGCTCAAATTGTCATTGTGTTGATTAGCAATTTGTGCATTAGATATTGCACTAGAAAAGTTTAATTTATGAGTTTTCCGTAGAAAAATATTAAACCATAATATTGATGGAAATTCTATCGCAGTGTTAGATTTTTAATTAAATATAGGACGCGGTAGAAACCCTATTGAACTACCTGAAAATAATTCTGATGAACGCAGACACAAAATTAATATTACCACCCATTGTTTCCAGACTAAAAATTAATTACCTGGGGACCAAATCAGAACGCGGCCATCTTTGTTTATTAATATATTTAATATTAATAATGAAATTTAATTTTGCACCTGTCACTCTATCCGTCTTTGACAATAGCATTCCCCTTTGACTTGAAATTGTGAATTCAGTGGATAGCGCCTTTTGTTCGCGTCACTGTCGATAAATTTAATTTTAGTGGATATTGTTTTCGAACTTACTTCAACTTTAATGCGAAAGGCTGGTTTGTGGAGAGTATTACCTGTAACAGAAGATAATTTATTAGTTAATAACAATAATTATACTTAACTTATTTATAGTATAGATTGACTTCATACTTCAGTTGATTGGAAAAAAAATACTACAGCCTATTCAACAATTACTAACATGTGTTAGAAATTCAGAATTTTAACAAAAACACAACACCCTTGTCAATTAATGTAACAATATCGAAAACCTAGGAAGGGATAAAGGGGGAGGGAAAAAGGACCGCATGGAAATTGCTTCACTGACAAGATACTAGCTCTTAAGTATAAGAAGGAGGAAGGAATAAGTTAATGAAGATACTGGACAGTGGACACTGCAGTGGTTTCCGGACGCTTCGGCAACGTCGTCATTTTTCCCAACTACAACGTATTCAAAAGAGTAATGATTACTAACAGTCTAAATGCCAATTACAGTAACAAAAGTCTCCATTTGCGTATATTAGTTAGAAAGAGTTACATCGCTCTCGGCTCCGCCCAAAGCCGCATTCATGCGAAGGTATTCATTATGCACTAGGTTGCATGGGAAATAAATGATGGAGCAATAAAAGCTTAGGAAATTCGTTTTTGTTCAAGATTATCGTATTACGGTACGAAGTTTGTGTTATGCCAAGAAGCTATTATAATGTAAGCGTGGAAGAAGCATTCGACTAACAATAAGATGAGACAATGTGACGCGATGCTAAACAAAAAATAACACTGAACAAAATATGCCCGGATTATAGGAATGTGGCCCTTTACAGCTAAAATTCATTTATAGAAAATCAATTTCAATTTAAGAAAAACACCCCAATTCACCTCTTAGCAGAGGGTTATGGGAGTACGATGTAAACGGCTACAAAATAATTTGTTTCGCTCGCAAGTGTCAAATTGGCATCATTTATGCATTTTATTCCAACGCCAACAACAGTGACTTGTTATGAAAGTATTTAAGTAGGTATCGAATATAAAGCTTCCAAAATATCATTCTTCAAATAGGGAGCTAGCGCCTAAAATGGGATTGTCTCCTCCTACTTATAATATTGTTTACAATATTTGTATATTTGGTTACTACCTGTAATAGCATTTACCACCTATTCAACCCCCGCATTTCCTACTCTCCACCCCCACCCTCAAATATCATCGCACGCTAGTTAATGTTACCAGGATGCAAAACCACATAAATAAATCTTTACCAAGCCTCGGTATAAATGCCATTAAGCCTTATTTACACATTGCGAGAAACATCCGCGAGTTGTGTTGCATTGCTGCTGCAACGAGCATTTATAAATCTGTAACCGTATCAGCTGCGCAATGAAATGCATATGTAACGATATTTCCCGCACCATGTAAACATAAGGCTCTAGACTAGACCCATTATACTATGTTGTGACCAATAAGCAAAAATTTTTTGGAATTAGAGCCTTTTGTGAGGTCTCTTTGGTTGATATGATTCTTTCTAAATAGGCAATTACACTTGGCTCAAAATTACCAAGTTCCAATGTAATCATCAACAAGAGAATTCTTAGACATAATATCAGTGAAATTCCTTTTTAAGAAATGATAACTTGCAATTAACACAACGACCACATGATACTCTTTATTAGAGAACTCAGAAATTCTTCTTTGCTGTAAAAGAAAGGGAATAATTAAATCTCATTACACGCGGACATTACTTTCCAGACGCAAAAAACCGGTACTTTAAATAGCCATTCCCACCCCTATTAAAACCGGTATATCACAGGTATGCATCAGACAGTAATGCCGGTGAACCGGTAAGTTCCGCTATCAATCATAGGTCCTGCGCTTGAGTCACCCCCTCTCTGGGAGGGGGGTTGGTTAGGGCTTCAAAGTTGGCGTAAATTGTGTATTCTGGATTAGTATCCACGTTTGTTTCTGAATATGTTAATGTGCCAATTATTTTGAAAGTTTCAGCGGCACTGAGAACTTTGTTGAATTTATAAAGGTACGCATTGAAGTTCATCACATCTCCAGCCCATACGTCCCACTGCTGGGCACAGCAGGCCTCCTTTAGAATGACAGGGTTTAGGCTGTAGTTCCTACAGACCCCATTGCGGATTGGGGACTTCATACACACCTTACAATAAAATTGTTTCTCTTATAGGTACACACCAGCTGATTTCGTCACGATATTTTCCATGTGTTTTATTTGAAGGTAAATTCGGTTCTGAAATCGAACTATTCATCTCACTACGTTCGATATTATCATTGATTCCCCCTTTGCCTCAAGATAGCAAAGTATCAACTTTGGGAATTAAACTTAAGTTTAACTAAACTTGGTTTAAGTTGGGTGCGGTGTGACTCGGCTGGTTTAATCGGATCACGAAGCTGTGGTTTATTTTAACTGCTTCATATTTCCATAGGGCTGGGACTTTGTAGTCGGTACAATTCAAATTAGGAATTGTATTCTGTTTCAGTCAATGCCAGTGAATTAGAGCTTGAGAAAGTTGATCATAGATGGTGCCTCTGGCCGTAGCCCAAAAATAACGTAGCGTATTATAATTGTCATGTACCTTGTAGCTAAGTGATGACATATATAAATTGTATTAATGGAAATATTGGAGAATTTAAATAAACCTAGTCGGGAGCTGATATTAAAGTAAAGGATGATTAAGTACATTATTTTTCTGGAAAATTCAGAGTTCTAAGGTAAAGAACTTTTGGTATACAAATCACCTTTGCTTATATCTTACTCTGATTGTTCAACAAAATTGACTGCTGAGCGAGGTAAAAGGAGTTTCCTTTGCTTATTGCGTAGTCATTCAGAATAATGACATAACAGTTGGAAAAGAAAGAATCTCGACAAGTAACCACGAATGGGAAGAAGAGAAGCATTGGCAGGCCTCCCACTATCCACCAATATCGCGAGAGGTCCAGGAAACCGGTGAATGCAGGTTGTAGGTCATTGTGGTAGGGGAGGCCATTGGACAACGGTGGACGTCCTTCTGGCTGATGATGTCTTACTATGATGGTTCATTATTGAATGCTGAGTTAGTTCAAAGGGGTTGCCTCTGTTCATTGCTCAGCTGAGGCGCTCCCTGCACAGTGGTTACCTTTCAGCACACGCAATGGATACAGAAAACGCTCCAACATCGGTCGCGAGTGTCATGGCTGGGCGTTTATGGTTATACAGTTAAACTACCTCCGTTTTATCTCCTAGCTCCAGCGACGGCTTGTGATTGATTGTTAATTGTCTTGCTTATAATTACTAAGTGTTGACTGTTGACTCCAACCCTTTGTTAGGCATAGACATACAAACACAAGAGGACTTTGCCGAAACCAAGGATAGAATACAGAAATGGTGAGAGGACCATGTGCAGTCCGTCGTGATCGCTATCAGAAGGCTACCACCATCTTACTAGATAATACCGCTGCAGCAGTGCTTGCATTGCTGTGTTCCGGTGTGGATAGGACAGGCGATGAAGTGTTTTGTCTCGAGCCGTCGAGGCTGGCAACGCATTTGCAATCCTTTGTTTGCGGATGTCTATGGTTGGTGATGATCACTTACCCAGTACTTGCACGTTTGCCACCTGGTTTAAAAAAAAACTTAAATGCCGAATCACTCATTTTTTTACTTCGGCCCAAACCCTAACATAACTTAAATAATTAATCAACAAGAATAACCAATAACACACGATTACACAAAAATCCTTTCGTCACTTATTTGCCTTGCGGTGAACAATAGATGGACAAAAAATAATTAGCATCATGAAATTAGTTACAGACTGACAGACGTAATTGATCGCCTATTGACGTGAGATATTGAAAGAAGGTATTGTATGGACGTCTAATTTCTATCACAAAAGTATGTTACGCTGCATTTTTGTAATGATACCGCTTGTCTATGTTAAAGGCTAGCTCTGTGCTTCTTAAGTTTTGGTTCATGTTAGAAATTAAATTATTGCGAAATTGTATAAGAAATCTTCCATGAGAGCAAAGAAAAACATAGAATGTGTGTGCCAGTTGCTTCTCTTCCCGCGCAGATCGTAAAACTAAAAGCAAAGCCCATCGATAGAGGGAATGGACGAAAATCTTAGGAATGCGGCTAGCAACCCATCACTATTTTGATTCCCCTTTCCACTACATTCACAATCATGCTGGACGTGGCCTTTAGTCTTTTTACATTCGCCTCTGTCTACCCCGTAAGGGATACCAGACGTGATTTTATATATTGTATGTATGCGCCTTAAGATCCTAATCATTTGCTGCAATTACACGATCATCTGGAAAATTGTTTCTTTGAATGCCATCTTTTTAATCGCGAATTCTTATACGGTTAATGATAGAATCATTATTTGCAATTTGAGCGTCTATAGAAATATGTAATTGGCAAATTACATTCGTTTCAAGAATCATTTCTACAAGCTTTTATTTTCCTTTGCATGTGTGTGTGAAAAGCCGTGGTGGCCTAGTGGTTAGACCTATGGCTTCTCAAGCAGAGGTTCGTTGTTCGAATCCCGGGCTCGCACCTCTAAGTTTTTCGGAATTCATGTACGAAATTAGGTACGTCTGAAATTTACCATGAGCTTTTCGGTGAAGGAAAACGTGATGAGAAAACCCGCACACGCTTGTGAAGAAATTCAAAGTAGTGTGTTCCCAATCCGCACTGGACCCGCGTGGGAACCCAAGCTAACTCAATCAGAGAAGAGGCCTGTGCCCAGCAGTGGGACGTATATAGGCCGGAGATGATGATGACTTAGCTCATTTTAAATGGTCGGATTCACTTGAAATTTGGCATACATTAACTGCCTTCTTCATAAACGCTCTATAAGCTTCTGCTAACTTAACAATCGTTTGTCCTTATCTGTGAAAGGTAAATGTCAAAGTGACAGATAAGGACAAACGATTGCTAAGTTAGCAGAAGCCTGAGCGTTTAAGAATAAGGGGGTAGGTAAGTATATTGAGACGAGGCACAGGCCTAGAAGTAGGACTCATAATTCACTTATAATCATTATAAAACGAAACTAGTCACAATCATCACTTAAATTTTATTAGTACACAAAGTAAACAAAAAAAAAATTCCGTCTGTAATGTACCTGACATATTCACTATCTTGCTATATATATATATATATATATATATATATATATATGTCTACATAAAATGGTGTACTGTCCTTCATTTTAATATTATGGGTCCAAGCTTCGGACACTGACCGTCGGTCTTCCTTATATGTTATCCCATAGGTGTCATGTGTTGAGTCCTTTAGATTAAATATACTGTCAGATACGGTACACATAATCTAACTAATATTATAAATGCGAACGTTTGGATGGATGTTTGTTTGTTACTCAATCACGCCAGAACGGCCCAACTGCCGTCCTAATTAAAAAGGACGTATATGCGTTTCATATGACACACATATACGTCCTTTTTAATTAGGAGGGCAGCCAACGAATCTGGATGAAATTCGTCACATAGATAGAGAAAAGTCTGGAATAGCACATTGGCCACTTTTTATCCCGGTAAATTCCCGCGGGATGGCGATAAACGAATTCTTTGCAGACGAAGTTGCGGGCAACAGCTAGTTAAGTAACAAAGGGCAAAAATAGAGAATTATCTTCCATGTTGCTCGGGACTAAAGAAAAAACATGTACCAGTTGGTTGGTAGAGAACTACCCGCGCAGAAGGTAAAAGCCCATCGAGGGAATAGGCATCTTAGGAATCATTATAGGCGATGCGTCTAGCAACCCATTTCTATTTTGATCCTCCTTTCCACTCCACGCCCACAACCATGCTAGGCCTTTAGGTCTACCTTAGGCTCTGTCTACCCGACGTGATTTCTGTATGTGTGTAAAAATTGAGAAAAAAAGAACAGTGCTTGCGTGTTCGTGCAGTGTAAGACTGGTGAAATTACTGGCAAATATCTAAATTCTATCTTAGCCTCTAGGCTGAGATGGGTGGCGGTGCTTACCAGTTGACGAACGTGCCCGTTTTCCGTTCCTGTCGAATAAAAATTAAAATAAAACTCACCGCCCGTAGTATACCTTCAGAACTAACAACTTCAATTAGGTCATTAGTCCACCTCTCAACGCTCCTACGGGTCGCGGTCGCCACTTTAGAACTTTCTCTATTATATTTTTTCTTCTAAAATTTTTATTACGCTTTAGCTGAATATTCGCATCTGATTAATGCTTCAGCTGGCCAGAAGACCGCCTGCAAATAACGACGGCGAGTGAGCTTTATTTGTAGTAAGCACGTATCTAGCATAGCTTTCAATGTGTGCGTGTGATCGAAAGTGATGGGTGCTGTAAAATTGCATCGTAAGCCACGCACACTTTGACACGTATGCGTGATACGTGTTTACCACAAATAAAGCTTGCTAAGATTTATATGGGGAGTGTGAATGGGTGCGTTGCGAGTGGAAGGCCTAGACGGCCGTTCCGTGATCAAATTGGGGACGTTTTGGAGAAGGCCAGGTCCAGAGTACCCGAAACCGACGAGCATGTATGAAGAGATTGATAAATGTCGATGAAGCGAAAGAGATAAGTACCTATGTCAGGATCGTAGCAAGTGGAACAAAGTAGTATCTGCCTACCCCTGCGGGAAAGATGCTATGTAAGTATGTAAAGCTCATTTGCTATCGTAAATTGCAAGAGTTATGTATAAAAAGAATTGAGAATAACGCCTCTAAAATACATATGATCTAAGCCCCCTCATCATCAGGTGTACTTGTGTATTCCAACACATCGGGTTCGTAACGACCGGCGCAGGTGGCTCACTTAGCAAGTATTAATACTAACACGCAAGAATATAATGCTGGCACAATATGTATGTTTACTAGTACTGTTTTACCTAATTTAAATTAACATAGACTAACTAAGTTTGGTGGCAAATGCTCCGAAGTTTCAATTGCTACTAAGACTAGAATTCGTATAGTTTTCAATTTTAATAAGAGTATTCAATGATTCACGGTTAAGTTCGGCGTAAGAATGAGGGTAGACAGAGCTCGGTCTACCCTACAATAACATCCACCCGTAATTTCTTCAGTCTACCCGAGATCATGATGCATGCAACTGCGTCGAAATATCGGGAGCTCAATAAAGGTAATCGCGGTTCACATCCCGTTTATAATGTTTTCAATTTTGTTTTTGATGTCCTGTCAATCGTTTCAAGGTCAACTGGAAGAGATCCCTTCAAAATTAAGTAGTTGTTATAAGTTGCTTTTGGCACCTACATGATCAACATCTGCGGCTAAGATATATTTATAATAAGAAAATAAGATAAGATATATACTTGTGTACCCGGTCACTGGCAATAAAGATTTTTATTATTTTATTATTATTATTATTATATAGCAACTAGCTCTTACCCGCAACTTCGTCTGCTAATAATTAGGTGGTTAGTTTTCATTTTTTTCCGGATAAAAAGTAGCCCGTTTTAGTTCAAGGTATTTTCTTGCACACTTCATCACGACTGCAAAAAACCGTGGTACCTAGCTAGTGGTTTGATATGTGACCTCTCAAGCAGTTTTTCGGAATTTATGTGCGAAATTACGTTTGAAATTTACCATGAGCTTTTCGGTGAAGGAAAAACATCGTAAGGACACCTGCACACATCTGCAAAGCAATTCAATGGTGTGTGTGAAGTTTCCAATCCGCACTGGCCCCGCGTGGGAACTATAGCCCAAACCCTTCAATAAATGGACGAGGCCTATGCCATGCCACTTCATGCATGGCCGGCAACGCGCTAGCAGTCCCAATGGTGCTGTGGTTGTCCATGGGCGGCGGTGATCAATTACCATCAGGTGCACCGCATGCCCGTTAGTCGGTTTTACTATACTTATAAAAAAAAATGAGGCACGCTGAATAACGCGATAACTTATAAAAAAAAAACAACAATAAAAAGAAAAAGATTACATTGTACTGAAATTGTAACGAATTTGGAATAAAAGGGCTATATTATTATTATTAATACACTAAAGTACCTATTTTTACAAACTTAACTACTAAACTTACAGGTATTTTAACAACCACACTAGGTACAGTAGTCAATTTGCTAAGTGGTCTAGCACACAATCTAATGAGTAGTAGTTTGACTTATTACGGCAAATTCGTCCATTACGTTCCGAAATATGGTTGTATACCTAATTTTCCACTGTGCAAAATGTTAGAACCTAGTTGCACTTTTAACTTATGTACATTAACTAAAAGTTTCCGTATCATCATCTTCCTAGCGTTTTTCCCGCGAGCCTGGGGTCCGCTTTGACATCCTCATCCCAAGATTGGCGTAGGCACTTGTTTTTACCACACACACATCGCGCGATACTCTATACCAACCAATCACAGAGACACACATACTCACGACAAACCTTATAGCAACACTTACATTACGCATTTCGATTACCCTAAAACTATTTTATGCACAAGCAATTTTGTATTAAAAGGAAAATCATTTAAAATTACGTCTTTATTTCAACTCCTTGTTCTATACGGTACACCGAGTAACTGCAATAGACAACAGATATTTCAAATACTCAATTGAAAAGCCACTGATGTTCCCTCACTCCATCGAAATTACAGTTACAATTGCAAACCTGCATAGATAAAGATATCTTATACACGTCATTTTATCCGGCAACAATCCGGTACCTATCTAGGCAGCGGTAGTCCGCTCAAGATAACGGTATACCGTAATATTGACCTCTGGAAACGGGGCACCCTTCCATGTATTCCTTTATAAATTGCCTTGGTATTGAGGGTAATTACCTTTGACAGGCACTGGTAATGTTATTTAAGTGTAGAGGTGCCATGTTTGGATGGTCTATCTATCTCTACTCATACAAATGCGTAAGTATCACGCCTAAACCATTAAACCGATTTTTAATGAAGTTTGGTACGGAGATAGTTTCAGTGACGGGGAAGGATATGGGATAGTTTTTATCCCTGAAAATTGCGTAGTTTCCGCAGGATAGCGTAGCATGCTCAAACTTGGCTACCACGACTTTTTGCAAAGCCTTTATTACCAGAATAAACTTAAGTACTCCAACCAATGAACCTTCAATCCAACCTTCCAAGTAAAACCAATCCACACCGCACTCCGTAATTCCGAAACTCAAATCATTCTCGGCGCCATTAAATCACTAAAGCTCCAACTCAGACCAAGGAGCTGTTTAATATAAGCTTATGAGGTCCCAACTTCCGAAAGTTCGATTCAAAAGCACCGTCAAAATATCAGGCACAACGCGCAAGGTGAAAACTTTTATTGCGAAAATTTAAACACCCCCAGAAGTAATAGGCAAAGTTTTAGTTAATAATGTAAAGCTACCGTTAATCTTGCTGTATATAAAATCTCCTTTCGGTGGTGCGCTGGTTCAGATTACGAGCTAATTTTATGTTTCGCTTTCTTTCATTTCGATGCCATGTAAAAGCATGTGCGTACAAAAATCGTAGGGTACATTAAAAATACTGGCCGAAACTCACTCAAAAATCTGCGTCCTCCATAGAAAGACACATGTTTATATGTACTTTTATTAATTAATTTCTAAACTAATAAAAAACTAAAGCGATTGATTTATATTGCACATCTTCGTTCTACTCCACTTGAATGAAAGTGCACCCTTAGGCATCGTCCTAATAGAACTCGATCATCGCGCGAGTAAACGATGCCTCAAGCAAGCGAGATCTCGTGACGGCATGCCGTAGTGACGAGTAACTGTAATATACTAACGTGTTAGTTAGCTTAGTACTCTATTTCGATCTAATAGGTGAATGCGAATAGGATAGATACTGCATGGTGTGAGTGTGACTTGCCGCCACCAAACCGGCCACCATTTGCTCAGCTTTCCCATATTTTTTTAGGAAACGGCACTGCAATGCAACTGTGGCAACACCGATTCAAAAACCAGCCAGCACTAAATCCAAAACTTTTCCCAGACACGCCCTCTCTCTTTCATTTCCCGCTAAATCTTCCCCTTCTCGCTCTAAAAACTTTTTCCACGTAACAAAGAAACTGAACATTTAAACTTGAAAGCATTATCTTGAGGTTGTACTTTAAATTTTTACTACGCCCAAGATGGATGACTTCATTTTAAAATTTAGTTTCGCAACTAATTTCATGGAGGTTATTTTTTGAGAAGTCTTGTGTGGGAAGTGGGATTTACATGCCAAGTTTAATGCAAGGTAAAATAAAGTATGTCGTTCGTTATTAAACCAAGATTTTTAAAAAGATATCTCTACGGACATTTTGACTTCATGTTATTCATACTAAATAGTCACTAAATACACTTGAGTGAATGATCCTCTCAGACAGATAATTATAATGTATCTTGTAATACTTCAACAACATTCATGTTTTCAGTCACAGATACTGTATTTGCTGCTTCTACTAATCACCGAGTCAATCATGTGTCTAATTAGTAAAAATTCCATTATCTATTTCAGTAAATCTCTTATGAAAACCCGCAGGTTAAGAAAACCAACAAAACCTGCTTTCCAAGAACAGTCCTCCCCAAGGAGGGACCAGATCTAGCGGGCACAGGTGACAATAGTATGATGGCTTCCCGGGCAACTTTGTAAGCGTTCTGATCTCGCTTCCAAACTAGTTTGCAGTTTTTATTACTGTTTGTATTGAACTTTGATATTTTTCAGGTGAAACTGGCGTATAAAAGATTGTTATTCTAGACCACTACCAATGGTTATCCTAAGATAAATACCAGGGATTTTGTGGATATGAAATTTCCGATATGAATAATATTTTTCTAGTTTTGGTAACGAGTATTAAATTTTGAATGTTTGATTTCTTTAAAGTTAAAGGAACAACGGAAAATAAATACAGCCGGGAGGAATCATTGAGGTGCATCGTTTAGACTCCTCCCAAATTTGAAATTATTGAAACCATTGTATTACATCACATTCGGTTAATTGTTAATATCATAATGGATCTTTGACAAAATGGATGTTATAAAAGTAAGAAGATAGGATCTCAATAAATCAGATAGGTACTCAGAACGATACAAAACAAGATGCCAACTTGAATCTAACTTTTATAATAATACATTAAACATAATACTAAGTCAAAAGGGGGATGACGGAACTTATAATTGTTAGGACAACTTAGATTGTCTTACACAGAGCAAGTATTACAAGTTGGCGTGAGTTGAATAGGGTATTGATTTACATGGTTCTCGAGATAGGTCACGGCGGTACGGAAAATATTACACTAGATTTGGGATCTTCGTTGTGTCCGCGATTAGGTGGCCATTGGGAAGCAATGGTAAAAATCACGAAATAAAAATTTCTAATTGATTACTGCTTTGTTGTGGTAAAAAATAGCTAATAGCTTGCTGAGAAGAAAAACTAATATTACACTTTGATTTGAATGGAATGGTTCTTAGTAAATAGTCAAATTTTTCGGGTGTAAATGCAGTAACGCATTACTCAATTGCGATCAATTTGACCAAGATTATCGTAGCATTTTTGCTATAGCTAACAATAATGACAAAGACCACTTAATACAGTATAATATTACAATATTTATGATACGACACAAAATATTACATACGAAAGTAAAAGAAAGAAGTAGGTATAATCTCTACAATAACGATTTCATGAAAATGCAATTTCCGATGTAAAACGTTGATATAGCGTACGCCACATAAATTAACTTCTGCAACGACTGCGTTGACCGCTTGAATATTGCAGTATAATGGTTTACAGAAGATTATGTATGTTTGTACCTAAATCGAATGAACCTCTGTGAGAAAAGATTCAAATTGAACTGCGAATTAAAAGTCACAGCGAAAGTTTTACAAGTATCTGGCAAATAACGATAAAATAATTTTCATGGGAATTACAGAAGATAAAGAATTAGATTAACCGTTTTTTTTAAGTTTTTGATTGAATAGTAACTATAAGTTACTTTGCGATCGTGCCTGCCCCTTTTTTTTGCTTAATATAGTACGAGAAATAATAGCGTATTCACTAAATTTATTATGATGACTTCAAGTCGCAGTATTATCCTTGTCTGTCTATCCCTTGCACATGTACTTGTTGTGTTACATTTTTCTTCTTCTTCTTACTCTTGATAACTTTTTCTGCACTTAGGTGTCATAATAGAGTTGATTTTACAAAATAGTTACTTGTGACCATTTCAAATTCAAAGTGTTAGCATTTTGTCAATTACCAAGCTGTCACCTCTACGGCCATCGGTCTGTGACAGCTGTCCGGCAAACTATCGCCAGTTCGTTATGGACTAGATTAATATTTGGGGGCCCAGTAAATACGTTATGCGAGCAACACTGGAGTTGGCTAATTGTGGAAGTTGGCAACCCCGGGGACGGCCGGTTTTAAAATTTCGAACGCCATTAACGTTTATGAATTCGAACATGGAATGGTTTGGTTTTTTTATGATTATGATGCTGGCAGTCAGTAGGTTTAGGTAATCTTTTTGTAACAAGTTAAAAATATTGTGAAATGTCAAAGTGACAGATAAAGACAAACAGGTGTTAAACTGGTCAACAAACGTTTATTTATAAGCTTGTTAGTCGCTGAAGCTCAAATTGTAATCACTCTTTACCTGAATGTCCCGGAAAAATGAACTCAGTCTGTTAAAGTGTGTTTATATAACTGTGTGCAAAGTAAAACTACAGTGGAAACTTAGAAAGAAAGAACGAAAGAAGACGTTTATTCATTTTGCAAGACACACAAATATACACACACAATATTATAGAAAAAAATAACAATAAAAAAACCAGACATGAAAATTAACATAGCATAGTTACTTCCATACTTCTTTTTCTACCAAACACGAGCATACATGGAACGTTGTCATAGTGATAAGATTGCTTGTAAGTGTTAAAAACACGTTGCTAATGTTTGGCAATGTCAATATAACAGTGTTCCATAGTGGCTCAACACTTAAAATTGTTTGTACTGTCGTTAAGATTGTATAAACTTTTCAACCATTCATGTTTAATTTCATCACATACAGTATTGAGTATAACAAAGCATAACGTGATAAAACCACAGCGCAATAAACGACAGAATAACCACTTGATACAACGATCCCTAATAATGGCCCGGCTCGGACATGACACGTAACATGCTGTTGATACCGAATTAATTTACAGGTAAATCGCCACCTCCGAATATCTGACAACGGCATGTATGAAATTTAATTAATAAACATTGATCGAGTACAGCGGCGTGGAAGACAGCGGGTTGGGTTGATATAAAACTTATATCGCTTGATGTGATGTTTAAATTAATAAGACTCTTGTTACTGTTAAAAATATTACCTTCTCATTTACTTTAGAGAATGAAAAAATAATCGTTTTGAGTTCATCATCATCATATCTGTCGAAAAAGTCAACTGGTAGTTATATAGAAGATCTAAGCTAAGGGTCCTTGCGATGATCGACTTTATGCTATCCACAGCCCATTATCCTGCGATTTCTAGCGGTTTGTCAGTCCACTTTGCGGAAGGCCTAGCAACCGTATTGAGTTATGTTTTAAACATTGAAGAGCGTGTGGTGTGCAACTCTTGTCGAGATCTCTACAGTCTACACTTGATCAATGTCGTAATTTATTCTAAATTTCAAAATTAGAAACGGACTACTTGACTATATTGTAACTGTAACGCGGTCGCGTTTGAATAATGAAAGTTTTTTTCAATGAACCACGCTGTTCTAAGTTGTCGCGTGGATAATTTTAGATCAATATTACACCAACACTGGGGGAATTACAAGGCATTTTAATAATTTTATACGCGTTAATGTTTAAAGAATTAAGGTCGCATAATTTGGAATTTCACAATTTTCCGCCGGAAAAATTATACACGGGGATTTTAAGCTCAGGTATTTAGCGAAGGCATTTTAATTTAATTTTAATATTATTTTTTTGTAACGAGCCATGATATTTTCAAGATGGTGATTGGATTTTCATCAGGAAGTGTCTTCATTCACACGCGAGAGAATCAGGCGTTACTTTTTTACATATAAATCACGTGTCAATACCGTACGGGGTAGACAGACAGAGCCTCTTTAGGGTAACAAGAACTAAAGGTCAGGTTTAGCCTGTGCCCAGCAGTGGGACGTATATAGACTGATGATGATAATGATGATTCATCCATGAACCAACTGACATGTATAAATAACACATTCATATAATATTATATAATATATAATATATTCCAGCATTCATTTTATCAAATATTTGAGAATAAACAATGGTTTAATATATGAAAAGCCAACATTTACCAAATAACTCTAAAAGGAATGATACAACCGGATGTCGAACGATCATCGAATTCAATACACATCGTATTTCACGATTTAAATAACTACGGATAACATAGTGAAATTCACGGAATTATTTACTCATAGTTCAGTTTATATAACTTGCCATGGGCAGTTCATTATATACAAATAAGGCTGGATGTTATAGGCGATGCGGGGAGCGGATCAGAATACATAAAGTTTAAAATGTATAATGGGTTAAAATACATAATGGTTCAAAATATATATGTATAATGCTATTTTCTGTAAAACTATTAGCTAAATGAACTTTTATGATATCGTAATCTATAGATTGGTTTAGATTAGGTTAGGTTTGTTTTATAACAATCCTAAAATACATAAAGTTCAAAATGTATAACGGGTTAAATTACATAATAGTTCAAAATATACAACAAGATTTACTCAGAAAATTGCAACAGAATTGCTATAAACTAAACCTAATCTAACTTAAACTAAATTATAGATCACGCTATAAAAAAGTACATCTAGCTCGTAGTTTCACAGAAAATGGCATTATATATTTTGAACCATTATGCATTTTAACCCATTATACATTTTAAACTTTATACATTCTGATCCGCACCCTTAAAGGTCAGAACCTAGGGTACAGATATGTAAGGGATAAAGACGTGATTTATGTATGTATGTATGTATGTATATGTATGTAACAATACAGGTCGTGTGTGGTCTGAAAACTGATGACAAGTTATAATTATGAAACGCGACGCATTCTCGTTCCTTATGATTCACATACAGTACTCAACTTATACTTCATGCCGGTCGCACTTTCAATGCAGTTTAATGAAAGGAGTGAAGGTTTATTTTGCTTTGTTAGAAATTATTCGAGAGGCAAGTTATGTCGACGACTGTATTACGATTCGTTCTAAGAAGAATGTTTA
This sequence comes from Pandemis heparana, assembly GCA_963854515.1. Lineage (NCBI taxonomy): Eukaryota > Metazoa > Arthropoda > Insecta > Lepidoptera > Tortricidae > Pandemis > Pandemis heparana. The sequence continues at coordinate 6,416,696 of OY978030.1, read as the reverse complement.
TTATAAATTCTGTTTAATGCTTCGATTTTTATTCGATGTCGTTTTGGCTTCATGTTTTATAAACGTGTCGGAACTGCTTATTATGGTAATATTATGAAAGGGATTGCACAAGAGGCTAATTGTTGTATTTTGCCAGAATTCATACAAACAATTATTAAGGAGGTTTTAACTTTAAGTAAGGAGGTACTGAAGTTGCAAATGAGTAATTAAATGTAGGTAAACTAAATGTGTCGCCGTGGTAGCCTAGTGTCGCCGTGGTAGCCTAGTGGTTTGACCTGTCGCCTCTCAAGCAGAGGGTCGTGGGTTCGAATCCCGGGCTCGCACCTCTGAGTTTTTCGGAATTTATGTGCGAATCTCATTTGAAATTTACCATGAGCTTTTCGGTGAAGGAAAACATCGTGAGGAAACCTGCACACAACTTCGAAGCAATTCAATGATGTGTGTGAAGTTCCCAATCCGCTCTGGGCCCGCGTGGGAACTATAGCCCAAGCCCTCTCATTCTGAGAGGAGGCCTGTGCCCAGCAAGTGGGACGTACATAGGCTGGAGATGAAACTAAATGTTGTAGGTAACAATATTCTGGTAGTTACGATCAGGGGCTTCACCATGACGTCTTAATATGATTAAGTTTAGGCTCGCTCGCTGTCAGATCCATACTAAAAATGACAGCTAAAACCTGAACTGAGTCAGAATTAAGACGTCATGATAAGGCCCCTGTTTTAAAGACGCAATTTCCCTACTACCTTGATACTTTTTAAATGACAAGGAAGGAAAAGGAGCAAGTGGGTCACCTGGTGGTAAGTGATCATCACCTATGGACCCACAACACCAAAGGATTTATCATCATCATATCAGCGATAGGACGTCCACTGTTGGACATAGGCCTCCCCCATAGACCTCCAGTTGCCTCGGTTGGAAGCGGCTTGCATCCACCGCGAACCCGTGACTTGAACCAGGGGCCTTACCATGACGTCTTAATGCGATTCAGTTTAGGTTCGCTCGCTGTCAAATTCATACTAAAAGTGACAGCTAAAACTTGAACTGAGTCGGAATAAGGACGTCATGGTAAGGCCCCAGGTCATCCGTTGCTGTCCTTCGGAGGATTAATTATTTTCTATAATTTACTTATATCTTCAAACGGCGCCATACTGAACTGTTTAGAATACACCCTCAGTATAAAATTCTAAAACGCTGAAATTTCTATACCTTTAGACTATCAGAAATTGCATCTAAAAGGGCGTAACAGCACTCTTGCGAAACCACTTACGACCTTTTCAAGATACAGCCTTTTCAGCTTATGAACAAGTTCCCCAATACGAAACGTATGCGGATGTGGAATGAGGATGTTCCCGTTTCGCATCCGCGCTTAATGTGCTGGAAATGCGGAGGTTAAGTTATCGCGGATTAGGGATGCGAAATGTCCCCATTTGACATCCGTGTTCTTTTATAATGGGAACTTATGAATGTAGCAGGAACTTCGTACTATGTCACGTCAAAAGGGGTACAGGGTAGAGTTAACAGACTGGAAAAACAAGGAGTACGGAGTTGCACGGGCAAGCTATCCTATTGATAAAACGTCGTATGTAACAACGCTTGACAAATATATTAGAGAACCAATTCATTAGACAACTGCTAAACCGTTAACTTTACATTAGGTTACATTAGGTTAGGTTAGGCTTTTACATTACAAGGCAGGAAAACGAGCAAGTGAGCTATCTGATGGTAAGTCACCGCGTTTCATGGACATCCACAACACCGGAGTATTGTAAAGTGTTGCCATCCTAGGGGACTAAGATAGTATCATGTGCCAGTAATTTAGCCGGCTGTCTTACTCTCCACTCCGAAACACAGCTGCGCAAGCACTGCTGCTTTGCGGCAGGATTAGCGAACAAGATACATTTGTCAAACGTTTGCCACTTACCTGTTAATGAGCCGAAAATTCAACATAACTATATAAATCACGTCTTTATTCCTTACGGCGTAGACAGACCCGAATTTATCAAGACCTATAACGTCACGCTTAGCATGATTGTGGGCGTAAGGTGGAAAGGGTAATCAAAATAGTGATGGGTTGCTAGCCGCATTGCCTATAACTAATCCTAAGATTGTTGCCCATTCCCTCGACGGGCTTTTACCATCTGCGCGGGAAGAGAAGCAACTGGTACATTCTGTTTTTTCTTGACTCCCAGATCGATAAAAAGTTTAATTACTTACTAAATCAGGAAAAAAGCCGTGGTAGCCTAGTGGTTTGACCTGTAGCCTCTCAAGCAGAGCGTCGTGGGTTCAAATCCCGGGCTCGCACCTCTGAGTTTTTCGGAATTTATGTGCGAGAATTACATTTGAAATTTGCCATGAGCTTTTCGGTGAAGGAAAACATCGTGAGGAAACCTGCACACATCTGCGAAGAAATTCAATGGTGTGTGTTAAGTTCCCAATCCGCACTGGGCGCGCGTGGGAACTATAGCCCATACCCTCCAATACACGGAGGAGGCCTATGCCATGAGGCACGCCGAATTGCGCGACAATTTAATAAATAACAACAACAGCAACATATAAAATTGAATTGAAATTGTAGCGAATTTGGAATAAAAAGGCTTATAAATAAAATAATAAATAAATAAATAAATCAGGAACAAATGAAGCCCCGGATGCTTAAACATCCAGTTCCATCGGCAACCACTCCCTGGCTCGACTTACATTAACGATAAAATTATGAAACATGGCCGCCAAGACCCGCCCGACACTACACAATGAATCTCAGTTGCGTTTTCTCAGATTACTGCGCCAGCTAAAAGAATTTATAATACCCTTTGTTTTTCCAATGCTAAATGTGGACTGGTGTGTTTTAGAGCTTTGCTTTAAGCGTAGCAGGAAGGGATTGGGGCCAAATTACATATAATAGTTTAATGAAACGATAACAGATTAAAGAGTAACAAAACTAATTACAACACAGCGGATAACTCACGTATAAAAGCCGAAGAATTGCTCCGACAATTGTTTCGGACTATTTCGAAGCCCTTCATTCGTTCGTGTTCGTTTCGCTGCCGCCGGGGCGAGCGCTCCCTGATGAAGGCCTTCGAAATAGTCCGAAACAATTGTCGGAGCAATCCTTCGGCTTTTATACGTGAGTTATCCGTTGTGTTGTAATTATGTGTGAGTCTCACGGTAGTTTCATGTTGAAAGTAACAAAACTATTGAAAGAAAGAAAAGATAGAAAGAAAAAAGTTTATTTATGACAATCACAATTATTAATTAATTATTAATTATTATTATTGAGCCGGGTTGCGGCCTGCTGCCGTCACTGTAGGACGTCATCATCATCATCACCAGCCTATACACGTCCCACTACTGGGCACACGCCTCCTCTCACAATGAGAGGGCTTGGGCTATTAGTTCCTACGCGGGCCCGGTGTGGAATGGGAACTTCACCTTTGAATTGCTTCGCAGTTGTGTGCATGGGCCTCATCATTACGTCTTAATGCGATGCAGTTTTGGTTCGCTCGCTGTCAAATTCATACTAAAAGTGACAGCTAGAACTTGAACTGAGTCGGAATTAGGACGTCATGGTAAAGCCCCAGGTTTCCTCAGGGGAAAGAGTGACAGAAAAATTTTCCACAGGCACCCGGTGGGATCAAGTTGTTACAGCACGCTACTGACCTTATAATACTCCGAAATTCGATTTTCGAAGTTCATTTGGTACCATTCCGCTCACACTAATAACGATTAATACGAGAGTGAGCGGGATGGCATGATACGAACTACGAAAATCGAGTTTCCACGTAGCCCGCCAGTGTAGTCTTCTTATAACCGAAACAATTTGACGTGGCTTTAGACAAATGAATGTGATTGGTCAGACGCTGCGCATCTGCACCGCTCCTTTCTGCTCCGCGTTTCACACACTGCCATTACCTATTGACTGGAAGAGATCCCTTAAAGGGATAAGTCCGCCTTTGTGAATGTATCTGTGTTTGTCAATTGTATTTGTCTTATGTTTATCTTGCATCTAACTAATATTATAAATGCGAAAGTATGGATGGATGGATGGATGGATGTTTGTTTGTTACTCAATCACGCCAGAACGGCCCAATGGATCTAGATGAAATTTGACACATAGATAGAGAAAAGTCTGGAATAGTACATAGGCTACTTTTTATCCCGGAAAATTGCGTAGTTCCCGCTGGATAGCGATAAACGAATTCTTTGCAGACGAAGTCGCTGGCAACACCTAGTAAACAATAAAGAGTTTACTTACTTAGGTACCTATTTTCATCAGTTAATCGATTTTGTATACGATACCGATTTAATTACGATTTTATGCGATTGTTATCGATCGCTAAGCTGCGCGTACGCGTTCGGGAAATCGATTTTGTGACGTGAATTACGACTTTTGCACGGCGTTTCAAAGTTTTATTGTCGATACGATAATTTGCTACGGCACTGTTGATAATGGATACATATTGGCAATTACGATTGTTTTTCGCTGCTTCAGTAGGTAAGTAAGTCAATAAACTCTTTATTAGTCAAAGGAAATCAAAATCAAAAGCTTATTTTGTAAATAGGCCGCATAAGACTCTTTTACATATCATTTTTTAAACCATCAACATACATACATAAATTAAGTCCTTCGCCCTTATTCATATACGCTGTACAGGCTTCTTCTAACTTAGTAATGGTTTGTCCTTATCTGTGAAAGGTAAAATGTCAAAGTGACAGATAAGGACAAACGATTGCTAAGTTAGTAGAGGCATATAGAGCATTTATGAATAAGGGGCCTTATCTGTAACATAGACAGAGCCTAAGGTAACAAAACGTAAAGGCTTCGTTTAGCATGATTATGAACGTATATATGAAAAAGGGAATCAAAATAGTGATGGACTGCTATCGCCTAAAACATGATTCCTAAGATTTTCACCAATTCCCTCGATTTGTTTTTGCCATCTGCGCGGGGAGAGAAGCAACTGGTACATAGCTTCCAGACCAGTAGGCTTATTGTCTAACTCGCTCGCAATCGCCATCGTGTTCATTTTGACAGTTCTTGTATGAATGTGACAGTTAGCTGATTCCGATGCCAATTATCAGCCCATACATGAACTGTCAAAATGAAGACAATGGCGATTACGAGCGAGTTAGACAATAAGGGCTCAGCATAGAGAATAACATTCTGTAACTATTCTTTTGTTATTGTATTGTATTCTAGTGTTATGATGATGATGTTATGGTGATTAAAAGTAGCAGGCAGAAGAGCCGGGAGTGGACCGGAGTCGCAAGTGCTGCCGAACTTTTCAACCTCGCGAAGGATTGGAGGAAATATGCGGAGCTGACTGCCAACCTTCACTAGTTGGAGAGGCACTATAAGAAGAAGAAGAAGTTATGACACATTCTCTTGGCTTTTGTGTTGGATATTGTTTTAGTTAAATATTTGTACGCCTTTATGGTAGATCACAGAGCACACTAATTGTATTTACTGTAGATCCTATGTAGTTTACCTGTGTATCACAAATAAATGATTTACTTTAACTATGTTGAAAAGACCATCCCTATAAACTACCATCGATTCTCGATCGCAACTCGAACAAAAGAATGCATTGTGCGCACGTGAAATGACAAATGTGAAGCGTCCGTAAATGTGAGGGATCATAAAAGATTATCTATCTGGGAAACAAATACGGGGGAGGACAATAGTCTCTTTATTAAGGGTCCGAGGGAGAGTAGATATCGGTAGATAGACCACTTTGTATACGCGACATCAATAGGTACCTGACAGTTGGGTGTCAGGCAGTGTGCTTCTATAACCTTTTCTTTTTGTTTTTCTATACTAATATTATAAAGAGGAAAGATTTGTATGTTTGCACTTTTGTGTGTTTATGTTTGTAGTGAATAAACTCAAAAAAACTACTGTCCCGATTTCAAAAATCTTTTACCATTGGAAAGCTACATTCACTCTGAGTGACATAGGCTATATTTATTGCTTGCTGCACCTGTGCGAAGTCGGGTCGGGCCGCTAGTTATGAATAAAGAGAGACGGCATCACAGATATCTGATAATTAAGGTATCAAGAACCTAGTAGAGTGGTGAAACCGGCCTTTAATGTTTTGAGATAAGATATTACCTATATATATTTATTATTATATTACCGTAAAATGTAAGTATTTTATAACATAATTGCAATTCCAAATAGCAAATGCGCAACAAGCCTTCGACTACTGGTAGTACCATTTTACTCGAAAAACCTGCCGCCAAGCAGCAGTGCTTACGCTACTGTGTTCCGGCGTAAAAACGATATTAAAAATAGTCGGGTAAATTGTACATTACCGGCTCATGAAGGAATTGAGTCAATTTAACTGTCGACGCATTTGCAATATTCCAATGTTGCGCCCGAGGTGATTGTTTACCACCAAATAACCCACTTACTCGTTTGTCTTCCTTGTTGAATATAATAAAACTAAATAACATAATTAATGAACCCTCTGCGTTGTCTACTCTGTGTCCACGTTTTTTCTAGCGGGTGACACACTAAAGATACCCCTTGCAACCAATTTCAGTCAATAAGACCTATTTTACCAAATCAAATCAGACAGTTGCATGAAGTAATGCGAAAGCTTTTGCTGATAACGTGCAAGGCATTTTAGTATCTACTGGTTGATGACGTGGGGGTGTAAATATAATGACACATGTGGCTTCTGAACGTTAGAATCATCGCAGATCTTTGGGGGCAAGCGATTTAATGCAATTTTACATCTGGTTCAATGATTTGGTATTGCCATTTGATTCTATATGGATAATGACCGTGAGATCTATAGATCCGTGGTTGTTACCATCAGGTGACCCGCTTGCTCGTTTGCTTCCCTTGTCAAACAACAAATCCGCAATCATATTAAACGTAGCTTTTGGGTGTTTTTATCTTAGGCTCTGTCTATATCGTAAGTGTTAAAGACGTGTATTTATGTATGTTTGTCACGAAATAGTTAGGTAGGTACTTTAATATATAGGTACTCACGTCACTCCGTCACTTTTAAGCTGCGTGCAATGTTTATGTTTTTTCTTTGTCTGTTTAACTGTAGTGAAACATTTGTAATTAATTAATTTCCTTCTTTTAATTTTCTATATAATATCTAACCTAGAGTTACTCTGCTTGGCTGTCATTTCACTTCACTTGCCCCTTTTTTTCTATTGGTCTGCGATGTGGTTGTCTATGCTTATTTTTGTTCAATTTTTATTTTTTTCCTTTTCAAAGACAAAGGGTTTTGTGCCCAGGTAACCAAATCTAATTATTTAATATGTTGTGATTATCTTAAATAAACTTTTTTTCTTTCTTTCTTTCTTTCTAACGAGCAAAGATAACGGGTCGTTTTCATCCAAATTTGTATGGCGAGTGACCCGATATTTTTGCTCGTCAATACAATACAATACAATACAAATACTCTTTATTGAACACCACAAATCAGTACAAAACAATACAGAAACAAAGAAGAAAGTATACAATAGGCGGTCTTATCGCTTAATAGCGATCTCTACCAGACAACCATTAATCAATCAATAATAAATAATCATTGGTCAATGTATTTTCATGTCTACATACAAAGTTAAATAAAACCGCTATCGTACGAAGCAGGCTTAAGGGGCAGCCCCTCCCAATCGATAAAACATTTTTATTCCCGATTATAAAATCGGAGGGGACGATTATGAGTGGTAGTCGCGTGCTGGCAGTTAACATTAAAAAAAAGCAGCCCAGACCAAACTCAACCGTAACAGCGTGAATTAAGGTTGCATTTGTACCGTTCAAATCTCGTGTACGTGTCGATGGAAACGCTTAATGTCCTCTTTGTAATTTAAATTAATATGTGCTGGCTGTTGAATTGAGAGCATTGGTTTTCTAGTGCTTTCTAGGAGTATGGTTTAGTTTAGTGGGTGAGGAGTCGTGTTTGGGACAGAGTTTGTAGACATTAGGAACACAAGTACCTATTTAGAGGCACTATTCGTGTTGTCTTTATGAGGTTAAAATAGTAAGTATCGTCTATAAAAATGGTGATTAAAAGCAATGAAGGACTCGGTACGTCTCATGTATGCTTAGTAAGTAATTAATCAATTAGTAATTCAATTGCAAAAGTTGAAACGTTAACGTTAGAATAAAAAAAATGCAATTGTCTCCTATACCTGTTTTTTTTAGATTTTGTTTTAATTTGCATTTTTTAAGAATTTTAATCCGTGGCAAACAAATTCGTGTAATAAATAAATGTATCCGCTCTAAATCCCTCTTTAGTGTTACTTTGGCATGTCTAATCCGAACACACGCTTCGAAAAATCAAACCATAAAAATCTAAAAATAATACCCACATAAATTCTTCCCGATTACGCCACCAATAAAACTAACATTCTTATGTCGCAATGCCATTAATTCAAAATCAATATTTACCTGCCATATAAACATCACAGTATTAGCCTAAATAGCCATCTTGAAATACGCCATAAAATCCACTCCGGTGATTAAACGTATTAATACCGTTTGTAATACGTGAAAAATATGGAGCGTCATAAAATATTATATTAACGGGAGATAGGATTTATCGATATCGATATATCGATACGGAAATCGCCTGACTTCGCCTTAACGTTAGTGTGCTATTTTACGACGTGCGTTGCGTATTATTTTGACAGTAAAAACATTACGACTGCTTCGAAGCTAATGGCGAGATTGAATGTTACTGTCCTTTGCTGTCCTTATTAAAACCACTTCGTTAATTAGAAGTCGATGCTTAGGGTATATTCCATCACTCTCTGTTAAGTTCCAGCTATCTTAAGGCGCTGTCAACAGCAAATGACCTGGAGCAGCGCCACTTTTCACACATACGGTTCACGTGCCTGTTAGTGAAAGAGAAGAAACTATTCCGGCAGCTTGGCGCGCGTCTAAAATCTTGCAAATAAGACACAAATCATAAGAAATAAACAAAAGTATGGATTATTTGTGAAATATGACTCGTTAGCCGTTTAGGTATGAATATGTTGACTTTATGTTTTTAATTGCAGACCCATACGTCGAAAAAATAAAGACATAGAACCGTTTAATGATGATTTTAAGACCAATCTTTGCAATTATTTTGTATCGAGCCGATTTAATTCAATTATGTATCGAGCCCGTCTAGCGTGTTTAAAATATGATGAAAATTAACATTATATTTTTTTTGTATTTTTTTTGTGTTCAGTTTTTCTTCAAAAAGTGTTTAAATAACATCAATTTCAACAAAATTAGGTGTTGTCAGCCTCTTAAGTGTCAGTTATCTATGATTTACCTCCTTATTCATAAACGCTCTATAGGCTTCTGCTAACTTAACAATCGTCTGTCCTTATTTGTGAAAGGTAAATTTCAAAGTGAGAGATAAGGACAAACGATTGTTAAGTTAGCAGAAACCTATAGATAGAACGTTTATTAATAAGGGGGTTAGTCTCTATTTATTACTACGAAACAGACAGACGTCATAGATTAATGAAACTTAGGGTCTAATTTGCTAACTGTGTTAACTTTCGCGACTCAAGTGTGTATAGTCCGTTCCAATCCATTTTAAACTATTTGTAAACAAACATTCCATTTGTTCGTGAGTTAAAACATTAGAAACAAGTGTGACACATATATCATCGACTAATCACAATATTATTTGTGTTTTTTTTGATGAAACAAGATGGTAAACGGGCAAGTAGGTCTACTATATGCAAATGAGCAGCACCACTGCTGCTTAGCGGTAGGATTAGCTTGTAATACGGTAGCGATCTAGACAAAGTTCGCACAAGAATCCACCCACGTATTTGAGAAGTGGTAAGCAACCTTTTTTACTAAAGATCATTTTTAAAAGAGAAAGAGAAAGTTATAAAGCTTTCAGATGATAACAAAAATACAAACGAAAACCTTAGAGTAAAATATACAGGACGTTTTAAAATTAAATGAAGCAGAGTGCCATTAGCCGTTACTGCAACATTCCGGATTTTAAGGTCTATTTAATAAATAAAATTAACTCATTAGAGAGCTTAACCGCAAAGCTCCTGATGAAAGCTTTCGTACTAATTACGTACACAAGAATCCAAGAGAATAAAAAGCTCAGAGGGGATAACGTAATACACGTAGAGACGTATATACAGACAGATATGTCTTCAAATATTTATACTAATGCGAAAAATTCGTTTATCGCATCCCAGAGGAAATGATACAGTTTCCGGGATTATCAATCCAGGTTATAAATTATTTGCCCGTCAAATTTCATACTTATTCGTCCAGCTCTTTTAGCGGAAAGAGCTTTCATTGACTTTAAATTCGATTATGTGCCTGCAAATTCGACGACAATGCAATAAAAAGTAACGTCTACAAAACCATGTCTCAAAGTAAACTTAATTGCTTAACCTTATTTGCTGACTGCACTTTTTCTTCACTCAACTTGCATTTTAATCTACTTAAAATACTCATTTCACAAGTCTACACAACCACATGAAGTGAGTCTAAAATTTAGCAAGATTAGACTTGAAAAGTGTTAATACTGAAAGCAAAATAAAAACTTGTAAAAGCCATACTCTTGTACTACATCAGACTGATAAGCAAACAGTAAATTGTGATATACTTATAGTTACATAGGAACACCAAACACTTTCCGTGACCTCTCTATTCCCATATCAAGGTGGAATGCTTACAAAAGCTCTTCATCAACACATACATTATTCCGCCCAACATTATTCGTTACCGCGTAGTTCAGATAATAGCGCATCTGAGTACCCAGGTGTTGACCCAGTTACCACTGTTTCTGTAGTGTAGCGAGCGTCCTTATTCCGTGCAGTGTTTCAAGGAAAAACGCACGGCTTTTTAGTTGACATGTTTTAATTGTGAAAGGTTGACGATGTCTGAATGCGAGCGAGGTGCCTTGTTAGCCGCAGTGGTGGCGAACCAGCGAATTTTGTTTTTTTAAGTTTCAGTTTTGTTTGTTTTGAAAGTTTTGTTAACGAGCTATGTTTTTGAAATGTTGAATTGTTTTAAAGTAGTAGAAATGATGATTCGCTCCAGCGAAAAATTAGAGACACAGTGAAGTTTAAACAGTAAAAAGGTAGCAGTAGTATTTCAGTTACTATGTAATAATAATTATGTATTTAAGTACCTATTTGATTTGATTATCGTTCTGAAACATAATGGTGAGTTATCAAATTTCCAATTTAAGGTTTTTTATTACACCTTACAATATTTGTATATGACTTGTTTTGAAATAAATAACGTAAAGAATCACAATAACCGAGAATGAATAGGGTCGATTGTTAATTAACACAGTTAAATAACAATCAATAAAAAGCAAATACATGTTTTATGACGTCACATGACTCGTCGGATCTCTCTTAACTAATCGCTGTCTAATAAATTTAAAATTATATAGGTACTCCTTTTAACCAATATTAATTATAATTAAATTTTTCGTCATCTATTTTATTTTATGAATTATGCTAAATGCATGTTCCTCTAAGTAAGTAAAGTAAAGTAGTCTCTGCCTACCCCTGTGGGGAAGAGGCGTGACGGTATGTATGTATGTTCCTCTAAAACACACTACAAAACAACAGCCAAGTGTAAACCGTCCAATATCAGAAATGTAAAGTCAATTACAGCATTAATTCTGGACGGCGTCATGCAGTATGCAGCACGACCCACTTCGCGGTCATGCGAGAGGGAGCCAAACAATATCCCATTAACAGCTGCAGTTTGTCTCTATTAATGCTGCATGTGCTAGTTTTAGGATTTGCAAGTGTTGGTTGCATTTATGTTAGATAGCGTGTTAGTTATGAGGTATTAAAGTTTATTATTAATGTTCTGGCGATGAGCTACGGGTCTAATTTTAAACAACACAAATCACGTTTATAGCCCGGGGTAAAAGGTAAGACTTAAAGATTATGTTTAGCATGATGGGTATACGGCGGAAAGGGGAATCAAAATAGTGATGGGTTGCTAGCCGTGTCGCGCATAACATGATTCCTAACATTTTTGCCCATTTCGATGGGCTTTTATGCACAGGAAGAGAAGCAATTGGAACATTCTACGATTTTTCATTGCTCCCATTGAATAAATACACCACTAAATTCAAGTTGACATTCAAAACGACATCCTAAAGTGTTCTCTGTTGTGTTATTATATTAATAACTAGCTGTTGCCAGCGACTTCGTCTGCAAAGAATTCGTTTATCGCTATCCCGCGGGAATTTTCCAATTGAATTCTAAGGGAATTGAATAAAAAGTAGGGGCAAGTGCTCAACCTGTGGACACTTTCCAGTTTTTAGACTATTTTGAATATTTAAAAAAAAACTGTCAATAATCCTGTAAAACTATTTATTATTTTAGTATCTTAATTAAATAGCCTTTCATAATCACCTCTTTGTTTTTAATTATCTACTAAAACTATAGAGATCTAAGCATATTTAAAAAAATGCTCATTTTGTCCATAGGTACAATTACAGTTTGTACCTATGGACGACATAATTGTACCTGTGGACGGCACGGTACCTATGGACAAAAAAATAACAAGAAATAATTAAACATCAAAATCTTAATAAAATAAAACAAAACAAATAGCAAACTATTTGGCAACACGTTCAGCATCTCCTAAATATATTTTTATTTTTTAGAATTACAGTATTCTCGATATAAGTCTTCAGCAGAATCGTCGGAGTTACAATAGCCAGCGTCTTTAATAGAATCATCTGAGTCATCATTTAACACATAATATTTTTGACATATAAAGCTAGATTCATCGTCAGAATCAACAGTAACCTTGTGAGCCTTTAAAACACACGTCTTATGATATCTTGCAGTACAAATGCTGCATGTAAGTAAATTTGTAAGTCGACTTAGGCACATTGAATTTTTCAGCAGCTTTTGTTAGAGAACATCCATTTTTTTACTTCTTTAACGGCCTTTTAGACTTTCAGGACATATTTTTTTTGCGTTTGGCCAGTTTTACTACAAGGCACCGAAATTAAAGAGAAAAATAAATTCATATAATATGTCCACAGGTACAAGCCTTTGATGTTGTATCTGTTGACAGTCCACAGGTACAAAAAAATACTTGTCCACAGGTACAAATTCGACACTTTATAATTTAAACTGATGTCAGTCCGTTAGAGGTCGCCCGAGAACAGCAATAACTACATAAAATAACAAACAAATCATGAAATCACTCATTAACTACGAAGATACACGCAGCATTATGCCTAAAACTTTAGAAAACACACTCAAAATACGAATAAAATATTACTTTTGGCGACGAAAACTTTCCGCAGCCTTAAAAACACTACTAACTGACAAATACGAAAATGACAGATAGTTAATGTTGCCATACGAGAAAAATGCTATTCGGGTGTGTTCAAGATAACAGTCTATGGTTTGTAGTTTTTTTGTTACTGCTAGTGTCCTTAGGTACACTCGTCCACAGGTACAACACTTGCCCCTAGCCTATGTGCTATTCCAGACTTTTCTCTATGTTGCGAATTTCAAACCAGATTCGTTGGGCCGTTCTGGCGTGATTGAGTAACAAACAAACATCCATCCATCCATCCATCCATCCATCCATACTTTCGCATTTATAATATTAGTTAGATGTTACTAGAAGAACGTTCCGGAACCACGTAGGAGACGTTTAGAAAAAAGGTCATGAGGTCTTAATGCGATTCCGTTTAGATACCCTCTTTTTTTTAAATGAATAGGAAGGAAAACGAGCAAGTGGGTCACCTGATGGCAAGCGATCACCACTGCCCATAGACACCCGTAACCCCGGAGGGATTGCAGATGCGTTGCCAGCCTAGAGGACTTAGATGAAATGCCTCTTGTGCCCGTAATTTCCCCGGCTGTCTTACTCTCCACACCGGAACACAGCAGCGCAAGCACTGCTGCCTTAGCGGCAGGATTAGCGAGTAAGATGGTGGTTGCAATCCGGACGGACCTTGCACAAGGCCCTACCACCCGCAAAACCCCCCCCTGTCCGCCCCTCGCTGTCAGATCCACGCTAAAACCCGAATTGAGTCGGAATGATTACATTAAGCCGTCATAGTAAGGCCCCAGGTCCGGAGTACCCGACGAGCATGTATGAAGAGATTGATGAATGTGGATGAAGCGAAAGAGGTATGTCAGGATCGCAGCGGGTGGAACAAAGTCTCTGCCTACCCCTGTGGGAAACAAGCGTATGTATGTATGTTACTGCACCCATCTTGCATACCACCATCACCTCTCAAGAGATTGCGTGTAGTCAATATTCGTTAGTACCCAACTAATTCAACTTGCCAAGTCAACTTCAATCTTAAAATCGCAGCAACTAGTGCCAATATTGATTGCCGAGAAATATGATATGAAAAGCAAGGAAACTGTGGTCGGCGTGAAACTGATATGAACTTTAATGCGTATGTGTTACGGTTGGAAGTTGGATGGTTAAGGAGAGGTCATTGATAATAGTGCTTACGAAAGGTACTTACAGGTACATGTGTTAAGGATAGTGTTGCTCAATCGAGAATATAACCAACTAGCTTCTGACCGCGACTTCGTCCGCATAGAAAAAGCAATTGACATGTCTATCGCTATCCCGGGGGAACTATGCAATTTTCCGGGATAAAACCCCTATGTTTTAATCTAAGATACCAGCTATATGTCCGTTCAAACTTTGGTCAAAATCCATCCAGTCGTTTCAGCGTGAAGAAGAAACAAACAAACACACTCACTCTGCGATTTCCTTTTGATTTTGTACTAGCTTCTGCCCACGACTTCGTCTGCGTATTATATATATAAACCTTCTTCTCGAATCACTCTATCTATTAAAAACCGCATCAAAATCCGTAGCGTGGTTTTAAAGATCTAAGCATACATATGGATCGACAGAGGAAAGCAGCTTTTGATAGTGATAAACTCTGTAGAAAAACTGAAACGGGGTGAAGCGAACAACAGCTAGTTTACAATATTTATACGTTTTCTGAGTATGAAAGGACAAATAAACTGTTGCCATATTCATTATGATCGAAACACGTCTCACTATCGATTAGGACGCACCACTGAACGTGGATAGCGACCCTTATACATATAAAGCCGGCTATTAATCAACCTGTCATACGCTACGTTGTTAAAGTTTTAAAACATATTTAAACTGCACGCTAGTCTTCGTTATTTTCCCATACATGTATTTATATGTTAATAAAAGAGATGTATAGGCAGGTAACAGTTTTATGGCTTTGATGAAAATGTTTTAAGAAATAGGCAAACGAGAAAGTGGGTCACCTGATTGTAAGTGAGCACCACCACCCGTACTCTTAAAGTATGCAGACGCATGACCATCCTAGATGGCTAAGATAAAACACCTGTGCCAGTAATTTCGTTACTTAACCTTCTTCACGTTGGAACACAGTAGCGCAAGCACTGCTGCTTGGCGGCACGACTAGCGAGTAAGGTGGGCCCACAAAACCCATAACAAAGGGCATGGTAAGTATTGCAGATATCATACCGTCAGTGACGTCAGTTCCTCAAGTTATATCCACTGCCGTCACAGGTTCTAGTGTACCCACTATCCAAAGGACTTAAAATAACATATACGAATATTGCAGCGCCCCCTAACGGACAAACACTATAACACCTATCTAAGAACCACCGCTAAAGAACTAATAACGTTATACAGAAAACCGCATCTAAATCGGTCCAACCGTTCTCAAGATAGATGGGAACATACGTTTGCCGACAAACACACACACACGCAACCTATCACCCTAATGACACCAGCCCG
This sequence comes from Pandemis heparana, assembly GCA_963854515.1. NCBI lineage: Eukaryota > Metazoa > Arthropoda > Insecta > Lepidoptera > Tortricidae > Pandemis > Pandemis heparana. The sequence goes on along the minus strand of OY978030.1, from coordinate 6,400,932 downwards.
GCTAGCACGACAGCGCACAAGAGTCGCGTCGCGCGCGATATAAATTACCCGTCTCTTTCTAGAATGAACAGTAAGATAAAGACGGGCAATCTATCTCGCGCGCGACGCGACTCTTGTGCGCTGTCGTGCTAGACGTGCTGTCGGTAAGAGGCTACCGTTGATGACATTTTAAATTCTTTCGGCATAAGAAAAACCTCGCGCGAATACCAAGATACCAAGAATCTCAATCCTACCCGTGTTTCCATACAAAAGCGTACGTTCAAAAGGCAACTTAGTCTTACATTTCCCACCCATCTTTACGTAATTTTTACAGACTCGCGAAACTTCCACCCAAACTAAAACTAACATTGCTCGAGTGCTATCCGGCTCGGAGGACCAACTTACAAACTACAAGATGGCGACGTCCTCAACTTTTCTTTGTAGCAATTGTAGAATTTACTGCATAGAAGTTGCTCTGGTTTCGTGTTGATTACTTCACTTGAAGATGGTACCTGAAAAAGAAGGAATTGTTACCACTTTTGTTAGGGATACTTGCAAGCTGCACTGCTGTGTTCCGGTGTGGAGAGCAAGACAGTCGGGGAAATTACGGGCACAAGTGGCATTTCATCTTAGCCCTCTAGGTTGGCAACGCATCTGCAATCCCTCCGGGGTTGCGGGTGTCTATGGGCAGTGGTGATCGCTAACCATCAGGTGACCCACTTGTTTGCCTTCCTATTCGCATAAAAAAAAAGCTGGTCTTGGAGCAAAGAAAAAACACAATGTACCAGCTGGTTTTCTTCCCGCGTATGGTAAAAACCCATCGAGGGAATGAGCGAGAATCACAGGAATCACGTTATAGGCGATGCGGCTAGCAACCCATCACTATTTTGATTCCACTTTCCACCTGTACGCCCACAATAAATATTGCTAAACATGGACTATATAGGCCTGTTAACTTTGGCTGTCAACCCCGTAAAAAGACGTGATTTTGTGTGTGTGTTTGTTCACAATTCTTTTTATACGTGAGTAATCCGTTTAGGTATTTTATTATGTCCGACTGTCATAACAGTTTGAGAGAACCTTAGGCTCTAGTTAAGTTTTTCACGTGAATAAACGTTCAGTTTCTAATATCAGCTTATTTTTAAAGATAGAGCCATCAACGGTCATAAAAAGGGTTTAATAAAGACTCCCATGCACCATATCCCAAAACTTTCTCTTTACGTAAACATTCCAAACAAACTTTGGCTACAGGCTACATCCCTTTCCATCAATCATCCGTATCAATAGAACAGAAAGAGACAACACACTGAATGTCAAAGCAGCAGCGAAGGGTGCTATACCTACTTAATAAACGTCACCTGAATTATTCATACATGAGGGTAGATGGCAATAACTTATGTACTATAGCCAGGCCATTTTGGACCTTAGTACGCCTTTATAAAGGTCATGATGAAGCACTAGGTTAACTTACAATTGTCTCAGTCGTTGAGGATCTCAAATCAAAGGAGTTTAATGCGAAATTGAAGATTTAGGTCGCGTTCCCATTGTTCTTGGCTGTTAGGAGTTAGCAGTCCATCTTTCTACTTTCTACTTCAAAAATGAGACAGAACATAATAATATCACAGAAAAATACAGACACAGTTCTATTTCATTGTGTGTGTGAAGTTCCTAAGCTGCACTGGGCCTGTGTGGAAACTAAGTCCTCTGAGAGAGAGGCATGTCCAGCAGTGGGAAGTATACATATAGGCTGGAAAATTCAGATTTTTGAAGTGAAAACTTCTTTAGTGACTTTTTTGGATGGGTAAAAAATGTCAAAGTCGCGTCAGACGTAAGACGGAGGGAGAGTTTAAGTACCAGGATCCCAGGATCCAGGAACCTCTAAGAGCTTATTTTGAAATACGAATGAAGCTAGAGTCGCGTTCGATTTTTGAAGTGTACGTTAATTTCGCCGCTTTAACATATGTGGACTAGTGGTATAAGATGTGGAATAACAGTGCGTTCTCTCAAGTGACCGCAGTTCGAATCTCGTGAAGAAAAAAAAAATATTTTTTCTTTTTTTTTCTTTTTGCGCGAGTGTGCGTGTGTGTAGTTTTCACTCCTGCGCGCACTCCCGGAGTGCTGCCGGTGTTTTTTACACTCTTTGATAAAATTGGTCAATTTTTATATCTTTCCTCTTTTAAGACTAGCCTGATGATGAGAGGACAGGACCACAAATAATGCAAACTCGTAAACAAATCATAAAGCCAACCCAATAAGCACAAAAGTTGAGTTATAGTTTCTCAAAACTGAAGTTGAGACTAACCTGCCGTTAAAATAAAGTACCTAGTATAGCGACAACCGAATAAATAAAGGTAAATAAAGCTCAAAACACAATCGTATGTGAACGAGAACGCGCATCGAACGGTAACTATTGACTTTACGCGCGAAATCCGGGCGGAATACATTTTCCCTTTTTGTCATAGATCCGTTCCTGACGAAAGAATAGCTTTTATTAAGGTTTTGTTAACATTCGTTTCAGTCAGACAAAAAGGTGTTAGAAGTAGAAAGACGGAGAAAATATTTTAAGTCGGCAAAAGTTGGAAAGACGTTACTAAAAATCATTAGTGAATAATCCTTTCCCATCGTGAACACACGATTACTTCCGAATGATACCGACGTGTGTGAGTCTGACTGATATAGCATGACAAATACCAAACAAATACGAACAATTCCGAGATAATACGATGAGGAAGATTATGCATGACATCTGTTTACCAGAATGCGAAATGATGGAAGGCTTGCGCGAAACAAACCGATCGTCGTTAAGGTTTTTGAGGAAGACCTCTATACACGTGACGACGGTGATGAAGAACGCTCATATGCGTTTTAGGCGCGCCGCTCCTGTAGAAATCTCGCGTTTGACATACAGCGAATACATTAAATAATTTACTAAATAGAACGAGTAAATAAAATTATTAGAACAAATCAAATTTCATATTCCATCCCAAAAGTCATTATAAAACCAAATTGAGATATTATCTTAACATCGAGATAATATTGTAGGCCAGTAAAAAAGTAATTGAATGTTTCACAGGCCCTAAACTGAGCCGTAACTCAACAAAAAGCATAGCAATATAACATTTCAAGTTCTAAAACGTTTAAGAAACAAAACTTCAAGCCCTTAAATTTAAGACAGAAAAATATTAACAAAATTCAAGCAAAAGCGCCAAAGAGCAAAGTAATTACGTTTAACGTCATAACTCAAGTTGGGAAAGATTCCGCCTAAAGAATTAAGGACAAAGGCGTGCATTAAAACAATGGAAACGCGTTGAGGCCTAGTTCATATGAGTTATGAATACTGCCTTAATGACCAGCCCTTGGTCCTAGTATACATGTATATAAGGCACATTATGGAAGGCGAAATATATATTAACTCGGTGGTAATAAAAAAATTCGTCAAGTTATAAAATCTAGACTAGTGTTAGCAGAGCCGTGCTCTTAAGCAATATGTAGGCCGTGATGGGTCATTTTATATTGGTTACTAAAATATACAAATAGACTTAACAATATTGTAGCGGCAACAGAAATAAATCATCTTTGAAAATTTCAACTGTCTAGCTGTCACCGTTCCTGATATATAAGCCTGTTGATAGACAAACACGATAGACGGACGGTAGCGACCCTGTTTTTGTCCGTTGGGTACGGAACCCTAATAATTAATGACCGTCTAGTGGTTAGAAAACCTGAGCCATCATCAGCCTAGATGCCATAAGCCGGGTGCTCCTCTGTGAGCTGGAAAAATGTTCCATGTTACAGTAACCAAAAACCCTAGTGTGGACGCGGCGTCCCGTTCACGGCAAGCTCGCAATGTTTACAGTGGTGTTTTTAGTCGCAGCTCTTAGAGTACCCGGCTATAGCAACAACGAATCTGAAAACGCCACTTAAGAGGCTGACAACACCTAATTTTGTTGAAATTGATGATATTTAAGCACTTAAAAAAAAAACTACACACAATAAAAATACAATAAAAATAAATGTTAATTAATTTTCATCATATTTCACAGACGCTGGACGGACTCGATACATAATTGAACAAAATCGGCTCGATAGAAAATAATTGCAAAGATTGGTCTTAAAATCATCATTAAACGGTTCTATGTCTTTATTTTTTCGACGTTTGGGTCTGCAATTAAAAACATGAAGCCAAGATATTCATGCCTAAACGGCTAACGAGTCATATTTTACAAATAGTCCATACTTTTTTTTATTTCTTATTATTTGTGTCTTATTTGCAAGATTTTAGGCGCGCGCCAAGCTGCCGGAATAGTTTCTTCTCTTTCACTCACAGGCACGCGAACCGTATGTGTGAAGAGTGGCGCTGCTCAAGGTCATTTGCTGTTGACAGCGCCTTAACGCCGAGAGACCAGATACCGAAGACATCGCGAGAGTAACGGGCATGGTAGATGGAAGCGGCAAGTTGTTCATTGTGGGAGGCCTTTTTCAGAGTTCCTCTTACTGAGCTTCCCGTTTGGCGGCTCTCTTTCCGGTTGGCTGTAAAAGCCATCAGAGGCTAGCAGCAGTATGTAGTCAATTAGAAAAAAAATGTTGTAGAGTGAACGTCTTCCAGATAATGAAGCTTAAATCTATTAAATTAGTTTGTCATAAAATTGTGCACTGTAAATTCACTAACACGGCATAAACCCCATCTCAATTTGACGCGACCACTTCTCAACGAGCTACTTCGACCGCTAAATTTTAATAATGAATTTAAAACCACCCTCCATAATGTTAATCTTTAATTGGGATGCGGATCCAGGGTTCTTTTATGGTTTTATCTACGCTTTATCTGTCAATAATTAAAGGGTTTGTTGGTTGCATTGAAACCAATTTGATCACCTTATAATTATCACTGTAATGTTGGAAAATGAAATCGCTAATTAAAATTTATAACTTGAAAAAATAAACTTATTTGTATCTAGAACCTGAACTAGACAATTTTGCCTTAGATAAAATTTCAAAAACGTCTACGTATGCTTAAAAAAATATCAGGGGGCACGGCAGTGTCTCCGCCAAGTGGAGCACATTCGTATCGTAGTATTAGTAATTTTATTTTAAAGTAGTCAGTGTTTTATTAAACAATGGGCTTGCGTTACATATTCTTCTTTATCAGTCACAAATAACAATTGTTTTGACTCACGATTAGAAGTCGGAATGATTCGATTAGTTTCGATCTTTTCCGAAGATCTTCTTCAAGGGTTAATGCAAATCTGTTCGTAAGTTAACCGTTTACTTTTAAACTTTCTTAAACATGCACATTTAAAACTGAATGATCTAAGTCTTAATTTACTTTCTGTATCACAAGAACAAGCAAACCTTAAAATAGCAGAAAACAAAACTGAAACTGTAATGCCATAAAAAAGTCGCCCCCAAAGGCACGTTTAAAAATCTTTAAAGACCGACTTCAAAGACTATGAACAGATGTTCAAAATATAATAAAATCGTCTCTTCATATACCCCAATTTGAAAACAAAGAAAATCCTTTAAAAAGGCCATCGACGCCCCAAAAGCCGATGACAAAAACGTGTCAACGAACAAAAGGACTTTTCCAAACAACTTATAGGTAAAATGGCGGGGAATCATAACCTACAGCAGCCCTTTGTCTTCAAAATTCTGCAGACAATCGATTCCGTTAAATAATATTTCTGTAAGAATCAACCCTTCCATTCAAGACGCTTAAACCTCTTTGTTCTTTGGACATTGAAGAAAAAGTTTTGGCAATTATATTTTTTCCTTTAACGAATCTGTTCGGCGGATAATCGAGTTAAATGTATCGATGATTTTAAAATTTGGATTAAAGGATCGATTACTCGTTTCTTACCCTTGTTTAATTTGCTTTTTCCTTATTTCGATCGGGGTATCTTGTTAACATGGCAACCGTGGAACAAAAACAAGGTTAGGTATATTTAAAATAACGTTCAAATTGAAGTAAAATTTTATCTTTTTCAAGCTGTTTTTATTTTGCTATGTTTGCGTAATTATTATGTCTAAATCGGATAACGACGAAAGTATTAAATTATCAAATGGTAATTTTCAGATTTACTTTTGTAAAGCTAATTTCAGGTTAATTTTAATTATTGTTACTGCAATTCATTCATATTCTAATATGTTTTAAACTTTAACATTTAAAGTGTAGTCAACAAAAAGTACGATATTTATAATGTAACAAAAACTTATTTAGTATCGGTTAATAAAATTAAATTATCTTGACACATAGAATAATTTGTTAGGTATTTAATCAAGCATTGATTTGCTTTCGTTTAGTTTTTCCACCAAATAAATTAGAAACCAAAGAAGTTTTTTATCAACCCATTAAATAAATGAACTAAATAAATTGTAATCACCAATTTTATTAATTTAACTCGATAGATTCAATTTAAATGTGACATTTGACAAAACGTTTTTAAAATTGACCACTATTATAAATATTGGTGTCATCAATTTCGCCAAAGTTTATAGCAAATTAATTTAATGATATGAGTTTAATATTAATCAATATGAGTAACAAATCACTGCGTGTCGATGACGAATTTTTCAATTTCGATATAATAGGTAATATTCATCATTAAATTTAATTGTACCGGTTTAACTGGTTAAAGCTAAGTTAATAAGCCTAACTCATGTTTCATAGCGCGCCATCTTCTAACCAATAGAAGCTACATATTCATCAAAATCACCAAAAAATCGAATTGCCCGGTAATAACAACTTATCACTCCTTTTAACAGAATCAATGATAGCGTACACTTTACGTGTGCGCAATGTACTTTAAAAAGAACATCGTTGAAAACATTAATTAAGATATAACTTTTAATAATTAACAAAAAAAACTTGCCGCAAAGTTGAAGTCAGCGAAGATAAAGCAGCGGGTACACCGAGCGTAAATATATTATTCGAACACTTTAAGCTGTCGACTTGGTAGGAAACTTCATTAAATATTGCAGATTTATGCTAAACGTTACCGTGGACTTCCCTTTTTTATTGCTGCATAAAAACTTAATTCAAATTAACTCTTGTTGTAACTCGAGTTTAGTTGCGTCTTTATCGTCTAAATGTTTTAATTTTAAAATGATGAATCTTCTGGGCTGATTTAAATCTTTTTTGTTCCGTAAATAATCGCAGTGAGGGCGGGTGGATGGTTATAAATCTGTAGGCTTAATGTCTAACTCTCTCGCAATCGCCATCGTATTCATTTTGACAGTTCTTGTGTGAATGTGACAGCTAGCTGATTCCGATGCCAATTGTCAGCCCATACATGAACTGTCAAAATGAACACGATGGCGATTGCAAGCGAGTTAGACACTAAGCTTACTGGTCTATGTTGGTAATTCATACATGCTATTATTATGTACTTATCACTACATACAATACATGCAATAACATTATGGATTTAAACCAAAGTCGCTCTCCGCTGTCTGTCCCTAATGTACCTATGCTTAGATCTTTAAAACTATGCAACGGATTTTGATGCGGTTTTTTTTATAGATAGAGTGATACAAGAGGTAGGTTTATATGAATAATACATGCATAATATACCGTGCGAAGCCGGGGCGGGTCGCTAGTTCATATGACAATATTCAAAGTAAGCCGTGGTAGACTTAATGGTTTGACCTGTCGCCTCTCAAGTACTGGTCGTGGGTTCGGATCACAGGCTCGCACCTCTAAGTTTTCCGGAAATTATGTGCGAATTTGCATTTGAAATTCACCATGAGCTTTTTGGTGAAGGAAAACTTCACACATTTGCAAAGCAATACAATGGTGTGTGTGAAGTTCCCAATCCGCACTGGGCCCGCGTGGGAACTATAGCCCAAGCCCTCTCATTGTGAGAGGAGGCCTGTGCCCAGCAGTGGGACGTATGTAGGCTGGAGATAATAATGACGATGATATTCAAAGTACGCTAAAAAATTACATTATAGTATTATAAAAAAAACTAGCTGGTGACTATAAAAAATAATTCTCGAAACAACTTTTATCGTCACAATACAAAATAATTTTATTGAAAATACAACCGTATTGTGAATCTCCTCCTTTTTTTTATAAGTCAATTAAAAAGAATCATGACAGAAGGACAATTTAATTGTCCTTTTAAAAGCACTGATTAAATATAAACGCGTGTGTAGAACACTTTCAAACAAAATACTACACCGCATTGGCCCCTCTTTACACGGCCAACGGCTCCGGCCACGGCTTCCGGTTCCTAAGGAACCCTATTCCAGGGGTTCCGAGGTACGGCCCCCTTCCGTCGCCAGAGGCGCCAGCGACGCCCCCTACAGTTAAATAAAGAATTACGATCATTACAAAAATTACCTTACAATTTATTACGGTCCTAATTCCTAATTCATGTGGAATTTCGTTATATCACGAAGTTAAGGTTTTTTTTTACATAAAATAGGCTTAAGTAACGTTTGACTTCAATCTCGCTTGATGGAAGGCGAAGATGAGGCTTAAGATGGTACACGTTTGCCTGGAAGGTGTTCACTTTGGCCTTAAAGATGTCCAGAATAAGCAAAAAAGATGACTATAGTGTGTTTTTTTGGCCCGTGGAATTCTGACAGCTGTCAGAATTAGACGTTTCAGGGGACACCAACATTTTTTTCTGCTGAACAAATAAATTGTCACACTAAGCTTTCGTTATTTTAACTAACAAATAAAAATAATAAAATACGGTGACGTTCTAACATTAGGTACTCAAATAATGGATTTAAAAATTAATGGCAGCTTTTATTTTAACGACAATTGGCCAATTAGAGTACAGAAGATCAAAGTTGAAAACTTTAAGTCATCCTTATTATCACATACATACGTACATACATAAATCACGTCTTTATTTTAGCAAGGCATATTTTGCCATGTCGACGTAGTGACATAACATTACACACGTGAGGAGATTGTTCGGTTTAATGTAATTTTGATATTGGGGGAGGAGCAATTAAAATATTTTACTATATTTTGCCGGAAGAATGACAGCTGACTGCTGAAGTTTTACGTTCTGTTCATTCTTTTTATTAAATATTACGAAATAAATCAATATTATTATAATCGTAGACCGAAGGTTTGTAATATATGACAATACTCAAAGTGATACCCCAAACAATTTATATTCTCCCAAAAAAAGAAAAGATTAATAATTACGTCTAAATTATGCAATTTAAAATTAAACCAAATATCTGTTAATTACTAATATGTAAAAATGATTTTTAGTTTAAGTATTTCAACTTCAACATAATGTTCTACATTTTTATTTTTTTTCCTTTTCTTACCACGGATTTAAGGAACGTTTATATGACTGGTAATACCGAGAAAAATGTCAGAATTCCGCGGGCCGAAAAAATACACTATACTTAGGTACGAATTTTATTATGTCAGGTTTTTTAAGCATTTCAAAAGTCAAGTCAAAAGTCAAAAGTTTATTTTGCAAATAGGCCGCCGAGGGCTCTTTTACATGTCTTTTTTTGAATCTACCAGCGCATTCGGAAAGACCATCATTGCCAAGAAGAATGCGCCGCAAGAAACTTGGCAGAAAGTCATTTTTTCAAAATAAAATAGATTTACAATAGTACTTAAATTCTACTTAACTTACCTAATACAATTAATACATTTTATAAAAGGGATGTAAAAGGTCCCTAAGTTAAGTCCGTACCTTAAATTACATTGGTCTATAGTAGAGATGTATAAAGTCTCTACTGATCAAAGCGAAACAAAATATGCGATAATGATAAGAAAGAGAAAGCAAAAGCAAAAAGTGAATAAAAATAATCTAAGTTTAGTGGAGGTGTAAAACGCCTCCACCGTCAAATAAGTTAATTGGAGATATCTCCAATGTCGATGAGAAAAAGAGCAAAAAAAAAAAAAAATATTATATATAATAAAAAATATGAAATATGCATTTCATGTCAAGTAAGTAACTGATAAGCTTTTGGATTCCGAAGGCAAGCTTACGTCTGCCGCCCCCAATGTTGGCTCACACGCGCTCATGTCATGCTCTGAAAGCAGAGCGGTACCGAGGGCATGTATCACTTCCGTCCCCACAGGCTCGCTATGGGGACGTTTTAGGAACTTCGACGCTGCAAGCCTGTAACTAGACAGTAAATGAAAAAATAAAACAACAAAAGAAAACGGAAATCCATAAGCTTAACAATATACCTACCTAATACCTAACTTAGCACACATACACATACGACATAGCAATATTTATGTCCTTGTAAATAATTAATAATAATAAAAATAAAAATATTACTAAAGTAAAAAGAAAATAATAATACAAACTAATTAAAACAGGTAGGCACAATATTTAAATTGATAAGATGCTAATATTGATACTTAATGTCTATATAATCTTTAATTTTACTAAACCTGTTAATATTATTAGCTTGCATGCTGGTATGGTAGTAAAGAAAAAACGTAGAATGTACCGTAGCTTCTCTTCCCGCGCGGATGGTAGAAGCCCATTGAGGGAAGGCGACAATCTTAGAAATCGTGTTATAGGCGATGTGGCTAGCAACCCGTCACTATTTCCGTTCGATTCCCCTTTCCACCTGTACCCCCCAATCATGCTAGTGGCCTTTAGGTCTTGTTACCAGGCTCTGTCTGCTCCGTAAGGGATAAATACGTGATTTATGTATGTATGTATTATCAGAGTTTAATATGTTTATAAAGTGACACTACTACGTACCTACATATCTATTAAATCTGTTAGAACAAGCTAGAGCTTCTCTTGTTTCTTGGTGCAATATTAAAAAGGGAACATTTTAATCGAAACTCAAAATATGAGAACCAATCGCAGATTAAAAACGGGTATACATTCTTATTCCGTCATCCAAGATTGCAATATCTTTGAATAGCAAGTTCACTGCACAAGATGTCTATCGAAGGATGAATATAAAAAGATTGGAGTAACAGCTAGTAATTCCGAGATAACCCCCGTAGCTGTAACCGCCGAACATTGAAATGATGGAGTGGTGGATTCTAAACGATAAATAGGTGGAAAAATATGCGAAATTTTTGGTACTCTTGTAAATTTCTAATTAATTTTATATTTTACTAGTTTCTGCCCGCACCTTCGTCGAATTATACATATTATGAAGTGAACCTTCCTCTTGAATCACTCTATCTATTAAAAAACCGCATCAAAATCCGTTGCGTAGTTTTAATGATCCAAGCATACATAGGGACATACAGCGGAAAGCGACTTGGTTTTATAGGTACTATGTTGTACATACCTAGCGATTTATTTGAGCTAGCTTTTCATACGAAGGTATTTTTTTTTTGTAAATATGATTGCTCTTTTCATTTGATTAACATAGTTCATGTCCTTTTTAGGCACGTAGGTCACAATACTGGCTTTCGATGAGGTTTCTGAAATTAATGAGTATACCATATTGTTCGACAGCACAAAGAATACTGAAATACCTCATATACCAGTATTTACAATGGTTGTTTACAGGCATAACAAGTGAAAACCTTCAAAAACATGACAACAATCATCACCATTATAGCATCTCAAAGCTATTGTCAATTAGACGTCGCCTCCAGAAAAATATCGCTTTCCTTCTGAAAATAGCTGCCGAGTTTACCCCCCCTCCCCCACTTGTTAGGGATTAAGGTATTCTTTTGTGGGAAATATTGCAGAGTGTGCGTTTTAATCTGGATCGCTACGCTCCGGTTGCCGTTTTGTTGCGGACTATTTTCAGGGTGCATTAAAAAGACCACTGATTGGTAGACAAGGAAGAACAGACGATTTTGAATTTAAGAGCGTGCATCCCTACTGAGCTGGCAACGTTGCATTTTTGGTGATTTTTTGCGATTATTTCACAGAAAATGAATGAAAGTATAAGATGCCCGTCTGTAGTGCACTTCGTTTTGAGTGTATTAATGTGTCTAATGCAATAATTGATCGTGATGGACTTTTGTTTTCTTATTAAACGAGATATAGTATTTTATGCCTTTAATACGAAAATAAAAGTCCATCATGATTAATCATTGCATTGGACACTCAAAACGAAGTGCACTACAGACGGACATTTGAAACTTTCATTCATTTTCTGTGAAATAATCGCAAAAAATCACCAAAAATGCGACGTTACCAGCTCAGTAGGGATGCACCCTCTTAACGCAATAACAGATTACTCACGTATCGTATCTTAACTGTGTACTGCTTTACATACATATAAATCACGTGGTTATCCCTTACGGGGTAGACAGAGTAAAGTAACAATACCTAAAGGCCGCGTTTAGCATGATTAAGCGTATAACTACTCACGTTAGTCATCGCCACGTTGGCCATCTTCACATTCGCTATTGACGGTATGGTCGACCTTCACGTTGGCCAAATTCATCTTCACCAATTCATCATTCATCGTCTTCAATTTTTTAAATAATACTTTGACTTTGATTTTGACTTTGACCAAGTGAGCGATGCGGTTATAGGTTTGACCACCATATACTTCCATCTCACCAATGTTATTACCTCGACTAAAACACATGACGTCCTTTCCTTATTCATAAACGCTCTATAGGCTTCTGCTAATTTCGCAATCGCTTGTCCTTATCTGTGAAAGGTAAATTTCAAAGTGACAGATGAGGACAAACGATTAGGTACTAAGTTAGCAGAAGCCTACAGTGTTTATGAATAAGGGGGCTTTCACAGTAGTTTCGTACCAATGTTATTTATCGTATCTATTAAGAGGTGTTACACGAATATCTGTCTAAAATAGACATTTTTTATTAAACAAATAAAAGGCAATGTCGAGTTAGTTCAAGATTAATCTTCGTATTGAAATAAAACCGTAATCGTTTTGAAACCATACAAAGAACGCTCGACACGGAATTCCACTAAGCACCGTCCTGCTCACACCTACGCGGATAGACAAAAACGAAAAACAATACGTCCCCATTGAAATATGTCATTGTAATCTGCTTTAAGCGTTCAATCATGCGCAATCCTTTATTATAAATGATCATACAGAAGAGTACTGCGACACACGGGCATTACGGATGGTGAGTTAAACGCCGAGCGTAATTATTTTTATTTGATAGAGGAAAACGAGTACGCGAGTCATCTAATGATAAGCAATTACCACTGCCCATGCACTTGCAACAAAGGAGAGCGCGTTGTCAGCCATTTAAGATTCAGCTTGTATTTTGAAGATCCTTAAGTTGTACCTAAATTTGTTAATTTGGGGTTTCGTAATGCTGTAGAGTGTGAAGCGCAACTGAATATACGAGCGAGTTCATTTGAAAGTTATTTGAAGATAATAGTCTTAAAAAATTACTTATAACAGTCTTAATTGATAAGCTCATTAACAAGAAATTTTGTCTACAGATTTCCTTAGTGATGGACTGAAATTCCGACGTCGTATTATTTCGTCGTATTATTGGGGACGTTATGGAAAAAGGCCAGGTCAAGAGTACCCGAAACCGACGAGCATGTATGAAGAGATTGATGACTGTGGATGAAGCGAAAGAGGTATGTCAGGATCGTAGCAAGTGGAACGAAGTAGTCTCTGCCTACCACTGTAGGAAAGAGGCGTGACGGTATGTATGTTTGTATGTATGTATTATTTCAATAGGTAACATAATTGGGAAAACAACGCAAGTCGTTTTTCGCCTGCTTTCAATTTTGTAAGTATGATCCAGTTGCATCCAATGAGCCATTATTTGAATACTGTTACCAAAAATAACTTAAAAAACATTTTCACCTCACTAGCTCGGAAAGCACTTTTTGTTTGTTTGACAGCTATTGAGAAAATCGCTCTTTATTCACTTGTGGAGAAAGAGTTTTGACCACAGATTAGAAAGATATAGTACAGGGTTTTGACATTTGAAGGGAGCTTAAGTGATATTTGACAGCTAACAAAACGTTAAAAGTGCTGAATTTTTAATATCAAAATTAATGAATTGCATCGAGTAAAAAACACTCAATACAGTCTTACAACTTTATTTTAATTCATAAATATCAGCATTCAACATTAACCTTCATTCTTGTTGTAAAAACGGATAAAATGTTCTGACAGTCCAAGTAAGTCAATATGCGAACAAAACGCATACGAAATGTTTTTTTTTATAAAATTCATCCCTTGCAGGAGAGGTAAAGGAATTTTGTCCATTCAGCCATATATTAAAGATTGTAATGCCGGTTCACTGTTTGTGCTGACAGTAGCACTTGATGGTCCCAACGGAAGACCAGCGCTGGCTGTAAGGCCAGGCCAGCATTATGCTGAGGTGGAACCATTTCGTGATTGTATATGCTGTTACTTCTTTATTTTTCTGTAATTTATATCACGAATAAATGTTTTCTTTCTTTCAAATAATTAAAAAAAAAAAAGTCAAAACTATTCAATTAAGCCGTCAACGTTAAATATTCGCATGTTTTTCTAGTTATTTTGTTATTAAAAATGAGTGATAGTACAAACCTTTTTTCTTATTTTCCTCGCTGTAGTGAGGTGAAAAGTTTTGTGTTATACACGGGTGAAAAGTTATTTTACGCCTCGTGTGTTGAAACACTCGCTACGCTCAGGATTCTATTTTTGAACCACTCGCTTCGCTCGTGGTCAATCATAGAATCCTTTCGCTAGCTCGTGTTTCAAATGAACACTCGCAGGTAAAATACAACTTTCCCCCCTTGTATAACAAATAACTATTGTTCTTCATCGGCCACGTCAGTGTGTCTATCTAACATTGTGAACGGCTAATTTGTACGATTTATCCCGAAGAGTATCACGAGCCGTAACCTTAATCACCAGGATTGTGATGACGCATGCGATACGCAGTTTAACCGACTGCGACGGAAAGTGGTGGGGTTAGTTTGATTAAATAGCCCTGTAAATGTTGTCCAGGATTTTTGACTAATCTCATTATCTAATCTAATTTAATCTAACTAATATTATAAATGCGAAAGTATGGATGGATGGACGTTCTGGCGTGAGTGAGTAACAAACAAACATCCATCCATCCATCCATACTTTCGCATTTATAATATTAGTTAGATTCTTCTTATTATGAATGACAAACTGTGACAAGCGATGTGTTCACCTATAATTGGGGTGAATACGAAATAAATATCTGTAATAATTATTGAAATGTAATAATGTTTCTTCTTACTTTTTCAATGAGAATGATTTTTATTTAGCTTCATAATTTTACATTAAAGAAATTTTATTGCAATACATGTCTAAATCTAAATTATTTAAAAATAAAACTAGCCTAAACTTAAAATACCTATATAATGTTTTGTGTGTGCTTTGTTGGTGTACCGAATAAACGAGAAAAAAAAACACGATCCCTTCATTTTCGCCCATGACATTATAAAGAACACACAAACTGATAGGTACACTCACCCACAAAACCAATCTTCATCATGCCATAAAGCTTGCCTCGCCGACTGTACGTCATTTGTTAATGAGCATCACGCCGTATATCGGATTTCACTCCCGATAATTAGTTTCCAAGGCTTTCGTTGATTATCAAAACAAAGGTATTGTAATTAATGTCTTGCTCAAACTTTAGGCTATACGCTATCACGAAATTGTTTCAGATTGTTCCATCAGGGGCCTTACCATGACGTCCTAATTCCGACTCAGTTCAAGTTTTAGCTGTCACTTTTAGTATGAATCTGACAGCGAGCGAAGCTAAACTGAATCGTATTAAGGCGCTGTCAACAGCAAATGACCTTGAGCAGCGCCGCTCTTCACACATACGGTTCGCTT
Organism: Pandemis heparana; assembly: GCA_963854515.1. Classification (NCBI taxonomy): domain Eukaryota; kingdom Metazoa; phylum Arthropoda; class Insecta; order Lepidoptera; family Tortricidae; genus Pandemis; species Pandemis heparana. The sequence continues at coordinate 6,385,215 of OY978030.1, read as the reverse complement.
GCCTGTGAGTGAAAGAGAAGAAACTATTCCGGCAGCTTGCCGCGCGTCTAAAATCTTGCAAATAAGACACAAATAAGAAGAAATAAAAAAAAGTATGGGTTATTTGTGAAATATGACTCGTTAGCCGTGTAGGTATGAATATGTTGACTTCATGTTTTTAATTGCAGACCCATACTTCGAAAAAATTAAGACAAAGAACCGGTTAATGATGATTTTAAGACCAATCTTTGCAATTATTTTCTATCGAGCCGATTTTGTTCAATTATGTATCGAGTCCGTCTAGCGTGTTTGAAATATGATGAAAATTAACATTATATTTTTTTTGTGTGTAGTTTTTCTTAAAAAAGTGCTTAAATAACATCAATTTCAACAAAATTAGGTGTTGTCAGCCTCTTAAGACGTCATGGTAAGGCCCCAGCCCCTATTTTACCAATTCGACAATTGACAAAAATTCTAAATGAAATGCGTAGTCAATAAGCAAAATGGCGTTGATTCTTGTCGAGTTCGTAATTTAAACAGAATTGTCACAATACTCACCGACCATTGTCGCGTCGTTGAAATAGGGTCCAGGTCGGTTTACAGTCCTTTAATTTTTTCATTGTAATTTTTGATACCAAATTAAGTCTCTTGAATTATATAAGTATGTTTATCCGTTGCCTGGTACCCATAGCCCAAGCTCTGCTTAGTTTGGGACTGGGTCAATTGGTGTAATTTTCCCCATGATTTTATTTATAATTACTCCTACTATTAAAAAATCCGCATCAAAAATTATTGTGTTTTAAAGATCTAAGCATACATAGGGACAGATAGACAGACAGTGGAAAGCGACTTTGTTGTATACTCTGTAGTGAGTAAGTTTCACTATGCCACAAATCGACCAAATTTTTTTTATCGATATCGATGTTGCTGTCTGTACTTCGCTCAATTAGTGCAGCAATCTGATTGCTGATTATTTTTTAAATTTGCTCATTTCCTTATTCTTTAGAATACGCGAATGCGTAATCTAAAATAGTTATATCAATTTATGATGATGCAGACGCAACCCTCAAACGGGATTACAAGAAATATCATGTCAACAAAAAAAGAAATCAATTTGGCAAAAAAATCTTCAAGATTTCTACGAGACTCACGCACACTAACGACCTATACAGTGCACACAGACGCAGCCTGTCCCTGCCTATTGACGCAGCGCTGTCAACCGTGCATTGGTACAGGGTTGGCTCTGTTGCAAAATAGGAATACCTAACATTTTCGCCCTTTTTGCGAACACACAACGCTGATTATCTATTTTTCATTTCTATGTTTTTTGTTTCTTTTCTTTAAAATTGTGTGTATTGCTCTTATATTTGTGTGTCTTGCAAAAACGGATAACTGCCTTCTTTCTTTCTTTCTTTCTGTCTACCTATGATTTTAGATTAAGATTGGCGAAAATTGTAGGAATCATGTTATAGGCGATGCGGCTAGCAACCCATCACTATTTTCATTCCCTTTTCCTATACGCCCACAATCATGCTAAACGTGGCCTATAGGTCTTGTTACCTTAGACTCTGTCTACCCCGTTAGGGATAAAGACGTGATTTTTTGTATGTATGTACGTATGTATGTAGGAATTCTTTTTTAGGGTTCCGTGTCCAAAGAGCAAAAACGTGACCTTACTATTACTAAGGCTTCTGTCCTAAAGGCCATGTTTAGCAAAAAAATACCTATATTGCATGCGTAAGAGAGCCACATTTCTTGCCGCTGAGTACCTATCTAATCTAATCTAACTAATCTAATCTAATCTAACTAATATTATAAATGCGAAAGTATGGATGGATGGATGGATAGATGGATGGATGTTTGTTTGTTTGTTACTCAATCACGCCAGAACGGCTCAACGAATCTGGATGAAATTCGGCACATAGATAGAGAAAAGTCTGGAATAGCACATAGGCTACTTTTTATCCCGAAAAGTTCCCGCGGGATAGCGATAAACAACTTCTTTGCAGACGAAGTCGCTGGCAACAGCTAGTATTATAAATGCGAAAGTATGGATGGATGGATGGATGGATGTATGGATGGATGTTTGTTACTCGATCACGCCAGAATGGCCTAACGGATCTGGATGAAATTCGGCACATAGATAGAGAAAAGTCTGGAATAGCACATAGGCTACTTTTTATCCCGGAAAATTGCGTAGTTCCCGCGGAATAGCGATAAACGAATTCTTTGCAGACGAAGTCGCTGGCAACAGCTAGTATAATAATAAAACCTATTTTTGTGTTTATATTAAGTATTTTATACATCCTGTTTGCCTTTGCCTTGCACTTTGGTGCAAACTGTTATGCAGAGTTTTCATGAATATATAAATAGGTAAATCTAAAATATGATCACTTTTTTCTTCAGTGTCACCCCTAGAAGCGATGCGAGCGACTAAGCGGGGAGCCTCGAGACGAGCTTTCGTATTTAAGCACTACACACAAACATACGACCTTACAACCTTGTATGTATACAAATATATCCAACGAACTAGAGCAAACTATGTCGCTCAAATTCCAATTTTAGTTACACCAATGTGAAACAGTTTCAACAGAAAAATAAGGGAAAATAACGTTACATTAACAGCATTTTAAGTTTATTTATTTATAAACCTTTTTATTCCGAATTCGCTGCAATTTCAGTAAGTAGGTACATGTTATTGTTGTTGTCGTTTTTTTTTTTTTTTTAAATTGTGAAATTCGGCGTGCCTCATGGCATAGGCCTCCTCCGTGTATTGGAGGGTTTGGGCTATAGTACCCACGCGCGCCCAGTGCGGATTGGGAACTTAACACACACCATTGAATTTCTTCGCAGATGTGTGCAGGTTTCCTGACGATGTTTTCCTTCACCGAAAAGCTCATGGCAAATTACAAATGTAATTTTCGCACATAAATTCCGAAAAACTCAGAGGTGCGAGCCCGGGATTTGAACCCACGACGCTCTGCTTGAGAGGCCACAGGTCAAACCAGTAGGCTACCACGGCTCTGCATTTTAAGTAGGTAAGAATAATACAATAATGAAAATTGTTATGTATACTCAGCGGCATATTTAACGAAACACAAAAACAGTTAGCAAACGCATACCTCCTTAATGCTTGACCAGACAAAAAAAATAAAAAATAGTCAGGTTAAATATAACTACACTTTTTTACTATGCCGCTGGGGGTATATTGTGTTCTTTTGATTTACTCTGTATGGTGTAGTTAGTAATATTTCACAGTTTGTAGCACAGGGACTCCTTGCTCAGGATCCAGACTCACAGATTCTATATTGTAATTTTTTTTTAAATTTTTCATTTTCAAAAAAAAAATAAAAAAAAAATATCTTTACTGAAAGTGAAGTGGTCCGTGACAGTAAAATGTTTAAGAAACACCGCTCTATTGGTTAATTTTCCTACGCTACGTTAAGTATATATGTTAGTTCTCTTGACCCACACATCGGCGAATGCCCTATAAGTCAAAGTACAGAAAAATCAGGAGGAAGTCGATAACGAGCGTGTCATTAAGGCCATCCTCCCTTTGTCAGCACAATAAGGCCTACTATGTGCCTGTTACACAAAATTGGGCAATACTTTTAGTTTGTTAGTACCTCTTAGGTTTACGGACTGGAAGTTTTTGTCAAGTTTTAGACTCTTGTAAACGTTTCAATGAGTTTTAGTAAGTAAAAATAGTTGCTTACTGACTGCTTATGCACATTGTAGATCTCCGCCATGTTCTATGAATTATTTAAAAGGTTTGAACAATTTTTTTTTATTGCTTCAAGTTTTTTTGATAATTGTTTTTTTGATTTTGCAATAGATTATTTTCTAGACACGTGTTAAACTTTTTTGTTGTTTGACACTGTTAATGTCAAAATGTCGTGGTTGAATTTTGGCCACTTTTCTTAAATTTGAATTGATTGAAGGTATTTTTTATACCTAAGTTCGTTTATGGACTACTGTCTGTCTACTATTGTATTTTTTTATTGTTTACCACATCTATAAGAATACCTTAAACATTTTCTGTATTATGTCTATCTAAAGAATACAAGTTACACTCAAAAAAGTTACAGGTATAGTAAAAAAAATTGTATTCGTAAATTAAGTACCTACATACATACATATCGTCACGCCTCTTTCCCACAAGGGTAGGCAGAGACTACTTTGTTCCACTTAAGTACCTACGTTTTTAATAAATATCCTTTTTTTAAATAACCATAATGAAAATTTCGTTATTAAGTCTCGTTAATGCTATGTCGAAGATTATTTATCAAACTTTACTATACCTCCCCTAAAATTACCTGGAGGGTAACGAGGGGTGTGAATAGAGATGTGGTGCCGTTTTAATAATATCGATGTTTTATGACTGATATATTTTTTCAATTAAACAATATTGTTCAAATACGCCAATGAATTTTAATACTGACACAATTTTTATAGCAAATAGTTTTATAATTCTTTTCTTTATAGTCGACAAAACTTGTAATAATTTGAGATCAGTACATAGTATAAAACAAAGTCGCTTTCCGCCGTCTGTCTGTCTGTATGCTTAAATCTTTAAAACTACACATGTACACGTTATGGTTATAGTTACCGTTAACTTGCTTTTACTTTGTAAATTATCGATATCGAAGGCGCTCAATTTTATTTGTCAATTCACGGGTATGTGTGAAAAGGCGTGAGAGAGTGGGTCGTATTTCCTTAAATGTAAAGTTTTAACAAGTAACGGAGTTGTATACATGTATCATTAAGGTAACAAGCGCATTGCAGGTTATAAAAGTTTTTAACTTATTATAAAAAGTTTTATTTTTTCTGTTCTTAAGGTCACCTTGTAAAGATTGCTCTGAAGCTATATAGGTAGTCCTCGAATTGTATTATACTGTACTAGCTTCTGCCTGCGACTTTGTCTACGTAGAATTATACATATAAATCTTCTTAAATCACTCTATTAAAAAAAACCTCATCAAAATCCGTTGCGTAGTTTTAAAGATCATAGGGACAGACAGACAGCGGAAAGGGACTTTGTTTTATACTAAATGTATGTAGTGAAGTAGGGTAGTAGGGATTTGAATTCTATGGCGCTTGAATATTTTTATCGATATTTTATAAAGTAAAGCAGGCGCATCACTAAACGACATTATTGGCGTAAATGATTTCCGCCGAGATCTAGCTCGTTGATTGTTATAGCTATATTATTTGTTGCATAAACCTCGCATAGGGGTGTTAGGGTTTAACAAGAGAATTTTATGGCAAATGCATGGAATATTGTAACTAAGTTTCGCTGAAATATAATGGGATTGCTGTTAAAGTTTACGCTAATATGCACGTGCGTTTATTGCTTGTTTATTTCAAGCTCTAAAATTCTGCTAAAGCGTAGTTTTAACAGGCCTCACTTTGCCGTTGTAGACTTCGTCATACTTTTTTCTTTAGTCTGAAGATACGACCGACAGGCAGACAGACCGACAGACACCAAACTTATAACATCCTTCTTTTTGCGTGAGGGTTAAAACTCGCCATGCCAACATTCATATGAACGCACGTGAAACGAAATAGCCTACGTATTTCAAATGTTGCCAGTGCAAAAAATCTGAAGACCGCGTGTTTCACGGCAAATATTCGCTTCCAGCCAACCTGCCAACTGTGTAGTTCGTGAAAAAAAAAGTATGTACGATAGTGTTTGAATAAAAAGTAAAATGGCGACAGTCAATCACCGGGCGGCAAAGTGACGCGAGGGCTTGTTGCAACAGATGCGACTGCGCGACAGCTTTTAGAATAAGGTATAAGAAACAATAAACGAAATTGTAACTATTATTTTATGCGATAGTTTGGTTTCAAAATTAAATGTGAATTGTGGGCGTATAGGTGGAAAGGGGAATCAAAATAGTGATGGGTTGCTAGCCGCATCGCCTATAACATGATTTCTTTGATTTTCGCCCATTCTCGCTATGAAATCAAATCAAATCGTTGAATCATGGTTGATAAATTAATATACCTAATTATCGATGTTAGCTATTAACTTCGTTACGGGTGGGACTAATTCTATTTAATTTTTCTAAAAAATTTCGGAAAAAATCTGAGACCTTGTATTAACGCACCCCGAATCGATTAAAGTCGTATCTAAACGAACAGGATTTAAATCCAAGCGCACAATAATTGGCATCCGACCCTCGCAGTGCTAGTCTATGGCCAGCCAGTTTTTTTGTCAACGTAATGCGCGGTTACGGTGTTATGTTGCCAGTATTTTATTAGTTCGAAATTTGAAAAAAAAGGAAAAAGTTTTATAGAATTTTTTAGGTGGCAGCTCGTACTTGTCAATTTGTCGGTTGAATTATACAGGCTGTGCTATTTCAGCTATATTATTTTTGTACTTTATTAATGACATTTCGTGGCATTATTCTATTTTAAACATGAAAAGGCTTGTCCTCGACATATCTGCGATAAAAATTAACGAAGCATTCAATAAAATTACCAACAATTTTAACCACGCTATAAAAGACGTGAAAATTAGTCCCTCCTTCACCAATTTGATCCCTTTCCCGTCCACCACTGGTCCTCAATATTATTGCTATATCAATTGAAAACGTAATAAAACAACCCCAAAATTACCAAACTGAAGATACTAACGAACGAGCTAATAACCATTCCACGTTGGCCCGTGCCACCCTCAACGTATCAATAAACTGTACAGGAAAAAGCAAAGGGGAAATCAGACCAGAGTTCAGGATTATTTGGTTTGTGTAATGAAATAAACGCGTGGCGCACACGTGCTAAGCAAATAGAGGTGTTTGTGTTTTCATAGTTATCTATTGAGTAATGAAAAATATGTCATCAAAAAAATATTGTAAGCATATAATGTATACGGTCATGAGAAAGCAAAGGTGTAAGGGATTTTATTATTCTGCACGAAGGATTTTGTGACTCGTCGCAATCGGTAAAATTTATCGAAATCACACATGAAATACTTACATATAAAGGTTTTGTTACTTACTGACTGACTGACTGACTGACTGACTGACTGACTGACTGACTGACTGACATATCAGCGCACAGCCCAAACCGCTGGTTCTAGAGATTACAAATTTGGCACGTAGGTTCCTTATAAGGTCTAGGGGTGCACTAAGAAAGGATTTTCCAAAATTCGACCCCTAAAGGGGTTAAATGGGGGTCCAAAGTTTGTATGGGGAAACAAGATTAGTTAGACTATTTAACTCGAAACTTCACAGGAGTATTCCTAACGATAAATAAGTAAACACCTGTTTCAGGTTTTTTGAAAATTCAGCCCCTAAAAGGGGATAGGGGGTGACAAAGTCTGAAAATCAACGTGGGTATTATTATTATTATATTATAGTAGGTAGTATTGTTTGTACAGTTTATCGGGGCGCTGATTACGAAAACAACAACACACATACCTACCTGACACACACACACACACACACACACACACACACACACACACACACACACACACACACACACACACACACACACACACACACACACACACACACACACACACACACACACACACACACACACACACACACACACACACACACACACACACACACACACAAATTTCCACGGGAACGGGAAAAACGGGACTTTTCGTTTTACTGGTTGTAGAAAGCTGAAATTCGACATGTACTTAGATTGCTTGGGGAGTGTAGAGAAGCATTTCTTTAGAGAGGACTTTCCAAAATTCCCACGGGAACGGGAAATAACGGGATTTTTTGTTTTACTGGTAGTAGGAAGCTGAAATTTGGCATGTAGGTTGCTTGATGAGTGTTGGGAAGCACTAAGAGACAATTTCCTGAAATTCCCAAGGGAACGGGAAAAACGGGACTTTTCGTTTTACTGGTTGTAGAAAGCTGAAATTCGACATGTAGGTTGCTTGGGGACTGTAAAGAAGCATTAAGAGAGGACTTTCCAAAATTCCCACGGGAACGGGAAAAAAATGGGATTTTTCATTTTACTGGTCGTAGAATGCTGAAACTTGGCATGTAAGTTGCTTGAAGAGTGTAGAGAAGCTATAAGAGATAATTTTTCAAAATTGGAAAACGACTTTTCGTTTTACTGGTTGTAGAACGCTGAAATTCGGCATTTAGGTTGTTTGGAGAGTGTACAGAGGAGCATTAAGAGAGGAGTTTCCAAAATTCCCACGGGAACGGGAAAAACGGGATTTTTCGTTTTACTGGTCGTAGAAAGCTGAAATTTGGCAAGTGGGTTCCTTGGGGAGTGTAGGGAGCATTAAGAGAGCATTTCCCGAAATTCTTACGGGAACGAGAAAAAAACGGGATTGAAATACTCCTGGTACATGCAAGCGAAGCCGCGGGCAAAAGCTATTTGTCAATAAATGAGTCTACGCGGACGAAGTCGCGGGAAAAAGCTAGTTTTACATATACTACTATTACTCCTACCCACCTGCTTTGTCCCGTCTGTTGTCTGTTTGTCTCCTGTCCTGTCTACTTTGTTCTTTGTTTCTGTATTGTTTTGTACTGATTCTTGATGTTAAATATAGAGTATTTGTATTGTATTGTAGGTATATATATCTGAAAATAAACTTGTTGAAGCTTTTCAAACAAATGTTATTACCATCCCACATATCCTACCACGCATTTTCTTGAGTGGAAATCGAAATAAATATTTTTAATCACCTCAGCTTCCGGGAAATTAATAAAGGCCAGTTTTAAACAGATAAAAATAGCACCCTCTATTTTTAACAATAAAGGTGGATGATCTGACACGTGCAATATACAAGTAGGTATAGGTACAGGGCCCTATTTTATAAAGCTACAAGTAACAATTTACAAGCGGAAGTCTCTTTTTGACCCTATGTGTTAGATAGAGACGTCCGCTTGTAAATTGTAACTTATAGCTTTATAAAATAGGGTCCAGGTTGTTACTTGAAATAACGAAACAATAATAATTACGGTCTGAAAGGACGAAAAATATACTTAACCTAAATATTTTGCTAGATAACTAATTGTCCAATCAAGCTTTTTACTTTTTAGCTGACACACAAAAGGTTCCCATTGCATATTTTACAAGGTTGAATTACAAATATAACACGCGTTAAATGCTACAAAAAGACCCGTAACAGACCCCTAATCAAACAAGAGACCTTTAAAGAGCCCCAAAAAAATCTTCCTCGTTTAATTCACGAAAAATTGTCACGATCTTTGTACAAACAATGACAGTTAACAAACACATGCGACATCGAAAAGGGCTTTATATTTGCACAGGGTGTATTTGTTTTTCCATGCCGGTACATTGCGGTTAGCGAGCGAGGGGGGAGATTGCGGTAGGCCTTGGTGGGAGCGAGAGCGGCGTCAAAGTTTTTTGTGGCCTTTTTAGAAATTTGGCGATAATTGGTTAAGTTATATTAATAGGGATTAAAAGGAAACAGGTAAATTTTAGCTGTGGGGGCATTTATCCCTACAATCATTATGAAAACTGTTATAAGAATTTGCTGAAATTCCCATTGGATAAGAAATTAATTGGAATATTTTTATACTAAAAGAGTATCCAATATGGAAACACTTCATATTAAATTTGGTAAACACAATGCCCTGAAAATCGTAGATATAAGCAAACAAGACTTTATTTTAGTTCTTACAGGATAGGGAATTGGTGTAGGTATTCCTTTTATTCACGGGAGCGCAGCTACATAAACTAGTTTTAATTAAAAGTTGTTTTAGGTCGATATCTAAAGAAACATTTAATTACTTAATTCCTTGTGTGTTTTTCAATTGTGAACAAGTTTACGAAGCATGTCCCACTTCGAAAGGAAATCAAACTAGTAATTATTTCTTTTCAACTAGTGACATCTTTTTACTTTCAATAATGACAGGTTACACACAAAATAACCTGTTCTTTTCAAAGGCCTCTAGAGTTTCTAAATTACTTTTACAATTTTATTGTTTAAATAAACCAGCTACCTGTCACAGTTGAAAACGTAGTCCTTTAAAGGTAAGACACATCTGATATCTAGACGACAGATAGACAGGCAGACAGACAGCAAAGGCTTCGTAATAGGCTTCATTCCTTTATTTTTGGTTTATAAAAATAAGTAGCTAACGCAACTTTCTACTGAACAGGTGCATAATAAACACTTTTCCGCAGTCTCAAGCGTCAATTGCGAGTCTAAACAGGTAAAAATAAATGTAAATTTTCAGTACACGTAATCCTTTCAAGTAAAACCTTTACTAAGGACATCATTACCGTCCGGAAGGGCCCCAATCTAATATACCTTCACAGGACTGGAAATGACATTACAAATTTACAAATTGTCTCCGAGTCTGTGTTATTGGCTTTTTGTCAAAGACGTCTGCAATTACTGGGGATTTGTAAAGACGTGTTTTAGTAAATAAAGAGAGTTTTTTAGTCCTTTTTAAAGGCGAAATCTTCAAATTAGGCGCGATCGTGAGTATTTTATTAGGCAGGCAGTGTTTAAAAGTATGTTGTATTGTAAAAGTAAAATACTTCCTAAATTTTATGGCTTCCCGCTTATATTTCAACCTTACAATCAGCACGTCTAGCATGAGAGCCCACAAGAGTCGAGTCGTGCGCGAGATAGATTGCTCGTCTTTTTCTTACTGTTCGTTCTAGAAAGAGACTGGAGATATATCTCGCGCGCGACGCGACTCTTGTGGGCTCTCGTGCTAGACGTGCTGACTAGGTACTTCATATTTTCCTTCATTTGGCACTAAACACAACATAATATTTTCGCAACTAAATAGCACGAAACATTTAATTACGTACTTTTTAAAAGACCTTTTCAATAGTGCCTTTAGAAAGCCCAAAAAAAATAGGATCACCCTGTGACTGCATCTTGTCTGTAGGTACTTACTTAATACACAAGTCTCGACTCGCGGCAAAATATTCAATACGAACTTACGATCCGCCGATGACAGCTACTTACCTTCCGACCTGCGACCTAATAATTCCATCTTTAGCCGAATCTATTTCCCAGCCGGCTACATTTCATGCGCTGCCGAGCGCAGCGCTGATGGAAACAGAGAGTCCACTGTATTATACAATTTTATGTGCACAAAAAAAGTCCTCTTAAAATCATTACACCAAATAAAAATTGGGTAATTTCACAAAATAAAAAAAAATGTTTTTGATTTTTGTTTTCTTTCTGAAAATGTGAGTAAATATTTTCCTTAATACCTCACTTTAGCCCGCTAGGTATAAGTAAGTGCACATTTTATTGGTACGAAAACGAAGAAGCTAGTTTGTTAAATATCATACATACATAGAACCTGCTCCTTTTAAGAAGTCGGTTGAAAATAGCAAAAAACACAAATACAAGAATACTTAATAATATTTTGAATCATTATAACCATTTGAACCATAACCATTATACATTTTAAATGTTATGTATTCTGATCCGCACCCTACTTAATACATTATGACAAATTGATTGGCTAATCACGAGAGCTTAAGTGATGGTATTACTTGAAAAAGAAAATAGACTTTGATGTGTATTCATAAAACAATAAACAATATATTATTTATATATTGGCCTCGCTTAAAACCTAAAAGTTCGAAATACATACCCGCATAAATTTATATGAAGTCAGTACTAAGAGTTAATATGCAACTGTGCACTTTCTGTGTGTATCTAGTTTACATCCGAACCCTATATAGGTGATTTAGCCTTTGACAAATATTGGTTGAATAGAATATTGACGCAAAACGTAATATCGTCGGAGGGCGGTCTTAGAATTTTATTGGAATTTCGAATTCGGAATTTCGAACGTGCCGGTTACGGCAATGTCAATTTATAGGTGGCCAGGCTTAATTAAAGTTAGGATGAAAGAGGTTTTGATAAAAAAAAGTTTGAATTTCACGTTTTTATATCAAAAGAAGCTTAAATACAGGGTGTAACAAAAAATTCGCCTACAATTTTCAACAAAAAAAATTGAGAGATATCTTTTTTCTCCGATTGTCCACAAATAAAGAAATACTGACATTGGCTGGTTTTAAAAAACAATAGGGAGCCTTAGAAACACGTTTCTGTCAAAGGGCAAGAGCGTTCAAGTAAAATAAGACTCATTTCGTATCGGAGAGGGGAAGGAGGCATATTATCACGTAACAAATTGGTTTCTGCTACCTTTTGTTCGATATCGGCCCAAGTCCTTTGGGTACGGATAGAAGAAAAACGAATATGAACAGTAAATACGTTGATTTAAACGATTTGTGAGCTTGTTAAGCCGTACAAGGTTTATACTTTGCGTCTAGTTTATGGCTTTCGTGTTAGTTTTCCTTGTATAGCAAGTTATTTTGCTTATGACATTCGTAATGTTTCTATCTTATTCTGCACTATAATGAGTGTAATATGAGTCTAACTATAAAGTTACAAAGTCGATAAAAAAAGAATTAGGTACCTGATAGATCTTTCACGTCCAAACAATCTTCTAAGAACCAATAACGTACCTGTAAAAAAAGGAAAACTTATTATCAACGTAAAACCAACACTATTACTACACAGTATAAAACAAAGTCGCTTTTCGCTGTCTGTCTGTCTGTCCCTATGTATGCTTAGATCTTTAAAACTAGCAATGGATTTTGATGCGGTTTTTTTTTAATAGATAGGGTGAGTCGAGAGGAAGGTTTATTATGTACTAGCTTTTTCCCGCGACTTCGTCCGCGTAGACTTCATTTATTGACAAATAGCTTTTGGCCACGGCTTCGCTTGTGTGTACCAGGAGTATTTCAATCCCGTTTTTTTCCCGTTCCCGTAAGAATTTCGTGAAATGCTCTCTTAATGCTCCCTACACTCCCTAAAGAACCCACTTGCCAAATTTCAGCTTTCTACGACTAGTAAAACGAAAAATCCCGTTTTTTCCCGTTCCCGTGGGAATTTTGAAAATTTCTCTCTTAATGCTTCTTTATACTCTCCAAACAACCTAAATGCCGAATTTCAGCGTTCTACAACCAGTAAAACGAAAAGTTCAGTTTTTCCGTTCTCGTGAGAATTTAAAAAAAATGATCTTTTATAGCTTCTCTACACTCTTCAAGCAACCTACATGCCAAGTTTCAGCTTTCTACGACCAATAAAACGAAAAATCCCGTTTTTTCCCGTTCCCGTGGGAATTTTGGAAAGTCCTCTCTTAATACTTCTCTACACTCCCCAAGCAACCTACATTTCGAATTTCAGCTTTCTACAACCAATAAAACGAAAAGTCCCGTTTTTCCCGTTCCCGTGGGAATTTCAGGAAATTGTCTCTTAGTGCTTCCCTACACTCATCAATCAACCTACATGCAAAGTTTCAGCTTTCTACGACCAGTAAAACGAAAAATCCCGTCTTTCCCGTTCCCGTGGGAATTTTGCAAAGTCCTCTCTAAATGCTTCTTTACACTCCCCAAGCAACCAACATGTCGAATTTCAGTTTTCTACAACCTGCACTGCAGTATAACAAAAAATCCGGTTTTTTCCCATTCATTTCCGTCAGAATTTTGGGAAATTCTTTCGTAGTGCTCCCCTATACTCCCCAAGGAACCTGAAGGCCAAATTTCAGTTTTCTACGATCATTAAAACGAAAATTCGATCCCGTAGAACTGAATATAAATCTCGTTTTTTCCTTATCCTGTTGGAATTGTCGAAAATCCTTAAAACTGTTTTTTACTATTATAATCACCTACTTCTATGCCAAATTTGAAGTCTAGTAATTATAGTTCATAGGATTTCGTTGAACTGAATATATTAATCCCGTTTTTTCCTTATCCCGTGAGAATTTCCAAAAATCCTGAAATTATTTTCTTAGTTTTGTAATCATCTACTTGTGTACGAAATTTGAAGTCTATATTTATTAAGTATAGTTACTGAGATAGGGTCACTCGGAATCGAATATAATAAATCCCGTTTTTTCCTGTTCCCGTGGAAATTTGTGTGTGTGTGTGTGTGTGTGTGTGTGTGTGTGTGTCAGGTAGGTATGTGTGTTGTTGTTTTCGTAATCAGCGACCCGATAAACCGTACAAACAATACTACCCACTATAATATAATAATAATAATACCCACGTTGATTTTCAGACTTTGTCACCCCCTATCCCCTTTTAGGGGTTGAATTTTCAAAAAACCTGAAACAGGTATTTACTCATTTATCGTTAGGATTACTCCTGTGAAGTTTCGAATAAAATAGTCTAACTAATCTTGTTTCCCCATACAAACTTTGGACCCCCATTTAACCCCTTTAGAGGTCGAATTTTGAAAAATCCTTTCTTAGTGCACCCCTAGACCTTATAAGGAACCTACGTGCCAAATTTGGAATCTCTGGAACCAGCGGTTTGGGCTGTGCGTTGATATGTCAGTCAGTCAGTCAGTCAGTCAGTCAGTCAGTCAGTCAGTTTCTTCTTTTATATATTTAGATAATACGCTGACGAAGTCGCAGGCAGAAACTAGTAAAAAATATAACTTAATGTTTAATATTCATATTCATATTCATATTCATTTATTCATAAAATTACAAATTTTACATGTCAAATTATTAAGTATATAAATTCATTATTACAAGTGACTTTTCTATTTTATTCAAATGTCAACTAAAAATTAAAATTAATGTTATAAAATATAAAAATTAGATTAAAATTAAATCACAGTTTCTTTGCTATATTCTGACATGTCATAAAAGGCGTTTTTAGTCAGCCATTTTTTTAATTGACTAAAGAATGTCAGGTCCTTTTCGATATTCTTAATGCTGTCGGGTAGTTTATTATATATTCCTATACCTACCATAATACCTACCATAAAACCGTCAAAACGTTAAAACAGCTCCCGCAACATTGTGTATTACTGGGGCCCATTTTACACTATTCGGAACAGTGCTCTATGTGTTACAATACAATACACTAGAAATTATTGAACACCACAAATCAGAAACAAAGAACAAAGTAAGTGTACAATAGGCGATCTTATCGCTTGTTGGCTGTTAATCGTTTTTTTATTCTCCAAAAGCACTTACTGTTTTTCCTGTGTGCATCTAATACCTCTTTCTTTCTCTCTCTTCACCTACATGTCAAATACTCCCTTCATTATGGATGCTATTTTTTTAGGTCCCAATCTTATCATCGCCCCCATTCACCTTTACTAAAGAATATTAAAAATTTATAATTTACGTATAGTTATAGTTTAAGTGGTAAATATATAAATATATAATGTTGCATGTACTTAGTAGTGTTATGTTGCTGTTGTTTATATTTAATCAATCATCAATCAATCATCAATCATTTATTTATTTGTAAAACATGAGTAATTCCAAATACAAAGATCGTAGGTTAGGTTAAATAATTTAAATTAAGATTTGCATGTCGTTCTCTCACTACTGCATACTTGAAATACATCAATATCTTGTATTATTATAATTGTGTAGGTATTCTGGCAAATAAATGATTCTTATTCTTATTATTATTCTTATACAAAAACGAATCTGAAAAATAGTAAAAGCACGTAATTATAAAAAGAAGGAAGTAAAATGCAAACGACAACATTTTATCTGCTGATGGTACTCCTCTAAAAACCGTCGCCTACTTAACATGGAGCAGAAAAAGAATCTTTTGTGTTCCGTTCCAATGAAACCTATTGAGACGACTGACTGTACTCAGGGGTATTTATTTTTTTGTACACCCTGGACTAGTATTGGAAATACGTTAGGTTTAATGTTTAAAACTGCAGAAAGTTGTGGTATTTTAAGTTACTCCTCTAAAAAAAAAAAAAAAAACATTTTAAATTCAATTCACCGTTAATGAAAAAAAAATCGGGTTGATTAGAAGAGATCCCTTAACGGGATAAGTGCGCCTTTGTGCATGTATCGCGGGACTCTGTCTGCGCAGAATTCGCGGGAACTATGCAATTTTTCCGGGATAAAATCTATCCTGTCCCCGAGACTTAAACTTTGGTATACAAATGCACATACCAAATTTCAACTAAATCGGTCAAGCGATTTAAGCGTGAAAAGGTAACAGACAAGACGAACAGAGTTACTTTAGAATTTATAATATTAACTAGCGACCCGCCCCGGCTTCGCACGGTATATTATGCATGTATTATACATATAAACCTTCCCCTTGATTCACTCTATCTATTAAAAAAAACCGCTTCAAAATCCGTTGCGTAGTTTTAAAGATTAGTAATCAGTAATCAGTAATCAGTCACTTATTGCTTTAAGGAATTCCATGCAATACATTATAAATAAGAGAATTATTTTATTACAATAATGCTTAAACATGTAAAAAAAATTATACTTAATAAAAATTACAGGTAGGTACCTAAATATATTATATTTCACATTTAAGCATACATAGGGACATAGGGACAGAGAAAGCGACTTTGTTTTATACTTTGTAGTGATAGTGATAGGGTGTGAACTTATTTCTCTGACTTATTGGTTGTCTGGAAGAGATCGCTACTAAGCGATAAGACCGCCTATTGTATATTTTGTTCTTTGTTTCTGTATTGTTTTGTACTGATTTGTGGTGTTCATTAAAGAGTATTTGTATTGTATTGTATTGTGTGAGTCAATTCAATGTTTTTGATGCTTCTAAACAAACAACTAAATAAAGCAAGCGTGCATTAAACATTAATAATAATTCATCATGCCCTATCACCTGTAAACATTAAACCGAGACTTCGAGATCATTACACACAAACCTGTCATTACCGCGGGTACTTAAAGAAATAAAACATGACAGTTTGACATGCACTGTAATTTCGCCAATTACGCCGTATTTTAATACAATTACCTGCGTCCAGAGTTGGAACATGCTGTATTTATAGCCTATTCCGTTTAAGTGATTTAGTGACGGAGCGGAAGCCAGATTTTTTTTAATTGAATAATAATGAATCGAGCAACAGTATTTTTAGTAGGGTGCACGCCATTTTTTTTTGAGAAACGCAAAGGGAATCTAGTCCATACAGTCAAGTTTTATTTATGAAATTAGCAAGTCATTTTGCAGTAAGATTTTTCTTCCCGGCGACTTGGAGGTAACAGAATAGAGCGAATACGATTATCAATCCAAATCTAAATATTTAAAAGCACTCTCACTGTAGTTTGTTGTTTAACAAATAAGTAGGTACCTACTAACTTTATTATCCTTCAAATAATATTAAGCACAGAAACAAAACTAAAACATTAACTGATTAACGCGATCCACTCTCTTAGTTTTTCCGGAGAGCATCTTTCAACCCCCTCCCAACCGTTTTTACCTCAGTTAAAAAAAGAGAAACGTCAAAACGCACGTATTATCATTTCATTCACTCATTCCATTCGTTCACCAACTCTGACAGCGTTAAAACAACACGGTGACTGTTTTCATTCAAATGGCAACACTTAGGATCTTTAAAAAGCTGGCTGCAAATAAAAGAAAACAATTCGTCTCCAGTGTTCGAGATAGTTCCGCTGCTTCATTTTAATTAAAAAGTTTTCAATTCAACTCTAACACCTTTCTTCATTCCGCTTGTAATCTGATTAAAAGTAATTAAACATACTGAACTCATAGACGCTGCAGCGTCGTTCGTGCCTTCCATGCTGGTGTTGTAAAGTAAAAACATAGAATGTGCCAGTTGCTTCTTCTCGCGCAGATGGTGAAAGCTCATCGAGGGAATGGGCGAAAATCTTACGAATCATGTTATAGGCGATGCGGCTAGCAACGCGTCACTATTTTGATTCCCCTTTTCACCTATACGCCCACCAACCATACTAAACGTGGCTTCTAGGCTCTGTCTGTCTCCTACATGGAACGAAGCCATATAGGTAAGTAATTACAATTTTCAATATAAATTTACTTTCAACATGAACTCACACATAATTATAACACAACGGATAACTCACGTATAAAAGCCGAAGAATTGCTCCGACAATTGTTTCGGACTATTTCGAAGCCCTTCATCAGGGAGCCTTCATTAGGGAGGGGGGGATTGTCGGAGCAATTCTTCGGCTTTTATACGTGAGTTATCCGTTGTGTTGTAATTATAAATTTACTTGTTGGTTTTTATAAAAAAAATATAGAGTTACAATCACGATCATAAATCTGCTTAATCAACTGTTAGTAGTGACCAGGGGCCTTACCATGACGTCTTAATGCGATCCAATTCCGACTCAGTTCAGGTTTTAACTGTCACTTTTAGTATGAATCTGACAGCGAGCGAACCTAAACTGAATGAATGAATCTTGATTCGCATTAAGACGTCATGGTAAGGCCTTTGCTTGGCCTTATATATAGAACACAGCAGCGGCAGGATAAGCGAGTGACATGGCCACCATCCGGACACACCCCGCAACATAGTCCAACAAAAGTCATCAACTTCGTAGCGTTTTTCCCGGCATTTTGCCACGGCTCAATATGCCTGGGGTCCGCATTGACAACCTAATCCCAAGATTTGGCGTAGGCACTAGTTTTACAGAAGCAACTGCCATCTGACCTTCCAACCCAGAAGGGTAACTAAGCCTTATTGGGATTGGTCCGGTTTCCTCACCGAAAAGCTCGTGGTAAATTTCAAATGTAATTTTGCACACCAATTCCGAAAAACTCAGAGGTTTCGGCCCAGGATTCGAACCCGCGACCCTCTGCTTGAGAGGCCACAGGTCAAACCACTAGGCTACCACGGCTTTTTTTCCTACCCAAGTAATTGTTAAAAAATACTTAACTCTACAAGCTTTAATCACTATTCTTATTTAGTGTTCAGCAAAACATAGGCTACCTTTATAATCCTTCTGTCAACTGACAACGTAATCACCATTTTCCTACAAATAAAAAACAACTGAAAAACGTGGTATGTCGCCCATTCCGGTGTAGCATCTGAACGAATGAGTGAATGGAATGAACGAATGAACGGCTGATTTGTTTGCCCGTGTCGGAATGAGCTCGCTGGCTAATCGAGCCGGTAACAAAGCTTTGAGTGAATGATTATTTTAGAGAGGTTAAATACAATGAAACGGGATTTATTTTTGTAACGAATACAATAAAACCGATTTGGATTCTGTTTTCTAGTTAAGTTAGTATTATACATTAGTCTTCAAATAGAAATAGTGAATTATGTGCAGAATTCAGTTTTATTTTGTAGTGTTGTTGCGCGCGGCTTCGTCTGCGAAGAATTAGTTTTTCCCGCGGTTTTGGCTATCCCACGGGAACTTCAAACTACCAAATTACATATAGATTAATTTAGCGGGTTAAGAGGTAAAATATAACAGACAGACAGTTACTGTTTATTATTTGAACAGTTGTGTAATATCGGCTGAAAAGTTCGTTTATACTGTAACATACTCTCCATTATTTCTAGACTTTATTCTCATAAGCTACCTTATATTCGGAGCTGGTAACGTCAGGGAAGACGTTCAAGGCGCTTGTTTAATTAAGCCATAAATCATAACTTTATGAGATCCATTCTTGATATTATTGTGTCAAATGGGTTTCAATTTTTAAACAGGTATATAAAGCGAGCTTGAAGACTTCATTTTCGATATCTACCTAGTGACAATATTGTCACTAACAATAACAAAATAGACAGAGCTGAAAGTAAAGGCTACCTTTAGCACGATTATAGGCGTATGTATAGGTGGAAAGGGGAATCAAAATAGACATGGGTTGCTAGCCGCATCGCCCATAACATGATCCCTAAGATTTTCGCCCATTCCCTCGATGGGCTTTTACCATCTGTTAACGTTCATCCGTTCAAGAGCTACGGCTACACATACACGCGCACACATAACAGTGACTCTTATGTCACCCGTCTTTTTGCGTCTGGGTTAAAAACAAAGCCCAGGCTACTCCAAAATTCGAAATCTGTCTTACATTCATATTAATGACAATCAGTGCGATTTGTGCGAAATAAACATGTAGGATTATAATAATAAAAAAAAAAGCATTCTTATTCTACTTCTTAGTCTATAATCATAAAGTCATGGTAAATGTCTTCTATCTTCTTTCTTTCTTATGGGAGTAGCGGGGAGAGTATTCGCGAATGATGGTGGATGGCAATAAGTGAAATATAATTTTGCGCGTGCATTTTAAAATAATTGAAAGCAGTCAGACTAACGTGGGGTTTTATTTTAAAATACTACAAACATTTTGAATTTGGAGCGACGCCCGTGCACGCATAAAGATCGAAACAAAAAACAAAATGACATCGCATTATCCATAATCCCGGGGCGTCGGGCGACCGCACTTATCCCGGTCACTTCCAGCGGACCGCGCGGAATCATTCACCCGGTCACCGTTCACAGTTCACCCATTCGTTTCATTCACTTTGATGTTGGCCACGCACTTTCCGTCCGGCGCACATTGTTAGCACATTATGAAGCACGGAAGATTGATTGGATACAGGTGGCTTTAAATAGTGCCTGCGGGGTGCGGGTTTTCTAGTAAAGTTTTTATGCTTCAAAAGACAGCAAAAAACAGGGCCTAATTTTTCCGGGATAAAAAATAGTTTGTGTTACCCGGGACTAAAACTATCAGCATACTAAAATTCATAATGCCTAAATCAATTCAGCTATTTAAGTTCCTAGAATAGAATAGTTTATTTGCTAGAATACATTCATGAATAGGGTACAGGGTGTTATGGTAGATATAAAACAGTATAAGCACACTTAGCGTAGGACGTCCTCAGACTCGGTGGAGCGAGGATCTTCGCAAAGTGGCTGGCAAGAGCTGGATGTGAGTGGCTGAGGATCGTGCTCAGTGGCGTGCCATGGGAGAGGCCTATGTCCAGCAGTGGATGAACATAGGCTGATGATGATGGTGAAAACAGTATAGTAAGTATATAGGTTTAGTAGTATTTCCGTCAGTCAATTCTTTTTTATTATGACAAGATATATAGCTAGCCACTGATCATAGAAAATGTGCTGTTCGCGTGTTTCACGTTGCAATGCAATATTTGGTGTGAGTTTGAAAGAAGAAAAAAGTGGAAAAAAAAACAAAGAAAAGCTAAAGGCAACCGATCCATGCGTCTAAATTCTTGTTCTAGCATTTTACGGTTTTGTGTAGTAGGCATTTAAATAAAATACACCAACACTCACATATTAATATATGTGCTATTTAATCGCGTGATATTAATGGCATGTTGCTTACTAATTACTAATGGATTTGCCGTTTCTCCTGACATTTGTTTTTATAAATGAACCGACAGAGCGATAAGCCCTTCTGCGATTAACTTGGTTTGTGTAATTAATTAAACCTATGAATTTTTCCACTTATGTAAGCATAAAATTATGTACGGTCGAAGAAATCGAATCACGTACGTCTGTAAACTTTTATCATACAATTTTGCAATAAAAAACATAGAATGTACCAGTTCTCTTCCCGCGCAGATGGTAAACGCCCATTGAGGGAATGGGCGAAAACCTTAGGAGTTTTAGGCGATGCAGCTAGCAACCCATCACTATTTTGATTCCCTTTTGCATCTACACAGGTGTAAAGTAGAATGGAGATATTGATCGGTTGCTAGCCGCATCGCCTATAAGTAACATGATTCCTAAAATTTTCGCGATTTTTTTAAAAGGTTAAACCATGGTACGAGTATATTAAGTACATTTCATTTATTGCACAGTGGAGTCGTTTACTCTAATTCTGGATAAAAACTCTACTAATGTAATGAATGATTTTCAAACTTTAATCACTACATAGTATAAAACAAAGTCGCTTTCCGCTGTCTGTCTGTCTGTCCCTATGTATGCTTAGATCTTTAAAGCTACGCAACGGATTTGATGCGGTTTTTTTTAATACATAGAGTGGTTCGAGAGAAAGGTTTATAATGTATAATACGCAGACGAAGTCGCGGGTAAAGCTAGTTTATAATAATATAATATTCCAGCCAAAATCATTATCTCGAAAGATTACAATCAAATACTTATCTAAAATACGGCGCGTACGCAACAATGCATTATCACGGGCTATAACAATAAATATTAAAATACGTTTAGCACTAACGATGCAAATTATTATGAAGCCTAAAGCTGTGAATTAACACACTACGACACGACTACGATACGATTTTACAACCCTTATTTTCGTTTTAAGTTTTCAACGACACAACTAAATACTGCCTCGTGACGATAAGACATAGTTTTATGATGATGGACCAGCGACATCGCAAAGTTATGTCTGTCCATAGAACAATCCTATATGTAATTTATAATGTTTCTTATTATTTTATTTTATTTTTATTCTAATTCATCATCATCATCATCATCATCATCATCCTCATCATCCTCAGCTTATGTTCGTCCACTGCTGGACATAGGCCTCTCCCATGGCACGCCACTGAGCACGATCCTCGGCCACTCTCATCCAGCTCTTGCCAGCCGCCTTGCGAAGGTCCTCGCTCCACCGAGTCTGTGGACGTCCTACGCTACGTTTGCCGATCCGTGTTCTCCCTCAAAAACTCGTCTACCCCAATGTTTATCGGTTCTTCGGGTTAGATGACCGCCGGCCCATTGCCACTTCAGCGTGCTAATGGGATGGATTATTCTAATTACTATAATATAAATGAATAATAACTTAATTTAAAAGAACCGGCAAAAAACCCCACTAGCAGTGTTAAGTTTGTGAGATTGTAAGGGGTAAATTCTTTTACCGATGGAAAGCCACATTATTTGTGAGCGTCATATATATTTAATTCTACGCGCACGAAGTCGCGGGCAACAGCTAGTCAAAAAACAAAGTCAATCATACGTTGAATAGCTTTCCAAACGTGTGGTAGTCGTCAATACTAAAATGCTTTTCGGGTCATACAAATCATACATAAACCACAATCTGTCATAAATCGTGGCCACGGGTTGAATTACGAGGTATAAATATAATTTCGAAGCAAGTCACACCGCGGAACCAATAAAAAATGTTTACAATAGTCCATAAATATGGTGAGAGTAATTATAATGAGAAATTGCCTTGGTAGATCCGCAGATGTATTGAAGAAAATAACAGTGCGTTATTATGTACCAAACTTGAGAAATACTTTAAATGATTAAATATTAGAGAGAGGATGGATGAAAGAAGATTAACTAAACAGATTTATATGGGGAGTATGAATGGGTGCGTTGGGAAGGGAAGGCCTAGGCGGACGTTCCGTGATTGGGGAGGTTTTGGAGAAAGGCCAGGTCAAGAGTACCCGAAACCGACGAGCATGTATGAAGAGATTGATGAATGTGGATGAAGCGAAAGAGGTATGTCAGGATCGTAGCAAGTGGAACAAAGTAGTCTCTGCCTACCCCTGTGGGAAAGAGGCGTGACGATATGTATGTGTAAGTTTGTATGTATAATATTTATATTAAGTAAGAGTTTGACATCAATCAACCTAGTCCTAAACTAAACAAAACTGGTATTATGAATACTAAGGCGATGCATAAATTTACTTATAATCTTTTTTTTTATACAAACTACCATCCAAAACTCACCAACGAACATCTGAACTCATTATGTATTTATAAATATCTACCTAAAGCGGGGATAGACAGATTTTTGGTTAAGCTCTTAAAAGATAACTAGCGACCCGCCCCGGCTTCGCACGGTATATTATCGACGCTTGAAAGGAGAAATGTCATAAGCGACATTTTTTGTGATATTGAGTTATATATATCGTTGAAATCAGCAGATTTTTCCGCGTCGAATGGGCTAGGTCTCGTGTGCGTATGACGACTTTCGTGTCGCTTATCCCATCAGTGATTTTTAGAGACACCGACCTATTTTTTCTACTAAACGACGTCTTTTTTTAAAAATTTCTGAATATTGGAGATTAGATAAAATGATTTTTTAGACAATGCACCTTAGACGGTTTGGCTTTTTACGACTTTCCTTCCATTTGTCGGTTATATTTTTTTACCTCATCGTATAACGTATTTTTATTTACATTATATCATTTTACCTATATCTACATAAAAACAAAAAATGGCTTAGATCAAATAACCTAAATGTTTTTATCCGCACTATTGTAGGTTATCACCTTTTAACTGATATTAGTTTCGATAATTATGTCGCTTATCCTTCTTTACTTGCTATAATTTTTAAACACTACTGTCGCTTATTCCTTTTTACCTGGATATAAATATAAACTAGGAGGTTGGGTAGATCGTTTTAAAAAACAAATAATTTATATTCGAGCTAGTTGTTAGATAACTTTTTCTATACATGTTTCTAAAACAGAACGTATTTATATCAATAGAGCGCATTTAAAAAGTCTGTTATTACCCATCTAAAATATTTTAGGTGTTGCATACGCACCGTCCGCCGAAACGTGTGTACCACACAAACGCCATTTAATTAAATTCAGTACGCTTCGGGACGTGTAGGTAGGCATAATTGATCGAGCTGTACTACATCTTAAGTAATTTCACATTTAAATGATTTACGGTATAAATATTTTGTACCAATGATTTCGTTGTGTATTATTGTAAACTCTTTTATAATCTTTTTTATTTTTTTTGAATAATAAATTGAAAAATGCGAAATTTAGATAGTGGCCTTGAAAAGCGCCGGAATACGGATGCTGCATATGCGAACACGAAGAAAGTGAAGATCTCATATTATGAGTGTGATTAGGTCTGGAGTGACCAATTTAATTTGTGATTATGTTTGTGACAAAAAATGTTTGTGGTCGACATACATACATACATATCGTCACGCCTCTTTCCCACAGAAGTAGGCAGAGACTACTTTGTTCCACTTGCTACGATCCTGACATACCTCTTTCGCTTCATCCACATTCATCAATCTCTTCATACATGCTCGTCGGTTTCGGGTACTCTTGACCTGGCCTTTTTCCAAAACGTCCCCAATTTGAACACGGAACGTCCGTCTAGGCCTTACCCTACCAACGCACCCATTCACACTTCCCGTATAAACCTGTTTAGTTAATCTTCTTTCATCCATCCTCTCTACGTGACCAAACCAACTAAGCATACTTTTTTCTATCCTAGTCACTATATCTTCTTTCACACCAGCACGTTCCCTTATCACACTATTCCGCATTCTATCTTTCAGTGATACACCTTCCATACTTCTTAACGCTCTCATTTCTACTGCATGTATTCTACTTTCATGCTTCTTTTGCCATACCCAACTTTTGCTACCGAACATTAGTGTTGGAATGAGCACCCCTCTGTGAACAGCCAGACGCGCCTTCTTTGACACCTTCTCACTGCTCACAAAGGCGCGCAGCGCTCCATTGACCATGTTTCCTGCATTCACTCTTCTTTCAATATCTCTTTCACACTTTCCATCTGTCGTAAAAGCCGAGCCCAGATATACAAACTCATTTACCTGTTCTACTTTCTCACCTGCAATCATAATCTCACATTCTGTCATGAGATCGTCTTTTTCGAATACCATAGCTTTTGTCTAGCTCACATTAACTTTCATACCTTTCCTTTCCAATGCCCCACATAAAATGTTAGCCATCCTTTGCAACTCCTCCTCCGACGATGCTTACAACACTTGGTCGTCGGCGTCCAAACACACTTCAAGCATTTGATGGTTAACTCGTTCATCCTTAGTCCACAGTCATTCTCTTTCAAATCATTCAGGCACGTATCCATGAATAGGTTGAACGGTGACGCAACACATCCTTGTCTAACACCTTTTTCGATGCTAAACCATTCAGTGTACGCCCCGTTTATCCTCACACAAGCACTAGAATCCTCATAGAGAGATTTTTGTATCAGATTACTGTTCACCCCATGCATGGCTAACGCTGATCACAACTCATTCCTCATCACCGTGTCATAAGCCTTCTCCAAGTCGACGAATAAGCAGTATATTTTCTGGCCTTTGGCCATATACTTTTTGGTTATACGCCGATACTTGATCCGTGCATCCCAATCCCTTTTTAAAACCCGCTTGTACATCCCATATTTTCTCATCGGTCTCTCTTATAACTCTTTCAATCAATACCTTTGCATAAAGTTTGCCGACGACGCTGAGAGTGCTTATTCCGCGGTAATTTTTGCAGACTAGTTGTGACCCCTTTCCTTTGTACAGCGGCACAATCATGGCTTTGCACCAATCCTCCGGTACCCAACCGTTCGTCCAACACAAGTTGAAAAGGTGGCACAACTGACTAACTACCACGCCTTCACCGGCACTCAGCATTTCGACCGACACCCTATCATACCCCGCAGACTTTCCTAACTTCCTTCTTTTCATGGCGTTCACAATTTCATCCATACCTATCTCATTTTCCTGACTACTTTCACTCTTCTCTCCGGCATAAGCTGGTACTTGCACTGCTTCTTCTGCTCTTTCAAACAAACTTTCAAAATGTTCTTTCCATCTTTTTAGCACATACTCTTCTTCTTTTATAACACTCCCATCCTGGCTTCTGATTTCACTCAGCTCCGAGGCTGTGTTTTTGCCACGGGCTGTCTTTATAGACTTCCAGAACATCTTAATATTTGTCCGGAAGTCATCAGAAAGCCTCCTATCAAAACTATCCTTATATTCTTCCCTCTTTCTGTCACAAGTCGTCTTTACTAATCCTTTCACTCTTTTGTATACGTCTTTCGCTTTACATACTTCTTCATCCATCACCTTTTGTATTTTTCGATTAGCCTTTTTCGCTAACCAATCCAACCACGCCTTCTTCTTTTCTCGCACCACCTTTTGTACTTCAGCATCCATCCATACGTTCCTCTTCTTTCTTCCTTTTCCCCTTTTGCACACCCCACACACCTCAGTAGCAACATTCACAACTCCTTCCTTAAATGCCGTCCACGCCTTTTCTATCTCACACACCTCATCTACATCACATAATCGACTTTTTAATTCATCCTTGTACCTCTTACATTCTCGTCTTGCAGATTCTCTACTTTTATTCGCTCTAGGACACTAGTGGGTTCTTTGACCCAGTGCCGCCATCGCTTAAACAGACCACTAATTCGGCATATCACCAGGTTATGGTCTGCATGGATGCCGACTCCGCGATATGCACGATTGTCTCTGACTTTGTAGGGTCTTTTCGTCCCAATCACAACCCACAATCACATTCACCCTTATTATTTTTATAGAAAAACTTTAACCCTCAATCTTTCATCCACGATCACAATATCTATCATACTCTTCGCACTTCCTTCTTCCCTGGTGTACATATGGACCTTTTTATGTGCAAACATTGTGCTTGTCAAACAAAGATTCCACTCCAAACACACTTCAAGCATACTTTTCCCGACAGTGGTCGACAAGTTGTTTAATAATTAAGTATTATATTATTTATATTATTATAACTATATTTTGATCTCTAATGATTGTGTAGTAAATTTATTTGTTTGTATTTTCTTGGATAGGTGAAGTACTTACCTACATCTAATTTTGTTTTGTTTTATTAAAAATTTAATTTCGTAACAGGCGTTACATTTCATTCTTTTATTAATGACTAAAATAAAATTCTGGTGGAGATTAATGTAGAAGAGAAATAAAATGAGAGGCAAAATTAAGGTTAGATCAAATATTTTTAAATTTAAAATTGTCGCTCATTGCGGTTAGATTATTTATCTTGATTAAATTTCTGGGCCATAGTGACTTTTGTATAATATAACCGTGATATTAAATTTGAAATGTTTGCGATTGGATAGTTTCTCTTAATTATCTTTCAAAACATTTTTCCGGTTAGACTCTTTTACTCGATTCATTTTTCGTCACATAATTTGGTTAGATCATTTTACCCCCTGCTGTTTTTGGGACCAATTTGCGTAAGCGACACTAAATCCTGATATAATACTTTTTTGGGTAATGTATTAAACACATTATATAGAGAACACCACTATGATCATGTACAAAGTTGATTTTCTAAAATAAGTTAACAAATAGAATTATAATGATTTTTTTTCAAAAAATTGCGCGGTTTTTTGGCTCTCCTGTAAAGTTACCATTGTGTCGCTTATGACATTTCTCCTTTCAAGCGTCGTTATGCATGTATTATAGATATAAACCTTCCTCTTGATTCACACTTTCTATTAAAAAAGCCACATCAAAATCCGTTGCGTAGTTTTAAAAATTTAAGC
Source organism: Pandemis heparana (assembly GCA_963854515.1). NCBI lineage: Eukaryota > Metazoa > Arthropoda > Insecta > Lepidoptera > Tortricidae > Pandemis > Pandemis heparana. Next base: position 6,357,235 of record OY978030.1, on the reverse strand, counting down.
ATACATAGGAACAGAGAAAGCGACTTTGTTTTATACTTCTTTATTCTTCATTTAAATGTAGTACTAACATAGACTTAAGGGACATACTATGTAACTAACAAAATGAATCTCTGTTGTTCGAAATAAATGCATTTATTATTATTATTATTATACTATGTAGTGATAATACCTACAGGTAATTAGTACGCAAAAGTGCGATTGAGAATCCTTCTTCTTCCAACTCACGCCTCATAAGTATTGCCCAAGCAATATCCATCGTAAACTGAGTATATAGGACTCATTATGTCGTATCCTTTCATTTCCTTTTGCATTTGATGCAGATCATAACTCTTTCGACTTCGCAGTAACTAATTTGGCTAATGCAGGAAGCGAGGACCAGAAACATGGTGATATAGATAACGTACACATTATCAATCACGTATATTACATTTGAAATTTACCATGAGCTTTTCGGTGAAGGAAAACATCGTGAGGAAACCGGACCAATCCCAATAAGGCTTAGTTACCCTTCTGGGTTGGAAGGTCAGACGGCAGTCGCTTCTGTAAAAACTAGTGCCTACGCCAATTCTTGGGATTAGGTTGTCAAAGCGGACCCCAGGCTCACTGAGCCGTGGCGAATGCAGGGAAAAACGCTAGGAAGATGATGTGCCTATCCGACGTCCGTACGACGACGACGACGACGACGACAACGACGACAACGACGACGACTACGACGACGACGTGTACGTCTCAGAGGCCTTTTTTTAATATTTGATCGTGCGACCTGCTGTGTCTTTCTCCACGACTAAACGTTTCCGGATAAGGTTCGAAAATAAATTAAACAATTATATCGTGAAGGGATCGAATCAATTTGTAATTGACCATTATTTCACATGTTAGAGTTAAGTTCTTCAACCCGTTAAGCGTCCGGTTAATTTACAGATTTAATGGTGCGTTAAACAATTTATGTGTTAAAATTATTTGTCGTTACACATGTAAGGTTAATGGCCCCAAATTGGTTAAGTTTCCGGCAATCTTGAATTGATTCACTTGTTTCGGCTTCACACCGTAACGGGGACGCCTTGGTCTAACAGTATGTCAACCCCATAGTTTCATACATGGTGAAAAAGTATATTTATAACGATAGAAAATGTCGACACAAACCCCACACAAAATATGTAGTAGGTAATATGTAGGAATGATAGGTATATAAAAAAAGAAGAAAAAATTACTAAAGATGCCACGAATATTCGGCAACTATTCGGTATTCGGCCTATTCGGCCACTTTTTTGCTATTCGGTATTCGGCCGAATAGTGCGTACTATTCGGCCGAATACCGAATAGCAAATCATGTAAAAAAAGACACGTTATTTAACTCAAAATTATGTATTCATTTCCAAATTACAACATTTTAGTACTTAAAATTAATCAGTGGTAAGTTGTGATGGATAAAAACGAGGTTTTCAGCATTTTTTGGTAGCAAACGATTGCGCTTTTCATCGTAAACGTTACCAGCCTCAGAAAAACTTTGCTTGCACCCCGCCCCGCGCGCGCGCCGTCGGCGCCTGCCGCGCGAACGCAACGAGAAAAACAGGTTGTGACTTGTCTTATTCCAGCTAACGCGCCCCCACCAAGCATTCGACGGCCGAATATTCGGCGCTTCGGCCGACAGCGTTGCCGAATATTCGGTATTCGGTATTCGGCCAATTCACTATTCTTGGCATCTCTAAAAATTACGAGTCGTTAATAAATACCGACTATACTACATACTTGCCATTATTATCACGTCTATATCGCTTACGGGCAGACAGAGCCTAAGGTAACAAGACCTAAAGGCCACGTTTAGCATAATTGTGGGCGTATAGTAGAAAGAGGAATCAAAATAGTAATGGATTGCTAGCCGCAGCGCCTATAACATGATTCCTAAGATTTTCGCCCATTCCCTCGATGGGCTTTTACCATCTGCGCGGGGAGAGAAGCAACTGGTAATTTCTATGCTCCCAGACCAGGAAGGAAGTATAAAGCCAAAACAAGAAGGAAGTATTATTATACCTATATTAAAATTCACTTAAACTATGTCATATTTGTCTTAAGAGAGGAAGCTCGTAGCCAGCTTTGGAACGTATATACGTTGTTCGCAAACGTCACACGATTACACTATACAAGAACTTAATTTTTGAAGTGAACTTTTTTAGCGGCGTTGAACACTTTTTAGGATGAGTAAAAAATGTTAAACTCGCGTCATAAGTAAAAAGGAGGGAGATTAAGTACCAGGATATCAGATCATCTAAGAGCTTATTTGGAAATACGAATGAATCGCGTTCGATTTTTGAATGGTTTTTTTGTTGTATCGTGGAGCAAAAGTACTAGGGCATCAGCACATTGTTAGAGGTCTGTCAATATAGATAATACGTACGTTTTTTTTTGTAAGCGGCCAGTACGGTTCGCGTCTTGAGCGTCATGTCACAACATTAAAATCTAAATCAAAGCTGCTGTTTTCGCTTCTGCCGGCACTCCCGGAATGCTACCCGGTGTTTTTTTAATGATAAGTAGGCATCAGATCATCAGATGTTCTTGTTTCGTCCACATTTGTAGCCGTCTGTACCAACACAAGGCTGCTAACTGAACATCCCTAATTGGATCGGTCTCGATGCCAGTAATTAATACGCAGCAGTAGGGCCTAATCGAATGTACACCTTCGCTAATGGAAGATGTCCGTATACTGGCTTAGGCTCAGTGAAACGCACTAGCGTTAGCGTTAGCGTTATTTAGGTTGTACACATACGTGGTGTGGTACTAACCACACCACGTATGTGTACAACCTAATGCTTAGTGTAAGTTTTTGGTCACAGAACACCTCTCGACCGCGTTTGCGTTAAAATGTCAAATACTATGGGAACAGTTTGTTGCCGTTTCGAGCCGCAAGTGGCGCTGCCAATTTTTACATAGTAATTGAGGCGTTTACGTTAACGCGTTCGAGATGTTTGTTCGTGTGACAGCTTACACTAGAGGCTCTGTATGCTTAGTGTAAGTTTTCGATAGCGAAATACGTCTCGATAATGTTTGCGTTAAACTTTCAAATACTATAAGAACCGTTTATTGCCGTTTCGTTCCGCTAGCGGCGCTGTCAATTATCCCATAGTAATTGAGACGTTTACGCAAACGCGTTCCATACGTGTTTTGTGTCAAAAACTTATACTAGAGGCTCTGACTACTTATGTATACTGTCAACATGAAACTACTAACTACTAGTTAGTAGTTTACATCAAACTATTATTATAAAAGCGAAAGTTTGGATGGATGGATGGATATTTGTTTGTTACTCAATCATGCCAGAACGGCCCAACGAATCTGGATGAAATTCGGCACATAGATAGAAAAAAGTCTGTAATAGCACATAGGCTACTATTTATTCCGGAAAATTCCCGCGGGATAGCGATAAACGAATTCTTTGCAGACGAAGTCGCTGGCAACAGCTAATACATACATAAACAAATAAAGAAAGAAAGAAGACATTTATTCCTTTTTGAAAGACACCAATATAAGGGCATACACACAATTTTATAGAAAAGAAACAAACACAGGACATGAAAAATAGATCATCAGTGTTGACTGTCTTCGCAAAAGTGAAACGGTCACAGCATTACGCTGAGGTGTTAGACACCTGCAGCACTGATTTTCAGCCAGAACCGTCTGTGACTCACGAAACCATGTTTTTATCTCTTTAGTAGTAAAGTTTATGTTAGTTATTTTTGTTCGATTTCACATTGTCAACTATCAAGGAAGTAGTTAACCATTAGTAAAAAGAACCAATACCTTTAACAAAAAGTTTTAGCGGTCGTATCGGTCGCAAAATGTTGTCAACCAATGAGGTATGTCCCGGTGGTTCAAACCTTAAAATCAGCGGACAAAAAAACTAAAAGAATTTCGATAAAAATCTTTCTAAATATCTTCAAATTACAGCTAGTTTAACAATAAAAGTCTCACATTTAACATTTTAACCGCTGCAATGATGTCACGAGCAACTGTGGATAATCAGCCGTGGCGATTGTACGGAGGATTTTACTGCTGTGTCTAATTGGGCTTATGCGCTGGGGAAATTACTTTTATGACTCAAAATGCTTATTCAAATAAATAAGGATTATGTTGTGTATTCGATGACTCGATCTAGACTTCGATCGCTTGAGGGTTTGCTGTAAATCGTATTAAGGTTTATCATGCGCTGATCAAAATGTACTTATTTGTCCTTAAATCTGTTTCTTTTTTTTTCTCTTACATGCAATTCAATCTTTATGTAACTGAAAAAAACTTTGCTTGTGTATTCCACAGACACAAGCAGCGAGAGCACATTGAAAACATTAAGAGAGCGGAAGTTTTTAATTTAAAAATCTCCAGGAAAAGAAGTGCCCTCCACATGCGCTCACGTTGCCTCGTAACGACCAAATGACTGGGACCTGCTTCTAAGACTTTACTTAAGTTAATTAAATGCCCAAGACTTTAAAGTAAATGCTGCAGCGCAGTTGTTTAGAGTGGCTCCGCTGGTTTTTTAATGTGCTGCGTGTGCGATTGTGTTAAGTTTTAATTATATTCAAACTTGAATATAAACTCAGACAAACTTTAATAAAAAGTTTATTATAAAAGCAATAACCGAGCAATTAATACAATATACATAAACGTTATCTTCAACTTCATTAATGCATTAGTTGTCACATGAAATAACATTGTAGTAATTGTAATATAAATACATTCCTTAAACAATGGTCACATTTTTCGATTCTGAAAGTATAAATAGATTCAATACTTTAATTAATTCACGACAGCTTTCCTTACACTGTTTTAATAGAAAGAAATTATACACCAACCTTTAAGCAAACAAGCTTGTCTCGAAAAATAATCCAATATTTCACGCGACATTACCACTATGCAACCTCAGATTTTTTTTCCACTGACCCGATGCTGTCCACTGTCCGCCCACTGGACACCGGTCACGTACCTCGTAAAACTCGGGACAACAAAACGTTCCACTAATTAAGCCTGTAATTGTGCCATTACGTTTTAATGCTTGGATTTTACGAGCAACGGAGTTGTGAAAGCAGTGCGTAAGACGTTTGGGGGGTGAATTTGGGCGTATATAGATTTTTCGGCGGAGAAAAGTTATAAAAAATGTTTTGGCTAATAAACTTTTAATTAAATAGAACAAATGGAAAATTAAAACATTTCGTTTGCATTTTAATAGTAAATAAAGAGATTTAAGCAAAATAAATGCATATCCAGTAAATCCAGTAATGTATAATGCCAGCAAAACATCGTGGCGAACATGAAAAACTATTTTTTTTGGGTGAAACTTATTTTAATATTGAAACACGTAATGACGAAAACAAAATATACACGTAAACATTTATCCCAAACAACTTAATGCTGACATTCATAAATATGCTACCAATAAAAACAACTTCAAGCTAGAATATAACGAAAAGTCGTATAACCGCCCTTTTAAGGCGCATTATAGGCTGTGAATACTTATAATCTTACATTCCCCACCGACTATTAAAAAGAACATATTATAATATCGTTTTATTATCGCCAGACAGGCTCTCATTAAATTCTTTTGTGTTAATAACAGAGGCGATGGGAAAATAAAAATGCCCCGCATTTATGAGCAACCGCCATGATTCTGCACCGCGACATTAAAACACAAATTGTGTCAAATTAAAGATCGCAAGCTCATCAACACTTAAACGGTTTAATTATTGTTTTAAAAACAAACAAAAAAAGTTAAAACATTTTTATGGCCACGCTACATGCTTTTTCGACCCACTGTGCAAGCTCGGATACTTTACGGCTGTCTTGTACGAGTATACATTCGTTTGTTTGCTCGGGTGTCGCGTTACATGGATTTTTAAAAGTTGATGGCGCGTAATAAATATTTTTTGGCTGCAACCTCACCTCGTCTTGCCCACTGGGCCATAAAGAATTCCGATCGCGCGTCGATCTCTGTCACACCCGCGCGTATTGTGCGTGTGTGAGTGAGATGGTGCGCACAGATTCGCCATTATTTCTTACGTTTAATACCCATGTCGATTTGTGTGGAATAAAAAAAGAGTAGTAAAATAACAATGCGTTTGCCGCAGTGCAGAGTTTTGTGGTTGCGATACAAATGATTTTATTCCACTAAGTGCCTGTCAGTAATTGTATATGTATGCCTCTCCATTTTATGTTTGACGTTTGACCGACATATTCGAAATAACAGCTAAGTAAGGTCTTTTCATTCTTAAATTGTCCTATTTGGTAAACAAAATTCTAACCTCAATGAACGAATTTTTGTAAAGAATAAGGTGTTTTATGTTATCAAATAAACCTGGGGCATTATTTTGTACATAATTTTGCTGATATTTTATCTCCAGTTTCTTTATTTACGATGAAATAGTTAAAAAATATCAAAAATAAGAATTTTGAGGTTAGAAAGAAAGAAAGAAGACATTTATTCATTTTGTAAGACACACAAATATAAGAGCATACACACAATTTTATAGAAAAGAAACAACAAAAACAAAAAACACATATGAAAATTAAATCATCAGCGTTGTGTGTCTCCACAAAAGTGAAACGGTCGCTGGCTCAGCATTACGCTGAGGTGTTAGACACCTGCAGAACTGATTTTCAGCCAGAACCGTTTGTGACTCAAGAAACGATACACAGGCAAAATATACTACATAAACCATAAACTTTTACGTAAGTAAAGTAATAAATAGATATAATAAATAGACAGAACCCGACTTATGTGTGACTAGAAAATACTTAAATTTATTAAATAGTTTACAATAAACAAAATGGAAGGAAGACTATATTGTTCAAAGACAACAAGCTGGCATATTAGTGTACAAAGTGCTGGAGGACTATTTTAAGGATTTTTGGAGCGTCAATAAGTGAGGTAAGGTTAGAATTTTGTTTACCAAATTAAACTAAATTACCAAGTTAAGAATGAAAAGACCTTGGTACGCGGATTGATTCCTATCTGTAGTCGACTTTTCCGCAAATCATTCCTTTATTGCTTTCCCAGGGGAACTTATCAATTTTCCAAAATAAGAATACCAACAGTTTTAAATCCGTTGACATAGACTTGATAGATTAGACGGTTATTATCGTGATACTGGTATGTCAATATGGGATCGTGGACAAAACAACCGGATTCGCTGCGGTACGCAACTATATTTCGTGGGTGACCTGCCGTTTGACCGAAAGTCATTCAATAAGAGTTTTTAATGATTCACGGTTAAGTTCATTCGAAATATTATAAACGCGGTTCACATCCCGTTTATAATATTTCGAACGAAAGTCATTCGGCAAAATTACTCTTGACAAACAACGTTTTGCAAAAAAAATGTTTTGCCAATTGATCATTTTACTACTAGACATTTTACAAATGACTCACTTTTCTACATGATCAACAGCTAAATTTATATTTTATAAATAATTATTTTACAAATTGAACATTTAGCAACTGACTGAGTTATCATACAAAACTACTATTGGTCTAAAAACCAACTTTTACACCATAGCAAGATCCATCCCGGCGGAATAGTGACTCGGTAAGGTTAGGTTAGGGTTATGTTTTTTATGACAGTCCGAAAAAACCGAGTACGCCTATGACAAATTTTGAAATTTACAATGTTATGCGAAACATATTCCATGAAATGGAAAAAAGTCAATTGACATTTTATTATTTCATACGTTTACCAAGTGTAGTGTTTGCCAATTGATAATTTTGCTGTTATTTTGTTAGTTTTTGTAAGATGATACCTAATAGTTTTGATCCCGGAAAATTGTGTAGTTCCCGGAGGATAGCGATAAACGAACGTGCAGACAAAGTCGTGGACAATCGCTAGTTAACTAAAAAATTACAATGCACAGACTGACTAGCATTAGAAGCTTCCCCTATTCCTATTAATAACTTTGTTGTCGTACAGGGCTTTAAAAATATGAAACACAATTTAACAACTACCAAGTTACAAAGAACCATCTGTTTTCAAATACATATTCTTCCTCGGCATGCCTCGCTAAATATTAGATAGCTCCATCGGTCCACACTGGAAAACTAACTTTGTTGCGTGGAGTGAAGGTTAATTTCTAAGTGCGTACTGTGTTAGAGTTACTATAAAACTGCGAAGGAACTTCCGCAGCGATTTGGTACTAACAATGGGATATAAAACAAAGATTATGAACAGAGGCGACAAGCAAATGTTGTAGTTATGTAAATACTTATTGTTACTACACTACGTTGTATACATATTTTAATACAATCGAACGTTTAGGTACTGTCGATAGTCAAATAGGAATATAGAATTTAACGGAATTGGAAAAGGAAGTCGATATTTTATTGAATTATTCAGGTGGATTCCTTCTTCTGTTATTACGCCCACAATCATGCTAAACGTGCCCTTAAGGCTTTGTTACCTTAGGTTCTGTCTACCCCTTAAGGGATAAAGACGTGGATGTATGTATGTATGGAAACCTTGGAATCAAATTCCGACTCGCACTTATCCGTTTATTCAAACTTGAAACTCCCATGCAAATATAAGTTAAAATTCGTGGCACAGCGGTAAAAACCGATGATTATAACAATGTCGGCCATAATGTGGCGTCTCATGAATTTTAAAAACAAAACAATGGTTTCGGCAACGTGGGCTGCGTCCGAATGCCATCGGATTAACAACGTACAAATATCACAGAGGGTTTGGATGGACGTTAATAAAAGTACATTACTGTAGCGGCCGTGAAGTAGGGGATTGCCGGCCGAGTAGTTAGGCCGACAATCCGTGTTCGTGGCCAAGGCTTGTATAGTGCTTTTCTCGAATACCTACAATGAAATACATTAAAAACTTCCAATAAATTAAACTTTTATTTGTAGACAAAAAAAAACTGTCTGATGGCCGATGGGGTCAGAAGGTTCTCGAGTGGCGTCCGCGGACCGGGAGACGAGCTGTCGGTAGGCCTCCAACCAGATGGAGCGACGACCTGATCAGGATCGCGGGATCGCGGTGGCTGCGGAAGGCACAGGACCGGTCCGAGTGGAGAGCCTTGGGGGAGGCTTATGTCCAGCAGTGGACGTCTTTCAGCTGATATGATGATGATGATGATGAAAATAAAACTGTAAAATGTATACCTCGTTTGTTGTTTTATTGGCATAACGACAGAAAGTCAAATTTACTGATAGATTTATTTTAGTCTCACAACTTTTCTCTTTTCTTTTTCTTTTTTTTTCTTTTGTATCTGTTTCTTTATATTTGTACAATAAAGCATTACTTACTTACTTACTTACTTTTAGTGTCAATGACCTCGGCAAACATGTTTGATTCACACTATACACAATTAAACCGTCTGTGTAACCTACTATACGTTGAAGATATTCGCTAAGGACCGACCGAATGCTCCCCAGTGCAACGAACTTGAGATGCAGCGATAGGCCGTCTCACTTTTCTGATTGGCATTTAATGGCGGCTATTAAGGCTTTAATCTCACCGTTGCACTCACAGTCAAGAGTATTGATTTTAATAGCCCCCTTATTCATAAACGCTCTATAGGCTTCTACTAAGTTAGCAATCGTTTGTCCTTATCTGTGAAAGGTAACTGTCAAAGTGACAGATAAGGACAAACGATTGCTTAGTTAGCAGAAGTCTATAGTAGCGTTTATGAATAAGGGGGTTAATCTACATATTAGGTATGTGCTTGTTTTTTAATGCCGCGGCGCGTGGCAATGGCCACTCCGGGGTTGCAAGTGTCTATGGGCAGTGGTGATCACTTACCATCAGGTGACCCACTTGCTCGTTTTCCTTCCTATTCATATAAAAAAACAGCCAAGGTTTCTTTTTTTAATAGCCTCTAATGATGTCCCATTGCTGGGCAAAGGTCTCTCCCCTAGATTTCCAACGCACCCTGTCCGCACGCGTTATGTCTTGCCAATCGCTCAAGAACGTGTCTAGGTCATCCCTCCATCGGCTGCGGCGCTGGTAGCCATCCTGGGGCATCCACTGAGTGGTAACACGTGCCCACCGCTCTGGGTGCATACGGCAGACGTGTCTGGTCCAGTCCCATTTCAGCCTGGCGGTTGCCCTGCCCACGTCAGCGATGCAGGTTTTGGAGCGCAGTGTAGTATTCCTAACTCGATAACACTAACCAATAGCCAAGGTTGCACTCTAAAATTGATTATCATTCAAAATACTTGCACTATACCTCACCTCATTACCTAAGGCTTTGTCCGCTTCACAACAAGTTCCGTCAACTCATCGCCTATTGAGTCTATTGGGTAAGAACAGTTGTTTCCTGGTGTACGAGTAATACAATTTGTTGTAATCACATTAGCGGGAGCGATGACATCAACAGTGCCTTTTACCTACTGTCTAACATTTACCCTCTTTCTTACCCAGCTGCGAAAGGGAGGGTAGCTTTATTCTTAACTAGCTTCTGCCCGAGGCTTCATCCGAGTATAATTAGACTAAAGATCTGATGTTGACAGTATATTCTGCAATAAAACGTTGCGACGTTAGGCCGTTACGACCTTTGATTTGTCATTTTTATCGCTATCCCACGGGAACTATGCAATTTAAATATATAAAAAGTAAACTAAAAATATATCAATGTTCAATGGCAGTTTTGGTAATTAAAACAAATGACATTTGAGTTCCAAAAAGTTGACGCCGATAAAAGTATCGCGCCAAGATACAAGATAACGGTAGACGTATTTTTCCAACCCACCTAAAGTGTAAAAGATAACATTAATTTATTCGTCCAACAGGCCGAAACACTTCGGTCTTTAACACAACTAATAACAGCTGTTTTAATGCAAAATAAAAGCAACATAAATATTTGGGGCGTGCAACAGAACGGGAATTTATCTCCCTTTTAAGGCAGCCAAAATTGCGAGACGACAAGCATTAATGGATTTAATGTCAACTAAACGGATAACTGAAGGAAAGGTTGAAGGGAAGCGGAAGAGAGGAAGGCCAAGAAGAACATTTATGGACCAGGTGAAAGAGAAGGTAGAAGTCGTGTCGTATCAGGAAGTCAAAGAGAAGGCTCTGGAAAGGACCACATGGAAATTGCTCCACCGACAAGAGCCTAGCTCTTAAGTTTAAGAAACGGATAACGTTATTAAATAAAACTCTCAATATAAATAACCCTATCTGTCGCTCGTAAACTCCTGGTTCTGGTTACTTCGCGTGTTCAGAGGTTTTTAAAATGCTTGCCAAACAAGATTTGCATCAGCGCTAAAAAAAACGTTCGATTTGTCTTCAAATCTTCGTTTTTTAATATACACCACACCGACTCGCTACAAGGATACATTCGCGTCTCTATCTTGATGTTTACATGCAATGCCTGACGGGTTGAATGTTTTCTTAAAAATACGTCGCTTTGGCTTCTAGTAAATTCATAGCGATTCCAAACCGAGCAATAATTCAAGGCGCATTTAAAATCATAAATCGAGCTATCTAGATACTGAACAAGACTGGGTATATCTAGTTTGCAACTCGGATGCCACACAAATCACAATAACCGCTCTTCATTATCCGCATTTCACTCGGCCTGGGCCGTATCTATCGGAATGCACCCACAAAGGAGTATAGTATACCGAGTTACTAAGTCGCTACACTTTGTCCAACCGGCTTGGCTACAAACCAGTCCGCCCCGGGGCCGGTCCCACCACCCACAACCAAAACGCACTATCAACCAGTTGACTGACACCCAAATGCCACTTAAGCGTTGTTCTCTCGAAAATTTTATTAGTATTAAGTAGCTTGTTGAAGTTTTTGTCCGCTAACGCTACTAAGCGACCCACTGTGCTTGACCTTTGGACACACAGACAAAATTCGAGTGCTAGCTTAGGCTTAGCATGTTAATAAATGAAAAAAAAAATGTGTAGTTCATTAAAGTGATGTACGGTCGACAATCGTACGGTTTAGAGCGTTTGCGCTCGGCGCACGAACGAGATTCCAAGTAAATCGACGGTATATTTTAACCCGTATTCGCTATATAGTAATTACAGATGTACCGGCGGCAAATAGCCCGAGTTGCCGGTCTTAAGATCGGCAGTGCTGTCATTTGCTCTTTGAACAACAATTTACAGCCGTTAACAGCAAGGCAACATTTACAGGCTTTAGGTGACTACTTAGTTGCTAATAACTCGAGTTTCCATACTAATAGCTAATAAACGCTACGCTTTTATGTTCACCTCTGTGTTTGCATCGAATGTTTATCACTCAATCGTCCATATGTTTATGTAAATCACAATCTCACCAATTCCAGCGATAAATTAGCATTAATGTACCTGTAACACGAGAAACGGTAATTAGTTCAGAACGATAAATAGCTGTTTATCAATCAGATCTTTGGTTTTTTTTCGGTAACCGGAGCTCGGATTCGCGACCCCAAGTGGTCCAATAAACCATAAAGAAACGGGGGCTCACTCTACTTCCCTGAAAAATATAACCTGAAAAGGCGCCATTGGGAAAGTAGTAATTACAACTTCTTTCTAGTACCGTGTGCCATTGTGCCGCCGTCACAATGCGGAGGAATCTTTTTGTCCGCGCTATCGGCTGTTTGCACCCACTGTGCTCTCCCGGGAACATATTTAGATGTACGGCTTCCACTTGTCCGTTATTGACAACTCGTGAATTTTCCCTCAAATCTTCTACCAGCTGGTTTGACATGATAGCGCTTTCAAAGAAAACTTTGCAATGGAATTGCAGAGTTTTAAAGCGTTCTAAGAAAAATTAAACCGTCCGATTGATAAAATTGGAAGGATTCGTGAAAGTTTTAATAAATCCCTAGGGATTTAAGGCTTTTGTTACTTTATCAAGGCGCTGCAGTTTTAGTGAAAGAAGTTTTTCAAATCCACCAAGATTTAAAAAATTTTGGATGACATTAAAATATCTGTAAACTGAAACTATTATCAGCAGGATAGTAAATAGATAGGTGAAATATATGATGTTAAAATACACTAATTTAAACTGAGCTTTATAACCAAATATCATTTATTTGCCCACTGTGCACAAGTTTCTAAACCTAAAAAATAATTTTCAGAAAAGACCGTTCAAAGGATTTATTATGCAATTTATCTAGGCCCTTAGATATCTCTAGAAAAAAAAAAAAAAAAACACAACAGTCACACTTAACTTGTAAACAGTTTTATAAACGTATTTCTTGCTGAATATTATAATTTCATAGAAAAATGGAATCTCCAGACAATGTTTTAATAAAATACAAGCCTAAGGTATTCGAGGAACATAATTTTCTGCTTCGTTACATAAGCTTATATTTACTTGTTAACTTTAGCTGCCTATCATAAATCCAAATATTTCTTATGTACATTATAATACTCTTATCTTCATAGAGAACTTGTTCTTACAAGATGTAAATAATAACTTAAACGTATTAATAAAGAACTTTATCCGTATTACTTTATTCCAAAATCTAATACAACGAAAAAAGCGACTAAACTCCCCACTTTTTGCCATTCCGTTTTTTCTTTTCAATTTCCAAGTGCAAAATGCAATGACAGTATTAACTAAATCAATGGTTCCTAGACTCCATGTAATACAATACAATACAATAACTCTTTATTGAACACCACATATATAGCAATCAAAACAGAAAAAAATCAAACTAACGTAACGTAACGTAACTTAATCAAATTTCTCCGAGTTTTGGCCAAAGTGCCGTCACATAACAGCTATGCTTAGTGTCCAGATAGGACATTATCTCCTCACAATATGGCAATTTTGTCCCCCTACTAGGTATTGTCCCTCTGTGCGGAATCGATAAGCGCACAAAGACACTATTGTCAGAGTATCGGCTTCGCCAGGGATGCAAAGTGATAGCTATTAGATAAGTTCCGAAAGGTTTTCGTATTAAATACCTATGGGCTAACGAGCAAAAAGTTACATCGTTTATAAGTCATGTGCTCTTTTAAAAACATTACCAAATTTCAAATCTAGCCAGGCTCTGGTTGAAAATACATACATACATACATATCGTCACGCCTCTTTCCCACAGGGGTAGGCAGAGACTGCTTTGTTCCACTTGCTACGATCCTGACATACCTCCTTCGCTTCATCCACATTCATCAATCTCTTCATACATGCTCGTCGGTTTCGGGTACTCTTGACCTGGCCTTTCAGCAAAACGTCCCCAATTTGATAACGGAACGTCCGCCTAGGCCTTCCCTTCCCAACGCACCCATTCACACTCCCCATATAGATCTGTTTAGTTAATCTTCTTTCATCCATCCTCTCTACGAGACCAAACCAACTAAGCATACTTGAAAATGAAACGACAAAACAAAAATATGTAACTGTAAAAGCTTTAAGAGTATATGACGTTTGATTACTAGAGTTGTTTGTTCAAGACGAGTACATAGACCATACGAGTAAATAGACATAAAATGTTTAAGACTAACAAAAAAGCCGTGGAAGTGGTCGTGGGTTTGAATCCCGGGCTCGCACCTCTGAGTTTTCGGAATTTATGTGCGAAATACATTTGAAATTTATCATGAACTTTTGGGTGAAGGAAAACCGTGCGTGTGAAGTTGCCAATCAGCTCTGGGCCCGCGTGGAAACTATGGCTCAAGCCCTCTCATTTTGAGAGGAGGCCTGTGCCCAGCAGTGAATCAGTAGATTTTGCTTCATAATCATCTTCATCTCCAGCCTATATACGTCCCAACCGATGACTGTTTACGTCACACATATCAATGCGAGGTACAATTAGGATACTTAACATACAAAGAAATATAGCTTAGTTAAGTTCGTGTAGACGTAAAGAAGACAAAAGCAATCTTTAACAAATTGTTTATAAGCAATGAAAGGTTTAACGGACAGCTACAAAACTCTGCTGAATGTATTATGCATGCCACTAATCTCGAGGGCAACCCTAGGAAATTAAGCAACTCCTGTCTAAACAAGCTTATTAGGCGACCTAAACAAAGAGTATCGCTAAATTATTGACGGCCACAGACGAGAACGACCATCCAAGTTGGGGGGGTTGGCGTTATAAATAAGAATGGGGATCTTAACATTTACATCGCTGTCGATACTGTGCCAAAAGCGTTAGGAATAATGGCCGTGGTTTTTCTATCGCTTTTTCTTTGACCTCGGACGCTAGGTATAATATTTTCTTGATGGCTTAGGCACTGGAAAATATTATTCTTTTCTCCAAAGAATAATGGGCCGACTCGGAAATTAATCCACATTGTTTATGTATGATCGTGTATCGGATAATCAAGAACGATGGACGGCTTTTCACGTCGTAGTAAACAGTACACTTGACTCCATTTATCACTAAGCCTGTTCGAGAGCAAGTCCTCTCGAATAACGCAAGAAATCCCACGAAAATTCTAGTGACTCGAATGCGCCTATAGATCGAACATAACGCCAAAATTCAACGTTGAAACATTAATTTCGTTCAACAGCACTTTGGTAAATTCGCTTAAACACCCCGAAGCGTAATTTACATCTTATCTGCGCCGACAGGAGAGGACGGTTTTTTGGTTGCCTCGAACATACCTTGATAGGAAGGTGACGGTTTTTTCGAAGACTCGAACGCGCCTTGATAGGGAGGTGATAGATTTAGTGGAGGTGCTTCTGATGGCAAGCATTGATCAAAGGTTTTATGCATTCCATCATTGTAGGCTAGTTAGCATAAGCTGAACGTTTGTTCGAGACATGATAAAATGTTAAAAGCTTCGCTGTTCAAGATTACGTTTATCGGGGTCGTAAGTTTTGCTGTCAACTAGACTGGTTTCTATGATAAGCACGGGTTCGCTTAAACCGAATATACAAATGTTTTGTTCTAAGTTATGTAAGGTCTTACAAGTAGAAGTCTGTAAAATCCTAATGCTTGAACGCCATTGACAATGGTTCTTTTAACACGAAATGAAGCATCAGCTGTCGTATCGAAATGTTTTCATTGTACTGAAACTGTCTCATATTTTCCTCTTGCTTCTTTCCCTCGGACATTAGGTCTTGACTCCAACTTAATGTGATGTATGTAGATGACATTATTATAATTCAGAGACACGCTTCGTCCGTGCACACGCGTACCTGTCGTCTCATTTGGATATGTTAATCGGGCATTTTCTTGTTCTTTCGGCACATTTTATTACCATTTTATCGTCATAGATTTTATTTATAAACAGTCCGTTTTGCATCTTATGTTTCTCTTATTTATAGTTAGAGGTTAGAGTTACATCTTCATTTGTTTTCGTATCTTTAACTTTTAGATTTTATGGTGTCATGTCTTTTGGAAATTAATGTCTTTTTTCATTCAAATGCGACAGCATTATTGGAATTTTAAGTAAATTAACACAGTTGATCAAAATATTGGGTTGCGTGAATGAATCGTGTTGTGACACCCAACTTATTTAGACACGGCAAGTTCAAAGTTTGTTTGTATCGAGTCTTGATTTTATTTATTGATCATATTTTATTGCATAAACGTCGATAATACGTTTCCTCTTCCTACAAGGATAACTTAATAATCGTCTGGAAACTTAACGAAACCTTTGAAGCTTTTATACAAGTAAATAGTAGGTATATCTAAAGACGTATATATATACTGGCCAGCTATTTCCAGGAACCGCTAACAGCTAAGGCGACATCAGAGTCCCAGATAGAATACTGGACAAAATGAGAAACAAAAATCCCCGAGAGACGACAACAGCCATTTTGACATGTATTAATGGTAGCACAGACGGCACGGCCAGATAAATAGTCTGCACTGCAGCCATTTAATGAGATAAAAACGTGACTAAAATTGTTTCCGTTATACTTATGGCATTCCTTGTGCAGTATTCAGGGCGTTCGTGATTTGGTTACGATTCGAAATTCATTAATCGCCTTGTTTGTAATTTTGGTTGATGTTCTTTAGATTTTTGGCTGTTTTGTTTTTATCGTTGTTGAGCATGTCAAAATTGTTGACAAAACTGCCAGCAGTAGAATAAAACAGAATAGACAAAACAATAACCGTCAAATTGACAGAGGACAGAAAACTCAGAAAAAATAATTCGGAATGCTATGGGATTTTGGATAAGCTGGTAAAACGAAAAAAAATTAGACAAGATGTTAGTTGTTGTTAGATTAAATAGTGGTAGGTCAATTTAAGTAAAATTTTATTGGTAAAGATGTGGGTTATGTATTTGCATGTCCATTTATTTTAATAGGAATAAAATAAAACATAACACATGGACTCATGTACGTACTCTTTACTTTAATAAAGCAAAAGAACTAAAAAGTTATCACAGTTCGTTGTTCTCGAGCGCATTTTATCTCAATAGCAGCAATAAGAATATTTTATACAAGTATCTGGTACTTTAAGAGAAGAAAAAATAAACTTAAAAAAGAAAGAAGCCAATGTAACGTACATCACCACTAGTCGAATCAAAGTATCGATTTACACAAATTGATTCAAATTACTTCTAAACGCGCTCTTGTAACTTCAAATAGAAAGTTATTTATGCCAAGTCCTCTGTCTTTGAACTCTTGAGCAAGGTCACGAGAAACCTCAGCCGATGAAAAAACACGTTTCAATAGACCAGCCTCACGATTGCAGTTTTTCAATTTCAATAAGAACTCAAGAAATTGCGATTTACTTTTTTTGCCGGCCCAACTTTTCTTTACTTCCAATAGGGATTTCAAATCCCAAGATGTTAATGCAAATCGCTTAAGTGCTGTCGCCGATAATATATTCACTTGAAAGTTTTCTAAAGTAACAAATGACTCACAACTGACACGCATTAAGGCCTCAAATACAACGAATTAAAGGTATAACATATTGAGACCGCAAATACACTCTGACAATATTGGAGTTGCACTTAACAACCGGCAAAAAGTCTGACATCCGGCGAGTTCGCGCCAAACCGCATGCACTCGAAAATGCAGGCAAAGACCAAAACCAAACAGCCAGGCACAAACATGTAAACACTCCGGAACCAGCGACCACGTTTCCTGGCAGGGTGAACATGTTTAAAAAAAAGAAAAAAACCGTCCCATATCAACAAAATTCCCCTCGAATTTCACCAGCGGGAAGAACACGCTCAAATTTTGAAATTAGAACAAAAAAAGTGTCTTTGGCCCAAGGTTCGAAAAACTAACCATAACAGGTGGTTCGTGACGTTCAAAAAAACACGACCGGCCAGTTTTTGTTGAAATTAAACGTCGAATTAGAGAAAATTGTTCGGTCGACCGCGAATGTGTTTTGTTTTATTCGTTTTGTTTCCAGCGGACGTTGTACGTTAACGATCATGCTTATATTGTCGGTTATAAACATTTTTCCAATTTCAAATAGTCGTTATGAAAGCAATGGTTTGTGTCAACGTAGTTAAAAACGGCAGAATTGTATTTCTCTCAAAGAAAGAAACCATCTCAAACAAATTAAACGTAGACACTGCTGAAATAGCCAACGGCTTAAGAGTACAGACAGTTCTTTTGCTTATGAAACGACTCATTAAAAAGCTGTTGAGAGCCTTGTTACCGTTATCGAAGTGTTCAATCCTTAGATTTATTTTCTTGAAATACAAAAACCCTTGGATACTCAATAGTTCGAAAGCAATTTCTTACGTGAGCTCATTTTTTATCGTAAATTCATTTTTGCGATGCCCCGAATATAGCGGGCGTATCGATTTCAATGCAATCATTTAATATTATTTTCTATAACTGTCATCACTTCGTCTGTCATTTTTTGCACGGCCATATCCGATACATAATCTTCTTTGGTAACTTATACTACACCCACTTTTTTGCCTAATCTTGCCTAATCTACTTATACTATGTATCTATATCTACTTAAATCTTCTAATCATGCCAAAACAAATTTATCCAAATCAGTCATCATGTCGCTTCAGTTCAAATGTTGTGTCTCATTCAAACTTCTAACCTATTTACTTTTTGTAACAAAACATTCCTCTAACGGTCTCGTCTACAGACAAGTCTAAATGATTTTTAATGTTCTCATCTAACAATTAATTTGAAAGCTCTTTCGTTAACGGCAGTAAATACGACAAATTGATTCGATGTTCATCGAATTATTGCTTAACATAATTACGGAACCCTAGTAGGGGTCCTGATGGTAAATCACTTGCGTCATTACATCGAATAAGATGAGTAATTTAATTACAACATCGGAAACTCGAAGGCACTTGACTACGGGAGAGTACGTAGACTCGAGTGGCTTAAACTTCGAACAACCTTAATCGAGACGCTACCAAAAATTACACAGCCTGTAAAGTTATTTCGACATGCCAGACGCGTATAATTTACCACATAGACGTAATTTATTTTCGCACGTAGCAAACTGCGTGTGTGTGCGTGAAAAATTGTGCCTAAGGATTTCACTAAATTTCTTATTCAAATCACAGCATCGAAGCAAACGGTCACGAGAACGCTTACAAAAGGCACTAAAACGTCGAAAGGGATAACGTAACAAAAACTGAAGGATACTGTATAAAGAATTTAAAAGGTGGCAACAAAACAGGACCCGTTTCAGGCTACAAGACCTAAAAGTGCCTGTGGGAGTGCTCACATAAATAATGAGCTTATACAAATCCTATTACAGTAGGCGTTGCTTACACGGGGATTTTTTTGCAACTCTCCATGCAGTACACGCGACTAACCTTGTTTTCAAATGTTACACTTTTAAGCACCTTACAGTTTTTTAATGCAAGTTAATTTCACTTGATATTGTTTAATTGTAAAAAATGGGAACATAGGTAAGCGGACAAACACACAACCTATCCCCTAAACGCAAACCTTCTCCGTTCCGTCGTGGGTAATAATTCCTTCTTCACGCTGAAACGACTGGACGGATTTGGATCAAATTTGGAACGGACATAGCTGGTACCCCAGATTAAAACATAGGCTACTTTTATCCCAGAAAATTGCAAAGTTCCCGCGGGATAGCGATTAACATGTCAATTGCTATTAGTAAAAATTGAAAGATAACCTAGTTAAAAATTAATGGAAGAACAAAAGAAAATCCCCGTAAAAGAAGTGTTTTAGCGGCTTTCTTTGTTCTATTTTTATGGGTTTATGCCAATATAAGGTGATATTGAATAACCTTCTTTTGTGTGTGTAACTCGCACGAGGCCGTTTTGTTATTTTGAGTAGCCAAATAAATAATTAACTGATGTCACAAAAAAACAACGCCATGGAGACATTGATATAAATATGGAGATATTGAGATACGGCGGGACGATTTGGAGACTTTTGAGACGGACTGGGAAAGCCTTGCAACAGACAGAGACGGGTGGAAAGAGAAAGGGGAGGCCTTGCCCAGCAGTGGGACACCAAATAGGCTATAAAAAAAATGGAGATATTATGTTCGTTACTACAGTACCCGACAATAAAGATTGCACTTCGGTCTTTGAATAGAGACAATTGTCGTCACGTAAATTAGACCAAGACAACGCTCTACGAAGCCGAAATTAGCCGATAATGTGCAATTTTTTGGCCGGGTACTGTATTGAGCTTACTCTTGCATCAAACTGCCATTAAAAAAACATTAGCACTTCTTCTTCACATCATTACCTCCAGTCTCCAGCCTGTATACGTCCCACTGCTGGGCACAGGCCTCCTATCAGCATGAGAGGGCTTGGGCTCTAGTTCCCACGCGGGCCCAGTGCTGATGGGGAACTTCTCATGAACACACCAATGAATTGCTGTTTTCCTTCGCCGAAAAAGCTCACGGTATAATTCCAAATGTAATATCGCACATAAATTCCGAAAAACCCGGAGGTGCGAAGCGCGGCTCGAAACCACTTCGAACTTCTTAAATTACCTACATTTTTACAATCTAAAGTTCTCCATTAATTGTTTCGTGGGAAACCTGCTGCTACCATTTGGATCCGAAACTGAATACTCACGCATAGTTTTGAGCTCGCCGTGGGTGTTCATACAGTCCATCACAGTTGCATCATTTCACCTTGTACTAGACTCGGTATTTAGGCACATGGCATAGTTTCTGGATATTTTTGTTGATTACGAATTACCCAATTCCTCTAGTTAGAAACAAAAACAACTCAATGGCTTCGAGTTTTATATTAATAACCAAAAACTGCGTAGGTTGCAATACTGCAATTGTGCTGCTTTTAGGAGCTTTTATTTGATGCTTATATTATAAATGCGATAGTAACTCTGCTAGTCTGTTAATTTTATTTCCACTGAACTGAGTTGGAATTTGATATACATATAGTTTAAGTCCCGGGAAGGACAAAATAGCATAGGTACCGCGGGATAGCGGTCATCGCATTCTGCGGAGACTGAATCGGGGGCAACAGCTAGTTCAATACCATTTATGTCAGGATCAAACCTTGGATTGATTTTAATTTTGATATGTATACATTGCTGTATACCGACGACATATTCATTCAGTCAATGGTACCCTTAGCAATTTATTGCAACAGTTTTATCAAACTCATTAGTACTTTAGTTAGTATTGGTATTGTAAACAACGAATACGATTCGGAAATACCTACCGTAAAATTTGCACCAAACTTTCGGTTCGACGTACCCCTACTAATCCGTACTACACTGGGTGTTTCCAAAACTTCTCCAAAGCGATTAGTTGTAGAATTCGACGGCTAACCAGCTTTTCAACTAATGTGGTTCAGTCCGATTATTGGCGTGGTGTTTAGTTCTCAGAATAAGACTGGGTCTTTGGAGACAAGTCTAACTTTGCAGACCTATTATCTCGATTGTCAAAATGATTGCGAGTCAGAGCTAGGTTATTTCACCAATAAAGACTAAGACTGCTACATTTGTGTCTCCTATTAGTTTCTTTTGTAGCAGTTGGATTACTATTACTATCTTAATCGGGTTGTTTTCTTCCTTTTCTCTCTTTTTAACCGACTTCATTGATGATAATTTTACCGTGTATCGTTATGAATTATGCGATGTTTACGCTCAACCTCTATTTTTTACTTTTGCCTCATTAAGCAAATGCTTGCTTTCAGTTTATTTCAGTTTCGTGTAATGTTACAGTTTCTCAGGGTCCAGAGTTTATGGAACCTTTTATGGGATCTCTGGGCGATCGTTTATTGCAGTAGTTGTTGTTTATAGCAAAACAAATGGTTCGGGTCGTTTTGTTTTTATGGGAAGGAATTTGGTTTTATTTACGTTAAATTCGGAAATAAACAGGGGAAGATTGTAAACGGTAACCTAATTAGCGTTTCGGGTAACCAAGTAGAACCTAAACATGACGCAGAATAATTAACGACTTTTAATAAAACACAAACAGATTATGCGTTAAATATGTAGGTCATGTCACGTGAGAAAATTATCACAAAGTATTCAATTCCATCCGTCGGTGTTTCATAACCAGATATTTAAGAGTATCAAATTATTAAGTTCAACGAAAAGCCTAGTGAACCTACCACCGACAAGTATTATTATTATCAAAGTTAGCTTGACAGCGTTCTATCTCTTGTAGCTGAACAGTTAACGTCATCAGCAGATGGGTATTACGGGTGCTTGTATTTGTTTCTTATCTTTAAAAAGCATTATATTCCAGGTTACCCTTAATTGTACCAAGAATTAACGAAAGCAAACAATGTACGAGTTGCGAGTTGCAAGACGGATGGCCTACGCTCTCACCTAATAGCAAGGGCCAAGTTTTCCCAACTATTTCCCATGGGTTGTGTTTCGGTCATTTACTCTCACCGTTTCCTTAGGCAGGTTTTCCCTGAGAATTCCACGGATTAGCTACGCTTTAGGCTGTAGGTTAATGATGGGCGTGCTTTGAAACTGCCGTTGAGAGTCGTAATCTTTGAGTTGTGTGAATTGTGTCGTGAATATAAGTACTTACATTTGAATAAGGTCACATTAAACTTAGGTCAAAAAAAGTTGAAAGATCAAGTGAGGGGAGAAAATATTAAACAGATTCTGTGCTTAAATGGAATGCAGACCGTCTTGCTACCGGATCTTGTTTCTGCTTTAATGAAATCTTGCCATTATAATAAAGTTACGTCGTTAAGCAATAGGCTTTCAAATTATCTCAAAGATAACCTCTCTTGCAGTCAGTCCAACAGCCATACCCTCAGATTAAAGTCCGTAAAGCAAACTTAAGTCCATGTTCATACCAGCTAAGCACGGAAATGCTTTTAAATACAATGTTACATTCACTTAACCTAAGTAAATCCGCTAATGCAGAATAATAAATCAAAACGGGCGATTCTTAAGTTTGTAACGCAAAAAGCGGCTACAATTTGCGAATACACCGACGCTTGCCAAGTTGTTCTTTGGTAAAAAAGAGAGTTAGTTTTTAAAAGTGTCGGTGATACTACGTAGCTTATCTTCGTTAACACAAATGAAACAAAAATTTGGACGCAAAATTTCAGTTTGGTCAAAATTTAAGGCGTAGCTCAGGGTACAATTATAGGCCTTGTGCTTTTAATCAGGAACAAAAAGATATCTATAACCATGAAAGAAAGTGCAAGAGTGTTGGGCATTGAGCAATAAGAAAAATTAAATAGGTACACATTATCGCTACACGAAATAAACAGTATCCATGAATGATAACCTACTGAGAAGTTTTTTAGTGTGAACGAAAACGTTCCCAAATTTATGAGATAAAAGAATGCATGGTTTATACGCCTCGTTTTAGCCGACACACCACATTGGCTACGGTGTTTTCGCTGCGGTTCCCAACAAATTGAATCCTATTTTTATAATTCACGCGATAAAACTTCAGACTAACACTAAAAACCTTTTTTAGAATTCGTAAAATGCACGGAATACTTTTAATTTTTGCGGAATTCAACCATAAACGGGCGGTCACTAGTATTACATTGTTTCAAGCGGCATTGCTCAAATACAGAAGAAAAAGTTAATTGAGCTGTCCTGAAGAAACGTACTTTGTTTCAAGAAGTTTAGGAAATAGATGCCAAATTAGACTTTTTAGGTAAACCACAATTAGGTAATGAGTTTCTAGGGTTTGCGGTTGTTAATGTAACTATTGCATTAAGAAATTATCGTACCTTAGTTGCTATTATTACGATGTACCTAATTTGTTTATTCAATTGTAAAAATGGTAAAAGTAAGGTCTCCTGTTCCTTCCACATCGCTATTATTCTTGTATTATTTGATTTCAGCACTCCTTGTACAGCTTCTACAATTTTGAGTTATATCTGTATCAATATGTGTCCGGTCGCATTATCTACATATACCTCATTATCATAAATACTTATACAAGATGTCGCAAAATTCTTCAGGAATTATTTCAGAAGGTGTTTTGGATAGTTCGACTAAACCTGAACCACCCTATAAATATTGATCATTATTATTTTTTATTCAAAGTTTAGTGCCGTCTTTAACGCAACTTCGATCAAATGTATGGAAACTTTTGGCCACGATTTAAACAATCTGAAAAAAAATTACAGCCCTAAGTCCTAACCCAACGATCTGCTGAAAATATTTCGGAATCATCTTGTATGTATTTCTTCTTTTTCTTTATGTCCCTCTTCATCAGTGAAGGTTGGCAGTCATACTCTTACCCCCTTATTCATAAACGCTCTTTAGGCTTCTGCTAACTAATCTGTGAAAGGTAAATGCTAAAGTGGCATAAGGACAAACGATTGCTAAGTTAGCAGAAGCCTGCAGAGCGTTTATGAATAAGGGGATTAAAATTTTCCCTATCTATTAGCCAGCGCAAAGAGTTACTCTACGATACCGGTCCATTCTCTGATGTTTCTTAGCCAAGACATTTTTTTCTTCCCACCTCCCTTTTTCCTTGTATTTGGTATGTAACATTTTGAATCAAAATCTATAATATCATGTAAACAATGACCGAAAGGCATGAGAATTAGATTGGCTCGGTTAAAGTGACCTAGTTGATGCGCAATGGCTACGAGTTCGATTTCAGTACGACCTACTTTCGGTGTGAGGTTTTTGGTTTAATCCCCAGAAAGGTTAGTTCGGTAAACTAACTTTCTTCAGTTTCGGATTGTTGGATTAGCTAAGTTTTATGTATTTAACTCTTTAGTTTTTATCTCATTTTCGAATCTGTTTATAGGCGTTGTTTAAGAAAAAAGAAAGAAACACAAGAGCATACACACAATTTTATAGAAAAGAAACATCATAAAAAACACAGACATCAAAATTAAACCTTGAGATTAGATTTATTTTGGGTTTAGATACCTACATGCTAAAAGGATACATTACTCAGGAGAGTTTATATTATTGAAACTGTCTGTCTGTCTCTCTGTTTGCTATAAACATAAAACTACTGAACGGATTTTCGTGCGATTTACACGATTAGATACTTAAATATTTTTATAATAATGTAACTTTTAGAGGCAACACTTCGTTACAAAAATTATTTACTCTTAGTTTTCTGAAAGCTTTCCTATAAACAATTCTAATTCTGAGAAACGTTTTGATGGTTCAAAAATATGTAAAAGCGGAAAATAATTTGTATGAAATGTCACCATAATGATCCATATTGGACACCGTTACATAATGACAATGGGACATATTACGCTACGAAATGATTTCCCTTGAGTCGAGGAATATCAAATGTCGATTAAATAAGTACCCGATTTTATAATAATTGGCATCGGACGGGGAAATTAAATTATAAATAATAAAATGATAGGCCATCATTATTATTATGTCGTATTGTTTTCAAATTTATTTTGAAAGACAAATGATTGCCGCACTATGTTTATAATATTAATGTTAGAGACGTAATGATTTAAAAAGATTTAAAAGTTTACACGAAATTAAAGTTAGTCATTGCAAAACCATTATTGCGTGGATAAGGTTTCGGAATAATTAATTGTAAAGATATATCCATGTAAAAGTGACTCAGCTGTTTTAAAACGGTAATGACCCTTAACGATTAAGACGTCTAGACAGTAAACCTGCCAAAAGCATTGGGGAAAATGCTCTACCGTATACAGATGACCGAAATTCAATAATAAAATTTATAGAGGGGACGAACGGTGTTCTGAATTGTTGCTTAGGGTTTTATATGTATCTCAATAACATTCATTAGTACTTCATAACATTTCGTTACAGCTTGCTCTATTTCTCTTTACGATTCGTGATAAAATGTTTTATAACGTTTTAAAACACTTTATAACACCACTGTGGAAGCATCGCGACACGACTGATTTCATACAAAGCTCTACAAATGACACCATAATCAATTTAAAATTACTAACACTGCCAAGCTGACTACGATCGTAGATAAAAACCAAAATGGCCGTGTAAGAACTTCGTCATCGGTAAATAAAAATTCGGTACGCATGGGCGCACGTGCAAACTATTTATAAATATTTAGCATAAGTCTCGTGCTAGTCGTATTTTTGTCCACGATCTAAGTCACGCTACGAAAACAAATCTTGATAAACCGAACACTTTCATTTTGAATCTTTTAATTTAAATTTCGAATTGCATGTTCGACTCACAAGCGACTGTACAATGTATTCTTATCTCGACTTCTATTTCCAGCCAGTAACTTTGATTTATTAGCAAGGGTATTTTTTTCAAATTAGTTTTTTATGCCATCCACTTTATCAACTGGCAAATGTGGGAATCGATTCTAGAATCTTCATTATCGTATATTTTAAGAGTATGTGTCGATAAGGCGCTCATAAATTGAAATTCAATTACCTTAAGGGCCCCACGGTATTGCCTTTATATTTTTATTGCCTGCTGAAGTTATGACGTGAAGAAACGAGCGCCATTTTTAAAGGATTTCATTTGAAGCCCTGCAAGTACAATAACAAAGAGGTTCGTTTATTTATACCATTCATTATTTTTGATGGCACTGTAATCTAGCACCGGGCTGTGAAGGGTTTTAGCATGATAACAGGCTAAACCATATTATTATTAAGTATGCTGTTTGAGATCATAGTTGCCATTTCTTCCATTCTTATAAGAGCTAGTGGAATTTGACATTGAAAGAAAGAAAGAAAGAAAGAAAACATTTATTGACACAAAACGACACATAAAAAATAAAATAAAAAACAAAAAAGAACATTTCAAAAAACAAATCATGTGCCGCAAGTGCCAAAAGGGCCACACTCAGCATATTGCTGCGGCAGGCCGCAGCGCTGATTTTCAGTGTGACATTGCGTGAAAAAACAAAAGCATTACTTACATAATATATAATTGTGAGGTCAAACTTCATTTCTTTTGCTTTCAACAATTTCGTTTTCTTATAAAGTCCAAAATTGAAGTCATCGAACCCGTCTTCAGAACGTTAACGTGAACGTTCATAATTTCATTAAGTGCATCGTAATTTTCTTTTAAAACGCAAGTCCGTAAGTCAAATTAAAACGGTAACGCTAACCAATGTTTTTCCACTTCCAGATTTATGGGAACACTTACCGCTTTTCCCGTTTTCTGGAACACTTAAAATTTTTGCTCCTTGCAGCCACACTGAGAGCGGGTAATTACGAACGGACATAAATACGAGGGCACTGGTCCGCATAAAATTCATTGGTTGTTTTGGATAACCAACCAAGAAAGTACTGAAGTTACAATAAAAGTTCTATCTTCAGAAATAAAAACAATAAGCAGAACATAAGAAGTCTTACATCATTTCTTATAGGTGAAAACTGAAATAAATGACCTGTTTTATTGTACAGACAGAACAGATATGGGACTTACGTCATTTTTCTGATTTGGAACCTCGGTTTGTCTATTCGCACACATTACTCACATACACAACACTGCAGGCTTATTGTCTAACTCGCTCGCAATCGCCATCGTGTTCATTTTGACAGTTCATGTATGGGCTGACAATTGGCATCGGAATCAGCTAGCTGTCACATTTATACAAGAACTGTCAAAATGAACACGATGGCGATCGCGAGCGAGTTAGACAATAAGCCTACTGGTCATTTTACTTAATTCCATTTACCAATTTCTAATGTAACTTGAAATGTACGAATCGTAACTTGTTAATTAGTTGCGATAGATGTCGTCACACGCAACTCATTAGCGTATGCAAGCGCTAAAGTTTTTTGGAAATTGGGTCAAGAGTCCCGGTGGTCTAATTGGGAGGACGCTTGGCGCTTATAGCCATGAAGCGTGGGTTCAAACCCCGCCCGGCGCTCGAAAAACTTTTTCGTTTCTTTATAAACTTAAATAGGTACAACAGGGATAATTGCTGAAGTAGCAACTGAATTATTATTCTGACCTGCTCTAAGTAACCTAGCTTAGCTGTTGCCTGCGACTTCATCTGCGGAGAATTCGTTTATATCTGCCCGCAGGACCTATACAATTTTCCGGGATAAAAACTAATCCTTCCCAGGATCTAAAAATATCTCCACACTTAATTTTAACCGCTTAAGTAGTTCACACGTGAAAGCGTAACAATAACAAACCCTCTGTTCTGTATCACTAGCTGCTTCCCGCGACTTCTTCCACGCAGAACTAGGTATGTAAATATAGCATTATGACACTCAAAAATAATGTGGCTTTATATCGGTAAAAGAATATTCAAAATCGGTTCAGTAGACCCACAGATTACCCGCCCCAACCTCACAAACTCACAAACTTTACCTCTTTATATTGGTATAGATTATTAGTTACGAAGTTAGGATTAGCTTCCGCCTTCAGTGAGGCTGCAACTTTTTGAACTTGTGTTTCTTCGCACAGTTCTTCTTTTGTGCACTAGCACCGTTTAAGGCAATTCTAAAGGAGCTCAAGAATATGTAAGGTGCTTTGCTAATTAAATATATACTTAAATAAGTAGTTTGCGTATATTGTAACTTAGAACTGAGAAGATAAGTTTTGTTATAGTGATTTTGAGATTTGAAAAACGTATGAAAAAAATTGTTGTGAAGTGAAATTCAAATTTTACGCCGGTCCGGTCTCTGTGACATTTTTCTTCTTCAACTTTCTCTCCAAATCTATCAATGAGAATCTGTTACACATAAGTACATTTTGTACTTTAGTTATATAATTATTACTTAAAGGTTCCTAATTATTTAAATCATCAAAGGCGTTACATATCTGTTTGTTTACAAAGGAATCGTAAAATCCTATTCATCTATATAGCACTAATGTGTGTGTAACACGACACGAACGCTTTGCTGTCGGTAGTCGGTACTAGTCACGCACACAAACACATCTTGTAAGAACGAGCTTTTATTTACTATTACATTAATAGTTTGTTGTAAAGGCGCGCCGTCATGAGCATATAGATCTATCTGTATTACCTGTTTTACTAGTATCAATATTTTGTACTAAACTTTTCGAAATCTTTCTTGCAATGTTTATATAGATCCCTAATGACCATTCTTGGCATTTACGTTTATATGAGATCCAAAGATCCAAGACTTAAAAAAAATATATAATTTCAAACTATCTCTCTCTCTTTTTAACCCACGACGCTATGTGTGTGTCATCTCAAGCCAATGGAGCTATATTTCAATACGGTTTTTGAAGTGAAAACTTGTTTAGCGCCGTTGGGCACATTTTTAGATGAGTAAAAAATGTTAAACTCGCGTCAGACGTAAGACGGAGGGAGAGTTTAAGTACCAGGATTTCAGGATCCTCTAAGAGCTTATTTTGATTTCTAAACGACACTGAAAATTAGAACACATAGAAAAATCCGAAAAGTAAAGCTATGGCCGGGAATCGAACCCGAGTCCTCGTCATTCCGTGACGCGTGCTATACCCCTACATCACCCATAGCAGGTAAAAGTAAAGCTATGGCCGGGAGCTTATTTTGAAATACGAATGAAGCTAGAGTCGCATTCGATTTTTAAAGTATACGTTAATTTCGTCGCTTTAGCGTATGTGCGTTTGGCATAGTGGTATAAGGTGTGGAATAATAGTGCGTTCTCTCAAGTGACCGCAGTTCGATTCGAATCTCGTGTAGAAAAAGTTTCTTTTTGCGCGAGTGTGCGTGTTTGTAGTTTTCACTTCTGCCGGCACTCCCGGAGTGCTACCCGGTGTTTTTTTTTCAATAGAAAGCCAGTTCCCTTGGGGTGATTCTTAGCCATGTTTTATAAAAATCGGTCCAGCAGTTAGAAGATTATTAACTCTTTGCCAAAGGTGATGATTAATGAGTAGGTGATTTTTTAAATTTTAAAATGATATTTAAGCATGAAAATATAAGTTGTACCTGTTTTGTTGTTGCTGTTTGATTGATTGTGTTTTTTTTGTTTATTTATTGTTTGTTATTTATTTGATTGTATTTTTTGACGTATTTGTTATTATGAATAAATTAATTAAGTTGTACCTACGTTCGGTTTTTAATCTTCTACCTCCCAACCGTAGGAGTTCAAAATAAAGTTTATCAGTGGAAGTTGGAAGTCATAAAAGGGTATTTCCAATTTGCGAACTTGTTTGTACGTAAGTAAAATTAATTCCCACGCAATATTTAAATTGTTTACCATAAATTCTAGCGAAGTGAATTCATGCATAAAATGAAGGAGTATACCTATACGAGATTATCAAAGTTACGGTACGTCGTCGTGTCGTGTACGTCGGTCGGTGTATGTCGTAGTACGACGTTGGTTCGCATGTACATCGGTTGTGCTCTCACTTTGATAATGATCCCGTAGAGGGATCGAAACGCGCGGCAGTGTTTGTGTGGTGTTAGGATTAATTAAGTTTGTGGGATTTGTGTGCGTTTTGTGTGGCAGTAGTGGAGGGAGGGCTTGCATGCAAAACGTATATATTTCGCATAAGCTTGGTTATCTTGCACGTAAGTAGCGGAGTAGCAAGGTAAATATTTTGTGTTCATTGAAATGGACCTCCGCAAAGTAACGCCTGATTCAATAAAACATGCCCACGTATGTATGTGTAAACTTTTTATCGCACGTTATAATTAATATAGTTGTATTAGTCAAAACGAAACCCTTTAATACAAATTTCAACTATCTCTATACTTCTCAGCTTTGATGCCTAGAGATGAGACACAGCTTACCCAAGCCAGACGAAATCATTAGAGCCGCTAAAGATATACCTACCAAAACATAAAAATGAAGCACGTTTAATATGGGATATCAATAAGTTAAATGTTTATAAAACACAAATCACATGCCATATTTGTCGAAATACATACTAAAAAGGCATTGAATAAATTTCACGTAAAGATACAGACGAATTACCATTTGTTTGCACCCCTTATCAGACTAAAAGCATATTACTCAATGTCCAGACTTCCATTTAAAACTGAGTTTATGGTAAAAACTTGTTTTTATCAGCTAAATGTTGACTTATCTCCGGCTGTGACATTTCGGCTACAGAGAGGTTTCTTTTGCATATTCGACTGTTAAAAATATTGCATTTTTTTTCTAAAAGCTTCCATGCTGGTCTGGAAGCAAAGAATAAACATAGAATGTACCAGATGCTTTTCTCCCGCGCCGATGGTAAAAGCCCATCGAAGGGACGGGTGAAACTCGTAGGAAATTTGCTATAGACGATGCAGCTAGCAACCCATCACTGTTTTGTAGCCTTTAGGTCTTGTCGCTATCTACTTCGTAAGGGATAGACTAAGAGACGATTGAGAACTGCGTCATTCGTTTTCAACAGAACCTTTTTTGAAGTCGATACTTGATTTTTAGGGTTCCGTACCTCAAAAGGAAAAAACGGAACCCTTATAGGATCACTTTGTTGTCCATCCGTCCATCCGTCCGTCCGTCAAGACCATTTTTCTCAGGAACGAGTTGAGGTATCCAGCTGAAATTTATATCAAATACTCAGGTCTACTGCTGCTGAGCTGTGAAAAAATCAAACTTCTAAGCCAACGCAATCAAAAGATACAGCCGTTTATGCCGCAAATTTTTGACTCTCAAGGAAATCAAAACCTACAGGGTTTTCCCGTGAACGCAGAATCTTGAAATTTGGCATGAACTTCTGTACAAGGTAATAGGACTAGAGAGAATAGTTTTAGGTTATTGTCTTCCCGCGGTACTTTGCCAAGTTTTAGCCTGTTTAGAAAAAACATAAATTTAATAACCTCGGGTCCAGAATAGAGGCAATTTTTGTTTGTGAATGTTTTAACTTCGAGGCTTGTATTTTTATCTTTATTGCTACACCTGTATTGCTACATCATGGTGGTTATAAATATAATTTCCTTTTTCGAAAATTTACATTTTGTCTAGTTTTTTGTAAAGCTTCGTTCTTGACAATATGATGAGTTTTTTTATTTAGGCTTACTTACATTTAGAACGAGCATGCAAAAAATAAATTCACTATACTTACTTCTTTTAATTTACTTAGAATGAGAAACCACAATAACATTATATTGCGTCTAGTCAACTATTTCTTACCTAGCATTATAGTGCAATAGTTTGGCAGCCGCAAAATAAAATTGTCTTAATGTCACTTTATTTGCGTAAACAGATTACAGTTCACGAGCCGCAATATAATGTTGTTGTGGTTCTCATTCTAAATTAAATGAATTTAGGTATAGCGCATTTAAAAACCAAATTGATAAACCTTTTAGTTCCAACATAAAACATGCTTACGCGTCCACTTAAAAATTAAGAATTCAATTATCAAACTCTATCTTAATAACACAAGTATTTGGCTGTATGCTAATGTGACCACGCTTTTATAATACTCGGCACCAGTCTGTATGTCCATGCCACACATTATGCCACTCTATATATTATGCAAATATAGGGAGATAAATTCAAAATTCATGGACACTATATATTGGTTAATGTTCTTGTTCGGAGCACCTTTTATGTCAGAATATATAATGCGACGCGTATATTTTTAGGTACAATATTAAAGCTTACAAAATAAGCTTCAATGTTGTACCGAGATGCAACTGAATAATAAATTCTGAGCCCCTGTATGAAACCTGCAAACTTTACGTAGGTACCAAGGTAGTATGATTTCAAGAAAAATCGTTTTTTTTTAAGATGTAGAGACGACAATTAAAGAGTATATTGGATAAAGCCATCCGGAGCCTTTCATTTGCCCGAATTTCATATGCTATAATATAATGTTTGCCATAATGATCATTTGCCATAACTCTTTTTTCCTCTGAAACCGTAATTTTTTTAGGAGCATTGAAATGGCAATCCTATAGAACTCTATAGGTTAGGTTAGGTTTGTTTTAAATAACAATCCTGAACAATTAACAGTCAAAGAGAAAAAAGAGTTATGGCAAATGATCAATACATTTATGGCATATGAAATTCGGGCAAACGATAGAGAACCAGACAGAGGAGGCCACACTAAATACATTTTATTTTATTGTAGTAACTTTTGCTAAATAAAGGAGAAAACCGATTGAAGTTACCTTATTTTGTGACACAATTAGAGATGTCCTAAAAAACAAAATAAAACAAGTGCCCGTTTTGCAAAGAAGTTTATTTCAATAGTTATTATTAATATCTCCTCCGCATCGAAGAAAAGAAAAAGTACCTACAAGTATTCTCAGAGTTCAATGCCCCTTTGTTGTCCCCTGGTTTGGTTTCTAGGTACAGGTCTAAGTTCCAATTTGCCCCATCTGCGCGCGCCTCTGAATATATACGGCCCACTTGACAAGATCTTACGGCGCCTTACATTCTAATGCTGCTGGCGTGTTTAGAATTTATCCGGGTTATTTTCATTACGTTGAATGCGTGTTGGAAAATTTTGCAGACGCTTCGAGAAGGATACGGTACATATAAAAAATGTGTTTTTCTGAAGTACTATTAGCTACACCATTAAACATGATTATGATTCGCAAAAAAAGTTGATTTTATTAAATAGACCCAGTAGTGAGTGTGACTAACGAACATGGTTCGCAAAACAATAGTTCTTTTTAGTTAAGAGCGTTTATTCCTGCTGAGCAGGCAACTCCGCATTTTTGTTTTTTTTTACGGTTATTGCACAGAAATTAATGAAATTTTGAATTGTGCGTCTGTTGTGTTTTTCGTTTTAAATGTATCAATGTGACATTTATTTTCGTATTAAAGGGATATAAGAATATATCTCATATAAGTCAAATTATTATTAAGAAAAAGATGAGCAATTCAGTTATTGTACACTTCATCCATTGTATTATTTTTTAATATTATCTACATTAAGTATTTCTGTAACCGAACATAAAAAAAACATTGTCTACATTTCGCAAAATAACAAATCACTAACAAGTTCGTGGAAAAAACACGTCTTACTGACAAATTGTACAAAAACATTTCGTCAATTCTGCTTGTAAATATCTAATTTAAAGTTTTTGTTACTTAAGTCGTAATACCGACGTTTCCACGGAATTATAAAAACACAAGAAAGTAGTCAACTTTTTCTACTTTATTTCAAGTTTTACACCCCGTATAAAGTCAAGTGCGCCAAGCACTTTCAACATTATTGCTACTGGAGTACGGTTCAATTTTAAATTAGGGGTAACGCGATGATCATAAAAACTGACCAAATTAGTCGGTACGTGAACATTAAATAAAAATTTGCTTTATTATGGAGTTATGAATAGATTTATCGTCGTTAGGGAGGTAAGTAATTGGCAGAAAGCCCTACCAACCGAAACGGGTTCGAATCCCGTATGAAATACGTTTTCACAATGATAGCTAGCTTTTTAAATGCAGATAATAATATTAATTTGAAATAAAACGTTTGTGACTTTGTTACTTTCAGAAAGAAAATCAAAAGTCCAATTGAGAATTAAATTATGAATAAAAACTTAAGTATCGAAGTAAAGTTACGTGGATAGATATGCAGATAGATATTGTGAATAATGTAAAGAAACCTTTTAGCCTAAAGCAGGCATTAATTTGTAGACGAAACGTTACAATAACAGTAAGAAACATGACTAATTTTTTTAAACATGGCTAAGTTTTGTACATACATTTGTCACATAAGTTATTTTCTTTTATTGTTACGTACAACAAAGAGTAAATGCCACGGAGACGTTACATCGAATTCCCAAGGAAAATCACGTCACGTTTACTATGATAATAATAACTTTATTTTCACCACAGAAGTTACAAAAGCATAACATTTTACAAAGCACACATTGTTACATAGAGATGGGTAGATGACATTTTTATGCAGGCCTTATACTCTGAAATTCGATTTTCGAAGTTCGTTTCGTGCCGTTCCGTTCTCACTAACAGTTATTAATTTGAGAGTGAGAGGGACGGCGTGATACGAACTTCGAAAATCGAATTTCGGAGTAGCCCCCCTGTAAGTGAAACGGCGGCGCTCGCACTAGACTCTGGGTCTGTATCGCGGTACTGTGAGAACGTTCTACGGTGGGTAAATATAAGGAATCAAAAGGCGCTGTACATTAACACTAAAATTAATTTATTGTATCACCACTCGCCTCAATTACATTATTCATTTTAACAACAAACTAAAACACGTTCTACAGGTATGATCCTTTATAGCCACAATCGAAGCCGAAATAAAACGCAGTCCACTTTCGGATAGCCCTTTAAAAAAAAGAAAGCTTCAACTTCCTGGGCCGGCTTTCATTGGAATATGAACTTTATTGGGCGACGATTAGAATTAAATCGGCTTTTTTTCACTAGTCCATAGACTTTATTGGATAGAAATAGAGTTGGAAATTGATTATATGAGTATTGTTATTTGGTAGTGTTGTCGGTTGTTGTGATTATCGAGTTAATTGTACTAAGTAGTTTCGAAATAGGAATATCGATTTAAACTTATCGATGCTGAACTTCTGAATCCTTACTACTGTACTGTATTATTATAAATGCGAAAGTGAGTTTGTTTAACCAACTGTCAAGCTTTAACTACTGAACCGTTTGCGATGAAATTTTGCACACTTAGGTACATCATATATATTCGAAGTCTAGAATAAGTAATAGGATAGTTTTCAGTTTGTTTTAGGTTTCAGTAATAATATGATTGTCAAAATTACAAACACAGTAAAGTTACAAAATTGAACACCGAAACATAAATAAAAATTATTTCTAAAGATGCTTGAAATACTAGCAAATAATAAGAAATTGCAAGAGGAAGCCTTACTTTTGCACAATGAAGTCAATACAGTCAATTTAGAGCTAAATACAAGATGTTATAATAAAACCTGCTATCTAGTTTGCCATTGAATATCTCTATCGATAACTTTAGATCAAGTATCGATGTCGTGACAATCGATGGAGTCACATCACTAGTGTCAGTGCGGGTGGCAAGGTGTTAGTATAATACGTTCCTGATGCGTTTTTAATTTGAATCTCGTGTGAACTCTTGCGCAGTAATAGACACATTATATCTTCAGTTGTTTCTTAGTTTTCACGGATGACTGCGAATGTGCTGTTTTGCGCTCACGTTGAACAATAGTTTATTATATCATTAGGAAGTAGAAAATAATGAATGCTTGAATACAGAAGGGCTGATTATCAACCCACAGAGGTAACTAAGGTAGGCGTAGTTTAAACGGCAAAGTGAAGATTTAAAACTACGCCTCGCCGTGTCCATACAGTTGCCCGCACACAAGTGCAAACAAATTTCGTCAAGCCAACTGATTGAGCTACGCACACAAGGCAAGGCGTAGTTTTACCCGGCCTCAATTTAATGTTCGTGGAATTATGCTTTTGTTTTTGTGAGCATTAAGCAAATTCTATAGATACCACAACTGGGCACAGGCTTCCTTTAGAATGAAGAGGGTTAGATAGGAATGGGCCCACGTGGGATCAGTGCGGATTGGGGACTTCCTACAATCATTTTAATTCCCTGTTGTGTACATGTTTGTTTTTACAATTAAATTCCGGTAAACTCGGCGAAGTGAGCCCGGGTTCGATTCGAACCCACGACAATCGACATCCTCTGCTCGTTAGGCCATAGATCAAACCAGTAGACCATCACGGCTTTTTTTATATCCACAAACATACCTACATACATAAATAAGTAAATCACGTCTTTATGCCTTACGGGGTAGACAGAGGCTAGGATAACAAGACCCAAAGACCACGCTTATCATGGTTGTGAGCGTATAGGTGGAAAGGGGAATAAAAATAGTGATGGGTTGCTAGCCGCATCGCCTATAACATAGTTCTTAAGATTCCATAAACAATAGAAAATATTTACTTAAGAGAAACTAAACAAAAACAAGCAGATTCTTCACTAAAAAAAGTGTTATATGAAGCTGATTTCGAACAACTTTAAAACAAAAAAAAACATGTCTTTATGCGAGAAAATATCCTCGCGTCAATAGCGTGCTAGATTAAACAAACCTTGCCATTCAAATTTCCACCTTGTTACTGCTGCTGAGAGTTGTTTACACCCGAAATGCATACCTGCAAAGAAAAGCAATTATGTACTAACAGCCAATGTAGTTCGGGCCATTCCGTTTAATGAAATAGTAACTAGTGCAGCGTTACGCTGCCGTTATGCGACCTCTTTGTAATTTTTTTTTTCTTAAAAGGCCTGGCTGGTTACAGCTGAATTACTTTTTTTTCTTAATTAAAGTATTGATTTTTGATTTTGACATTCGAAGAAAAGTGCAAATATTTTCACGGGTTTGGTAGCCGATACTGAAGAATTTAATTGAAAATTATTTTGTAAATATTGTTTTCTTGTTTGCTACCGAAAGAATTGGACACCCGTATTTAATATCATCGTTCAGGCTACTTGCCTGGTTGTGGCGGCGATTGTTATTTCCTCGACGTCTTGACAACTTTATGTGATTCAAAAAGGCCGTTTTCCGGGTACGAATAATTTTATTATTTTCATTTTTATTCCTGACATACATTTTCGTAGAGCTTTTGATTATTTACTTCGTACGTGGTGCCATAAAGTTGTGTTTATTTTCAGCCTTTAGTTGACCCTCAATATTTTCTTCCGACCCAGTCAACTTCAAACTATTAAGTACTAGATATATTTCACCCACGGATTTCATTTTTAAGATTGAAGATTGCAGTTGGATATTTTTGAATGTCTGGCACGGGGCTGCCGAACTACAGCTAAGTCCACCAGTTTTGTTTGGAGTTCTTCGGAAAAATTTCAACATACGCGTTTCGTGTCAAAATATTATTTTTATAACACATCGGTTTATTTTAAAATTAAATTTAAGAGCCTGAGATGTACATGAAAGGTCCTTTCGTTAACGAATATTTTTTAAAATAGTACTTAAGTTTTTGTACAGTTTTAGTTTTAATATGTTTTTGCCGCGCATAATGCGCATAAATTTGCAGTTGAAATTTGTGTAAATAAATGTTTGTTATTTTATATTTTTGTAGAGTTTTTCATTCTGCAAATTTATGGCGCCCGAGCTAAAATGAATACTTTTCCGATTTCTAATTCTGTTTAACTGAGTTTTTTTTTATTTTTCATTTTTTTGGGGGGATGGTCGCCGTACATCGGTCGAAGCTCATTTGAATCGAATTAGATTGTTTTTTTCTCTACCATGTCGAACCAAAATTTAGATGACTCCATCAATGAGACTCCGCGCCGTGGGTCCTATAATCCTTTTGTAGGTCCTAATCCGCGTGTTCTAGAACCAGATATGAGCGAGTCTGGCAGTGGTCCTATACCCACCGTTGAAGTGTCACCACAGCCTTCAAATCCGTTTACGGCTGCTGGAGGTTTTATACCGTCTGTACCAGACCAATCATGTCGCGTACACAAATCGGAGTCATTGGCGAAATGGAATTTGTCCTTCTCAGGTGAAACTTGTGTTCGTGATTTTTTCTATAGAGTTGAAGAAGAAGGTACGGCGCGAGGGGTGCCACCTTCTTATGTGGTGCTCCGCTTTCACGAGTTACTCACTGGGAGCGCTTTGAAATATTTTCGAGCCATTCGTTTTCCAGGCCTCTCATACCCTGACTTGAAGTCAGCTTTCTTTAGGACTTTTGATGTGGCTGATTATGACTTTAAAATTGAGCGTCAGTTGCGGGAATCAAAACAAAGGGGCGATCAGACTGTGGTTGATTTCGTGATTCAAGTGCGCGATTTAAATTCTAAACTGAAGAATCCAATAAGTGAAGACGACTTGCTCACGATAATCAAGTATGGTCTCCATACCCGTTACCATCCGTGTCTTGCTACAAATATTATCAAAGACATCGATAGTCTCTTGGAAGTCGCTAGAAATTTTGAAACCTATCAGGGTCTAGCCACACCAATCGAGCTGGCACCTGTTATTGCTGGGTCGACACCCGAATGTTTGAAATGCGGTTCGTCTGGTCACGAGTATAGAGGCTGTTCGAAGGTTCCGGGTTTGGTTTGTTTCAAATGTAAACGGCCGGGCGTTGTTACTCGTGAATGTCTGAATTGTAATCCCACTTCGTCAACAAAAAACTAAATGGCGGGGTGGCACTTGTTGGCTCTTCAGTGTCGCCCTTAGTTCTAAGCCATTCTTCTGATAATCGTTTGTTCATTGAGATTACGGCAGCCGGTTCAAATGTTAAGGCTCTTTTGGACTCCGGTGCTCAAACATCTCTTATTGACTTTTCGTTGCTTAAACAATTAGGTCTAGAATACTCACCGGATATTAAGCCAACGGTTGTTTCAGCCGATAATTCGCCAATTAGGATTTTGGGAGGAGTGAACGTTCCTATTTCATTTAATGGTTCGTACATTGCTCACTCATGTCTTGTTGGTACAGGTCTGCCTACTCAATTTATACTTGGCATGGAATTCTGGAATGAATTCGGTCTCACGAATATTATCAGTCGTGCATTCGTAGGTAAGAGTAACGGCAAACTTTTTGTGCCAAAACAATCACCCGCGACTGACAAATTGCACGAAGTTAACGAAGTTCGTTATATCCATCCACGACAAATGTTGACTTCTGTACAAGAAACAAGGTTACAAGCTGCTATCGATGACTTCTCTAGTATTTCTGCAGAAAACATAGGTCTGGGTTGTACTTCATGGCTTTCGCACAAGATCGAGACAGTAGGCCCCCCAATACGTCAGCGATACTACCCACTTTCAACCGTCAAATTGAAGATCCTCAACGAGGAGATCGACAAAATGCTTGATATGGGTGTCATTCGCCCATCTCGTTCCGCGTGGGCCAGTCCCGTTGTAATGGTGACAAAAAAAGATGGTAGTGTTCGGTTTTGTGTAGACAGTCGCAAACTAAACAGCGTTACTGTCCGGGATTCTTACCCCCTTCCCCGTATTCAAGACATTTTAGATAATTTGCGTGGAGCAAAATATATGACCTCCATTGATTTTCGGAGTGCTTTTTGGCAAATACCCTTGGCCGATAAAGATAGTTGCGAAAAAACTGCATTTATAGTACCTCAACGCGGGCTCTTTGAATTTGTTCGTATGCCGTTTGGGTTAACCAACGCAGCTTCGGAGATGCAACGTTTGACCGACATGATCGTAAATTTTGAATTCACTGCCGAGTCCGATGATTTCGTTTTCGGGTATGTTGATGACCTAGTTTTGGTTTCGCGTGATTTTGATAATCATTTGCGGCTCATTAAAAGGGTACGGGAACGTTTGGAAGAAGCGGGCTTGTCAGTAAATTTAAAAAAATGCGAATTTTGTAAATCCGAGCTGAGATACTTGGGATATGTTGTAAATGAACGAGGCTTGCAGACTGACCCGCTAAAACTTGAGGCCGTCAATGATTATCCAACACCGACTACAGCGAAATCACTACGAGCATTTATCGGTATGTGTTCATACTATCGTCGGTTCGTAGACAATTTTTCATCCATAATAGCTCCGTTAACCGCTTTGATTGGCAAAAAGAAAGGCCGGGACCCAATAGCCTGGGGTGCTGAAGCTGAGGATGCTTTTAGAAGGTTAAAGGAAGTGCTAGTTAACTCTCCAGTAATGGCCTGTCCTGATTTTTCAAAACCTTTTGTGCTTCAGTGTGACGCTAGCTTAGTGGGTCTTGGTTCGGTATTAGCTCAAGTTATTGATGGAGTCGAACATCCCATTGCCTATTATTCGCGTTTTTTTTCCAAAGCTGAGCGTAATTACAGTACGACGGAACGCGAACTTCTTGCAGTTTTAGAGTCGATCAAGCATTTTCGTGGATACCTTGATGGAACGAGGTTTAAGATTGTCACTGACCATATTGCGCTCAAATGGTTAATTACTCTAGACAACCCTACAGGTCGCCTTGCACGGTGGGCAACCATCATCTCACAGTATAATTTTGAGATTGAACATCGCAAGGGCGTTCACAATATAGTGCCAGACGCGTTGTCTCGTCCACAGGTGGCTTTAATATCTTTTGCACGTGGTAGCCAGCCAACGACCGATCCTTGGTACGAGAGAATGTTTATTGGTACCTCGGTAAGGCCTCAAATGTTCCCAGCTTATGTTTTGCGTGATGGTGTTCTTATGAGGAAAATGGCGGTAGATAACCCATTGGCTCCGAATCCTTGGCGTATAGTTTTACCTGCTTCGAAAACTCGTGAAGCTATAATGGATATACATAGCGCCTACCCTAACGTCCACCCAGGGGTAATGAAAACTTATCTTAAACTGAGAGAGCTGTATTATTGGCCAAACATGTATCGCGACGTAGCCAATTTCCTCTCTGAGTGTCAGGTTTGTAAAGCGTTCAAAATTTCAAACACGCAGCCTCGCGGACAGCAATTATACCCAAGAGCAGTATCAGCGCCAATGGATCTTTTGTCCATCGACTTAATTGGACCTCTTCCGGTGGCTTACTATGGTTATCGCTATATTCTTACCATGGTAGACGTTTTTACAAAGTTTTTATGGCTTGTACCTTTAAAAAAAGCAGACGCGAGGTCAGTATCAAGAGCTATGGAGTCGGAGGTTATACTTCGTTATGGGTCTCCATCCAATGTTCTCTGTGACAATGCTACTGTTTTTCGCAGCGTTGAATTTGCGCAGTTTCTAAGCTCGTATGATATTCCTGCACCCTGTTTTACTCCATATTATTCACCTCAAGCCAATGTTGCTGAGCGCCACAACCAATCGGTAATAACCACGCTCAGCATCCTTGTTGGTGATGACAACCGGACCTGGGCAAGGCACTTGGCTAAGGTAGCTTTGTACCTCAATTCATGCGTCAATCTTGCGACGTCATATTCACCTAATTTCCTGATGTACGGTAGGGAGGTGTTAACGGCTCGTCAGCGTGTAGATGCTCAGACTGCGGACCACGATTTGGCCCACAGTCGGAGTGATCGCGCCACAGCGCTTGAAACACTTCGTGAAGTATATGCCAAGGTTGCCGACGCCATGATGCATG
The DNA here is from genome assembly GCA_963854515.1 of Pandemis heparana. Lineage (NCBI taxonomy): Eukaryota > Metazoa > Arthropoda > Insecta > Lepidoptera > Tortricidae > Pandemis > Pandemis heparana. Next base: position 6,315,136 of record OY978030.1, on the reverse strand, counting down.
CCTTTTACCGCAACGCTAGGTACTATAATGCTAACAGGAGAACGGTGGAACTTCAAGTCGGGAATATCGTCTGGCGTAGAAACTTCCAGCGCGGTACTACAGACGAGAGTCGAGGTGGGAAGTTCGCGCCTCGCTTCATTGCATGTCGGGTTATTCGTCGTATCTCACCCCAAGTATATGAATTGGCCGACATGGATTCACCTCATGTTGGATCATACCACATTAAAGACATTCTTAAATAGACTTGCCCTATTTCTTTAAATTCCAAAACATGCATCTACGGTAACCCAGTTTTCTTCCATTCCTTTAATGTATATATGCAACACTCTCGGACCTTACACTATTTTATTTTCTTCGAGGTGTTAGAGGGTGCATCATCAGGATATTTGCCATTTCGTTCATTGGTCGAATGTTTATAATTGCGATGTTTCGTTTTTTGTATCTACTGCTCTGCTTCACGATTTGTTCGTTTGTTTTTTTTGCGAACGAACTTGTTAGGCACTCTCAGGTCGTCATGTCTGAAATTACCTTACATGTCATTTTCCTAACATCACAGACGGTCGTTTGTTGATGTTGTTTTTTTTATGCGCCAGTGTTACAATTTATTATTATTTTAATAAGCAGATGATTCGACTCTTTGCAAACAAATTACACGGTGTTAAGTTCAATTTGAGGTCGTAAAACGAACTCTATTTTGGTTAGGCTAAGTTCCAATAGGCATGTAGATTAGGGTATCTTAAGGCTTAGGTTTAGTAGTGAGTGTCATGGCTCTCGACCATGTCTAGCAAAGCGCGGATAACGTTCGATGCTATATTTCAATCTCAAAATTATACTGTGAGATGATGGTTGCCCACCGTGCAAGGCGACCTGTAGGGTTGTCTAGAGTAATTAACCATTTGAGCGCAATATGGTCAGTGACAATCTTAAACCTCGTTCCATCAAGGTATCCACGAAAATGCTTGATCGACTCTAAAACTGCAAGAAGTTCGCGTTCCGTCGTACTGTAATTACGCTCAGCTTTGGAAAAAAAACGCGAATAATAGGCAATGGGATGTTCGACTCCATCAATAACTTGAGCTAATACCGAACCAAGACCCACTAAGCTAGCGTCACACTGAAGCACAAAAGGTTTTGAAAAATCAGGACAGGCCATTACTGGAGAGTTAACTAGCACTTCCTTTAACCTTCTAAAAGCATCCTCAGCTTCAGCACCCCAGGCTATTGGGTCCCGGCCTTTCTTTTTGCCAATCAAAGCGGTTAACGGAGCTATTATGGATGAAAAATTGTCTACGAACCGACGATAGTATGAACACATACCGATAAATGCTCGTAGTGATTTCGCTGTAGTCGGTGTTGGATAATCATTGACGGCCTCAAGTTTTAGCGGGTCAGTCTGCAAGCCTCGTTCATTTACAACATATCCCAAGTATCTCAGCTCGGATTTACAAAATTCGCATTTTTTTAAATTTACTGACAAGCCCGCTTCTTCCAAACGTTCCCGTACCCTTTTAATGAGCCGCAAATGATTATCAAAATCACGCGAAACCAAAACTAGGTCATCAACATACCCGAAAACGAAATCATCGGACTCGGCAGTGAATTCAAAATTTACGATCGTGTCGGTCAAACGTTGCATCTCCGAAGCTGCGTTGGTTAACCCAAACGGCATACGAACAAATTCAAAGAGCCCGCGTTGAGGTACTATAAATGCAGTTTTTTCGCAACTATCTTTATCGGCCAAGGGTATTTGCCAAAAAGCACTCCGAAAATCAATGGAGGTCATATATTTTGCTCCACGCAAATTATCTAAAATGTCTTGAATACGGGGAAGGGGGTAAGAATCCCGGACAGTAACGCTGTTTAGTTTGCGACTGTCTACACAAAACCGAACACTACCATCTTTTTTTGTCACCATTACAACGGGACTGGCCCACGCGGAACGAGATGGGCGAATGACACCCATATCAAGCATTTTGTCGATCTCCTCGTTGAGGATCTTCAATTTGACGGTTGAAAGTGGGTAGTATCGCTGACGTATTGGGGGGCCTACTGTCTCGATCTTGTGCGAAAGCCATGAAGTACAACCCAGACCTATGTTTTCTGCAGAAATACTAGAGAAGTCATCGATAGCAGCTTGTAACCTTGTTTCTTGTACAGAAGTCAACATTTGTCGTGGATGGATATAACGAACTTCGTTAACTTCGTGCAATTTGTCAGTCGCGGGTGATTGTTTTGGCACAAAAAGTTTGCCGTTACTCTTACCTACGAATGCACGACTGATAATATTCGTGAGACCGAATTCATTCCAGAATTCCATGCCAAGTATAAATTGAGTAGGCAGACCTGTACCAACAAGACATGAGTGAGCAATGTACGAACCATTAAATGAAATAGGAACGTTCACTCCTCCCAAAATCCTAATTGGCGAATTATCGGCTGAAACAACCGTTGGCTTAATATCCGGTGAGTATTCTAGACCTAATTGTTTAAGCAACGAAAAGTCAATAAGAGATGTTTGAGCACCGGAGTCCAAAAGAGCCTTAACATTTGAACCGGCTGCCGTAATCTCAATGAACAAACGATTATCAGAAGAATGGCTTAGAACTAAGGGCGACACTGAAGAGCCAACAAGTGCCACCCCGCCATTTAGTTTTTTGTTGACGAAGTGGGATTACAATTCAGACATTCACGAGTAACAACGCCCGGCCGTTTACATTTGAAACAAACCAAACCCGGAACCTTCGAACAGCCTCTATACTCGTGACCAGACGAACCGCATTTCAAACATTCGGGTGTCGACCCAGCAATAACAGGTGCCAGCTCGATTGGTGTGGCTAGACCCTGATAGGTTTCAAAATTTCTAGCGACTTCCAAGAGACTATCGATGTCTTTGATAATATTTGTAGCAAGACACGGATGGTAACGGGTATGGAGACCATACTTGATTATCGTGAGCAAGTCGTCTTCACTTATTGGATTCTTCAGTTTAGAATTTAAATCGCGCACTTGAATCACGAAATCAACCACAGTCTGATCGCCCCTTTGTTTTGATTCCCGCAACTGACGCTCAATTTTAAAGTCATAATCAGCCACATCAAAAGTCCTAAAGAAAGCTGACTTCAAGTCAGGGTATGAGAGGCCTGGAAAACGAATGGCTCGAAAATATTTCAAAGCGCTCCCAGTGAGTAACTCGTGAAAGCGGAGCACCACATAAGAAGGTGGCACCCCTCGCGCCGTACCTTCTTCTTCAACTCTATAGAAAAAATCACGAACACAAGTTTCACCTGAGAAGGACAAATTCCATTTCGCCAATGACTCCGATTTGTGTACGCGACATGATTGGTCTGGTACAGACGGTATAAAACCTCCAGCAGCCGTAAACGGATTTGAAGGCTGTGGTGACACTTCAACGGTGGGTATAGGACCACTGCCAGACTCGCTCATATCTGGTTCTAGAACACGCGGATTAGGACCTACAAAAGGATTATAGGACCCACGGCGCGGAGTCTCATTGATGGAGTCATCTAAATTTTGGTTCGACATGGTAGAGAAAAAAACAATCTAATTCGATTCAAATGAGCTTCGACCGATGTACGGCGACCCATAAATTTGCAGAATGAAAAACTCTACAAAAATATAAAATAACAAACATTTATTTACACAAATTTCAACTGCAAATTTATGCGCATTATGCGCGGCAAAAACATATTAAAACTAAAACTGTACAAAAACTTAAGTACTATTTTAAAAAATATTCGTTAACGAAAGGACCTTTCATGTACATCTCAGGCTCTTAAATTTAATTTTAAAATAAACCGATGTGTTATAAAAATAATATTTTGACACGAAACGCGTATGTTGAAATTTTTCCGAAGAACTCCAAACAAAACTGGTGGACTTAGCTGTAGTTCGGCAGCCCCGTGCCAGACATTCAAAAATATCCAACTGCAATCTTCAATCTTAAAAATGAAATCCGTGGGTGAAATATATCTAGTACTTAATAGTTTGAAGTTGACTGGGTCGGAAGAAAATATTGAGGGTCAACTAAAGGCTGAAAATAAACACAACTTTATGGCACCACGTACGAAGTAAATAATCAAAAGCTCTACGAAAATGTATGTCAGGAATAAAAATGAAAATAATAAAATTATTCGTACCCGGAAAACGGCCTTTTTGAATCACATAAAGTTGTCAAGACGTCGAGGAAATAACAATCGCCGCCACAACCAGGCAAGTAGCCTGAACGATGATATTAAATACGGGTGTCCAATTCTTTCGGTAGCAAACAAGAAAACAATATTTACAAAATAATTTTCAATTAAATTCTTCAGTATCGGCTACCAAACCCGTGAAAATATTTGCACTTTTCTTCGAATGTCAAAATCAAAAATCAATACTTTAATTAAGAAAAAAAAGTAATTCAGCTGTAACCAGCCAGGCCTTTTAAGAAAAAAAAAATTACAAAGAGGTCGCATAACGGCAGCGTAACGCTGCAGACATCCCTCAACCAAACAAAAAAAATATCGATACTCGATAATAACATAAACAGTTCTACCAAGGCAACTATCGACAAATGTAAGATGCCTCAACCTATTAATAAAAACAATCAACAGTTGATAAACAAGAAGCTGAATCTACCTGGGGAATTATCGAATACCATAGAAAGAAATGTAACACAAAACTATGTACAACTAAACATTGAAATATAGCATCGAACGTTATCCGCGCTTTGCTAGACATGGTCGAGAGCCATGACACTCACTACTAAACCTAAGCCTTAAGATACCCTAATCTACATGCCTATTGGAACTTAGCCTAACCAAAATAAATAAATTATAATATAAATAAATAAATAAATATAATAAGCATAAATTTGCAGAATGAAAAACTCTACAAAAATATAAAATAACAAACATTTATTTACACAAATTTCAACTGCAAATTTATGCGCATTATGCGCGGCAAAAACATATTAAAACTAAAACTGTACAAAAACTTAAGTACTATTTTAAAAAATATTCGTTAACGAAAGGACCTTTCATGTACATCTCAGGCTCTTAAATTTAATTTTAAAATAAACCGATGTGTTATAAAAATAATATTTTGACACGAAACGCGTATGTTGAAATTTTTCCGAAGAACTCCAAACAAAACTGGTGGACTTAGCTGTAGTTCGGCAGCCCCGTGCCAGACATTCAAAAATATCCAACTGCAATCTTCAATCTTAAAAATGAAATCCGTGGGTGAAATATATCTAGTACTTAATAGTTTGAAGTTGACTGGGTCGGAAGAAAATATTGAGGGTCAACTAAAGGCTGAAAATAAACACAACTTTATGGCACCACGTACGAAGTAAATAATCAAAAGCTCTACGAAAATGTATGTCAGGAATAAAAATGAAAATAATAAAATTATTCGTACCCGGAAAACGGCCTTTTTGAATCACATAAAGTTGTCAAGACGTCGAGGAAATAACAATCGCCGCCACAACCAGGCAAGTAGCCTGAACGATGATATTAAATACGGGTGTCCAATTCTTTCGGTAGCAAACAAGAAAACAATATTTACAAAATAATTTTCAATTAAATTCTTCAGTATCGGCTACCAAACCCGTGAAAATATTTGCACTTTTCTTCGAATGTCAAAATCAAAAATCAATACTTTAATTAAGAAAAAAAAGTAATTCAGCTGTAACCAGCCAGGCCTTTTAAGAAAAAAAAAATTACAAAGAGGTCGCATAACGGCAGCGTAACGCTGCACTAGATTTAAAGTTTACGAGGCCCTCATCCGTTACAGTCTGGAATTACAGAAGTGACACACAGACGTTACAGATGTTAAGGATTCAAAACTGATACTTTATGGTAAATGAAAAAAACAGATTTTGTTAAGGCGATAACTGCCGCAAAACTAGCGCCACTTCCGAAATGTTCTTATATCTCGTAAATTAGATCAATTTTCATTAATTATCGAAGGATACTAATAGAGAACCTGTAATATGTATCATCATATGCAATTCGTCGTTCTGTAGCTGTCCCAAAAAACTTGCACAACTAAAAGCGGCCGTTTTAGTTTTTATAAATGTTTCTTTACATTAAATAAATAAATAAATATCTTGGGACAATTGACACCAATTGACCTAGCCCCAAACTAAGAAAAGCTTGTTATATGGGCAATAGACAACGGATAAACATACTTACGAGTATATAGATAAATACATACTTAACCCTTTACCTACGGGGACCTGTAAGCCAAGTCACTCTTCCGACAGGGGTAGGCAGAGACTACTTTGTTCCACTTGCTACGATCCTGACATACCTCTTTCGCTTCATCCACATTCATCAATCTCTTCATACATGCTCGTCGGTTTCGGGTACTCTTGACCTGGCCTTTTTCCAAAACGTCCCCAATTTGATCATGGAACGTCCGCCTAGGCCTTCCCCTCCTAACGCACCCATTCACGGGCATGTTTTGGCTTACGTACTATACTTCCTATTACATAGACATATGGTCTATTTTAGTCAGAAAAAAAACTCTCCGGACAACTATAGATGCCACTCGTACTGGAGCGGCACTGCCTTACTGGCAACTCTGGTTGACACCCGTATGTAAAGGGTTAAATACATATTAATCATCCAAGACTCGAGAAACCAGAACATACAATACCTACATTGATCGATGTTCGAAGTAAACCTCGTCAAAAGTGGAAATTCAAATCAAAAAATATAAATGTAAAATCTTTGCAGGGCCGTTAATTCAAGCTCACCCAACCTGCAGTAACATTCCAGAACATTTGTGAGACACTTTGGTAATTCCATTAGAGGTTAATAACCCTGCTGTCCGATCGTCCTAAACGTATGTCACCCCTCACCGGGGTCAATTCGACCAATCAGTTGGAAGCGTTCTCGTGTTAATTGCAGACCGTAAGCACTGTACAGGACTGTGTAAAGACAACAATGCTAGTATTAACTGTTATTGTGTAGGGCATGGTCCCAGAAAGGTTCCAACCGACCCTAAGGGGTGAATAGGTGTTCGGGGGGAAGGAGTGTCCATAATGATAGCAAAACTTTAAAAATTAAAGTTTACCAGGGCAAGTGGACATATACACAGTGTTTTTTTTTTGATTTACGATCACTTTTAGGGGAACGTTCTTTAGGTCAAATAGATATTTTTATATGATAGAAAGATTGTTCCATAGAGATATTAAAACAAGAAAAGTTTAAATATTTCCCTGATAGCTTTTTTAATAAATGAATAAGCTCAAAACTAAACTATAGCCCAAGCTCTCACTCTGAGGGGCCTGTGGCCAGCAGTGGGACGTATATCTATAGGCTGGAGATGGCGATGTCAAACAACCTTCTGGAATATTCCGGATCAATTTTAAGAGATCAGAACAGGCTGAATGTTTCAAGGCTTGTACAGTGACGTCATAAATCATAAGCGTCATAACACAAGTGTTTCCCCGTAACCCAATCCCTCGAACGTATCACCTTAATTCCGCTACCCGCAACCAATCACCTAGATCGAATACTCGATCTATTAAGCCGTTGAAGAAAACCCTGCCGGTTAGCGAAGCACCCCCGCCCCAGCCTTCGGTAAACAAAAGTGTTTGCACACTAAATTGGAGGATTATGGCTTGCTCGAGCCTTGTTTTCTATCAAAATTCAACGTGTTATGTTACTTTTTAAAACTTTGAGTGGTGGGGGATTATTCGGTTCGGATGGATTTTTGGATGGACCGTTTTGATGGTCGGTGGATTAAGCGTTTGCAGTTCAGTTTGTGATTCGAAATGGATTGGATTCAGGAAATGGTTATAATACCTATGTTCTATGATTGAGTGCAATTTTTAAAAGCTTTTTTGTAACTTGGCCTGTTTGCTTTTATTGTCAAATATTGCAAGTCGAATTTGAGACACTTCTACTGGTCGGATTGCCTTGAAATTTGGTACACCTACGTAGGATAGATGACACTGTAAGTACAGTTAACAAAAAGGACAGACCTTGCATCAAAAATTATTTTTTTAATATTAAATTATTTTTGTTAATTATATTTTTGATTAAAAAGGTACTAAGTACTAAGCTTGATAGAGCTCTTTAATTTCAATATTGATCAAATTCCCAGTAGTATTTATTCAGATCTTCACCGCTTTTAGTAACGGCATACCTACCATTCCAATATTATTATCTACTTAATTATGTATAAGGTTTCTAAGCCCCAACTAGATATAATTTGTAATGAACGTTGCAAGTAAATTTAATGAGTACTGAACCATTGTATTTTCTAACATTTTCAAACGCTCACGTACCATTCCCTCGCAAAACATCGCAAAATCACAACCCATATCTAACAAAGCATAATAGTCTGACCCTTCTCAAAATGGATTTAAAAAATAACATTATCCACCATCACGGACGATGGAGAAGAAACTCAATGCTTCACACCCTATTATTGTCTAAATAGGATTAACGTGGCAACACTCATTTTGTCTAGAATGGCAACACTGCGGAGGCGGGAGGTTGCCGCCATTTTTAAACGTTAATGCATTGAAAATGTGACAGAATGCCAATGGGAACACGTCAATGTTTGACGTTAAAACGTTTCATGGTGTGACTTTATATAAGAAGGCTTTTAAACATGAGTATGCAAAGAGACTACATCATAAAGCTTTAATTAATACATCACCAGTATCATCTGCAGTCGAAATGTAGCCATTCCAGTGTTTGGTGTCTAATTCTCGTAAGTTTTGTGATAGATTTCCACACGAGTCCAGTACTGCACAGATTAGGTTACCATTCTATTAATTGATTCTACTTGGGTATGGAATACAATGAAATCATCAATATACATTGTCCGATACTGGTAACCGAATCCACATTCAATTTATTATTTGCCTCAATATGTGTAATATCCATTGTCTATTAGAACGCTGTCTATTAGAATCTGTACGCCGTCATCATTAAAAACCTATACATTTATTGCAAACGTTTAAACATTGCCTTGGCGGTAATTATTATAACTGACATTAAAAATACGCTCACAATCATGCTAAATTCCAATTCCAATAAATTCCAATTGCGGATCCAACTTTAAAACTGCGTAAGTTTTTACTAAACCAAACGATACTATCCTGTTCGCGGGCGTTAGAATTCTATACTAGAATTCTTCTCTTATTGGTGGATATTTTCGCTTGGCCTCGCTCATCTGTAGTGGAAAGCCGCCCTTAACGGGGATAAAACAGATGCCTATCGACAAGGGGATGGGGTGACCACTTTAGAAAATTACATTGTCACTACTAGACTTCGTTGGGAGATTCTATATTTTCTGGACAATACCTCTCACTCACCTATTGATATAGAACAAATTGATCTTTGTGAGATGCTTTGTATCTAATGGAACACCTGTCCTTGCTATACTATTTTATAGAATACTTATGTTATTTTACGTTATGTTACGGTTACTTATCGAATTGAGTCTGATATTTTTAACAAGAAACATTGTCGGTAACATTTTTACAATCGCTTGGTATTTAATTACCTTTTTAGTCACATTCCTTTCATCATTCACGGCAGCCGTTTCCTAAAGTTTTTTTGAATTCATTTAAAATTAGCCAGCAAAGGTATGAAAATGATTAGTTTAGGAAGTTTTAGAAGTAACTGGATTCGAATGAGTTTTTTAATCTTCGCTAACTCTCAAGCGGGAATGTCAAACGCGCATATAAAAAAAATGTATAGTGACACAACTTGTAAGCACCATAGGGTTGCTTACGCAAAATATCGGTCAGATATCCCAGAACGCGGTACAATACCACAATAATACGCGCCCCGTGAGACGAAGTCGAGAACGGTCTCCTTAAACTTGGATAACATCGTTTTAGGATTATTACCATAAGCAATATGGGCGAATTTACAGTTGGAAAGTTCGGAACTCAGATTATTACATTTTGAAATAGTGTAACTCATAGAACAACCCAAATTTTCTCACACAAATTATTTTTATTCTACAAGTCTTTGGGTCACTCATACTCGTTTGCCAGCCGATTTTATAAAAAAACTACTCACAATTCATCATGCTGATTAAATTGTTGACTGCCAAGTCTAGCGTCACTTAACAATGTGAAATATTGTAAGAAGACAAAATTGACAGCACTACTATCGGTAAAATAAAGAGTTCAAAGAACATCATAGTTCTGTTTCAATCACTCTAAAAAATACCGGGAAAGTCCACTCTCGTCAGTCTTTGCAGAAGCACGCATGGGTAGACATGTAGAGAACAAAAGGGCATCGCCGGGCGTAAGTCATAAAACACAGACCAGGCAACCCCATAAGTTTTCCCATAGCTCGTCGCTAGAGTGTTGCCAGGTTTCGCACTTATGTCCAAAAATAGCTAATTCTGAAAACTGTATCTCAGCAAATTTTTGGAAAATGTATGTACGCAATTCTAATGTTGTTAAAAAGATTTAGCTAGTTTGTAAACAATCAAATTTTATGGAAATATTGAACAAAAGTTAAGCTTCTGTATAGTGTCCACTGTGCAGTGAAAACGGAGTATCATTATGACGCCAGTTTTTTTCGATTTTGTTACGCCACATTAAGACCAATTCATTAATTCTCTTTTATTGGATTTGATATTCAAAATATAGCTGACTACTATTAGAACTAAACATCATATACTCAGCGGCACAAAATTTGGTCTAGTCTCCATACAAAATTACCTATACAAATGAGGGCCACATTTTTGCCACAGTTTACTTTCGCCACATTATTGTAGCCACTTTTAGCCACTTGGCTACAAAATTACCGTATCCATCCTCTGTAAACACCTTTTGTTTCGGTGACTTGGCAACACCGGCCGACATTCAGTACTCAGGCACGCGCGGGGGGTAGGGGGGTAAGCGATTTGTAAGAGCCGATGAAAGCTCTCGAGATATTGAACGGCAGGGCTGTCAACACGCTTAATGGAAAACATGGTGTTTTATTAGTAGGTTACTTAAATGCTTCGTTAAGGATGAAGCTTTTTTAGGATTCCGAACCAAAGGTACATAAGGTACATACTCTGTAACTGGCGTCACTGTCACGACATTATCCAGGCTAACAGCCTTATTCATAAAAAATTCTTAATTGAGGTTTGATCAGTTCATTAGTTAACAGACTAATTAAGCTTATTTGACAGTTGTTAAAAAGTACGATTCATAAACGCTTGCTAGCAGTCTGCTAACAATTGAGCTGTTGATGAATGGATTAGACGCGTTATGATGTCACCTTGACAAATCATAGACCATAAATGGCTTTTTAATGAATTTAAAAAAAAATTGACAGCAGTGGCAGCGAATTAGCGAGAAACCAGCGAATTAACACGACAGACGAGGCAGTGTGGATCTAGTTTCCTTTACCTTTCTCGAAGGGGATACAAACTTAAAACAAAAAAAACTGTCTTGCGTAGGTATGGTTTTGCTCTTGCCAAAATCAGCTGTTCATATTTGTGGCGGCCATTTTGTGAGTTAGCAGAGAGATAAAGGAGCGTCTACGGTCCAGTAACTTTCGGAAGACTTAACAGACCCTTGAAGGACTGATTAGCGCTAATTGACGTTTATGAATCATTTTTTTTTGCATCGGTCCTATAGTGAGCTTATAGCGAGCCTCTAACTTTTTATGAATAAGGCTGTAATTGTCTAACTCGCTCGCAATCGCCATCGTGTTCATTTTGACAGTTCTTGTATGAATGTGACAGCTAGCTGATTCCGATGCCAATTGTCAGCCCATACATGAACTGTCAAAATGAACACGATGGCGATTGCAAGCGAGTTAGACAATAAGCCTGCTGGATCTTATCGTGACACATAGCTGAGTGGCGACCATTTGGCAGGTTAGAATAAGTATCCATGTGTAATATTCTGTTTGTGTTTCTTATTCTTATATCTATCCGTCCGCCTGTCGCATGGAAACTCTGGAACATTTCAAGTAGACACCAAATATCACAAAGTTTGCTCGCTGATCCTGCCACCAAGTGCTTGCTCTGTCGTATTCTAGTGTTGAGAGTAGGACGGCTGGTGAAAGAGTAGGATGGCGGTCTGGATCTACTGAACAGATAAAAAAAAAGAACGCTACCTTATTTGTGTCATACTCAATAATTAATTAGGTACGCGCGGATGAAGTCACGGGCAACTGCTAGACTTTAGCTATAGCTGTTGTACGGCGAAACCCTTCGTGCTTAACTCCGACTCGCGCTTGGCCGGTTTTTTCGCACGTAGCATCGAATTTGGCAGGATTAAACGGATAATTGGTTTCGGTTGTTGATTGATTTTTGATCTCGTGATTATTCGGACATTGTCGGGTGACTCCCCTGACCTGGTGATAACGGTTTATTATTAAAACCCAGTTTCTGTTGTATCACTTTGATAAGACTGTAATTTTGTCTTCAGATGGGCCGTTGTGGTGTTTGTTTGTGTGTGTCAGTCAACAAATACGCTTACTGTTTCATAAGTATTTTTAACTGCGATAATAATTCCCCCTTTCCATCCATACGCCCAGAATCATGGTAAACGTCTTTAGGTTTTTACCTTAGGCTCAGTCTACCCCGTAAGGGATAAAGACGTGATTTTTGTATGTATGTATGTATAAGTAATAATCGTATGGAAACCAAGCATGCAGACTTTTAACCACTTACTGTGACGTCACAGCCAAAATTTAGTGACGGGAGTTTTTAAGTAATTTTTATATTTTTGTTACAAAATGTGTAATTTATTTTAAAAACATTCCCTGTTTTAAAATGAGTTAAAAAGGCGTCAACCCTGAACTGACTGAAGACAAGAGCCTGGAGACTGCCGCGGTTGCAAAATTCTCTCAAAAGGTCATCCACCTTGTTCATTAAGCTATAATTCCATTTGCATCGCCTGCGTGCCTTGTGTAGATCTAGCTTTATACAACTAGCTGCTGCCCGCGACTCTGCCTACGATGACTATAAATCTAGGTCTGCTAAATTTCATCAAATCGGTTTAGTACTTTCTGCGTAACATTCATGCGCAACCATCCATCCTCACAAATTCCACGCTTCTATCTATTTCTCTCCTCTCTTCTTTTCCAGCCCTTTTACGTCCACTGCAGGACATATAGGCCTCCTCTAATGCACGCCAGTCTCGGTCTGTCTATTTACTTAAATAAAAATGAATGTTGCTAAACGCAAAACTAAGACACATAAAAACAAAATTGAGAAAAAAACGGGGGCGAAGCCAAGGGAACAGCTAGTTGATAATATTAATGAAGTGAGTAATCGCAAATCTGACTTACACAAGTATGCAAAATTTCAGCTCAATCGGATGAAGATATCTGCAGTATCTGCTTCAAAATTGAGTCCCAAGATTCCGCCCAGACAAACATACATACGATACGTTGCAAGTTAGTATAAAAGCTTGTAATAATACCTTATAAAAAGCGACGGGTGCACTCCGAGAGTGCCGGCAGACGTAAAAACAGCAGCTTAGATTAGATTTTAATGTTGTGTCCTCCATGACGCTCAAGACGCGAACCGTACTGGCCGCTTACAAAAAAAAATTGGTTGCCTGTAAAGTCGGTATACGGGCGAAAGTTTTACGTGACAACGACTTTGAGTGGTAAAATAATTTTAATGTGAATATTCATTCGTATAGTAGGAAGAAGGATGAAATAATAGTAACAATTTAATTTTTAATTTTTTACATAGCAAGTCAGTCTGAAATTATTTACCTTTGCTGTTTGAATTGTTGCGATGGACGAAACTACCTTCACATTATCACTACACAATCGTTTTACAATTAACTGGCAACGTGTAAACTTGTATGCAGGCGCCTAAGCGAAATAGAAGCGCAAGACATGAACCGGTGTGTATGCCTATCTCTCTCACTCTCTCTCTCTCGCTCTGTCTCTCTCGCTCTTAGGCGGGCTAACTGTGCTCGAGTGGAAGGGACGCGTGCCTTTCACTTTTTATGTCTGTCTCTCTCGCTCTTAGGCGGGCTAACCATGCCCGAGTGGAAGGGACGCGTGCCTCTCACTCGCTCTCATTGTGAGCGCATAACGTGAGCGGAGCGTAACGCAGTTTCTTGAAGTGTCACCCGGCAAACCAATTTATAAGACGTTGTCACGTCAAAAACGTACGTATTATCTATATTGACAGACCTCTAACAATGTGCTGATGCCCTAGTACTTTTGCTCCGCGACTCAACAAAAAACACTTCAAAAATCGAACGCGATTCATTTGTATTTCAAAATAAGCTCTTAGAGGATCAGATATCCTGGTACTTAAACTCTACCTCCGTCTTGCGCCTGACGCGAGTTTATAATTTTTTACCCAAAAAGTACTCAGCATCGCTAAAGCAGTTTTCACTTCAAAAATAGTTCAAATAAAGTAATGATTAAACATAATATTGCGACAATACAAACTACGCGCAGCATTAACCGTATGAATACTACAAATTAAGGGCGCGATCCACAAACATGTGGACGAGGTCTTATAGACAATTGTCCTAATGAAGTCGGGTCAATGCCCTTAGTTCTAAGAAATCCCTCAGGAACAAAGTTTGCGTATAAGACACGTATTATTAAGATAAAAGCTAGAGGGATGAAACTGAAGATTGATGAAATAAAACTTGTGATAATTAAAGTTACCTCCATACTGTCTGGGAAAGAAATAAAACACAATGCACCAGTTGCTTCTCTTCCCGCGCAGATGGTAAAAGCCATCGAGGGAATGGGCGAAAATCTTAGGAATCACGTTATAGGCGATGCGGCTAGCAACCCATCACTATTTTGATTCCCCTTTCCTTTATACGCCCACAATCATGCTAATCGTGGCCTTTAGTTGTTGTTACCTCAGACTCTATCACGTAGTATCTTAATAGATGTGATTTTATGTATGGGTTAGGTTCGTAAGGACTAGATTGCATAACGACTCTATAAGCAAAACGTCTTAGTTGCATAAGGTCTTGGTAGCTAAATGTCTAATTGTACAAACGTCTTAATAGTAGAATGCCCGGGTTTAAGATTGGACTTAGTTCTATTACGTCTTGTTTGTATAACGCCCTAATATCAAAATGTTGTAATAGCAAAACGACTAGATGGTTGAATGACAATAACTAGTCTTCCCTACAGAGATTAAATTCATCTAATATTACTTATAGAGTCGTTATGCCATCTAGTCCTTACGAACCAAACCCTTATGTATGTATATCCGTGTATTTTATCGTCCTAATCAATTTCAAAATGACTTATTTGTCAGCATTTGTTATGTGACATTTATGGCGAACTAGCTTCTGCCCGCGACTTCGTCCGCGTAGAATTAGCAATTGGTATGTTAATGGCTATCCAGCGGGAACTATACAATCATCCGGGATACAAAGTAGCCTATGTTTCAATTTAGGGTACCAGCTATCTTCGTTCTGAATTTTATCCAAATCCGTCCAGTAGTTTTAGCGTGAAGAAGGAACAAACATACACACTCACTCACATCGTCACATCCTCACGTAGTCACTCAAAAACTTTCGCATTTATAATATTAGTAAGATATGATTTAATTTATTTTAATGCACATTAAGCTTGTTATTATCGTAAACAAACTACATTGGCAGGTGTCCAGAAACATTATTTTTGTCCAAAATTTCGAGCTCATTCTGTCGCTGTTTTATATTAAAGGTTGACTCATGGGTATGTCCTCACAGTAAATTGAGGATAAAAACAATAAGGAATTAAATGCGTAAAATTATGTAGATATAATATCTTCTCTACCAAATTATGAAGACAGTTAGGTAGTTAGTTATCTTTAGGTTACCTACTTATAACTAAAAAAAAACCTGTAGTGTCTGTAAAATCGGTTTAATGACGATAGTTTTACGTGAAAACGTCATAAAGAAACATTGATGAAAACTGCTAGCTCTGACGTCCCGCGGAACGTGACACTTTTTCGTGCGTGCAGCCGATTTTCATCGATTTATAAGACGTTATCACGTCAAAAATTTCAACCACTTTTAACGGTAGACGAGCCTCAGTGTGACACGATTACTTATTTCAAAACTTGTTACGTTCCAAAACGAAACCGTTACATGAATATTATAATAATAATATGACATATTTTTGGCAAAGGATAGCATGAATATAGAAAACTTCTAGATTTTATGTGTGTGTGTGTCTTTGTCTTCGATTGTGTCACTAAAAGACAGTCGAATTGAAAACATCCAACTCTAAACTTCAAATGAAGTGTAGTAGTACCTACTGTTTTTACTTTTTTTCTTTGTTGTATATATATCTGCACGAAATAGCAACGTTTGAAAAGACGACTTTTCCAAGAAAATCAGTGAACCTTAGTCAAGTCAACAAAAATACAACTCCTTAAAATAATAAACCTCTTAAAACCAAATACAAACAGACTTAACGACTTTATAAATGAGACACATATTAAAAAACGTACCGAAGTTAAATCAAAACGATATTAACTGTCAACCGGTTAAAAATATTTGTCGTAGCTGAACAAATATGAACGGAAGTAAAAATTAGTTGGTCGCTCGTAAAAGAAACTGTGACGTTTTATGTGCCACGCGTGTTTGAGAATGGAGATGTTTAGTTTGTTTTGACGTTTGACGTACAGTTTTTTTTCTAGCGTTGTTTTTTATTTCTTCATCCTTGTAGGGATAGGCAAAGGAAACAAAGTTCATACAGCCATGGCTGTCATTTTTATAGCGTTTTGTATGTGGTATAAAAAAGATTATTCAGGTGTTCTTACAAATAAATAATTTTGAATTTTTTTTTTGAATTTTTTGTATTAAATATATATTTTATAACTATATGTTTTTATTACATTTATGGCTGTATAGATGGTGGAGTAGTTTTATTACTAATTTTAGACTTAAGGTTTTGTTACTAACAAATTATGGATGTTTCTGAAATAAATGATTATTATTATTATTTATTTGACGATGTTGTTTATAAATTACAATGCGCCTCATTTTTTACAGTTTAAATAAGCGTTCATTTTCGATTTATTATTCGTATTGAGACTGCAGAACTCGACAAAAGATATACGTAATAATATTTTAACCCAATAAAACTGAAAACTACGCAAAGACGTACGTTAAAGACCCCATTAAAAATATGAAAAACAAAACGTTAACCCGACCGTTAAATGTAAATCCACATATCACAACACGTCTTATTTATTATTTTTGTTTGTAAGCGTGTCAAAGGCGACGCGATCCATCACGCACTCTGGCGGCGCGCCAAGTAAACTATTTCCAACTATCCGACTACCCGCTAATAGTTTTACAGTTGTTGGCTCGTGTGTGCCCGGCTTTGTAATTAATACTGGCCGATTTTTGTTTTTGAAAATGGAGCGTCGTTTTTTTTAAATACGAACCGAACGCGTACGACACTGAAAAAAGTAGAAATCAATCGAGAGCGCAGTTTTCTTTGTGAACGTCTCGTTTGATGATGCTTGAAAACGGCAACATTACAGTAAAATTAGTAAAGTTACATCGTTCACACGTGATATATCGTAATCACACAATGTGCACTGTGTGAACTTTATATTATATCATGCTGACGGGAGCTGCCTTTCATTATAGGACTCGATCGAAGCAGCACTCGATTTTGATACGTGAGTGATGCGTTCATGTAACTCCGTTTGAATCTTAACTTAAGGTAACTCGTCGCTACGCCACTGTTCGCGCGAATATTTTGCCAGTCGAAATCCCAAGTTCGAAATTAAAAGTTCGTTCCACTCCATCCTTCTCACTCTCCTATAAAACACTATTTGTATGAGCGAGACAATGCCAGACTTTTCAGACTGTTAGAATATTTTCATTGATTAACCAACGGTAAACTGTGTCAGCAACAGACCAAATCCCTTGGTGAAATTGCGGGATACTGTTTAACAATAACATACTTTTTGGCGATCCAACAAAAACGAAACTTTTTATAAATTTCATTGATAACGGGACCAATGTTTTCGGGCCACATTTCCCGCCCTCCGGCATCAAATCTGCATCAAAATCAAAATACTCGAAGCCAGCGTTTACCAGAAAAAACTCAATTATAAATAATTTCAGGCGCTCTTCCGCCTGTAAAGGTCGCAACACACTGCGCTTAAATACAATTTCGGACGCTAGGGGCGCCCTCTAGCGTTTCCGGGAAGCCCAGCGACTTCCGCCGCCCCACTTCCGGTAGGGTACCGCGTTATTTTCTACTTTTTTCAAGTGGCCCTCGTACCTTTTTTGTCCTGAATGGAAGTTTTTTGGCCAAAGTGCTGGAACACTTATTACACAGTAAGAGGCTTTAATGAGGGCCACCGAAGTATTCATTATGCGAAAAGGCCGTGACAAAAATGTCTTGGAAACACACCCTCAGACAACCGGGTCACATGTTGAAAACATGTCCCGAGTCAACTTCGCGTGCTACGGATTTATTTTGTCGCCTTTTTAGAAGCTAAAAATACGGACGGACGGTTAAAATACAAACAATCGCAACCATTCAGACTAGTGAAATCTGAATAAGACATCTAAAATCGCGAACTACTTATTCGAATTGATTTTGATAGTGCTCAAGCTACAAGGTCTGTTCTAAGTTACTATTAGTACCTAAGTTAGACAAACAATCGCAACCATTCAGACTAGTGAAATCTGAATAAGACATCTAAAATCGTGAACTATTTATTCGAATTGATTTTGATAGTGCTCAAGCTATAAGGTCTGTTCTAAGTTACTAGTTAGTAAGTTAGTGTGTTAGTTTGTTGTCTTCTAAGTTACTTTGGATGTGATTATTGTATAGGTACTTTTAGATACAAGTGAACACAAAACATAATTAAATACCCACATTGTAGTCACTCGTTTTAATTTTTTCTTAAACGTTTGCAACGGCTAGAGAGAGAGATCATATTGAAATATTAGTCGCACCATTTGATATTTCATTGCGATACATTTATAAAAAAAAATATGTTCATATTCTAATGGAAATGTGTGTGTGATTGATTTGGTTAATTACATCTGGAACGTCACAATGACAATGAAATTTGTGTGTGACATTCGGCCATCTTTTAAAAAAAATTCGGAATCTAATTATGACGCAGAGTATATTTACTTCCTATTAAACAAAATCAAAACAAATAAATTAATCAATTTGTCCTCTTCGCAATTTGGTCCAGTTCATCTAAACGACGGTAATGGATGAATCATATTTCACAACATCAATTGTAGTGTTAGCTCATCATGCATGTTCAGAGTTCATCCTAGCGTGAATGGGAGCAAAAAATG
Source organism: Pandemis heparana (assembly GCA_963854515.1). Lineage (NCBI taxonomy): Eukaryota > Metazoa > Arthropoda > Insecta > Lepidoptera > Tortricidae > Pandemis > Pandemis heparana. The sequence goes on along the minus strand of OY978030.1, from coordinate 6,295,875 downwards.
TTTTGTATGGCGCCAAATTAGCATAAATACGCAATTTATTTGGTTGCGATGATGTAAAACAGCTTCGCAAATTATTGTTCCTAAAAATTTCGTAAACACCTTCCCTATAAACCTCGAATACTTACAATTTGTGATTATACAGGGGTAGAATACAATGGCAAGTAAAAGTCAAAATAATTCAGAATCTAATGTAACTCCGCAATGTACCTAATGCTACAGGTTCAAATTAATCGCCACTTGGAACTATACAATCATCAACATAGATTTCAGGATTGTTTGAATCATCCTTCTGTCTCTTGTCTTCACTTTATCTATTTTTAATTTCTTCAAACCTACTTAATTTTACATTAACTTCAATAGCGTTGCTGATTGATTAACGGTTAAAAAACTTTAAAAAACTGTCAGCTCCAACCACGTCATTGCACGACAGGCGGAGCAACGAGAATTTTTTCTCGTTCATTGCCTGCTCAATGCTCTCACCACACAACTGTTCAATGGCAAAAGATGCAATGTATTTGAAAATCGTTTTACAAGTCGCCACTCTCGTTCTAAACAGGCTAGAACTGGCGTTTCGAACATTTCGAACAGTTGCCGCTCGTCACTCAGCGAACAAACATAGACAGTAACAAAATTAACTAGTGCACGTAAAACTATCACTTAACACCTTAACTACAACCGCTGACAAACGAAAATAGCGCGACTTCCAGTTTATCAACGGTAAATTTAACCTTGTTGAAAAAGGTTTGAATGAAAACGGTGCTATTTACAACTTACGGGAAAGGCTACAGGGTTTAGTTTTAAATTTGACTGACGTTGAATTAGTGGAAGCCAATCTAGTTAACAAAATATGTAGGTACAGGGAGAGTTGTTTAGGTAAAGCCCTCGCGATAGACATGAGTGGTAGTATCTTTAAATGTGATGACAGTTAGTGATAAGAGTATGAGGAACTTGGAATTTTATGCTTGTGACATTTACGGAGAACAGAAAGTTGGGGCCGAAAGGTTTTCGAGTGGAGACCGGGGATCGGCAAGCGCAGCATAGGACGTACCAGCGAGGTGGACGGATGACCTGGTTAAAGTCGCGGGTTCAAGGTGGATGCAAGCCGCTTCCAACCGAGGCAACTGGAGGCCTATGGCCAACAGTGAACGTCCTATGGCTCATATGATAATGATGATGATGACATTTACGAAGAGAATCTGGATGTTATAGAAGAACGTCAAAATAGTTAGTGAACAAATACTTCTGTGAAAGAAGTTGTGAATCTGAACCCGTCACTACTTCGTCTTTGTCGGACTTTTCGTATTTGTTTTCGAATGCAAAGTAAATGTAAGTATTTCACTATTAAAGTAACTTTTACATCAATTAGAAAGCTGCATCAGAAACCCGAATACAATTACAATCGTAATAAAATTGCATTTCAACTTGAGACGGCATTCGTCGATATAAAGATAAACCTTTACGGGGCTCATAAACTCGAGTACGTACAAGAAATTCGCATTAAAGCGTTAATTTCATACATATTAGTTATTCGAGGAAAAAAAAATCTTTTTCTTCCAGTCGGGTAGGTTAATTGAGAAATTTACTTGATTTTTTTTAACCACTGCGACATGTGACTTCACAATATATTGCACCAACTACACAAATCAAGCTATATTTAATTAATTTCATGCGTAAATGATTTCTGTGCTTAGCCTTTGTGAGTGAAAAGTTAACACCTACAATGCTGAGTTGTAGTCTAACCTCAAGATCTGAATGTATAGCTAATTTATTTAAAACTATGCAACAGACTAGTCTGGCACAAAAGAGACCCCTAGTTGAGGGATTAGGGTTGCCACCCAAGGCTTTAAGTCTCACGACGACGGATATTAAATACACAGGGCTGCCTCTCCGCAGTTTGTTAGAGTGCTCTGGAATTTGGAGAAACTATTTCGCTAATGCTAATGCTCAGCGCCTAAATATTAAAAATTCATGAAGCTTCGCTCAAAGATTTAATTATTCTAAGTATCTCAGTATTTGAAAATAAACTTGAGATTGCGACTGAACATAATTTACGAACTGCTAATGAACCATATTTTATTGATACCTAATGGTTTCAAAAGCAAATGAAACTTCAAATTGTTTACCTTAATATTAATGCGTAATTCAATCTCTATTCTAGCATTTATTAGTAGAAAAAATAGAAAATGTTGCTTTACATATAGTTGGAGTACAAAAACGCAGAGATACACAATATTACGCGTGAAATAAAACCCATCAAATATCGAAAAAAAGCTAAAGCCCAATGCAAACATCTCCCCAAAATTTAATCTACATCGAATCCCCCGCATATTCCCCGTGAAATTAAACCAAACAAAAACAAAAATTTCAATTTGGAAAGAATTAAGCGTCAGCCCTTTGTGTGGTCTGTCTTGAACGGGGTCTCAGTGCAAATCCCACTTTGATCGACTTCTTGAGACCCGTTCAAGTGATTTCCAGTTTCTCGGATGGCTTTAGGTATTCCGAAGGCTACCCAACATTACCATGTAACGGATAGTTTTGTTTGTCTACGTGAGAACTGTTTTGTTCCGAATCTGAAATTGGAAATAACGTTACGCTAGAAGTCGAAGCTGATCATTTAAACAGAGTACACAAACAAGATAGTAGTGTATAATTGGGGGACCTGGATCAAACGAGATCCAGGATCCCCCAATCATACGTTATATTGATTACTGATCATGAATCAATACATTAATATATGTCAATCGAATTATCTGTTGAGCATATAATTACAGTACAATCCGATAATCAAATACTAGTTCAATCAAAAACTACTTCAATTAAATTCTATTTCTAATAGGTACACTCTGATATCGTTGGTTATGGAGCAAACATATATATTAAGTCACCATTTTTATACAATCATATTATCATTCAAATACTTACGATATTAAATTCTTTGTTAGCAATAGAGAAAATGCAAGCTAGTGCATTCGTGATAATGGCGTGTTGTTTGACGAATCATTGAGACGTAGTATAAACAACGGCTCAGGTGAGACCAAGTTTTTAAGCTGTCATCTTTCACTAGCGATGCTATAATATGAAACAGGGATTCAATTTTGTTATTTTTTTATTTAATCAATAATTCTTTGTTTATAAATTTATTGTAAGAAGAGAATACTTAATGTGAGGTTTCGATATGTTTCACTATAAATTGCTTAATATAATTCAATAATCTGATTTTGACGTACGAAACGGGTAAGATATTAAATAGGTAATATGTTATCATTATTGTGTAACATCAGTGATGCATATTTCATGAGAAACCGTTGTCCATTCTACTAGGTATTCAATTTGGATTGAAAGCTCAATCAGAAAAGTATCCAGCCTACCCTAGAGCAGAATCCGCTGCACACCACTGTGCAACAGACCTACCTCGCTCACCAGTTACTATGCTGACTATGTTATATTACGTGTCTTACGCAGAAACTTATTTATTTTATTTGATTCTTGAATAGTAATTTAATTACGTAATTCTAAATTGAAGTCTAAATTTATTTATTCAGCGTTCAGACTCGTAATTATATAAGATTATTAACGCTATAGTTAAGTATCTGAATTATTATAAATAAAACATATCATATTACATTAACTCCTTTATTTTTAATAAGTAGACAATATAGTAGTACATTATTATACTTAACTAACACATTTTAGTTATTCTCAAATCCATATCATCCTGAATTTTACTTATGATATCTTTAGTTGCGCTATATACGTCATCAAATAATATACCCTTCACAACATATTGGGCGCAGATTTCTGCTTCACAAGTACACATTGAATGTTCAGATTTCGGTGCGTTCTCGGCGTCATAAATTTCTATTTTAATTATTTTTGTCGCACGTTTTACAGTTCTTTTTATGTATGAAGAATATGGTAGTTCGGTTCTGGTTCTCTTGCGAGAAGCGCCATCATGAGTGGTAGATCTTTGTTCTGCTCCATGCGTAGCACGCTGATCCGCTGGTACAAAATTAAAGAGATCTTCTGTATCCTGTAAAGAAAAGACATTCAAAATTTTTGAATCAAATAATTGTCAGTAACATTGGTGTTTGATAACAATTAATCGTAATTTATCGATAATTAACAAAAGAATTCTTATCATGACTAAACGACATTAAAATTTATAAATCGAGTATTACAATAAAGCTTGCATTGGATTACTATATAAATAAATATCAGAGACAATTGATGTCGATTAACCTGAGTCTAAAGTAAGGTAAGCTTACGTTATAGGTGCTGGCCAACGAATAAACATACTTATATAGATAGATATATACTTAAATACTAAACACTTTACTTATATATTAAACACTCGAAGCTCAAGAACAAACTTTCATATTTTTCATACATAATATCTGTCTCAAGCTTTGTCGCCTGATTCTCTAACCACTCAGCTATCCAGTCGTCGGTATGGATATTGATTATTATTAAATAATAACAAGTATAATAAAATAGGTACACACTCACCGACATTACTGAACTGCTCACCAGTGTATTGCAAAAATACTAATCGTTAAAATGTTCTAATTTCTTGTTATTTATATTATTTTTTAAGTATAAAAAAGAAACCATAAGGTTTAATATCGCATAGTAAAATCGTTTTATCGTTAATATGAGACCTAACCATATATGAAAGATGTCTATGCTAAATGAGTCTCAATGATTTGCAATGTCGACATTTGCATCCACATACACTGAATTTGGAGGTAAGTATGTCTGTTTGTTGATCTCGTATATGAAAACTAACAAACGTTTTTTTATTTTATTTCGCACAATAGGTTATATAAACTAAAACCAATTGTGAAGTTAGTGAATCAGTTAGTAAATCCGTATCGGCCAAGCAAAACCACAGTATTAAACTATACAAAATCATCGCTTCCCATTTAAGACTAAGCGTTAACGCAGAAGTTTAAGATTACACCGCTTAAAAGGGTTACTGCTGATACATGATGAGACCTATTTTAAAGTCACGCGGATACTTTCCGTATAAGGAAGATATTCACGTGGATTAGAGAGTACTTAAGCGGTTGATACCGAATCTAGTGCATCATTCATCTCCTCTGCAAAGTAAAGAACCAGCCATCACCTCATCTCCTAAGCTGAAGGATCATCATCAAAAAAATGTAAGTGTCTATCTTATTAACTAAATGTATTTATTAAATTATGCAACCATCATTACGATTGAATAGTCGAGTCGTTTGTAACATAACACCGACTATAAAGCGAGGTTGCGGATTTCTGGACTGATGGATATTTATTTATTATTTATCTATTCGAATAGATACCTAGAAAAGTTAATTACTTTTCTAGCTTCAATTATGCTGTCTAATAATTTAAATGTTGATGTTTTTATACATTGGAGTCATTAATATTATCAATAAAATTATTCGTCATTCGAATAGTAGTGTAAATATTGGAATTTGATAGAGTTATGCTAACTAATTCTGGCTTCAATATAAATGATGCTGTTTATTGAATAGAGTAATTTAACTTAATATCATCAATAAAATTATGAGTCATTCGAATAGCGGTAAAGAATAATAGTTTAATGATGCTATGTTATTATGCGTCATTCTTATAGTAGTGCAAAATTTTATAATTTCGGGGAGGGCTGCGCTAGTAAATTGTATGAAACAAGACGAATGACGATACTTTTTAAATATACCTCTATCTTATTTAAATACTTACTATAAAACGAAAAGTAGGGTCAAATATTATAGATAACTTAAATACTGTAGTTAAAATGTTTTAATATTTATTTCAGGTCGAAGATTTATAGCTCTAACAATGCTGAAACACTATTTCCGTCGGAAGACGAGTCAGCGATGCAGGCCGAATCGAGTGAGATAAGAAAGAGGAAGCATAGCAAAACGTAAGTATTCAATTTATCTTTTGATTCGACTCGATACTAAAGATTATTCTGTGTTATTGAATGATGTTGTTTAAGTTTAATCAGACCCAATCAATATTTTAATTACTTTCATTGAATATCCTCTAATGTAGTCAAGTCTCTGCAAAAATTTTATTAGCTCGATTTAATTTAACGATCGTTTTTATTTTTTCAGATTGAAACATTCATCTAAAGCTGTAGTTTCTTCGTCAAGCTCTGAAGATGAAGCTGCGAGACCGGCTGAATCGAGTGAAAAAAAGAAAAAGCACGCAAAGTCACCGCAATCATCTTCAAGTGCTTCAAAAAAGAAGATCAAAATTAATCCTGTACCTGCGAAACCACACCACGCAACTGCTGCGGAGCTTTTTGGAAGCGGTAGCGAGGATGAGAAGCAGTCCTCGAGTATCACCCCTGCACCTGGTAAATTACAGTCTTGTATCACGCGAAGACTAGCCAATGGGTTTTCACGACAGGACAATCATTCAAAAACAGGTTCACACTTTATTGAACTAAAAGTTTACAAGTGCGACGAGATTAAAAACGTGTTACCTGTTAATAGATGGCGGCAAGCCATAGTCAGCATAAAAACTCAGACGGATGATAATACTACAGCTTGGCAGCACTTATCAAACTTTATTACATCGACTCGTAAGGAATATAGAACTTGTACTCCGACATTTGTTAGCAACTACTATTAATGTTTTATTTTTATTCTTTTTGTATTTAATGATTACGAAATTAGTATGTTATTCATGATTAGTGCATTATAGAGAGCGCTTACCAATTCATGCCTTTATTATTAACCTATGTATTAGATAAATCTATGAATAAATACTATCAATAAAATCATATTTTTGTTTACAGCTCCGTCTACTTACCCCGAGTCATCCACCAATGTATTTATGCGATGTGATCATTGTCAGATCGAGATGCCTATAAATAAATACAGATTTCATTTAAGAACAAATTTGCATAAATCAAATTGTTTATCGAAAACCGATTTTAAACACATTGAAATAATTAGCACAGCATTTAGAAACAGAATTGCTACATATCGCTTAAACCCCTCACAGGATGTCGAATGCCTTACACCTGAGACTTTCCTATGCGGGATTCGAAGTGATATTTTATACCTTATGAAATCCGCATTATTGAAACATGATTGTGTTAAAATGAACAGCGAGCTGTTTGTTCATTTTACATTACCGAATTCATGTAACCAACAGCTTAAGTCTTTTAACACAAAATATAGTATTGTATTTAAAAACACAAATTTTAATGAATTATATATGACTATGATCGAGAACTTAAAAAATAAACTAATCGAATTCGAACATCGTGAGTCCGGGTGGTCTTATTCTACAATTAGTCACTTAGAAATCAATATAAATAAATATAACCCAATGAGAGGTGGTACTTACATACCGTTACCAGTTAATATCAAGAATACTAAAACCTGTATAAACATTCAGAACAGCGATAGTCATTGTTTTTTATGGAGCATTATGGCAGCTCTATTTCCTTCAAAGAATAATGCGTGTCGAGTTAAGTCTTATCCGCACTATTCAACCGTTTTAAATATAAAAGGAATGTCATTCCCTCCGTCTGCTAATGATGTAAGGTTGTTTGAGAAAAGTAATAGTGATATAAGCATTAATATCTATGGGCTAGACAAGGGTATTGTAACAGGACCGTTGTACCGCACGAAATCCAAGAAAATAAATCATATCAATTTGTTATATATTGAACAAAACGGTGCAGGTCATTACTGCTTAATCAAAGATCTAGTGCGTCTAGTTCGTCGTCAAATAACTCACCACAAGGGTAATATGTATTTTTGCGATTCTTGCCTTCAATTTTTCACCACTGAAAAAAAATATAATTCACATCATTGTTCTCACATTCTTACTGTTTTACCTGAAAAAAATGCAGCGATTCAATTTAAAAACTTTGAACGACAACAAAAAATTAATTATATAATTTACGCTGACTTTGAGAGTATGTTAATAAATTGTGAAGATGCGAGTACACAAAACACTCAAACCGTTAAACAGCATCTTCCATCATGTTTTGGGTATTATATTTGTTGTTCGCATGATCCTCGTTTAAACAAATATGTTACCTATAGAGGTGAAGATTGCGTCGAGATTTTTATAAAGTGGTTAATCGATGATATACAGAACATTAATTCAATATTGTCTCAAAATAATGTAATGAAACCTTTAACTACCGAACAAGTAGCTAGCCATACAAATGCTGATAAATGTCACATATGCAAACAATTTTTGTTCGGTGATAAAGTTCATGATCATGATCATATTACTTCAGAGTATAGAGGTGCCGCTCATTCACTTTGCAATTTAAGATACAGAATATGTCCATTTATACCAGTTGTTTTTCATAACCTAGCTGGTTATGACTGTCATTTGTTTATTAAAGAACTGGCAAAATATCCTGGTTCTGTGAAAATTATTCCTCAATCCAAAGAGAAATATACGTCTATTACAAAAATTATAGAATCAACAAACCAGTCGCAACCAATCAATATTAAGTTTATAGATTCTTTTCAATTTCTTAGTTCAGGCTTAAATGAATTAACAAAAAATTTGAATGAAAAGGATTTCCACAACTTATCAAAAGAATTTCAAAGCTATAATAAAATTAATTTGCTGAGACGTAAAGGTATTTATCCCTATGATTATATTAATTCTTGGTCTAAATACGAAGAGGATAAACTACCATATAAAGAACATTTTTTCAATTCTTTAAAAGATGAGCATATCACTGATGCTGAGTATACACATGCGCAACTCGTATGGTCTACCTTTAATATAAGTTCATTAGGAGAATATACCGACTTATACTTGAAATGCGACGTTCTATTATTGTGTGATATATTTGAACATTTCAGAAGTACAAGTTTACGACATTATAATCTTGATCCGGCTTATTATGTGTCTGCACCTAGTTTAAGTTGGGATGCTATGCTTTTGTGTACAGGTGTTCAATTACAACTATTAGATGATTTAAATATGTATCAGATGCTTGAGAACGGGATACGAGGGGGATTAGCTCAATGTTCTCTTCGACATGTAAAGGCGAATAATAAATATATTCCAGAATTTAATGATTCAAAACCATCATCATATTTAATATATCTCGATTGTAACAATCTATACGGTTATGCGATGAGGAAAAAAATGCCTATTTCAGATTTTGAATTTTTAACTGAAGATGAAGTTAAATATTTTAACGTAATGACAGTGCCAAATGATGGAGAATTTGGATATATTTTAGAAGTAGACCTGACTTATCCCGAACATTTACATGATTATCACAGTGAGTTACCTTTCGCCCCAGAAAAATTCATTCCGCCAGGCGGTAAATCAAAAAAATTAGTTGCTAATTTATATGATAAATACAATTACGTCATACATTATGTTCACTTGAAAGAATGTTTGAAAAATGGTTTAATATTAAGGAATGTTCACAGAGTCTTACGCTTCAGACAAGATAACTTTTTACAAAAGTACATTGATTTAAATACTCGTTTAAGACAAAGTGCTACTACAGCGTTCGAAAAAGACTTTTTCAAACTTCTAAATAATGCGGTATTCGGTAAGACGATTGAAAATAAACGAAAGCGAATAGAAGTTAAATTAGTCACAAAATGGAAGGATTGTAGCAATAAAACAAATAAATATATAGGAGCAGAAAAAATCTTACTAAAACCAAATGTAAAAAACGTATGCATATTTTCAGAAAATTTTGTAGCTATCCATTTAGCTCCTGAAAAAATTTTACTAGACAGACCAATATATATCGGATTTACAGTACTAGAATTCGCTAAACAGCATTTGTATCGATTTCACTATGATGTTATAAAAAAAAAATATAATTCAAAGGCTGCACTTTGTTACACGGATACTGATAGTCTTCTGTATAATATTGTAACACCAGACTTTTACCAAGACCTACATAATGATATTACGAAATTTGATACAAGTAATTATGATGAGGATAACCCGTACGGCATACCTCAAATTAACGCTAAAGTACCGGGATTATTTAAAGATGAAATGGGTGGTGACGTAATTACTGAATTTGTAGGCTTAAGAGCTAAACTCTACTGTTTAAAGACAGTTAAAACTTCATTAAACAAAGCTAAAGGTGTTTCGAAACCTATAACGAATCGATTACAACTTTCCGATTATAAAACAGCGCTACACACCAAAAAAAATTTTAGACGAAAAATGAATCTGATTAAATCCATTAAACATGTTTTATATTCACAGGAAGTAAACAAAGTAGTTTTAAACAGTAATGATGACAAGAGGCAAATATTAGCTGGTAACATAGAAACGCTCCCCTGGGGTCACTGTAATACAATTTTTTAATAGATATACGAAATACCTTGTACGTATTTGAAAAGATTTCTTTAAGTATATAAGTAGTTAATTATATTATCATATTGAAGATATGATATTAATAAAAAAACAGTCTTATATAAAAGGTTATTATATTTTTAAATGTAATTTAGAGCTATGTATTGGTTTTTCTTTTTAAGAAATCGTAAAATTGTATTCGTGTGATGTGTGTTTAGAAGTATAATTATGCTTTGTTTATATTGAGCTTAAAAAAGGAATAAATATATTTCAGCATGAATGAAAAAGTTTTTATATATGCAACCAAATCAAATCAAATAAATTATTAAATGTATCTCTTTCTTTTGATCGTCATTTTAAGCAACGATCTAGACTAGACCCAAGATTATATAAGCAATAAAATCCGAGATTCCCCGCATTTCATCATGATCTTTGATAAACAGAGTCAAACTTTGGAAGTAAATACTTTCAAAGTAAAAAATGACACACAAAAATTAAAACATAGTTCGTTGTTACCTAATACCATTCGCTGCATAATATGCGGTCCTTCAAATTGCGGTAAAACTAATGTTATGTTAAATTTATTGTTACACGAAAATGGTTTGAAATTTAAACATATTTATTTATACTCGAAGACCGCTTTTCAACCAAAGTACCTCTTTTTAAGACAAGTTATGGAAAGTGTTCCAGGAGCGGAGCTATTTGTATTTAATGATCACAAAGAAGTTCTTCACCCCAACGATGCTTTGACAAATTCCATTATGATTTTCGATGATGTCGCATGTGAAAATCAAATTAATATTAGAAATTATTTTACTATGGGAAGACATAGACAGATAGATTGTTTTTACTTATCGCAAACTTATTCGAAAATACCTAAACAACTGATCAGAGATAATGTTAATGTTTTAATTATCTTCAAACAAGATGATACCAATTTAAAACATATATACAATGAACATGTAAATACAGATTTAGATTGGATACAATTTAAGCAACTTTGTTCTGTTATATGGCAAGATCGATTCAGTTTCTTAGTTATAAATAAAGATTGCGCGATAAATAACGGACGATATAGACAAGGATTTGACACGTTTGTCCGCTTCTAACTTAGTTATATATTCCGATTTCTAGTTTAAAAATCTCACTTGAAAACAAGGGGTTTTAAGAAACGGTAGTCATATTAATAAGTTGGAAAGTAAAATGGATACCGATTTAAAAGCACAACTCATTAAATCAGTTAACAATATAAAAAACAAAATAAAGAAGATTAAAAATGAAGATTATGAAGCTGATCTGAAATACAAAAAAGTATTTAAACCTATTACTGATTCTTTAGAAACAGTTGTCAAGATAAATCAAACACCTCACTCTGCTTTTAACATAACACCAAGAAATGGTAAAAATAACACGCAGATCGATTTAAACTCTTCTTTAGACTATAATAATTTTAAAGACATAATTAATGCTGATTCTAATCACCATTCAGAATATTATGGATGTTCTAATGATAATGATAAAAATACAACAAATCAAAGTAACAGTCACGATACACTTTTATCTTTGAAAAAAGAAGACATGATGGATATGTATGAGCAAGTCAATGTTCCGTTTGGTATTTATGTTAAAGATAAGAACCTGATGATGGGAAACACTGTTGTTAGTTTATCTTTTAAAAATAACACTGATAATACTTTGGGAAAAAAATACATGATTACTGTCAAAAATAAGAATTATGAATTGACCGGTGGTTTAAAAGAACTTTTATTGCGAAACAGACCTAATCTTAAGCTTGTAACTGAAGAAGATAAAACAAAATACAAAGAAATTTTAAGTAACACAAACGCGCACAAACGGGACTTTGACCCGGCCGGACAATTAAAAGGTGACAAAGGATTAAAATACTGTACAATAATCAAGCCTCTATTTTCACAAGTAACTGACGAAAATAATGAGTTCACTCAACAGTTGCCGCAATTGAAAATCGGTCAAGGTTTGCCTGAATTAAAACGATATAAAAGTAATACGGATTATATTTATTGGGATGATCCTAACGAACTTATTGAAAGACTGAAACTTTTAATTGCATCTAAAAGTGCTGGTAACAGCAATCATGACAATGAAATTATATCAATTATTGAAGAGTTAAAGGAAGCGGGTATAATAAAAGAATAAATTCTGTTTTCGTGTAGTCATTTCGTCTAGTAATCTAATAAGCATTAGACATGAATGAAGAGAAAAAAGGAAATTTTAATGTTGATAGTTATAAACTGGAAGTAATTAAAATATCATCTATAGATAAACGTGAAGTATCCGACGTTGTTAATAAAGAGATCGTTGATAAATTTAATAAGAATAATTCTGAAAAACTTGCGCATATTGAAAAGCTGGTTATGATTTTAACAGACCGTGTAAAAAATATTGAAAAAGATATTGCATTAAAGGAGCTTGAGGGAAAATTAAACAAGCATTATGAGCAAAGCCGACGTTGTTAATGAAATTCATAAAAACGTACGAGTAAACTTCCCTCGGAGAAGCGTAATATTAAGAGATATAGATGACCTTTGGCAAGCGGATTTGATAGATATGCAAGCTTTATCCAAATTAAATGCTGGTTATAAATACATACTAGTAATTATAGACGGTTTCTCAAAATATGCTTGGGCATTCCCGATTAAACAAAAGACTAAAGAAATCGTATCTAAAGAGTTTCAAACATTGTTGGAAAATGGTCGTCACCCAAAAAATTTACAAACTGATATGGGTACAGAATTTTATAATAATAAATTCAAAAAAGTTATTGAAAAGTATCACATAAATCATTACTCTTCTTATTCTACAAAAAAAGCATCAATCGTAGAAAGACTTATAAGAACTCTCAAAACTAAGCTTTACAAAGAATTTAGTTTGAAAGGAAATTATAAATGGATCGATGGGACTCTTGACAAGAAAGTTTACGAATACAATCATACCTTTCATAGAACCATAGGAAAAACGCCGGCTGAAATTAATCATAATAATAAAGAAATTGTCTTACAAAGATACATTAACAATTCGCTATCCGAAAAAAGACCGAATCGTCATGTTTTTCAAGTTGGAGATTTTGTAAGAATCAGTAAATACAAAGGATGTTTTGAAAAAGGATTTACACCTAATTGGTCAACCGAAATATTTAAGATAAGAAAAGTCCAACAAACTAACCCACTCACATATTTATTAGAAGACGCAAAGTCTAGGCCTATTTTAGGAGCATTCTACAGACAAGAAATTCAGAAAACTGCTCACCCTGATGTATATCTTGTTGAAAAAGTTGTAAAAAGCAAAGGAAACAAAGTATATGTTAAGTGGCTGGGTCTTCCATCAAGTGAGAACAGTTGGATTGATAAAAACAATCGTTTGTAGTGATTTTAGTACATTAAATAAGCTATTCATACTTAATACGCTCATTTGCACTTGGATCTTTATGCAAGAAAGTCAACTTTAAATAAAGCATTTTAATCATACCAATATTACTATTATTAAAATGAAACACACACGAAGTAATACTAAAAAAGAAGCGCATCATAAGGAAAAAACATTATTAGCACCCTCCCAGAAAACGGGAGCTGGTCTGAAAAAAACCTTTAGTAATATTGTATCGCACACTAAAAAACATATTCGAAATTTGAAACCAAAGTGCAAGAAATTGCTAACGGAGTTAGCATACGCGGCTGCTCGAGAATTTGCTTCTGACATAACCGTGCAATCCCCGAGAGTGATACCTGTACCTAAAACTGGTGGATTTTTACCATTAATTCCTATTCTTGCCGGCTTATCTGCTACGGGGAGCTTGGCTGGAGGTGTTGCGGGAATCACCAAAGCTATCAATCATTATAAATCGGCACAAAAACATCTTGCAGAGTTAAAAAGACATAACATGAAAATGGAGGCTATGTGTATTGGTAAAGGATTACATCTTAAACCGTACAAACACGGGTTAGGAATTTACGTTTCAAACAAAAAAAACTAGATACTGGGCTACCTGATCGAGCGCTAACTAATATCGATATAATAAAGCATGCGAAAAATATACCCCATTTTCGAGGCGTATTTATGCGAGATGAATTACCAGAAAAGCCGTGGCTGATGGAATGCGGTGTGATTAATTTAGATTCATCTAAAAATGTTGGTACTCACTGGGTAGCCTATGGAAAAATTAAAGACTATATTGAATATTTTGACAGTTACGGTAACTTAAAACCGTCAAAAGAATTCTTAGCATATGTCGGAACAAATATTCGGTATAATTATGTCAATTTACAAGGCAATCATTTATACAACTGTGGACATTTATGTTTGAAATTTCTAAAATCATTTTGGAAAAGTAAATCGAGACTAAATAAATAAATAACGAAACGGATTAAACATATAGTTACGGTTGTTAAATGATAATAAAATAAAATGCTAAACCGGATTAGGACATTCCTTCGCGAACAGTATTCAGAATTGGGCGTTGAGTACATAACAGTCTGCCGAGTTTAGTACAAATAACCGCTTCAATTTATTATAAGTATACAATTAAATATGTATGTTTTCAATAAAAACAACATCAAAGAACAAAAATGTACTATTAATCTTCCAGTGTTCAAAGGAAGAACACGATTAAGTACGACAAATAAAATTACTAAAAGTAATAAAATCTTTCTTCATTCTCTCGGCTTAAAAATAAAATAAAAATAAATATAATATGCTGCAAATAACTGAACTACCGCAGCAAGATAATTCTATTGAAAGCTACGAGATTCACAGCTACAATCCATACAATCACAGCTTTAAAGAAAACGATGAAATCAGAATACCTATTCATCAGCAAGATGTTTATGTATTACCATCTGCAAGCTCCATTTACATCGAAGGACATGCGAGTGTATTTGAACTAGATACAGCAGGAAAAAAGAAGAAGAAAGAGTTTAAGTTTATAAATAATCCTATATTGTTTTTATTTCAAGATATAAGATACGAATTAAATGGGGTAGAAATAGATCATGTTAAAAATGCTGGAATCACAACTACGATTAAATCTCTTATCTCAATGAACGTAGGCGAAAGTAAAAGTTCAGCATTGTGGGGGTGGAATTTAAACGGAAGTGCGAAAAAAGGGGATAATTTTTCTGTTATTATACCGCTTAATAAAGTGTTAGGGTTTGCAGAAGATTATAACAAAATTGTTGCCAATTGTAGACATGAACTTATACTTCATAGAAACAATTCCGTTTTGAATAGTGTTATAACTGATACAAATGATACTATAGAAATAGACATACATAAGGTTCAGTGGCGTATCCCTCATGTTAAAGTTTCGGATCGCAATAGATTATTGCTGCTTAAGCACTTGGAAAAAGATCGAGCAATACAACTAGCTTTCCGAAATTGGGATTTATATGAATATCCGCTTTTACCTAAAGCAACAAAACACTCGTGGTCTGTCAAAACTGCTTCTCAGTTAGAAAAACCGAGATATGTTATATTCGGTGTTCAAACTGATAGAAAACTGAATCGAACGAAGAGTTCATCAGAATTTGATCATTGTAACATAACAAATGTCAAGTTGTTTTTAAATTCACAGTACTTTCCTTATGATTCACTTAATTTAAAATTTAATGAAGATAAGTATAGTATATTATACGAAATGTATGTTAACTTTCGTCAGTCGTATTACAACACCGGAATCGATCCCCTGCTTGATTTAAATACATTCGGGAAAAAAGCCCCACTGTTCGTTATTGATTGTTCACGACAAAATGATTCGTTGAAAACAGGACCGGTTGATGTCCGTTTAGAAATCGAGTCTTCAGAAGATATACCTGACAATACAACAGCGTACTGTCTAATCATAAATGATCGTCTAATCGAGTATAAACCCTTGAGTAATATAGTGCGAAAATTATCATGAATGTGATTATGGATGTTCAAGGTTTTAAAAACGAAAACAATACATTTATACCTAAAGAAATAGCAATTATTTGCAAAAAAGGTGTCATTGTGTTGTTGATTAAACCACCTTATCCTTTTTATAATTTAACTAAGAAAGAACGGTTGCAAGCCTCATGGATAGAGAGAAACAGAGGAATATTATGGAATGAGGGGTATGTACCATACTTCAACTATAAGAGTTTGATATTAAACTTTTGTAAAAATAGACGTATTTATACAAAAGGTGCTGAAAAAGTGGTCTGGTTAAAGAAGATAATAGAAAGTGACAATGTTTACAATTTAGAAGACTTTAATTGTCCTAATTTAAAAACACTTAGTGAGAAATATTCGATTTCTTCCGACATTTATAATTGTATTTACCATACCAAAACATGTGCTTTTAAAAATGTATCTTGTTTAAATAAGTGGTGTGTAGATAATAATATTTTTAAGTAAATAAATCAACAATCATATTATATATTTGTTTAATACTGATATTTGTCAACGTATATATTTTATAATAAGTATATAATCAAAATGAATATCAACAAAGGAGATATCGTTGAGGTTATCATTGATAAATGTCAGCTTCATGGTCGTCATGATGTCAAAATATTAAACGCTGAGCACTATTCTGGTGTGCTAATAACTCAGAGTTATTATAAAACTAAACGCTCACGAATCTTTTACACGGGATTACAAGTAGCAGCTCGAGTAATTAGAATAGATAAATGTTATATAGACTTGCTACCAATCTAATTGGAAGTTTCTAAATCATTACGCTGAGTGGTTATAGAAACCTGAGCATGTTATAAATAGAAATAGTAGTGTTGTGAAGGATATGATGGTGTTCTATTTATTCACTGTGTATAATAATAAACATTTTGATTTTAATGTTTGTACCTTTAAAAATGTATGTTTTATAAATAAATCATGTATACTTAATCCTTGTTTACTTTCTTCCTAAAGTTAGGAATAAACCTAAAGATATAATTTGATTTGATTACCGTCTGCGAAATTCGAGCATAATAATTATCGTTTATTATACGAACAATACGCTACACTTCAACAGTCGTATCACAACCGTCATAGTCTAGAACTGCTTCTTGTTTTCGAAGAAACTAATATGAATTCAAATACTTACATAATTGACGTACAAGGCTTCAAGGTTGTGAATCTGGAAAACATCAATCCGTATCTGGTGTGTCCAAGAACATTTCTGCGATTTTGTTCGACAGAGCAAAAGCTAATGAATCTGAGCATTAACATTGTGTGATTGAAAACGAGGAGCGCTGTTTTACAATGTAAGCTAAAGCTCGGTCGCCTAGTTAGTGCTTTATTTATTTATACAAACAATACGCTAGGCTTCAATCAGTAGTATCCCAACCGTTATCGTGTAGAACTGCTTCTTGTTTGCGAAGAAAGTATCATGAATTCAAATACTTACATAGTCGACGTGCAAGGCTTCAAGGTGAAGGAGAATAATTTTATAATAAAGGAATTTGCCTTCGCTGCAGAAAATTATGCGCAAAATAGTTTAATAAAATCGCCGTACCCGTATTCTAAGTTAACAGATGAAGAACGAAAACAGGTGCAGTGCACTAGGAAAAACTATGGCATAACATGGAGTGAAGGAAATATTGACTATCCAGATTTCAAAGGATATGCGGAGTATTTGTTAAAAAATAAGACCATTTTAGTGAGAGGTTCTGAAAAAGTTAAGTGGGTAAAAGAAATAAGTTCTAATTGTGATATTATTGATGTAGAAGAAATGGGGTGTCCAGACTTTGAAGAATTGCATAAAATGTTTAGTGATGTTGGCGATCTGTATTTTAGATGTATTAAACATAAAAAAAAAAGATGTGCTTTAACAAATGTAAAGTGTATTAGACGGTGGTACATAGAATGTAACAACCTTATTCATAATTAAATAAATGATTTTAATTATAAATATCAGTGCATTTTATTTCACTATTCAAAGTTCGTAAATAAAGCAAGACTAGTATTTGTGATCGAGGGTGTTTGTGGCGGTTCTGGCTCAGAGTGTATTAGAACTAGAATTTAATTGAAGTAGTTTTTGATTGAACTAGCACTTGATTATCGGATTGTACTGTAATTATATGCTCAACAGATAATTCGATTGACATATATTAATGTATTGATTTCATGATCAGTAATCAATATAACGTATGATTGGGGGATCCTGGATCTCGTTTGATCCAGGTCCCCCAATTATACACTACTCAAGATGATGCCAGTGAACGTACAAAAAAAAAGAAACTATGGTAGAGCTGAACAAACAAAAAGAACCGCTCATTGATTAAAACGAGAACAAAAAACGAATTAATGAAGACCTAAAATAATTGACAGCCACAATTATAATTTCTAATCCGCATACAAATCAAATGCCAAAAACCACTTATCTCAACACCGATATTAAAAAAGTTACGTCGACCCACCTTTACTCATTACGTTTCCATTAACAAAAAGAGGGTTACCCAACAGTTCGAGCCACATTTAAAGAGACGGTAACCTTTAACCCGCAGACGTTTTGTGGGCGTCACACTCGTGCTGTTCGTAACACTTCCGAGCAATGCCGAGTGTCAAATTAATGGTCCGAAATAGTTGGGCACTTTGGGAGTTGCGACCCCGTTTTTCGTGGATCTTTGTTTTGGTGCAATTTGAAAAGTATGTTTTGATTCTGATAGTATTTTTTTAGCGTTTATGATCAAAATGAAAGTTGCATCTCGGAAAGAATGTACTTTTTCATAGAGTATATTTAGAAAAATGTTACCTACACTAAGTACATGGACTTCTTCAGCAATTCTGATTAAAACAATAAGATGGTTTTATTAACTACTTCAAAAATAAGTCGTATTAAAATCATCGTATTGAAATCATGTCATTTTTAGTTTGGGTTCTTCAATTCCGCCGATACGGTACATTAATTTTAGATGCGCTCCGCTCGCTCATTGGGACTCTTTGTACCACATCCTTACCTTCATTGTGAAATATAGCACAGCGATTTGAATGCTCGTGTATCTTTTGATCTTTTGTGTTACGTAAGATTACAACATCTACATTTGTAATTGTCAGGGTTTAACCAAATTTAAATACGTTAGAGTTCAGTTTTACTATTAAAAATATTGTAGATAATCCTCTTATAGCTGTTACATTAGGGTGACATAAAATTATATCAAAAGGTTGGTGTATTTCATGACATTCACTTCTTACTTCATTAAAATTTGTATCACTTACAACACAATGCCTTGGCATCTATCAAGTTTCTAGTAATGCTTGTGGTGCTCAGTTTACATTTTTCTTTTGATAACTTTTGATTGGCCGAGTATTTGAGTGAACATAACACTAAAAAGAGCCAAAACCCGATTCTGGCTACTCCATTAATAAAGTCGTAAGCATACGCAATTCTTATAACAACCAAGATTCTACAAATGATTCTGCAAACGAGATCAAAGAAATAATTACAATAAAATCTAATTATTGTCTGCATCGGCCACATGCTACGTTCATTAACAAAAAACGAAATCAAGCATGATGTCATTTACAGACGCTGATTGATGATCTTGATTGCAGAATTAATACTAATTTATCCTTCATTATTGCCGCGGCTAAGATCATTACTTATTTTAAACGAGGCATTAAATTTAATACGTAAGGCGGCAGACCCTGAGCGTTATGTGTACAAAAGAAGCGTGTGTTATGAACAAAGATTTTGTTTTGTACAAGACTTGTAGCTTCGTCTTTGTTGTTTTCTATAGGTCATCAAATAATTAAGAGTTTCTTCTTAGAGTTTCATGTTTTAAAATTAAGGTAGTGACATTTATAACGTTTTAATGTAATCAGTAAGTTTAAACACAGTACAACTTGTATTATTACAAATGTTTATAAGTAGATAATGTTTTGTTAGCGTCGTTAATCTAATCGATGATATTTATATTTTTTATTATGCCCATTATTCGTTTACTTGTTTCAACTATAACCAATAAAAATCACACATTGCATATTTAAATCTCTAAACGTAAATTTACCAATACTTGAACCGTGTTTATCTAAACAAAGTTGGGTATCGAGGACAGAAGATCTTGGTCCGATAGGCTTTATTAAGATTGCCCTAGTTGACGTCCAGTGGACCTAGCACGTCCGACCTAATTCTAAATCGAACGATCTCCAAGAGATTACCTACGGGTATGTGTATGTAATAACAATATGACCAAGTATATTAATCAGGTAAAGCTTTTATCTTACTGCCCATATTTTTGCATAGTTCAGCATAAGAAAAAATAACTTGATGCTTTTTGCGACCGCTAGTTTAGCAAATTGGATACGAGATGCCTGGCAAATATTTCGACGTAAAAAATATAAGAATGTTCTAGAGTTTGCTTGACGCAGTTCTTTTGTTTTATCGAAGGACATAGCTGAGACAAAAATCGTTTAGTTTGGATTTGCTTGTCTTATTAAACTCGGGGCAAAGAAACCAAACCAAAGACACCTTCTACATTTTAAAGTAGCGCATTTTCAAGCATTGAATGCAACATCGGACGCATTGGCGCCAGGTGTATTGAGTACGTCTTAACACACACTACGAAGCCTCGTTATACAAAGTACTATCTTTTTTATACTTACAGACCAGACTAAGTTATTTCAAAAGTAGACTCCGTTTCATCTCGTATTTTATCTTCACTTGCGTCGGCACATTCTTTGTGCCCTTGCGCAGTCGTCAATGCGAATTGACTACAAAAGATTTACGACCTCACTACTAAAAGCTTTGTAAATTATCCCATAGCGCCATCTCTTTCACGCTATATTAGCCCCGTACGAGCAAGATAGAGATAGCGGTACGTTCGAGAGTCACAACGGTGGCTTTTAATGGTTAGTTAAGTGTGACTGAGAAAGTTCAACGAATTCTTAAGGTATTATTAATAATGAAGCGACAATGAGTGGCAAAGATGGTATGATACTTTTGAATATTTATACAGACTCTGAGTGAAAAAATCTATTAGACTAGAATTAATAATGTTTTATCCTACGGGAATTCGATAAAGAAACACATATGGGGAAGTTTGAACAGGTTAATGTTGAGTTAGGAAAAATTACATCGCGCGTCAGTACGCGTAATCAGTATTACAAAACGTAGTTCGCGGAGATTATCAATGACTATTATTGAAATGAGTGCGTCTATTCTATTTAAAAATACATCAATGTCACCACTGCCACTACTAGTCTACTAAATAGACGTAAAACGGGTTCAACTATTACTAAATCAAGCGGGCATTGACCCCAAATTGACTTAGTGCAAGCAAGTCTCTGAGTGATGGACGGTACCGCAAAAAAACCAAGTAGATATGAATGCAAAACCTAAGTAACTAGAGAGACATAATGATGCAGGTACATGAACTGAAGAAGTGAGGCTACTAATTGAAGATAAGCCGTAATTGGATACACATATTCATGATGTGTCAAGAATGACTCAAGCCGATACGTAACAAACATACAAATGAACCCAATTGTGTACGATTTATGGCGATGTGGACTAACCTTTTGATGCATAATGAATTGAAACACAACAGGCATAAGCTTGAAAATGAGGTAGGATTATTCGAATTTATTGACATGCTATTTTTCCGACCAACACGATTGTACAACAAAGAGTAATGGTTAGTTAGTCAGGGGAAATTACTAATAGTTTCATTGTAGAATAATAAAGTAGGTAACCTTGTTGTAATGTCTACAACGATTGACTTGACACGAAAATAAAGTACAGTACTTAGGTGTTTTGCTTACACTAATGCGAAAAACTTTACTAGAATCAATAGATTTAGAAAGTTTCTCTTCATCGTTGTTGAAAAAGAGCTGTATTAATTACTGTAATTGATGTTAATATACATAATCAGTAAAAACATTTCCCGCTTCTTCGTCTTTAAATAATAACATTAAGACTTCTTCGGCACTTAAATCACAAGATTATTTCTTTAAGATCACGATCAATTACATTATCGTTTTCATCTCTGTAATAAAAATAAAGATTTCATCTTTGAACTCGAAAGTGTCTTTATTGCTTTCCATTTTCTTATTATTCCACTAAGTACTAATTTAGGTGATAGAATGTGGTTCTTTACCGATTATATCTTTAAATCGGATCCCATTCTGTTGTGTGAAGTTGAAACTTGTCTTTTACAGCACAGCTTTTAACTAAATGACTTCATTTTTTGTACTTTGAATTCTTTTTTGCCTTCATACAACTTCAATTTAATAAAACAGCAGTATCTTTTTGATTCCTTACATTTTAAACGATGAAGCCACAGTTGAAATAATGACAATTAATTCGTTATGATACATATCGTATTCTCCATTCTCCACTCTGCATGAAGGAATCAGCAATGTATAAAATGAAGCGATCAACGCAATGTGAACCTTTTTTTTAGTTTTTACCTGGTGTCAAATAGTCAAATACACACAGCAGATATAAGTGTGAATCTCGTCATTGCGTGGTATTATCGCATTGTATTGTTCCGTTTGTGTTAGTGTGTGTTCTTTGCTATCAATAGATCATCACAAATCGCAATAACCAGCTTCGTTTGTGTACTTTTAAACTTGCTATAGGTACTTCTGTGAATTTTCTGCTGTAGAACTAAAATCTAGATTCGTGTGAAAAAAAAAATTACGAGTGATGGATAATAAAATATCACGAACTGGTGTTTATTATCGATAACCTTGTAATATTATATAAGTTAACTACGTAAATAACCGTTTTATGACACGAATACCGCAGCTTATAGACTTCTAGAACCAATTTTCTTAGGTCACCTTTGAAGTTATGAATGTTATCGCATAACAAACAACGTGTTTCTAACCCCGGGTTATCGATTCTTGCATCATTAGGTATTACTTATTCGTTCTTAAGTAGTCGCATATAAGATCAGTTGTCTGGAGCGAGAGTTGTTTCGTAAATTCATTTCCGAACAAGTTTTACCTCGATGTTAATAGTTTAACAAAATTTTCTTCGCGAAACTTTCCTACTTAAAACTTAACGCAATCTCTTCTAACCATCGACGGAACTTAACAAAGAAATGTCACCTATGCCCGAAATTCCCCTATAAATCAATCTGGCAGAAAAAGTCGATAAACGCAAAAGCAAAACGATAAATCGCCAAAAACTCGCGGACATCCAACAAAATCACAGCGAGAATTACGCCGCGAACTTTTTTAATAACGCCCGCGATTCAGTCTCAATCGAAAAATCCCTAACAAAAAACCCCGTGCACAGTAAGAAAAATATATAAACATGTCAAACAGGGGACCGGTCCAGGTACGCCATTTTTTAAACACCTATGCGGAAAAGGGACGCGCGACTCCACCGCATCCCTTTCACGACCACAACGAGCGGGATGCAAGCATACATCCGTCCTCTTCAAGCGGCCTGCATTCATGAGGACAAAGAATAAGTAGTAATAAAGACGTGACATTCGTGCAGATGGTTGATAAAACTTAATACTTGGCAGTTTGTTCGGTCTAGTGCTATTAGAAGGCAAGGAACAGATACGTTGTTACACGGGTCTTTAGTTCCCGAGACTCATGAAAACATTAAAGGAAATTGTTCTCTCCGGCGAGGTCGTATATTGCGTTCCATGTTGGTGGTATCGGGGCGCCTTTTTACTTTTGCTATTGGCGCGAAATTGGAGGGAAAAGAAAATGGCAAACATTCAATGTCTCAATTTAACTCGGCGGCAGAGCGACGCGAACTCAATTGTATTTAAAGTGCTCAGAGATCCGACCTTAAAACATTGCTAAGTATTTTTAATATTGCTAATTTTTCTCATTCTGAAAGTAAACATTTGAACGTCGCGTTATGATTGTTCTCATCATAACGAGAGAGATCCGATGTTTCCGTCTCAGAAGGGTCGGCAATTTTTACCTGATGTCGAACCCAACGATGACAGAGGTATTAATGAGGGGAGCGAAAGTGGATGACACTTGTTAAATATTAAGGATTAAGCAAGGGATTCTTACAATTCTTATAAATCTTTTAATAGTGGGTTTACTGGCATGTAAGACGCTAATACTAGAAATTTATTGTTACTACATGGCTTTTATGATCGACGATTCAATACAGTTTTTACGATGGCGTGGCGTGCTCATGTCAGGTTGGATTTGTAAATACCTAAAGAATGACAGACTGCCAATATTCCTAGCATAGCCCAATCGACTATAAAACAAAATATTTAAGAGCAAAAAAGAACCTGATGGTTTATGTAATTGATAAATGGCCCACCAGCCCGGGAATTCAGTACATGGTATCTTGTGTCAGAAAATTTCAAGAATAGAACGAAAATCTCCACGTTGAAGCAATTCCGTCCGAGATGAAAGTGAAGATTTCGACGTTACAATCCAATTTAATGACACACAGATTCCCACTTTTGATGACGCAAAACTTCCCAAATCAGTTCACGGAAATAACCTCGATCTAGCCGATTCCGAAGTCATACGAAACTCGTAAAACCCTGCCGGCAAGACGGTTGACTCACCAACATTCCCGAACCTTCCCCGATTTAACGACCCTGTCGCCTTCCCCGTTACATTACTCCTTCCACACGCAAATCCTGCCGCATTCGCTTTGCGAAAAAGTCAATACATAGCAAGCATTTTTGTTGGCGAAAACATCGGATATTTTAACGCGGCTCCGGTGCGGGGAACTCGTAAAGCGGTGTTACGTAAATCGATCGTTTGTTCAACTGATTGCTAGATTGAAAAGCTGGCTTTTTGCTTTGTAATCTCAGTTGCTTATAATCTGGACCTAGTCCTCTTTCCGCTCACTGGAGTTTCCACTGGAGTTTCAGGAGTACCAATATCAGAATTAAAAAATACCACAACTGATTCCAACCCGAACGCCTAAAGCGGGACACTCCATGACTTGCTCTTTGGGTTACCGCATGTTTCAGGGTCATTACCTCATCACACACTCAATCAAAGCTACGCATTAATATTAACCTCAAATAGATTCACGTCCAAACTATGTAATTCCAAACAATTTCCAACCACAATAAACTTTCAACTTGAAATCCTAACGGCAACCAAAATTATTTCCGAGGCGAGCCTTCCGAACAATAAAATTGCTTTCTTATAACAAGTTCGCCTCGGGGCTATCCCATAATGTTACTTCCTTACGCAGTCCTCCAGAACCCGAGGTGTAATAAAACAATAAAATGTTGCAAAACTCGCCAGATTACTGTTCTTAACAACACTCAGGTAGGGAAGAACATAAACAGCTGTCTGAATGAGTCGAGGAATTCAAGTCCAGATAATGCTGTTAAATATAGCATTGAAGCGCTCAGGGGAAATTCACACGTTTCTTTAGCCCTCAGGAAGGGAAACGATAACCGTAATGCCAGCAAAAATGATAATGCAAGCTACATTTAACTTAATGGCGGCATTACAAAATCTTTAAATATACAACTTAATTATACAAGAAAAAGAATTTATGGAACGCGGAAAGGAAGAATCAAAATAGGATGTAATGTAAAGGTAAAATAAAAATACATCAAGAAACGAATCTTAATACAAATCCATAATAATACTTTAGGGAAGCATAAGTATCGAAGATTGAAGATAGAAATGACGAAGAAAAATTCTAAAGGTATCTTCATGACTTAATAAATAGGTAGAAAGCCACTTAACTCAGTTTGAAAGCGAGTGAGCCTGTCTTAGGCGAGACAATTATTTTCACATGAAATGTTTTTGACCCTTAAAGGAAAGCCGCATAAGGTTCCTAGTCCACTGACGTGTTACCAGAGGAGCTTGTAAATGATAATTTTGTACTTCCATACGTACGGTCGTTATTGTGCTTTTAGAGAATGTGGTTGAATAGCTCTGTGAGGTAATTTTGGGGGAAAATAAACATTTTAAAAAATAGAGGCAGGTTTAGTAGATTTTTGTTAGTGGACACTTTCTAGCTAATGACTTCTTGGTCATTCAAATCATAGTGCATCCACTTCACTAATGATCTACATTTACCACTAACCATTTCAAGTCTTGAGAGTACCGTTCGTTTTTTAATAGTATACCATTTTCTAACGAGTTGTCTCCGCACGTTTATGATTCTAAAGTCATATCGGTGATCAATAATTAAGATGCGTGGTCGCATACCTAACAGTTTTTCGATCGTCACCATGCTCGATCATAACAATGGATTGTCAGTCATAATTAACCTAAACAAGCATTGACAATGCGGCTGGCCAGCATGAAGTATCTACGTAGAGGCAGAATTACCGCTGTGCTAACGGTTAATAAGATTTGCTATCTTTGAGTGTAGCGGGCGGTCCAGTATTTCGGTTTTTGGGTCGTAAATGCTGACCTTTTAACTAGAACGTTCGATCATCGTTTCAAATCTGATTAGGCTGAGTTTAATCTTTTAACATTATAAGATGATACTGGTATGCTGATTACAGAATGCCGCAAGGTATCGTCTTGGGTCGTGTTTTGTTTTTCACATATTCACATTACGGTAACATTAGCCGATGCATTTGTGTAACATGAAGTTGCCACAGCGTATCATCGGTGTATTTAAAATGGCGTAAAATAAAATGAATTTAATATTGTGGTGATAAATTATGTCATATATATTAATTGGATATTGGATGTATCCAGTTTTGTTGGAAACGACTTTATAAGCAAAGAGGCATGAAAATAAAGCTTAACACACATATGACTTTAACCCCTCTCCCCTTCCCCAATCCAACTATGTATACGCTAACAATCATGCTAAAGGTCTGTCTACCCCGTAAGGGATATAGACGTGCTTTTGTGTATGTGTAGGTACGTATGTGTATGTATGACCTTAACATTTAAAAGCTGAAACACCTTCAGTATCACTAATCATTACTCAAAATATATCGTGACAACATTGATAGTATCATTAACAACATGGACATTTGACAATAATGACAACAGTCGGGTTGACAATAATGAGTCGGCGCGTCAACGTGATCTGATAACGGCGTCAGGCGTCACGTCTCAGCTAAGCATTGACATCTCGTTAATCTCGGTGTGCGTGAATGACGTTTTGAGCTTTTAAATATATTTGGACCAAATGAACTGAGAAGCCGTAAACCCTTTTTAACAGTACACAGAAAAACGACGAAACAGTAAGACAAGATGAAGGAACGACGAAAGGTGCGAAAAGGAAAGATGCAATTTTGTATGATATTGCAAATCAATTTCAAACGCTCAGTGACGTGAATCGTGAATTAAATGAGACATAGTGGAGAAACAAATAAAAATAAGAATACAGTTAATATTAAAAGCTTTTCTGGTATAAGTTTTGACACTTAAATGCTTTTTGATATCTTTAAAGACATATTCTTACGTACTAGCTTTAGTCTCTATAAATCGAAATCTATTTCAAAGCCTAACCTAACCTATACGAAGATAAACGTAATATTGTCTCGAGATGGATAAATATTTGCTATAATGTCTAGTGGCTCTTTAGTTAGGCGCCCTAGATCAAAGTTGACAGGCGCCCTAAGCGTCAATATTTGAGTGTCAAACACAACAAAGATCAACGGGATTGGGTGCTCGGTTTAACATTAATTCATGTCAGTAATGTAATGTCTGTGGCTAAAAAAATACAGTTTTAGTGTGTTAGCGTGTAGAATCGTAGTAGATACACCAACGTCAAGGAAAAAGTATCTGTACATACCTTATGTAATACCTATACATAGTATTGACGATAGCAATGACGTTAATAAGGATAGCATGTATGAAAACACAGTTTCTTTTGAAGTAACAGTTAATTTATGGCCAATCTGAGAGTATTTGTAATTAAACACGTATTCTCTCACGCGTACTCGGATTTTGTTGTTCTAATTTCGTATTTTCACTTTTAAGCGTTCATGTTAAAAAAAAACATTCGTTACAAAACCTCTGTACTTCGCCAGAAATAAAACGCGATTAAAATAATAACAGGCCACAAAGAATCTATTTTGAAGTCATCATAAATCTGGATTCGAAAATTCAAATCAAATTTCGAACGTCGCCTGTGGCGTGGAAGTAGAACGTTATAGCAATGCATCAATTTCGACATACCCTCGAACGTAAATCACGTTTTTTTTTTCAACACAATTAGCTCTGGGCTACGTTCATACCGCGACACGTCGACATCTGCCGGCTACCGATGTTCGAGTTCCGGACACACGAACCAACCTATTTGGATTTAAAAGGGCAAATTAACGTTTCGAGCTATTCGAGCTAATGAAAAAAACGTTTAAGTGGTAACATGTGACTTTTGTCGCTTTTTGTTCAGATTATGCTTAGAATGCTAATGTAAATTTTGTAATGGTTTACGAGCTTATTGTGGAAGCCTTCTTGCTACATGACGAATCATAAATCACTTTGATACCTAAATTTTGATTAATGATAGTAACCTAGATGTTCTCCGTAGGTAACGTTTCACGTCGTACAAGATTTCTTACAACCTCTGTATAAATGAAATAAATATTTTAGGGGCCATAAAGTTCTACCGCACATTTTTACTCTTTGATTTTTATACGCGACCAACGTGAATCGCTGTTACATTCCATTTCAGTTCCAATTCTGACTGTAATTCTATTTTATCTATGCATTTTCTAATAAAAAAAAACCGTTTAAATTCTGTAATGCAAATAGCTTTTTAAAAGCGTTTAGCGTAGGTTGGTCGGAATGTTTAACCTAAGTGGTCGCAAAATAGGACCCTATACTACATTACTATTCAAAATCCACAACTTTATCTTGCTTGCAGCCATCAATGGAGTTTACGAGTCAGTTTACGACTAAATCAACGGTTTCATCTTGCTGTAAATGTAACCCTAAAACGTCTATAAAATTATGCGATTCGATGTATTCAAAGTTACGATAATAAAAGACGTTCGATGACCTGGATTCTGCTTGTTCGAATACGAAATTACAATAAAGATAGGAGTTGTTTTATTGCTGTTAAATATGCGGTAACAGCGCTACCGAGATTTAAGATGTTATGTTGTTTGATGTCTTGGTCTAATACATAAAAAAAAGTCCCAAAGCAAAAATTAAAATTGACAAAATATCTCACAGTCTCATAAGTTTCCACAGTAAAACAATAGGTAATTTTATCATTTTATCGCAGTGGTAAAATTAAGCGTTGCATAATGTTTCTTTTTAATAAACGTAAAAATGGAATTGCGGCTGAATACAAAAACTCTCTAGCCCTTTTGTAAAAACGACCGTGAAAGAAAAAACTTCAAACTGTCAAAATAGATAGCTACGAGGAAGCCCAACAATTCAGTTGCAAAATATTTCAAATTGAAGCCTTGCAACAGTTGCAAGTACCTAATAAATAATAGACTTATACAAATGTCAATACTGTTAATAAGTTACGTTATAATTAAAGTCATTACAAATCAGTGATATTTTTTCTTATGAAAGTGTCTGTGAAATCTGTTTTACCAAAGTTTCGTTACGAATGGTGAATTCTGCTGGAATCAGGTTACCAAACCCATCAATTATATTGTTACGTGTAATTAACAACAGTAAAGATTCCCTCAAATTGTAATTGTTGTTTCGGAACACGGAATCGGCCAAATGTGAGGTTATAACGAAGGTTCAGTTTGTTACCCGTCACGCCATCTATCGAGAAAGCGCTTTCTGCGGGCCATCGTTTGTAATTTAATGGCATAAATACAACTTCAAATGTTTATTTATTATGTTGGCAACAATGTTTGGTGACAGATGTTTCGGATTATTCATAGAAGATAAGCTTTCTGAACGTCTGTTGTGATTGGGGAAGCAAAATATTGTAACGTGTTTTTTCACTGTTTTTGTTATCATTGCTGAATTCCAGTGAATTTGTAACGCTTTAGTGAGCTTTCGGAACGAAACTGTCCCTAATTGATATTAAATTGTTATTAAAGTTGGAAAGTGTTTTGTGTACGCAAAGAGCTTTTATAAATGGTTAGCAACCTAAACTAATCTTATCAAAAAAAATCTCACGGTCCAACGCTCAAGTTATACTATCGTCTCGATAAAAAAAAACTTGTCTTATTATAATCAAGCCGATGAAAGTACAACAACAAAAGGTTCCGAGTTATCAGAAGATCGTTAAGTGCCCGCGGTCGGTACCGTTACTGAGGTGCCTAATTAATACTCGCCCACTTACACCTCGAGATTCGAACCCGTTCCAAGAACCCGCCAGAGCACGCTGCAGTGTTCAGAGAATGCAAATACAACCCGACAGGAACAGCGAACCACCATCGGTCGCGTCTCGTGTTGTCCTACCTACGAACATGACCGTGGAGCCGATCGATTCGACCCAACATGAGGCTCGTAGAAAAAATCCTTACAACAATGAGCCGGTGTAACAATAAATACCTTAATGATATCCCAAGATCGAGAGAAGGCGTCCGGCGGCGCGAGGCGGACCCCGTCCCACTCTTTCAAGAGAAATCCAACACTAGAACATAACGTACACAAAACATCACAATACTAAATGGCACAATCTCACGGACACTCAGAAATCCACAGCACTGGTTTGGTTTTGGGGTACAAAGATGTTTGTCTCGTAACACAACGCGGTACACAGGCTCCGGATATGACCGACGCGCTCGGCGGCCGGGCACGGACTGAACTGGTTTTGGCGGTGCGGGCGCGGGGGGGGATGGACGGGTGCGTTTGGATCGGTTTTATGAAAATATTTCGTGAGTAATGCACGTGTTATGCCGGGTCGGGAGTGCGACGGCCTAGAGCGGCCTCGCTCTTTGATTTAGGTGT
Source organism: Pandemis heparana (assembly GCA_963854515.1). Taxonomy (NCBI): domain Eukaryota; kingdom Metazoa; phylum Arthropoda; class Insecta; order Lepidoptera; family Tortricidae; genus Pandemis; species Pandemis heparana. The sequence continues at coordinate 6,264,816 of OY978030.1, read as the reverse complement.
AGTGCTTGATAGATAAAGATAAAAGCAAGCAGTGTCGTGGTCACACTTGCCCGGTCGCTGTGGGGTCTTTGTTCGCCGAGCCAGCTTTACCCGGGCTCGTTGCATTTCTATCTGCAATCAAATTTACAACGTATTGCTGCTCGCCTCATAAGAGTTCGTTGGGAACTTGCATTATTGGATTTTTCGAGGATAGCTGGCGTCTATAAACAATAGAATAACTTGCTTGTCCAGAAACACAATCACCAGAGACGGAAACTGAGCTTAACTCAGGCTTACTAATGAAACGTTAGAAAATGCAGATGGTTGCTTAATAACCAGTATTTCAATTGCAGAGGCATCGGTACCTACGTTTTATTGCAATACTTACTAAAATTTGCATATTAATTTTAGGCCGATTCCCACTCAGTTTTATTGTGGAATGAGCGTGGATTAGATATTACCCTCAAAGGCTTTGAATCTGTTGATTTATATTTGTGTTATATCTCTTCATCTTTTGCTTATGTGAATATAAGTGTCCTTACAGTGAAGAATTTATTAACGTTTTTAAACATTTGATGGTCGGACATCCCCACCAATCTTTTGGTTAGGAAGTAGGTAGGTATTCAAACCACGACCTAAGACCAGTGACCTGGCCTTATTCTCCAAAATTCGTTTTTCAAAGTTGGTTTCGTGCCGTTTCGTTCACAATTATAGTCGTTGACTTGGGAGTGATAAGGACGTTATGATACAAACTTCAAAACTTCAAATTCCAGAGTAGCCCCTCTGAGCCGGACAAAATTTGCAACACTGAGCGCCAAAACCTTGTAAAAGAGGCATACTGCAATGGACCCAAATATGCCAAAAAGTTGTATGATCTCAGATTAAATACACCCATTTCTTTCTTTGAATAGCCGTGGTAGCCTATTGGTTTGACCTGTGGCCTCTCAAGCAGAGGGTCGCGGATTCGAATCCCGGGCTCGCACCTCTGAGTTTTTCGGAATTTATGTGCGAAATTACATTTGCAATTTACCATGAGCTTTTCGGTGAAATAATACATCGTGAGGAAACCGGACCAATCCCAATAAAGCTTAATTGGCCTTCTGGTTTGGAAGGTCAGATGACAGTCGCTTCTGTAAAACTAGTGCCTACACCAAATCTTGGGATTAGGTTGTCAAAGCGGACCCCAGGCTCACTGAGCCGTGGCAAATGCCGGGAAAAACGCTAGGAAGATGAGGAAGGTGATGAGTCGAGTGAAGAGTCTGCATCAAATTATGACGTTAGTCACTAGACCCCACCGATGGATGCAAAGCGAATGAAAATAGGCAAGTGAAATCGGATGGTAACCATGGAATTAAGATACGTCGACGAACTGGATCTGAAAGTATATCCTAAAACCATAGCACTTGAAAACAGTCACGGACTGATACCAAAATATAACTGAAGAACCTCCGTCGACCTCAAAAGGAAATGCGCCAGAACCTGAATTTGCATTAGACATTACGAAATAAACAAGTTCTTACAAAGTATAAGCTGCCACGAGTCAGAAACTGCAACACATGTCCTATCCTGCAGTCTAAGATGTAATTCAGAAGAAGCATCTTCGTTCAGTATAGATAGACATCTGTGCTCACAGGTTATTGGATCAACAAAGACTCGTAATAATAAACTACTAATTAAAGATTGAAACTCGGAATGAGCAGTTCCAAATATACCGAATAGCGAATTTGATTCTTCAAATGACTTACGCAACAGAAACTTTAGTATGTACGTTTAACAATGTCGGAAATTTGCGATTTATCTCTGCATTTTGCTGAAATGCATCATACCCGACTGAAATTCTTTACACCTCAAAAACTTAATCTAAAAAGCACGCGGCGAGCTAAAAATTTTACGATTTAATAAACTTCTATTATGACGATATGAGCTATAGAATTAGGTAGAAATCTGCCTTTTTCTAAATGGACCGTACGGTTATAAAATGTTTTACAATCACCCTATGCAGACGATATAACAGTACTTGATACACATTCACTCGACATAATTTAAGGGGATATTAAGTTCATAGGAGATACAGCTAACATTTTGTATAAAAACAACAGATATAAAATAAAAATGTTTCAATGTTTTCGTATAATAATGGATAAATTTGATCAGTTTTATGTATTAACGGCAGATCAATTTCGAGATCCTGTTCTGATGGGTTATAGTTCAGAGCTATACGTCAAACTACACCTAAAATACGCAGACCAAGAATTCGGGAAAGTGGAGCTGCGTCAACTCATCTCATACTTGATGTAAAAATGTCACTGTTATATATAAAAATGAAATGATGGATTTGTCAAAGACACATTAATGAGCATTCTAAATGTATTTTGTATCAAAGGTTCATAACGTTTTAGGCATGGAATTTATATCTGTTTTTTTTTATACCAAATGTTTGTTACATCGCTCCTTGAAATTATAACATCCGTTATTACACAAGATTTCATTCAACGCCAATGAAGTGCATTACGCCTATAAAATAATGATACCTGGTTTATATAGATCTTTAAGCACATTGCAAATACCCACCATCACCACGACTAATGGAATTGAAAATAAAATGCACAGCTTATTGCTATGAAATATGTTATGAGCTGTTATTTAATTTCAACGGTTCGTCGTACATAAAGTTATTCAATTAAATAAAGTTCCGAATGAAACTGAAACACGTAAAGGGATGCCGTGGATTAATTTGATGTGGTGGGTTCATTCTCGTTTTGATTCCATTATTGAAATGGTAATGAAACTTAGTTATCGAGTTGTGTAAAGTTGAAATTATTGCATGTCCCACAATCTGTTCTGGGTGCTTTCAAAAATGATTGACCAAGCGAGCACGAAATATCTTACCAACTTGGGTTAATATGTTAGCCTTTAAAGATCGCACTTCTCAACTGATAAATATCATAATAAATAATGAAAAGACGCTACGAAATACGCTGGGTTTACAACTCTTAGAGCCACTAGTTTTATTGTACAAGAAATGCTGAGATTTTATAGGACTTGATAATTATGGGGACAAGCTTATTACGTAACGTAAGTAAGCTTGCAATTTGCAAACGACAGAAAGGATAAATTTTACAACATCTAAGAAAATCTAAGAGCATTATATAACATGAATAGTAAAACGTCAAATGAATGGTTAAAATTTTCCCTTTGTGCTAAAATTAACTATCACGTCAACATGTTTTTCACGATTGATCTTGTTCCTGCGAAAGTGATTTTCCATCGGCAGCAAACGTGTTTTTGACAGAGTTCGTTTCCCTTTTAATTTTGCGACCATTATTGCCAGATTCGCAAGCTTGTTTAAATAAACAGTAATTTTCGAGGAAATTGACAGATTTTGGGCTTTCGGAGTGAGATTTTACTTTGAATAATTTTTGACAGCTGATACTTAACTGATGCAAAATTGTAAGAATAGTGATTTGTGACACATAATACTTGTTGTGGTTTATAATTATTAGGTTGATATTAAAACGTACTTATTCGCATGAACAGTTTTCAGCTTTGATTTGCAAGAAGCATGTAAAGTAAGATTTTGGAAGAAAATCATTGAATACAAGTATCGAATAGGATTGATTCCTAAAAATATCTTGAAATAAAGATAAAGATAATGAGATAAGTGGTGCTTAACGGGAGATAAAGTCAGATTGGAACAAATTTGAAGGTAAATGTGTAAACGAACTTAATATGGATAGACTTCTCACAACAGGGGCGTTACCATGACGTCTTAATGCGATTTAGTTTAGGTTCGCTCGCTGTCAGATTCATACTAAAAATGACTGCTAAAACTTGAACTGAGTCGGAATTAGGAAGTCATGGTAAGGCCTCAGGACTTGAAACTGACTTTAAAACGTCATTTAAGGCCATACATTCTAACGCGTTCGGAGTCACAATAGCATTCAACATTCCTTTTTATTAAACGACTAGCTTTTTCCCGCGACTTCGTCCGCGTAGACTTCATTTATTGACAAATAGCTTTTGGCCACGGCTTCGCTTGTGTGTACCAGGAGTATTTCAATCCCGTTTTTTTCCCGTTCCCGTAAGAATTTCGTGAAATGCTCTCTTAATGCTCCCTACACTCCCTAAAGAACCCACTTGCCAAATTTCAGCGATCTACTACAACCAGTAAAACGAAAAATCCCGTTTTTTCCCGTTCTTGTGGGAATTTTGGAAAGTCCTCTCTTAATACTTCTCTACACTCCCCAAGTAGGGCTTGCACTATCCGGTATCTTTTTATTATCCGGATATTTCGGATACATCAAATCTCAGTATCCGGATATCCGGTTTTTTCGGATAATTTGAATAATTTTCCAAATATTAAAAAAAACGCTGATTATAATTTAAAAATTATTTACCCAACATAATGTGGAGTCTTTTTAATCAACCCTTACCAAAATTGTTTGGTAAGGACTTAAAAATAATTATTTTGTCACTTTAATGAGTGAGTAATTAAAAAAATATGTACCTATGTTTGTTTACAGTTTTAAATATTAACCAGAATGAGATCCTTATTAGTGTACATACAAATCAAATAATCGACAACAATAAATGTATGAATCAAAAACAATAAAAATACTTAAGTAGGTACGAGGGGAATGCCAAAAGAAATTAGGTACTCCATGCTCATATGATTGATACTGGCAAGGTGTACACCATCATAAACGCTGGTTATTTAGTTATAAATTTAAAAATGGAAGACTCGGTAAGCCTACGTATTTTTTTTTATTTTTTTCTTGTTGAATCTAGTAGAGCTTGAGCGAGAACTGGGTGTTGAATCAGCAGCATTGCAAACTATAATTCACGAACAACTGTTCCTCCATAAGCGTTGTTCAAGATGGGTGCCACACAAACTCAACGATTTGCAGAAAGAACGTCGCGTGGATTGGAGCAAATTTTTGATAAATAAATTCGACGCTGATGAAATTAAAAACATTTATGATATACTGACAGGTGACGAAACATGGTTGTATAACTATGATTCTGAAACAAAGCGACAGACTGGGTATGGTGCTTTGAAGACGAACCGACTCCAATAACATGTCACCGAACACGAAGCACACAGAAACAAATTGCTGCGTCATTTTTCTGCAAGACGGGACATGTTGTTACTGTTCTGCTGGAGGATCAAAAAACAACTAATTCGGAATGGTATGTTACTGTTTGTGCCCCAAAAGTATTGTCAGCTTGGTGTGACAAGCGGCCAAAGTCCAGAACAGCATCTGCTCTAGCATCACGACAACGCCGCCCCGTACACGTCTGCGAGAACGCTTGACTTTTTCGGTTCAAAAAACGTCACTATTCTGCCTCACCCGCCGTATTCCCCTGACCTAGCACCTTGTGATTTTTACCTCTTTCCGAAAATCAAAGAAACATTAAAAGGATAGCGATTCGAAAGCAAAGAAGATGCCCTGGCTGCTTATCAGATTGAAATTGCGATGGTGTCCAAAGAAGAGTTTAATCATTTTCGAAGTGGTTTAAGCGGATGGAGAGGTGTATAAATGTTCAAGGTGAATACTTCGAAAAAATGGATAGTCATAAGAAAGAATACAGTTTATAATTTTTGAGTATCAAATTTCTTTTGGTATGACCGTCGTACTTAATGTGTTAATGTGTTTTATGTACAATAAAGAGTTATACATACATACATACATACATACTTAAAAGCTATTATAAACCTTGTTCTTCACAGTTGGGTGGATTTTTGACGTTGTTATTTGTGTGCCATACTTTAAAGTATTAAAAATTACTTTCATATTTCATACAATTAAAGTGAAAATAAATATTTTTACGTTTGTTGTCAGAGAATTGATATTTGAGTGAAATTTAGACGAGTCAATGATTAAATGTAAGGAAAATCTCATAACTGGGTGGATTTTTGACGTTGTTGAAATCTCAATTCTCTGACAACAAACGTAAATATATTTATTTTCACTTTAATTGTATGAAATATGAAAGCAATTTTTGTATGTAAACCCACCTTATACAGATAAATGTTTGCTCCACACCACACGTGTGCATTAATATCTGATATTCGAATTATCCAAATTATCCGGATAATGAAGTGCCTCCTATCCGGATTTGAAAAATGTCCGGATAATCGGATAATATGGTTATCCGGTTATCCGGATTGCAAGCCCTATCCCCAAGCAACCTACATTTCGAATTTCAGCTTTCTACAACCAATAAAACGAAAAGTTCCGTTTTTCCCGTTCCCGTGGGAATTTCAGGAAATTGTCTCTTAGTGCTTCCCTACACTCATCAAGCAATCTACATGCAAAGTTTCAGCTTTCTACGACCAGTAAAACGAAAAATCCAGTTTTTCCCGTTCCCGTGGGAATTTTGGATAGTCCTCTCTAAATGCTTCTCTACACTACCCAAGCAACCTACATGTCGAATTTCAGCTTTCTACAACCTGCACTGCAGTATAACAAAAAATCCCGTTTTTTCCCGTTCATTTCCGTCAGAATTTTGGGAAATCCTTTCGTAGTGCTCCCCTATACTCCCCAAGGAACCTGAAGGCCAAATTTCAGTTTTCTACGATCATTAAAATGAAAATTCGATCCCGTAGAACTGAATATAAATCTCGTTTTTTCCTTATCCTGTTGGAATTTTCGAAAATCCTTAAAACTAATTTTTACTATTAAAATCACCTACTTCTATGCCAAATTTGAAGTCTAGTAATTATAGTTCATAGGATTTCGTTGAACTGAATATATAAATCCCGTTTTTTCCTTATCCCGTGAGAATTTCCCTAAAATCCTGAAATTATTTTCTTAGTTTTGGTATCATCTACTTGTGTACGAAATTTGAAGTCTACATTTATTAAGTATACTTAGTTACTGAGATAGGGTCACTCGGAAACGAATATAATAAATCCCGTTTTTTCCCGTTCCCGTGGAAATTTGTGTGTGTGTGTGTGTGTGTGTGTGTGTGTGTGTGTGTCAGGTAGGTATGTGTGTTGTTGTTTTCGTAATCAGCGACCCGATAAACCGTACAAACAATACTACCCACTATAATATAATAATAATAATACCCACGTTGATTTTCAGACTTTGTCACCCCCTATCCCCTATTAGGGGTTGAATTTTCAAAAAACCTGAAACAGGTATTTACTCATTTATCGTTAGGATTACTCCTGTGAAGTTTCGAATAAAATAGTCTAACTAATCTTGTTTCCCCATACAAACTTTGGACCCCCATTTAACCCCTTTAGAGGTCGAATTTTGAAAAATCCTTTCTTAGTGCACCCCTAGACCTTATAAGGAACCTACGTGCCAAATTTGGAATCTCTAGAACCAGCGGTTTGGGCTGTGCGTTGATATGTCAGTCAGTCAGTCAGTCAGTCAGTTTCTTCTTTTATATATTTAGATATATGATGAGTGTAGAAAGAGATGAATGCAATCGCGAGAGTCCGCGCTTTAGACAATAGAGTTTAGTACATTCAGTCAGTAATCGCAATCTTACTTCGTTCAAATCACTCTCATTCCTCCAATGTACCATCAGCCAAATATGTATGTGGTCTACCAGCCTAAGGTTGAAATTCCTTTGCACGTCACAATATATAATGTCGATAAGACAGGCTGTCAACTTGAAAGTTCGACTTTAGCGACATTTTCATTTGATAGGAAGTTGGATAGCGGTAGGAAAGCGGTAGACCACTTATTTGGGCGACCGTACCTAATAATCATAAAAACATCACAACGTAATTATGACACCAAACTTATGATATAATTGGAAGTAAACAATATACATACGCTATCCTTTTAAGGGGTAATATGCTTCGTGTGTTCCATCCACAAAGTTTTGGCTGACAAAGCCAACATCCAAACTTCATACATCTTATCCCAGTATCCCATATTCCGCCGAATTACTTGGGTATAACGGGATGGTGATACCTACTGCTGATCTGACAAAATTGACAATCCTTAAGTCATAGTAGATTGCGTACAGATCTAAAAAAGTTCTTTATCCTTATTTTCTAAATTAAAAAAAACTTGTATCGATTCAAACTTTCGCGATTTTCACACATTATTATAAGAAAACGGAACTTAATCACATAAATAAAAAGTATTTTTGTAAATACCTCAAAGGTAGAGGTACTGACGTAGAGGTATTTACAAAAATACTTTTTATTTACCTAGGTATGTAAAAAAAATTACCCAAAAATTACCCATAGATGAAAAAAATGGTAAATTTATTTTGACAACTATTTTGGTTTAACAATCCATGGATATCGAATAATAACTGTACTGAATTGCTTTTTTTATTTCATTATTTGATTTTATACAGCAGGTAGTTAATGTAAACTTTGACGATTGCAATAAAAAAACTTCTAACATAACGTTAACAGTAACGTTGTAATTTCCTATTGAATTTAATACCTACATTGAAAACATTTACTTTCAAGTTATTTTATGATTTGTTTACATTGCCCTTCCATATTCTTTATCCAGTATTACAATACTGCTGTATGTTACGTGCACTGTGACAATCCGCTGACAAAATATAGAGGTACTTATACAAAAACGCATTTCCCGAATTCCGAGCCCTTTGAAGTTAAACCCCTATTTGGGTCGTGCTTACGAGATTGAGTTATGTTACTGTATATAAGTATTTACTGTGAACTGGCGTGTGATCTATTATTTTCATTGGAACGTTTTCTGGAAGAGATCACTGGATCACTGGTTAGCAGTAACACTGCTTGTTCAATACTTTGTAGGTAAATTTCTCTTTGTGTTCCTTTATAGGTTTAACCGACAGTAAAAAAGCGTGTAATTTGAAATAAAAAGCTCGTAAAAAAAGTGTGGCAAAAAGTGTAAAAAAATATATACAAAAAAAATAAAAAAATTATAGATATAAATTGCAAATATTGGAAAGATGTAGGACAAATGCGAACTTGTCCTTTTAATGGATCTCTATTAGTCAACCTTCGAGTTTTAAACTTTCAAATTTTATCAAAAGATTTTCCAATTATAATTTCATACGCTGCAAGTCGATTAATGTCTCTTTTTAAAAAAGCAACCTTCTTCTTTCTTAGAAAGTATGTCTAAGTAAATCTTTTTTAAAACATAACCTATGCATATGAGCTCGACTGTACATGCTACATCTGAAACCTCTCTTCAGGTAATTTTTGACCAGAATGTTATTTTTAAAAGTTATCTCAAACATTTTCATAATAAATTTCGTACACGGCGTGGGAGTCAGTGCGAGCTTCAGTTACGTTCCACTTGAAGCTGCTTGATCAAAATGAAAATATAAAAATTATAAAAAAAAGTAATCTCAAAATGTTTCCAGGATAAAAAGAAGCCTATACTTTAATCTAGGGTACCTACCAGCTATCTTTGTTCCGAATTATATCTAAATCCGTCCAGTCGTTTTAGCGTGAAGAAGGAACAAATATACACACTCACTCATGCTGCACTCATATCGTCACATAGTCACAAACTTTCGCATTTATAATATTAATTAGAAAAACTTTTACCTTGCTACTCATCATCTCCAGCCTACATACGTCCACTGGTGGGCACAGGCCTCCTCTCAGAATGAAAGGACTTGGGCTATAGTACCCACGCGGGCCCAAAGGATTGGGAACTTCACACACACCATTATATTGCTTCGCAGATGTGTGCAGGTTCCTCTCGATATTTTTCCTTCACCGAAAAGCTCATGGTAAATTTTAAAGAGTTGACACATATTAAAACGCTCTATAACAGTGTTTCCCAACCTGTGGTCCGCGGACCCCTGGGTGTCCGCGAGTATAATGTATATTGTATGGGGGTCCGCGTTGTCATCTCTGGCTCGACCATACATAAATGCTAATAAGTCTCGTAATTTTGTATCTGTAATAACTAAAATAAATACCTTTTCTGTTTATTTTATTAAGGGGGTCCGTGAAAACTGTGCTTGATTTCCTAGGGGTCCGTGGCTAAAAAAGTTTGGAAAACGCTGCTTTATAGGATATCTGTGTAAATGTCAAAGTGACAGATAAGGACAAACGATTACTAAGTTAGCAGAGGCCTATAGAGCGTTTATGAATAAGGGGGTAAATACCAGTGGCGTGGCGTCAAGTATATCAGAAGGCAAGCCGAAGGGAACTTAACTACCCTTTTCCTCTAATTCTACCCAATAAATTGCCCAACTGCCTTAAAATAGTGCCAGTGGGAATCGAGTTCTATGGACGCCACGCCACTGGTAAGTACATACAATAATTAGAGCAGTGCCAAGTGGAACAAGCTCAACTTTCGCGGCGTGTGCTTATTATTTGAGCTTTAAGCAAATAATGAAAACTGAATCGCGACTGCGTGGGCAGGTCGCCGTAATTGCTTTACAGTGCTTACTGCCTTTAGATTTTACATACCTACATACATACACATATATCACTTCTACCCGTACGGGGTAGATAGAGCCTATGGTAACTGAGGTGTTAGACACCTGCAGCACTGATTTTCAGCCAGAACCGTCTGTGACTCACGGAACGATAAACAGATATATAATAATGAACACAAAATATTTACCTTGCTACTCCGCTACTTACGTGCAAGATAACCAAGCTTGTGCGAAATATATACGTTTTGTATGCAAGCCCTCCCACCACTACTACCACACAAAACGCACACAAATCCCACAAACTTAATTAATCCTATCACCACAATAGATATGGTGGTGGTTATGGTGATGTGGTGATAGGATTAATTAAGTTTGTGGGATTTGTGTGCGTTTTGTGTGGTAGTAGTGGTGGGAGGGCTTGCATGCTAAACGTATATATTTCGCACAAGCTTGGTTATTTTGCACGTAAGTAGCGGAGTAGCAAGGTAAATATTTTGTGTTCATTGAAATGGACCTCCGCAAAGTAACGCCTGATTCAATAAAAGATATGTAATAATATATATTTACGGATATCTCACCAAAATATAATAAAATATAACCATATCACATATTCCTAATTCCGACTCCGTTAAAGTTTTGGCTGTTACTTTTAGTATATATCTGACAGCGAGCGAACCTAAACTGCATCGCATTAAGACGTCATGGTAAGGCCCCGATCTAAGATGCATTTTAATGCTCGCCACTTGATCCAGTAATATAGCACCCATGTTAAATACGGAACGGATCGAGTATTTTACATATTCATAGGCCAAGAAATGTATAAATGTAAGTCTTAAGTACCTGCATATAGTTTATGAAACAATTATTACATAGTAATCCGGTTGTGTAGTGCTCTTGTATTATTTATAACTTAGCTAAGGATTGTTTATGGATATTCTGAAAGGGCGTTTGAAGTTAAATTATCACGAATATTGAATCTACTTAATGCCTTCGATAAACATCTTTATTATCCGGTATAAGGTATGCTAAAATGGTTATCGTTACGTTGGTAAATCGAAGACAGAGCCTAAGGTAAAAAGACCTAAAGGCCACATTTAGCATGTGGGCGTATAGGTGGAAAGTGGAATTAAAATAGTGATAATAATAATAATAATAAAAACTCTTTATTGCCATAGTGTAGGTGTTACAATCAAAAACATTACAAAATAATAAAATTAGGACTACACTTTGACAATGGGTACCGGTCTCAGCAAATGCTGGTTTAAGTTTCCAGCGCTGATTTTCAGCCCGGTCCCTTTGGCAAGGGTAGCCGTAACTAAATACAAAAAAAGAAATGAAAAATACAGCTGTGCAAATCTTAACATAATGTACATGTGTATGTGTGTGTGTGTGTGTGTGTGTGTGTGTGTGTGTGTGTGTATGTGTGTGTGTGTGTGTGTGTGTGGTGTGTGCGCGCGTGCGTGTACGTGCGTGCGTGTGCGTATGTGAATGAGCTAAAGAAAAAAAAAAACAGTAGTATGGTGTAGATATTATTTTTCTGTGTGGGGTCAAATTTGCTCTTGCGTGTGCAAAAGGTGAGCTTTGACTAATTTTTTGAATGTTAATAAAGCCATAGGTTCTCTTATGGGTGATAGGTTGCTAGCCGGCGCCTATAACATGATTGCTAAGATTTTCGCCCATTCCCTCGATGGGCTTTTACCATCTGCATCTTACAGATAAAACCTGAAATGAGTGGGAATTGAATCGCATTATACTTCATTTAATTTAGGATGAGAAACCACAACAACATTATATTGCGGCTCGTGAACTGTAATCTCTTAACAATTTGTACTAGAGTAACAATTGACGACACGCAAATAAAGTGACATTAAAACAATTTTATTTTGCGGCTGCCAAACTATTGCACTGTACTATTTGCTAGGTAAGAAATAGTTGACCAGACGCAATATAATTCTATTGTCGTTTCTCATTCTAAATTAAATGAAGTATACACGTCATGCGTAAGGCCCCTGGGCTCTTAAATTCAAGAAGAAGTTTTCTTCCAATTTTGATGAAACAAATATATGACACTCCATGTCAAACATAAGCTATTTATTAAAGCGCAATGAACACAAAATATTTACCTTGCTCCGCTACTTACGTGCAAGATAACCAAGCTTGTGCGAAATATATACGTTTTGCATGCAAGCCCTCCCTCCACTACTGCCACACAAAACGCACACAGATCCCACAAAAAAAATCCGCAAAGTAACGCCTGATTCAATAAAATATTATTAAAGCGCCATGAAAATCTGTTAAAATCTTCTCTGCGTTTACAAGAACATAACGAATTGCAATATGAGCAAAATTTTACAGCGACGTAGTAATTTGTCCCGTATGTTAAAACAGTGTTTCAACTCGTATAAATGAAAAAACTTATAGTTAACAACTTCAGTGTATCCTTAACAAAATGCCAATAAAAATATTATTCGAGTTCAACGACCCCATAAAGGTGGGCCAAATCTATTTTACCCCCGAAGTAATGCTATTCCCTTAAATGGAGAGAGGGAAACTATTTGGAAAACTTTTAATACTCCTCATAGCAATTTTCGGAGCAATCGCCTTAAGGAATTATAGCGAAAGTTGTAAATTCGTAATACGTTATTTTTTAAGCTTTTTCGTGCGACGCCTTTTATTTACACAAATATTTTATTCCCAGTCGGATTTAGTCATTTCTGCCTCAGAATTATTTTCAGGTAGTAGATTATATAACTAGTTTTTTTTTTCAATTTCACTGAACTGATTTGTGCTACTCAATAAAATAATAATGTGCATAGTAAACTTATGTTGATAAACATTTGGCAAAGAGCTATATATTTTTCTTAATCGTACCAATTCTTTCTTCTTCATCTAACGAATCTAACTTATATTATATAAGCGAAAGTATGGATGTATGTTTGTTACTCAATCACGCAAGAACGGCCCAACGAATCTGGATGAAATTCGGTACATAGATAGAGAATAGTCTGGAATAGCACATAGGCGTGGGATAGCGATAAACGAATTCTTTGCAAACGAAGTCGCTGGCAACAGCTATTTATAACATAATTCCTAAGAATTTCGCCTATTCCCTCGATTGACTTTTACCATCTGCGCGGAAAGAGAAGCAACCTGGTATATTCTATGTTTTCTTTGCTCCCAGACCAGTATGGAAGACGATTATAACTATAACACTAACTTAAACTTAACTCGAAGTCCCGTAATTAATCTTGTAATTACAGCTAAGTTATGTCTGCATTAAAGGGTTATTAAAGTGTTTTAATAACACAGTTGCAGCAAAAAAATATTAAGTTCGAGTTAAGCTCGTGTCGTGAGGGTTCTGTATGAATTTTAACAATATAAATGAAAGAGATTGAATCAGTTTTCAAGTTTCACATTGTTTCATTCAAAACAAAAATTATACGTAAGTACTGTATTTAATACATAGGTATATAAATTGACACTTTTGTAGTTTTAGATTTTAGTAAGAGCTTGTTTGGAAAGAAAGGTAAAACACAACAGGTACTAAGGCGTTGTCAAAAAAGCACTATTATTTAAGTATTATTTACACGATAATACTAAATGGAGCAAGTAAGTACTACACAACCTACCAAGTATATTATATTTAATGTTACATATTTTTTTAGCAAAAGGCCGGTAAATAAAAAAACATGATAGTAAAAAAAAACATGAAAATTATTTTGAACGTATTTTTACGTACCTACCAGTGGCGTGGTGTCCTTAGAACTTGATTCCCACCGGCTTGCCTATTTTAAGGCAGTTGGGTAGGTACTTTATTGTGCAGAATTATAGGAAATGGCTAGTTAAATTCCCTTTGGCTTGCCTTCTGATATACTTCACGCCTCGCCACTGGTACCTACCTACTTATTTAATCACGTTTTGAAAAAACGTCTGGGGCCTTACCATCACGTCCTAATTCCGACTCAGTTCAAGTTCTAGCTGTCACTTTTAGTATGAATCTGACAGCGAGCGAACCTAAACTGAATCGCATTAAGACGTCATGGTAAGGCCCCAGGTCAAGAGTACCCTGAACCGACGAGCATGAAGAGATGGAGGTGAATGACGCGAAAGAGGTATGTCAGCATTATAGCAAGTGGAACATGTATAGTCTCTGCCATCTCGTCGTATCCTACGAGAAGAGCCACAATTACAAAATGCTTACTTTTCAGGAGAAGCATTTTTGTGTTTCTTTCAAAAGATAACTAACAAATTGATGCTTTTGCAATTAAATAATGTGCATTAGTATTCTGGGGTTCTGTTTAAACCAATTTTATATTCTTAATGATATATTATAGAACGATTTTGTCCTTTAAATCCTTTTTCGTCGGACTAAATGAGTTTTAATGGGCCATAAGCGACGTTGTGCCTTTTATCGTTGAAGAATTCGGGGCCACAACTACCTTTATGACCTAACCGAGGTAGTTAAAATAACTGCGTTTAAAAAAAAAAGAACATAGTATAAAAAATATACTATGTCTTCTTGTAATACTGAAATAAGTGGCAAATAACAACAAAATAATAATAATAATATTTTTATTATTTCATAATATTTTCTAAGATTTATTAAATTTTTTAATTTATTAAAACAAAGCTTGGATACCTACGCACAGTAATTTCCTAACATAAAACAAATCATTTTTAAGGAAACAAGTGAAACTAAAAACTTCTTAATTTTTTATTAAAAAATATGTAACTTCTGAAACTTAAAATCTTCCCAACGCTTTTATAAAAATATTATTTTTAGTAACATAATAATTTAATAAGTTTTCAGTGTTCATTGGACATCTTTCCTTATTCTCTCATCGTCATCGTGTATCACCCGCAGTAGCAAAATCAATTTGGTTTCGGTTTTAATGCCGAACACCCATATTTTATCAATATTATCGTGTTCATTTTCTGCACTATTTCGTTTTTGAGGTTCCGTACCTCAAAAGGAAAAAAACGGAACCCTTATAGAATCACTTTGTTGTCCGTCCGTCCGTCCGTCGATCCGACTGTCAAGACCTACTCAAGTCTACTGTCCCTTGGAGCAGTGAAAAAAATCAAACTTCTATGCCAATGCAATCAAAAGATACAGCCATTTTATGCCACAAATTTCCGCAAATTTTCGAAACTCGCAAGGGAATCAAAACCTACGGGGTACTTACCGTGAACTCAGAATCTTAAATTTTTTAAAATGAATTGCTGACCGTTTTCTCACTAACAGACAAAGGGTTTTTGAACCTATATGGCTTGGCAAACTATAACGGATTTAAATATTTTGGCAGACTGTAGGTATACAATAACTTGAGATCTATTTGGACCATCTGATTTTATTATTTTGGGTTTTAGGGTCTTCACGTGTTTTAAAATAAAATCCTATTGTTTTTCGTGAGAAACAAGCTTCCAGAAGCAATCAAAAATAGATTAAGTATCTACCTACATTTTTGGTTTATTTTTTCAATACACTTTTTCAGACATTTAATATAATAATAATATACATATAATATCAGGGAACAATTCACACAAATTGACCTAGTCCCAAAGTAAGCGATTTAATTTTATTTATTTAATCACATACATCTATCATCACAGTTACCCAATACGATAGAGGAGTAGCACATAATTAGTGTAGATTATTTACATATTACATTTTAAAACTTATTTCAATACCTAATAAAAGAGAAATCATACCGAATGTCATAAGAAACCACAAGATAATAATATCCGTGCCTATATTGACAAATTGACAACAAATTAGAAGGTCAATAAGAATAATAATGCAAAAATCATGTTTTTTTTTCAAAATGTAATGCTGCTATATACAGCGAATAAAGCCTCAACCACCATAAGAACCCAAAAAGAAGACGTACAAAATCACACGTTCAAAATAATTATTGCTATCAAAAACAATTCTGTTCATTTCACGGAGCCGCATGGTTAATAAGCCACCAAAATGTATCTTTAAATAGCGAATATTAAAGCACTAATTTAACAAAACATAATTCGTACGTAGAAAAAGGACACTGTCGAAATTGTGGCCACACACTCGCTATACAAATAAAGTTGAGCTATTCCGCGGAATAAGTCCGCAGTTGCAGTTCGGGCTTTATTCCATGTAATACTAACCACTTCATTAAATTGTGTAAATTTCTTCATTATACTGTGTAAATACGTAAATAAGCAAATTTTAAAAAAAATAGTAAAAAGTAAACCCAAAAGAAGTAATAAATAGGATCTGAATAATGGAAAATCTTCATAAACCAATTTGGCTCAACTTACTCGGTGTTTTCCTTTTTCGATCTGCGTCATCCTTTATAACCATTTTCACTTATCTATGTCATCGACGATTCATTTTGTTATTTTAATTGATAATTAACGAAAACAAGACGATCTTACAAATTAAACCACAATATCAAAAGCATGCTACATTTCCGGCGAGTACTGCAGAAACGGCGCTTGCGCCCCCTCCTCCCGCACGCGCCGCTCCTTTTTGCACGGCGAAAAAGGACAGTGGCGTACTTCTGGCTTTACTCCGCGTTAGATGCGAGACAGACGTAATTGTGGCTTATTCAAAATATTTTTTTACTATTTAATGAAAAACTATTAAAATTATTATTTAAAGTTATAGACGTGTATCTTGACTTGTAGATTTCAATTTTAAAATAAAAACTAAAAGCCCGTATGGTGATAGTGGCTCTTATCGTAGGATACGACGATCTATGAGAAAGGGGCGTGAAAGAATGTATGTCCAACGTCAAAGATGTAATTTTTGCAAAAATATGGGAAACCGAAAAGTGATTACCTACTGCAAGCACAATTTGCAAGGCCGAGAAGTGATCCCTTAAGGGTTCTATTTAGTTGAGTACCCGCGGTACTCTAAAAATACTCTGTACTTGCCTAACAGGATTGTAGCCCCGTCATACAGGTTATAATGAACTATTTACAGTAAAACAAAATGTCCGTCTAGACTTCAATGTATTGATAATAGGTATTGAAACATTGAAATAAACTGTCTACCCCATAAGGAATAAAGACGTGCTTTATATATGTATATATGTATGTATGTATATAAGCGGATATTTGTGAACTTGTAAACTTGTGACGAAAATGGCCTATTTGGTAGTGAGTGATCCTGCCTGCGAAGCAAGCGTCCCGGGTTCGAATCCTGGTATTGGCATATATTATGGGATGAGCACGAACATTTGTTCCTGAGTCATGCATGTTTCTATCTATTTAAGTATTTCTCTATATACATACATTCTCTATATAAGTATGTATATCGCTGTTTGTACCATAACACAAGCCTTACTAGAGCTTACTTTGGGACTAGGTCAATTTGTGTGAATTTATAAATTTATTTATTTAAACTTACATTCATTCTGAGAGGAGGCCTGTGCCCAGCAGTGGGACGTATATAGGCTGGAGAGAGAGAGAGAAACTTAAATACATACATACATACACAAATCACGTCTTTATTCCTTACGGGGTAGACAGGGCATACTTAAAATTTAAATGTAACCTTAAATAAGCGTTCTAAACAAAATGAAGACAATATAAAACGAATACATTTTACGAATATCTATGAACACGTTTGGAAAATATAAACAGTCGACGTAATAAAGGTGATAAGAGTTGTTGATTTAATACCATCGATTCCCACGTGACGTGACTTACTTGTGTTAACTTTAGCACAGTATAAATCGGTATACCGTTAAGGCGCTGTCAACAGCAAATGACCTTGAGCAGCGCCACTCTTCACACATACGGTTCGCATGCCTGTGAGTGAAAGAGAAGAAACTATTCCGGCAGCTTGGCGCGCGTCTAAAATCTTGCAAATAAGACACAAATAAGAAGAAATAAAAAAAAGTATGGATTATTTGTGAAATATGACTCGTTAGCCGTGTAGGTATGAATATGTTGACTTCATGTTTTTAATTGCAGACCCATACGTCGAAAAAATAAAGACATAGAACCGTTTAATGATGATTTTAAGACCAATCTTTGCAATTATTTTTTATCGAGCCGATTTTGTTCAATTATGTATCGAGTCCGTCTAGCGTGTTTAAAATATGATGAAAATTAACATTATATTTTTTTTGTATTTTTTTTGCGTGTAGTTTTTCTTAAAAAAGTGCTTAAATAACATAAATTTCAACAAAATTAGGTGTTGTCAGCCTCTTAAACGGGGTGGGAACTAGTGGGAAGGGATTGCAGGTGGAGCAGGGACTAAGTAATAGGTATTTTGTGTTATCACTTGCTAAAATTTTTGGCTCAGTCCTCCAGTCATCAGCCCTAGAAGTACTTTCTACATGTTGTTTTATATGTTACTAGCAGCCCGTCCCGGCTTCGCACGGGGTAGACAATTATTTATTTTTGGAAATTTGGATATAAAACACTTTTTTTCACAAATATTTTTATTTGTATTAATAAAATGCCACAGTTATATTTGTATAAAATGAAAAAAGTTGTTGTAGTGACATAACTACAATAGTTGGACATTATGCTACCGCGGAGTTTCTTGTAGACATTATGATGTTCTTCAATATTGTTGTACATTATTTTGTTCTATCGCTAATAGTTTCGGCAGCGCATTCGACGAAAGACATTTTAAGACTCATTTTTCTACACCTTCGGTTACATTGTTCAAATTTTACCAAGGATCCCTAATTTTTTTCAAAATGAAATGTAGCCTATGTCAAATTGGAAGAATGTAGCATTCTATTGGTGAAAGAATTTTTTAAATCGGCCCAGTACTTTTTGAGCCTATTCATGACAAACATACAAACATACAAAAATAGGTACAAATCTTTCCTCTTTATAATATTAGTGTAGATAATGGAAGAGGGGCCATTACACGGCAGTGTTGCCAACATCACAAATAGTTTTTACTTTTTAAACTTACGTTCCAATACACATGTAGCTACCGTGAGACTAAAACATAATTACACAAACAGATAACTCACGTATAAAAGCCGAAAGAAAGCCCCGACATGTTTCGGACTATTCCGTAGTCCTTCCCGGGCGGCAGCGAAACGAACACTCAACGGACTACGGAATAGTCCAAAACATATGTCGGGGCATTATTTTGGCTTTTATACGTGTTTCCGTTTGTGTAATTAAGCCTTAAAAGTAGTTTAATAGTTTTAGACATAATTCTCCTTTTTTCCGATAATTTGTAATAATCTACTAGTTGTTGCCAGCGACTTCGTCCGCGCAGAAGTCACTAATCGCTCTCTCTCTTTCTCTCCAGCCTATATACGTCCCACTGCTGGGCACAGGCCTCCTCTCAGAATGAAAGGGCTTGGGCTATAGTTCCCACGCGGGCCCATTGCGGATTGGGAACTTCACACACACCATTGAATTGACAACATTTCATATTTCTGAGCCTATAATTTTAATGGTTCTCTATATTTTGTTTGAAAAGATGAACATGCTGACAGTTTAATTTTTTCGCTAGGGTTTGTATTTAAATTATAATTAATTTATTAATTTTTGCTTATTCTAAAAGGGCGTAACTCCGATACTATCGCAGAATAGACACTTATCCTTTTGTCTTTTCTCTATAGAAAAAAAACTGACGTCAATTTCAAATTGTCAATGTCAGGCCCTATTCTCCAATATTCGATTTTCGAGGTTCGCTTTGTGCTGTTCCGCTCATACTAATTGTCATTATCTTGAGAGTGAGAGAGAAGGTATGCAACGAACTTCGAAAACAGAATTTCAGAGTTGCCCCCCTTGTACTTTGAAGTTGTCAAAAATACAAAATTATGATCGCTTATTTTTTCTCGTGAAAAAAGCAAAGGCGTTTCACCTATCCTGTGGTAGTTTTGGTAAAATTAGGACATATTTTTAATTATTTTTTATTTTTTATAATAAGCGATATTAAAATTATATAAACATATTGCAGTGATCAGGAGGCAAAATGCTTTCGAACCATATATACATTTTCAGGTGTTATAAAAATGAAATGTTGTCAATTGCTTCGCAGTTGTGTGCAGGTTTCCTGACGATGTTTACCTTCACCGAAAAGCTCATGCTGAATTTCAAATGAGATACATATCGCACATAAATTCCGAAAAACTCAGAGTTAATCGCTATACCGCGGGAACTAATTGAATTTCTGGGATAACAACTATCGTTTGTCCTTCCCCGTGACTGAAACTATCTATGTAACAAATTTCATTCCAATCGTTTCAGTGGTTTAGGGGTGAAAGAGTAACAGACAGACAGAGTTACACGCTAAACCTAGCCTTTAGTTCTTACCCTAAGCTTTGTCTACCCCGTAAGGGATAAAGACGTGATGTATGATAAACTAAACCCCTCAGACAAAGTCGCGGGTGAAAGCTAGCGCACTTCTAAGAAAAGACATATGTATAACTTTTGATAAACCCTAGTGTTATCTATAGGGGTCATACTTATTACATTGATAACAGTTCTTGTGTGACTTTTATAGATACCTATTAGTAGTGTATAATTGGGGGACCTGGATCAAACGAGATCCAGGATCCCCCAATCATACGTTATATTGATTACTGATCATGAATCAATACATTAATATATGTCAATCGAATTATCTGTTGAGCATATAATTACAGTACAATCCGATAATCAAATACTAGTTCAATCAAAAACTACTTCAATTAAATTCTATTTCTAATAGGTACACTCTGATATCGTTGGTTATGGAGCAAACATATATATTAAGTCACCATTTTTATACAATCATATTATCATTCAAATACTTACGATATTAAATTCTTTGTTAGCAATAGAGAAAATGCAAGCTAGTGCATTCGTGATAATGGCGTGTTGTTTGACGAATCATTGAGACGTAGTATAAACAACGGCTCAGGTGAGACCGAGTTTTTAAGCTGTCATCTTTCACTAGCGATGCTATAATATGAAACAGGGATTCAATTTTGTTATTTTTTTATTTAATCAATAATTCTTTGTTTATAAATTTATTGTAAGAAGAGAATACTTAATGTGAGGTTTCGATATGTTTCACTATAAATTGCTTAATATAATTCAATAATCTGATTTTGACGTACGAAACGGGTAAGATATTAAATAGGTAATATGTTATCATTATTGTGTAACATCAGTGATGCATATTTCATGAGAAACCGTTGCCCATTCTACTAGGTATTCAATTTGGATTGAAAGCTCAATCAGAAAAGTATCCACCCTACCCTAGAGCAGAATCCGCTGCACACCACTGTGCAACAGACCTACCTCGCTCACCAGTTACTATGCTGACTATGTTATATTACGTGTCTTACGCAGAAACTTATTTATTTTATTTGATTCTTGAATAGTAATTTAATTACGTAATTCTAAATTGAAGTCTAAATTTATTTATTCAGCGTTCAGACTCGTAATTATATAAGATTATTAACGCTATAGTTAAGTATCTGAATTATTATAAATAAAACATATCATATTACATTAACTCCTTTATTTTTAATAAGTAGACAATATAGTAGTACATTATTATACTTAACTAACACATTTTAGTTATTCTCAAATCCATATCATCCTGAATTTTACTTATGATATCTTTAGTTGCGCTATATACGTCATCAAATAATATACCCTTCACAACATATTGGGCGCAGATTTCTGCTTCACAAGTACACATTGAATGTTCAGATTTCGGTGCGTTCTCGGCGTCATAAATTTCTATTTTAATTATTTTTGTCGCACGTTTTACAGTTCTTTTTATGTATGAAGAATATGGTAGTTCGGTTCTGGTTCTCTTGCGAGAAGCGCCATCATGAGTGGTAGATCTTTGTTCTGCTCCATGCGTAGCACGCTGATCCGCTGGTACAAAATTAAAGAGATCTTCTGTATCCTGTAAAGAAAAGACATTCAAAATTTTTGAATCAAATAATTGTCAGTAACATTGGCGTTTGATAACAATTAATCGTAATTTATCGATAATTAACAAAAGAATTCTTATCATGACTAAACGACATTAAAATTTATAAATCGAGTATTACAATAAAGCTTGCATTGGATTACTATATAAATAAATATCAGAGACAATTGATGTCGATTAACCTGAGTCTAAAGTAAGGTAAGCTTACGTTATAGGTGCTGGCCAGCGAATAAACATACTTATATAGATAGATATATACTTAAATACTAAACACTCGAAGCTCAAGAACAAACTTTCATATTTTTCATACATAATATCTGTCTCAAGCTTTGTCGCCTGATTCTCTAACCACTCAGCTATCCAGTCGTCGGTATGGATATTGATTATTATTAAATAATAACAAGTATAATAAAATAGGTACACACTCACCGACATTACTGAACTGCTCACCAGTGTATTGCAAAAATACTAATCGTTAAAATGTTCTAATTTCTTGTTATTTATATTATTTTTTAAGTATAAAAAAGAAACCATAAGGTTTAATATCGCATAGTAAAATCGTTTTATCGTTAATATGAGACCTAACCATATATGAAAGATGTCTATGCTAAATGAGTCTCAATGATTTGCAATGTCGACATTTGCATCCACATACACTGAATTTGGAGGTAAGTATGTCTGTTTGTTGATCTCGTATATGAAAACTAACAAACGTTTTTTTATTTTATTTCGCACAATAGGTTATATAAACTAAAACCAATTGTGAAGTTAGTGAATCAGTTAGTAAATCCGTATCGGCCAAGCAAAACCACAGTATTAAACTATACAAAATCATCGCTTCCCATTTAAGACTAAGCGTTAAATTATTAAATGTATCTCTTTCTTTTGATCGTCATTTTAAGCAACGATCTAGACTAGACCCAAGATTATATAAGCAATAAAATCCGAGATTCCCCGCATTTCATCATGATCTTTGATAAACAGAGTCAAACTTTGGAAGTAAATACTTTCAAAGTAAAAAATGACACACAAAAATTAAAACATAGTTCGTTGTTACCTAATACCATTCGCTGCATAATATGCGGTCCTTCAAATTGTGGTAAAACTAATGTTATGTTAAATTTATTGTTACACGAAAATGGTTTGAAATTTAAACATATTTATTTATACTCGAAGACCGCTTTTCAACCAAAGTACCTCTTTTTAAGACAAGTTATGGAAAGTGTTCCAGGAGCGGAGCTATTTGTATTTAATGATCACAAAGAAGTTCTTCACCCCAACGATGCTTTGACAAATTCCATTATGATTTTCGATGATGTCGCATGTGAAAATCAAATTAATATTAGAAATTATTTTACTATGGGAAGACATAGGCAGATAGATTGTTTTTACTTATCGCAAACTTATTCGAAAATACCTAAACAACTGATCAGAGATAATGTTAATGTTTTAATTATCTTCAAACAAGATGATACCAATTTAAAACATATATACAATGAACATGTAAATACAGATTTAGATTGGATACAATTTAAGCAACTTTGTTCTGTTATATGGCAAGATCGATTCAGTTTCTTAGTTATAAATAAAGATTGCGCGATAAATAACGGACGATATAGACAAGGATTTGACACGTTTGTCCGCTTCTAACTTAGTTATATATTCCGATTTCTAGTTTAAAAATCTCACTTGAAAACAAGGGGTTTTAAGAAACGGTAGTCATATTAATAAGTTGGAAAGTAAAATGGATACCGATTTAAAAGCACAACTCATTAAATCAGTTAACAATATAAAAAACAAAATAAAGAAGATTAAAAATGAAGATTATGAAGCTGATCTGAAATACAAAAAAGTATTTAAACCTATTACTGATTCTTTAGAAACAGTTGTCAAGATAAATCAAACACCTCACTCTGCTTTTAACATAACACCAAGAAATGGTAAAAATAACACGCAGATCGATTTAAACTCTTCTTTAGACTATAATAATTTTAAAGACATAATTAATGCTGATTCTAATCACCATTCAGAATATTATGGATGTTCTAATGATAATGATAAAAATACAACAAATCAAAGTAACAGTCACGATACACTTTTATCTTTGAAAAAAGAAGACATGATGGATATGTATGAGCAAGTCAATGTTCCGTTTGGTATTTATGTTAAAGATAAGAACCTGATGATGGGAAACACTGTTGTTAGTTTATCTTTTAAAAATAACACTGATAATACTTTGGGAAAAAAATACATGATTACTGTCAAAAATAAGAATTATGAATTGAGCGGTGGTTTAAAAGAACTTTTATTGCGAAACAGACCTAATCTTAAGCTTGTAACTGAAGAAGATAAAACAAAATACAAAGAAATTTTAAGTAACACAAACGCGCACAAACGGGACTTTGATCCGGCCGGACAATTAAAAGGTGACAAAGGATTAAAATACTGTACAATAATCAAGCCTCTATTTTCACAAGTAACTGACGAAAATAATGAGTTCACTCAACAGTTGCCGCAATTGAAAATCGGTCAAGGTTTGCCTGAATTAAAACGATATAAAAGTAATACGGATTATATTTATTGGGATGATCCTAACGAACTTATTGAAAGACTGAAACTTTTAATTGCATCTAAAAGTGCTGGTAACAGCAATCATGACAATGAAATTATATCAATTATTGAAGAGTTAAAGGAAGCGGGTATAATAAAAGAATAAATTCTGTTTTCGTGTAGTCATTTCGTCTAGTAATCTAATAAGCATTAGACATGAATGAAGAGAAAAAAGGAAATTTTAATGTTGATAGTTATAAACTGGAAGTAATTAAAATATCATCTATAGATAAACGTGAAGTATCCGACGTTGTTAATAAAGAGATCGTTGATAAATTTAATAAGAATAATTCTGAAAAACTTGCGCATATTGAAAAGCTGGTTATGATTTTAACAGACCGTGTAAAAAATATTGAAAAAGATATTGCATTAAAGGAGCTTGAGGGAAAATTAAACAAGCATTATGAGCAAAGCCGACGTTGTTAATGAAATTCATAAAAACGTACGAGTAAACTTCCCTCGGAGAAGCGTAATATTAAGAGATATAGATGACCTTTGGCAAGCGGATTTGATAGATATGCAAGCTTTATCCAAATTAAATGCTGGTTATAAATACATACTAGTAATTATAGACGGTTTCTCAAAATATGCTTGGGCATTCCCGATTAAACAAAAGACTAAAGAAATCGTATCTAAAGAGTTTCAAACATTGTTGGAAAATGGTCGTCACCCAAAAAATTTACAAACTGATATGGGTACAGAATTTTATAATAATAAATTCAAAAAAGTTATTGAAAAGTATCACATAAATCATTACTCTTCTTATTCTACAAAAAAAGCATCAATCGTAGAAAGACTTATAAGAACTCTCAAAACTAAGCTTTACAAAGAATTTAGTTTGAAAGGAAATTATAAATGGATCGATGGGACTCTTGACAAGAAAGTTTACGAATACAATCATACCTTTCATAGAACCATAGGAAAAACGCCGGCTGAAATTAATCATAATAATAAAGAAATTGTCTTACAAAGATACATTAACAATTCGCTATCCGAAAAAAGACCGAATCGTCATGTTTTTCAAGTTGGAGATTTTGTAAGAATCAGTAAATACAGGGGATGTTTTGAAAAAGGATTTACACCTAATTGGTCAACCGAAATATTTAAGATAAGAAAAGTCCAACAAACTAACCCACTCACATATTTATTAGAAGACGCAAAGTCTAGGCCTATTTTAGGAGCATTCTACAGACAAGAAATTCAGAAAACTGCTCACCCTGATGTATATCTTGTTGAAAAAGTTGTAAAAAGCAAAGGAAACAAAGTATATGTTAAGTGGCTGGGTCTTCCATCAAGTGAGAACAGTTGGATTGATAAAAACAATCGTTTGTAGTGATTTTAGTACATTAAATAAGCTATTCATACTTAATACGCTCATTTGCACTTGGATCTTTATGCAAGAAAGTCAACTTTAAATAAAGCATTTTAATCATACCAATATTACTATTATTAAAATGAAACACACACGAAGTAATACTAAAAAAGAAGCGCATCATAAGGAAAAAACATTATTAGCACCCTCCCAGAAAACGGGAGCTGGTCTGAAAAAAACCTTTAGTAATATTGTATCGCACACTAAAAAACATATTCGAAATTTGAAACCAAAGTGCAAGAAATTGCTAACGGAGTTAGCATACGCGGCTGCTCGAGAATTTGCTTCTGACATAACCGTGCAATCCCCGAGAGTGATACCTGTACCTAAAACTGGTGGATTTTTACCATTAATTCCTATTCTTGCCGGCTTATCTGCTACGGGGAGCTTGGCTGGAGGTGTTGCGGGAATCACCAAAGCTATCAATCATTATAAATCGGCACAAAAACATCTTGCAGAGTTAAAAAGACATAACATGAAAATGGAGGCTATGTGTATTGGTAAAGGATTACATCTTAAACCGTACAAACACGGGTTAGGAATTTACGTTTCAAACAAAAAAAACTAGATACTGGGCTACCTGATCGAGCGCTAACTAATATCGATATAATAAAGCATGCGAAAAATATACCCCATTTTCGAGGCGTATTTATGCGAGATGAATTACCAGAAAAGCCGTGGCTGATGGAATGCGGTGTGATTAATTTAGATTCATCTAAAAATGTTGGTACTCACTGGGTAGCCTATGGAAAAATTAAAGACTATATTGAATATTTTGACAGTTACGGTAACTTAAAACCGCCAAAAGAATTCTTAGCATATGTCGGAACAAATATTCGGTATAATTATGTCAATTTACAAGGCAATCATTTATACAACTGTGGACATTTATGTTTGAAATTTCTAAAATCATTTTGGAAAAGTAAATCGAGACTAAATAAATAAATAACGAAACGGATTAAACATATAGTTACGATTGTTAAATGATAATAAAATAAAATGCTAAACCGGATTAGGACATTCCTTCGCGAACAGTATTCAGAATTGGGCGTTGAGTACATAACAGTCTGCCGAGTTTAGTACAAATAACCGCTTCAATTTATTATAAGTATACAATTAAATATGTATGTTTTCAATAAAAACAACATCAAAGAACAAAAATGTACTATTAATCTTCCAGTGTTCAAAGGAAGAACACGATTAAGTACGACAAATAAAATTACTAAAAGTAATAAAATCTTTCTTCATTCTCTCGGCTTAAAAATAAAATAAAAATAAATATAATATGCTGCAAATAACTGAACTACCGCAGCAAGATAATTCTATTGAAAGCTACGAGATTCACAGCTACAATCCATACAATCACAGCTTTAAAGAAAACGATGAAATCAGAATACCTATTCATCAGCAAGATGTTTATGTATTACCATCTGCAAGCTCCATTTACATCGAAGGACATGCGAGTGTATTTGAACTAGATACAGCAGGAAAAAAGAAGAAGAAAGAGTTTAAGTTTATAAATAATCCTATATTGTTTTTATTTCAAGATATAAGATACGAATTAAATGGGGTAGAAATAGATCATGTTAAAAATGCTGGAATCACAACTACGATTAAATCTCTTATCTCAATGAACGTAGGCGAAAGTAAAAGTTCAGCATTGTGGGGATGGAATTTAAACGGAAGTGCGAAAAAAGGGGATAATTTTTCTGTTATTATACCGCTTAATAAAGTGTTAGGGTTTGCAGAAGATTATAACAAAATTGTCGCCAATTGTAGACATGAACTTATACTTCATAGAAACAATTCCGTTTTGAATAGTGTTATAACTGATACAAATGATACTATAGAAATAGACATACATAAGGTTCAGTGGCGTATCCCTCATGTTAAAGTTTCGGATCGCAATAGATTATTGCTGCTTAAGCACTTGGAAAAAGATCGAGCAATACAACTAGCTTTCCGAAATTGGGATTTATATGAATATCCGCTTTTACCTAAAGCAACAAAACACTCGTGGTCTGTCAAAACTGCTTCTCAGTTAGAAAAACCGAGATATGTTATATTCGGTGTTCAAACTGATAGAAAACTGAATCGAACGAAGAGTTCATCAGAATTTGATCATTGTAACATAACAAATGTCAAGTTGTTTTTAAATTCACAGTACTTTCCTTATGATTCACTTAATTTAAAATTTAATGAAGATAAGTATAGTATATTATACGAAATGTATGTTAACTTTCGTCAGTCGTATTACAACACCGGAATCGATCCCCTGCTTGATTTAAATACATTCGGGAAAAAAGCCCCACTGTTCGTTATTGATTGTTCACGACAAAATGATTCGTTGAAAACAGGATCGGTTGATGTCCGTTTAGAAATCGAGTCTTCAGAAGATATACCTGACAATACAACAGCGTACTGTCTAATCATAAATGATCGTCTAATCGAGTATAAACCCTTGAGTAATATAGTGCGAAAATTATCATGAATGTGATTATGGATGTTCAAGGTTTTAAAAACGAAAACAATACATTTATACCTAAAGAAATAGCAATTATTTGCAAAAAAGGTGTCATTGTGTTGTTGATTAAACCACCTTATCCTTTTTATAATTTAACTAAGAAAGAACGGTTGCAAGCCTCATGGATAGAGAGAAACAGAGGAATATTATGGAATGAGGGGTATGTGCCATACTTCAACTATAAGAGTTTGATATTAAACTTTTGTAAAAATAGACGTATTTATACAAAAGGTACTGAAAAAGTGGTCTGGTTAAAGAAGATAATAGAAAGTGACAATGTTTACAATTTAGAAGACTTTAATTGTCCTAATTTAAAAACACTTAGTGAGAAATATTCGATTTCTTCCGACATTTATAATTGTATTTACCATACCAAAACATGTGCTTTTAAAAATGTATCTTGTTTAAATAAGTGGTGTGTAGATAATAATATTTTTAAGTAAATAAATCAACAATCATATTATATATTTGTTTAATACTGATATTTGTCAACGTATATATTTTATAATAAGTATATAATCAAAATGAATATCAACAAAGGAGATATCGTTGAGGTTATCATTGATAAATGTCAGCTTCATGGTCGTCATGATGTCAAAATATTAAACGCTGAGCACTATTCTGGTGTGCTAATAACTCAGAGTTATTATAAAACTAAACGCTCGCGAATCTTTTACACGGGATTACAAGTAGCAGCTCGAGTAATTAGAATAGATAAATGTTATATAGACTTGCTACCAATCTAATTGGAAGTTTCTAAATCATTACGCTGAGTGGTTATAGAAACCTGAGCATGTTATAAATAGAAATAGTAGTGTTGTGAAGGATATGATGGTGTTCTATTTATTCACTGTGTATAATAATAAACATTTTGATTTTAATGTTTGTACCTTTAAAAATCTATGTTTTATAAATAAATCATGTATACTTAATCCTTGTTTACTTTCTTCCTAAAGTTAGGAATAAACCTAAAGATATAATTTGATTTGATTACCGTCTGCGAAATTCGAGCATAATAATTATCGTTTATTATACGAACAATACGCTACACTTCAACAGTCGTATCACAACCGTCATAGTCTAGAACTGCTTCTTGTTTTCGAAGAAACTAATATGAATTCAAATACTTACATAATTGACGTACAAGGCTTCAAGGTTGTGAATCTGGAAAACATCAATCCGTATCTGGTGTGTCCAAGAACATTTCTGCGATTTTGTTCGACAGAGCAAAAGCTAATGAATCTGAGCATTAACATTGTGTGATTGAAAACGAGGAGCGCTGTTTTACAATGTAAGCTAAAGCTCGGTCGCCTAGTTAGTGCTTTATTTATTTATACAAACAATACGCTAGGCTTCAATCAGTAGTATCCCAACCGTTATCGTGTAGAACTGCTTCTTGTTTGCGAAGAAAGTATCATGAATTCAAATACTTACATAGTCGACGTGCAAGGCTTCAAGGTGAAGGAGAATAATTTTATAATAAAGGAATTTGCCTTCGCTGCAGAAAATTATGCGCAAAATAGTTTAATAAAATCGCCGTACCCGTATTCTAAGTTAACAGATGAAGAACGAAAACAGGTGCAGTGCACTAGGAAAAACTATGGCATAACATGGAGTGAAGGAAATATTGACTATCCAGATTTCAAAGGATATGCGGAGTATTTGTTAAAAAATAAGACCATTTTAGTGAGAGGTTCTGAAAAAGTTAAGTGGGTAAAAGAAATAAGTTCTAATTGTGATATTATTGATGTAGAAGAAATGGGGTGTCCAGACTTTGAAGAATTGCATAAAATGTTTAGTGATGTTGGCGATCTGTATTTTAGATGTATTAAACATAAAAAAAAAAGATGTGCTTTAACAAATGTAAAGTGTATTAGACGGTGGTACATAGAATGTAACAACCTTATTCATAATTAAATAAATGATTTTAATTATAAATATCAGTGCATTTTATTTCACTATTCAAAGTTCGTAAATAAAGCAAGACTAGTATTTGTGATCGAGGGTGTTTGTGGCGGTTCTGGCTCAGAGTGTATTAGAACTAGAATTTAATTGAAGTAGTTTTTGATTGAACTAGCACTTGATTATCGGATTGTACTGTAATTATATGCTCAACAGATAATTCGATTGACATGTATTAATGTATTGATTCATGATCAGTAATCATTATAACGTATGATTGGGGGATCCTGGATCTCGTTTGATCCAGGTCCCCCAATTATACACTACTCCTATTGAATTGGCAAATACGCTGAGGTAAACACTGATAGATAAGAAGTCTTATCATGTATTTTGCTCGCTATAGCCCTGTGTTACTATAAGAAAATATGTGTATAAAATAACAATAATGATAAATATGACGGCACCTTTGACACCAATTGACCTAGTCCCAAACTATACTTCGATTTTTTTAGAATTACAAACCACAACAACATTACATTGCGGCTCGTGAACTGTAATCTCTTTACAATTTGTACTAGAGTAACAATTGACGGCACGCAAATAAAGTGACAATAAAACAATTTTATTTTGCGGCTGCCAAACTATTGCACTGTACTATTTGCTAGGTAAGAAATAGTTGACCGGACGCAATATAATGTTATTGTGGTTTCTCATTCTTTAACCCAAACTCTAAAGAAATCGAAGTATAAGCAATACTTGCACTGTGGGTATTAGGCAACGGAAAAACATACTTATATAGACAAATACATACTTAAATACACATTAAACGTTCAAGACTCGAGAACAAAGATTCGAATTATTCATACTTACAAAATATTTGCCCCGACCGGGGATCGAATCCGGGACCTCAAGCTTCATAGCCAGGTTCACTAACCATTGAACGGACATTGGCACCAATAGGCTGATCGACTAAGGTTTTTTGCCCACTGCTGGGCAAATTCTGCCCTTTTTAAATCCGCCCGTTTCTGTTTTACGAGGCTTCCCCAGCCAGCCCTGTTCAAAAAGCTCCAAATGGTCCCTTTTTATTGCATGTACAAATAATTCGGGCAAAGATGTCACCCTTTTAAAGGCTTGAAGCTTGTAGGCATAAACGGTCCACATCGCATTTGTTTAATCTTTGCCTGTCGCAAGTTTTTGTGGTCCACCCGGCCGAGTCTATTTTTTGCCGCAGTCATTACTCTTTGTGGCCGCTTTAATTGTACTGAGATATTGCTTTCAACACTAACCATTACAGGCTTTATTACAATAGTCATAAGAATCAAAATGTGTCAGTATAAGTGCCAATGCCAAGTAAGAGGGTCGTAAGGATTGATATTGCTAATACCATATTATGTGGTCTTATTGTATGTGTTTAGAGTTGAAAATTGATTGATCTAGTTTCTTTTTCATTCATGTCGTTGGATTCGTTTCGGTTCTCTTTTTCTCGATTGGTTTAATTTGGTTTTGATAATGTTTCTAGATTTGTTTTTGCTAGTACCTAGTGCTAGCGGTACGCCAAAAAAAGCTGCAAATGGTGTTAAAAGCATGAAAATCGGAACGATTGATATTTAGGCCATACGAATCAATCTGATCCGTAGCACGAAAAAAAAAAACAAAAAAAGAAGAGGAGTTATGACGTCATTTTTTTTGTATGGGAACAAAATGTTCTGAAAGCTATCATTTGTATATCTAGTGAAAGGGCTTACTAAGCCGATTCTAAAAATATCATTATATTTCTGTCACTTGTTTTAAAGTAAAATAAAAATCATTTTCAAAACATAACCAAGTTTGGGCTCCTCCAGATATAGGTTGAATAATTATTTGTAAAATATAGTTAGGTACCTAAATATATATGTAACAGCCTCATATCCAACCCCAAGAAAGCAATTTTGAAAATATTTTCATATAGTATTTTTTATTAGGTATTAATTTAGATGGCCACGTAAAATAAACACTGACCATACAGCCAAAAAAAAAATTGCAACAGAGTGTGTCCCTGACGACGGATATAGGAGCAGACCAAAACGGAGATAGCGGGACGACCTGGATTATTATCTAAGGGAATGGCAGAAACACGCGGACCATAGGGAAGATTGGCGAAGAAGAGGAGAGGCCTTTGCCCAACAGTGGGATACGAAATAAGCTCTTCTTCTTCTTCTTCTTCTTCAGCGTGTAGACGCCCACCGCCTCTCCAATCTGTCTCCATCCCGAACGGTTGCTCGTTTCCCTCTTCCAGACAGCTCCTGCTGTCTCCCTTATGTCATCGGACCATCGGGCAGTTGGTCTGCCTACACTTCTTCTGCCTAGCCGGGGTCTCCAGTCCAGAACGCGCTTGCTCCACCGTTCGTCGTGGCGTCGGCACACATGGCCGGCCCACGGGCCCACGCCCATTTTAGCTTGGCGACCCTGTGCCCCACGTCAACGACTTTCGTGCGCTGTCTAATGAGCTCGTTCCGGACTCGGTCCCGCAGCGTTATTCCAAGCATAGCTCGCTCCATATTTCGCTGCGTCACCTTGAGCTCGTGGACCATCCCAGCAGTCAGTGTCCATGTCACACAAATAGGCTATTTAGTTTAGATTTAGAACTTAGATGTCCCCATGGGGGCCCCAGAGGGGTCCATGGATATTTTGAAATTCTGAAACAAAAAGATTAAGAAATACTGCTCTACAATGTCTACCAGCTCTTGGACTATAAAGGAATTAATCGCGCAAAAGCAGCCGGAACTGATCAAATAAACGTTAAAAAGCGTGAAACAACGGACAAAAAGTTAAATTTGAATCGAAATAATCGATGGGTAACGGATCTAGTACTACGGAACTAGAACTTCGAATTTCATTGTCGTGCCGTCCCGCTTATTCTTTTTTTTTTGGAAGGTAAACGAGCAGGTGTCCATGGATACCCGCAACACCGAAGAATTGCAGATGAGTTACCTACCAACCTAGAGGGCTAAGATGAAATGCCTCTTGTGCCTGTAATTTTCCCGGATTTAATCTCCACACCAGAACACAACAGTGCAAACAGTGCAACAGTCCTACCACACGCATATTTAATGTGAGAGAGAGTGAGAAGGACGATATGATAAGAACACAAATTTAGAAATTGGTATTTCCTGGTCGTATCGAATTTTTGCGGTACTTAACGAGACTGCCCTGCGCGAGTAAAATACGATGATCGCACTTTATGGCGCTCAAAAGAATTACATTGATAAACAACGAATGAACGAATTGGTTTATGACGAAGCTTGTAGCAGATTTCACTTGTTTATTTTGACGAAGCCTGGTGTGGATATTTTTTTTGTATTTTTTTTCTCTACCAATTAATTTGTAACTTTTGGCTGTGAATATTGGTAAATAAATTGGTAAAATGCAAAATAAATTTGTTTAATAACCCTATGCATCGAAACGATAAATATTTGTGCTTTGCTGTATTAAAATTAGAGATCAGAGCACAGAACTCCGAAGAGTGGAAGTATGTATGTATGTATGCATGTAAAACTCTTTCTTGTACATAAAACACATGAACAAGATGAATACAGGAAAACACAAGTGCACAAAGGCAAAGGAAGTATTTTATTGCGAGCTATTTTCGAAAAACAAAAATCTTTCAATTTTAATTTCTTTCCGAGAATTGGTAGGTATGGTAACATCATCGTAATAACTAAACTTATTGGTTTATTTCTTGTTTTTAGTGCCTACGTTTAATTGTTAAACATTCAGTGAAATAGACATATGAAGAGTAATAAACTCAATTCAATACCTAGGGAGCGTTCAAGTATTACGTAACGCAATTTGGGGGGGCGGAGGGGTCTCGTAAAACGTTACGATGCGTTACAGGGGCGGGAGGGGGTCTTTCTTACAACACGTTACGTAACATTATTTCTTTTTTTATATACTCTCTTAACATGAATAAGTGAAAATTCACTTATTGCAAGTGCAACTGAACCAAACGGTTATTAAAAATGATCACTTGAGAGATACGTAACGTTTAGAGAGGGGGGTGGTCAAAAATCTTCAAAAATTGCGTTACGTAATACTTGAACGCTCCCCTACAAGAGACTTTACAAGAATAATGTCGATAACTTTAACTTGATTGTATTGCTTATGTATTGTAACTAGTGTGTGACCAAAACTGGTATCTAGAACTAGAACTAAAACCGAAATAAAGGATCCGGATTTTTTAAAACTTGCTTTGAAAAGTAAGGCAATGACAGCGTTATTAAAGAAAAAAGAAAGAAGATATTTATTCATTTTACAAGACACACAAAATATACACGCATATAAAGAAAGAAAGAAAAAGAAAGAAAGACAAAGTTTATTTATGACAATCACAGTAATTAAAAAACAAAAACATATTGAAAGCTACATAAAATTCACACAATTTTATAGAAAAGAAACAACAAAAAAACACAGGATATGAAAACTAGTTCATCAGCGTTGTGTGTGTCTTCGCAAAAGTGAAACGGTCGCTGGCTCAGCATTACGCTGAGGTGTTAGACACCCGCAGCACTGATTTTCAGCCAGAACCGTCTGTGACTCAAGAAACGATACCGAGATAAAAAATATTTTTGTTATGATTAAAAGAAGAAAAATACTTTTTGTCTCCATACTTAGTTACAATTCAGGGCACACGCCGTCAACAGCTTTTGTTCGAAAAAAAACACGTAGTAATTTACTCTTAAGATCAAGCATAAGTTTCCGAAAACTTTTTAAAAAGTTTCCAAAACACTGTTGCCAACCGATCGACCTACCAACCTTTGATTGTAGGTACCTGCTTATCTACTTATGTAAGGTATTTTCATTCTTATCTGTCCTATTTGGTAAACAAAATTCTAACCTCGATGTGCAAATTTTTGTAAAGAATAAGGTGTATTATGTTATCAAATAAACCTAAGGCAATATATTGTACACCATTTTGCTGATATTTTATCTCCATTTACCTACTTTATCTACGAGGAATAGTTAAAAAATAGCAAAAATTAGACGTTTTGAGGTTAGAATTTTGTTTACCAAATAGGACAGGTAAGAATGAAAATACATTAAAAGTACTTATTAAATTTACTAAACTTCATGTTTTGATCCTATTTCTAAATATTAAAAAATAAGATGTTTGGTCTATGATCTTAACGCCATACAGATTGTATCGTAGGTAATAAAATCGCTACCTACTTTCCAAGTTTTGTTCGTGTTTTCTCATTCATACGTTCCAAATACTTTAAAAATGTTCATGATTCCAAAATTTAATTCTTATAAAATTCGATAGCGACGAACAAAATCGCCTCCAATCGAAACCAGATTACGTGGTGCAGCTCAAATTGAATACAATAGGGACGTTCCGGAAGTAACTTCGGTATCAATGATATGCACTGATACTAAAAAAAATCGGTTGAGTAAAAAAAGGATGCTACTAGTACTGTCTTGAAATTGTTCCAAAATATGTAGGTCAAGAAAAATTATAGAGATTTTTTATTTAATTTTTTTTAGGTGCTGAAACACTCCGGGACAATTTTAAGAGACTTTATTATAGACCCCGAAAAATTATGCTCTCACTTAGTGGTCACGTGACTGCTCGAAATAGTCGATTGGTTTTTACGACTATTTTTATTTGACACTACCTACTCACACTATTGTAAAATGCATCAAAATTTACTGCATCGTACTGCAATTTAGGTATGATAAATGCACTCCTTTTTGTAATTTGCGCACACAATATATCCATATCTAACTATCATCAAAAAACCGCATTAATATTAAGCCTGTGGACAAAATGCAGCTGCACGGAAGATTTGTATGGAAGAGCAACCCCCCTAACATTAGATTACTTATATCTCAGAAAAACTAAAAAAATGAAAAACGGATTGAAAAATTAACATTTTTCTTAAAAAATCATTGCCAATTCAAATTGAGCTTTCGTCATTAATTATCTTTAATTTGTTCTTTTTTTTTATGAGAATAGGAAGGCAAACGAGCAAGTGGGTCACCTGATGGTAAGCGATCACCACTGCCCATAGACACCCGCAACCCCGGAGGGATTGCAGATGCGTTGCCAACCTAGAGGGCTAAGATGAAATGCCTCTTGTGCCCGTAATTTCCCCGGCTGTCTTACTCTCCACACCGGAATACAGCAGTGCAAGCACTGCTGCTTAGCGGCAGGATTAGCGAGTAAGATGGTGGTAGCTATCCGGACGGACCTTAAATAATTTGTTCATTGTCTTAACAAAATTAGTCTTAACAAAAAGGCAGTATTTTTATGACATCCAACCAACGCCGTTATGGCACCCAAAAATTTTGTCAAACGATCATTATGACAAGTTAAATTCGAGCAAATACCAAAGAAACAATTGACTACCATCCCTCGTAACGTCAAACGACATTTTCTACTTGGCTGTTGCCTTCAATTCCAAGCGTCTAGCCTCAAGACAAACACTAGACAGAACTAGGTCGGGAGCTACATACACAGCCCGTAGCTGTAGTGAATAAAGTGCGTACTTTTAAAGTACTGTAAGTACTGTAAGTTTGCCCTGTAGCTAGACTTCCGAGCAAAGCGGCTCTGGCGTCACTGACGCAGCAATACTGACGCTGCGTCAGTGTGATAGTATTATGCAGTACGAGTACTAGCTGTTGCCTGCGACTTCGTCTGCAAAGAATTATCGCTATCCCGCGGGAAATTTCCGGGTTGAAAAGTAGCCTATGTGCTATTCCAGACTTTTTTCTATCTAGATGCTGAATTTCATCCAGATTCGTTGGGCTGTTTTGACTTGATTGAGTAACAAACAAACATCCATCCATCCATACTTTCGCATTTATGATATTAAGTTAGATTAGATGAAAATGTATGAAGGAACTTCCGAGCGCAAGCGTCACTGTCGCAGCGGCAAGTGACGCGGCGCTCGGAAGTTCTTTCATACATTTTCATTCTACATAATACTATCGCCCTGACGCAGCGTCAGTGACGCCAGAGCCGCTTTGCTCGGAAGTCTAACTTTAAGCAGCAGTCGGCAACACGCGGCCCGCGGACGTCTTACTTGCGGCCCGTGAATGTTTTGTGAATCCTACTAATATACCCCCTTGCAAAAAAAACGGGCACCCAAGGTTTTTTTATTTTATGTGCATAAAAGCTTACTTTCTAAACTATAAAGCCTAAAAATCTGAAAATCCATAGGTGCCCGATTTTTTTTCAAGGGGGTGTATTATAAATGCGAAAGTTTGTGAGGATGTGAGGATGTGATTGTGTATATATTTGTTCCTTCATCACGCTGAAACGACTGTACGGATTTGGATCAAATCTGGAAAGGAGATAGCTGGGTGCCCTAGATTAAAAAATAGGCTACTTTTCATCCCGGAAAATTGCATAGTTCCCGCAGGATAGCGATAAACAGTCAATGGTTGCAACTGCGTAGAATCGCAACTTCAGTTTTTTTAAAGTTCATTTAACTTTTCTATGCTTTTATTTTACACTAGCTGTTGCCAGCGACTTCGTCTGCAAAGAATTCGTTTATCGCTATCCCGCGGGAACTAGGTACGCAATTTTCCGGGATAAAAAGTAGCCTATGTGCTATTCCAGACTTTTTTCTGTCTGTGTGCCGAATTTCATCCAGATCCGTTGGGCCGTTCTGGCGTGATTGAGTAACAAACAAACAAACATCCATCCATCCATGCATACTTTCGCATTTATAATATTAGTTAGATTCCGTTCATTGACTCCACTAACATACACGTACATAAATCACGTATTTATCCCTTACGGAGTAGACAGAGCCTAAGTACTACTTAAACATTACTTACCTTTTTCATGTGTTTTATGTACAATAAAGAGTTATACATACATACATACATACTAATGTCTGCCCCTACTGGGATTCGAACCCGGGACAGAGGTCGGGTGTAGCTTAGTGATGGGTTGCTAGCCGCATCGCGTAACATGATTCCTAAGATTTTCACCCATTCTGGGCCTGTTACTATCTGCGCGGGAAGAGAAGCAACTGGTACATTCTATGTTTTTTCTTTGCTCCTAGACCAGCATGGAAGATGCACTAACGCTTGGATAGAATCCCATTATTTCAAATCCACCAATACACTATTTATAGCGTTAATACACCATTCACATTATAACGAACACCATAACATCGACACACATGAGCAATATCCCTATAGAGGCAAAGCTCCAAGGAACCGCACTGTTTCATCGTTTTATATTGTGGTAGGTTAAAATAGGTGCTGGGGGAAGCCGAGACCACCGAGGGGGCGTTTGTGGTGAAACCCTAGTGGCATCCTACTGCGTCCCCATCACACCGGAGTGAGGCAACGCCGGAGAGTTTTTAGATTGTGGGGAGCCCCATATCAGGTATCCCCGTGCCTAGGGCATCCAAGATTTCCTCTCCGTTAAAAAAAGGGTGCTAAGCAGGACAGGAAAAAGCCACCCAGCAAGACTGCCAATAAGATATCTTGCATTGACTAGGTACTTCAAATATAGGGAATGTTTGTTTGTGTATGTTTCTTTTACCCTAACGGTCAAAACGCACGAATATTCACCTAACAAGGAAACAGATTTTGACAAGATTGTAGACGTTTGCTGTAGGTACGTATATATAACCCCACCTCTTAAGAAAATAGCAGATTAATTTGCAAAATATAAGCTAAAGCGAATACATACATACCGTCACGCCTTTTCCCCACAGGGTAGGCAGAGACTACTTAGTTCCACTTGCTAAGATCGAGTCCTGACACGATATCTTTCGCTTCATCCACATTCATCAATCTCTTGATACATACTCGTCGGTTTCGGGTAGGTACTCTTGACCTGACCTTTTTCCAAAAAGTCCCCAAGTTGGTGACGGAGCTTCCGTCTTGGCCTTCCCCTCCCAACGCACCCATTCACACTGCCTAGTACATATACCTGTGTAGTTAATCTTCTTTCATCCATCCTCTCTACGTGACCAAACCAATAAATGAAATCCCATAAATAAAACGGGTTGCTGGTGCCTTGTGACCACGACTCCACGTATTAATACATCGTATCTGAGGATAAAACTAGATCTAAAACACGCACACAATGCTTCGCCGTGTACTTGTAGTAGTTTCATTCATGTATGAAGCTTTACCTCTGTAAGATTCACCCATGTGGTACTGCCCAGGGCATTGCAATATCTACAAATTAACTTTATCCAAACGAGATTCTATTTGCAGAGGGAATAAACCATTTCATTACGTCTAGTCAACATATGAGGCACTATCATTAGTTAGGGCCGACCTACGCAGCGCCTACATAAGGCCTAATGATTTAGGGTTGTCCCGAAATCGATAGCTTGTATCGATAGTTTTAATCTAAAAATGCTATAATGTCGATAGTATTTATCTCTTATTTGAAGCAATACTATCGGTAAGTAGCGTCTGGCAAACGAAAGAGTGACCTGAGAAAACGCGGCAAATTCACACGTGGTACATGTGGTATTACTGTTTTTCATTTCGCAGATTCCTTGAAGATTCAAGATTATCTGTATACATAAGCAACGGTGTCATCATCATCATAATTATGGTCAATATATCAAATAATCAGCCGACAAGGATTAAGATTACAGTCCTAGTCATAAGTACTAACCTAAAAAATCCGACATCGCATATAAACATTGTTGTCTCTTGGAAAAAAACTTCTTTCTCCTCTTGTTTTTGCTTGAACTTACTGATCATGGTATGTAGCAGCTTTCGCACATTATTTTTTATTGTTTTACCCATATTACGGCAATTATAAATGAAAAATAATTGAGTTCACAAAATACTGACAACTCTAACCAAAGACTTTGACTTGCCTATGACAGAGTAATAATGTAGCCATATTAAAACTGTAAAAAAAATCCAGGTCACGCTTTCGTTTGCCAGACTCTAGCAATGCTATAGACAGTATTGTTATCTAATAATGGATATACTATTGATAAATCGATAGTATAAAACAAAGTCGCTTTCCGCTGTCTGTCCGTCTGTCCCTATGTATGCTTATATCTTAAAAACTACGCAACGGATTTTGATGCGGTATTTTTCAAGTGAAAACTTTTTTAAGTGTACTTTTTGGCATGGATTAAAAATGTTAAACTCGCGTCAGG
The DNA here is from genome assembly GCA_963854515.1 of Pandemis heparana. NCBI lineage: Eukaryota > Metazoa > Arthropoda > Insecta > Lepidoptera > Tortricidae > Pandemis > Pandemis heparana. The sequence continues at coordinate 6,224,026 of OY978030.1, read as the reverse complement.
ACACGTGACCTGATCGAAAATTCGTAAGACGGAGGGAGAGTAGACCGCGGCGCGGCGTAGGAGAGGACATAATATCCCCCTCTTTTTCTATCGCTAGTATTATAGTTTACCAATAGTGTCGACACTATCGACACTATAGTCTTTGCTCAAACTATCGATAGTCTATCGAAACACTATCGATAGACTATCGAGCGGCAACACTATAATGATTGTAATAAGTAGGGGGACCATATGGATGGCATTGGGACAGGACTGTTGGAGATTCTTGGGACTAGGTCATTTGAGAGGATGAGTTTGAAGTTCGGGATAATGGGTTACCCTACTTATTCAGGCTTCATTTAGACACTTTTTGCAATTTATAGAATAGCTAGATCTGTGCGGAAAATCCAAGTTTTCATGCTAACTCGTCCACATAAATCAAAAACATAAATCACGTTTCCATTTTTTTTAATGAAATGAAATATTATTTTGTGTTCTTTATTATTTTCTTTGTAATATTTGTGTTGTAATTTGAAGTTATTTATTGGAATAAACATAACATTACCTAATAGAAAGTGAAAACAAAAGAGTCGTACCTACACACCGTAAGAAACAAAAGTTGTCTCTCCTGTGGGCATAAAATTAGCGACTCCAAGTCGGCAAACTTAAGGTTTATTTAAATGGGCCGAAAGTTGGCTAGACTATCTATTCCTTACCCTTAACTTTTGCCATGTCCGCAGGAGAGACGCGAACAAAAAAATGTGTATGAACCTTTAACTACAGTTAAATTAAAAACTGTACCAAAACTAATCTTAAAATAAAACAATTAAAAAGGTAAAGCCCCCATGGCATAGTACCACAGACGTTGGCAGCGTTCCCTCTTTTGACAGCGATACTAATACGTTGTCTAAGGAATCTGCCAGCTCTGCGGTCACGAAATTGATACAATTTTATTTTAAATACATAGTAGCTGTTTTATTTTCTTTCTGCTAAAATTGTGTCCTTTACGCACTTGTTCTATAATCTACTATTTAATTGTCAGTGCCTAATGACAACGACCCAAAGGACATGGTCGTATGTCTCTCTCATTTCTTAGAAAGGAAACAAGACGGATGCTGATGCAATTCTCATGGTAACCTTAACTATAAGTACATAAAGTCCCCATAAGATCTGAAATGCAGGCAAACATGCTCTTTATTTGCATAATTACCATTCCTAACACCAAGATTTTAAGGTTGCTTTTACCATGGCAACGTGATGTCGTAACCAGTTGTGATATTAATAAAAAGGTGTCTGTTTGTTCTTCGAGTTAGCGGATCAATTGTGTGACCGAATTGGGAGTGTGTGCTTTTCAAAAGTGACAACATTGTTAGCTGGTAGTTAGGATACGAGTTTTGAGAGCTTGTGTCGTACCAATTATCTGTATATATCACTTCACTACATAATATAAAAAAGTCGCTTTCCGCTGTATGTCTGTCCATATGTATGTTTAGATCTTTAAAACTATGCTAAGGATTTTGATGCGATTCTCTTTTGATAGATAGAGTGATTCAAAAGGAAGGTTTATCTTTACTCTTTACTCTTAAGTCTTGCAGGTGTCCATGGGCGATGGTGATTACTTTCCGTCTGGTGACCCGTCTGCTCGTTTTCCCCCTCTTATATAAAAAAAAAACTTCTTTACTTATATTATAAAAGCGAAAGTTTGTAAGTTTGGATGTTTGCTGCTCTTTCATGGCAAAACGGCTAGACCGATTTTATTCAAATTTGGTACAGAGATAGTTTCAGTCCCGGGGAAGGACAAAGGATAGTTTTTATCCCGGAAAACAGCACAGTTCCCGCGGGATAGCGATAAGCGAATTCATCGCAGACGGAGTCGCGGGCAACAGCTAGTAATGTATAATGCTACGTAGACGGAGCCGCGGCCAGAAGCTAGTTTGTGTATAAAAGGCAACCATGACTAACTGATTGATTAATACACATGCAACAATAAGGGCCTGTTTCACCACTTCTTAACTGTCAGTTATCTATGATTCCGTCTCTATTTATTACTACGAAACAGACAGAGACGTCATCATAGATAACTGACAGATAAGGAGTGGTGAAACAGGCCCTAAATTGACAACATTTCATTTTTATAACACCTGAAAATTTATATATGGTTCGAAAGCATTTTGCCTCCTGATCACTGCAATATGTTTATATAATTTTAATATCGCTTATTATAAAAAATAATAAAAAAATTAAAAATATTTCCTAATTTTACCAATACTACCACAGGATAGGTGAAACGCCTTTGCCTTTTTCACGAGAAAAAATAAGCGATCATAATTTTGTATTTTTGACAACTTCAAAGTACAAGGGGGGAACTCTGAAATTCTATTTTCGAAGTTCGTTGCATACCTTCTCTCTCACTCTCAAGATAATGACTATAGTAGTATGAGCGGAACAGCACGAAGCGAACCTCGAAAATCGAATATTGGAGAATAAGACCTGACATTGACAATTTGAAATTAACGTCAGTGTTTTTTCTATAGAGAAAAGACAAAGGGATAAGTGTGTATTCTGTGATAGTACCGGAGTTACGCCCTTTTATAATAAGCACAAATTAATAAATTAATTATAATTTAAATAAAAGCCATAGCGAAAAAATTAAACTGTCAGCATGTTCATCTTTTCAAACAAAATACAGAGAACCATTAAAATTATAGGCTTAGAAATATGAAATGTTGTCATTTGCGCAGAAATAAGCACGCAGTGTTATTTTTAACCACCGTCGCAAAAAGAGGGATTTTATAAGTTTGATGTCGATGTCTGTCTGTGTGTGTATCTGTCTGTACATCGTAACTGTCCAACGGATGGACTGTTTATGGATTGACATTACTTTAAAGAGTATCAGCTCTTTTCCATAATGATGTAAGGCATATCTGTTTTACGTGTTATAATTGCGTGGGGGTTCATTTTAATTTGTTTGTTATTTATATTTATAAGCTCCTACTTGTTTACTTAAAAGCCGTGGTAGCCTAGTGGTTTGACCTGTGGCCTCTCAAGCAGAGCGTCGTGGGTTCAAATCCCGGGCTCGCACCTCTGAATTTTTCGGAATTTATGTGCGAAAATTACATTTGTAATTTGCCATGAGCTTTTCGGTGAAGGAAAACATCGTGAGTGTGAGTGGTGTGTGTTAAGTTCCCAATCCGCACTGGGCGCGCGTGGGAACTATAGCCCAAACCCTCCAATACACAGAGGAGGCCTATGCCATGTGGCACGCCGAATTTCGTGACAATTTAAAAAAAAAAAAAGACAATAACAACAACAACAACAACAACATGTACTTACCGAAATTGTAGCGAATTCGAAATAAAAAGGCTTATAAATAAATAAATAAATAAATAAACTTGTTAACTTGTGTCGTGTATTCAACTGGCAAAATTTGCAAACAATTCGGCGCTTACAGGGTTTCGTGGCGTCTCTGTCTGTTTCGCAGTAATAAATAGACACGGAATCGTAGATAAATTACAGTCAAGAAATAGTGAGGCAGGCCCTAATTATACCTACTTCTAGTAATAATTTCAATATGTTTGTTAGCTAACAACGTAATCTTTTCCCCCCCTGTAATAGACACCGCGACGTCATAGTGGGCAATACCCTAATGCTCCGGGCGTATTCTGTGACTGACTACGAAAACTGTCTGTAAAACCAGTAGGCTTATTAACTCGCTCGCAATCACCATCGTGTTCATTTTGACAGTTCGTGTATGAATGTGACAGTTGTAGCTGATTCCGATGCCAATTGACAACCCATACATGAACTGTCAAAATGAACACGATGGCGATTGCGATCGAGTTAGACAAGCCTACAGATTGGTGACGAGACGTAATGAAGTATTTTGAAGTTTGATCAGAGAGCCAAACCGCTTCTCAGAATCAGAATCAGAAATGTTTATTATCATACCTAGATGTTACATAATTAACACTTTGCACAACATACAGATATCAGAAAGAACAGGCATGACTTGCATGATTTATTTCTCTTCTCTTCCCGCGCAGGTCGTAAAAGCCCATTGAGGCAGTGGGCGAAAATCTTAAACATAGGCGATGCGGCTAGCAACCCATCTCTATATTGTTTCCCATTTTCCATCTACTACACGGCCACGCTCACGCTAAACGTGGTCTTTAAGTCTTGTTATCCTGGGCTCAGTCTGTCCCATAAATAAGGGTTATAGGTGTGATTACTAAGTCGCTAATCCTGCCGCTAGGCAGCAGTGCTTGCACTGCTGTGTTCCGGTGTAGAGAGTAAAACAGCCGGGGAAATACGAGCACAAGAGGCATTTCATCTTAACCCTCTAGGTTGGCAACGCAACTGCCATCCCTCCGGGGTTGCGGGTGTCTATGGGCAGTGGTGATCACTTACCATCAGGTGAACCACTTGCTCGTTTGCCTTCCTATTCATATAAAAAAAGACTACTAAGTATATTATACTAGCAGTTGCCAGCGACTTCGTCTGGAAAGAATTCGTTTATCGCTATCCTGCGGGAACTACGCAATTTTCCGGGATAAAAAGTAGCCTATGTGCTATTCCAGACTTTTCTCTATCTATGTGCCAAATTTCATCCAGATCCGTTGGACCGTTCTGGCGTGATTGAGTAACAAACAAACATCCATCCATCCATCCATCCATACTTTCGCATTTATAATATTAGTTAGATTGTGTACTTCAAAACATCACATCATCAGCACGAGTGCGCGCGAGATAGAGGCTACTTACTTCTTACTGTTCGTTCTAGAAAAAGAAACAATCGACCGTTCGTCGAAGTGTCAACAGTCGCTGAGGATGCCTCGGAGAGAGGTGAAACACGTGTCCGGAATATTCTATGTTGATGGTGGTTCTGATTGTCAATTCGATTGATTTTCCGTAGTTTTTTATCTTGTGTTGTCGTTGTCTCAAACATTGACTGCATGAATAGGATTTGACGGGTGCGTTACTGTTTTACATTGTGACCTCACTATATCGCGGAGTAGCAAAGTTAGCAAAGTAAAGCAAAGTAAGTATAGTTACTTGCAAAGTCTGGAACGAGCTTCCCGCTGGGGTCTTCCCATCGAGTTACGAGGTGCCTATAAGAGACGAGTGTACAATTTTCTGCAGGGCCGACAACGCCCTGGCATCTCGTAAAGCGTTGCGGGTGTCTATGGACAGTGGTGATCATTTAACATCAGGTGACCCACTAGTTCGTTTGTCTGGCCTCTCTAACATAAAAAAACATTAATTTTTGACGCTGACCTCCGCAAAGTAACGCCTGAATCTATATTACTTAAACTATGCTCAGAATAAGGCCGCGGAGGTCATTGCCCGGACCAACAATGCCTTTTTCCAGCCTACCCGCCTTAATCCCTGAACCCTTGATCCCTAATTGATTTATAATGATAATTACCATCGATGACAATCTATGGAATAACCTCAGTACTATCAAGGAGCTGGTTTATATGGACATGGCTTCTGCATTTTGTAAATAAATAAATAAATATTTATTTATTTAATCTGTGGTCACGGTACTGTTTTATAGTTAAGTGTAGGACTTAGTCGTCTGTGAAGAATTTGCTTATCCCTGACTGAAACTATCTCTGTACCAAATTTCGTAAAAATCAGTTCTGTTAATTTTGAATTTATGATATTAGTAGGTAGCGATTATAGATGTGAAAGTTTGAAATTGTGATCATTGGCCAGTTTCTTTAGCCATTCTTTATTTATTTACAAATATTGATTTTTCTTTCTATTTAGCTCATTTTACTTGTATTAGTGGTGAAATAGAATGCAAAAAAAAACTTTCTGCCAAGTTTCGTGCAACGGGTTCTTCTTAGCAATGATGTTATTTCCGAAAACGCTGGAGGTGTAAAAAAATACCTACATTTAAAAAAATAAAATAAAAAATACAACCGAATTGAGAACGTCCTTTTTTTAAGTCGGTTAAAAAGAGCCCTTTGCCGTCGCAAAGTCGAAGTATTTTTTTTTTGCTTTTCATCTCAATTCCATTTTACAAAAACTCTCAACCAAAAAAAAGATGAGAATCATGGTCAGAGCCCATTTCCATACAGCCTAGCGCATACAGGGTGTAGCTGTATGTATAAAGGGTAGGGTTAAATATGCCAAGTCCGTGCCGGGAGTAAATATTGTGACCACGTGCGCTCACGTACGTCCAGATGAAACCGGTGGCACAGTGCTAGCTAGCTTTTTATTGACTCAAATATCGTAATTGAAATATAATACACACACACAACACAATGCACAAGCACAATAATGCACAGGGCCCTTAGTTGTATAGTTCTGTAATTTCTTTTTGGAATAAAAACATTTTTTTTTTTTTTTCATAATTAAAACCCTGTCCTTATTGTCAGATTGATTTAAAAGGGACAAGTCTGTATAGGCTCTGATACTCCTATACAAACTTGTTTTGTTAGGTATTCACTTACTCTTAAATAAAAAAAAAACTGAGGAATATACTTTTTGGTGGTTAGATATGTACGTTAATAAACATTATTAATATTATACCTATTAAATAAAATTGGAACATACCTTTGATTCGGGTGACAATACCATTTTATTTATTCAATAGGTATCGTTGTAAACTTATATTGGCACCGAAATTACAAAATGGCGGATTACATATTCGCATAAATAGCACCTGACAGTTCATGAACACAATCCATGAAACTCGGCAAGCCTCAAGGCTTAATTACATTATTTGATTTTATGATACCATTTTTAAGCAACGAACTGACAGATGTACGATCTTCGTTTGGTACTCTAAAAATGCAACACAAAAAGTTTGAGTTAAGAATGTAATTCAAAAAAAATACGGCGATTTTTATATGAGAGAGAGAGAGAGAGAGAGAGAGAAACATTTATTTACACACATTCGATACACTGAGATATAAAACAAAGGAGAAATACAATATACTAAGGAATAGTACCGATATGGTGTAAAATGGATCCCACTCAGCACCATCACCCATATCACCCAAAATCCCTTCTTCCACTGTACGCTTGCGCCGCAATCATAAAGTCGTCACGTCACGCGCACTCGGCGTCTCATTACGCTAAACTGTTTCGGCCCATTAAATAGCCTTTGTCTCGTGTGAACGCGCCTTTATTTTAATGCAGTTCACTGCATAAAGTTTATTATTTATTTAAAAAATGGATGTATTTATTTGTATATTTATTACGTTTTTGATTACGCAGTATATTTTTCGTGACAATATAAACAACAAAAGGATTATTTTACTGGTCCGATTTGCCACCAAGACCTTACTTGCTAATATTGCGGCTAAGCAGCAGTAGCGCAGCTGTGTTCCGGCGTCGAGAATGAATCAGCCGGTGAAATAGCTGGCACATGAGGTATTAAGTCTCTATTTAATACTACGAAACGGACAGAGACGTCATCATAGAGATAACTGACAGTTAAGAACTGGTGAAATAGGCCTTTAGTGTTCTTGTCTGTGGATGTATTCAAATATTTAAAACTACCGTATTGTGAATCGAACATCGGAAGTATCCAGAGTATCTGATGGCTGTGTAAAATAGTGTTAGGCAATATTTTCTACTCACCCTGTAGACCTGTTCATGTAACGGTTGAAAACTAAATATAATACTAACAATAAAGGACATTATGATGGAGATTTAAACCAATAGAGTCGAGATGTCACAATGATCCACGCGTTTGATATCTAAGCGTCACAGCAGGACAAAAATACAAAACTCATTACCCTCTCTTCGCGCAGTCGAGTAAGAACTACTAACACCACTACTAATATTATAATAGCGAAAGTATGTGAGTGAGGATGTGAGTGAGTGTGTATGTTTGTTCCTTCTTCACGCTGAAACGACTGGACGGATTTGAATCAAATTTGGAATGTAGATAGCTGGTACCCTAGATTAAAACATAGGCTACTCTTTATCCCGAAAAATTGCATAGTTCCCGCGGGAAAGCGATAAACATTTCAAAGGTAGCATGGAGTTGCAACTTAAATAATTATCCTACTTCCTACTAATATTATAAATGCGAAAGTATGGATTTATGGATGGATGGATGTTTGTTTGTTACTCAATCACGCCAGAACGGCCCAGCGGACCTGGATGAAATTCGGCACATATATAGAGAAAAGTCTAGAATAGCACATAGGCTACTTTTTATCCCCGAAAATTTCCGCAGGATAGCGATAAACGAATTCTTTGCAGACGAAGTCGCTGGCAACAGCTAAGTTGCAGAATATATATTATCAACATCATTTCTTAGGTCTAATTCTACGCGGGCAGAAGCTAGTTCATGTATAAACCAATAATACCGACATTATGTGCAAGCTTTATTAGTTAATAACCCTTTCCATGCTGAAAGCTTCTAACCCTTTAATGTCAAACACATCACTGCCCATTCGGCCGGTACTAATGCGTTTCTCACAACCTTGTTACTTGTTTATTAACATGGGCCTTACCATGACGTCTTAGTGCGATTCAGTTTAGGTTCGCTCGCTGTCAGATTCATACTAAAAGTGACAGCTAAAACTTGAACTGAGTCGGAATTAGGACGTCATGGTACGGCCCCAGGAATGTAGTTACTAGCGCGAGTTACCACGGAACTTAGAATATCCTACATCCTACTATCCCACTAATATTATAAATGCGAAAGGTTGTGACGACGTAAGTGGTGTGGATAAAATTTGAAATGGACATAGCTAAATGAACACAAAATATTTACCTTGCTACTCCGCTACTTACGTGCAAGATAACCAAGCTTGTGCAAGCTCGGAAAATTTTATGAAGGTAGTTGTTGATGGAAAATAAAAATAATAAATAAGAAGGTAGTTTGGAAATATACGAATGTGGGTACATTTAGTTTATTTATTAGTTAACAAATTAGTACGACGTTGGTTCGCATGTGCATCGGTTGTGCTCTAACTTTGATAATGATCCCGTAGAGGGATCGAAACGCGCGTCAGTGTTTGTGTAGTGATAGGATTAATTAAGTTTGTGGGATTTGTGTGCGTTTTGTGTGGCAGTAGTGGTGGGAGGGCTTGCATGCAAAACGTATATATTTCGCACAAGCTTGGTTATCTTGCACGTCAGTAGCGGAGTAGTAAGGTAAATATTATGTGTTCATTGAAATGGACCTCCGCAAAGTAACGCCTGATTCAATAAAATATTTGGACATAGCTGATAGAGTCTGTCTAACCAAAGCTGAACCCACTAGTTATTTGATTGGCAACATTTTGTCTCTAAGTGTGTCTATCTGAGGTGTCATGTTGTTAGTGGTGGCAATAACGGCTGTTTTACAATAATGAAGAACAGTGTTGTGTTATTCTTAAATAGCTCTTATTGTAAACTGTTGTCTGTTATATTGCTGCTTTACAAAACGATAATGAACTTATTATTAAATAATTGTTATACTTATTTCGTCGCGATCGCAGCTTAATAAAAACGTACGGGAACAAAAGCAAAACAACGCTCTGTTACCTTGTTTGTTATTGTACTTACTGACAACAAACAGCAACAGCTAATAATGATACCAAAAGTCAGTTATTTGAATTGCGATTGCGATGCGAGCCCGCGCGTATAGCGCTATCTCTCGCACACACCTACTTGATTTGTTGCGCACTCGCTTGCGCTTCTATGTCAAGTGCGGCAACAGTGCGCGTATGAACAACGTTGACAGCAGACAACGAATAATGATAACAGGATAGTTGATGATTCGATAATGTGTTGTTCGTTGCGTGCTAATAATGCATTACGTTATCTGCTGTTGTAATAACGACCACCACTACATGTTGTATGTCAAATTGACATTTTTCTGAGAAAATTGCAGCTGTGTGAGTGATCCTGTGTTGCCCTGTCATGATTTTTTGAAATTGCCGCGTTTTTACAGGTTCAGCTTTCGTCAGGCAGACTTCCGTACTTTTTATCACGGAAAATTGCATAGTTCCCGCGGGATAGCGATAATATTATTTTGCAGACGAAGTCGCGGGCAACAGCTATCTAACTAATATTATAAATGCGAAAGTATGGATGGATGGATGTTTGTTTGTTACTCAATCACGCCAGAACGGCCCAACGGATCTGGATGAAACTTGGCACATAGATAGAGAAAAGTCTGGAATAGCACATAGGCTACATTTTATCCCGGAAAATTGCGTATTTCCCGCGGGATAGCGATTAACAAATTCTTTGCAGACGAAGTCGCTGGCAACAGCTAGTACATACATAAATCACGGTTTTATCCTTTACGGGGTAGACAGAGCCTAAGGTAACAAGACCTAAAGGACACGTTTTGCATGTGGGCGTATAGGTGGAAAGGGGAATCAAAATAGTGATGGGTTGCTAGCCGCATCGCCTATTATCATTCCTAAGATTTTCGCCCATTACTGCCATGGGCTTTTACCATCTGCGCGGGAAGAGAAGCAACTGTTACATTCTATGTTTTTCCTTTACTCCCAGACCAGCATTGAAGTAATATGAAACAAGTTATGATCTCACTTATGAATGCGATGGCAGCCTAGACGGCTAAGATGGAATAAAGAGTTATACATACATACACCACCAGTAAGCACCAGGAAGTAGGGATGGACGATATACATCGATGTATTGTAAACACTCGATGTATAGTAACGATGCATCGTATTGAACCGATGTATTGTTAATACTTCAACATCGAATATATATCGATGTTTTTTTATTCGATGCATCGAATACGCAAACTATGAGATGAGCGTCTATAAGTGTGACAACCATAGAATAGATAATAACAGGGTAGAACGGAATCTCTTTTGATCGCGTCCAAAACGCCGCCATTTATATACCTACTTCCCCCTTCACGTCGTTACACCCCTCCAGTCGTTACACTCGTCCAGGCGTATTGCTAGGGTTGCTTACTGTTAAATATTATACTTACGTCTAAAGAGAATATCGCTAAAATTTATAAGTTTTTATTTTCTTTGAAATCATTATTTTATTCTAGTTTTACAAAATATGAAATTTATAAATCATTAGGTACGTACCTACATATTATAGATAGGTACTTCTAAGTAAGAAGTTATTACAAGTGCCATAACAATTTGTTATTAACAAATGAAGCCATTTAAGATGATTTAAGTAAGTATTACTTACCGACAAATATAAAATAAAATACATACAGGCTCACGTAAAAACCTAGTTTAAGTGCCAAATGCGCGTGCGGTGACGCCGGCCGTGGCAGCCTAACTAAGTCGCTCGCTTAGCGAGTACTGTAATATCGTAACCTTGAGTTCGGCCGGAGCGGGAGATTCCGTTCTACTATGTTCTTACTTATTCTATGGTGACAACACTGGCTGACTGAAACCTGAATCGTAATAATCAGTTCAGCCTTTCAGTCAATATTACACACTTACCATATTTTATCGGTTTGGCTGAGTGGGTTATGTTTCCTTTGCCACGTTACCCGCAAAGTCAAAATTAAATAATAAAACCTAACTAAAACAACATGACCCACCGAGTTTTTGTTGCATAGTGTAAAGTGTGAATGTATTGTGTATTTGCTTTGTTTTTTATGATACAATTACGGTTATTTGCCTAAACACAATGTCCATTGCGAAAAAAATCGACGTTTTGGAAACATCGATGTTTTTCTAAATAAGTACATCGAATTAACATCGATGCAACCGATCGATGCATTGCATCAGAAATAGCATCGATGTATACGCGGTGGCTCAGTCGTACTGATTAGGACTATGAATGTTAAAGACCTCGGTTCGAATCTTGCTCAAATGTGTCTAATAAAAGCCGTGGTAGCCTAGTGGTTTGACCTGTGGCCTCTCAAGCAGAGTGTCGTGGGTTCAAATCCCGGGCTCGCACCTCTGAGTTTTTCGGAATTTATGTGCGAAAATTACATTTGTAATTTGCTATGAGCTTTTCGGTGAAGGAAAACATCGTGAGGAAACCTGCACACATCTGCGAAGAAATTCAATGGTGTGTGTTAAGTTCCCAATCCGCACTGGGCGCGCGTGGGAACTATAGCCCAAACCCTCCAATACACGGAGGAGGCCTATGCCATGAGGCACGCCGAATTTCGCGACAGCTTAAAAAATAAATACAAAAATAAACGACAATAACAACAACAACAACAAAACATGTATTTACTGAAATTGAAGCGAATTCGGAATAAAAAGGCTTATAAATAAATAAATAAAAATATTTTAAATGTCCATCCCTACCAGGAAGCGAGCCCTCTTGGGGCCTTACCATGACGTCCTATTTCCGACTCAGTTCAAGTTTTAGCTGTCACTTTGCAGTATAAATCTGACAGCGAGCGAACCTAAACTGAATCGCATTAAGACCCCTGTTCTTGAAAGGGCCGGCAACGCAACTGTGACTCCCCAAGTTTGCAAGTGTCCCTGGGCGATGGTGATCATGATCACTTTCCATCAGGTGACCCGTCTGCTCGTTTGCCCCCTCTTATATTATAATATATAAAGCTCGATACCCACTCACTCACTGACTCACTCACTGACTGACATGCTGTTTTGAAGAACCCACAAGAGGTAGGGCTCGACTCTATACACGGTCGTATCAGAAATGCCCCCGCGACCACCAGAAAAATACGAAATCGACCTGAACGTGGAAACTGACCCGACACATGGGGCAGCTCTCCGCGACGGGTCGACCTATAGAGTTTGCCCGGAACTAAAGTCGCCCAGAACAGCCGGCCAATGGGTGAGCCTGTCCAAGATTTTTCAAAATGGCGGAAACAAGATGGCCGCCATACAAAATTGAAACGCGAATATCTCAGAAGCCAGTCGAGATAGATGGGTGGTGCTCGACCAAATGTCATTCAGGGTTGAGGGGGAAATCTGATTAAGCAATTTTTTTTCCAAGATGGCGGATTCAAAATGGCGGCCAAATTTTTTTTTTCTCTGATCCGATTGAAATTTTGCATCCGGGGCTCTTAGAGACCACAGATTCGAACTGCATACTTAATTTTTTGATTCCGCCATTTTCCAAGATGGCCGCCATACAATGTAATTTCTGTATCTTTGACCTGTTGTTTTGAAGAACCCACAAGAGGTGGGGTTTGATTTTTTAAACCATCGCATCAGAGATTTTCCTATCAGTACCAAAAAAATGAAAAATTGTCCTGAACGTGGAAACTGACTTGACACATGGGGCAGTTCTCCGCAACAGCTCGACCAATCGAGTTTGCCTAGAACTAAAGTCGCTCAGAACAGCCAGCCAATGGGTGAGCCAGCCAAATTTTTTTAAAATTCCGAAAACAAAATGGCCGCCATACAACATTGAAACGCGAATATCTCCGAGCCCAGTCGAGATAGATGGGTGGTGCTCGACCAAATGTCATTCAAAGTTGAGGGGGAAATCTGATTAAGTAATTTTTTTTTCCAAGATGGCGGATTCAAAATGGCGGCCAAATGTTTTTTCACTCCGATCCGATTGAAATTTTGCATCCGGGGCTCTTTGGGGCCACAGATTCTATTTCTGTTTTTATTTTTTCGATTCCGCCATTTTCCAAGATGGCCGCCATACAAAGTCATGTCTGATTCATAGACTCGCTTGTGTTTTATAGCAATTTTTAGAGTTAGGGTTTGACTCTATACACCATCACATCACAAATTTTATCACAAATCCAAAAAAATGCAAAACCGACCTGAACGTGGAAACTGACTTGACACATGGGGCAGTTCTCCGCGATGACTGGCCCTATCGAGTTTGCCTGGAACTAAAGTCGCTCAGAACAGCCAGTCTATGGGTGAACCCGTGTTTTTTTTTCAAAATTGCGAAAACAAGATGGCCGCCATACAAAGTAATGTCACACTCATTGACTTACTTGTGTTTTATAGCAGCTTTTAGACATAGAGTTTGACTCTATACACCATCACATCACAAATTTTATCACAACTCCAAAAAAATCCAAAACCGACCTGAACGTGGAAACTGACTTGACACATGAGCCAGTTCTCCGCAACGACTTGTCCTATCGAGTTTGCCCGGAACTAAAGTCGCTCAGAACAGCCAGTCTATGAGTGAACCGGTGTTTTTTTTTCAAAATTGCGAAAACAAGATGGCCGCCATACAAAATTGAAACGCCAATCTCAATAAAATCTCAAAAGCCAGTCGCAATAGATGTTAAATATTCGAACATGTATCATTCAAGGTCATCTAATAAAGCGTAGTTTTTTTGAAGATGACGGAATCAAAATGGCGGTCTACTTTTTTTTGAGTCCGTTCCGATTGAAATTTTGCATCCGGGGCTCTTTAAAGCTACAGATTCCACCGAGTACCATTTCTCAGTGTGATCTCCAAGTGTAAAGCAGCAGTGCCACCGCCAAAACAGCGTCGACTTACGCCGCGACACTAAGAACGAGGCAAGGATCACGTATAGGCGCGAATTTAATGTGAGCGATTTATGGCTCGTGCCATACAATGCAGCTCTTCTGTTTAGTACCACTAGCACAGTCGCGTGCGCAACCGGTTTTTCAAAATGTCATTGTTTTACATAGAATTTCCCCATACAAATCATGACGAGGTCCACAGGCTTTCTGATTACATAGTAAATTAAGACACAAACGTTTCATAACGTCAGAACGTCACCGTCGAAAAACGTTGTGTGTCATATTGTGTGGCACCAATGCACTACAAATTTATATAAATTGTGTGACGTAGCTAAGAAAATTTAGTAGGTAGGTATAGACATTTAGGCGTTCACTGACTTTGTGGTAACGACACTAACGACTCATAGACTCACTTGTGTTTTATAGCAGCTTTTAGAGATAGGGTTCGACTCTTATACACCAACGCGTCAAAATTTTATCACAAGTTCCAAAAAAATGCAAACCGACCTGAACGTGGAAACTGACTTGACACAGGGGGCAGCTCTTCGCGATGACTCGCTCGACTGGTGTCCTTTCATTCATAGAATTTTTTCGAAGAATATACTTACTATAAGAATATTAAATCCAATAATTTCATTTTAATAAAACATAATTTAAAGAAATTTTTCTTGATGAATGTTATTTTTTACAATTTAGTACTATTTATTTCGAAAATTCCTTCAACATCGTGAGGAAACTATGGTGTGTGCGAAGTTCCTAATCCACACTTGACCCGCGTGGGAACTATAGCCCAAACCCTTCAATTCTAATGGAGGAGGCCAAGCCTAGAGGTACACAAAATTACGCAATTTAATAAAAAACACAAGAAGTGAAGATATGTAACGAAAAAATAAATTGTAGTTATTTCGAAATAAAAAAAGCTATAAATAAATGAATATAAACAGACAAAGTTAAAAAATACAAACCCAAGACAACCCGCCCCGCATCATTCCGGGCGCAAAGGTGCCCATCACGCTCGCCGCGTTGCCGCGTTGAACGTCTTTAAAAAATAGCTTGGCCTCAGCACCAACACCCTGTCGTCTCTACCGCCAACGGTACAAATAAATAATTTGATAGGCCCGAATATATTTTTTTCGATTTTTTGGGCCGCCCACTCAGTAGCCGCTCCCGCTGTCGCGGTAGTCGGTGGTACGACCAAGCAAAAGTGCTGACGCAGGTGGCGTCCCAAAGTAGGCACTTTCCTTTCTGCCAAGGACCAAAGTCAAACCATCAGGTCTTTTGACATCTGTCCGGCTTAGACCCGGAGGCTCCAGCATACATGCCACATTTGCCGAAATCAACGCCCTTCGGATAATATCGTTTAGCGCGTGATGGCGTGGAAATCTCCCCGCACAACGACAACAACTAAGAGCGTGGTGACCGTTGCTCTCCACCGTGGTGCCACAGATGCATAAATGAGGTTCGCAAACATCGCATCAAGCACGTCATCAAGGAGCGTTCCCAGATGTGGAGAAGCAAATGCGTGTAACCACGCGCCAGATTCCGGCCTAAACACTGCATGCCGCCTGGCCCTATCCACACCCACTGACCCCTCCAAAAGGCCACCATTAATCCACTTCACCACTGCTTTATCCCATGAGCGCTGAAGATGATCATTTTCGGGTACCAACGCATTCGGGACTAGATACGACCAAGCTGCCCGAGCATCAGAAGCATAAGGTATTGTGGCCTTGCAACCATCTAATGAGTAAATATCAGTAACAAGGTCCACAGGCCCAGCCGCCGACGCCAGAAAGGCCGGCAGACTATCGTCCCGCATATGTCGTATGCCCAGTCCTCCATTGCGGATGGGGAGAGAAGCAAGGTCCCACTGGTCCGAGCTAAGAGAGACATTTAGCAAGCACTCGACCGTCTGTTTCAGCACAAAATCAAGGGAATCGATATTCGCAGTAAACAGCCAGGTAGGATAGTTTTTTATTCACATAATTTTATTTCTAATTTCTAAGATGGAAATATTAATATTAGAAAAAACTCGACTTTTGTGAATACAAAATACAAAGTAATACTTAAAAAAAGTAGGTTTAGGTTAAGTTAGTACAACGACCACAACAAAAACGAAATGCTACTAGAAAACTAGGTTAGGTTAGGTTAGATTTGCGCCCCAACAAAAAACAAATTCTACCAAAAACGCATGGCTAATGTTACCTGTAAATTATCTGGCTGAAATGAAAGTAGGTAGCAACCTTGTATATGTAATGATTTTCAGTGTATTGTCTATTGTGTTAAGTAAATAAATAATATAAGAATTAATAATATTTAATTCGTCATTCTTCTATGTTCTACTATGTATGTATATAAATAACAAAAAATTGGTGTTAAAAAATAATGAATTAAGATTTTATGAAATGAGTTTTTCATGAATTGATCATTCTATGAAATGAGAATATGAGAAACAATTGCTGTGGAACAGAATTATATAAAAATATTATCTACAATATAGTAGTAATATAGTTGTAGTAGTAGTATACAACCTGCTTGACCAAAATGTCGTTCAATGTGGGAGGGGTAATCTAATGAACCTAATTTTTTCCAAGATGGCGGATTCAAAATGGCGGCCAAAGAATAAGGTGAAAAAGGTTAGAAATATTTGAAAAAACAACACGGTGGCAGGGCGCCCTCCGCGGGCCCCGGGGGGCCCGCGGCCCCGACGCGAATTGCTTTTTCCAAGATGACGAATTTTCGCGTGGGTGGTATCAATGAGAAGGAAGAAGAGGTTCGTCCATCATTCATGCCTTAAGTGAGAGTTGTGCTGGCCTCATGTTTGTATTCGAAAAAAAGGTCAGCTATTGGCTGCAAGTAGCTTAAAACTATCTACTCATCGTCCATGTCCATGGGTGAATATAAAATAATACTTAGAAAAAGTAGGTTTAGGTTAAGTTAGTACAACGACCACAACAAAAACGAAATGCTACCAGAAAAGTAGGTTAGGTTAGGTTAGAACTGCGCCCCAACAAAAAACAAATTCTACCAAAAACGCATGGCTAATGTTACCTGTAAATTATCTGACTAAAATGAAAGTAGCAACCTTGTGTATGTAATGACTATCGGTATAATGTCTATAATGTTATGTAAATATTATAAAAATTAATAATATTTGATTCGTCATTTTACTATGTTCTACTAAAAAAAATGGTTTTAAATTCTCTGTATTACTTTAAAAAAAAACCGGTCGCTATTTAAATAAAATGTGGTTAAATTAGTACAACGACCACAACAAAAACGAAATGCTACCAGAAAAGTAGGTTAGGTTAGGTTAGAACTGCGACCCAACAAAAAACAAATTCTACCAAAAACGCATGGCTAATGTTACCTGTAAATTATCTGACTAAAATGAAAGTAGCAACCTTCTATATGTAATGATTATCAGTGTAATGTCTATAATGCTATGTAAATAATATAAGAATTACTTAATACTATTTGATTCGTCATTCTACTATGTTCTACTAAAAAAAAATGGTTTTAAATTCTCTGTATTAGTTTAAAAAAAACCGGTCGCTATTTAAAAAAAATGTGGTTACAAAAAATAAAAAAATGGTCGTAAAAATTAATGAATACTCGTAAGTTTAAATGTAATGAGTTTTTCATGAATTTATTATTCTATGAAATGAGAATATGAGAAACAATTGCTGTGGAACAAAATTCTATAAAAATATTGTCTACAATTATAGTAGTAATATAGTTGTAGTAGTAGTTAGTAGTATACAACCTGCTCGACCAAAATTTCGTTTAATGTGGGAGGGGTAATCTAATGAACCTATTTTTTTTCCAAGATGACGGATTCAAATTGGCGGCCAAAGAATAAAGTAAAAAAAGGTTAGAAATATTTGAAAAAAAAAACAGGGTGGCAAGGTACCCCACGAAAATTACTTTTTCAGGATGGGGGATTCAAAATGGTGGCCAAAGAATAAAGTAAAAAGGCCACTAGACCAAACGCACATACGTTAAAACGACGAAATCAACGTACACTTTAAAAATCGAACGCGACTCTAGCTTCATTCGTATTTCAAAATAAGCTCTTAGAGGATTATGATATCCTGGTACTTAAACTTTCCTCCATATTACGCCTGATGCGAGTTTAACATTTTTTACCAATCCCAAAAAGTGTTCAACGCCGCTAAAGAAGTTTTCACTTCAAAAAAAAGAGTTGAAACGAACGCATACCAGTAAAGTAAAAAAAAGAGGATAGGAATATTTAAAAAAAAAAGGTGGCAGCGGACCTCCGCGGGCCCCTCGGGGCCCGCGGCCCCCACGCGAAATACTAGTTTATATATATAAAAAAAAATACAACGGAATTGAGAACCTCCTCCTTTTTTTTGAAGTCGATTAAAAAAGTAATTTATTTCATCAGTCTCAGGGCTAAGATGTGCGACCTGTGCCAGTAATTTCACTGGTTTTAACTCTTTATTGTGAGCCTGTGCCCAATAGTGGGACGATCGTCGTCACTGACCAAAGTAATAATAAATCGTATCTTACCTTTCCAAAGGTCAGACTTTAACTCATAGAGCAAACAGCATAATAGAGAGCAAATGCCGTATGAAATAAAATTACGCCAAGTCGAAATAGGCGATTACTGCACTCTGATTGAAGCCGAAAGTCAAACAGGTCCTTAGTATTGAGCAGGCAGCTATTATGATCGATATGGATAGTGAATTTTTAATCTTTGTGGGGCATAATAAATAAAACTCGATTTGATAAAAATCAAGAAGTAAATATATAATCGAAATTCTAATTACTTAAATGACTGTTCCGTGTAGAAGATAAAGGAAAAACAATCGAGAAAAATAAGTGTTAGTATGGCGTAAGTCGAAAAAACACCGTGGTAGTCTTGTGGTTTGACCTGTGGTCTCTCAAGCAGAGGGTCGCAGGTTCGAATCCTGGGCTCGCACCTCTGAGTTTTTCGGAATTTATGTGCGAAATTATATTTCAAATTTACCATGAGCTTTTCGGTGATGGAAAACATCGTGAGGGAGTCTTATTTACCCTTAGTTACCCTTCTGAGTTAGAAGGTCAGATGGCAGTCGCTTCTGTAAAACTAGTGCCTACGCCAAATCTTGGGATTAGGTTGCCAAAGCGGACCCCAGGCTCACTAAGCCGTGGCAAATGCCGGGAAAAATGCTAGGAAGATGATTGTATAAGTCGAAAAAGACTGATATGTTGCCATAATTTTAGTCCCTTATTACTACTCTAATTGGTAAGGTACCTCTATGCTCTAACTTAAGTAGTGTATAATTGGGGGACCTGGATCAAACGAGATCCAGGATCCCCCAATCATACGTTATATTGATTACTGATCATGAATCAATACATTAATATATGTCAATCGAATTATCTGTTGAGCATATAATTACAGTACAATCCGATAATCAAATACTAGTTCAATCAAAAACTACTTCAATTAAATTCTATTTCTAATAGGTACACTCTGATATCGTTGGTTATGGAGCAAACATATATATTAAGTCATCATTTTTATACAATCATATTATCATTCAAATACTTACGATATTAAATTCTTTGTTAGCAATAGAGAAAATGCAAGCTAGTGCATTCGTGATAATGGCGTGTTGTTTGACGAATCATTGAGACGTAGTATAAACAACGGCTCAGGTGAGACCGAGTTTTTAAGCTGTCATCTTTCACTAGCGATGCTATAATATGAAACAGGGATTCAATTTTGTTATTTTTTTATTTAATCAATAATTCTTTGTTTATAAATTTATTGTAAGAAGAGAATACTTAATGTGAGGTTTCGATATGTTTCACTATAAATTGCTTAATATAATTCAATAATCTGATTTTGACGTACGAAACGGGTAAGATATTAAATAGGTAATATGTTATCATTATTGTGTAACATCAGTGATGCATATTTCATGAGAAACCGTTGTCCATTCTACTAGGTATTCAATTTGGATTGAAAGCTCAATCAGAAAAGTATCCAGCCTACCCTAGAGCAGAATCCGCTGCACACTACTGTGCAACAGACCTACCTCGCTCACCAGTTACTATGCTGACTATGTTATATTACGTGTCTTACGCAGAAACTTATTTATTTTATTTGATTCTTGAATAGTAATTTAATTACGTAATTCTAAATTGAAGTCTAAATTTATTTATTCAGCGTTCAGACTCGTAATTATATAAGATTATTAACGCTATAGTTAAGTATCTGAATTATTATAAATAAAACATATCATATTACATTAACTCCTTTATTTTTAATAAGTAGACAATATAGTAGTACATTATTATACTTAACTAACACATTTTAGTTATTCTCAAATCCATATCATCCTGAATTTTACTTATGATATCTTTAGTTGCGCTATATACGTCATCAAATAATATACCCTTCACAACATATTGGGCGCAGATTTCTGCTTCACAAGTACACATTGAATGTTCAGATTTCGGTGCGTTCTCGGCGTCATAAATTTCTATTTTAATTATTTTTGTCGCACGTTTTACAGTTCTTTTTATGTATGAAGAATATGGTAGTTCGGTTCTGGTTCTCTTGCGAGAAGCGCCATCATGAGTGGTAGATCTTTGTTCTGCTCCATGCGTAGCACGCTGATCCGCTGGTACAAAATTAAAGAGATCTTCTGTATCCTGTAAAGAAAAGACATTCAAAATTTTTGAATCAAATAATTGTCAGTAACATTGGCGTTTGATAACAATTAATCGTAATTTATCGATAATTAACAAAAGAATTCTTATCATGACTAAACGACATTAAAATTTATAAATCGAGTATTACAATAAAGCTTGCATTGGATTACTATATAAATAAATATCAGAGACAATTGATGCCGATTAACCTGAGTCTAAAGTAAGGTAAGCTTACGTTATAGGTGCTGGCCAACGAATAAACATACTTATATAGATAGATATATACTTAAATACTAAACACTTTACTTATATATTAAACACTCGAAGCTCAAGAACAAACTTTCATATTTTTCATACATAATATCTGTCTCAAGCTTTGTCGCCTGATTCTCTAACCACTCAGCTATCCAGTCGTCGGTATGGATATTGATTATTATTAAATAATAACAAGTATAATAAAATAGGTACACACTCACCGACATTACTGAACTGCTCACCAGTGTATTGCAAAAATACTAATCGTTAAAATGTTCTAATTTCTTGTTATTTATATTATTTTTTAAGTATAAAAAAGAAACCATAAGGTTTAATATCGCATAGTAAAATCGTTTTATCGTTAATATGAGACCTAACCATATATGAAAGATGTCTATGCTAAATGAGTCTCAATGATTTGCAATGTCAACATTTGCATCCACATACACTGAATTTGGAGGTAAGTATGTCTGTTTGTTGATCTCGTATATGAAAACTAACAAACGTTTTTTTATTTTATTTCGCACAATAGGTTATATAAACTAAAACCAATTGTGAAGTTAGTGAATCAGTTAGTAAATCCGTATCGGCCAAGCAAAACCACAGTATTAAACTATACAAAATCATCGCTTCCCATTTAAGACTAAGCGTTAACGCAGAAGTTTAAGATTACACCGCTTAAAAGGGTTACTGCTGATACATGATGAGACCTATTTTAAAGTCACGCGGATACTTTCCGTATAAGGAAGATATTCACGTGGATTAGAGAGTACTTAAGCGGTTGATACCGAATCTAGTGCATCATTCATCTCCTCTGCAAAGTAAAGAACCAGCCATCACCTCATCTCCTAAGCTGAAGGATCATCATCAAAAAAAATGTAAGTGTCTATCTTATTAACTAAATGTATTTATTAAATTATGCAACCATCATTACGATTGAATAGTCGAGTCGTTTGTAACATAACACCGACTATAAAGCGAGGTTGCGGATTTCTGGACTGATGGATATTTATTTATTATTTATCTATTCGAATAGATACCTAGAAAAGTTAATTACTTTTCTAGCTTCAATTATGCTGTCTAATAATTTAAATGTTGATGTTTTTATACATTGGAGTCATTAATATTATCAATAAAATTATTCGTCATTCGAATAGTAGTGTAAATATTGGAATTTGATAGAGTTATGCTAACTAATTCTGGCTTCAATATAAATGATGCTGTTTATTGAATAGAGTAATTTAACTTAATATCATCAATAAAATTATGAGTCATTCGAATAGCGGTAAAGAATAATAGTTTAATGATGCTATGTTATTATGCGTCATTCTTATAGTAGTGCAAAATTTTATAATTTCGGGGAGGGCTGCGCTAGTAAATTGTATGAAACAAGACGAATGACGATACTTTTTAAATATACCTCTATCTTATTTAAATACTTACTATAAAACGAAAAGTAGGGTCAAATATTATAGATAACTTAAATACTGTAGTTAAAATGTTTTAATATTTATTTCAGGTCGAAGATTTATAGCTCTAACAATGCTGAAACACTATTTCCGTCGGAAGACGAGTCAACGATGCAGGCCGAATCGAGTGAGATAAAAAAGAGGAAGCATAGCAAAACGTAAGTATTCAATTTATCTTTTGATTCGACTCGATACTAAAGATTATTCTGTGTTATTGAATGATGTTGTTTAAGTTTAATCAGACCCAATCAATATTTTAATTACTTTCATTGAATATCCTCTAATGTAGTCAAGTCTCTGCAAAAATTTTATTAGCTCGATTTAATTTAACGATCGTTTTTATTTTTTCAGATTGAAACATTCATCTAAAGCTGTAGTTTCTTCGTCAAGCTCTGAAGATGAAGCTGCGAGACCGGCTGAATCGAGTGAAAAAAAGAAAAAGCACGCAAAGTCACCGCAATCATCTTCAAGTGCTTCAAAAAAGAAGATCAAAATTAATCCTGTACCTGCGAAACCACACCACGCAACTGCTGCGGAGCTTTTTGGAAGCGGTAGCGAGGATGAGAAGCAGTCCTCGAGTATCACCCCTGCACCTGGTAAATTACAGTCTTGTATCACGCGAAGACTAGCCAATGGGTTTTCACGACAGGAGAATCATTCAAAAACAGGTTCACACTTTATTGAACTAAAAGTTTACAAGTGCGACGAGATTAAAAACGTGTTACCTGTTAATAGATGGCGGCATGCCATAGTCAGCATAAAAACTCAGACGGATGATAATACTACAGCTTGGCAGCACTTATCAAACTTTATTACATCGACTCGTAAGGAATATAGAACTTGTACTCCGACATTTGTTAGCAACTACTATTAATGTTTTATTTTTATTCTTTTTGTATTTAATGATTACGAAATTAGTATGTTATTCATGATTAGTGCATTATAGAGAGCGCTTACCAATTCATACCTTTATTATTAACCTATGTATTAGATAAATCTATGAATAAATACTATCAATAAAATCATATTTTTGTTTACAGCTCCGTCTACTTACCCCGAGTCATCCACCAATGTATTTATGCGATGTGATCATTGTCAGATCGAGATGCCTATAAATAAATACAGATTTCATTTAAGAACAAATTTGCATAAATCAAATTGTTTATCGAAAACCGATTTTAAACACATTGAAATAATTAGCACAGCATTTAGAAACAGAATTGCTACATATCGCTTAAACCCCTCACAGGATGTCGAATGCCTTACACCTGAGACTTTCCTATGCGGGATTCGAAGTGATATTTTATACCTTATGAAATCCGCATTATTGAAACATGATTGTGTTAAAATGAACAGCGAGCTGTTTGTTCATTTTACATTACCGAATTCATGTAACCAACAGCTTAAGTCTTTTAACACAAAATATAGTATTGTATTTAAAAACACAAATTTTAATGAATTATATATGACTATGATCGAGAACTTAAAAAATAAACTAATCGAATTCGAACATCGTGAGTCCGGGTGGTCTTATTCTACAATTAGTCACTTAGAAATCAATATAAATAAATATAACCCAATGAGAGGTGGTACTTACATACCGTTACCAGTTAATATCAAGAATACTAAAACCTGTATAAACATTCAGAACAGCGATAGTCATTGTTTTTTATGGAGCATTATGGCAGCTCTATTTCCTTCAAAGAATAATGCGTGTCGAGTTAAGTCTTATCCGCACTATTCAACCGTTTTAAATATAAAAGGAATGTCATTCCCTCCGTCTGCTAATGACGTAAGGTTGTTTGAGAAAAGTAATAGTGATATAAGCATTAATATCTATGGGCTAGACAAGGGTATTGTAACAGGACCGTTGTACCGCACGAAATCCAAGAAAATAAATCATATCAATTTGTTATATATTGAACAAAACGGTGCAGGTCATTACTGCTTAATCAAAGATCTAGTGCGTCTAGTTCGTCGTCAAATAACTCACCACAAGGGTAATATGTATTTTTGCGATTCTTGCCTTCAATTTTTCACCACTGAAAAAAAATATAATTCACATCATTGTTCTCACATTCTTACTGTTTTACCTGAAAAAAATGCAGCGATTCAATTTAAAAACTTTGAACGACAACAAAAAATTAATTATATAATTTACGCTGACTTTGAGAGTATGTTAATAAATTGTGAAGATGCGAGTACACAAAACACTCAAACCGTTAAACAGCATCTTCCATCATGTTTTGGGTATTATATTTGTTGTTCGCATGATCCTCGTTTAAACAAATATGTTACCTATAGAGGTGAAGATTGCGTCGAGATTTTTATAAAGTGGTTAATCGATGATATACAGAACATTAATTCAATATTGTCTCAAAATAATGTAATGAAACCTTTAACTACCGAACAAGTAGCTAGCCATACAAATGCTGATAAATGTCACATATGCAAACAATTTTTGTTCGGTGATAAAGTTCATGATCATGATCATATTACTTCAGAGTATAGAGGTGCCGCTCATTCACTTTGCAATTTAAGATACAGAATATGTCCATTTATACCAGTTGTTTTTCATAACCTAGCTGGTTATGACTGTCATTTGTTTATTAAAGAACTGGCAAAATATCCTGGTTCTGTGAAAATTATTCCTCAATCCAAAGAGAAATATACGTCTATTACAAAAATTATAGAATCAACAAACCAGTCGCAACCAATCAATATTAAGTTTATAGATTCTTTTCAATTTCTTAGTTCAGGCTTAAATGAATTAACAAAAAATTTGAATGAAAAGGATTTCCACAACTTATCAAAAGAATTTCAAAGCTATAATAAAATTAATTTGCTGAGACGTAAAGGTATTTATCCCTATGATTATATTAATTCTTGGTCTAAATACGAAGAGGATAAACTACCATATAAAGAACATTTTTTCAATTCTTTAAAAGATGAGCATATCACTGATGCTGAGTATACA
This sequence comes from Pandemis heparana, assembly GCA_963854515.1. Taxonomy (NCBI): domain Eukaryota; kingdom Metazoa; phylum Arthropoda; class Insecta; order Lepidoptera; family Tortricidae; genus Pandemis; species Pandemis heparana. Next base: position 6,198,320 of record OY978030.1, on the reverse strand, counting down.
CATGCGCAACTCGTATGGTCTACCTTTAATATAAGTTCATTAGGAGAATATACCGACTTATACTTGAAATGCGACGTTCTATTATTGTGTGATATATTTGAACATTTCAGAAGTACAAGTTTACGACATTATAATCTTGATCCGGCTTATTATGTGTCTGCACCTAGTTTAAGTTGGGATGCTATGCTTTTGTGTACAGGTGTTCAATTACAGCTATTAGATGATTTAAATATGTATCAGATGCTTGAGAACGGGATACGAGGGGGATTAGCTCAATGTTCTCTTCGACATGTAAAGGCGAATAATAAATATATTCCAGAATTTAATGATTCAAAACCATCATCATATTTAATATATCTCGATTGTAACAATCTATACGGTTATGCGATGAGGAAAAAAATGCCTATTTCAGATTTTGAATTTTTAACTGAAGATGAAGTTAAATATTTTAACGTAATGACAGTGCCAAATGATGGAGAATTTGGATATATTTTAGAAGTAGACCTGACTTATCCCGAACATTTACATGATTATCACAGTGAGTTACCTTTCGCCCCAGAAAAATTCATTCCGCCAGGCGGTAAATCAAAAAAATTAGTTGCTAATTTATATGATAAATACAATTACGTCATACATTATGTTCACTTGAAAGAATGTTTGAAAAATGGTTTAATATTAAGGAATGTTCACAGAGTCTTACGCTTCAGACAAGATAACTTTTTACAAAAGTACATTGATTTAAATACTCGTTTAAGACAAAGTGCTACTACAGCGTTCGAAAAAGACTTTTTCAAACTTCTAAATAATGCGGTATTCGGTAAGACGATTGAAAATAAACGAAAGCGAATAGAAGTTAAATTAGTCACAAAATGGAAGGATTGTAGCAATAAAACAAATAAATATATAGGAGCAGAAAAAATCTTACTAAAACCAAATGTAAAAAACGTATGCATATTTTCAGAAAATTTTGTAGCTATCCATTTAGCTCCTGAAAAAATTTTACTAGACAGACCAATATATATCGGATTTACAGTACTAGAATTCGCTAAACAGCATTTGTATCGATTTCACTATGATGTTATAAAAAAAAAATATAATTCAAAGGCTGCACTTTGTTACACGGATACTGATAGTCTTCTGTATAATATTGTAACACCAGACTTTTACCAAGACCTACATAATGATATTACGAAATTTGATACAAGTAATTATGATGAGGATAACCCGTACGGCATACCTCAAATTAACGCTAAAGTACCGGGATTATTTAAAGATGAAATGGGTGGTGACGTAATTACTGAATTTGTAGGCTTAAGAGCTAAACTCTACTGTTTAAAGACAGTTAAAACTTCATTAAACAAAGCTAAAGGTGTTTCGAAACCTATAACGAATCGATTACAACTTTCCGATTATAAAACAGCGCTACACACCAAAAAAAATTTTAGACGAAAAATGAATCTGATTAAATCCATTAAACATGTTTTATATTCACAGGAAGTAAACAAAGTAGTTTTAAACAGTAATGATGACAAGAGGCAAATATTAGCTGGTAACATAGAAACGCTCCCCTGGGGTCACTGTAATACAATTTTTTAATAGATATACGAAATACCTTGTACGTATTTGAAAAGATTTCTTTAAGTATATAAGTAGTTAATTATATTATCATATTGAAGATATGATATTAATAAAAAAAACAGTCTTATATAAAAGGTTATTATATTTTTAAATGTAATTTAGAGCTATGTATTGGTTTTTCTTTTTAAGAAATCGTAAAATTGTATTCGTGTGATGTGTGTTTAGAAGTATAATTATGCTTTGTTTATATTGAGCTTAAAAAAGGAATAAATATATTTCAGCATGAATGAAAAAGTTTTTATATATGCAACCAAATCAAATCAAATAAATTATTAAATGTATCTCTTTCTTTTGATCGTCATTTTAAGCAACGATCTAGACTAGACCCAAGATTATATAAGCAATAAAATCCGAGATTCCCCGCATTTCATCATGATCTTTGATAAACAGAGTCAAACTTTGGAAGTAAATACTTTCAAAGTAAAAAATGACACACAAAAATTAAAACATAGTTCGTTGTTACCTAATACCATTCGCTGCATAATATGCGGTCCTTCAAATTGTGGTAAAACTAATGTTATGTTAAATTTATTGTTACACGAAAATGGTTTGAAATTTAAACATATTTATTTATACTCGAAGACCGCTTTTCAACCAAAGTACCTCTTTTTAAGACAAGTTATGGAAAGTGTTCCAGGAGCGGAGCTATTTGTATTTAATGATCACAAAGAAGTTCTTCACCCCAACGATGCTTTGACAAATTCCATTATGATTTTCGATGATGTCGCATGTGAAAATCAAATTAATATTAGAAATTATTTTACTATGGGAAGACATAGGCAGATAGATTGTTTTTACTTATCGCAAACTTATTCGAAAATACCTAAACAACTGATCAGAGATAATGTTAATGTTTTAATTATCTTCAAACAAGATGATACCAATTTAAAACATATATACAATGAACATGTAAATACAGATTTAGATTGGATACAATTTAAGCAACTTTGTTCTGTTATATGGCAAGATCGATTCAGTTTCTTAGTTATAAATAAAGATTGCGCGATAAATAACGGACGATATAGACAAGGATTTGACACGTTTGTCCGCTTCTAACTTAGTTATATATTCCGATTTCTAGTTTAAAAATCTCACTTGAAAACAAGGGGTTTTAAGAAACGGTAGTCATATTAATAAGTTGGAAAGTAAAATGGATACCGATTTAAAAGCACAACTCATTAAATCAGTTAACAATATAAAAAACAAAATAAAGAAGATTAAAAATGAAGATTATGAAGCTGATCTGAAATACAAAAAAGTATTTAAACCTATTACTGATTCTTTAGAAACAGTTGTCAAGATAAATCAAACACCTCACTCTGCTTTTAACATAACACCAAGAAATGGTAAAAATAACACGCAGATCGATTTAAACTCTTCTTTAGACTATAATAATTTTAAAGACATAATTAATGCTGATTCTAATCACCATTCAGAATATTATGGATGTTCTAATGATAATGATAAAAATACAACAAATCAAAGTAACAGTCACGATACACTTTTATCTTTGAAAAAAGAAGACATGATGGATATGTATGAGCAAGTCAATGTTCCGTTTGGTATTTATGTTAAAGATAAGAACCTGATGATGGGAAACACTGTTGTTAGTTTATCTTTTAAAAATAACACTGATAATACTTTGGGAAAAAAATACATGATTACTGTCAAAAATAAGAATTATGAATTGACCGGTGGTTTAAAAGAACTTTTATTGCGAAACAGACCTAATCTTAAGCTTGTAACTGAAGAAGATAAAACAAAATACAAAGAAATTTTAAGTAACACAAACGCGCACAAACGGGACTTTGACCCGGCCGGACAATTAAAAGGTGACAAAGGATTAAAATACTGTACAATAATCAAGCCTCTATTTTCACAAGTAACTGACGAAAATAATGAGTTCACTCAACAGTTGCCGCAATTGAAAATCGGTCAAGGTTTGCCTGAATTAAAACGATATAAAAGTAATACGGATTATATTTATTGGGATGATCCTAACGAACTTATTGAAAGACTGAAACTTTTAATTGCATCTAAAAGTGCTGGTAACAGCAATCATGACAATGAAATTATATCAATTATTGAAGAGTTAAAGGAAGCGGGTATAATAAAAGAATAAATTCTGTTTTCGTGTAGTCATTTCGTCTAGTAATCTAATAAGCATTAGACATGAATGAAGAGAAAAAAGGAAATTTTAATGTTGATAGTTATAAACTGGAAGTAATTAAAATATCATCTATAGATAAACGTGAAGTATCCGACGTTGTTAATAAAGAGATCGTTGATAAATTTAATAAGAATAATTCTGAAAAACTTGCGCATATTGAAAAGCTGGTTATGATTTTAACAGACCGTGTAAAAAATATTGAAAAAGATATTGCATTAAAGGAGCTTGAGGGAAAATTAAACAAGCATTATGAGCAAAGCCGACGTTGTTAATGAAATTCATAAAAACGTACGAGTAAACTTCCCTCGGAGAAGCGTAATATTAAGAGATATAGATGACCTTTGGCAAGCGGATTTGATAGATATGCAAGCTTTATCCAAATTAAATGCTGGTTATAAATACATACTAGTAATTATAGACGGTTTCTCAAAATATGCTTGGGCATTCCCGATTAAACAAAAGACTAAAGAAATCGTATCTAAAGAGTTTCAAACATTGTTGGAAAATGGTCGTCACCCAAAAAATTTACAAACTGATATGGGTACAGAATTTTATAATAATAAATTCAAAAAAGTTATTGAAAAGTATCACATAAATCATTACTCTTCTTATTCTACAAAAAAAGCATCAATCGTAGAAAGACTTATAAGAACTCTCAAAACTAAGCTTTACAAAGAATTTAGTTTGAAAGGAAATTATAAATGGATCGATGGGACTCTTGACAAGAAAGTTTACGAATACAATCATACCTTTCATAGAACCATAGGAAAAACGCCGGCTGAAATTAATCATAATAATAAAGAAATTGTCTTACAAAGATACATTAACAATTCGCTATCCGAAAAAAGACCGAATCGTCATGTTTTTCAAGTTGGAGATTTTGTAAGAATCAGTAAATACAAGGGATGTTTTGAAAAAGGATTTACACCTAATTGGTCAACCGAAATATTTAAGATAAGAAAAGTCCAACAAACTAACCCACTCACATATTTATTAGAAGACGCAAAGTCTAGGCCTATTTTAGGAGCATTCTACAGACAAGAAATTCAGAAAACTGCTCACCCTGATGTATATCTTGTTGAAAAAGTTGTAAAAAGCAAAGGAAACAAAGTATATGTTAAGTGGCTGGGTCTTCCATCAAGTGAGAACAGTTGGATTGATAAAAACAATCGTTTGTAGTGATTTTAGTACATTAAATAAGCTATTCATACTTAATACGCTCATTTGCACTTGGATCTTTATGCAAGAAAGTCAACTTTAAATAAAGCATTTTAATCATACCAATATTACTATTATTAAAATGAAACACACACGAAGTAATACTAAAAAAGAAGCGCATCATAAGGAAAAAACATTATTAGCACCCTCCCAGAAAACGGGAGCTGGTCTGAAAAAAACCTTTAGTAATATTGTATCGCACACTAAAAAACATATTCGAAATTTGAAACCAAAGTGCAAGAAATTGCTAACGGAGTTAGCATACGCGGCTGCTCGAGAATTTGCTTCTGACATAACCGTGCAATCCCCGAGAGTGATACCTGTACCTAAAACTGGTGGATTTTTACCATTAATTCCTATTCTTGCCGGCTTATCTGCTACGGGGAGCTTGGCTGGAGGTGTTGCGGGAATCACCAAAGCTATCAATCATTATAAATCGGCACAAAAACATCTTGCAGAGTTAAAAAGACATAACATGAAAATGGAGGCTATGTGTATTGGTAAAGGATTACATCTTAAACCGTACAAACACGGGTTAGGAATTTACGTTTCAAACAAAAAAAACTAGATACTGGGCTACCTGATCGAGCGCTAACTAATATCGATATAATAAAGCATGCGAAAAATATACCCCATTTTCGAGGCGTATTTATGCGAGATGAATTACCAGAAAAGCCGTGGCTGATGGAATGCGGTGTGATTAATTTAGATTCATCTAAAAATGTTGGTACTCACTGGGTAGCCTATGGAAAAATTAAAGACTATATTGAATATTTTGACAGTTACGGTAACTTAAAACCGCCAAAAGAATTCTTAGCATATGTCGGAACAAATATTCGGTATAATTATGTCAATTTACAAGGCAATCATTTATACAACTGTGGACATTTATGTTTGAAATTTCTAAAATCATTTTGGAAAAGTAAATCGAGACTAAATAAATAAATAACGAAACGGATTAAACATATAGTTACGGTTGTTAAATGATAATAAAATAAAATGCTAAACCGGATTAGGACATTCCTTCGCGAACAGTATTCAGAATTGGGCGTTGAGTACATAACAGTCTGCCGAGTTTAGTACAAATAACCGCTTCAATTTATTATAAGTATACAATTAAATATGTATGTTTTCAATAAAAACAACATCAAAGAACAAAAATGTACTATTAATCTTCCAGTGTTCAAAGGAAGAACACGATTAAGTACGACAAATAAAATTACTAAAAGTAATAAAATCTTTCTTCATTCTCTCGGCTTAAAAATAAAATAAAAATAAATATAATATGCTGCAAATAACTGAACTACCGCAGCAAGATAATTCTATTGAAAGCTACGAGATTCACAGCTACAATCCATACAATCACAGCTTTAAAGAAAACGATGAAATCAGAATACCTATTCATCAGCAAGATGTTTATGTATTACCATCTGCAAGCTCCATTTACATCGAAGGACATGCGAGTGTATTTGAACTAGATACAGCAGGAAAAAAGAAGAAGAAAGAGTTTAAGTTTATAAATAATCCTATATTGTTTTTATTTCAAGATATAAGATACGAATTAAATGGGGTAGAAATAGATCATGTTAAAAATGCTGGAATCACAACTACGATTAAATCTCTTATCTCAATGAACGTAGGCGAAAGTAAAAGTTCAGCATTGTGGGGGTGGAATTTAAACGGAAGTGCGAAAAAAGGGGATAATTTTTCTGTTATTATACCGCTTAATAAAGTGTTAGGGTTTGCAGAAGATTATAACAAAATTGTTGCCAATTGTAGACATGAACTTATACTTCATAGAAACAATTCCGTTTTGAATAGTGTTATAACTGATACAAATGATACTATAGAAATAGACATACATAAGGTTCAGTGGCGTATCCCTCATGTTAAAGTTTCGGATCGCAATAGATTATTGCTGCTTAAGCACTTGGAAAAAGATCGAGCAATACAACTAGCTTTCCGAAATTGGGATTTATATGAATATCCGCTTTTACCTAAAGCAACAAAACACTCGTGGTCTGTCAAAACTGCTTCTCAGTTAGAAAAACCGAGATATGTTATATTCGGTGTTCAAACTGATAGAAAACTGAATCGAACGAAGAGTTCATCAGAATTTGATCATTGTAACATAACAAATGTCAAGTTGTTTTTAAATTCACAGTACTTTCCTTATGATTCACTTAATTTAAAATTTAATGAAGATAAGTATAGTATATTATACGAAATGTATGTTAACTTTCGTCAGTCGTATTACAACACCGGAATCGATCCCCTGCTTGATTTAAATACATTCGGGAAAAAAGCCCCACTGTTCGTTATTGATTGTTCACGACAAAATGATTCGTTGAAAACAGGACCGGTTGATGTCCGTTTAGAAATCGAGTCTTCAGAAGATATACCTGACAATACAACAGCGTACTGTCTAATCATAAATGATCGTCTAATCGAGTATAAACCCTTGAGTAATATAGTGCGAAAATTATCATGAATGTGATTATGGATGTTCAAGGTTTTAAAAACGAAAACAATACATTTATACCTAAAGAAATAGCAATTATTTGCAAAAAAGGTGTCATTGTGTTGTTGATTAAACCACCTTATCCTTTTTATAATTTAACTAAGAAAGAACGGTTGCAAGCCTCATGGATAGAGAGAAACAGAGGAATATTATGGAATGAGGGGTATGTGCCATACTTCAACTATAAGAGTTTGATATTAAACTTTTGTAAAAATAGACGTATTTATACAAAAGGTACTGAAAAAGTGGTCTGGTTAAAGAAGATAATAGAAAGTGACAATGTTTACAATTTAGAAGACTTTAATTGTCCTAATTTAAAAACACTTAGTGAGAAATATTCGATTTCTTCCGACATTTATAATTGTATTTACCATACCAAAACATGTGCTTTTAAAAATGTATCTTGTTTAAATAAGTGGTGTGTAGATAATAATATTTTTAAGTAAATAAATCAACAATCATATTATATATTTGTTTAATACTGATATTTGTCAACGTATATATTTTATAATAAGTATATAATCAAAATGAATATCAACAAAGGAGATATCGTTGAGGTTATCATTGATAAATGTCAGCTTCATGGTCGTCATGATGTCAAAATATTAAACGCTGAGCACTATTCTGGTGTGCTAATAACTCAGAGTTATTATAAAACTAAACGCTCACGAATCTTTTACACAGGATTACAAGTAGCAGCTCGAGTAATTAGAATAGATAAATGTTATATAGACTTGCTACCAATCTAATTGGAAGTTTCTAAATCATTACGCTGAGTGGTTATAGAAACCTGAGCATGTTATAAATAGAAATAGTAGTGTTGTGAAGGATATGATGGTGTTCTATTTATTCACTGTGTATAATAATAAACATTTTGATTTTAATGTTTGTACCTTTAAAAATGTATGTTTTATAAATAAATCATGTATACTTAATCCTTGTTTACTTTCTTCCTAAAGTTAGGAATAAACCTAAAGATATAATTTGATTTGATTACCGTCTGCGAAATTCGAGCATAATAATTATCGTTTATTATACGAACAATACGCTACACTTCAACAGTCGTATCACAACCGTCATAGTCTAGAACTGCTTCTTGTTTTCGAAGAAACTAATATGAATTCAAATACTTACATAATTGACGTACAAGGCTTCAAGGTTATGAATCTGGAAAACATCAATCCGTATCTGGTGTGTCCAAGAACATTTCTGCGATTTTGTTCGACAGAGCAAAAGCTAATGAATCTGAGCATTAACATTGTGTGATTGAAAACGAGGAGCGCTGTTTTACAATGTAAGCTAAAGCTCGGTCGCCTAGTTAGTGCTTTATTTATTTATACAAACAATACGCTAGGCTTCAATCAGTAGTATCCCAACCGTTATCGTGTAGAACTGCTTCTTGTTTGCGAAGAAAGTATCATGAATTCAAATACTTACATAGTCGACGTGCAAGGCTTCAAGGTGAAGGAGAATAATTTTATAATAAAGGAATTTGCCTTCGCTGCAGAAAATTATGCGCAAAATAGTTTAATAAAATCGCCGTACCCGTATTCTAAGTTAACAGATGAAGAACGAAAACAGGTGCAGTGCACTAGGAAAAACTATGGCATAACATGGAGTGAAGGAAATATTGACTATCCAGATTTCAAAGGATATGCGGAGTATTTGTTAAAAAATAAGACCATTTTAGTGAGAGGTTCTGAAAAAGTTAAGTGGGTAAAAGAAATAAGTTCTAATTGTGATATTATTGATGTAGAAGAAATGGGGTGTCCAGACTTTGAAGAATTGCATAAAATGTTTAGTGATGTTGGCGATCTGTATTTTAGATGTATTAAACATAAAAAAAAAAGATGTGCTTTAACAAATGTAAAGTGTATTAGACGGTGGTACATAGAATGTAACAACCTTATTCATAATTAAATAAATGATTTTAATTATAAATATCAGTGCATTTTATTTCACTATTCAAAGTTCGTAAATAAAGCAAGACTAGTATTTGTGATCGAGGGTGTTTGTGGCGGTTCTGGCTCAGAGTGTATTAGAACTAGAATTTAATTGAAGTAGTTTTTGATTGAACTAGCACTTGATTATCGGATTGTACTGTAATTATATGCTCAACAGATAATTCGATTGACATGTATTAATGTATTGATTCATGATCAGTAATCATTATAACGTATGATTGGGGGATCCTGGATCTCGTTTGATCCAGGTCCCCCAATTATACACTACTAACTTAACTATTCCTGGCCCCTGAAACCAGTATACCGATTGACTTCTATTTCCAGTGCGAAAGTGACAACTTCGGTATAGAAAATGACCCTTTGCGTGCATAAATAATAGTACATTACGGCACAGACCCGATAGTAGGGTTGAATCTATTATGAAACTTGCCTGTTTGAAGTCTAAAAGGTGTAGTTTAAAGCTCTAATTACTATTACATGGCCTAATTATAGCTTAAAGTTGTGAGCGTTTCGTTGAAAACGGTTTTACTGGCTACTTCAGAACAATGACGTCTTTCTTAAAGTCTTTCATAAATACTTTTCAGTGGCCTTACCATGACGTCCTAATTCCGACTCAGTTCAGGTTTTAGCTGTCACTTTTAGTATGTATCAGGTATGCTTTGTGTAAGTTTTCGGCCACAGAATACGTCTCGACCGCGTTTGCGTTAGAATGTCAAATACTATGCTATGCTATGCTATACTGCTCAGAGCCTCTAGTGTAAGTTTTCACAAATAAAAACGTCTCGAACGTGTTCACGTAAACGTTTCAATTTCTATGAGAAAATGAACAGCGCCACAAGCGGAACGAAACGACAACTAAAATTTCTCATAGTATTTGACATTTTAACGCAAACGCGTTCGAGACGTATATTGTGACCGAAAACCTACACTAAGCATACTGATCTGTTCTTTTCTTCGGTCCGTTATGGTTGCCTGGTAGAGATCGCTCTGTAGCGATAAGGCCACCTATCTATTGTTACCTTACTACTTCTGTATACCTTTTTTTCTGTTTTGATTGTTATATGTGGTGTTCAATAAAGAGTTATTGTATTGTATTGTACTATGAGAAATTTTGGTTGTCGTTTCGTCCCGCTTGTGGCGCTGTTCATTTTCCCAGTGTAATTGAAACGTTAATGCGAACGTGTTCAAGACGTTTGTCGTACCTAAAACTAACACTAGAGGCTCTACATTAAGAGCTATTGTATTGTATTGTATTGTATTGTACATCCATATTACAAGCCATCATAATCATCAACACCTACGAACCCCCAACCAGCTAATCCGGCCCAAATCACTCCCGTATCCCAGGAGTATACATCGATTGGACTTTTTCCTGTTTTCCCTTAATATTTATCCCATCCCTCAAGACTACATCCATTGTCTATCCCGAGATTGACTGGCTTCATGATTAAACTTTTGTTTTTCTTTCTTTGTCGTCACTCATTCTTTATTTGTAATGGAGGAGGGATGGGGGATTTGAATAAAGTTTATTTGTGACAAATGATAGAAGAGGGATGCGACAGAGCACCTATTACAGGAGTCGGCAATGCTTGACTTCGCCGTCATTAAATAATAGCTGTTCATCGGGGATTTTATGTTTCGATGTTAATTTTATGTGTTGTAATTTTAGATTTTAATTTCGTCTAAACTGTCAAAGTCAAACTGACATGAGTAACAATCGCAAATCTTTTTTTTTATTACTTTTTATTAATGACATGTTTTCCGCTTACTCAGCCTGATAATGACGTCATTACCGGTTTGACCATTACAGGCATATTTTTCAAAAAATACTCGTAGAGGAAAATCTCGAAATGGTTTTCGACTTAGGGCAAATGAAAAATATTTTTCAAATTGGTCCAGTAGTTTCAGAGCCTTGTTTATAATATTACCCCCACTACCTTATTCATAAACGCTCTATAGTCTTCTGCTAACTTAGCAATCGTTTGTCCTTATCTGTCACTTTAACATTTACCTTTCGCAGATGAGGACAAACGATTGCTAAGTCAGTAGAAGCCTGAGCGTTTAATGAATAAGGGGGGAAGATTAGACGTATCAGTTTTCCGCGACTTCGCCCGCGAAGAATTTGTATGTCGTTACTAGCTGTTGCCAGCGACTTCGTCTGCAAAGAATTCGTTGATCGCTATCCCGCGGGAACTACGCAATTTTCCGGAATAAAAAGTAGCCTATGTGCTATTTCAGACTTTTCTCTATCTATGTGCCGAATTTCATCCAGATCCGTTGGGCCGTTCTGGCGTGATTGAGTAACAAACAAACATCCATCCATCCATCCATCTATCCATCCATACTTTCGCATTTATGATATTAGTGTCGTTATTCCACGGTATTTACGCAACGATTTGGGTTAAATACTATCCTTTGCCCCTTCGGCCATCCCAAGCATAGCATTCTTCCTTCGGGAATGTATTCTTCCCCGTCGGGACTCAAAGCATAATAAAGTCAATTTCCATCTAAATCGGTTCAGCGTTAAAGTGACGAGGCAACAGACAGACACGGACTATATTATGGAGAAGTAGGGATCTATCATGAAACACGTAAAAAAATCGTGTGTGTTTATCGTTCTTGTATGATGGTTACGGACATGAAATTATTGAAATGAATGAATTTACACGTGTGTTTTACAGAATAAGCTTAAGTCAACTCTCGTTTAAGATAGTTGTAGATGCAGTACAAAAAGTAAAGTTTATATCTTTAAAATAGACTTAACAAACATGAACGTGGTACATACGTACACGTGTATTCTACTTTTATAAAATCAAAGCCTAAAGTTTATTTTGCAAATAGATCGCAAAGGGTAATAATTTAAAATTAATACACACTTATTTATAATTAAGTGTTTATAACTTACAGGGTAGACAGACCACACGGTAACAAGGTCTAATGCCCTATTTTAGCCTGATCGTGGGCGTATAGCTGGAAAAGGGAATCAGAATAGTGATGGGTTGCTAGCCGCATTGCTTAACATGATTCCTAAGATTTTCGCCCAATAAAAATAAATCAAATTTAACTGACGTGTGTAACAACAGGTATGCGGGTACGACATTCCAGGGATATATCACTCAGCAAATCCTTTTATTAAATTACACAAATTAGTGCCTCACAGTAAACAGTTTTAAAACGGTAGAATTAAGGCAGCTGTTATAAGTTATCGTCAAAAACTTAATTTTTCATACAAGCTTTTTACAAACTGTACTACAGTTTAACAAATGGGTGTATTTACGCTCTCTATATTAGTCTCAGTATTATGTCAATTCAACATCGAAAAGTATGAGAAACGAAGAAAAAAGAAAAAGTTTATTCATACACGTTGAAAAAAAAAACAAATAAAAAACGTCGTTAATGAGAGTTAGTCGTTATGACTGTGTTGTGTTAGTTAAGGAATGACTCAGTTTCTTATTTCATCGAGATGACGGTAGTTTTTGAATTTAAGCAGAAGAAAAACCGTTAGTTTGGGGAGTAGTTTTCAACTCTAATTAGAAGATTTTCATATCTGCTTATTGTAATATTTGCCAACTTGTATAATATCGATACCTTGGGACTCAATTGTCGTATAAGCCAAAAGTCGACTTTTCAGGAGAGCCAAAAAAAACAAAAAGAAAATTTAAAAAAAATTGTAACTCTTTTGTTTTAACTGTTATAAAGAAGCTTCGTAGGATGAAAGTTCTTAAAATTATGAGTAGAACAATATGGATTCATAAAATTTAAGATAGAACCCATAACAAAGAAAATAGATGGCTTATACGCTTTTTAAAACCAAAACAGCATGTCGTTTATGACCGAAATAATAGTTGCTGTACATGCTACTTAGGGCGTAAAAGTCAGCTATTACGATTTATTGAAAAAACCAAAGGTGTTAGTTAGTCGCCGGTTTTCTTTTTTTGGTTAGGTACTTTACTGTAAAAAAATAAATCACGTATAAACACCCCAAACTACTTTTCTGCGATAATGATGATAAGGTAAACCAAATCAGTTTGAAAATCGTATTTAACTTTCGCAGTCCATTAATATTAAAAACGTTTGAGAACAAAAAAATCGTATAGAAAAAAATATATACATTGGTGATGGTAAGAAATTAATGCCAACGAAAAAAAAACACAAATATCGTTGTTATTATTAAAAATATTGTTCAAGTACCACATAAAACGACAAAAATGAAAAGTAAGAAAAAGAATAGATCATTAAATACTTCTAATTTCTTTAAATTTAAATCAATCATTTAAAAAAATATATGTATTTAACGCTCTTTTTATTCCGAATTTATTTTTTGTTGGCGTTTATTGCCATGAAATGAAACGCTACTGTAGGCCGCACACCAAACTTTATTCTGTTATTGGAAATAATAAAGGTCGTATTCACCAAATTGGTTTGGTGGTGGCTTATACATCCTATAAATAAAACTTAATTGCAGGTAGTATGATAAACTTTGTTCAATTTTCAGAAATCGTTAAGGTCGTATACGCCAAGTTTGATAAGTAATGTCCTTTATGCCAATTACAGATTTTGATTTAGGGTCACCACCTTTAGGGTCAATACCTTTGCATTTTTCACACTCTGAGTAGCTGGCTTTTATAACTCGTTTTTTTTAAATTTCCTGTTTAGAGCAACAGAAAATTGAGGTTGTATGTGATATTTTTTGGGATTTGGAGAATTTTAAATATACACGTCGATAGAGAAAAAAAAACTGAGCTAAACTGCATTCAAATCTCATTTTCGTCAAAATGGCTTATACGACAATTGAGCCCCAAGGTAGCGATATAGCAGTGCGAGACCGATTTGTGACCCTTAAAGTACACTCAATCGTCGCGAGAGTTTCGGAAGCGGACGCTCAACACGGGAGGATATTGGGAACTCTGTACGCTTCTCTTACTGTTCCAAACCTTCCGACTGTGTTCCATACAGACGTCACATAACAGGGATGACAACAGTACCGCGATGTAGCAACACTTAGAGTACCAAACCAACCGGAGACGTGTTTATTATGGGGTAAACGAGCATACGGGTCACCTGATGGAAAGCAATCAGCGCCGCCCAAAAGTCATAACATGGGGCGTTAAGAGTGTGTTGCAGACCTTTACGTGTTGTCGATACGTACTAATTTCTAAACAAACAAGATATGTATTGTGTCATTTTCAACAAGGTTTTTTTTATCAGGAAAGAGAGTGGCAAACGAGCAAGCGGATCTCCTGATGGCAAGGGGCACTCACTCGAAACATCAAAGGACCGCTGAAGTGCTAGACAGACCGCGCGATGCAGGGGCGCGGGGTGGGATGACCGCGGGGGCTCACTACCTGCTCACTACCCGCCCGCACCTCTCTCGGTCCCCTTTGTCGTCCTACCCCGCGCCCCTGTGCCGCGCAGACGAGTACTCCTTTAAGCGGTCTGACTGTAGCAACCTATGGGGCACACACAGTTTGTCGACGCAAAAATTTAGCAAAATTGTCTCGTATACAGTCACCTATAACGGATGTAAGCGCTAGTACAAGTGCCGGTACGTAAGTCTAGCGATGACCTTGTATGCGCAGAAGTATAAAATACGGTATCCGTGGGTGCGCAGATCCCCTCCACGTGAAACGTCAGCGCTAGACTTACCTACGTGTCGGCACGTACATAATGATTTAGAGGGTAGGCCCGATGACGTCTCCTGTTGATTTAATGCTCTAAGCGCACGCATTCCGCGAGTAACAATAATAACAATTAGTACAACCTTGAGGTTATGCGTGCTAATTTCGTGGTCTAATGGTCGACATAGCATCAGCAGGTTGAACTTTGATAATGTGGTAATTTATCAACATACATGGGTATAATGTCAGCCATAGGGCGTCCACTGTTGGACATAGGCCTCCCCCATAGACCTCCAGTTGCCTCGGTCGGAAGCGGCTTGAGGTTTTTGTCGTAAAATTATAAGTAACACAAACAATAGAAATAAGGTAATATAAGAGTATGATAGCAACATATAATTAGTATATGGATGTGTTATCATACATCAATGAAATAATAGGTTAAGAAAATAGACTAAGAACAATGTATCAATGCATCAATAAAAGACCTGTCGTGTTTAAATATCACACCCAAAACACCCCATAAAAATAAAGAAACTGATGACAAATAGAGTCAGTAGCAGAGTAGAGAAGGTCTCGTCCCGACCTGGAAAAATAAGAAAGAAGAAGAATGAAAGAAAGAGTAGTATGAAGAATGGAAGTGCGAGAAGCATATAAGCGAGAACTGGTATGAAAGTGAAAATTAGGACAGTAAAACAAGGCTCCAATCACGTAGGAGGTTCTGTTAAAAAAAAAAAATGGAACGTTGTCATATAATAAAGTAACGCCATATCGACAAACAAATATCAATTACCTATATTTTGACATTGACATTTTGCGACAAGGTTCTATCGTGGCTCAACAATTAAAGACCGCGAGTGTACCTATGCGTTTGAAATTATTCCTTTCGACGATCCTCAGTGTATCTCTTTCTCCCAGCAAATGCGAACACGAACAGCGAATATTTCAACCAGATTACTTAATCGAACACTAACCCTATCTTATTCTACTTTTCACAAACTACCTAACGTTATTTTAGCAATCGGTCAAAGGAGATAGCAAATCATGAAGTGAGGAATGGAGTCTTTTACTATTCGAGACGATATCACTTCAGGTGCTGCTTGGAATCTCACAGCAACTTAAAGCTGTATGAAGAAAGAAATCGCATAGGTACAGTGGAGGGCATAAATATCGTTTCAACCATCATGTCAAATATATGTGTCACTGACTATTGTTTATGGCATAAAGGTATAAAGGTTTAGTTTCTAAGCTTCACTTTTATTTCGCATGCGGTGTTTACCTACAGGGTGTATCAGACACCCCCTAACAATAATCCACAGGGGTATGTAACCATAGCTATAGAAGCAAAAAAAAATATTAAAAAAAAATTGGAGTATTTTTTTTATATTTTCTATAGGAATGATTAACAGTTAATACTACCATTCCTATAGAAAATATAAAAAAAATATTACTCCAATTTTTTTTTAAATTTTTTTTTTAGCTTCTATAGCTATGGTTATATACCCCTGTGGATTATTGTCAGGGGGTGTCTGATACACCCTATATAAGTGATTGTGATACATGTATATTTTATACAAGCAACAAGTTCGATGTATTTGTATTAACACTAAACTTGTTGGTGAACCTTAAATAAATAAATAAATAAATAAATAAAGACGTCATGGTAAGGCCCCAGTACATTTCACCAGAAATCAGAACTTTACCCCATTTCACTGTGAGTTCTGACTGCTTAGTTAACTGTAAGTTTTTGAGCGGAGAGATAGAATATGCCCTACTGTTCGCCGCATAGTAAAACGATGCTCATTACTGAAATAAGGAGCAGAGAACATTGGAGATTAAACACAGCGGAGATGAAATCAAAAATTAGTAGGCACTGTAAGAAGTAGAGTTCGTACATACAAACCAACTAACTGGCATGTGATGCTATTAACATTAATTAAACTTTAGGATTTACAATGTATCAAGATGACAGCGCTCACAGGCGGCTAGTCAGGTAATGCCACAAGGAAACACTTGTTCCTTGCGATTCATCTTAAATTCCAAACTCAAATTAATATTAATAGCATCACCTGCCAGTTAGTTGGTTTGTGTATACAAACTTTTGTACATACAAACTCTACTTCTTGCTGGCTGCTGGATGCAAGCCGCTTCCAACCGAGGAAACTGGTGGTCTATGGGGAGGCCTATGTCCAACAGTGGACGTCATATGCCTGCTCCAATATAAAAAAAAACCCTTGTTGGGAAAATCTAGTAGAATACAAATCCTCTCCACAGCTTTCATAGTCCGTTGCGCCAGATTAAGTTAGTGACTAAAGGCCATCAGTTATTCAGCGAGGCTGGGACCCTCCTCAAGTAACAGTTTTAACTCGCAATCAACTTAAAATTGTATTTTGCATTACGTGCAGTTATTACCTGTGAGACTCAGACTTCATGAAAGCAATATCAAATTTCTAAACGACACTGAAAATTAGAACACATAGAAAAATCC
Organism: Pandemis heparana; assembly: GCA_963854515.1. Taxonomy (NCBI): domain Eukaryota; kingdom Metazoa; phylum Arthropoda; class Insecta; order Lepidoptera; family Tortricidae; genus Pandemis; species Pandemis heparana. The sequence continues at coordinate 6,180,706 of OY978030.1, read as the reverse complement.
GAAAAGTAAAGCTATGGCCGGGAATAGAACCCGGGTCCTCGTCATCCCGTGACGCGTGCTATACCCCTACACCACCCATAACAGGTTAAAACGTACGTAAAAAGTAAACATTAAAAATCAAGAAGTAAATTTCTTGATTAATTTGATATTTCCTAGCAATATCAACTAATAATATCTAAATATCTTGGCAAAAATCTTAGGAATCATGTTATAGGCGATGCGGCTAGCAACCCGTCACTATTTTGATTCCCCCTTCCCACCTAAACACTCAAAATCATGCTAAACGTGGCCTTTAGGTCTTGTTACCCCAGGCTCTGTCCACCCCGTACCTAAGAGAGAATGACGTGACAAATATGAGTCATCATCATCATCAGCCTATGTTCGTCCACTGCTGGACATAGGCCTCTCCCATGGCTCCACTGAGCACGATCCTCGGCCACTCTCATCCAGCTCTTGCCAGCCGCCTTGCGAAGATCCTCGCTTCACCGAGTCTGAGGACGTCCTACGCTATATGAGTATTATGATGTAATAATACCCCTTTTATCGAAAGGCATAATTTTGCCTCTCTCATTTATTACCTCCTACTACGTAAAACCGTTAATGAATACCTATATAGTTTTGGATTCCATACCGTTCTGAAAGCCGGTAATGAGAATCGGAATGGAATTACCGGAATAATTCGAGATCCGTCGTTAGAGGTAATGAAATTGATTACAGACAACACATACGGTATCTGCGGGTAGGGTTTTACATTTATTTGTGTAATTTGGTGCCTAGGTGAAATCATTTGTAGTGAGCATACCATAATAAATGGTACAAAAGATAAATAGGTAATAAGAAACCCGAATTAAAAAAAAAATATGTTAAGAATTTCGGTTTGGATTTCATTATATCTGCATGTTATGTACCTTGAAGTATAATTCGTCTCCTCAACGCGACACCCTAATACATCAAAAAGAGGTACACACACTATAAGCGTGTACAACAAGTATTTAGGTATATTATCGCAGGTGTGTAAACTGTCCAAGTATAATAGTTTTCTCAGAGAAAACATTTTTATGCTTCTCGACCGCTTTTTAATTATCTTACCATTAGAATTCCATTTTTGGTTTACGCCAATCGAATTAGCTGTTAAGTTCAATTTAGATATATTATGTATTCCTAGGGACCTATTGTTTTTGTTTTGAAAAAACAACCTTCCGCGCAGTTTCTTGCGAAACAGTTTGCGCGAAAGCACTAGTCGTTTTAAAATAGTACCTAAATACATTACATTCCGAGAGTGATGAGATGTCTTAGATCACAAGAACTTGTAGCACGAGCCAAAGGCGAGGGCGATAAACATGTGATCTGAGGCTTTCTTTACCTATTACCGCCCGAGGTGTGTACACAATTTTACGCCTTCCCCTGGCCAGGTAGTGGAAATTTCGTAGCGGGGGGTAAATTGCTACTTATGTCCCGGGGCGATATAAAAAAAGTAAAGAGTTTTCATTTGTGTTTTTTTTTGTTGAAAGTTGTAAAAAAAAAAAAACAAAAAAAAGCATGTACAAATTTAATTAGATTCTCACGTTATGATCAGACAAGGTCTTACACTACATGCAATGTACCGTAGATTATCGATCAGCGTGCTTTACCAAATCAATGAGCAATAAGGCCATGCCGAAGGACCGCATCGGAACCGCATGGCGACCGCACGGCGACCGCAGGCATGCGGGGCATGCTAATGTGTTACTAGCTTTAGTGAGTCGCTTTGTCGCTACGCTACCCTCCACACATACCTATATAAATAGAACAGTATGCTCAGCGTAAGGTTTCGATAACAAAAATACGTCTCGATAACGTTTGCGTTAAACTGTCAAATAAGTACTATGAGAACAGAGCCTCTTGTGTAAGTTTTCGCATATAAAAACGTCTCGAACGCGTTCACGTAAACGTCTCAATTACTATGGAAAAATTTGGCAGCGCCACTTGCGGATCGAAACGGCATCAAACTGTTCTCATAGTATTTGACATTTTAACGCAAACGCGTTCGAGACGTATTTTGTGACCGAAAACTTACACAAAGCATAGTGAGCCTCTAGTGTAAGTTTTTGACACGTAAACTTACAATCACGTAAAAGGTATCAAACGCGTTCGCGTTAACGTCTCAGTTACTATGGGATAATTGAAAGCGCCGCTAGCGGAACGAAGCGGCAACAAACAGTTCTCATAATAATAATAATAAATGCATTTTTTTCGAATAACAGAGATTCATTTTGTTAGTTACATAGTATGTCCCTTAAGTCTATGTTAGTACTACATTTAAATGAATAGTATTGATAGTATAACGCAAACGTGATCGAGACATATTTTGAGGCCGAAAACTTACACTAAGCATACTGTTTGTTGCCGTTTCGTTCCGCTAGCGGTGCTGACAATTATCAATTATCTAATCTAATCTAACTATAATTATATAGCGCCTGGCCTTACGTCCGAAAAAGGTAGGAACATTTCACTTCCGGATACCAGCATCAAATTTTTATATGTTACTAGGCATATCATCTGGACCACAAAATTGCCGGGAGACAGTTTCTGAGGTGTCAGGGTCACCAGATATGACGTCATCAAATTGACCGCCGCCGCGTTTTGAAAAATTCAAATTACACCCAACTTATACAACGCACGCATACATGAGGAGTATCAAATGAAAGCTAGTTAAATATACTATCTTTGCGCTTTGAACTGCAATTGCATTAATGTTGACGTTTAAGAGCTATTAAAAGAAAAATGATAATCTTGGAAAAATATTACGGACTTTTATTTCTTGCACCAAAACTAAAGACTCCAGACTAAGATTCTTCTTCTTCTGAAAGTGCCACTCCATTACTGGAGGCTGGCCGTTAGCTCTGAAAACTTCTCTCTATCTTGAGCCATCCGGAACAGTTGCTCTGCACTGTTGATTCCGGTCCACTCCCTAATATTCCGCAACCATGATTTTTTCCGCCTTCCAGAGCGCCGTTTTCCCTGTATTTTGCCCATCAATATAAGTTGAAGCAGCTGATATCTGTCATGGCGCAACACGTGCCCCAGATATTCGATTTTGCGCTTTTTGACGGTGTGCAATAATTTTCGGGTCATACTAGCACGCTGAAGCACCTTCTCGTTGCTGACTTTTTGAGTCCAGCTTATACGGAGCATGCGACGGTAGCACCACATCTCAAACGCTTCTAAACGCCGCCTGGTGTCTTCCTTTATGGTCCACGATTCACTGCCAGACTAAGATAATGTACTACAATAATGAAAACAAATTATTAAGCTTTACATTACAATTCAAAGTTTGAAAATCGGATATGAAATGTCGAAGTTATGGTCAAACACTTGACGACGCTGCAGCGTCTAAAATTACGAAAAAAAAATTTTTCTTCCCGAAACCAGCACCAATTTTTTATATGTTACTAGGCATATCATTTGGACACCGAAACTGCCAGGAGACAGTTTCTGAGATGTCAGGGTCACCAGTTATGACGTCATCAAATTGGCCACCGCCGCGTTTTCAAAAATTCAAATTACACCCAACTTATGCAACGCACGTATACATGTAGGGTATCACGTGAAAGCTAGTTAAATAGACTATATTTGTGCTCTGAACTGTAAATGCATTAATGTTACCGTTTAAGAGCTATTAATAGAAAAATGACAATCATGGAAAAAGTATTACGCACTTTTATTTCTTGCATCAAAACTAAAGACTCCAGACTAAAATAATGTACTACAATAATGAAAAAAAACTATTAAGCTTTACATTACAATTCAAAATTTGAAAATCGGATATGAAATGTCGAAGTTAAGGGAAAAAACATAAAGCGCGCGAAATTGCCGCCATCGCTGAAAACTGTAGATACCTACATATTTTCACTTCGAATTTTAGTCTGCTCCAAAATTTGACGCGTGAATGATTCGGTGGTGGTGTATTTATGCGTCTAGTAACAATGACTGACGATGAATTGTAATGTAATAGGTAAGTTATTAATTTTCTGCACCGAGACGTTACAATTAGTTATTTTATTATAATTATCATATTAATTACCTAAATAGTAGTAGTAGTAATAGTAGTAAGTATACTAATTGTTCGAAGAAGGAGGTATAGGTATATAAATCCAAAATGCGTAAGTATAATATTTATTTATATATACATTTATAATAAAAAAAATATATAATTTAAAATTACCCTTTATGAGGCTACATAATAATTGAATTCATCAAAAATACCTTGAAACACCAGTTGGCATGGGCATATACATTATGCGCATAACGCGACATGTCACGTTGTTTGTGGCGGCCGCCGAATTATCTTGAAACCAGCATAGCTATGTCTTTTTATACCCGATTGTGATGATTAAAATTTTATACTATAGAGGAATAGCGTAGAATTATTTGAACCATATATTTTTTTTCTCCAACTTAAATGGTTCTCTGGCTATAAAAATAAACATGCATTTTTTTTCTTTAATTTGTCTATTTGTTCTAATATTTTTCTTGTTTACATATTTACGCAGTTATAATCAATGAATACAATGCAGAAAATTTTAATATCTTTTCATTTCATGCCCCATACGTGCATATACACTGCGTGATTTGTCTAATTTAAATCTTTTAAAACGCGCCGGCGACGTCGTTTGAATATATGGCATCCGCCGCGCTTTATTTTAAACCGGTATAGCTATGACTTTTTTTACCTGATTGTGATGATTTAAATTTTATACCATAAAAGAATAACGTAGAATTATTTGTACTCTATATTTTTCTCTCCAATACAAATGGTTCTCTGGCTATAAAAATAAATATGCAATATTTTTTTTGTAATTTGTCTTATTTATTCTTTATTTTTGTTGTTTTCATATTTACGCAGTTACAGTTAAAGAAAACAATGCAGCAAATTTAATATCCTTTCACGTGATACCCCACATGTATACGTGCGTTGCATACGTTGGGTGTAATTTGAATTTTTCAAAACGCGTTGGCGGCCAATTTGATGACGTCATAACTGGTGACCCTGACACCTCAGAAACTGTCTCCCGGCAGTTTCGGAGTCCAGATGATATGCCTAGTAACATATAAAAAATTGGTGCTGGTTTCCGGAAAAAAAATTTTTTTTTCGTAATTTTAGACACTGCAGCGTCGTCAAGTTTTTGACCATAACTTCGACATTTCATATCCGATTTTCAAACTTTGAATTGTAATGTAAAGCTTAATAATCTGTTTTCATTATTGTACTACATTATTTTAGTCTGGAGTCTGTAGTTTTGGTGCAAGAAATAAAAGTCCGTAATATTTTTCCAAGATTATCATTTTTCTATTAATAGCTCTTAAACGGTAACATTAATGCAATTACAGTTCAAAGCACAAATATAGTCTATTTAATTAGCTTTCACGTGATACCCCACATGTACACGTGCGTTGCATATGTTGGGTGTAATTTGAATTTTTCACAACGCGGCGGCGGTCAATTTGATGACGTCATAACTGGTGACCCAGACACCTCAGAAACTGTCTCCCGGCAGTTTTGAGGTTCAGATGATATGCCTAGTAACATATAAAAAATTGGTGCTGGTTTCCGGAAAAAAAAATTTTTTTTCGTAATTTTAGACACTGCAGCGTCGTCAAGTTTTTGACCATAACTTCGACATTTCATATCCGATTTTCAAACTTTGAATTGTAATGTAAAGCTTAATAATCTGTTTTCATTATTGTACTACATTATTTTAGTCTGGAGTCTGTAGTTTTGGTGCAAGAAATAAAAGTCCGTAATATTTTTCCAAGATTATAATTTTTCTATTAATAGCTCTTAAACGGTAACATTAATGCAATTACAGTTCAAAGCACAAATATAGTCTATTTAATTAGCTTTCACGTGATACCCCACATGTACACGTGCGTTGCATATGTTGGGTGTAATTTGAATTTTTCACAACGCGGCGGCGGTCAATTTGATGACGTCATAACTGGTGACCCAGACACCTCAGAAACTGTCTCCCGGCAGTTTTGAGGTTCAGATGATATGCCTAGTAACATATAAAAATTTGGTGCTGGTATCCGGAAGTGAACTATGTTTTCCGTTATTCCAAGCACTAATAAATGCGAAAGTATGGATGGATGGATGGATGGATGGATGTTTGTTTGTTACTCAATCACGCCAGAACGGCCCAACGGATCTGGATGAAATTCGGCACACAGATAGAGAAAAGTCTGAATAGCACATAGGCTACTTTTTATCCCGGAAAATTGCGTAGTTCCTGCGGGATAGCGATAAACGAATTATTTGCAGACGAAGTCGCTGGCAACAGCTAGTGTTCTTATATACCTACACTCGTTTTCGCTGGTGACCCCAAGGTATGCGGTCAATACCCCGGTGGAAGTAAGCCTGATGTAAGTCATTTTGCATCACCTTGACATTTGCAACGTGGCAGCTTTTAAAGCTCCCTGTAAACCCAAAGCTCTTGACGCAGTCATTAAATCGAGGACCTAAGTCTGAAGCGTTCGCGACGCAGACTATAGACATATAGATATCTATAGTATAGCGTCTGTCAGCTGAATTATAGGATGCCTACCTTTTTCAGCGTAAGAATGTATCTACCTTGCCTGATTTCGAAAATGAAAAGCTTTTAGAGGACTTTTGTACCTACTGGAGTTTATGGTACTGTAGGTGTCTATGAGCGACGGTGATCAGTTAACGTCTGGTGAAACGCATGCCCGTTTGATATATAAAAAAAACAACAGCGGCTAGTAACCCATCATGTATTTTGTTTCTCCTTTCCACCCATACGCCTACAATCACGCTAAACCTGGCCTTTAGGTCTTGTTACCCAAGGCTCTGTCTGCCCCGTAAGGGATAAAGACGTGATTCGTGTAGGTTTATTATTTCAGTTACTTTTCAAACCATGTCTACTATCGAAAATATTTCATTTCAATAATTCATTTCTTTAAGGATATTACTATGTGTGTGTGGGTGTGTGTGCCAGCTTAGAGGACTAAAATAAAATTTCTTATGTGCTGAAAATTTAAAAAAAAAAGTTTTTGGTAACAATATACTTGTAAATAGTAGATTGCACAAGGACCTGCAAAAGAAATAAATAAATAAATATTAGAGAACAATTCACACAAATTGACCTAGTCCGAAATTAAGCGCTAGTAAGGCTTGTATTATGGGTACTAGACAACGATATACGAGTACCTACATACTCATATAGAGAAATACATATTTCAATAGATAGACACATACATGACTCAGAAACGAATATTCGTGGTTATTATGCCCTTACTAGAATTCGAGCCCAGGACGCCTGCGAGCCATAAAATAATAATATTGAAATAGGTAACAAAACATCCAAGATTATACCAAAAAACAAATAGTTCGATTTGACCAGCTACTAACACACCTTACTCATAAAACAGCTAGCGCACTTGTCGCGCGTCATAGCGAAACGTCGATAGCGGAGCCGGCATTTTTTACCGGCACTCCGCCACAGCTGCGCCGCTGTTAAAGGCTCGCTACATCAATAAGCCATTCTGAGAAGGTCCGTAAGGGTGGCTGTACAATCGAGTCACGGAATTTTTGGTACCGCTTTAAAAAATAAATAAAAAATATTTCGGACCATAATACAGGTCCATGTAGTGTTAGTTCAATCTTACATACTACTTGTTAGTTTAATTTTAGTACATTAATTGACTACTTTTTTTTTTGCTTTAGGGATTGAATGAAATTAAAACTCAGTAAAAAAAAGTTTCTCTTTCTCTCTCTCGCTCAATTTTTCAAAACCAAATTTAAAAAAAAACTGGATCAAAATGCTGGGTGTTATACTTACATTTATCATTTTTTCTAAAAGAATTTCAAGAGTGGTCATATATTTAATTAAAATAGTCTTATGAGTTTGTAGGTCTACATTTTGTTGGTTTATATCGACACGTAATTTGATCGAATTAAGCCCTACATAAATACATAAAAAAACTCCGTCTGTCTGTTACCTTTTCACTCTAAATTCTCTGAACCGATTTAGATAAAATTTTGTAACTATGTAAGTAAAATGTTTGATCCCAGGGAAGGACATAGTTATACTTTTAACCCGCGTAACGGTAAACAAATTCTTCACAACGTCGCGTACAATAATGTCTACTTATGTATTTTTATTATTATCAATTGTATCTACAGAAAAAAAAAACAATGATAAACCTAAGCAATCCTCATGATTTTTTTCAACATCAGAAAAAAATAGGAAAACATTGTATCCTGCACGCTCCCTAAATCTGCCACTGTATGTTTATTTATAGGGCATTAGAAAAGACGAATTCACGTTTTCATCAAGGATCTCTGCCGAGTGGCTGTTTTAGAGGATATTCTTTTGTTTTCTTTTCTGCGACCTTTGCTGCGAAAGTGAAATTACGTCGTTGATCCTTTTTTGGGGATTTTACTTGTATACTACAAATATACAGTTTTAGCAGAATATCGTATTTTTTTTAAATTACTAAATACAGTTCAAAATAACAGTAAAAAATTGAGAATGAGAAGCACAAAGTTAATTGTTAAATTATACACGGTGGTTTTTAATAAGTGCGATCGGACTATTTTTTTAATTCAAAAACAACGAACCAAGCTCTTTTTTTTTCATTTTAATCGCGGACGAAGTCGCGGGCAGAAGCTATTACTTAATTAATAAAATAGTAAGTAATGCACACGTTGATTGCTTTTATGCAACAACTAGCTGTTGCCAGCGACTTCGTCTGCAAAGAATTCGTTTATCGCTATCCCGCGGGAACTACGCAATTTTCCGGGATAAAAAGTAGCCTATGTGCTATTCCAGACTTTTCTCTATCTATGTGCCGAATTTCATCCAGATAGACACCCGCAACCCCGGAGAGATCGCAGATGCGTTGCCAACATAGAGGGCTAAGATGAAATGCCCCTTGTGCTCGTAATTTCCCCGGCTGTCTTACTCTCCACACCGGAACACAGTCGCGCAAGCACTGCTGCTTAGCGGCAGGATTAGCGAGTAAGATGGTGGTAGCGATCCGGACGGACCTTGCACAAGGCCCTACCACCCGCAAAACTATCCTAAAAATGATCTCGAATAGGCTAGACTTTCCATTCATGACCCACTGCCGTGCAATTTCAAACGGTCATGTGCAGTAGTCATTTGTGTATGTCTTTTATAATTACTAACATTAGCAAGAAGCAATTATGTAACTAACAAATTGTGGGTCCCAGTTACCCGAATAAAGAAATCATCATTATTATTATTGTATTTATCAAACCGTTCTTATTTGACTGAAGAAAGCGAGGGATCTTCTAACGACACGGAAAACATCAGCCATTGTGACGACGCCGGAGAAATAGACGCAGGTTTGTTACGTTCCTTGCGAATGGAGGCGGCTGGCTCCACTTGGTACCTACTATCTTACAAGATGCAATGTACAAGACAGGGGCCTTACCATGACGTCTTAATGCGTTTCAGTTAAGTTCGCGTGCTGTCAGATTCATACTAAAAGTGACAGATAAAACTTGAACTGCGTCGGAATTAGGACGTCATGGTAAGGCCCCAGGTCAAGAGTACCCGAAACCGACGAGCATGTATGAAGAGATTGATGAATGTGGTTGAAGCGAAAGAGGTATGTCAGGGTCAGGATCGTAGCAAGTGGAACAAAGTAGTCTCTGCCTACCCCTGTGGGAAAGAGACGTGACGGTATGTATGTATGTATGTATGTTGCAATGTATGTATGTACTAGCTGTTGCCCTCGACTCCGGCTGTGATAAATTCGCTTATCACTATCCGAACTATGCTTTTTTTCGGGATAAAAACTATGCTATGTCCTTCCCCGGGACTGTAACTATCTCTGTACCAGATTTCAATAAAATCGGTTTAGCCGTTTTGCGATGAAAGAGCAACAAACATCCAAACTTACAAACTTTCGCCTTTCTAAGATTGTATGCATGGTTCCATGCTGGTCTGGCAAAGAAAAAACAGATTGAACCAGTACTTCTCTTCCCGCGCAGGCATTCGTGCCGGCACGTAAGTCTATTAGCGATGACGAGTCACGTGGAGGGGATTTGCGCACCCACGGACCGTATTTTATACTTTTGCGCATACTAAGTCATCGCTAGACTTACGTGCCGGCACTTATAAAAAGCCTATCGAGGGAATTGGCGAAAATAGGAATCATATAGGCGATGCGGCTAGCAAGCCCCATCACAATTTTGTTTCCCTTTTGCACCCTTACGCACACAATCATGCTGAACGTGGCCTTTAGGCATCGCGTGCGACGATTGCCCGTCATTTTCTTACTGTTCGTTCAAGAAAGAGACGAGTAGTCTATCTCTATCTCTCTATTTGCGGGTGGTAGGGCCTTGTGCAAGGTCCGTCCGGATCGCTACCACCATCTTACTCGCTAATCCTGCCGCTAAGCAGCAGTGCTTGCACTGCTGTGTTCCGGTGTGGAGAGTAATACAGCCGGGGAAATTACGAGCATAAGAGGCATTTCATCTTAGCCCTCTAGGTTGGCAACGCATCTGCGATCCTTCCGGAGTTGCGGGTGTCTATGGGCAGTGGTGATCACTTGCCATCATGTGACCCACTTGCTCGTTTTCCTTCCTATTCATATAAAAAAAAATCTCGTGCTGGCCGGGCTGGTGCTGTTGTCACCGCTGCCGCGCTGCTTGCGTCCAACTGGGTTCATTGTGTTGGTGCCAAGTGGCACGCACCGTTTAGGCGTTACAGACATGTTATTGATGGTGTACATTGTTCTCAAATCGCGCGCCAGATGCGCCCATCAGGTTGGACTGTCCTTGGGCTTGAGTTCTGTAATTTTCACGTTTACACATTTTTAAAGGATGCATTGGGGTGAAGGTCAAGGACTTTACCTGTCAACTAATAGGTTTAGGTACTAACTATTAATTAAGACACTTGACTTATTGACTGACTAAAATTTAGCTCAAATTCTTGGGTGTAAAAAGCTGAAATTTTGAATATGCTTTATGATGCAGAGAAGGAACACGCTAAGTTAAAAGAATTGTTACGCGTTAATAGTAAAGTAAGTACTTAATGCTTTATTGCACAAATATAAAGAAACAGAATTCACAAAAAAAATAAAAACGATTTGCACTCACCTCATATATATTATATATTTTTGATTCAAAATTTCCATGGTAGCATACTTAACACTACCTACATAATTATTTTAAATCTACATTTATTTTGAGTTAGGTGTACTTTTCGTCTATTTCAATTATTTTTGCATTTTAAATATTATGCGACCGTTTCACTTTATTGCGAAAACACACTCGCTAAATACATTGATGGTCTGGTCTGTGTTTCATGTTTCATTTTTGTAAAATTGTGTTTATCTGTTTGTGTGTCTCTCAAAAGAGATAAAATGTCCTATTTCTTTCTTTTATATTTTACGTCATCAGATCACGACTGGCTGAGTGACTGTAATATAATCAACAACAGCAATTTGCATTCGCATACAGTAGGTGTCCAAATGTAATTAGAGAAAGTAATTGCAGCCAACAAGCCGCAGTGTATGTACCTCTGTACAGTAGGTTATGGGAGCAGCCTATGATTATATGAGGCTTTGGGTCGAGGTAAATTTTGACCAGTATTTCAAGGTTTTAATGGGGAATATTCATGTTTTTTTTATTGCTCATAAAAGTTAATTCATGTAACAAACGCCCACAATCATGCTAAATAGGCCTCGTTATCTTAGGCTCTGTCTACCCCGTACATGTAGACGTGAGTTATGTATGTACGCGTTAACCGCGGGGTGACTTTGATAATTTTGGGGCTACTTCGATCGTTTTAGAATTGCTATACGATATTATACCTATCGATTATAATCCATATTCAGTTCATTATGGTGTGCTAAGGGGGAGGCCTTTGTTCAGCAGTGGACGTCTTCAGGCTGATGATGACGATGATGATGATGAATCCATATTGTCGCGGTGAATGTTTGGCATAGAGAGGCAAAGGCGATCGATGAAGACATCGATTGGAAGCAGTTTGCAAAAAAATAATGATTTCGTCATTATAACTACATTTTAAAGACACCCCGTAAATCAAAGTCACCCCGGTTTACGGTATGAACATATATACATACATACAGTCACGCCTCTTTCCCATAGGGGTAGGCAGAGACTACTTTGTTCCACTCTTCTCTCTTTGTTTCACTCTTTGTTCTTTTTCTTTGTTTGTGTGTCTGTTGTGTTTGTCGTTGTTGTTTGTTTTGTTGTTGTGTTCTTTGTTTGTTTGTGGTGTGTGTGTGCGCGTTCTTTGTTGTTTGTTTGTTCTTTGTTTGTTTGTTGGTCTTTGTTGTTTTGTACGGTATGTATGTTGTGATTAAGCTACTGCGATAACGGGAGTACTGTGACAGCGGTGTGACTAAATAATTAAGTGGGTAGACGTACAATTCAGTCGCGTACGTCTTGATGAATATACTGCTTGATTCTTGCTTAGGGCTGGCAGATCAAAAAAATACAGACAGAGATCCATCCTACTAATATTATAAATGCGAAAGTTTGTGAGGGTGGATGGATGGATGGATGTGTCGATGTGAGTGTGTATGTTTGTTCCTTCTTCACGCTGAAATGACTGGACGGATTTGGATAAAATTTGGAACGGAGATAGCTGGTACCCTAGATTAACACATAGGCTACTTTTTATCCCGGAAAATTGCTCAGTTCCCGCTGGATAGCGATAAACATGTCAAAGATCATAGCTGTCTAATAATGTAAGTCTATTTCTACGCGGACGAAGTCGAGGGCAGGAGCTAGTAAAAAATAACTTACTTGTGTAAGCGCCATAAGAAACCAGTATCGACAACAAGGCGCGCGGGCTCGAATACTTTCCCGCTCCCTCACTACCTGTCTCCCTCGGCCTGCCGACCGATCAACGACCGCGCACACGAGATCACCCGACGGCGGCGCGGATTCAGTATATAAGCGGGAGCGCCGGCCCTCGCAAGTCTCTCCAATCCGTCCACAACCTGACTGAGTTTTCTTGTCGTTTCTTCTCAGTCAAGCTTGACGTAGTCTTTCCGAAACGATGGTAGCATTAAAAATCCGATTGCTTGCATGACTCTCCTTAGCGTCCAAAGTCCGAGGTTGGCTCAATAGGAGCACCCTTTGGCAGCTAAGTAAAACTACCCTTTTGCTGAGCTGCCCGTCTGGCAGCTCGCTCTCTCTCCGGTAAGCTGTAAAAGCCGTCTGAGGCTAACAGCACAGAAAAAAAAAAAAAAAAAAAAAAAAAAAAACCCTCGCAAGTCATTCGATTAGCGGTTAAGCTTGAGAGACGGCCTATGCTATGCCTCAAGTGACACCGAAGTAGGTACAGAGTGCAAACACCGGTCCACTATTAAGCCTACAGTCTGTATATACCTAGCTTAGGGTACCTATACGTCTAGACCTAAGTCTTAAATTGTTTCGCTCGTAAAGTTACTGAATAAATCCATCTTGAAGTACTTGGCGCATCATTCCACCCTACATTCTGGCGCCCAACGTTAAAAACATCAATGAGGGTGAGACTAGCAGTCATTCCACCATACACTTGTGTATTTTCTGTTTTCGTGGGTAGTTGTGCAAGGTCCGACCGGATCGCTCAACCTTCTCACTAATAAATAATAAATAAATAAATAAATAAATATTTGGGAACAATTCACACAAATTGACCTAGTCCCAAAGTAAGCGCTAGTAAGGCTTGTGTTATGGGTACTAGACAACGATATACATACTTATATAGAGAAATACATACTTATATAGATAGAAACATCCATGACTCAGGAACAAATATTCGTGCTATATATATGCCCTTACTAGGATTCGAACCCGGGACGCTTGCTTCGCAGGCAGGGTCACTACCAACTAGGCCAACCGCGTCGTCAAACTAATCGATAGTTTATGTGGCTAGGTGTAAGTGGCGTGGCGTCAAGTATATCAGAAGGCAAGCCGAAGGGGACTTAACTAGTCTTTTCCTCTAATTCTGCACATCCTTACTCGCTAATCCTGCCGCTAAGCAGCAGTGCTTGCACTACTGTGTTCCGGTGTGGAGAATAAGACAGCCGGGGAAATTACGGGCACAAGGGGCATTTCATCAAAGTCCTTTAGGTTGGCATCGCATCTGCAATCCCTCCGGGGTTGCGGGTGTCTATGGCCAGTGGTGATCGCTTACCATCAGGTGACCCACTTGCTCGTTTGCCTTCCTATTCACATTAAAAAAAACAATAAATTGTCCAACTGCCTTAATTTTTTTTTTCATTCTACTTTCTACGGGAAATGACCCGGTTACCCGGTTTTTTGCTCCCGAGTATAGATTAAATCATAGATTTAATAAGAATATTGTTTCTATATAATTTTGACATTGTTAATTGTTTAAAACTTGAGTGATAAATTATTGTCTTTTCCAGTTGTGACGCAAATCTAATCCATACTATACCTAAATGCGAAAGCTTGTGAGGAAGTGAGTGTGTATGTTTGCTTTTACAAAGATAGCTGGTAGCCTACCCTTTATCCCGGAAAATTGCACAGATTGTAGCTGCCTAGAGTCACAAGATAAGATTATTTCAACATCAGTTCTTAAGTCAAATTCTACGCGCAAAAAGTCACGGACCGAAGGTAGTTATTACATAAATACAACTAGGAATATATTTCATGTAAAACTAGCTATTGCCCGCGACTTCGTCCGCGTAGAATTAGCAATTGATATGTTTATTGCTATCCCGCGGGAACTATACAATTTTCCGGGATAAAAAGGAGCCTATGTTTTAATCTAGGGTACCAGCTATCTTCGTTGCAAATTTTATCCAAATCCGTTCATTCGTTTAAGCGTGAAGAAGGAACAAACATACACTCTCACATCGTCACATCGTCACTCACAAACTTTCGCATTTATAATACCTACTAGCTGTTGCCAGCGACTTCGTCTGCAAAGAATTCGTTTATCGCTATCCCGCGGGAACAACGCAATTTTCCGGGATAAAAAGTAGCCTATGTGCTATTCCACACTTTTCTCTATCTATGTGCCGAATTTCATCCAGATCCGTTGGGCCGTTCTGGCGTGATTGAGTAACAAACAAACAAACATCCATCCATCCATCCATCCATCCATACTTTCGCATTTATAATATTACCTACTAGCTGTTGCCAGCGACTTCGTCTGCAAAGAATTCGTTTATCGCTATCCCGCGGGAACAACGCAATTTTCCGGGATAAAAAGTAGCCTATGTGCTATTCCACACTTTTCTCTATCTATGTGCCGAATTTCATCCAGATCCGTTGGGCCGTTCTGGCGTGATTGAGTAACAAACAAACAAACATCCATCCATCCATCCATCCATCCATACTTTCGCATTTATAATATTAGTTAGATTAGTAGGATTATGTTTCGTGATACAATTTTTTCCCCTGTTTGAATTAAATTCATACGTCCAAATGATTGGATGCACAAACACATTGACAGCGTATTTTCATTAAATTGCTGTCAGTTTATTTACGCAAGTACGCCAACATTGAATTATTACAAACTATTTTGTGGGCACGGGAAATGAATATCGGCAGAAAATACAGAGTAAGCTCTGCCACAGAACCGTTTGCTTTGTTGGCTTCGATTTATTCCGAATAAATTATTGAATCAGGCGTTACTTTTTGGTCCATTTCAATTAACAAAAAATATTAAATAAATAAATATAATGGGACAAATTACACCAATTGACCCAGTCCCAAACTAATCAAAGCTTGTACTATGGGTACCAGGAAATGGATAAACATACTTATATAATGTAGATATTACATACAACATCCATGAATCGGGCACAAACATTCGTATTCATCATACAAATGTCTGCCCCTACTGGGATTCGGACCCGGGACCTCTAGCTTCATAGTCAGGGTCACTAACCACTAGGCTATCCGGTCGTCGAATATTAACATGACATTACAAAATAGAATGAAAAAAAAAACAAATTAATATATAATGAAAATAAAATCAATTTAAAAACTAAACTAAAGCTAATCTAAAAATATAACAATTAAAAAAGGAAAGGCCCCGTGGCTTGCTACCACAAAACAAATGCTGGCAGCATGTCCCCATTTGGACAGCGATACTAAATACGTCGTCCGAGGAAGCTGCCTGCTCTGCGGTCACCCGTGGCGTCTATAGCCTCTTCGGAATATCTTTAAAGAGGCTTATAGCGCTATGGCCCCACGGACCAATGGTCTCAAAACCGAGAGGGACATAGGTAGTTATTCTGCGCTGAGACCCCTATATTTATTTGTCTTGGCTGTTTCGACCGCTTCTGCAGCCGCGCCTGCTCTAATGCTGGTTCCGCGAAGGAAAGACGAGGCTAGCCTGTCTACGCACGTTGCATCCCACACCAGCACACGTCCCATGCTCCATTTTAATTAATTTATAACTTACTAACTTCTGCCCGCGACTTCGTCTGCGTAGAATTATACGTATAAACCGCATCAAAATCCGTTGCGTAGTTTTAAAGATCTAAGTACCTATATCCCCTAGGATATCGAACTTAAGGCGCTGTCAACAGCAAATGACCTTGAGCAGTGCCACTCTTCACACATACGGTTCGCGTGCCTGTGAGTGAAAGAGAAGAAACTATTCCGGCAGCTTGGCGCGCGTCTAAAATCTTGCAAACGATACACAAATAAGAAGAAATAAAAAAAAGTATGGATGGATTATTTGTGAAATATGACTCGTTAGCCGTGTAGGTATGAATATGGTGAATTCATGTTTTTAATTGCAGACCCATACGTCGAAAAAATAAAGACATAGAATCGTTTAATGATGATTTTAAGACCAATCTTTGCAATTATTTTCTATCAAGCCGATCTTGTTCAGTTATGTATTTATGTATGTATCGAGTCCGTCTAGCGTGTTTGAAATATTATGAAAATTAACATTATATTTTTTTTGTACTTTTTTTGTGTGTAGTTTTTCTTAAAAAAGTGCTTAAATAACATCAATTTCAACAAAATTAGGTGTTGTCAGCCTCTTAAAGATGTCCTTTCGTTCGGCAGGAGAATAAGAAGATTCGAAGAGAGTTGCTGTGTGGGAGCGCTGCTAGGACTGTAACAGTAACCGGCGGCTCCATCCAAGGAGTCTGAATGATCGCCGAAGAGGATCGACAGCCAGCCTGACCCATCTAGGCGTCCCCACCCAACATCATCAACATCATCAACATTATAGGGACAGACAGATAGCGGAAAGTGACTTGCTTTTCAATATTCTTTTCAATCCTTCTGCTCCATTGTATCTTTTCGAGCGATTCAGCTACTTGGCTTCCGGTAGCCAGCATCGGCTACGGTCGAATACTAATCTCCTTTTGGCCTGTCCTTTTTCATCTTCCAAAACTTACTCCAAATCCTTCACAGTCCACTCTGCTAAGCTGTGGAATCGGTTACCGACCTCCATCAGGCAGTCTGCCTCCGTGGCGTCGTTCAAGGAGGGCTTGAAGAGGATGTGGCTCACACCATCTCCTTAAATATTGTATGTGTGTACTCATATTGTATGTAGTGTGTATATAAGCATGTGTGTAATGATATTTAGTATTAGTTAATTTATGAATTGTTTGTTATATTTTGAGATGTACGCTCTATTATGGCTTTCACCATATTAATATTTTAAACTCACTCTTTGTCGGTCCCTCGCTTAGTACTCCTCTCATCTTTTCAAAGGTTAACTGGTAGAGATCCCTTATAGGGATAAGTTCGCCTTTGTGCATAATATCTAATGTATTTTTTTTGTGATTTGTGTCTGTTTCGTTATATTTGTACAATAAAGCATTTACTTACTTACTTACTTTCTTTTATACTATGTAGTGATCCTGAATGCGTTAGACAATATTACCTCTAGTTAGTTCCTTTATATTTTTTTCTGGCTACGATTTCAACGCCACTAATGTTGGCAGCCCTGCATCAGCAAGATTAACGACTATAAAACAGATAGCAAGGACTTAGAATGCAGAAAGCTGCCCGACCTAGGATTTATTCTTAAACCTTCATTTATCGCGGATAAGAACGCAATGCATAAATTAGGTAGTAAATAAAATGCGAAGAATTTCAATTAAACCCCGCATTTGCTGATAACTTGAAGTAACTCTTTATTATGATCATTAGGAAATAGTCAAGAGGCGTTTGGATTCATTAATTGAAATCACCTTACTAGGTACTTTACGTGACTACGAGTCATCGCTAATAGCCTATTGAACTCTAACTACTTTACTGGAGCTGCATTTTTTCAGAATGAAAACGCAGGCATAGTGCGTATTAAAAAATAAAAAATAAAACATTTTTCTTTCTTTCTTTATTACGAACTTGACATACACAATTGAACTTTGCAAATTTTTCCTTCATCCAAACGCTCTGGTAAATTTCAAATATGGTACAGTCCCTGAATCCTTAGAATGCTATTCGCTTTGTCTTGCTGTCTCGCTCACTCAGCCAATTCAAGTATCAAGCCCACAAGAGTGAGTGAGACAGCAACACAATCCTGAATGGTATTCTAAGAGCTTATTCTAGGTAGCTTAAAAAATACTTAAGTAACGTCTATGTTATAGGACCGAAATGAGTTTTTTAAAATTTTTTGCTAGTCAGTAAGTTCATATTATCATAAAACCGCACTCATTACCGCAGCTTATAATAAAATGGCGGTTCTAATAACTCACTGTGATTGGTCGGCGGGCTTCCGCGGCCGCGCTGCGGTTGGTCGAGCGACGCTTATTGATGACGTCATCATTCAGCCCGCCAATCCGCGCCATTCTCGCGTTAGAGTGATTTGAGTTTAAGTTTAGTTCAAAATTCGAATTTGTAGCGGTTGGTTTGTTTGTAAACATTTTGAATATTGCCAGTTGCAAGGATATACGATGTTTAATGTTTCAAGTTCCATTGTTGATTTATTTTATATATTTCATATTTTTGTTTTTTCGTTAATACATTCTCATATTTATTTTATTGTTTGTATGTGTTATTTTGTATTGTTTATTTAGCCTGCGTCTCTCCTGGCTTTTTGTTTCCACCACCTACTCCAACTGTCTCCAACTTATTTCTCTGACTTATTGGTTGTCTGGAAGAGATCGCTACTAAGCGACAAGACCGCCTATTGTATACTTTGTTCTTTGTTTCTGTATTGTTTTGTACTGATTTGTGGTGTTCAATAAACAGTATTTGTATTGTATTGTTGATTTTTTACATTAAAACGATTGGTATAGTATTATTTTAATATAGTAGGCAGTTACAACTGTCTAATGCAGTTTGGAATGTCAGGATTGAGGCTAGAAATTGTTTCGATAGTTTTGCATTTTCATCGTCATCATCATCACACCGCTTTTATTGGTTGTACGCCAGCGATCGAGTTATTTGAGCCGGATGGTTTCGAACGCTTTAAGAGGCTGACAACACTTATTTTAGTTGAAATTGATGTTATTTATGTAGTTATGTAATTTATGTATTTTCTAGTCACACATAAGTCGGGTTCTGTCTATTTATTATATCTATTTATTACATTACTTACGTAAAAGTTTATGGTTTATGTAGTATATTTTGCCTGTGTATCGTTTCTTGAGTCACAAACGGTTCTGGCTGAAAATCAGTGCTGCAGGTGTCTAACACCTCAGCGTAATGCTGAGCCAGCGACCGTTTCACTTTTGCGGAGACACACAACGCTGATGATCTAATTTTCATATGTGTTTTTTGTTTTTGTTGTTTCCTTTCTATAAAATTGTGTGTATGCTCTTATATTTGTGTGTCTTGCAAAATGAATAAATGTCTTCTTTCTTTCTTCTTCTTTCTTTATTTAAGCACGTTTTTTAAGAAAAACTACACACAAAAAATATATATATGTCGAAGACTAAGGGATAAACTGTCAGGTTGGTCTGTCAGGATTCAACCGAGCTCTATGCGTAGCCGAGCTTAGGTCACCATCTCGACCATCTTCAAGGTACATTAATGAGATAGAAATAACAGCACACGTGTTTCACTTGTACAGCCAGTCTTTATTCAAATAGCGCTTACACAAAGGACTCAGGACGATCACACACTCTAATAGACGAAACGTGGAGAGTTCTGTGCTTGCGCCCACTGACTGGCTTTAGACGTCTGAGTTCTACCGAGTCTCGATCAAGAATGCCTTCTCCTTCTCACCGTCATCAGATGTAAATCTGTCATTTTACTAACATTGCAGGTAGTTGCAACTGAGCCAAGCACAGACCACCCCCAAGCGATACCCGACAACGACCAGTTGTCATCGCTTGACGTTTCATAAAAGCAACAACTAATGAGGGTACATTCAACAAAGTACTTTAACTATCATAAGTTTAGTTATTGTAACGACGCTCCGACATATATGTATACATGTTAATATTCATCATATTTCAAAGACCGTGGACAGACTCGATACATAATTTAACGAAATCGGCTCAATAGAAAATAATTGCAAAGATTGGACTTAAAATCATCATTAAACGGTTCTACTTACGTCTTTATTTTTTTCACGTATGGGTCTGCAATTAAAAACATGAAGTCAACATATTCATACGGCTAACGAGTGATATTTCACAAATAATCCATAGTATTTTTGTTCCTTATTATTTGTGTCTTTTTGCAAGATTTTAGACGCGCGCCACGCTGCCGGAATAGTTTCTTCTCTTTCACTAACAAGCACGCGAACTGTACGTGTGAAGAGTGACGCTGCTCAAGGTCATTTGCTGTTGACAGCGCCTTAAGTGTAATTGACGCACAGCACGGTAACACAAGATATGTGTCGAAATTCTGGCAAGCACATCCCAAAAAACGTTCTCATTTCAAAATCTTAAATTAATAACGTTCTGTTCAAAAAAAAATTTTTCTTACCAGCCAGTCACTAACTTCAAGCACACTACATAGTGTTAACTTTCATTAATTGTATCAGTATATCTTTAGTATTGTAAGTAGATTTTGAATATTTATAACCTGGCAACACTTTGATTATAAGAGTTTGTGGGTAGATTTAACTATTAAGAAAAGTGTATAAGATGGAAGGTAGATCAGTCGCCAATGAGAGATCGAATAGCGCGGTGGTAATGTAACGGTGAAAATAATATGTGTAAGTCCAAAAGAGAATAAAAGTGATTTAGTGAAACATTTTGCATTTCCTTTACATCAACTACAGCAGGGATTACAGCTTCAGAAGTGGGTAGAGTATATTATAAAAAGGTACGTGATTTTTTTTTTCTTCTGTAGTTTACTAAGCTTTATGTGGGTCTTGCGCCATCTACTTTAACGGCTATTTTTGTGATAAATTAAGGTTCCTTAAAATTGTTATGCGAATATACATTATGAAGTAGGTACAACTATAAGGGATAAAATGTAATTACTGATTTAAAGACAAGTTTGATGTCTTAGTTAGGACAAAGTTACGCAAGCAACAAAGGGTTGTAATATGACTAATACTTATTACTCGTAAAAGATTATAGAAAGAAGTTATTGCGTATTGATGTAATAGATTAAACGTTTTAAATATATAACACATTTAGGATAATTTTATTGCGATTCACCTACCTTCAAGTATTGAAGTGAAAATAACCAAAGGTATTGAACATATGAAATTTGTGAATCTAGCATTAAAAGCAGTATTGTAAACTCTCGTTAAATAATCTACAGTAGTTAAGATATGTCTGGAACAATACATGTCCGAACTTAAATCTGATTTCAGTAAAATGGATGAACGACGTGATGTGCCGTCTGTACGACGGCTGATGACCCCCGATGATCAAAGGCGGTCTCGTCGGCACAGCCGTAGCGGGGCAAGCCAGCGAAGCCGAAGTCCCTGCCTGCCGTGCAGTCGGCGGAAGTTGTGCGGCCGACGCGGCAGCCAGCAAGATTCGCGCAGCCGCACTCGAAGCCATCGAGGGTCACGCAGCCGCCATGGGAGCCAGCAGCGGACGCGTAGCCGCCATGGGAGCCATCAGCGGACGCGTAGCCGCCATGGAAGCCAGCAGCGGACGCGTAGCCGCCATGGGAGCCAGCAGCGGTCGCACAGCCGCCGGGGAAGCCGGCAACGGTCACGCAGCAGCCGTGCGAAAGAACGGAGGTCACGGAGCCACCTCAAGGGTAATCATGATTCACGAAGTAGTCGTAGAAGCAGTAATACACCTAGTAGTCGTAGAAATCGGAAGTCCCGGGGTGGACGCAGTGGAGGTAGGAAATCTCGTAGTACGGATAGGAGGGCAAGTAGGCTTCAAAATAATGTAAGATCACGAAGCCCACACGTGCGAGTTGATAAGGCCGGTAACTCTTATGGAAACATAGCTACGGACGACCCGGGAGCTCGAGCTGAAACTCAGGACGCTGCAGGCGTATTCAGAGAATTTATTAAAATAATAAAATCAGAAAGTGTAAATGCGAGACCACCTGTCAGATATCCTGTCGCTAGCAGCGCTGTTCCCGAGTTCGACCCTAGCAACAATAATCAGACTATCGATATGTGGATCACCAAAGTTAACGAGTGTGCATCTATCTACAATTGGTCGGAACCCGAAACTTTACACTATGCTCTTCCAAAATTAGTAGGTGTGGCCCAACGGTGGTACCAATCGTTACCTACTATGAAATTTACATGGGAAGAGTGGCAGGTTAAGTTAAAAACTGCCTTCCCAAGTACGGAAAATTATGGAATTATTTTAACAGAAATGTTAAATTTGCGCGTTAAATTTGGTGATTCACTCGAAAACTATTTTTACGAGAAAATGATATTGCTACATAGATGTAGGTTATCAGGGAAAGATGCGGTTGATTGCATTTTACTAGGCATAGAAGATAGGTCGGTTCGAACGGGAGCAGAGGCAGTACAGTTTACCGAGCCAGATAAATTATTGGTTTATTTAAGAAGTGTTAAGTCAATAAAAAAACCTGAAAGGCCGGTTCTGAAAGGCTCTGCTCCTGATCCTGCGGCTAAACAGAAAACCTTTCCAAGACCTAATAGGGACGGCAAAGTGTTAAGATGCTATAACTGTGGAGAAGATGGTCACCCGAGTTTTAAATGCAAACAGCCATTGAAGAAATGTGACCGGTGTTATAAGTTAGGACATTTAGCGGCTAATTGTCCTTTAAATACTCCTTCATCATCTTCTTCCCTTTTAAATAATAATGCAACTAGTTCCACCGAAAAGTCTGTTAAGCTAGTATGTAGTAATACTAATCACGTTGAGGATAAATATTACAAAACTGCTTGGATTAATGACAAGGAGTTTCCATGCTACATTGACTTCGGTAGCCAATGTACCATGATGCAATGGTCAGCTGCATTAAATTTATTGACTCCCGACTTAAATGACCTCCCCGTTCTTAGAGGTTTTGGCAATGGTATGGTCAAACCACTAGGTAAATGTACAGCTAAAATTACCGTTGACACTGTTACTGCTGAAGTCCAAATATTGATTGTGCCAGATCAGTATCTTACTGTGCCGGTACTGATAGGCCAAACGTTCACAGAACAGAGTCACATAGCCATCATCAAAACTAATGAAACTTTACACATTACTACTCGTTCCTTAGAGCCACAAAAAATTTTGATTTATACCAAGGAAGATGTAAAAGTTAATGGTTTATGCACGGTTGAAGTTTATACTGTTCCAAAATATACAGGTGATATTGTGATAGAGCACCAACTAAGACAGGAACCACGTAAAGAATATGAGATATTTAAAGATTATTGTACAGTTGAAGAAGGAAAAGGTTGTATAAAATTACGTGGATTTCCGTCTAGAGAATTTGTATTGCCGATGAATACGCTATTGGTCCGATCTTCTCCTGCTAACATAATTAATGTGAATATTACAGAAAGTGTTAATAATAACTCGAATAAAATTGACATCGGCATTGAAGATGTATCAGTAGATAAGGATTTTGATATTAACTATACTGAAAAACTTGTCATGTTATTGAACGAATTTAGAAAGTCTTTTGCATTTAATACAAGTGAAATAGGTTGCACTAATTTCGGAGAAATGGAGATTCGACTTAAAGATTCGGTTCCAGTAGTGTATCGGCCATACAGATTGTCATACACAGAAAGAGAAACTGTAAGGGAAATTGTTAATGATTTAGAGGCGAACGGTATTATCAAAGAATCCTGTTCGGAATATGCGTCACCTATAATATTAATAAAAAAGAAAACTGGGGAGTATCGTATGTGCATCGATTTTAGAGCTCTCAATAAAAAAACAGTTAAAGAACATTATCCGATGCCACGAATTGAAGACCAAATTGATAATTTAGCTGGATTTCAATATTATACTACCTTGGATCTCGCTTCTGGTTATTACCAGATCCCAATGTCAGAGCACTCTAAGCCGTTGACGGCATTCGTTACCCCCGACGGACATTACGAGTTTAATCGTATGCCGTTCGGGCTGGCGAATGCACCGTCAACCTTTCAACGCATAATCAATAAAGTTCTTGGTCGTTCCCGATTTAAAAATGCCTTCGCGTATATGGATGACATTGTCATTCCTTCTACTGATATTGAATCTGGGCTGGACGATTTGCGTGGTATAATGTCCTTATTTAAGGAAGCAGGGTTGACTTTAAAGTTATCTAAATGTCATTTCTTCAAAAAAAATATAGATTATCTCGGTTTTGACATTAGCTCTGAAGGTGTTAAGCCTGGAGTCCGAAAAATAGTTGCCGTTCAAAATTTCCCAAGACCTGTAGACCAACACAATGTGAGGCAGTTTATCGGACTTTCTAGTTTTTTTAGAAGGTTTGTACAGGATTTTTCGCTGATTGCTAGACCGTTAACTCAATTGTTGCGAAAAGATAGTAAATGGGAGTGGGGAGAAAGTCAGGAAAACGCGTTTAATACGTTACGTAAGGCGTTGGTAGAACGACCAGTTTTGGCTTTTTACAATCCGACATATGAGACTCAACTGCACACTGATGCGAGCAAACATGGATTAGGAGGTATACTACTTCAAAGAGAGAAATCGGACTCCCCATTTAAAGCGGTTGCATATTATAGCCGACAAACGTCTCCAGAGGAACAGCATTTTACATCATATGATCTGGAGACGTTGGCTGTTGTTTGTTCTTTACAGCGATTTAGAGTCTATCTCCTCGGATTGCATTTCAAAATCGTCACTGACTGCAATTCGCTCAGGGCTACTTTAGGTAAAAGGGACATGATTCCTCGAGTAGCTCGCTGGTGGAATATTATGCAGGAGTACAATTTCGAAATGGAATACAGACCCGGAAATAATATGCAACACGTAGACGCACTTAGCCGAAACCCAGTTTGTCCACCAGTCCCATTGGTAGAGTCCGATGTTATAGTATACGATGTGAGGGAAATATCGGTGGATTGGCTTACCACGGTACAAAACAATGATTCCGAAATTCAACGTACAATGCAAATTTTGAATGATGTGACTTTAAATAACGTTCCAGATATCAAAAATAATTATCTTATCAAGCGAGGGTTGTTGTATCGTAAAACTGACGATGGAGATCGATGGGTGGTGCCTAAAGGCGTCAGGTGGCAAATCCTCAAATCAAGTCACGACGACATAGGCCACTTTGGCTTCGATAAAACTTTACAAAAGGTCAAAAGTAATTATTGGTGGCCTAAAATGAATCGTTTCATAAAAAAATACGTTCAAAGTTGTCTTGAGTGTGCCCACTCTAAGGGTCAGGGAGGTAAGAAAGCAGGAGAATTACATCCGATTCCTAAAGTCGATCGTCCATTTCATACTTTACACTTTGACCATTTGGGTCCATTTGTAAAAAGTAAGAAAAAGCATATGTACTTGTTGATCACAATAGATGCATTTACTAAATTCATTGTGTTAGTACCGGTTAAAAACACTAAAGCTTCTACATCAATTAGAGTTCTCCAAGATTATTTTGATCTGTTTAGTGTACCAAAAAGAGTAATTTCAGACAGGGGTAGTGGGTTTACATCGAAACGATTCCAGTCGTTTCTGACAACATTGGGCGTAAAACATGTTCTAAACGCCGTTGCAACCCCTAGGGCCAACGGTCAAGTGGAACGATACAACAGAACCGTTTTGGGAGCTTTAACCGCCGCAAATCACGGGAAGGCTGAGAATCTTTGGGATCAAGCTGTTCCAAAGGTGCAATGGGGTCTAAATAACACTGTCAATCAGGGGACCGGCAAGACTCCATCCCAAGTGTTATTTGGCCTCCAGTTGATGAGCATGGGGGATGCACAGTTACAAACTAGTATAGATAGTGACAATGAGCGTGAACCTGATCTTGAAACAGTTAGGAAAGAAGTGTCCGATTATGTGCAGAAAAATCAACAAAAACAAAAGAAACGATATGACAAGCATCGGAAGTCAGTTAAATTTCAGCTGGGGGATCTAGTAAGAGTCGAAAGGGAAATACCTGCTACGGGGAAAAGTCGAAAACTTATCCCTCGTTTTCAAGGTCCCTATCGCATAACTCAGGTGCTAGATCACGATCGGTACGAAGTGCGTGATACACCGCTATCCAGGAAAAACAATCGTCCCTTTAAAAGTATTGTAGCTATTGATAAGATATTGCCTTGGCTGGTATTTAATCGTGATTTTGATGATGATGACTTAACTCAGTCTGAATAGGTTGGGAGATTAGCCTTAGATCCAATATCAAAACTATATTATGAGCGAACTGTAACACTACTTGTATATAATGTAAATTGAGGGTGTTGTGATGGTTTAACTAATTTGAGTTATTGTATTTGTAGAGACATGAAGGATCTTTTAGTGATAAGTTAAAAGTTGTTTATGTTGATTAACTATATGGATTGATAGAAACAGGAAGGAGTTCTATCAAAAGTTGGTAGTATTTACTTTGATATATGCATTGATAGAAACGTGCAGGAGTTCTATCAACAAGCAACGGAACAGGTAGGATTCTAATTGCTTGGCATATGTTATAGTAAATAGTTTGGTGATGGAAACGGGCAGGAGTTCCAATCACAATAATGACGTTGGATGGTTAATTTAAGTAGGTAATGTACTACTTTATGTTGCAATAATTAAACGGTTTATGTCCATTAATACAATGATGAGAACTAATAGGTGCAAAAGAACTGGATATCAGCTTAAGTTCATAAAGTTTCGGTTGTTTGTGTTGTGATGTATCATAAGTATTCACATGTTAAAATTCTATGTACTTGCTTAGTTCAATTTAAGCATGATCTACTACAATATACAAACTAATGTAAAATAAAATGACTTATAACCACGAGGACGTGGCCGGGCAGGAAGGCCGACTGTTAACTTTCATTAATTGTATCAGTATATCTTTAGTATTGTAAGTAGATTTTGAATATTTATAACCTGGCAACACTTTGATTATAAGAGTTTGTGGGTAGATTTAACTATTAAGAAAAGTGTATAAGATGGAAGGTAGATCAGTCGCCAATGAGAGATCGAATAGCGCGGTGGTAATGTAACGGTGAAAATAATATGTGTAAGTCCAAAAGAGAATAAAAGTGATTTAGTGAAACATTTTGCATTTCCTTTACATCAACTACAGCAGGGATTACAATAGATTGCCACATTCCGGTTGGCTGAATATTGATAGCGTCATCGCTCTCTCTGCCAATCAGCGCTAATTCTGATGAATTGTTCCATGTCCAAACAGCAATGGCGGACGAAATTTTGAATTCCCATGAATCATATATATTTAGTTGTCTGTCATATATTTATCGTTGTCAATTTGTACGTGGAAGTAATTTGTACTACACGAGTCAGGCAATTGCTCGCGATGTTATTAATAAAAACCGGCCAAGCGTAAGTCGAATAAGCGCATCGGAGGTTCCGTGACTAAAAATAAATATACCTCCAAGTCTTTTGTATATACTTACGTACATACATAATTGACATAAATCACGACTTTATCCCTTATGAGGTAGACAGAGCCTAAGCTAACAAGACCTAAAGGCCTCGTTTAGTGGAAATGGGGAATTGAAATAGTGATGGGTTGCTAGCCGCTTCGCCTATAACAAGATTCCTAAGATTTCGTCCATTTCCTCGATAGGCTTTTACCATCTGCGCGGGAAGAGAAACAGCTGGTGCATTCTATGTTTTTTCTTTTCTCCCAGACCAGCAAGAAAAAAAACAACTTTGACATTGGCAAAAAACCTAACTATCACCGATTAACCAAGGTTTGCCCTACCTATGTTATTAGTCATCCTTCTGGGTGGTCGGCACGTGGATGGTATCATATGACAATGTTTATACTAGTTTCATAATATCTTCCCAAATATGGTATGAATAACAAATGTATCTTATTAGTTAATATCCTTTAATTTTACACCGTAATGTTACGTACCTACCTACACTACAACCGAATTTGTGTCTCTCTCTCCAGCCTATATACGTCCCACTGCTGGGCCTGGCCTCCTCTCAGAACGAGAGGGCTCGGGCTATAGTTCCCACGCGGGCCCAGTGCGGATTGGGAACTTCACACACACACCATTGAATTGCTTCGCAGTTGTATGCAGGTTTCCTCACGATGTTTTCCTTCACCGAAAAGCTCATGGTAAATTTCAAATGAGATATCGCACATAAATTCCGAAAAACTCAGAGGTGCGAGCCCGGGATTCGAACCCACGACCCTCTGCTTGAGAGGCCACAGGTCAAACCACTAGGCTACCACGGCTTTATTTGTGTATAAGTAAATATTTCTCTCCCTCTGTCTTTCCATCTCAAGGCCATTAACTACAAAAAGCCCCGATTCCACAGACGGTAGGCTTATTGTCTAACTCGCTCGCAATCGCCATCGTATTCACTTTGACAGTTCTTGTATAAATGTGACAGCTAGCTGATTCCTATGCCAATTGTCAGCCCATACATGAACTGCGATGGTAAATAAGATTGCTACTTCAAACAAACGAGGTAGCACTATGCTATGTCTTACTTACCTACTGGCTGGGCGCAGTGACCTGAAGTGTACGTATAACTCTTTATTGCGCATAAAACACATGAAAATGATGAATTCAGGAAAAAACAAATTTTCAAAGGCGAACTTATCCCTAAAAGGGATTTCTTCCAGTAAACACCAAGTTGTGTTGTTGTTAAGTGGATCTTGGCTTCCGACACCGGACTTCTCCATGCCTTGCAATCCTGGGCCAGCTCACGCCAGCCATCGGCCCCGAGAGCAGGTTTCCAATATTTCGTTTTATTGTACCTACGGAACCCTAAAAATATGGTGTATGCTCTATTTGGAGATATATTGACACGTGGCGATGGCAGGATATGGAAATATTGATCTGTTGTGATCGGTGTTGGCTACAGATGTATACCTATACACTCACGTGCAAAAATAACGAGTCACTTTTCATTCAACTCTCTATGGGAAGTGAACCGTTGTATTTGCTCGTGAGTATATTTAGTACCTACCCTGGTGTGGCGAAATTATGATGATTAACTGATTTTTAATGAATTATAAAGAAATAGCTACATGAAGTAATGGGTGACCTCGTGGCAGCAGCACCTCCTACCAAGGTTCATATGGAACTGAAGTCATAGAATAGATAATAACAGGGTAGAACGGAATCTCTTTTGACCGCGTCCAAAACGCCGCCATTTATATACCTACTTCCCCCTTCACGTCGTTACACCCCTCTGTCGTCCAGGCGTATTGCTAGGGTTGCTTATCGTTAAATATAATACTTACGTCTAAAGATAATATCGCTAAAATATAAGTTTTTATTTACTTCGAAATCATTATTTTATTCTAGTTTTACAAAATATGAAATTTATAAATCATTAGGTACGTACCTACATATTATAGATAGGTACTTCTAAGTACCTAAGAAGTTATTACAAGTGCCATACCAAATGAAGCCATTTAAGATGATTTAAGTAAGTATTACTTACCGACAAATATAAAATAAAATACATACAGGCTCACGTAAAACTAGTAGTAGTTTAAGTGCCAAACGCGCGTGCGGCGACGCTGGCCGTGGCAGCCTGACTGAGCCGCTCGCTTAGCGAGTACTGTAATATCGTGACCTTGAGTCCGGCCGGAGCGGGAGATTCCGTTCTACTATGTTCTTACTTGTTTTATGCTGAAGTCTAGTTCTAAAAATGAGATGCTGCTGTCACGAGGTTTACAACGGCCAGCTATAAAAGAGTTTATCCTCCACACCTGGCTTGTAATAGTTTCAGTAAAAAAAAAATAAGTTTGTTTCCCGTCAGTTACCTACTATGGTTTACCATCTCATCATCTCCAGCCCATATACGTCCCACTGCTGGGCACAGGTCTCCTCTCAGAACGAGATGGCTTGGGCTAGTCCACACACCCCATTGAATTGCTTCGCAGATGTGTGCAGTTTTCCTCACGATGTTTTCCTTCACCGAAAAGCTCATGGCTCTCAAATGTAATTTCGCACTAAGTTCTGAAAAATTCAGAGGTGCGAGCCCAAGATTCGAACCCACGACCCTTGGCTTGAGAGGCCATAGGTTCTTGCTAAGCGTGGCTTGAAGGTCTTGTCACCTAAGGCTATGTCTACCCTGTAAGGGAAAATTACGTGATTTGTATGTGTGTGTGTGTGTGTGTGTGTGTGTGTTACTCTTTATAGTACATAATTATTAGTAATGTAGACTATAAAATAAGAATGATTTTTCTGCCCAGTTTTTTATCTTGACCAGTTTTTTATTGTCTAATATAAACTCAATAAAATAATCAAATCACAAAACCGAGAACATCAAGTAATAAAAATAGCTAATAAATATTGATTTTACGAGAGCACTGCAATCTAATTACTGATTAATACCATTAAAACTATAACCAATTACTAGTATTTTAATTAATCCCCGCGTAATAGTACGTAAAGCAAAATGCAATAAAAAATAAATAAAAGGCCTCCACTCACGTCTAGACAGATAGTTAACAACTATCCATTGCACGGACTGCTGGATACCCGCAATACCATAAAATTATACCGTCCCCTTCTAAAATGGAAAGTGGATGAGTGCTTTGGATTTTGTTGAACTGAGGATTAAAAATACAGGATGTCTTAAAAATGATCCGGATTTCAGTAGGCTTATTGTCTAACTCGAAAGGAGATTCAAAACAGTGATGGGTTGCTAGCGGCATCGCTTATAACATGATTCCTAAGATTTTCGCCCATTTTCCCGATGGGCTTTTACCATCTGCGGAAAGAGAAGCAACTGGTACATGCTATGTTTTTTCTTTACTCCCAGACCTGCATTGAAGAAATAATAATTATAATTATAGGTATATAAATTAAATTAAAAATGCATAATATTATCTGACCGCTTCATAATTTATGTTAGACAACGATCTTGACATTTATTGGCTGCCACGATACAGGCTAAGCCTAGTGTGGAGCCATAGAAAAAAAAAGACATATATATAATATATATATATGTCGCGTCAGGTGCGACCGGAGCGGCAATCTGGGCATCCTCGTGGGCATCGGACATAGCGAGGGTTATGAAGCAAATGAAATCACTTCAAACCGCTAACGGATTTTATTTAAATTAACACAATTTTAATCAACACCAGTCACACAGTAGCAGTACACAATACACAGTGAAATCACGAATAGGTAAAGTAACAGTCAATGGAAAGTATCACTTACTGAAACCGACAAGTCTTTAGGTGGAGATGCTTCTTCTTCTGCTCGTTCCGAATTAATTTTCAATTCGAATCATCTCAGTTTATATAGCCCAAGCATCCCGCCTAAAGCCATGTCCAAGCGATCTAACAGCCAATCGCCTGCGTTTCCAGCATGATACCAGTTAGCCAACATAATGAAAACAATCGACAGCCAATCATAATTGCGATACGTACGTTAGTATTAAACAGGTTAAGCAACTTAAAAACTTAAACATAGTCTATGGTAACCAACCTTACAAAAGAAATTAATATCAGCCAATCATAATTCAGTACGTTCGGAAATGCTATACAGTTTAGGCAACTTAAGGAGCTTAATCATAGCCTGCATATTACCAACACTTCGGAATCATAAATTTCAACCAATCACAGTCAAGCATTACCACAAATCTTGACGTTAGCCAACATAACAAACGAAATGTGTTGCAAGTATAAAAAAATCGATAATTTAACTATTAAGTGGTGTCGCCATCTGTTGACAACCACTATGAAATAAAATGTCAACGTGCTACCCGCAAAAAAAAAAATAGTTAAAAATAGGAAGCAGCAGTTGCCGACTGGTGGCGCCACCTTCACAATCCGACACGGCCATCTTGACCTTCACCCGTCCTCGGGTGTTTCTGTGAACAAGAATAATTGGAAAGTAGTCCGCTCGGCTAACCTGACATAAGGCTTAAATTAGAGATTTACATTCGTAGCTGAGTAAAACGTTATCCTAGGAAGTCTCATTATGAACTTGGAATGTAAGAACATCATCTCATTAGTACTGATTGAAAACAATAGGATTCCAAGTTATTAAATTTAAAACGCCACACCTCCAGTGAATAAGTTAAATCTAAGAATCAACTTAACCAAGAGTACACGCTTTGCCAGTCCATCGGCAGAAGCCAGTCCATCGGCTTGGTAACTCATGATCAGAAGTAACCCATCTCAGCCGCGTAAATGCTACTCCTCGTAAAGAGCATACTGCACATAAAAAGCAGTCAACGTGCACCTTTTACAGGCTCCGGCACTTCTGATACAGTTAATAGTCAATGCCCAGTCCATCGGGCGTACCCTCAGTCCATCGAAAGTACAACATTAATTATGCAATGCCCAGTCCATCGGGCGTACCTTCAGTCCATCGAAAGTACTAAAGCGACAGGTTTGGATTCCAAAACTTTAGTCTGAAACTACGGCACTATCATCAGTGTCATTGCAAAGTAAATCCAATTCAGGGGGAACCTGTTGCTCGGGCATTTTCCTGACCCTATCGTGGGGATATTTGTAAGTTCTATTAGATGTGAGCGATTTTAACAAATATCGGTCACCATCTAGCACTTCAATGACTTTGAATGGGCCTTTAAATTTTGGGTCCAATTTTAACTGGTTCCTTTCCTCATTTTCGAGCAAAACATAATCACCTACGGTGCAATTGTGAACTTTGGCTTTACTATTATCGAACCTTCCTTTATCATAATTCGCGCTTTCCACCATATTTCGGGACGCCTGCTCTCTCATTGCATCTAAATCAATAGCATCATCGTCATCTAGCGCCATCAAATTAAGCGGTCTGGCAACCTTGCCTATCAAAAGCTCAAGGGGACTAGCTTTGGTAACTCGGTTAATCGTAGAGTTTATAGCTAACTGAATATCACCAAGAGCATCCTGCCAGGACTGCTCTTCACTAGTCTCTACCGAAGTCAGCATACTCTTTAATGTACCCATGACCCTTTCGACCTGACCATTAGCACGACTGGCACCCGTTGCGACAAGATGCAGTTTAATGTTATGACTGCTACAAAAATTCGAGAATTCCTTGCTAGAAAAACAACGTCCTTGATCCGCGATGACCTGTTGTGGGGCGCCGAACAAAGAGATACCACTATTGAGAGCCCTAATGCTACTGTTACTATCGATGTTTTTTGAATGAGTTAACAGAACATATTTTGTAAAAGCATCTATAATGACGAACACATATTCTTTAACTCGATTTTTACCACTCAGCTTACCCGACGCATCTATGTGGATAGTATGCCAAGGGATAGCGGTCTTCGGAATCGGGTGCAATTCAGCTTGGACTCGTCCAGAATGAGGTTTGGATAATTTGCATGTGATGCAACTATCGACAAATTTACGAACATATTTCGACATCCCTGGGAACCAATAATGGTCATAAACCTTTTCGAGTGTCTTTTCCCAACCAAGATGCATGATTGATTCGTGAACGTTGTTAATGACAGCCCACCGAAAAGCACGCGGAACCATTGGAATACAACGAGTACGCCCATTTCGCTGTACCTTGCGATGTAGAATGTTTGCGCGAACCTCATAAGTTTTCCTAACATCCTCTGGCAGAATTTCATTTTGTAAGTCAGACATAATTTTGCGGATCTCATCATCCTTCCCTTGCTCAGCCTGCAACCATGTACTAGAAAGAGAAGCTAAATCGACACGTTTCTGATCTACATGCTTCACTGTTGTTGCAGAATCAGTAGAAGCAGGATTGCGAGACAGACAGTCAACATGAGCCATTCTTACACCCTGCCGATGCTCAATGCTAAAGTCAAACGATTGGAGATATGCCCACCAACGATGTACCCGGGGAGACAAATCCGCTTTCGTCTTTGAAGCTTTCACAGAGTTGCAGTCTGTCACCACCTTGAACTTGTAACCTTGTAGGTAGTGTTTAAAATATTTGACTGCGTTGACAACTGCCAAGGTCTCTAACTCGTACGAATGGTACCTAGATTCAGCTGGAGAAGTACGACGACTGAAGAAAGAAACTACATGCTGTTTCCCGTCAACCTTTTGTAGGAGCATAGCACCATAGCCATCTGCACTTGCATCGGTGTGAACCTCAATTTCAAGATCAGGATTGAAGATCATTAACACAGGCTCGCTGGTCAACTGTGCAATAATCTTTTGACGAATTGCTTCATGTTCTGGTTGCCAGTTGAGAGATTTGTTCTTGGTACTAGTGAGTTTATACAGTGGGGTCATGGTCTTTGAGAAGTCTCAAATAAATTGACGAAAATATGACGCCAAGCCAATAAATTGGCGAAGCTGGGTGATGGTCTCTGGAGGAGGAAGCTTCGTCAGGGCTTCAATTTTGCCAGGATTGGGTTGTACACAACCATCTTCAATAACAAAGCCCAAGTACTCTATACGTTTCTTCAAAAAGGAACACTTCGACAAATTGAGAGAGAAACCGGCTTTCGTCAATACATCTAAAACAAGCTGCAGACGTTCAAGTCCTTCTTCAATGGTGGACGACAGTATCAACACGTCATCAATGTACACTACTACAAAAGAGTAAGCAAGTTCACCTAGTGCCTTCATAATTGATCTCTGATACACAGAACTAGCGTTCTTCAAACCGAAAGGCATTGTGAGGTATTCCCACTGTCCTTCGGGTGTTACAAATGCTGTCTTCTCAATCGAATCTGGTGCAACAGGGATTTGATGATACCCACTCAACATATCAAGAGCAGTAAACCACTTAGCATCTCCTAACCTCGCTACCTGATCGCTGATAAGCGGAAGAGGATACCTATCATCAACGGTGTTGTCGTTGAGCTCACGATAGTCGACGCACATTCTGTCGGACCCATCTTTTTTTTTAACGAGCAGCACTGGGCTTGAAAATGGAGAACAACTCGGTCTAATAACGTTAGCATTCAACAGTTCGTTGACTTTATCGCGTACAATAGCCTTCTCCGTTTCACCCAACCTGTAGGGACGCCTTTGAACAGTACGATTAGGATCAACGAGACGAATATCTAACTGCCCAGTAGTGACACGAGTAGTAGCTATTCCTCTTGAAAATGAAGATTTGAAACGTTCCAGAACCTGAACTAGCCGTTGCTTATCTTCGTTAGGTACGTCAGTGACAATATCTTCCAATGAAATAACCATGGGGCTTGAATCAGTTAACACACATGAATTTACTGCAGCACATCGAGAGAAAGCCAATTTGTCATGAGTCATGTTCACGCTCAAGCCTTGAGTTAAAATTTCACGACCAATTATTATGCTACTATTAAGAAATGTGTCCGGCACAACATGAAATATTATTTCTAAATTTAGATCACTGATTTCTACTTGACATTTTATTTGCACCAAACTATGAACGCTCGTTTGACCAATGCCAGTTAAAGTTACAGTATTGTTTAATCGCTTTCCAGGAAACTTGGCAGCGATGGATTCCGTCACAAGAGAGCATTCAGCGCCCGAATCATAGTGAAAAGAAAATGGCTCACCACCAACGATCATTTTTCCAGTAGGGTTGCTGACGCAGCACAGCTCGACTCGACGCTGGTTGTTGCTGCTAGTTGCCGTAGTACTGGACTGGTTGCTGCTCGCACCGCCACTGCTTGGAGTGCCCTTGCCCGAAGCGGAGTTGGGGGCACGCGTGCATTTGTTAGCAAAATGGCCAACAAGTCCACACCTGTAACATGTCACACCAGACGCATTTGGTTGCTGTTTGGTGGAAGATGTGGCTTTAGGAAAAGTGGAACGATCGCATGACCTTTTAGTATCTTTAGAGCGACAGTCGGTACTGCGATGTCCCATTTTGCCGCATGTGAAGCAGCGCGCAGGCCCACTAGGTGCAGCAGGACGCGGTCGTTTGTTGAAAGACCCGTTGCTTGCGGCGTCGTTGCTCCGTCTCTTGAAACAGCAGCTCGCTTGCAGCTCACGTTGTAATTCTTCTCGAGTCTTGATCTCCGTGGTGAACGCCATACGTTGCAATCTGCCATCAAACTGAGACACGTGGGCCAATACCATGGCCAAGGTTATTTGCTCTGCTGTCATGTCTTTGAATCGAGCCATTAAAGTGGTAGAAAGCCGTGCAGCATAGGATGCCATGTTTTCGCTGTCCTTTGGTTTGCTATTCTGCATGTTAATAAGGGTAGCAGCAGGGGTTTCAATTAAACCATATCGGGCCAGAAAAAGTTTTTTAAATTGGGGCCATGACATGCCAGCAAAAGATACCTGGGATAGCCAATGCGAGGCGTTACCTTTCAAAGCGCCACTGAGAGCCAGAATCAGAGCGCTGCCTTGTTGCTCTTGCTCGGTGAGGCACAGGTCTACAGTTGTACACCATGCACGAGCATCTGCGTCAGCCTTATCAGGATCGAAATTCGGTAAAACAATTTTTTGGTTACTCACAGGTCGAAATGTGTTGATCAAAGCCACCATGTTCCTGTTCTGGGCTTCCAACAGTGTCCGCAGAACATCGTCAACACGTGGACCCTCGCTTTGAGTCCGACCCATCCCACTTTCTGATGTCGCGTCAGGTGCGACCGGAGCGGCAATCTGGGCATCCTCGTGGGCATCGGACATAGCGAGGGTTATGAAGCAAATTAAATCACTTCAAACCGCTAACGGATTTTATTTAAATTAACACAATTTTAATCAACACCAGTCACACAGTAGCAGTACACAATACACAGTGAAATCACGAATAGGTAAAGTAACAGTCAATGGAAAGTATCACTTACTGAAACCGACAAGTCTTTAGGTGGAGATGCTTCTTCTTCTGCTCGTTCCGAATTAATTTTCAATTCGAATCATCTCAGTTTATATAGCCCAAGCATCCCGCCTAAAGCCATGTCCAAGCGATCTAACAGCCAATCGCCTGCGTTTCCAGCATGATACCAGTTAGCCAACATAATGAAAACAATCGACAGCCAATCATAATTGCGATACGTACGTTAGTATTAAACAGGTTAAGCAACTTAAAAACTTAAACATAGTCTATGGTAACCAACCTTACAAAAGAAATTAATATCAGCCAATCATAATTCAGTACGTTCGGAAATGCTATACAGTTTAGGCAACTTAAGGAGCTTAATCATAGCCTGCATATTACCAACACTTCGGAATCATAAATTTCAACCAATCACAGTCAAGCATTACCACAAATCTTGACGTTAGCCAACATAACAAACGAAATGTGTTGCAAGTATAAAAAAATCGATAATTTAACTATTACGTGGTGTCGCCATCTGTTGACAACCACTATGAAATAAAATGTCAACGTGCTACCCGCAAAAAAAAAAAAAGTTAAAAATAGGAAGCAGCAGTTGCCGACTGGTGGCGCCACCTTCACAATCCGACATATATATATATATTTTAGTTTCCTAATATTGTAATTCGTCTCTATTTTGAAAAATAAATTTTACTTTACTTTACTTTACACCTATTATGAGAATAGTAACAAACATAATTTAAGAAGACGATAATATCGTTGTGGGTGCATTCGGCAGACGTGACTGGCCCTGGGGCCTTACCATGACGTCTTAATGCGATTCAGTTTAGGTTCGCTCGCTGTCAGATTCATACTAAAAGTGAAAGCTAAAACTTGAACTGAGTCGGAATTAAGACGTCATGGTAAGGCCCCTGATCCATTCAAGCTTGAATTTTGGATTTGGAGGGACTTTGTGATAATAATGATGTCGGTGATACAATACAACAATACAATAACTCTTTATTGAACACCTCATATAACAATCAAAACAGAAAAAAGGTATACAGTAGTAGTAGGAATGATGTGGGCGCGTTGGGAGCGGAAGGCCCTGGACCAAATAAAAGACGTTTTGAAAAATGGGCAGGTCAGGAGTACCCGGAACCGACGAGCATGTATGAAGAGATTGATGAATGTGGATGAAGCGAAAAAGGTATGTCAGGAACGTAGCAAGTGGAACAAAGTAGTCTCTGCCTACCCCTATGGGAAAGAGGCGTGACTGTATGTATACGTATGTATGTTATCTTGACATTTTTGGCTACCACGATACAATCTCAGCCTAGTATGGATGGAGTCATTGAATTTCCTAATATTCAATGAACACAGAATATTTACCTTGCTACTCCGCTACTTACAAAAAGCTTTTGCGTAAGTAGCGGAGCAGCAAGGTAAATATTTTGTGTTCATTGAAATGTACCTCCGCAAAGTAACGTCTGATTCAATAAAATATTCAACTCCAACTCCAACTTATTTTTCTGTCTTAATGGTTTGGTAGAGATCGCTACTAAGCGATAAGACCGCCTATTGTATATTTGTTCTTTGTTTCTGTATTGTTTTGTACTAATTTGTGGTGTTCAATAAAGAGTACTTGTATTGTATTGTATTGTATTGTAATATATTCTAATATTGTAATTCGTCTCTTTTGGAAGCGTTATTTCTCACTATGTTCTCGTGCATCCCTGCGACTCTGGCAACGTTCCAGACCAATTCATAATCATTACTATGAATGTGCAAAAAACTTTGCGAGACTACTAAATGTATTAAAACGTTATAAATCAGGGAACTCATACGTTTTATGGGTCTAGCTGCACAATGTGATAGTCAACTTATACAATAATTAAGTCAGCTTGGTGTGTGTATGTGTGTGTGTGTGTGTGTGTGTGTGTGTGTGTGTGTGTGTGTGTGTGTGTGTGTGTGTGTGTGTGTGTGTGTGTGTGTGGACACAAATATAAGCTGGATTAAATATAGAACGAACTGAACGATAGAATAAGGAATAGTGTGATAAGGGAACGTGCTGGTGTGAAAGAAGATATAGTGACTAGGATAGAAAAAAGTATGCTTAGTTGGTTTGGTCACGTAGAGAGGATGGATGAAAGAAGATTAACTAAACAGATTTATAC
The DNA here is from genome assembly GCA_963854515.1 of Pandemis heparana. Classification (NCBI taxonomy): domain Eukaryota; kingdom Metazoa; phylum Arthropoda; class Insecta; order Lepidoptera; family Tortricidae; genus Pandemis; species Pandemis heparana. Next base: position 6,141,420 of record OY978030.1, on the reverse strand, counting down.
GGCGAGTGTGAATGGGTGCGTTGGGAGGGGAAGGCCTAGGCGGACGTTCCATGATCAAATTGGGGACGTTTTGGAAAAAGGCCAGGTCAAGAGTACCCGAAACCGACGAGCATGTATGAAGAGATTGATGAATGTGAATGAAACGAAAGAGGTATGTCAGGATCGTAGCAAGTGGAACAAAGTAGTCTCTGCCTACCCCTGTGGGAAACAGGCGTGACGCTATGTATGTATGTATGTATGTATGTATTAAATATAGAATTTTTTTTATCACAATGTTCCGTTTCAGAATTTTAAGAACAATTTAATAAACAAAGCAAAACCCCCGTTTTATGTATAGAGACCTGCTTCAAAATTGAGACGCAAGATTCCACCTTACTTTACATACCTACTTGCATACATAGGTACATACGTTAAATATCATCATCATCATCATCAGCCTATGTTCGTCCACTGCTGGACATAGGCCTCTCCCATGGCACGCCACTGAGCACGATCCTCGGCCACTCTCATCCAGCTCTTGCCAGCCGCCTTGCGAAGATCCTCGCTCCACCGAGTCTGAGGACGTCCTACGCTACGTTTGCCGATCTGTGGTCTCAAGAACTCGTCTACCCCAACGTTAAATATAAAACCTGGAAAATCCCGGAAAACATTTACAGTGGTGTTTAGAGACACTAACCCAACTAATTTTAATCCGGTTTTCAACTTTAGTGCCATGTTATTAAAGTCTTGTATATAATGCAACTGTCAGATTAAATCTAACTAATATTATAAATGCGAAAGTATGGATGGATGGATGGATGGATGGATGTTTGTTTGTTACTCAATCACGCCAGAACAGCCCAACGGATCTGGATTAAATTCGGCACATAGATAGAGAAAAGTCTGGAATTGCACATAGGCTACTTTTTATCCCGGAAAATTGCGTAGTTCCCACGGGATAGCGATAAACGAATTCTTTGCAGACGAATTCGCTGGCAACAGCTAGTTGTTTTATAAATAAGAACCTTATTAAAATGGAATTAAAGTTGAAAACCGCGTGGGATTCCACGAAATGTCATGGAAAATCATTTCGCACTACATCTGTAGGCCTATCTACTGAAATATTCCGGAAAATTCAGTTCTGTTATCGGTTTCGGTAGAAATACAAAGCATTAAATTTCGAACCATACATTTATTTTAATTCCTGCGCAATTCAAACGTGAGACAGTTTCACCCAAAAATTCCCAAACTTTTCACTTTAGAGCTTTATGTCCTGTTTACACGAGGTCAGTAGTGTTAGTTCTAATGCTAAGTTACTGTTTGCAAGTGACTTTACAAGCAGCCGCTTACAGGTTGCTGTAAAGGCCCATTTAGATACAAGCATAGAATAGATAATAACAGGGTAGAAGGGAATCTCTTTTGACCGCGTCCAAAACGCCGCCATTTATATACCTACTTCCCCCTTCACGTCGTTACGCCCCTCGGTCGTCCAGGCGTATTGCTAGGGTTGCTTACCGTTAAATATTATACTTACGTCTAAAGATAATATAAAAGAAAGAAAGGAAAAGGTTTATTTGGTGCAATATATATCGCTAAAATATAAGTTTTTATTTACTTTGAAATCATTATTTTAGCGAGCGAGAAAAGGTCAACGACCGGTGGCTATTGAAGATTTGACGAAAAGATGCGAAAAGCAATAAAATGCTGAAGGTACCTACTTTAAACCATTGGGTGAAACAATTGGCTACACAAAAAGAACTGTTCAATATATTTTTGATTAATTAGGTACGAAAACGAAACAATATTTAGAAAATATTACTTACCGCTCATCATCTTTGGGCAAACTAAAATAACTTAAGTGTGGCATCGTTTTTGCATTATTCATACACCCAAATACACCACAATAACTTGACACCATTGTAATTATCGTTTCCAAGATGAGTACCTACGCAAAAATGCCAAACGCGCGTGCGGCGACGCCGGCCGTGGCAGCCTGAGTGAGCCGCTCGTTTAACAAGTACTGTAAATCGTGACCTTGAGTCCGGCCGGAGCGGGAGATTCCGTTCTACTATGTTCTTACTTATTCTATGATACAAGCAAGAATTGTATGCCATTATAGTTACATTCCGCTTGGCGTCCGCGGACCGGGAAACGAGCTGTCGGTAGGCATCCAACAAGATGGAGCGACGACCAGATCTGGATCGCGGGATCGCGGTGGATGTGGAAGGCACAGGACCGGTCCGAGTGGAGAGCCTTGGGGGAGGCCTATGTCCAGCAGTGGACGTCTTTCGGCTGACATAATGATGGTGATAGTTCATTGCGAAGTTTGTCAGATCGGTTGAATTCGGTTTACCCCGGCAACCCGCAATAAAACTTCATAGTTCACCAAACATAGGTTATTTTTATACGACTCGCGCGTCTCCGGGGTCACTACGGATAGTATTCGGTAACGTGAAGAGTCTGCTAGGCTTCCCACAGACGGCTAGCACAACAGTGCACGAGAGTTGTGTCGCGCGCGAGATAAACTAGCCGTCTTTTTCTCACTGCTTCTTCCAAGCTGGTCTGGGAGTAAAAAAAAAACATAGAATGTATCAGTTGCTTCTCTTCTCGCCCATGGGAATGGGAGAAAATCTTAGTAATCACGTTATAGGCGATGCGGCTAGCAACCCATCACTATTTTGATTCCCCATTCCACCTTACGCCCACAATTATGCTAAATGTGGCCTTTAGGTCTCATTAACAAGCTCTGTCTACCCGGTTAGAGATAAAGACGTGATTTATGAATGTATGTATTATACTAGGTGTTAGTATGAGTGGCAAGTACTAAGCACTAGTAACTAAGTTCGTGTAAACTCGGCCTTACTCAAATTAACCTCCACCTATGAACTTTAAAAGCTCGCCTATCCATTAAAGCGCGCTGGAAACTTTCGTCCGGATATAAATTGATTACAGAAATTATAACATTCAACTAACGCATCAAACATACCCTATAGCTTGCAGTGGCGCTCAAACTTTCGTCGCTTGTTAGAAAATTTTGTGGCGTGTCAGCACGTGTGAGTCAATGTGGTTTTGAGTAAAAATTTCTGGAAAAAGAGCACTAAATTGTTCTTATTCGTAAGTGTTATGGAAAATTAAGAGAAAATTAGTAGCGTTTCACATCCTAGTTATTCATTGAGGCTGCTACATTCAGTACCTACTCGGCCACAAAGATTGGACTTCGGTCTTTGGAAAGAGACAGTTGGCGACACGTAAGTAAGAGCGTGACAACGCTCTATGAAGCCGAAATTAGCCGAGAAGACCGATGTGCTATCTTAAAGGCCGGGCACTGTAATATTCTCATCTTTAATAAAATAGTTTTGTCTTAAATTAAGCACAGGTGAATTGTAAAGAAGTAAGAGAGCATTAGTGTCCTTTTTATTTCGCAGTACATTAATATGTTCAAAATTGAATTATACGTTTTGGTAAACACATTTATCGCCTATTTTAGCTTCAAGATTACAAAGAATCGCCAAAAATTTAATGACACATTCGACCTTCGCCTCGACCTTGACCTTGGCATAAACGTGGACAAGCTTTGAGCACCATTGCCATACGCATAAATCTGACTTCCCCTGGTCTCCGTTTAACCGTTGGGATCACTAATGGGGTTGCCAAATTACCCATCTATTTAATTTGCCGAATGGGTAAACGAATTAGGCTGGCAACTTTGAAAATTTAATTTTCGATGGCAACATCGGCGGACGTGTGGCGCTTTTTTATTTAATTATCGATTGTGAGGGTCGGTAATTGGCAACACATCAAAGGGAATGGTTTTTTTTTTAATTAATGCCCAATTGACCAATGAATAATTAGACGAAGGCTTTTCTTTGATGATTGAGGTAGGCAAGAGTTTGGAGTATTTAATTGCTTACTGGTGTGTTTGTTTGCATATTTTATCACCTCCAGCCTATATACGTCCCACCGCTGGGCACAGGCCTCCTCTCAGAATGAGAGGGCTTGGGCTATAGTTCCCACGCGGGCCCAGTGCGGATTGGGAACTTCACGCACACCATTGAATTGCTTCGCAGATGTGTGCAGGTTTACCGAAAAGCTCACGGTAAATTTCAAATGTAATTTAGCACATAATTCTGAAAAACTCGGAGGTGCTAGTCCGGGCTCCAACCCACGATCCTCTCCTCATCGTTCCGTAATGCGTGCTATTAAGTACCCCTACCACCCCTATTCATAGAATCACTAGTGTTAGTAAATAGCCGTTTCTCTACTCTGAGTGAATTCCTCTCTGAACAATTATATAATACGTAGTCATTCTACACATATTAATAACGTCTTTATCAGTTACGGGGTCGACAGACTACATGGTAGGCTACGTTCAGCGCGATTACAGGCGTAGGTGGAAAAAGGAATCAAAAACAATTGCCATCGAGGAAATGGGCGAAAATATTAGGAATCATGTTATAGACCATCGTTTCCCAACCTTTGACAGCCACGGACCCCTAGGAAATCAAGCACAGTTTTCACGGACCCCCTTAATATAGTAAACAGCGAAAAAAATCGGATTAGGTATTTATTTTAGTTATTACAGATACAAAAATACGTGACCTATTAGTATTACGTATGGTCCAGAGATGACGCCGCGGACCCCCATACATACATACTCGCGGACCCCCAGGGGTCCGCGGACCACAGGTTGGGAAACACTGTTATAGACGATCAGTGTTTACATGACATGACATTGTCAAAAATATCCTTATAGCCATTTTGATAATGCAAATCCGACCGGACGCACCCTTCGTGCCGTGTCAGATTAAAAATAAATTTTAAATAAAACCTCTAAGATATAGGTCTGGCGTGATTCGACTGTTTTACCCTCAACGTTGTTTAGAATTGAAAGGTCTGGAAATATAGGAGGACGTATGTATTGTATGCCGCTTACGCCATTTGAACAATGGTGCGCCCAATATTTAGAAAACAATCTCATTTGCTGGCTGACATTTCAAGAATATTGTGTTTATTTACCTACTAGCTTCTCCCCGCGACTTCGTCCGCGTAAAATTAGCATTGACATGTATATCGCTATCCCGCGGGAACTATGCAATTTTCCGGGATAAAAAGTAGCCTATGTTTTAATCTAGGATACCACCTATCTTCGTTCCAAATTTTATCCAAATCCGTCCAGTCGTTTTAGCGTGAAGAAGGAACAAACATACACACTCACATCGTCACATCGTCACTCACAAACTTTCGCATTTATAATATTAGTAGGACTAGCTATTACCCGCGACTCCGTCTCCGCGGAATTCATTTATCGCTATCCCGTGGAAACTACTAAATTTTCCAGGACCAAAACTATCCTACAGTACAATAATTTAGGTTATAAGCCACTTGTGTGCCTTAATGACAACCGGATAGCCTAGTGGTTAGTGACCCTGGCTATGAAGCTAGAGGTCCCGGGTTCGAATCCCGGTAGGAGCAGACTTTGTATGATGAATACGAATGTTTGTGCCCGATTCATGGATGTTGTATGTATTTAAAGTATGTATTTATCTACATTATATAAGTATGTTTATCCGTTGCCTGGTACCCATAGCACAAGCTTTGCTTAGTTTGGGACTGGATCAATAATAATTGGTATAGTTTGTCCCACGATATTTATTTATTTATTATTTAAGTTCATCAAAAACCGTAGGATATTTTCTTGCGTGAGAGAGCAACAAATAATCTATACAGCCATCCTCATAGGCTTAGAGGCGCCGTGTTACTACAGCACTAACATAACAGTAGTAATAATAACATATAGGTACCTACCAAAGACCCCAAAAATATTATAGTCTCAAATAAAAGCAAGATTAACAGAGCTAATAGCGCCCAAAGAGCGTTTCAGAAGGAACGCCCCAAAAAACCGCTGGCGTAGCGCAATATTTTAAAATGACACTTTTATGCCTTTTATTACCATGGTACTCTACAAGATAATATCTCTTAGGTGGCCGTGTCGGGTCATCTTTATCCCCTGAGGGTCCATGCAAAATGGACAGGGCATTACATTAGGCGTGTTACCGTGACACTGGCTTTTTGGATGGACTTGCGGGTTTCGGACATACTCGTAAAGGTAACGTTTGAAGGCTTCGTCTTCAGGTTTATAAAATAGACACATTTCACGCGGGATTCAGAACGCAATTATTGCACAATTAGGCACATATTTATTACGAAAGTGATTTTATTTAACCAGGGGTTTTGGGCTATGGGGATTTATAATTATTATGTAGCCCAGTGGTTAGTGCCCCTGACTATGAAGCTAGAGGTCCCGGGTTCGAATCCCGGTAGAGGCAGACATTTGTATGATGAATACGAATGTTTGTGCTCGAGTCATGGATGTTGTATGTATTTAAGTATGTTATTTACCTACATTATATAAGTATGTTTATCCGTTGCCTGGTACCCATAGCACAAGCTCTGCTTAGTTTGGGACTGGGTCAATTGGTGTAATTTGTCCCATGATATTTATTTATTTATTTATATTTTTAAATGTGTGAAATGTGTACGAGTACATAACGATTGATAACAAATAGTTTTATCTCCAGATTTCCACTACTGACCTCACAAACCTTTAACAGTAAGTTAAAGCTCGCCTCCACTAGAATTAATCCTTCTCAGACGCACTCATTTTATTACCATCCGAAATTCAAATTAAGCAGATAAAAGTACGTAAAGAGATCTGAAATTTAACTTGTGAGAAAATCCTTTAAATCTGTTAATTGTTTAAATAATCCAGCCCTTTGCCCGTCGACACAATCAGCCTTCTAATTAAGTCAGTTGTGATAAAAACCCGAAATGGACGGAGGAAATCCCTTTTTTCGCCAAATCCAATTTAAAAAAAAAACGTTTGATACCGTTAATGGTAACGATGTTTAAAAATTTCCGCCGTTCCAATGTGTCCCGTGAAACTTTGACAGTTGAATGTTCCTTTTACCACGACGCTGCTGAACTTGGCAGTATGTTTCCATTCAATATATTCAACCGGAAGATTCAAGAGGAAGGTTTATAATGTATAATTGTACGCAGACGAAGTCGCGGGCTGAAGCATAAAGTTTACTCACCATTGGAGTTGGTTATAACTACAGCCACTGCTTTTTTCTCATCTACGGGCATTCCTAAAGGTGCTTATCCAATAGAGGCAGCCTCGGGTCGAACGGCTGCCTCGCTCCGAGGCCGCGGAATTGGAGACGCTGCCTGCACACTATGGCTGCATTATATATAAGTATCCTGCACTTAATGTCATATTGCATCATGCGGCAGGTGAAAAGATTAACTTGGCTACTCTGTTGTTTAAAATTGCATGCCTAATAATAAATAGTGTATTTATATTATAATGCTTGAACCTGAAATTTGTATTTTTTATGTTTATTCATGTGCCTCGGTCCGAGGCCGCGCAAGTCGAGACGCTGCCTCAACGTCTTAAGCAGCGTCTCCACTTGCGCGGCCTCGGAGCGAGGCAGCCGCTTGACCCGAGGCTGCCTCTGGTGGATAAGCACCTTAATATTAACTTTACTTACAAAAGCAAGCCCCGTTTTACTACAGCAATAAAGACACTGACCTAAATAAATCTAATCCAAGCTTACAACGTTTGTGTCTGTCTGTACGTAAACACAATTCTAATGATCTAATAAAATGCGTTGAGTATCCGCGGATATACAGGGCGACTCCTAAGTCGTGAACAGATTTTTTTTCTTACTCTACGTACAAGTGCCGGCACGTATCTAGCGATGACCGTTGATGCGGGGTAGTGGAAAATAAGGTATCGCGGGGAGTCGAGACGTTCGACTTACGCGCCGCCACCTATACCTACGTTTAGTTTTTATTTTATACACTTCGAAATTCGATTTTTGGAGTGGTTCCTCAAGTGCTTCTATTTTGTTAACGTCTCAGTGCTATAGTCGTTTTTCATATGTCTGACTTCTAATCTGCAGAAATGCGTAGTTTTCCTAGTATGAAACTAGAAGCACTTTATTTATCGATAAGAAAGGTCAAACATTAAAGCCCGTTACAATCCATTTTAACACTTTTGTTAACTAACAATAGTCCACCCAAGTTCATGTCAAAATTGAATGTAATAATCCTAGTGTATAATCACGTCTTTATCCCTTACGGGGTAGACAAAGCCTAATAAAAATGAGGGTAGTTGTGCGCCGATGTCAGCTGCGCCGAGTAGCCGCGCGAGCTGAGCGTTGGCGCGCAGTGTTCGTTTCGCTGCCGCCGGGGCGACCGCTCTCTGATGAAGGACTACGGATTAGTCCGAAACAATTGTCTGAGCATTCTTCCGGCTTTTTATACGCGAGTTATCCGTTTTGTTGTAATCAAAGCCTAATATAACAAGACAGAGTCATGTTTAGCATGATTGTGAACGTATAGGTGGAAAGGGGAATCAAAGTAGTGATGGGTTGCTAGCCGCATCGCCTATAAAATGATTCCTAAGATTTTCGCCTTCCCTCGATGGGCTTTTACTGCGCGGGAAGAGAAGCAGCTGGTACATTCTATGTTTTTTCTTTGCTCCCAGCATGGCATGGCAGTTTGTTCGTAGTACTATGATTGTTATAAAATATCGTGAGATATTAAGTATGAACATTTATAAAGTAAACAAAAACAAAAAAATCCTACTAATATTATAAATGCGAAAGTTTGTGACGATGGTGACGATGTGAGTGAGTGTGTATGTTTGTTCCTTCTTCACGCTAAAACGACTGGATGGTTTTGGATAAAATTTGGAACGAAGATAGCTGGTACCCTATATTAAAACATAGGACATTTATTAACACGGAAAATAGCATAGTTTCCATCGGATAGAAGTAAACATGTCAATTGCCAAATCTACGCAGACGAAGTTGTGGGCAGAAGCTAGTATTTTATGTAAGTTTAAAAATAACCGAAATATGAGCTATCAAAGATTTGACTCCATCTCTTTCTAGAAAAACGGAATTTTAATATGGATTTTATATGGGGTTGTGACAAATGACGTCACATGTCATACTGGGTCTCTATTTTTAATCGCTGAGTAATCAGGTAGTAGTTTAAAATTCTTATATTTTCCGCACTTCTTAACCTATATTACTTTTAATTTCACATTTTGTCATCTCTTTTTGTTGTCTTATTTTTAATGCATGTTCCCTATTGCATGCAATGAATGATTGTATGGAAGTTTAGATGAAATTGCTTTGTTTACGAAGGTGTTGAAATTGATTGGAATAGAGATTAGACTTATGTGTTTACAGGGCTCTGTGCTCTAATGCAGGGCACGACCTTTGCAGCGCATAAAATTCTATTTCAGTTACTTTGATGTTACTTGTACGCTATAACCGAATTAGAACCACACGAGCTACGGAGAGGAAATTTGATTTAGTGATAGGTAAATACAATTAGGTATTATTAGGCTGTGGTTGAAGAAGTGGGACCAAGTAAAGTAAGTATATCGAAACGGTAACAGGTCATTATGCTACAAATGTCTAAATACACATGGTTCAAAATGCCTATCAAAATCTACGGACAAATAATAATAATAATAATGCATGTATGAAGAGATTGATGAATGTGGATGAAGCGAAAGAGGTATGTCAGGATCGTAGCAAGTGGAACAAAGTAGTCTCTGCCTACCCCTGTGGGAAAGAGGCGTGACGATATGTATGTATGTATGTATATAATAATAATAAATATCATGGGACAAATTACACCTACTGACCCAGTCTAGCCGCATCGCCCTATAAGATGATCTCCAAGATTTTTGCCCAATTCCCTCGATGGGCTTTTAGCATCTGCGCGGGAAAAGAAGCTGGCACATTCTATGTTATTTCTTTGCTCCCACACCAGGGCCCTATTTCATACAGCTACAAATTGTAATTTACAAGCGGAAGTCTCTTTTTGACCCTATGTGTTAGATAGAGACTTCCGCTTGTAAGTTGTAGCTTCATGAAATAGGGTCCAGGGGCCTTACCATGACGTCCTAATTCCGACTGAGTTCAAGTTTTAGCTGTCACTTTGAGTATGAATCTGACAGCGAGCGAACCTAAACCCTGGGGCCTTACCATGACGTCCTAATTCCGACTGAGTTCAAGTTTTAGCTGTCACTTTGAGTATGAATCTGACAGCGAGCGAACCTAAACCCTGGGGCCTTACCATGACGTCCTAATTCCGACTGAGTTCAAGTTTTAGCTGTCACTTTTAGTATGAATCTGACAGCGAGCGAACCTAAACCCTGGGGCCTTACCATGACGTCCTAATTCCGACTGAGTTCAAGTTTTAGCTGTCACTTTTAGTAAGAATCTGACAGCGAGCGAACCTAAACCCTGGGGCCTTACCATGACGTCCTAATTCCGACTGAGTTCAAGTTTTAGCTGTCACTTTTAGTATGAATCTGACAGCGAGCGAACCTAAACCCTGGGGCCTTACCATGACGTCCTAATTCCGACTGAGTTCAAGTTTTAGCTGTCACTTTTAGTATGAATCTGACAGCGAGCGAACCTAAACCCTGGGGCCTTACCATGACGTCCTAATTCCGACTGAGTTCAAGTTTTAGCTGTCACTTTGAGTATGAATCTGACAGCGAGCGAACCTAAACTGAATCGCATAAAGACGTCATGGTAAAGCCCCAGGTCTGGGAGCAAAGAAATAACATAGAATGTACCAGTTGCTTCTCTTCCCGCGCAGATGGTAAAAGCCCATCGAGGGAATTGGGCAAAATTCTTAGGAATCATGTTATAGGCGATGCGGCTGGCAACATTTACACGAGGAAGTGTGGAAGCCTAAATAATAGCTTGTAAAAAACTTAACCTCGCCTGAAATAACAACACACAGTTCAGAACAAAAACGTTGCGTAAACGTACAGCATTTTCATATTACTTAGGAATTCCCTGGCAACGCAAGTATGTATAAAGTTTCAGCGGCGGTAAAGAACCGATGACAAAGATGTAAAGGAATTCACTCAAGCGTCCAAAGAGATTCGGTGCGAGCAAAATTTTGCGCCTCAATTATGGTATTTATAGCAGAACTTGTGCAAAACTTTATTTGAACTACTGCATGGCGTGACAGCAGGTACTTACCTTTTATGGGTTTTTAGGGTTCCGTACCTCAAAAGGAAAAAACGGAACCCTTATAGGATCACTTTGTTGTCCGTCCGTCCGTCCGTCTGTCAAGACCCTTTTTCTCAGGAACGCGTGGAGAAATCAAACTGAAATGTATATCAAATACTCAGGCCTACACTGCCCCTTGGAGCTGTGAAAAAATCTAACTTCTAAGCCAACGAAATCAAAAGATACAGCCGTTTATGCCGCAAATTTCTGCAACTCTCAAGGGAATCAAAACCTACAGGGTACTTCCCGTGAACGCAGAATCTTGAAATTTGGTATGAAGGTAGGTCTTATAGCACAGATTAAGGAATAATAGCGAAAATCGTAAATATGTATGTATGTCTGTATATATCATTGACCAATATAGTGACCCCAGTCTGCGTACATTTCGCTTTGGAGCAGGGCTCTGCTTACACTGGTTTATTTATAGATAGTGATACGGAACCCTCGGTGCGCGAGTCCGACTCGCACTTGGCCGGTTTTTAGGTGTTAAGGGTGGTGTAGCGGTATAGTAGGCATCACGGAATAATGAGGATCCGGGTACGATTCCCGGCCATAGCTTTGCTTTTCGGATTTTTGTGTGTTCTAATTTTGAGTGTCGTTTAGAAATTTATTTTAATTCTAATTGCGTCCATGACAGGAAATTGTTTCCACTTTGAAGTGATATTTTTGTAAGTTTGTATTTTGCATCATAGCGACAAAACTTTTATGATTTAAAATTTACTTGTTCAGTGTTATCTTTGTAAGTTTAACAGCAGTCCCGCCAGAATACGACTCTCAAGGCTTTCGCGTGACGTCATTCGCCAAAAGAACTTATTCCAACATAAGCTATAATCGATAATAACTAAAACTTCTGGTCTTTGTCGAGTTCGGTTCAAAGACAAATCGGTTTTCAATATTGGTCATTTAGTACCTATTGAGTGTGGAGGGTCCTTTGTTCTTTGTCGTGGCTCCGTAGGTATGCATAGTCAAGTATATGCCTAAGGGTTTTTGTTAAGCGGTACCCTATTTTATAATGTGACAGGGTGCGTCTAAACTTTATTTTAATGGCGGAGCTATTTGTAAGAGTTAACGTAGGGTTGGTTATGTTGATTGTGCTTTTTGTGATTGCACACGAGAGTTATATTTTAGAATGTATGTAATTGATTTTTCTAGGTCAGCCTCGTATAGGTGGAAAGGGGTATCATAATGATAGGTTGCTGGCCACAAGGTGATGTCATCACCTATGATTCCTAATGATAGGTATCATAATGATAGGTTGCTAGCCACAAGGTGATGTCATCACCTATGATTCCTAATGATAGGTATCATAATGATAGGTTGCTAGCCACAAGGTGATGTCATCACCTATGATTCCTAATGATAGGTATCATAATGGTAGGTTGCTAGCCACAAGGTGATGTCATCACCTATGATTCCTAATGATAGGTATCATAATGATAGGTTGTTAGCCACAAGGTGATGTCATCACCTATGATTCCTAAGATTTTCGCCCATTCCCTCGATGGGCTTTTACCATATGTGTGGCGAACTAATTGACTGTATATTATAAATGAAAGCAACTTATGATGATGAACTGGTTTTTAAGAATAGAACTACATAAAATGAGTGACCTCGTTAGCAGCACCTCCTACTGTGGTTCGTAAGGAACTGAATCAAGTTATAAAAAATGAGATGCTGCTGTCACAAGGTTTACAACTGCCAGCTATAAAACACATTTTGACAGTAAAAAGGAGTGAATTCACACCATCTGCGCGGGAATTTAAAAATACACTACATAAATACTTGTTGGAGAAATCTTACTACACCCTTTGGGAATTTTTTGAAGATTCTTGTTGAATTCAAATTCAAGTTATATGTATAGGTATTATTATAAATTACGATTAATAATAGTTTAATTAATATTAGTTTATAGTTAATATTGTTACTAATATTGTTAATAATTATAATAATTATTTAAATTTAATTAGCAATTCTTGTATCCTCTTGTATCAAAGCTAATAAAATGTTTGTCTTGTCTTGTCTTGTCTTGAAGAGAAGCAACTGGCACATTCTATGTTTTGTTACTCCCAGACCAGCAAGGAAGAAACGACGTAAAACGGACATGGAAAGGTATGATACGAGCTCTGAAATTCTAATTTTCGTGTAGCCTGACGAGCGATCGCTCAAGCCTAATTAAAAGAGCTTGTAATGAATAATCTCCTCAAGTGGAAGATAATATTTCTCGGGGCCGATAATCGTGTAATTAATCCAATAATTGTTCAATTTGCCAAGAAATAGGTCAGCTAATAAATTTATCGCACGAGTGGTATTGTCGTAGAATAATGTTTGTTACCATTGGAGGGAAACGGTAACAAACATCGTGACAAACCGGGATAAACGAGTTATTGAGTAGAGACAGAGGTATATTTATACCAAATACTGGGGTCTGCGTTCCCTATACTTCATTTAATTTAGGATGAGAAACCACAACAACATTATATTGCGGCTCGTAAACTGTAATCTCTTTACGATTTGTACTATAGTAACAACTGACGCCACGCAAATAAAGTGGCATTAAAACAATTTTATTTTGCGGCTGCCAAACTATTGCACTGTACTGTTTGCTAGGTAAGAAATAGTTGACCAGCCGCAATATAACGTTATTGTGGTTTCTCATTCTAAATTAAATGAAGTATAGGAGCTGTAAAAAGCAGCCTTGTAATGCGTTTTAACACTCTTAAACACACTATTCAAGAAGAAGGTTTATACGTAGCCAAAGACGGGGGCGGGTTGCTAGATTCATCTCGCCTCCAGCATATATACCTACGTCCCACTGCTGGGCATAGGCCTTAGAATTGGAGGGCTTGGGCCATAGTATCCACGCGAGCCCAGTGCGGATTGGAAACTTCACACCCACGCCCCCGATGTTTTTTTTCACCGAAAAACAAATGCCATTTAGCACAATAGGTGCGAGCCCAAGATTCGAACTCACGGCCCTCTGATTGAGAGACCACAGCTCAAACCACTAGGCTACCACGGCTTTCATCATCATCATCAGCCAGAAGACGTCCACTGTTGAACAAAGGCCCTTAGAACGCCATAATGAACGACAACTCGCCACCTGCACCCACCGGTTTCCTGCAACATTCACGACGTCGGTCCACCTAGTGGGAGGCCTGTCAACACTGCGTCTTCCGGTTCGTGATCGCCCCTCGATAACTTTTCTCCTCAGTTGTCTGTTCTAGCTATACCACGGCTTTGCTAGTCTAATCTAATCTAAGTAATATTATAAATGCGAAAGTATAGATGGATGGATGGATGGATAGATGGATGGATGGTTGTTTGTTTCTTACTCAATGACGCCAGAACAGCCCAACGAATCTGGGTGAAATTCGGCACATAGGTAGAGAAATGTCTGGAATAGCACATAGGCTACTTTTTATAGCGATAAACGAATTATTTGCAGACGAAGTCGCAGGCAACAACCAGTTAAAAAAAAATGAAGTAAAAATACAAAGATTGCAGCGCATGAGCATTTTAATTTGTCACCACCGGCACAGAGCCGGCGGCGCTCAGTCTGTATGACGCAGCATTTGATACATTTTTAATGTTAAAGTGTCCTAGATGGGAGACAAGGATAAATCGCTAACTAAGAAGCTTTGGAAAATATAAACATTTCAACCGGGTTGTATGGTCTGCAAACTAGTAAAATAGCAATCGTTACAACCATCTTTAAATACAGTCCGTGAGCTCATAGAATGCCATTCGGGTTTGTTTTGTTGTCTCTCTCACTCCGCCGAATCAAGGATGACTATGTCAACTACTACAGAACTGTAATTTGTTAAAGTCACTTTAATTTAAGGCGACAACAGCCGCGAAACTAGCGCCACTTCGGAAATGTTCTTATTATCTCCTAAATTAGATCAATTTTCAATAATTTCCGAAGGTTAAATACTAGGGAAACACCTATAATATGTACTAAATCAGTGTACATAATTCGTCGTGCTGTAGTTGTCCCAATAAACTTGCACAAAACTGAAACGGCCGCTTTTTGTTGTTTACCGGTTACAAATTAAATTTCTAAAAAAACTAGAACACACAGAAAAATCCGAAAAGTAAAGCTATGACCGGGAATCGAACCCGGATCCTCAACATTTCGTGGCTACGAATAAATTATTCGTAGTTTCGTGGTGTACACCATCAATAGCAGGTTTTATTTTTATACTTTTTTCAGATAAACTATTTTGCTGGCGTTACTTATTAAACATAGGAAAATGGAAGGGAAAAGATGACCCAGATACGGTACAAGTCGGTAATAAGGTGCATGGTGCAGGATGGCAAATAATGCAAGTCTCTGGCTGGAAGAACTTTAGAAATATACAAACTGATTTCTAGTCACCATTCGAATATCGATTTCATATTCGGTACTGTAAGGGTGTAGCAAGCACTACCACAACTGTAGCTATACTTGCTGGATTTTAGCGGTACAGATCTTGCGTTGTGTATTTAATAATTAAAAATGAATTTATTTTAATATTGCTTTTATTCACGTTAGAAGCTTAGAATTTTACAATATATCATATGACAGCGCTCATAGGTGGTTGGTCAAGTAATGACAAGAAACACTTGTTTCTTTTGATTCCTTTTAAATTTCAAAATCGACTTACTACTATCAGCATTACCTGCCAGTTGGTTGGTTTGTATATACAAACTCTTCTACATACAAACTCACCTTCTTACAGTACTTTATGGCTTAAAGAACAAACTATTTGCAGTTGCTTCGGAGGATACCTTTTTTGGCATAAAATCAGTGAAGGGTTCCATGGGTCGATTCAAAATATCAAACCCATTCCATAAGAGTGAGTGAGACAGCAAGATGGACCCGAAGGTCTTTTTAAATAGTATTGCACTGTAACTCTAAAATTATTTAATAATCTAGAGGTAAATACGTCGTCAAAATATTCCGCCACTAGGCATTGACCCCAAGACGCTGGCCGCATTGCCTCTCCGAACTGCTATTCCTAGCCTCTGAGAGAGGTAAGCGCCAGCCCTAGAGTCACCTGTGGCCAGCACTAAACTTGTTTTTGTATATATCTCGGAATATTATGACGACGTATTAACCTTATAGTTTAAGTTTTAGTTAGTTTTAAAATCGTGTTGTTTTGTTTTACTACTTATTAAATCTAACTAATATTATAAATGCGAAAGTATGGATGGATGGATGGATGGATGGATGTTTGTTTGTTACTCAATCACGCCAGAACGGCCCAACGGATCTGGATGGAATTTGGCACATAGATAGAGATAAGTCTGGAATAGCACATAGGCTACTTTTTATCCCGGAAAATTGCGTAGTTCCCGCGGGATAGCGATTAACGAATTCTTTGCAGACGAAGTCGCTGGCAACAGCTAGTAGTGTGATATATTTTTCAGTTTAATAAAAGATCTATGTGGCATAATCTAGAGCGGCTAAAATTACTTTTAGCAAGTATATTCCTTTTATATCCAAAAATATTTCAATTCAATACAAACCCAGATAGCTGGAGCGAGAGAAAAAATGCCGAAGTACAATACGGACGGGCAAATAAAAATAACAAATGCGCTATTCTTTTGGCAGGGCTGTAAAACTGTCGGTCGCACTCGTGCCCTTGAGTCCCGGGTTTAGCACCCCTGCCACCATTGATGCAACGTCAGGGGAGTAGAACCTCAAAATTATAATCAAAAATTATTTTTCAATTTTTTGAGGTCCGTTTTAAAACGTTTGGAATTTAAATTCTTACTTAGTTTTTATTTTATGTTCTTCTTTTAAACTTTAGAAAGAATACGTAAAAGCAACCTTTACCGATCTGATATTTTTTATCAAAGAAACTCTATTTTTAAATAGATTCAAATGGGTTGCCTAAAAAAATACAGCCAAGGCCTTCATTTAAAAAAGTTTTTTTCTAATATTCTACTGGCCAGCATAAATTGGCTAATAATCAATTAAATTTCGTTTATGTATCGATTCAAACTTTCGCGATTTTCACAGATTATTATAATAAAACGGGACTTATCACGTAAACAAAAAGTATACACGTACACGTGTGGTGTAGTAAGTAGTAGGTAGGTAGTTTAGTAGGGTGTAGTAGTGTTTTTTGTTTACGTGATTAAGTCCCGTTTTATTATAATAAATTTCGTTTCTTTATTACTAAACACTACTTATCTTTACACTCAAGATAATCCATAGAAATTTGACGAACAATTGTTTCATTACTTTTAAAAGTCAACAATATAAGACGAGCAAAGGTCGAACCGATCTTGATCTGCTATTAAATTTTCAGTTGAAAACGTATATCCCTCGAGTATTAAAATGCTTTTTGTTAAGATTCATAAACTTTCGCGTCCAGAATAACTAAAAGCTTTAAATTTGGACCTTTAAAATTTGAAAGTTGCCTGAGAGAGATAAGGTCATCAGTGAATAAATAAGCTGTTGAGCTTAACAAAATATACTTTTAATTACATTCATTATATAAATCACGCCTTTATCGCTTACGGGGTAAACAGAGCTAGGGTAGCAAAACAAAGCCACGTTTAGCATGGTTGTAGGTGTATACGTGGAAAGGGGAATGAAAATAGTGATCGGTTGCTAGCTCCATGGCCAGCTGAAAATCAATTAACATTAAACAATGCTATAAAATGATGGATTAGTACTTACGGGGAAGGGAAGTCAATCAATGCGTAAGTACCTTTAAAGGTTTTATTGTAGACTACAACAATTTAAAGCACATATTTACTTCAATTGCAATTTATTTCGCTGAAGCAAATGTTTATTCATCAACACTTCATTAGTTTGTGTATACAGGCTGTTACTCTACGCCGGAACACAGCGACGCAAGCGCTGCTTGGCGGCAGGATTAACAAGTGAGACAGTGGTAGAGATCTGGAAGAATCTTGCCTGAAGTTCTAGTAGGTATACCCACAAACTATAAGTATACTAGCGACCTGCCCCGGCTTCGCACGGGTGCAATCAGTGTTTCTCTACTATATATTATGCATGTATTATACATATAAACCTTCGTCTTGAATCCTTGCTGTCTATTAGAAAACACCGGGTAGCACTCCGGGAGTGCCGGCAGAAGTGAAAACTACACATACGCACACTCGCGCAAAAAAAAAAAAAAAAATACACGAGATTTGAAATGCGGCCACTTGAGAGATCACACTGTAATTCCACACCTTATTCCACTAGGCCAAACGCACACACGTTAAAGCGACGAAATCAACGTACACTTCAAAAATCGAACGCGACCCTAGCTTCATTCGTATTTCAAAATAAGCTCTTAGAGGATCCTGATCAGATGTCCTGGTAAACTCTCCCCATCTTACGCCTGACGCGAGTTTAACAATTTTTACCCATCCCAAAAAGCGCTCAGCGCCGCTAAATCAGTTTTCACTTCAAAAACCGCATCAAAAGATGCGTAGTTTTAAAGATCTAAGCATACATGGACATACAGACATTGGAAAGCGACTTTGTTTTATACTATGTAGTGAGTGTTCAATCGGCTACAAAGGGCTACAAACATCGAGCGCTACTAATTGTCGATTTTCCGGCAGAGGGCGCTCGTGACGGATCGAGACTTCGTGCAAGTAATTCGATCTCTTTTTCTATACCCATAGTTGTGGTTGAATGATGCACGTAAACGGGTACAGTCAAAATACATACATTAAATCAGGTATTTATCCCTTACGGGGTAGACAGAGCCTAAGAGATAGAGAGAAACATTTGTTTACACACATTCGATACACGAATTTGAATTGAATACGAATTTGAAGTCAAAAGTCTTTGACCAGTGTGTGTTGCCAGTGATGACATATGGATCTGAAACATGGGCGCTAACGATGGGCCTCATGAGGAAGCTCAAGGTCACTCAGAGGGCTATGGAGAGGGCTATGCTCGGGGTTTATCTGCGAGATAGAATCAGAAATGATGATATCCGCAGTAGAACTAAGGTGACCGACATAGCCCAAAGAATTGCGAAACTGAAGTGGCAGTGGGCGGGGCACATTGCTCGCAGGACCGATGGCCGATGGGGTCAGAAGGTTCTCGAATGGCGTCCGCGGACCTGGAGACGAGCTGTTGGTAGGCCTCCAACAAGATGGAGCGACGACCTGATCAGGATCGCGGGATCGCGGTGGATGCGGAAGGCACAGGACCGGTCCGAGTGGAGAGCCTTGGGGGAGGCCTATGTCCAGCAGTGGACGTCTTTCGGCTGATATGATGATTCGATACACGAGAACAAAACAACAACAAACAACGACTAAGACCTAACTAAGGTAACGAGACCTAAATAAAGGCCACGTTTAGTTTGGTTGTGGGCGTATAAGTGGAAAAGAGTTAGCATTGCCTAGCCTATGATCCTGAGATTTTCGCCCGTTCCCTAGATGAGCTTTTACCATCTGCGCGGGCAACTAGTACATTCTATGTTTTTTCTTTACTCCCAGACCAGCATGGAAGAATTGCTCCCAGAAAAAAGGTACAAGGTACCTCAGGTAAGGTATGTATCTCAGTGCTGACTTTGAGAATTATCCCGTAGAGGGATCGAAACGCACGTCAGTGTTTGTGTGGTGATAGGATTAATTATGTTTGTGGGATTTGTGTGCGTTTTGTATGGCAGTAGTGGTGGGAGTGCTTGCATGCAAAACGTATATATTTCGCACAGGCTTGGTTATCTTGCACGTAAGTAGCGGATGTATCTCAGTGTTTATCAATTGTATTTGTCTTGTTTATTTTGCACAATAAAGTTTACATACATACATACAAGGTTTTAAAATCAGCAATACAAAATTTATAGAGCTCCGTATGAAACTATGTACCGTATTTTTTGCGCCAAATTAACCACAAACTTTCAGCTGTGTTTCACAAATGGACCTAACAGGGTGTTTCAAAAAAAAACTGTTCGTATTCCTGTGGTCTACCTTTCAGTAAATACAAATACCTCTACGTTTGTTACTCGCATAGATAAAGTAACCATATAGAGTCGTTATAAAAAAACCCTGGTAGTCTAGTTTGACCTGTGGCCTATCAAGCAGAGGGTCGCGGGTTCGAATCCCGGGCTCGCACCTCTGAGTTTTTCGGAATTTGTGTGCAAAATAACTTTTGAAATTTACCATGAGCTTTTCGGTGAAGGTAAACATCTTGAGGAAACCGGACCAATACCCAAGGTTTAGTTACCCTTCTGGGTTGGAAGGTCAGATGGCAGTCGCTTCTGTAAAAACTAGTGCCTACGCCAAATCTTGGGATTAGGTTGTCAAAGCAGACCTCAGGCTCACTGAGCTGTGGCAAATGCCAGGAAAAACGCTAGGATGATGATGATAGACTCGTAATACGGGCTATCCTATTCTGCAGCACATTATTCGACGACCGAATAGCCTAGTCATGAAGCTTGAGGTCCCGGGTTCGATACCCGATCGGGGCAGAATGTAGATATGAAAAATATGAATGCTTGTTCTCGACTCTTGGATGTTTAATATAAATCGTCGACTTGAAGACGTCGCAAATCCGCCTGGACACTGTCCCCCCAGCGATACCTGGGTCGCCCAACCGGGCGGCGACCAGTCGGTCGTCCCACGTACGCCCTCTTGGCAATCGGGACAGATGGCGTGCTCTCGTTTCGGAGGCCAAGACCCTATTTGGTCCCTGAGCCAAGTTAGTAGTAGTAGTAGGAATTTTCATGGCAAAAATCAAACGTCAATAGAGTTGGAACGTTAAATTTTATCGACTTTATTTATCCAGATATCGATGAATTTATTTTCCTATGTTACCTACTCACTTTTAAGACTACAATAAGGGGCTTCTAAAAAGTTCTAAGCTATTTTATACAAATATATTTATACATTTATTTTTCAATGATCCCTCTTACTAATACTTTTTTGATTAGCAACTTGCGTGGCATTAACCGACCGACATACAACGATAGGTTTATAATGAAGTCAATTTTATTTGTATTTTTTTTTTCATAATAATAGTAATATTTTTTGCTTTTATGTTATTCTTTTTTGGTTATAATGTGGATATGAGGTCTCTTTGTCAATCTAACTAATATTATAAATGCGAAAGTATGGATGGATGGATGGATGTTTGTTTGTTACTCAATCATGTCAGAACGGCCCAACAAATCTGGATGAAATTCGGCACGTAGATAGAGAAAAGTCTGGAATAGCACATAGGACACTTTTTATACTGAAAAATTCCCTCGGCATAGAGATAAACGAATTCTTTGCAGACGAAGTCGCAGGCAACAGCTAGTAAAGAAATAAAGATGCGCTTCGTAAAATTTATCGATAGTCTATAAAATTCACCTTTGCTACTCTACTTGTTGACTTATGATTTTTGCCATTCCAGACAGGCCATGTTTAGCATGGTTGTGAGCGTATAAGTGGAAAGGAGAATCAAAATAGTGATGGGTTGCGAGTCGCATTTCCTATCGCCCATCCCCCATTCTCCCTTTTTAAATTGTATGAAATTACACTCTATTGGTAATTTTCTCTATGGTTATTGAACAACCTAGGCTGTTAGGCAGCTCAAAACCTTACACAATTCAGGACAACTCGATGCAAACGCAACTTTTCCTCACTGACTTTAGGTCCGATTTTCCGTGTTTCATCGGCCGCATTCTCATGACGACCCGTCAGCGTGACGTCACTGCATTTGACAGGCATGTAATTGGTACGTGTTCTTTACGTACGAATTGATATTTTTATGATGCTTTTTTTTAGAGAAATGAAACCAAGTAACAAGGCAATCAGGCTGATGTTGCAAGTTGTTATTTTCGTAAGGTGTATTCGGGTAGCTCCGAAAATCGGATAATTCCGAAAATCGGATAATTCCGAAAATCGGATAGTTCCGAATATCGGATAGTTCCGAAACTCATTAAAATCAGTCAAATTACGTTATCCTACTAATCTAATCTAACTAATATTATAAATGCGAAAGTATGGATGGATGGATGGATGGATGTTTGTTTGTTTGTTACTCAATCACGCCAGAACGGCCCAACGGATCTGGATGAAATTCGGCACATGGATAGAGAAAAGTCTGGAATAGCACATAGGCTACTTTTTATCCCGGAAAATTGCGTAGTTCCCGCGGGATAGCGATAAACGAATTCTTGGCAGACGAAGTCGCTGGCAACAGCTAGTAATATTATAAATGCGAAAGTATGGATGGATGGATAGATGGATGGATGGATGGATGGATGGATGTTTGTTTGTTACTCAATCACGCCAGAACGGCCCAACGGATCTGGATGAAATTCGGCACATAGATAGAGAAAAGTCTGGAATAGCACATAGGCTACTTTTTATCCCGGAAAATTGCGTAGTTCCCGCGGGATTTCGATAAACGAATTCCATGCAGACGAAGTCGCTGACAACAGCTAGTATTATAAATGCGAAAGTTTGTGAGGATGGATGGATGGATGGATGTGATGATGTGAGTGTGTATGTTTGTTCCTTCTTCACGCTGAAACTACTGGATGGATTTGGGTGAAATTTGGAAAGGAGATAGCTGGTATCTTAGATTAACACATAGGCTACTTTTTATCCCGGAAAATTGTATAGTTCCCGCGGAATAGCGATAAACATGCGAAAGATCAGAGCTGTCTAATTTAAGTCTATTTCTACGCGGACGAAGTCGCGGGCAAAAGCTAGTAAATAATAATACTCGATTACTTTCAAAGTCGGACGCTTATTACAAAAGAATTTGGCTGATTTAAATGATTTTCGGAGTTATCCAATTTCCGGAATTACCCGAATACACCTTACATACACACATAAATCACGCCTTTATCCCTTACGGGGTATCTACCCCGTAAGCCTAGAGCCTAGGGTAGCAAGACCAGACACCACCATTACCATTCACGTTTAGCGATTAGCGTTTTGCATTATTTTTTTATTTTATTTTATTATCAAAAAAATTACATTTTTGCATCCAAACTTAAATGCGCATGTGAGTTTGTTTGTTACATTTTCTGTACGTATGTGTGTGTAGGTATGTACCCTAAGTTTTTTTTTCTAAAGTTACATTACAATATGCTCACCGATAAAGGGAACCGTTTTTCCCAAAGTATTTTTGAGCCTCTTTTAAATTTGTTCCGAAGTGTCAATACACCCAATACTCATTGTGTTCATTAATTCCGCAGTTGGCGTAGGATCACGTTGCTATTTAATTAAATGTATTTAATGGTTTTAATTCCCTTCTGTATACGATGCGGGCGTCGAAAATCGCGACAATTAAGTCCTACTTTCGCACTGAGTTCCTGTTTCAACAAATGAAATAATGCAGTTGGTATTTCAATGCTAAATACCTATTTTAAAAAGGTACTCGTATGTTATATACTAGCTTCTGCCCTCGGCTTTGTCAGCGTTGAAGACGCAAGAACTGATGTCAATATTAATAGTATATCTAATCTAATCTAACTAATATTATAAATGCGAAAGTATGGATGGATGGATGTTTGTTTGTTACTCAATCACGCCAGAACGGCCCAACGAATTTGGATGAAATTCGGTACATAGATAGAGTAAAGTCTGGAATAGCTCATAGGCTACTTTTTATCCCGGAAAATTGCGTACTTCCCGCGGGATAACGATAAATGAATTAGTTAGTAGCTAGTTATTTATAATCTTGAGGCAACCTGTTAATTTTTAGTTTTTACTACAATATTTCATAACTTCGGTCCAGTTGACACTTATCCAAATGCCTCTCAAATATTTTATATACGCGAATAACTTAAAAACCTTCCCCAGATTGCCGTTTCCACTGAAAGTGTCCTAATTTATAATTCATTGCGAGAAGCTATAACTTCTTTATTCACCGATTCTAGTTTTCATTTATTAGTCCATATAACAGCACTCTGTCTCGCTCACTTCATATTGAAAGAAAAGAGACAGATTCCCGCAAACTTGGCAGAGCACCTCAGGTGTTCGCGGCGTAACGTATTTTTTTATTGCCACAATAAAAAACCGAATTTAAAAAATAGCGCTTCTGTTTTATGCTTTTGTTACGGGCCATTTATGAGTAGTATTGTTTTAAAACTCGGTTTATAGACAAAGATAAATCTGCGGTATTTACGTCAGTAAGCAGATAAATGTCCATCATGAGATTCCCCAAAGACTACAGACAGATCAAAGGCGCGATAGGCGGAGATGCGTGTTAATAAATGGGAACATTCGCTGTTTAAATATACGAATATTACAGCGCCCCCTGACGGACAAACACTATAACACCTACCTAAGAACCACCGCTAAGGAAACACGAACCTAATACTGAAAACCGCATCTAAATCGGTCCAACGGTTCTCGAGATAAAAGGGAACATTAGCTTTCACATATAAGAACATTGCAGCGCCCCCTAGCAGACAAACACCATAACACCTACCTAAGAACCACCGCTAAGGAAACACGAACCTAATACTGAAAACCGCATCTAAATCGGTCCAACGGTTCTCGAGATAAATGGGAACATTCGTTTGCGGACAAACAAACAAACAACCTATCACCCTAAACGCATATACCTTCTCCGTTCCGTCGTGGGTAAAAAAGGATAGCTACATCAGTAACATCTGCTCACATACATGCTCACAATGAGAAAGAATGAGTTGAAGTGGCAATAGGCAGGTCACATCGCTCGTAGAACAGACAACCGCTGGGGGAGAAAAGTTCTCGAGTGGCGACTATGAACCGGAAGCTGCAGTGTTGGCGGCCTCCCACTAGATGGACCGACGTCGTGAAAGTTGCGGGAAACCGGTGGATGCAGGTGGCGAGTTGTCGTTCATTATGGTGTAAGGGGGAGGCCTTTGTTCAACAGTGGACGTCTTCAGGCTGATGATGATGATGATGATGATGAATGAGAAAATCTTGCTTCTGGTCTATTGTATAGGTACTAGCTGTTGCCCTGGTCTACGTCTGCGGAGAATTCATTTAAAGCGCGCTCATGGGAACCATACAATTTCCGGGATAAAAACTATCTTATTTTCTTTCTTCTCATACCAAATTTTATCGCGATCGGTTGAGAAGTTTATTCGCATTTATAATATTAGTCAGAATTAAGACACTAAAATAATCCCTCCTACTGAACCTTTCCTTACCTTACGTCTATACTTTGAGCCCCCTCCCCCTCACCTGTCGCGGAGTTATCACTGGCTACCAGGCGATTTGAGCTCAGCAGGCTTATTGTCATTAAGCTGAAGTGGCAGTGGGCAGATCACATATGCCGTAGAACTGATGGCCGTTGGGGCAAGCTGGTTCTGGAGTGGAGACCGCGTGTTGGCAAACGCAGTGTAGGGCGTCCTGTTGCTAGATGAGGCGATGATATTCGCAAGACAGCGGGCAGGGATTGGAGGAGGAGAGCTGAAGATTGAGCCCAATGGCGTGCTATGGGAGAGGCGTATGTCCAGCAGTGGACTGACACGGGCTGATGATGATGATGATGAGGCTTATTGTCTAACTCGCTCGCGATCGCCATCGTGTTCATTTTGACAGTTCTTGTATGAATGTGACAGCTAGCTGATTCCGATGCCAATTGTCAGCCCATACATGAACTGTCAAAATAAACACAATGGCGATTGCGAGCGAGTTAGACAATAGGCCTACAGGTGGACGTGTATAACATTCGTACCAACTGGCATTGCTTAACTCCAAAATGGCATACTGTTTCCCATAAGAAAACGGGCTACTAGAGCGGCAGCGTCTTCGGTATATCATCAAATATTAGTGGGGTGAATCAATAGTAGTGCATGACTTAGGTCACCTATATAGCCTTGTCTAGCTACATCGATTTTGTTAACACTTGTTACAAAAGCGAGCCATGGACACAAACAGACCAAATAAAAAGTTAAGATTAAGACTGAGTTCTGTGAACGGTAATGTGAGATCGGTTGAAATTACGCCTTTGCATAGTTACACACACAAGCGTAAGCAAACTTAGCTTGTACCAAGAAGTTACCAAAGTTGCGAATTTTTCCATTTCCAAGCGAGATTTCTCTTTGAATTTGTATGCTTAGCGTAACCCGCGTTCGCTATCACGCACACATTAACACGTATGCAGATACGTGTTCACCACAAATAAAGCTTACTTGTCATCGTGAATTGCAAGAGGTTAACAGGAAAATTGACAAATGCAAACGGTCGATTAAGACACGTTGCTATTGAACAGAATAACATTTTTTCGATTATTTTTATTGGCAACTTATAAAGACTTTCCGCTTTGGCGATGAGTCAGTCTGCCACCATGCTGTGTGCTCTACGGGTGGTCACCCTATCAACCAACGTAACCTGACCCCTCATTCCACCAAGAACCTCGAAACCGTACGAGAACCTCAATAGGGTACAAATTCTCACGTGTCAGTTTTTAATGGACGATCGTCTGTTGTTTTGGAAGTCATGGAGCCATTGTCAGCGGGTTTTCTGAGCTTGGCGTTTGTGGATTTTTATTTGGGACTTTGTTGCAATGTAGAAAGGTTGAGTTTGAGTTTGGTGGCATTTGGGTTATGTTGAATGTTTCGGAGAAAACATTTCTGTATGGATAATTAGCGTCTGGTGGCCAGCTTCTGTCAAACAAGGGCTTTTTAGGGTTCCACACATCGAAAGGAAAAACCATCATCGTCTGACTGTTTGATTCTCTGTCTAAAGATACATCCTACTAAGCAAAAATCACTAAATTTGGTAAGAAAAATCGGTTACTTTTGATTTGATTTTATGTATGATTTTTCTACTGAAATGTTAAAATTATTGTATGCCCTTTGGTGAAATAGTGCACTGTTATACCTACCTGTAAGATCTTCTGTAACATTATTTCAAGCAATAAATGATTATGATTATTTGATGATTTTGACAAATTTGCAATTTTTTTTCAACTACAATTGCAAGTATTGCAACGTTTAGTCCGAGATATCTTACCGATACAATAAAGTTTGGTGCTTTCATACTTTATGAACTATGGTAGATATCTATAATATTGTTTAGAAGGCCCTTCTTACACGAGACCGACTCGCTCTTGGCCAGTGTTATTTTTTACTTAATCCGTCATCGATTTGGAATATTCTGCAAACAGGTTTGATAGATTTTATGTTCATTGGATGTTTTATGTTCAATCCACCAGCCCGATTATAGAGTCGACCAAGAAATTCTTATATCGCCCTTTTTAGTAGTATTATATCAGTTGCTCGAAAATATACTGTTAGTTATTAATTTTGACGGGATTATTTTGCACTTTGTTTACTATTTTAAGGCAACTTCAAGGTTATAATTGTTAAAACTGACAGGAATTAAAGTCAAAAGTGAAATTGCAATTATGTTAAAAAGAAATCGAATGTAAGTCAATAATCACATCATGTTTGTATTTCTATAGTTTTTATAAGTTGTCATTTGACTATTTTTGTAACGGCAACATTGTGCCGGGTAGGTGGTGGGGGAAACGACTTGGTGCCAGACATTGGGTCGAGGCGGCAGAGGAAAGCGGGCTTTGGTGAAGTAAAGTCCTGTTACTGCACTCCCGTGTATTATTTAAATTTACCCTTTAACAATAACAACAATACAAAAAATTCTCAAAGTCATGCCAAACGAGGTATCAAAATATATACTAACTAGCTGTTGCCCCCGACTTTGCCCGCCTATGTATGACACTCACAAATAATGTAGATTTCTATTGGTAAAAGAATTTTTAAAATCGGTTCAGAAGATCCAAAAATTACCCGCCACAACCTCACAAACCATAAGTTTACCTCCTTATACAATACAATACAAATACTCTTTATTGAACACCACAAATCAGTACAAAACAATAACAATAATATTCATTTAAAACGATTTTATATCTAAGGTACCTACGTATAAATAATATACTGCTGTTTTGTACATAAATACTGGTTATATAGGTCAAAACAAAAAGCCCAACTGTAAACAACACATATTTAACTCGACAAAAATTATAACAAAACGCCACGTGGTAAAACCACGTAACCCGTGTAATTCATGTTATTCGCGACAGTTGACAAGACGTGATAAAGCGTTGTCAAGTGAAAAATTGTTTTTCGGTTTTGTCTCTGACAATGGAGACAATTCAAGCCTTTTGTCTGAACGTAAATAAGCGAATGCTTGAGATAAACTGATGCTCACGTCTATGATTGTAAAGGGGATAGACTGGGGGGTTATTTTGGTTTGTTTAATGAAGCTGTCGTTAGTACTATTACCTACTATTTCGACTATAACCGGGTCTCAAGATTATTGAAGCTCCCAAACGGAATTTCAAATTCCCATACGGTAGCTAGCTCCGAAAGCTGGCTCCGAAACGGTCCGAAGGGATACGGCAGAAACGTGTACGCAATTAAGACCCGTTTAATTAAAATTGTAAAAACTAAAGATATGCCCTTCTTGCAAGAAGTGTTCGAAAATGATAGTGATATGGAACTTACTTAAGTTAATTTTGTATGTAACTAGGAACGTCAAACTGTACACAACGTAATTGTAATTTCAAAGTTACTCGTTGTAGGCCCCTTTGAGTTGACTGGATGAGATCCCTTCAAGGGATAAGTTCGTGTTCTCTTTAACCGATATTTTAAAGTGTTCTGCGAGTTTTTTTCTGTTCAATGCGCTGACTTGGAGCAAAGGTAACGTAATGGAATTCAAATAGGATTCAAGAATAATTATAAAAATGTACCCAATCAGAATGCAAGTAGGTGAGTAAGCGGTGTCAAATTGCGAAGTCGGTCACGCCATCTATCGTCGGAGACACGCTATTTTTACCCCTACCAGTGGTGCAGTTCAATTCACAACTCACAGAGGGTGTTAAGAAAGAAAGAAAGAAGACATTTATTCATTTTGCAAGACACACAACTATAAGAGCATGTACACACAATTGTATAGAAAAGAGACAACAAAAAAAACAGACATGAAAACTAGATCATCAGCGTTGTGTGTCTCCGCAAAAGTGAAACGGTCGCTGGCTCAGCATTACGCTGAGGTGTTAGACACCTACAGCACTGATTTTCAGCCAGAATCGTCTGTGACTCAAGAAACGATACAGTGTAGATGAAATAAATTAATATACTACATAAACCAATGTGTTGATGAAATCTAACTAATATTATAAATGCGAAAGTATGGATGGATGTTTGTTTGTTACTCAATCACGCCAGAACGGTCCAACGAATCTGGATGAAATTCGGCACATAGATAGAGAAAAGTCTGGAATAGCACATATGCTACTATTTATCCCGGTAAATTCCCGCGGGACAGCGATAAACGAATTCTTTGCAGACGAAGTCGCAGGCAACAGCTAGTAATATTATAAATGCGAATGCTGTCTGTCTGTCTGTTACCTTTTCACGCCTAAACCGCTGGACCGATTTAGTTGAAATTTGGTATATAGATAGTGTGAGTCCCGGGGAAGGACATAGGATAATTTTTATCCCGGAAAATTACATAGTGAGATAGCAATAGCGATTTCTGCGCAGACGAAGCCGCGGGCAACAGCTAGTAAATAATAAAGTTTGATCCGTGAAGACCTGGGGCCTTACCATGACGCCCTAATTCCGACTCAGTTCAAGTTTTAGCTGTGTGAGTATTAATCTGACAGCGAGCGAATCTAAACTGAATCGCATTAAGACGTCATGGGAAGGCTTACCTGACGGCATGGTTAGGCATGGTAAATCTTGCCAAACGCGATTCAGACCCGCGCACCAAGGGTTCTGTACTAATTCTTTACTAATTAATTTACTAATTATACTCTAAAAAAAACAGAGTTAGCAGAGCCCTGCTTCTAAGCGAAATGTAGGAAATGTGAGGTCATTTTATATTTATATACGTAGACAGTGTACATTTTTGGCGCAAATATCTCTGGACCGGAATTTAGCAAACATTTTTAAGAACCACCGCAAGGAAACTGGCTTTCGAATAAAAAATACCGCATCGAAATCGGTTCATCCGTTTGAGAGTTACAATGCCACTGACAGACACACACACACCCACACACAAAAAAACGCACAAATAAGAGAGAGAGAGAGAAGCATTGACGTAAAACCCTCTTTTTGCGTCGGGGGTTAAAAAAGAACAAGAGTAATTTCTAAACGACACTGAAAATTAGAACACAGAAAAATCCGAAAAGTAAAGCTATGGCTGGGAATCGAACCCAGGTCCTTGTCATTCCGTGACGCGTGCTATACCCCTACACCACCAATAGCAGGTGAGTAAGCCTTCGAATTTTTCTATCCGTTACCAACTGTCACGTGACCTTGTTACTATGCGAACAAGAGTGAAAACCGATCGAGAACAAACAGTACCAACCAATACCTTGCGAACGAATTGACTTGTTTCCCGGAACATCGATTGAATCATTACATTTTTAATGCGCAGTGTAACTAGGGTACAGAATGCAGGGCTCAATAAACCTTCTTAGATCACGCGATACACTACTTCCTTTAAACTATGACTATGGCAATGATGGTCTTTCCGAATGCGCTGGTAGATTAAAAAAAATACATGTAAAAGAGCTCCTGGCGGCCTATTTGCAAAATAAACTTTTACTTTTGGCTATGCTTCTATAAAGTGTGATTTTGTCACCGTCCGTTATTAAGGCGCTGTCAACAGCAAATGACCTTGAGCAGCGCCACTCTTCACACATACGGTTCGCATGCCTGTAAGTGAAAGAGAAGAAACTATTCCGGCAGCTTGGCGCGCGTCTAAAATCTTGCAAATAAGACACAAATAAGAAGAAATAAAAAAAAGTATGGATTATTTGTGAAATATGACTCGTTAGCCGTGTAGGTATGAATATGTTGACTTCATGTTTTTAATTGCAGACCCATACGTCGAAAAAATAAAGACATAGAACCGTTTAATGATGATTTTAAGACCAATCTTTGCAATTATTTTCTATCGAGCCGATTTTGTTCAATTATGTATCGAGTCCGTCTAGCGTGTTTGAAATATGATGAAAATTGTTGGCGACAGCCAACCTTTTTTTATAGTTTTTTATGGTTTTTTATTGTTTTTATATTCTTTTTCGAATTTTGTTTTTATATGTCAGTCAGTCTGTTTTTGCTAGTCGATGTCACGATGATGATTAAAAGTGCTAAAAGATAAAAATCTATTTTATTTAATAGTTTAAGCACTTCGGTGCCTAATATTTGGTCCTTCGCCGTGAGTAAGTATTTGAACTGGTTTATATTTTTTTTGTTCCGACTTGTGCTGTACCTACTATTAATTTTTCTGCTGTAGCATTCCCACTAAATTTCTTTTCCCTACTTCAAAATGCTTACTAGAAGCAAAAGCGCTGCTAATAAATTAGTAGAGCCAGCCGCTAACGCCGTAGAGCCGAGTGCTCCCATGTCGTCGGCACAGCCGCCCGGCCCGCCTCGTTCGACACGACAGTCATTCACTACGGGTCGCTCTGCTCACTCGAGCCGCTCCAGTGCAACCGTGGTAGCGCAGAAGCTTGCCGCGCAGGCTGAACACGCGCGCCGCATTGCTGAGCTGGAGCGCACCGCAATGGAGAAGGAGAGAGCCGCAATGGAGAAGGAGAGGGTCGTTATGGAGAAGGAGAGAGCAGCTGCTGACTTGCTACTAAAAGCGGAGCTGGCTACCATCGAAGCGCACAGCCGCTCTAGTAGTCAGTATTGTAGGACAGCTGATTGGGTAGACTCGTGTACTGAGACTGTTCCTAATTTTCAGGTGCCAAGGCCTAATAATGATGTTGATGAGTGTGTACATTTGCCGTCAGTGCCGGTACCCCAGTGGGTACTAATGCCCGGCACTGCTACTACGGTTACACCTCCATCGCATCCTATAAACAAACTGCCACATTTGGCGTCGCCGCTGCCTATTGAGGTAACAAAATGTGTTACCGCCGCGGCTACCGTGTGGCAGGCGCCGCCACCACCTGCGGGACTTACGTCTGCCGAGCCTCTACCTACGTGGGAACAATCACACGAACATGCACAGCATTTAGGTACACACATTAAGCGCGAACTATGTAACAACCCTAATAAAATTAGCAATAGTCAGGGTACACCTACTGATATTCAACAATTAGCTGAAGCTATCACGAGCCTGGCCGCATCGAAGCAGCAGTCGCCGCGGGTGAGTGACCTAAAGCTTCCTTTGTTTGATGGGCGTATTCACGACTGGCTACTATTTAAAAGAACCTTTGATTTTACAAAAGCTAGTTTTTCTCCCTTGGAAAACCTAGCTAGGCTAAATTTTTCTTTGCGAGGCGTAGCTAAGGACAAAGTCGGCGCACTTTTAGCCTCTGCGCAGGACCCAGGTGTGGTCATGAGCGCCTTGGAGGCTAGGTTTGGTCGTCCCGAGCACATAATCCTGCACGAAATAGCCCAGATAAAAGCATTGCCTAAACTATTAAGCGTTGATGGGGGCAGGGATCTGTGCCAGTTTGCTTGTCGAGTTCGCAGGTGCGTAGAAACCATACGCGCGCTCAACCAAGTTGAATATTTGGCCTCTCCGGAACTCTCTAACACCATTACAGGAAAGCTAAGCTCGTCTCGCTCTTGCGGGCTCGATGGGCAGATTACGCATTTCTTCGTAGTCATACTAAAAACAGGCTCGAACTTATATCTGATTTTCTTTCGCACGAAACTGAAATTCATTCAAAGTTTGGTTTTATTCCTGACATAAAAACGTCATTGTCAGACCGACCTAAATTTAAAGAAGAAATTCACACGGCCTGTACTTATGACGACGACGGAGAATTCTTTGAAAATTACCTGACATTAGGTACTAACTTTAATTCTTTGCAGCAAGCTAAGAACTCTTTGGTAAAAAAGCCATCAGCGCCATCTACCTTAAAACAGCCGAAGCTCTCTTGTAGTTTCTGTCAAAAAGACTATCATGACAGCTGAGTGTAGAGAGTTTCAGTTGCTTCATGTTGATGATAGATGGCAGTGGATTATTGAAAATAAATTTTGTAGAAAATGTTTGAACAAAGGTGGACATTTATACAAAACGTGTAAAGCTGATTGCAAGGAACCTATTTGCAACCGTAAATTTAGTCACCATACTCTGCTTCATTCGTCTGAGCAGACCAACCATGTTTCGCTGACCACAGGCGCGGACTCTGTTCTAGCGCCCTCCGACGCGAACGATGGTGCCGCTAACCTAAGTTCTGACGAGATCGTTGCACATACGTCTTCCCAACTATCTAGTGGTAATAGTGGTCGTTGTCATCCGTTGCTGAAAGTGATCCCGGTAACAGTCAGTGGACCACTCGGGTCTGCGGATGTATATGCCCTGCTGGATGACGGCTCAACGGCTACTATAGTAGATTCAAAAGTAGCGCAACAGATCGGAGCTGTAGGACCCAAAGGTCATATTAGAGTGAATTGTATTGGCGGACTTTTCAAAAATACGGACGTGTCATTTGTAAATTTAAACATTAAAGGTAAACACAGCGACAAATCTTTTGACATTTGCAATGTTCGCGCGTTGTCTAACTTAGACATAACTAACTGTCAGTCGATTTCCTCGGCTGATATTTCGCAGTATAGTTATCTATCGGACTTGGTTGAAGAGCTGTGTTACGATCAAGCAAAACCTTCGTTAATTATCGGAGTTGACAACTGGCACCTGAGTGTTCCACTTTCGGTTCGTCATGGTACTAAGTCACAGCCAGTTGCCACTCGCACTCCTTTGGGTTGGGTCCTATATGGATTCTCTTCCAGTAAAACAAAACCAGTTGACTTCATAAATCACTGTGTTTTCGAGGAAAGTGGATCCATAGAGACACTCATTAAGGAAAATTACAAGTTAGACTCTATTGGCATTGAAAAAAAAGACTATCGTACAAAAAGCGAAACTCGCGCAATTGACATACTCGAGGCTACTACTCGCCGCCTCCCCGGAGGACGTTTCGAAACTGGCCTTCTCTGGCGTGATAATTTAGCAAATGTTCCGAACAATTATGAGCAGGCCTTATCGCGTTTTAAAAGCCTAGAAAGAAAATTTCAAAAAGACCCTGTGTACGCGGAAGCTTACCGCGAAAATATGCAGGCTGTTTTGGACAAGAATTACGCCGAGGCTTGCACAGAGCCACCAAAAGGCATCGTATGGTATTTACCGCATTTTGGAGTTTTCCACCCACAGAAGCGTAAATTAAGAATAGTTTACGATTGCGCAGCTACATTTCTAGGAATGAGTTTCAACTCTTTGCTTCTGTCGGGACCAGACTTGTTGCAAAACCTAGTAGCAATATTGATGCGTTTTCGAAAAGGTTATGTAGCGCTAAATGCGGACATTCGCGAAATGTTTCCTTAAATCAAAATTCGTGAGCATGATCGCGACGCACAACGTTTCTTGTGGCGTAGCGACCCTTCATCACCTATTTCAGTATACAGAATGTCATCCATGATTTTTGGAGCCACATCTAGTCCATGCACTGCACTTTATTTGAAAAACAAAAATGCACTAGATCATCGTCATCAGTACTCTGATGCCTCACATGCCATTGTAGATAATCATTATATGGACGATTATCTCGGAAGCTTAGACGATGTCGACGAAGCTGCTCGTCTAGCAGCCGATATAGTCAAGGTGCACAGCTTCGCGGGCTTCGAGATGAGATCGTGGGTGTCCAATAAACCTGAAGCTTTATCTTTACTGCCACCTGAGCTGTGCAGCCCTACAACATCACAAGTAGGCTTGGGTCCATCATCATCTTCATCGGACTGTGTAAAAATCTTAGGCTTATCTTGGAACATAGTCGAAGACAATCTGTATTTTCGAACTGGCTTGCCTGAGAAAATCCCTTCGCCTCTGACCAAAAGATCCGTTCTCTCATTATTGATGAGAGTGTACGACCCTCTCGGTTTTCTTGCGCCGATCGTAGTCGAAGGTCGTATTATGTTCCAAGAGTTGTGGAGAGCAGGTGTGTCATGGGACGAGCCACTTCCCGCAACCACATTGTCAAAATGGCTAAGTTGGCAAGAAAGGCTTTCGGAAGTAAACGCCTGTTCAATTCCTCGTTGGTATCAGGGACTTTCATATCATCAGAGACCTGATCTGGAGCTTCACGTCTTCGCTGACGCGAGTGAGCATGCGTTCGCTTGCGTGGCCTATTGGCGCTTGAGTTTCGGCAGTGACACGGTTCAACTCGCGTTAATTGGTGGTAAGGCTCGGCTCACACCTTTAAAACCAGTGTCTATGCCTAGGCTGGAGCTCCAAGCAGCCTTGATAGCTGCGCGGTTTGCTAATTTTATCATTCAAGCTCATAAACACAAACCAAACAAAACAACCTTTTGGTCTGATTCCATGACTGTAATTAGATGGTTGCGCAGCGACGCTCGCACGTTTAAGCCTTTTGTGGCGCATAGGGTTGGTGAAATCACAGAAATTACCGATATCGCCAACTGGCGTTACGTCCCAACCTCCGATAATGTTGCGGATGACGCTACGCGCCCTAGTTCATCAAAATTTGACACATCCGCTCGCTGGTTCACCGGACCCTCATTTCTACTAGAGCCATCACATACTTGGCCAAGTAAACCGTCGAGCGTGGTCCCATTATCTCGGGATGAAGAGGTGAAACGATCCGTTCTACCCGAAGTCGTGGGACAAATCAACGTTCAACCGCAGGAACTACCTTTACCGGTTGTTGCGGACCATTCAAAGTTTTCAGAGTGGTTACGATTAGTCCGTGCTACGGCTCGCGTCCATCAGTTTATTAATTTAGTTCGGCTTCGTTTAAGTTTGAGACGTCAAAATTCTAAATTAAATTTCAAGAAAGAAGTTTCAAGAACAAAGAATTTCTATCCTCTGAATGCGGATCTCATTGAAGCAGCTGAGAAAAGACTGTTTTTGAAGTCTCAATTAGACAGTTTTCCTAACGAAATGATTCAATCAAATCCAATGTCAAGGGACTCCAAACTAAGAGATCTTGATTTTCATCGGTCTTCAGACAATCTTCTTCGGCTCGTCGGGAGGATTCCACGTGCTCAAGGCGTGGATATTGAACCGAATCCTGTAATTTTAGACGGAAAACATCCTATTGTTCAGCTGATGATAGCCTACCTTCACAGAAGAGCCGCTCATGCAAACAACGAGACGGTAGTAAATCAACTGAGGCGCAAATTTTATGTCGTCCAATTGAGGCCATCTGTGAAGAAAGTTGCAAAATGTTGTCTCTTTTGTCATATAAAGAAGGCGCTTCCGCTGACACCTTTGACTGGAGACCTTCCTGAAGCGCGACTTGCTCATCATCAAAGACCCTTCACAAATGTTGGTCTTGATTACTTCGGTCCTGTCACCATCAGTATTGGCAGAAGGTCGGAAAAACGCTATGTGGCTCTGTTCACCTGCTTAAATGTTCGAGCGGTACATTTGGAGATCGTCGCAAGCCTCACAACCGATTCAGCTTTAATGGCATTAAAGAGATTTATTGCGAGACGTGGTAGCCCTTCTGTAATTATGTCCGATAATGGAACTGCTTTTGTTGGGGCCAGCAATAAACTGAATGAAATTTATGATTTCGCGGCTAATCACAAGATCGTCTGGAAGTTTATTCCTCCAGCGTCACCATCGATGGGTGGAGCCTGGGATAGGCTTGTCAGATCAGTAAAGACCGCGCTATCTGTCACCTTGAAAGAACGATCACCGCACGAGGAAACTCTTCACACACTTTTGCTAGAAGCCGAAGCCTTAGTGAATTCTCGACCTCTTACGCATGTATCAGTGGACCCACATGAAGATGAGGCCTTGACGCCATATCATTTTTTGATCGGGTCAGCTACAAGTGAACCACCATTGCGTCCTTTGTCTGATGCTGACTTGTGTGGTCGAACTCAGTGGAAGAAAGGCCTAAGATTAGCTAACCACTTCTGGAGGCGTTGGGTTGAAGAATATCTTCCAACTTTACTACCAAGGCACAGCACACCTCCCCAACCAGTGACCCAATTGAAAGTAGGGGATCTTGTTTTGATCGCTGATGGATCTCTTCCCAGAGGAACATGGCCGCGGGGCAGAGTAACTTCCGTGTACCCCGATTCAAAGGGAATAGTAAGATTTGTAGACTTGGCAACAAAAGGCGGGATTTTGCGCCGTCCAGTTAGAAAACTGGTACCTCTACCTACTGTCGCCTAGCATATTTACTGGTGTTTTACACCGCGGGGCGCCATGTTGGCAACAGCCAACCTTTTTTATAGTTTTTTATGGTTTTTTATTGTTTTTATATTCTTTTTCGAATTTTGTTTTTATTTGTCAGTCAGTCTGTTTTTGCTAGTCGATGTCACGATGATGATTAAAAGTGCTAAAAGATAAAAATCTATTTTATTTAATAGTTTAAGCACTTCGGTGCCTAATATTATATTTTTTTTGTATTTTTTTTGCGTGTAGTTTTTCTTAAAAAAGTGCTTAAATAACATCAATTTCAACAAAATTAGGTGTTGTCAGCGACTTTGCCTGCGCTGAATCGCTATCCCGTGGGAACTATGCAGTTTTCCGGGATAAAAACTATCCTATGTATGTTCCCGGGACTCAAACTATCTGTATACCAAATTTCAACTAAATTGGTCCAGCGGTTTAAGTGTGAAAATGTAACAGACAGACAGACATACAGACAGAGTTACTTTCGTATTTATAATAATACTGAAACTGGGTGCTCAATAAAGGTAATCGCGGTTCACATCCCGTTTATAATATTTCGAATGAACTTAACCGTGAATCATTGAAAACTCTTTATACTGAAAAGCTTGATTGAAGGTTGTATAGGAAACTGTATCTAAGTGTTTACTCAAATGCGCAACAAGATCTTAAATTTTGATTATACGTGAATGGCATAAGCAAAGCCTGGTTAATCTAGCGTGCGGCTTGATAGTGAGTGGCCGCTTTGTAATGTCCATCATAGTCCAGCTAAACAAAAGAAAGGCGGGAGTCTGGAACGTTCCACAACGAACGTTGAAAAAAGTTACGCCAGACTAGCCTTACCTATTCTAGACATACTCGTACATAGGGGAAAGCGGTCACAATTCGTACACATACCTTATCGTTGAAAAATGGCTATAACCCTTTAACATTTTGACATAAATAGTGTCCGACTACAATAACATTTAATTTGTTACACTTTACACTTAGGTACCTACATAAACTAGCTAAATTTGACAATAAAAAATAAAAATAAACCGGCCAAGTGCGAGTCGGACTCGAGCACTGAGGGTTCCGTACAAGTTCGCTAAGTTATTATAAAATCTAGTGTTAGCAGAGCCCTGCTTTTAAGCAAAATGTAGGCAGTATGAGGCCACTTTATATTGGTTATTTATATAGACAGAATTATATTAAATAAAAAAAAACTACTTACTAGATCTCGTTCAAACCAATTTTGGGTGGAAGTTTGTATGGTAATGTACATCATAATATTTTTTTTTTTGTTTTATCATTCTCTTATTTTAGAAGTTACAGGGGGACCCACATTTTATGACTTTGGAAGTGTCTCTCGCGCAAACTATTCAGTTTAGAAAAAAATTATAGTATTAGGAACTTCGGAGTTTCGGAGAAAAGTGGCTGTGACATACGGACGGACAGACAGACAGACATGACGAATCTATAAGGGTTCCGTTTTTTGCCATTTGTCTACGGAACCTAAAAATGAAATCTAAAAAGTGTACGAATGGTGACCACTTTCCCATTCATTATGTATTAACCACGTCTATGTGCCTTAGATACGGGGTAGTGTTTCTCGTTAGATTTGGAGTAGGTTAAAAGGGAACAAATGTACCTAATACATACACACATACGTACATACAAATTTCCCCTACGGGAAAACATAGAATGCACCAGCTGCTTCTCTTCCCGCGCAGATGGTA
The DNA here is from genome assembly GCA_963854515.1 of Pandemis heparana. Taxonomy (NCBI): domain Eukaryota; kingdom Metazoa; phylum Arthropoda; class Insecta; order Lepidoptera; family Tortricidae; genus Pandemis; species Pandemis heparana. Next base: position 6,102,509 of record OY978030.1, on the reverse strand, counting down.
AAATTCCATCGAGGGAATGGGCGAAAATGTTAGGAATCATGTTGTAGGCGATGCAGCTTAACCCATCACTATTTTGATTCCCCTTTTCGGCCATATGCCCTCAATCATGCTAAACAAATATAATGACCATTAAAAAATAATTTTCACAGCAATACTCAGTCTCTGCACCAGGGGGTAGTATTGGCGACAGACAACCTTTTTTTACATATTTTTATGTTTTTTATTAAAAAAGTGTTTTTGCTTATAATTGTGTGTGTCAAGTGTCATGAACGAAGTACGTTGTAAAAATGTCTCCTTAATAATTAAAAAATGTAATTGGTAAGTAAACAGAGCCTTATTATTTACTTAAGCAACAATATTTGATCTGCCGCAGTTGTAGAAGCAGCCGCCATGGCTCTTGTCAAAACCATCTTAGTAAACTTTAATATTGATTCAATTTTGAAACATTTATTTTTATGAAAACTGGTTTAATTATTTTTTACGGGAGAAGGACCAATATTGTTGCTTAAGTAAATAATAACGCTATGGTTACTTACCAATTATATTTTTAAAAACGTTAGGTACTGTTTTAGTTAAAAAAAAAAATTTTTTGGGTTGTAATTTTTCAAATATAAAAAAACTCGTCTGCAATAACAAAAACTTACCTTACCTTAACTTTAACTTACTTATACCTGCTATGGGTGGTGTATGGTATAGCACGCATCACGGAATGGGTTCTCTATCGTTTGCCCGAGTTTCATCTAACTAATATTATAAATGCGAAAGTATCGATGGATGGATGGATGGATGGATGGATGTTTGTTTGTTACTCAATCACGCCAGAACGGTCCAACGGATCTGGATGAAATTCGGCACATAGATAGAGAAAAGTCTGGAATAGCACATAGGCTACTTTTTATCACGTAAAATTGCGTAGTTCCCGCGGGATAGCGATAAACGAATTCTTTGCAGACGAAGTCGCTGGCAACAGCTTACTAGTATTGTTTGCCATAATGATCATTTTCCATAACTCTTAACATTACATTATGGCATATGAAATTCGGGCAAATGAAAGGTTCCGCACGGAATGACGAGGATCCGGGTTCAATTCGCAGCCATAGCTTTACTTTTAGATTTTTTTGTTGCAATTTTAAGTGTCGTTTAGAAATTCAAACAAAAACTTGCTAAAGTATGAGGGCACTTTGGCAACAGAATTTCCATAGAATTAAATACAGTCGTCAGGGAGAAACATCTATCTGTCTTACTCACAAAGTCTTTTGGTACTTTTTAGACTAGTGCTGTCGAAAATGAACTTTTCAAACATGAGGTTCGTTTAGAAACTGATTGTTATTTCCACGGTCCGGCCTTCATAAGTAGCGTTACCATAAATCCGGATTTATAGGGACATATCCCAAATTATCAACCCTCCGTTGGGACTTCAACTTCAAGATCAACGATTTCAGACAGCTTGAGCTGACAAAACCGATCAGTCAAAGTATTGTCCATTCGATTTTAAAAATCTATTAAGTATGTGGGCGCTTGATCTCTAGAATACCTCAATCCCTTATCCTGCCAAGTAAATTTGCGGCCATTTTATGTCAATTTTATGTAGCTTTTAATGTTTTTGTTTTTTAATTACTGTGATTGTCATAAATAAACTTTTTCTTTTTCTTTCTTTCTTTAAATGAGTGCAAAAATCTGTAGAGTAATGTCACCCTCGAATCCTGCCGCCCAGGCAGCAGTGCTTACGCAGCTATGTTCCGACGCTGACGTAAGACAGCCGGAGAAATTACTGGCCATTAGAGGTATATTTTAGCCGTCTAGGCTGGCGTCGTATCTGCTATGTAATTGTAAGTATGCAAGAAATAAATAATAAATAAAATAAATATTCTGTTATGTGTTGCGGATATCCATGGGCAGAGGTAATTACTTACATCAGGCCCGTTAATTGCTCGTTTGCCTTCTTTGTTGCACAGTAAAAAAAAGATTGAATTTATTGTAAGACACGAACGTAATAAATTTAAATTATCGTAAAACGACTGAACTATTCTTTAGCCATGCATGTTTATTTATTCAGCCTATGAATGAAACTGAATTGTCCGTCTTTTAAACACAATTTATAATGAACACAAAATATTTACCTTGCTACTCCGCTACTCACGTGCAAGATAACTAAGCCTGTGCGAAATATATGTTTTGCATGCAAACCTCCCCTCCAGTACTGCCACATAAAACACATAAATACCACAAACTTAATTATCCCTTAAACCACACAAACACTGACGCGCGTTTCGATTATAATTTCTAAATGGTCACCCTAGTCCTGAGTGACGTCACGACGCGACGGCTCCTCTAATAACGAGGAGACTTAAAAAAAAGTGGGACAACTGGGTCGGACGTCTGAATCGTAAGGCTGTGCTACACTGGGAGTATCGTCTATTGGTTTTTTTTTATATAAGAGGGGGAAAATGAGCAGACGGGTCACCTGATGGAAAATGATCACCATCGCCCAGGGACACCTGCAAGACGTGGGGAATCACAGATGTGTTTCCGGCCCTTTCAAGAACAGGACGGCTCGCTTTTTAGAGATCCCTAAGTTGTTCCAAAGGCTTGACTCCTTATTATTATTATTTTCTATGCGAAAAATTATTTTAGATTTCATTCGATAGAAATTAAATCATAAATTATTATGCACGCAAATTAGGAGAATTTAGATTGAAATCGTCAGGAGTAAATAAATAAAATAATAAAAATCAATTTAATGTTAGGTACAAAAATGACGACATCGAAAATAAATAATAAAACTATTAAAATCCACCCTAAAAATAGTTTACGTACAGACCTAAATAAAACCAATTACCTAGGCACAATCAAATTAATTCTCCGCTAGGCGATTGACTACTAAAGTTAAGGGATTGGACCCGATTCTGCAGCGGCCGCTAAAATTCCTAATTTTATTTAGGCATCGCTAAATCCGTTTGCTATTCTATGATCGGCTGTCATAATCAAATGAAAATGACAATGACAATTTTAAAATTAGAAAATTTAGTTTTAGGCGATGGGCAGGGCACGTAGAATCCATTGTATACTTAGCTGACGAGAGGTCTTCTACTAGAGCTGGCTCGTTGCGTATGTTTTAAAGCTCAGCTTAGCTGACTGTGTAGTGAAAGCCTTTGGACAACAAAAGTCTCTTGAAATTGTCACGAGATGACAGCACTTGTTAGGAACGCAACAATTTTATCCAAAAACCAATTTAGCATTTGAATATAAGAGGCCTAAAGTGTATCTTTAGAGCTTGCGACGAAATTAGGACAAAATAATTCACCCGTCTGAAAAATGCTGTATATTTTAGTCTATAGGTATTTGTTGCTTACGACAGTATAATCTGAGGTGTCGGCTACGCTACGGTACATACATACATACATAAATGACTTCTTAGCTCTTAGGGGGTAGACAGGCAGGGCCCAAGGCAACAAGACCTTAAGACCACGTATATTTAGCATGATTATGGGCGTACCTATAGGTGGAAAAAGGGAATCAAACAATAATCTTAGGAGATAAAAATAAAATGCAAGAGCTTGATTCTGTCTTCTATATTGGAATGAATATTGACAATTAATACAGTGTTGCCACTAACATAAAAAGCAGACGGCTCCTGCCACAGACAATCTATATATATAAAAGGCAAAGTCCTGACTCACTCATTAATTGATCATCGCCTAGCCCAAACCCTTGAACCTAGAAAGCTGAAATTTTGCACACAGATACCTTATACAATGTAGGCATCCACTAAGGAAGGATTTTTGGAAATTCGACCCCTAAAGGGGTTAAATGGGGGTCCAAAGTTTGTATGGGGCGACGTGATTCCTTGGTCCGATCTACTTCAAATTTTGCATAAACATTCTTAAACAGAATTGATGGAACACGTGTTTCGTATTTTCTTGATATCCATCCCCTAACGGGGTTTAAAAGGGGTAGAAAGTTATTTTGGGGGCGATTTGCTTCGAAGTTGATATGAATACTCCTTAGTGCTTTTGATTAAAAATACATTTCATTTTGACACAGTCATGTTTGAAATCACAATCCATTGACGTAATATTTTTAAACAGGACCGAGTAGGTACTCGCAACTGAAAAACGAGCCGACGGAGATAGTATGGAGGCGCGTGTACCTTTCTAACAGGACTGACAATAAAATATTTTTTTATCACTTTATACTATCAAACAAATTCGCTTTCCGCTGTGTGTCTGTCCCTATGTATGCTTGATCTTTAAAACTAACGCAACGGAGCTAAGGAGGGTCGAAAGTCTGCACACGGAAGATATTTTCTGGGGATACTTAGAATCGATTACAAAACACGTGCATATTTGCGAGCGCATCACGTGAAAACGGCTGAACGGATTTTGATGCAAGCTTTACTAATCTGTTGAGAAAATTCACCGCCCAGGTTGGAGGCTACTTTTTATCCCGGAAAATTGCATAGTTCCCGCGGGATAGCGATGAACATGTCTAAAATCGCAGCTGCCTAGAGTCACAACGTAAATAAATATTTCTGTAGTATCATAGAGGTCAGGTCAGGAGTACCCAGAACCGACGAGCATGTATGAAGAGATTGATGAATGTGGATGAAGCGATCGAAAGAGGTATGTCAAAATCGTGGAACAAAGTAGTCTCTGCTTACCCCTATGGGAAAGAGGCGTGACTGTTATGTATGTCATGTGTCATAGAGGTGCACTACGGAGGGATTTTTTTTAATTCCCACGTGATAGGGAATAAATGGGGTTTATAAGTTCACTGAAAAGGGAGCCTATCTCCATAACTATAATTACTAGAGTCATGAAATTTGGCACAAAAGTAGGGAATCATAACTTCTGAAAATCAATTTCAAGACTTTTCAAAATTCCCACGGAATAGGGAGTAAAAAGGGATTTGTATTATTACTTTGAAATGTTCTCATCCTTAAATATTATTACCAGAATCTTTAAATTTTGCATACCAGTAGATAATTATGATATCTGAAAACTGATTTCAGGAATTTGCGAATTTCCCGTGGGATAAGAAAAAACCGGCCAAGTGCGAGTGAGACTCGCGCGCCGAGGGTTCCGTATCATTATCTATAAATATCTATTAACCAGTGTAAGCAGAGCCCTGCTCCAAAGCAAAATGTACGCAGTGTGGGGTCACTTTATATTGGTCACTGATATATACAGACATACATACATATTTACGGTTTTGGCAATTATTCCTTAATCTGTGCTATAAGACCTACCTTCATACCAAATTTCAAGATTCTGCGTTCACGGAAAGTACCCTGTAGGTTTTGATTCCCTTGAGAGTTGCGGAAATTTGCGGCATAAACGACTGTATCTTTTGATTGCGTTGGCTTAGAAGTTTGATTTTTTCACAGCTTCAAGGGGCAGTAGACCTGAGTATTTGATATAAATTTCAGCTTGATAACTCTACGCGTTCCTGAGAAAAAGGGTCTTGACAGACGGACGGACGGACGGACGGACGGACGGACGGAGACGGACAACAAAGTGATCCTATATGGGTTCCGTTTTTTCCTTTTAAGGTACGGAACCCTAAAAAGAGTAACTTTACTGACTTGAAATATAGTTTCTCGGTATTTGGCAGACATTCCTTGATGATCAAACAGAGAGGAGAGGAGGATTTTCCAATTTTCCCACGGGATAAAAGGACCGTATAGAAAATAATTATAAACTTGGTATTTTGTAGATAATGTTCTTTGAAGATCACGTAGGTGTCATAAGATTAGATTTTTCGAATATCCCACAGAACAAAAGAATGGGATAGAAAATAATAGGGTACGTAGTACGAAATCCTTCGTGCTTAAGTACGACTTACATTTGACTGTTTTTGTGCATTTTCGATGGGAGAGAGGATAAAGTTTTAGCGCAAATTATGATTCTGCGCGGACGAAGTCGCGGGCAAAAGCTAGTAATTATCATAAAACTGCTGCCACACAATAACTAAAAAAATATTTTAATGTTGCCATGCAACAATATTGTAGATAGGTACTGTATAGTTCCGTCTGAGTGACTCATCAAAGCAGAGAGGTCGCATTTATTATGTAAACAAGGAGTAGGTACGGACGGATTTTTTTACGAAATTTCTACGGGTAGTTCATATTGACAGCTGTACCTCAATTATGAGCAAAACAAATTATAAATTGTCTCCGAAATAAAACTTACAAAAAAACATTTTTAATATACATTACTCGTATACGGTACGGCAATATTGAAAGAAGCTCATTTAATTTCGCATTTTGAAGGCGAAACTAATTAAGTACTTCAGTAATATTAATTCGAGCCAACATTTAATATACATGTCTTTAGATACCTTACATAGAAACCTGCGAGAATAGTCACGCATACAAATTGGCCGTCACCACCGAAATGTTTCTACGAATTTCGAATTTGTCAAGCGAAATTTTTAATTTTCCCACTGTCAGAAATTAGATTTATATAGCAAGTTCACTTACATTTCCATTTGCAAAAATGCTATTGTTACTTCGCGGGCTGAGGATTTCAATTACTAGCCGTGAACGGGATGTGCCAGGGTGGAGAGATGTTCTGTATTGAAGTGATAACTTCTTACGGGCGGGTAAACCGCTTCGTAACGTAACGCGTTACGGCGCCAGTCGTCTGGCCACACGGCGGCGACGACGTACAAAATCCGCGTTCTGAAATGAACACAGGCACGACGTCGTCTGTACACGCGTCAATGTGTGCGTAAGATACACAGGGCTGTCTATCGCAAAAACCTAGTACTATAAGTACTACCAATGACATAAATATAGGTACTTATAATGAAGATATGGCTTAGATGTGTGCAAATAAATGTATTTAATCGTTATCTATTTATTTAAACTTACTTAAAATGTGTCTGTCTGTGTATTTAAGCATTATTATTCTCAATTACAATAGATGTACGACAACAAACTTAAGCAAATGATTCTGTAGTTATTTCATGTATTAATCGCGATAATTTCAGAAAGCATTAATTTTGTAATGTTTTATAAAATGAAGTAGGTAGGATAGGTTCCCGAACTTGTTGACGTGCGGCCGACATACATCGCGTTGCGAGCCCTACTAGTTGCCAGCAGCTTTCCGGCAGACTGCGCTTGAGGGGTGGGGTAACTCGAATCGGTGCGGGGCAGAGCGTGGCCATTCTGTACGTTAGTACTATTATATATTTTGTGGTCTGGCGTTTCTTTCTCTGACCGTCGTATGGCAGCGGTAAGGCTCTCACTCTAACCAACAGCGCTAGTCGTATTTCGGACTGACACTATCTCTGTACCAAATATTCAGTGGTTTAATTAAGCGTGAAAGGGATTTATCAATAAAATTATCAATAAAAGATTTTTGTCGAATGAATTGGTTGTCAAACAACACAATTTTGTCAAACGGTAATCGGTCAACTGATCAGACATCTTTATCAAAAAAACCGATTGTCTGCAAAGTCGGTTCACGGGCGATAGTTTTACGTAATAATGTCATAAAGAAACATATTCGAACTGCTAGCTCTGACGTCACGCGAGAAGATCGTGCCTCTCTATTGCTTGTTCCGCGCTCTCGCTTGCACACTGACGTCACGCGGAACGTAACGCAATGAGTCAGTCATAATATAAGACGTTATCATATCACGTCAAGAAATCGTATTCATAGAAGCCCTCTCCACACTTGTATCGACTGGGAAAGCTCGGCGGCGCCACTGTCCTTGAGCATTATATATCACACAATTTACAACTATAATGAATGAGAAACGTCTAGTGCCATAAAGTCTATAAATATATCAACTTATTAACTGTGCCAGCTACATTTTATACTTGTTATTACTTACTGTGTCCAAGCGGTCGGGAATGTAGATGTGACATCTTCGCGATTGTCTTTTGCGGTTGTATGCGACATGTCATATGCAAGAATATGTTCTTAACTGTATTTTTTGTAAAGAATAGTAGATTGTACACCGAGGGGATAAACCACTGTATTATGTCACGGGCGCGATATTGAATCCTGAGCGCAGCGAAGGACTCTAGATTTAACTCCCGAGCGAAGCGAGGGTGTTATGAGTTAATTCCTGAGCGTAGCGACGGAATTAAGATGAGTCCTGAGAGGAGCGAAGAATTTAAGCGCACCCAAGACAGAAACAGTTTTATCCCCGAGGAGTATACACTACTTTCAAATAAAACAAAAGCGGCGAGCCTTTGCTGCCGCTGTAATTATAGTTAGGTACGCATTAGCCTGCTAAGATTCCAAATAAAAATATTACTTATCATTACACAACTGGAACAATGTCTCAAATAAAAAAAATTACTTATTTTATTGAATTAGGCGTTAATTTGCGGAGGTCCATTTCAATGAACACAAAATCTTTGCCTTGCTACTCCGCTACTTACGTGCAAGATAACCAAGCCTGTGCGAAATATATACGTTTTGCATGCAAGCCCTCCCACCACTACTGCCACACAAAACGCACACAAATCCCACAAAGTAATAAGGTATAGTAGCAAGGTAAATATTTTGTGTTCATTTTAATTTTTTACTTTTAATTCTGTTTTACTGTTGTTTTAATTATATTCTTTTTCTAGTTGCCTTGGTTTTTATTGTCTCGCAAAATGTGAGAAAAGTAGAGTATACTCCTCGGAGATAAAACTGTTTATGTCTTGGGAGCGCTTAAACTCTTCGCTCCTCTCAGGACTCAATCTTAATTCCCTCGCTACGCTCGGGAGTTAAATCTAAAGTCCTTCGCTGCGCTCAGGATTCAATATCGCACCCGTGACACCATACAGTGCTTTATCCCCTCGGTGTACAATCTACTATTGTGTTTCTAAGTATTTTTTAATTATCGTTGCGTTAAAAAGGCATACACAAATTAAGTCTTTATCCCTTACAGGGCAGATAGAGCTTAAGGTGACAAGACCTACAGGCCACGTTTAGTAAGATTGTGGGCGTATAGATGAAAAATGGAATCAAAATAGTGATGGGTTGCTAGCCGCATCGCCTATAACTATAACATGATTCTCATGATTTTCGCCCATTTCCTTGATGGGCTTTTATCATCTGCGCGGGCAGAGAAGCAACATAATACCTACACGGTACATTCTATGTTTTTTCAGCATGAATAAATTGCCTTTAAAATTTATTAGATACTTAGCTGTTGCCTGCCACTTCATCTGCAAAGAATTCGTTTATTGCTTTCCCGCGGGAATTTTCCGGGATAAAAAGTAGCCTATATGCTATTCCAGACTTTTCTCTATCTATGTGCCGAATTTCATCCAGATTCGTTGGGCCGTTCTGGCGTGATTGAGTAACAAACAAACATCCATCCATCCATCCATCCATACTGTCGCATTTATACCTAATACTAGCTGTTGCCAGCGACTTCGTCTGCAAAGAATTCGTTTATCGCTATCCCGCGGGAACTACGCAATTTTCCGGGATAAAAAGTAGCCTATATGCTATTCCAGACTTTTCTCTATCTATGTGCCGAATTTCATCCAGATTCGTTGGGCCGTTCTGGCGTGATTGAGTAACAAACAAACATCCATCCATCCATCCTACTTATTATCCTACTACTATTATAAAGGCGAAAGTTTGTAAGTATGGATGTATGGATGTATGGATGTTTGTTACTCTTTCACGCCAGTACGGCTTAACGGATCTGGATAAAATTTGGAACAGACATAGTTTATGATTTGGAATAACACATAAGCTACTTTTTATCCCGGAAAATTGCGTAGTTCCCGCGGGATAGCGATAAACGAATTCTTTGCAGACGAAGTCGCGGACAACAGCTAGTCCATCCATACTGTCGCATTTATACCTAATACTAGCTGTTGCCAGCGACTTCGTCTGCAAAGAATTCGTTTATCGCTATCCCGCGGGAACTACGCAATTTTCCGGGATAAAAAGTAGCCTATGTGCTATTCCAGACTTTTCTTTATCTATGTGCCAAATTTCATCCAGATCCGTTGGACCGTTTTGGCGTGATTGAGTAACAAACAAACAAACATCCATCCATCTATCCATCCATCCATACTTTCGCATTTATAATATTAGTTAGATAATATAATATTAGTTAGATGGGTAACTAGCTTATGCCCGCGACTTCGGCTGCGTAGAATTATACATATCAACCTTAAATCAGTCTATCTATTAAAAAAAACCGCATCAAAATTTGTTGCGTAGTTTTAAAGATAGACAGCGGAAAGCGACCTTATTTTATACTATGTAGCGATGATTCGTGGCCAAACATAATATCGTACTTGTGAAAACATAACGTTCCTGAAACTTGAAAACGTGAAAATTGTATTAAAACCCTTTTCAAAAAGCACTTTAACATAATAAGGCAGCTTCCTATGTTGAGTGGAGGAAATTCCATTATTGGCCGTATTGGAGGTTTTATGCTAGCCTTTCACAACGTCCCCGCCTATCGTGCTGGTCCTATTGATGGAAAATTCCTTTAAAATGGGGATTTAGTTTTTTTTTCAGTATGACGATGAAAAGATCTCATTTTTGTGTAAGGGATGGGTTCACTCAAATAGTTTCATATCCATCATTTTTTAAAGTAAAAAGCGGGTACGTATTAAAATACATAAAGTTTATAATGCATAATGTGTTAAAATACATAATGGTTCAAAATATATAACGCGATTTTCTCAAAAAGTGACAAATTAACAAGATTGTTATAAAACAAACCTAACCTAACCTAAACAAATCTTTAGATTACGATATCAAAAAAGTTAATTTTTTTAATAGTTTCTGAGAAAATAACAGTATATATTTTGAACCATTACGTATTTTAACCCATTATACATTTTAAACTTTATCTATTCTGATGCGCACCCGTAAAAAGCACTACCTTCAAATATTCTTTTATTGGATAACCCATTTGACACTATATGAATTTCTAATCATTACATTGTAAGTAATTGAGTAAGATAGATAGACAGATAGATAAAAACGTTAATCACCACAAAACATACATGGCCCAAAACAACATTGACTAATATTAACAAAAGTAAAAACAACTTAAAAAATAACATGCAACACGGTTCCAAAATATAATCTAAAATTAACATTAAAATCGCTTTAAAAAAAAGAATGCAAATCATTTTGAATTTAAGAGAGCCATTGTGATGTTGTAGGGAATAGGCGCTGACTCATCATGGACTGCAACACGAATAGCTGCAGAGCACTACTTATTCTGTCACAGACCTGAAAAAGTGCCAGCGTGTGTTTCTTAATAACATTTTTGATTATTCCATTATAATGAACACAAAATATTTACCTTGCTACTCCGCTACTTACGTGCAAGTTAACCAAGCCTGTGCGAAATATATACGTTTTGCATGCAAGCCCTCCCACCACTACTACCACACAAAACGCACACAAATCCCACAAACTTAATTAATCCTAACACCACACAAACACTGACGCGCGTTTCGATCCCTCTACGGGATCATTCTCAAAGTTAGAGCACAACCGATGCACATTATGCCAAACATTAAAAAGAGTTGATTTTACTTACAAATAATATCGTCGGCTGTAGGTCTAATTGGCGTAACTGACAAAATACGCAAAATGAGTTGAGTATACAGTTTTGTTCAGAATTTTCCGCTCTTTCGAATGGTATTATTGAAAAAATTCTAGCTTTAAAAAAATGTCCCTTACTCTAATTTTTTTCAAGGGGTTCTTGTCGGATCAGCCTCACAAAAACAATGTATCTGAAAAAATATTAAATATAGCAACAAAAATGGTGTATTTACCGCCGCCAACCCACTTTGAATAAGGTAAGGATCTTTTCAATCAACGAATTACCCTTACATGGTTAATTATCGAAGAAAAACATAATAAAACTTGCCTTACACTAATGTCTCAGTTATTAAAAAAATACGCATCGCTTTTACATCAAACGGACTGCAAGTGTTTCGAAATATTTGTCCCTTACGCCGATTTGCATTCCCATACTTTAAGCAGTGCTAACGTTACACCAATTTGATTCGAATTATATTTGAGTTTATCGTCTGTTACGCTAATTTGATGCGAATTGTATTTAGTTTCATTTTACGTTAAACCAATTTGATTGTGGAACTAATGAATATTTTATCCGTTACCTTTATTTACAAGCACATCATACTTCATAACACAAGATAAGAGCGGACGTGCTTACATTATTGTTATTCTTTTCTATCCCACAACGTCTTTTGAGTGTGAAAGAGAGGATGCGACACACAGCACACGGGCATCAAAACAAAGCTCCGTAATTCGTTAAGCTCAGTGCACGTTCACCTGTCGTTTGGTTTATTAACTACAACCTATCTTCTTACGACATCATGCACGGAAAAAAATTACTTAACGATATCTAAATATTTTTTCTGTGTTCGTTATCGTTAAGACTTTTCTGATGAAACAATAGGTATTAAACAAAATAAAAATAAACAAAACGGGGGCGAAGCCTCGGACAACAGCAAGTCAATATAAGAATGTTACTTGTGTGTACAGATTTATAGTGCAAAAATATCGGTCACCGGAACACTCGATGGATGATCACATTGATAGAATTGTGATTAATGTTAATGAAAGCACTGACGAATCTAACGATAATATGTCTGACTGTGACTCAGATTATGAAATGGAAAATTTTGAAAATATCGATCCAAATAATCCAGTAGATATAATAACAATGTAAAGTACTTATAAGTATACTAACGGGCCTAGTATAAAAACCTTCATGTCGTTTGCATCCCTCTCAAATGCATATTTACTTACATACAAATTTTCATAGTAGCCCCATAAGTAGATGTTGTTTTTAAGTAGGCAGGTATTGAGTTTTATTCTTGTAAACATTTCCCAATAAGCTTTATTTTGTTGTATACTTACTTTGTTTTAAAGTGAAGATAAAATGCTTTGATTATAATTTGTTTATAATTATACTTATTATAATTATAAACAAATTGGTGGCGGGTGGTAGGGCCTTGTGCAAGGTCCGTCCGGATCGCTACCACCATCTTACTCGCTAATCCTGTCGCTAAGCAGCAGTGCTTGCACTACTGTGTTCCAGTGTGGAGTGTGGACAGCCGGGGAAATTACGGGCACAAGAGGCATTTCATCTAAGTCCTCTAGGTTGGCAACGCATCTGCAATCTCTCCGGGGTTGCGGGTGTCTATGGGCAGTGGTGATCGCTTACCATCAGGTGACCCACTTGCTCGTTTGCCTTCCTATTCACATAAAAAAAAGTTCGAAGTTACTGAAGGTGTTGTAACATCTCTATATTATACAATAACATTTTTCACTTTGACATCACTTCATCACTACATAGTATAAAACAAAGTGGCTTTCTCTGTCTCTGTATACCTATGTCCCTATGTCCCTATGTATGCTTAAATCTCTAAAATTACGCAACGGATTTTGATGCACTTTTTTTACTTTGCTACATCTCACTACATCCGTATTGTTGATCATAGGTAATAAATAGATAGTAGGTAAAAAATATTTACCGCCAATGATGCGGTATGGGTAAATTATTTATACATATTGTTTTATTTGATAACAATAAAAATAATAATAAATTGTTTTATTCCAATCAATAGAAGTCAACTCTTACAATATACAAACAATAATATTGCACGTAAGGGCCACAAAAAACAACCACACACAATCTTCCAATACATTTTTATACGTCTTTAATGGTTTAAAAAACCAAAAAACAATTTAAAAATCGCTTTGCACTAAAAGGGTGTACATCTTTTTTGTTCAGGAATCCCTTTATATTATTTTGTTTTCATGTTATTTTTTTCAACCATCATCATACACTACTTTGTATTTCATGCATTTTTTTCATAAACACCTATGCACCATTTTGTATTCAATGCTTTCTTTTCGTCAATCCCTGTACACTATTTTGTATTTCATGCATTTCTCCAACTAGTCCTTTACCCTGTTTTTGTCATTATTGTTGGTTCCACCGTAGAGGTCAATTCCACGTAAGGGGCAAGACTGCAAAATACTTGGCATGTAAGGGACGTTACTGTCGAAACAAATTGATGTAAGGGAAATCTAATTTCTAAAATAGCCGCAATACTTTAATAAATGTTACACATAAGGATAGAGCACTAAAATCTAAGATTATGTGTGAAATCCGATCTAAAAAAGATTCGTTATAAAAAAAGTTATGAGCCATTTACTCCGAAAAAAAACTTTGATTGGCTCTCCTGAAAAAACGTATTATATCAGTTACGCCAATTAGACCTACAGCCGACGATATGTAGTAACTTTACTATTACATATTTTACTACCCCCTCTCTACCTACTTAACTTGGGAACCTTATAAATCCCTGTTAACATTTGAGAGTGTGTCGGCCAACTTAGGGTAAGTTTTTTGCGCAATTTAATTATGACTAAGTACCTATCGAGTGAATCAAGAAACTTCTTGATTTTTTATATTTATTTTTACGGTTTTACCCGTCATATATTAAACTAAACGTCACTGAAAACTAGAACAGAAGTAAAGCTATAGCGGGGAATCGAATTATCATTCCGTGATGAATACTTACCCCTACACCCATAGCAAGGTGAGTAAGCCTTTAAAATTTTCTATCTGTGCCATAGCTTTACTTTTCGAATTTTTCTGTGTGTAGTTTTCAGTGTCATTTAGAAATCTAGTTACTACCTCGCAGTGGCGTGGCGTCAAGTATATCAGAAGGCAAGCCGAAGGGTACTTAACTAGCCTTTTCCTATAATTCTGAACAATAAATTGCCCAACTGCCTTAAAATAGGCAAGCCAGTGGGAATCCAGTTTTATGGACGCCACGCCACTGCTACCTCGAGTATCAATATATAGGGTCGGTAGTGCGCACCGGGCCTAAAACACCCTACACATAATTTAGCTTCAATCATTTTGTACGTTCGTTTGTCAAATCCGATTGCCGAAGGCCCATGTTTCGATTCGTCTACAAAACAACCCTGTTTCATGCCTACATGGTCATATAACACTCCCCTGCACAAATATATCAAAAAATTATATTACGTGACAAAACCTATACATCGAGTCAGTTAATGTGTAATGTAATGGCATTCGATTTTTGAAGTGATAACTTCTTATAACAGGGTGAACCGCTTCGTAACGTAACGCGTTACGTAACGGCGCCAGTCTGTCTGGCTTCCCCATCTCTGACGCATACGGCAGCGGTTTGCAGGCTCTTCCTCTCTCACTCTAATAACCCACAGTGCTAGTCGTATTTCAGGCAGACGCTTCACTACTCAGTTTAGTTTGTTTAGTGTTTGATAGATATTACTCTTAGGGCCTGTTTCACCACTCCTTAACTGTCAGTATGTATGATTCCGTCTCTATTTATTACTACGAAACAGGCAGAGACGTCATCATAGATAACTGACAGTAAAAGAGTGGTGAAATAGGCCATTAGTAACTTAGATTAGTTTAATTCATCATTTCTGTCGGGCGTCCCGAGACGCGCACGTTTTTATAATGTAGTGTCAATATTTTATTATTATTGATAATTAAGGGTAAATAGTTGCGTGGACTCCTCTTGGACAGTCGCGTTCTTCCATTTGCCGTGCATTTTGGGAAGAAAGATCCCGGTATCAACTTCAACTAACAACACAATTTCGAAGCCTTTGGATGATCTTTGGAGGTCCTACGACTGATGCTCGCAGATCAATGACCTGTACCGACTGGAGTGCGGACCAGGCAATTGCTGGATGAGTCAGCTTGTATTTTCTGTTTTCTTTCATATTACCATTCTGATTTCACCTTCGTTTTCAAAATTATGGTTTCCCGGCTCGCGGGAGATTTTTTTTTCTATACTACCTAAGCTACCCCTAACGTAGTCGGAAACTATTTTTTTACAATTTTCCTAATCTTCGCTTCCATACTATGCAGTTCTCGTTTTTGCTACTTCTCGTATTTCCATTCTGCATACTTTGTCTTTCTATCTTTCTTCCACTTTCGTACTTTTTGCTATTTTGACTAAGGCTAGCTATCATACCTTAGGTTAATTAGTTAAGTACCTACATTCAGTCTGTTCACTATCTCATTCTTCCATCATAAAATATAAGCTGTCCTCTTTGTCACTCATCATCTTCCAATCTATTTCATTTTGGGGTGAGGGGGTGGGGCGGTGAATGCAAGGTAGTTCAATTTTATTAACACTCGCGGGAGGTTGTACATGGACTGCAAATGTATGCGAACTGTAGGCTTATTGTCTAACTCGCTCGCAATCGCCATCGCGTCCATTTTGACAGTTCATGTATGGGCTGACAATTGGCATCGGAATCAGCTAGCTGTCACATTCATACAAGAACTGTCAAAATGAACACGATGGCGATTGCGAGCGAGTTAGACAATAAGCCTACTGTTCGTTACCGGCACAAAGCGGTTAATTCGCACAGACCAGTTATATTCCGCCACGGTTTCATACAAGCGGCTTAGAAACGAATGCGTTTAGTAAGCGCTTCCCTTTTCGTACGAAATGTTGCGTAAGCCGTAATGAAATTGACTTTCAATCATACGAGACACGACAGCGACTCGTGCCGTTTATATCTTGTATGAAGTTTTATTAACGTGAGACCTGGGGCCTGGGACCATGGCGGCTTAATGCGATTCAATTCACATTCAGTTTAGGTTCACTCGCTGTCAGATCCATACTAAAAATGACAGGTAAAACCTGAACTGAGTTGAAATTGAATCGCATCATGACGTCATGGTAAAGCCCCTATATGTATCTGCGTAATAATTTTACTGTTAACATGAATCACACTAGTCGTGGTGGCGGTGAAAATTTAATGAGTTTTAAGTTGTTTTTATTCACAAAACCTATAAGCAATGTACAAAAACAATTTAAAATGTGGCATGAAAGTAACTCTTATGACACAACTGGGGTGCGTCCCACGAGATATAACTACAAAATATCTAATTTCATAATAATAACGTTCACAAGATATAATGAACGTTAGCTATAACAGCAAAAAGTATAATTTTTTAACGTAGAAGGCTTAAATTATATTATAACGTTATTTTTATATAACTTCAATTTGTATAAGATTTATATGGCCTAATTTCTTTTAACATAAAAAACATTTAACCTAACTGAAACAGCTGCAAGACATTGTTTAATTTTCGGCAAGCAAGCGAAGCGAGCTCGGATAGGTTAGGTTCAAACGCTAAATGCTGGAGCCTAGCGCAGCGAAGCTCCCGCATTAGTCTTTGGTGTTAGTTATTTTTTTTATAACCACCTAGAAAACCCCCTAACCACATAGCAAATTCAATAAACAACTGATCATTATGCTTTTTGATGTTAGCTGTTATGAACATTATATGCTTTGATCGTTATTTCAATTGATATTATATACCTATAAACAACGTTATACCTTACAAAATTAGATATTTTAAGATTATAATTTTCGTTCATTATATCCAGTAAACGTTATACTAAACGAGTTTATATAAAGTGAGCGTATATATTATGGACATTAGATAATAAGTTGTTATGTCTCGTATTACTTACCCACACAAACACAACTGATAAGAAAAGTTTGAAAGTCTTATTTAGTAACCAATATAAAATTAGGTACCCCCAAATTTCATACACTTTGTTTAGCAGCAGAGCTCTTCTAGCACTGGGTGAAATTCATAGATAATGTCCGTTTATAATATTATTTATATTTATATTTATTATTATTATTTATATTTTAACACTTACCCAATCGAACAGTCCGACTCGCACTTCGCCGGTTTTTTTTAATTCTTTCTTAGCATCATAAGATCATAACTGATACCAGCGTATTAAACAGCAAGTAACCAATTTATGCGTTCTAAACAAATACAGTGGAGCGTCTCAACCAAACCCTTAAGTAGATTCAAAGCCTTTAGACTATTCAATTGGACCCTTGCCATTCCTAGCACGTAGAGTAAGAAGCATTAACAGACAGACTTGGATATTCGTCAGTTAATAGTCGTCAAGTAGATGTTAACGGCAAAGAGGTGGAAGGTGTACGTTTAACATTAAAAGAAAAGGGTGCACTAAACTTGCTGTACCTACGAACGAAAATGGGGATAATACCGTCTGGCAAAAAAAAGTAGAAATTAAAAAGTGGCAATAATATAGTGTCGTCCCTTTCTAATGAAATGAAATGAAATGAAATGAAATGAAATGATTTTATTTGCTGAGTACAGGTTGCATACATATTGGTTAACATTTGAAATAATTGAGATCAGCCATACTCTGCTTAGGGTAGCATGCAAAATTTTCAGTGAGTACTTTATGCGTATTAATTAATAAATAGAAATGACAACAAAGTCACTCACTTAAATTATATTAGATACATATTTATGATTATGTCAAAAAATAAATAAAATTGGCTGTTTAGTTCTTAATGTCAAAATGGATTAAATTAATTTACATTGCATAAGTCTTATAAATAATAATTGTCATGTCAAAGATTTAAATATTCATTTACAGAGTAGAAACACATGTCACAAAGCCATAAAAACAATTTTCTTCTAAATGAATTTAATGGAAGCTCCTTGATGTCTAAAGGTAATTTATTATAAATTTTTATACACATATAAAAAGGGCTTCGAGCAGTTTGTTTGAGACAACGTTTTGGCAAAAACAATAGGTTGCGCTGTCTAGAGAAACGATCGTTGTAGCTGACCATCTCATGGTTTCTTCTAAAATGATGCTCATTTAGTCGTACAAACACCGCCACTTCAAAAATGTACATAGAAGGCAGATTTAAAAGTTTATTACTCCGCATTACCGGCTTACATGACATCATCGGTTTTAGTGAAAACATAGCTCTTATACATTTTTTTTGCATTAGGAAGGGTTTGCTCGCCTCTACAGAGTGCCCCCATATAATTATACCGTAATCTATAAGTATAAGAAAATGGGACGACACTACTGTATTGTCACTTTTTAATTTCTGCTCTTTTTTGCCAGACTGTACCGACGAAACTGTAAATAAAAGTGAAAATCTTGTGACCTACCTTGCTCTTCATATATTTGAAAACCAACGAATTTTCGTATATATCTTAAAAAACATCAAAAGTAATTCACATCTGGCAAAAGAGGTGGTCTATAATTTAAAAGAAAAAAATAACAAACAAGTATTACCGGATGAGACGAAATTGGAGAAACATACACTAATGACGAGACGAGACGACAATTGTCTTTGACAAAGCCTTCCTAAATGAAATGATTTTTAAAAATGTATTTATAAAAATGCATACAAAAGAGAAGAAAACATGACATTGGTTATCTCCCAGCATTCATGCGTGGTATTTCCGTGTTATGAGATTACGATTATATTTTATATGATATTCGGTGGCGTGTAATTTAGCGGTGGGTATTCATAAAGCTCTTTGGTACAATCATCGCTTAGTTCGTGATGAGAGAGAGTGGTTACCATGAAAACACACGGAACGGGATTGCAGTGAACAGAGGTATTGGCTTTATACTCCGTAATTCGATTTTTGAAGTTCGTTTCGTGCTATTCCACTCAAACTAATAGACATTAATTTGAGAGTGAATTATCATTTTGGAAAAGAACTACCCTTCTAGATACTCTACTTCAAAGATACTTGTCAAACTACTGAGACAATTTTAACCAAACATAGCTAAGAACCACCGGCAGGAAACCGGTTTACGAATGAAAAAACCCGCATCCAAATTGGTCCATTCCTTTGAGAGCTACGATGCGGCAGACAGATACACAGACATCGACGTCAAACTCATAACACCCATCTTTTACGTCGGTTGTTAAAAAACGGATTTCAGAGTAACTTAAACTAAGACCGTGTTACGGGAAAAAAATCTAAATTTGGGCGCCAAATCTGGTTTAAAGATTGACAGTTGCTACATTTTGACACTACTAAATTGAGGTGTAATTTTCCTGGCCAGTTTCCAAACCAGAGGCCTTACTGTCAAACGCGCGGAATTGCATTCACTATTCCTTTCTGTCAAACGGATGGGGTAGAAAGGGATAGTGAATGCGATTCTGCGCGTTTGACAGTAAGACCACAGATTTAAGGCGCTGTCAACAGCAAATGACCTTGAGCAGTGCCACTCTTCACACATACGGTTCGCGTCCCTGTTAGTGAAAGAGAAGAAACTATTCCGGCAGCTTGGCGCGCGTCTAAAATCTTGCAAATAAGACACAAATAATAAGAAATAAAATAAAGTATGGATTAATTGTGAAATATGACTCGTTAGCCGTTTAGTTATGAATATTTTGACTTCATGTTTTTAATTGCAGACCCATACGTCGAAAAAATAAAGACATAGAACCGTTACATGATGATTTTAAGACCAATCTTTACAATTATTTTCTATCGAGCCGATTTTGTTCAATTATGTATCGAGTCCATCCAGCGTCTTTGAAATATGATGAATATTAACATATATTTTTTATATTTTTTTGTGTGTAGTTTTTCTTAAAAAAGTGCTTAAATAACATCAATTTCCACAAAGCCAGGCCAAGAGTACCCGAAACCGACGAGCATGTATGAAGAGATTGATGAATGTGTATGAAGCGATAGAGGTATGTCAGGATCGTAGCAAGTGGAACAAAGTAGTCTCTGCCTACCCCTGTGGGAAAGAGGTGTGACGATATGTATGTATGTATGTATGTAATTTCCACAAAATTTGGTGTTGTCAGCCTCTTAACAACTAAATCGAGATTATTAAAGTGAAACTTATTCCATTACTTCAAATTTTTTCATTCATCTATCTGGTGTCGCATAGTAGCTGGCCGGGTGGGGATAAAGCGACAGGCGCTCGGCAGAGCAGCTTGCTTCGTGATTTCATAAAATACACAATTATCCTTTTCTGTCCCTTTCTCGTGAATGCGGTATTTTTGTTGGCCACACTTTAAAACTGTGGCAGACATACTTGTGAGCGGAAGTGATCTGTGAAAATAAAACAACTTTTTGGGTTTTTAAGTGAAAAGAGTTCATTTAATATGTTTTTGAGGCGTTAAATTAACGTTCCGCTAAGGTGAATTGTAGTGTTTTTGTCAACTCAGGCACTAGTGCACTATTATGGTCATAACTACGATACTTATCTACTTACCTATAGATACTATCTTTGTCTCAAAGTGATACGCAAGTGCAGGCGCCAGGGTCTAGTCTATGCTCTGTCTACGGTTTTCCTGCAAGTTGGCCTTAGCATTTGCTGGATTGGCCACAGTATATTCTCGTGTGTTCCCACTAATGCTGAAGCCGTAATACGTTATTGCAGACGCGACATGTACCTGCGCCATTGTTCCCGCGATGTTTTTTTAAAGCTACACAGCCACAAGGCACGGATACAGCCTTTGTGCGTGACAGTGACTGCACTTAGCGTAAGGGGTGATTTGAAATGCCTTTCCCTGCCTGGGATGCCTGGGCAGGATAGTATATTTTTGCAAAAAAAAGATTTTTTTCTGTTGCTTTGTTGACTACCCGTGTACTATCTGTCTGATATGATCTGATGAATGGAAGCCGTCTTGTAGGATTTGAAACTTAAAATAGACATCGATTTTTATTGAAAGAAAGAAAGAAAGAAAGAAAACATTTATTGACACAAAACGACATAAAAAATAAAATAAAAAACAAAAAAGAACATTTCAAAAAACATGTGCCGCAAGTGCCAAAAGGGCCACACTCAGCATGTTGCTGCGGCAGGCCGCAGCGCTGATTTTCATTGTGACCAGTGTGATTGGAGGATTTAAACAAAAAAATAAACATCGCTCGCATTATTAAAATTTTAAGAAATTATCTCAACGCACAGACTTTCAAATAGAAAGCACTTCCAAATTGGTTCTAATGATGATTTTCAAAAACTTATTCAATCATGGTCATCAACATCATTATCATCATCATCTCCAGCCTATATACGTCCCACTGCTGAACACAGGCCTCCTCTCAAAATGAGAGGGCTTGGGTTTTAGTTCCGACGCGGGCCCAGTGCGGATTGGGAACTCCACACACACCATTGAACTGCTTCACAGATATGTACAGGAAAAGCTTGCAGTAAATTTCAATGATGGTATTGAAAAAAATTTTTTTTTAAAAGCTTATTTAACTTACATAGTAATTTGGGATTTTTAATAGTTTTATTCATCTAATGACGTATCATTTGTCAAATATATACGTACATTATTTACTCATGCGACAAAGACATAACCCTCGTTTTGGGCTTAGCCGCAGTCGGATAATAAAGAACATCGGTTACTGATTTGTGTGCATCATGGACTTGGTAATAAGGAGAGTGCATGCCATTTGGATGATCTGAGGGAGTCGCGTGTGATGTTGCATTCACTTTTAATAGACGAGATTGCGTGGAATGGGGTGGAAGTTTGTAATAGAAGTATACCTAGGTATACCTACATAAGTAGTAGTTAATTGGAAGCTATACCTAGGTATATCTACTTGAAATAGTATTTGGAAGTTATACGTAGGTATACCTACATGAAATAGTAGTTTGAAGCTATACCTAGGTATATCTACTTGAAATAGTAGTTTAAAGCTATACCTAGGTATATCTACTTGAAATAGTAAGAACCCTTGCCTTGGTTGCCTCTGTGCATGTATCTCAGTGTTTGTCAATTGTATTTGATTTATGTTTATTCTGCACAATAAAGAGTTTACATACATACATACATAGTAAGTGTTCTGTTCTTAACGACCGGATGGCCTAGTGGTTAAAGAACCTGACTATGAAGCTTGAGGTCCCGGGTTCGATACCCGGTCGGAGCAGATATTTGTATGTAGGTAAATACGAATGTTTGTTCTCAAGTCTTGGATGTTTGTATTTAAGTATGTATTTGTCTATATAAGTATGTTTATACGTTGTCTAGTGCCCATATCACCAGCTTTGCTTAGTTTGGGGCTAGGTCAATTGGTGTTTATATGATTTAAACTTAATTGGGTATATTTCTGTAGGGGGTTTGACTTGGTCTGACTTAGCGATGATCCGGCTTTTACCCCTACACCACCCACAAGAGGTAAAAACTAGTGCTATGTACTTAATGACATATTATTATCAATGTTGGGCTACATAATAACAACCACAAACAGTATGACCAGGAATAGAAACCGGTTAATTTCGTTTTGAAAACGTTATAATTCCGTTAATTGATTAACCGATTAATGAAGGGAACTATAGCCACGCAGGTAATACAATCAGCTCGCGACTTCTCACTGGCTAGTGTGTGTTTAGATTCAAAGTATTTAAACTCAAATTAACCGGTTAATTTCGTTGTACCAAACAGTCGGTTTCTCTATTCAACCGGTTAAACAACGAAAACTAAACCGCAACGAATTTAAAAAATAACCGGTTTCTCTTGCTTTACGATGGTACATTAATATCAAAACTCTTGCAAACTCGCCGCACTAATGTGAAAGTCGGCATTGTTGCGTGTGGCGGATTTGAGCCGGATAACAATGGCGGCCGATACCCGGCTTTGTTTTCACTTATCCGGAATACTCGGTGCTCGTTACTCAAATAGCTAGCCGGTGGTACGGCCGGCAGTAAGACAGAGAAGGGCAGTATGGAGGCTATCCTCATGTATAATTTACAGACGTTGATGTCGAAGGCTGGATAGCCTAGTGGTTAGTGACCCTGGCAATGAAGCTGGGGGTCCCGGGTTCGAATCCTGTTAGTGGGATGCACTTGTATGGTAAAGTTTGTTTTGGTTATTCCAAATAGTTTCTGTAACTACTTCCATTTGTTTGAGTACCTTACAGTGATTTTAGTGTTTGAAGCATTTTTTTTTATATTGACAACATAACCACGATCTAAGACATCCGTTTTTTTACTACTCCGCATTATCATATGCAAAACAGCTAAATCTGTTTGATACATAATTTTGACGACGTGGTTGGCTTAGTTAGTACTGACCCTGCTTGCAAATCAAGCGTACCGGATTCGAATCCTGGTAAGGCATATATTTGGGTGATGTGCACGAATATTTGTTCCTGAGTCATGGATGTTTCTATTTAAGTACGTATGTCTCTGTATAAATATGTATATCGCTGTCTAGTACCCATAATACAAGCCATACTAGCGCTTACTTTGGGACTAGGTCAATTTGTGTGAATTGTTCCCTAACATTTATATTTATTTAATTTCATGCAAAAAGTCGTCCTTTTACTCTACCGCTTCCACTTAAATTACCTCATTTCACCAATGATGCTATTTTGTTTTGTATGAATTACTTTGCATAAATAAAACGCACTTCATCATTTGCTTTCTGATCTACCGTTATTCTGTGGCTGGTTATTGTGTGGGGTTGAAAGAAAAGTTTGTAGATACCTAACAGCGTCCTTAGCTATGTGTGAGCAAGCTGTATGCGTTGTAACGTGCACTGATATACGCATACCATACTTCGATTTTTTTAGAATTAGAAACCACATCAACATTATATTGTGGCTCGTGAACTGTAATCTCTTTACGATTTGAACTAGAGTAACAATTGACGATACGCAAATAAAGTGACATTAAAACCATTTTATTTTGCGGCTGCCAAACTATTGCACTGTACTATTTGCTAGGTAAGAAATATTTGATCAGACGCAATATAACGCTTTGTAGTAGCGTAGTAGCGAGATGTTTTTGTTCTCTGAACCAATGTTTATAAAATCGGCAGGCGATAGTGTTGCAATAGGTGTGGCATTGGATGGGCTACTTTCTACCAGAAAAAAAGGCAGCTATCCCGTGGGATAACAATAACAGCAATAACAATAACGCAGACCAAATAACAGTTAACATACATTGTAATTGTGTCGTACAGACACAATCATTCAAACAGAGGACGCTTAGCGACAAATATTCGCATAGTAACAAGGTCACGTGACAGTTGGTAACAGATAGAAAAATTCGAAGGCTTACACACCTGCTATGGGTGGTGTAGGGGTATAGCACGCGTCACGGAATGACGAGGACCCGGGATCGATTCCCGGCCATAGCTTTACTTTTCGGATTTTTCTATGTGTTCTAATTTTCAGTGTCGTTTAGAAATTAAAGCATACAGTTAAATAGTTCGATTAAGTACCGTTATATTCGCCAACTTTGCTTGTGCAATTTTTATCAAAATCCACTAAAGTGGATTAAAAAAAACATCTGGGTTTCACATCAAACAACTGAATAAAAACGATTAAAGTCTATTTCGTTCGCAATAAAAGTTGCAACGCCGAACTAATTCGATAAAAGCTATGCGAAAAAATGTCGACACAATATTTTCTCAAATAATTGTTTCTCAACTGTACCGATCGGACGGCCGACGATGTCTGACTGACAAGCAACATCATTTGGCACTCTTGTACGTAATAAAAGAAAGCGATTTACGAAAATATATTTACAAATAATGACGTTCGAAAGATGTATTTTTAGAGGCATATCCTTTTATATAGAAAATTTTATTTTAGATAAATCCTATTAGGAAGCGGCGGCGACGGAAACGACTGAAATCAAGCCTTGTCTTTATACGGTGCAAAAACTAATTAAGCGAGTGGTAGAAAACTTAATGGAAAATTAATTAGTTAATCATAATTATTATTAGATACAAAGACTTCGTAAAATTTACTTATTAACTTTTCATTAACCTCAAACCAGGTCGACCTGCCAAAAAAATCTAAATAAATTCGACATATTTCACGAAACGAACTTCGAATTTTTAACTTCAGCCTGGCTTAAGCTTGACAGTCCCATACATTTTGACACTAAACTGAGTTTAGCTAATATGAAATTGTGGCTAAATGTTTTCAGATTCAGATTCATTTATTCGCAATAAGTGCAGTTTTCCAGCAAGAAGCTAAATACTTATTAATAAGTAAACAATTATGGGCAAATAATGCCCAAAACACCATATTCCTGTATCCAATGTAAACACTCTAACATCAAAAGTATCAAAAGCCACTCCATGTTTTTGTTTTTAATTAAAAAAGAGATGAAATCGCTTCCTCTAATTTAATTTTCAAAACCATTACCAGCAACTTTTTTTCGGTCGAAAAAGGTAACGCAACGAAAGTTTGGCTGTTTAGAATTCAAACAACGGACGTAAGAGGAAACAAAATGGTCGCAGTGGGAGGCGATTCTGGTAGTCATAGACATTTCGATACAGTACTAACGCTCGAATGGCTTCATTGTTGCGTTGTTACTATTTCTAAACCAATACTGATAAACAGATTTGAAGTAGTCTTCTATATAAACCTTCGTAACTACTTAGTTGTTTTAGTAAGAGGGAATCAACAAATACATTTTGATTTTTGGTGGCCAAATCGACTGCCAAAAAGCCGAAAGACGTACAATAAAATTTACGTATTGTTATTTTTACTCGACAACAGTTTGGAAACGAAATATGTAAAGCAGTTCTATGGTCAAAGAATACACTATACCTTAAATGAGTTACGAGGATCCATTAATTGAATGCAAATGAAAGTTGAAACTGTTTATTCCCTGTTCCATTATCTAATTACATTTTGCTTTAACTTGAAGTATAATCCTGAAAAGCGCGCACTCATTCTGAATTTAAAACCAGGTCTATTTCAAAATTCACATTATGTAGTTAGCAAAATTTCTCTTTACTCATCGACTATATCAAATTTTGTAAATGGAAAACTAAGTAAATGGAAAAATGTCGTTCGCTATCAAAATAGACCCCCGTGAGAATAAATTTTAAAACAAATCTCGGCTCGGACTGTCACCGAGCAAGTGTCTGCGAAACAAAAGATTTACCGTGCAAAGTTTACACGGAGAAGAATTAGTTACCCCCCTTGAATTAGCTCCGGATTGTGCCCAACGTTTAGTGTATGGGGCAGATAAGTCACTTGATTATTATATTTTCTTTAACCTAAGCTGTCCCATTGATGGAGAAAGTTTACACGGTGAATAATTAGATACCACCATTGAATTAGCTCCGGATTGTGTCCAACGTTTAGTGTATGGGGCAGATAAGTCACTTGATTATTATATTTTATTTAACCTAAGCTGTCCCATTGATGGAGAAAGTTTACACGGAGAAGAATTAGATACCACCATTGAATTAGCTCCAGATTGTGCCCAACGTTTAGTGTATGAGGCAGATAAGTCACTTGATTATTATATTTTATTTAACCTAAGCTGTCCCATTGATGGAGAAAGTTTACACGGTGAAGAATTAGATACCACCATTGAATTAGCTCCGGATTGTGTCCAACGTTTAGTGTATGAGGCAGATAAGTCACTTGATTATTATATTTTAATTAGACTACGCTGTCCCATTGTTGTATAAAGTTTACGCGGAGAAGAATTTGATACCACCATTGAATTAGCTCTGTAACGTTTAGTGTATGGGGCAGATAAGTCACTTGATTATTATATTTTAGTTAGCCTGAACTGTCCCTTTCAAACTTTCTTCAAGTTTACGCGGAGAAGAATTTACTACCTTTGAATTAGCTCCAGATTGTGCCCAAAGTTTAGTGTATGGGGCAGATAAGTCACTTGATTATTAAATTTTAGTTAGGCTAACTATACAGTCTCACTGATGGAGAAAATTTAAGCGGAGAAGAATTAGTTACCTGAAATTAGCTCCAGATAGTGCCCAACGTTTGACGTATCTATGAGGCATATAAGTCACTTGATTATTGTATTTTAGCTGGTCTGGATTATCACACTGACGGATCCATACCCATATTTCGGTTATTATACCCATAACCGCAATAATGACATTTTGAATTTTTTTTTGACGAAGTTTACGTGCAGAAGAATTGGCCAGTTCCTTGATAAAGGTCCAAATTGTGAACAACTTTGTGACAATGTAGTGCATGTTTGTTACTCTATCACACAAAAACTACTGTAAGGATTTAAGTGAAATTTGGTGTATTAAACCCGGATTAACACAGGATAACTTCGCACCAAAAATAGCAAAGGTATCCCGCGGGATAGAGGTAGCCAATTTCTTCGCAGACATAGGGAATAGAAAAAGTATATGCATACTTACAAGATGCTTGTAAGTTAAAGATAACAATCTTGTCGCCTGTAATCTGTGACACGGAAGTGCGTAGAACAAGAACTGTGAGTCTCAAAGTTATTATTTTTGTAATTATTCCCATTGTCCACGGCAATTAAGATTCAGAGAAGGAAGCTTGTTTGTTTTCGTGACAATACATGCGAATTTACTGTGAGGTTAAATTGTTTCTAAGCCGAATTTTATAAACCTAAAATAATATATTATCATTATATAATAGTTTGGGTACTTAATATATATTCGGGTACCACAAGGTGGGCAAAGTAAAAAAAAATGGTAAAAAAATAACAAATGATCACATACCTAAATTAACATATTTTATTACTTGCCCTAATTTCGAGAGTGTTAAATAATCAACTTAGACTAGAACAATCAAATAAAGTGCCTTCTCTTTGTTAATAATTTGAAGCCAAGTTTGCAAAAAATATCTTTTCACTTCTCATGCTCAAAAAGTTCGAGTTTATGCTGGATGTAGGCTGCATAAAATGGCATTTTATGCTCTTGTGCATAAAGTAAAATCTTCGTCTAAGACCAAGACAATCGGGTGCCAACAGCCACAAGCAATCATTAAAACTTTACGACAGCATATTTTTTTTATTTTTAAAGTTTTTTTTTTAACTATAATCTGCGGTCTATTAAACTGTTTAATTAGTACCTAAAACTAGGTAACAATAATTTGACAAGTTATTATTGAAACAAATAAAGTACATGAAAAAAAAACTTTTTAAAATATAAATCAACACCTGCCTACTCGAACCTTACCGCAGTATCACGTTTAAAAAAAAAAGAAAAAAAAGTTAATTGGCGGGAACTCAGGCGGGAACGTCCTATTTTCTCTTAGTAGGATTTATGTTGCAATTTGTTACTGTTTTACGATTAATATTCAATAATTTCGTCAAGTGAAGAGGAAATAACACTGACTCCTAACACACACTGGTACACTGGCTGAGCGCACCCTCATACTTGTCAAGCTCGCCGGATAGTCATGGTCGTTACTTTAATATTATGATGTTTAATGTACATATATTATTATTGTCGGTTGTTTGCTATTATTACAATTTTTATTTTAAATTGGTAATGATACAATACTAATAACTAAAGTAACAGCTGGTCGACTTGTGGGGTTTTATTGTATTATAAACAATTGGACCACCCAAGTGTTGCCACACAGATTTGTTTTTCCTTCCCACTGTCTCTGACGTTCGTGACGTCGTCGGAATTTTTTAGTTTTTAGGTTTAGTTTTAGGCAAAAGGGTCACACTGAAAATCAGCGCTGCGGCCTGCCGCAGCAATATGCTGAGTGTGGCCCTTTTGGCACTTGCGGCACATGATTTGTTTTTTGAAATGTTCTTTTTTGTTTTTTATTTTATTTTTTATGTGTCGTTTTGTGTCAATAAATGTTTTCTTTCTTTCTTTCTTTCTTTCTTAACACAGTCAATTTGCCAGGAAAAACCATTAAATATTATATCGAATTGTTCCTATGTCACATTTAGTTTTAATTAATATTTTTGCAATGTTTTTGTTTTGTTTCTTCGCAATCTAAGTGAAAAGCAGAGTGTATAACTCGTTCATAAAACCCATTTTCCCCTCGACGTGTCTATCCACCCTCGCCGTACCGGCTCGGGTGGCTATATGAACGTCTCGGGTAAAATGGCTTGTTTTATGCTCTTGTTGTACAATCTACTATTTTATTTTATGATATAAGATGGTTTAAAGGAATTGTAATTTTCCCACGCTTTTCCGTGGTGCCAATATAAGCGTTTTTTGGCGCCATCTATTGCCGGAAAGAGGCCACAAATTGCGGTAAAGGCCTCTAGGCTATACAACCACGGAATAGAAGAAAGAGCTTGGAAATATCTAGCGGGCAAGTTAAAATAACGTTACGTAAAAGAATTTCATTTCATTTCATTTCACTATCTGTTGCCCGTGACTCCGTCTGCGCAAAATTCGTCTATCGCTATCCCGCGGGAACTTACACCATTAGAGATAAAAACTATAATTATCCTGTGTCCGTCTTCGGGATTAAAACAATCTGTATCCCAAATTCCAACTAAACCAGTTCACAGTTCAACGGTTTAAGCGTGAAAGAGTAATAGACAGACAGACAGTTACTTTCGCATTTATAATATTAAGTAGGCATTATAAACGACTAAGTAATTATTAATTAATTTATTAGGGGAGTGTGATTGGATGCGTTGGGAAGGGAAGTCCTGGACGGACGTTCCGTGACCAAATTGGGGAAGTTTTGAAAAAAGGTCAAGAGTACCCGAAACCGACCATGTATGAAGAGATTGATGAATGTGGATGAAGCGAAAGAGCTGTCAGGATCGTAGCAAGTGGAACAAAGTAGTCTCTGCCTACCCCTGTGGGAATGAGGCGTGACAATAGTAACCGTCCAGCTCCTCGTTTAAGGCGTTTAGTGCCTTCAAATGCTGTAAATTAGGTACTTTCTAAAACATACTCCTGCATAAAAAAAACGGCTGAGCCAAAAAATTTGAAAGAAATATATATGAATTATAAATCAATAGACTTTCTCATCACGAATAACAACAAAAACACCGAAAATTTGCAAAAGTGTGTGACTTTCTTTACTCCTCACACGTAAA
The DNA here is from genome assembly GCA_963854515.1 of Pandemis heparana. Classification (NCBI taxonomy): domain Eukaryota; kingdom Metazoa; phylum Arthropoda; class Insecta; order Lepidoptera; family Tortricidae; genus Pandemis; species Pandemis heparana. The sequence goes on along the minus strand of OY978030.1, from coordinate 6,071,893 downwards.
AAAACCGGCCATGTGTGAGTCGGACTCGCGCAGCGAGGGTTCCGTACCATTATCTATAAATATCAATAAACCAGTGTAAGCAGAGCCCTGCTCCAAAGCAAAATGTACGCAGTGTAAGGTCACTTTGTATTGGCCGCTGATATATACAGACATACATACATATTTACGGTTTTCGCAATTATTCCTTAATTTGTGCTATAAGACCTACCTTCATACTAAATTTCAAGATTCTGCGTTCACGGGAAGTGCCCTGTAGGTTTTGATTCCCTTGAGAGTTGTGGAAATTTGCGGCATAGACGGCTGTATCTTTCGATTGCGTTGGCTTTGAAGTTTGATTTTTTCACAGCTCCAAGGGGCAGTGGATCTGAGTATTTGATATAAGTTTCAGCTTGATACCTCCACGCGTTCTTGAGAAAAAGGGTCTTGACAGACGGACAGATGGATGGACGGACGGACGGACAACAAAGTGATCCTATAAGGGTTCCGTTTTTTCCTTTTGAGGTACGGAACCCTAAAAAAGATAAAGACAACATTTTGAAGGCACTAGTCGCCTTAATCTCGTCACGTCTCCAGAGATCCCATTACAATGTATTTTTCACAAAACACGTTGACAAGTTTCGGCCAAGTTTAATACTAAAAAGAATTTTATGAATAGATGAAAAGTTTAATGAAACTGAGAAGCTGCAGCCATGTTCTTGTTGCAGATTAAATGACAATGTATGTATGTACGTGTAAATACGGCGGTGGAAATCTCTGCTGTACTCAAAGAGATATAATAAACAAAAATATAAATGTATATTGAAGAAGAACGATAGTGAAAATTTTTATATCTTAACTCAGCTGTTGTGTTGGGATTTGCCATTGTTGAAAGCCGTAATCTAAATTTCACAATTATTATACACTAAAACGGATAATTCACGTATAAAAGAGAAGAATTGCTCGACATCTTTAGGACTAAATCACAGCCCTTCTTCCCGGAGCGTTAGCCTCTTGTTTACAATGATTGAATCTACACCAACAATAATCCACTGGGGTATATAACCATAGCTATAGAAGCTAAAAAAATATTTTGAAAGAAATTGGAGTATTTTTTTTTTTCTATAGGAATGGTAGTATTAACTGTAATCATTCCTATAAAAAATATAAAAAAAATTACTCTAATTTTTTTTATATTTTTTTTAGCTTCTATAGCCGTGGTCGTCAAATTGCGGCACGCGGTAAAGTAAATTGCTTCAATAGTCGGGTCTCTATCGTTTGCCCGAATTTCATATGCCATAAATGTATTGTTTGCCATAATGATCATTTGCCATAACTCTTTTTGACGTGACAACGTCTTATAAATTGGTTTGCCGGGTGACACTTCAAGAAACTGCGTTACGCTCCGCTCACGTTATGCGCTCACAATGAGAGCGAGTGAGAGGCACGCGGGCATGGTTAGCCCGCCTAAGAGCGAGAGAGACAGACATAAAAAGTGAAAGGCACGCGTCCCTTCCACTCGAGCACAGTTAGCCCGCCTAAGAGCGAGAGAGACAGAGCGAGAGAGAGAGAGTGAGAGAGATAGGCATACACACCGGTTCATGTCTTGCGCTTCTATTTCGCTTAGGCGCCTGCATACAAGTTTACACGTCCTTCTTCCTACTATACGAATGAATATTCACATTAAAATTATTTTACCACTCAAAGTCGTTGTCACGTAAAACTTTCGCCCGTATACCGACTTTACAGGCAACCAATTTTTTCTCTTTATTTGTTAATTATTCAGGATTGTTATGAAACAAACCTAACCTAACCTATAGAGTTCTACAGGATTGCCATTACAATGCTCCTGAAAAAATTACGGTTTCAGAGAAAAAAAGGATTATGGCAAGTGATCATTATGGCAAACATTGCATTATGGCATTTGAAATTCGGGCAAAAGAGGGGCTCCGTCAATAGTCAGAGTCTCTTGGAGCGCCTTCGCATACTCTGCGGCCCGGCCCTAGAACTCACACTGTCATATGTGGCCCTTATTGGCCAGTAAAGTGTGACGACCGCTGTTCTATAGCTATGGTTATATACCCCAGTGGATTATTGTTAGGGGGTGTCTGATACACCCTGTATAATGAAATAATTTAAATTCTAGAAAAGGTAGATAGTGCCGCCTTTTTATTTCGTCTTGCCGGGTGCACTACCGCGCCCCCCGATAACCAATATTGCACTACAGAAGTCTTTAACCTCATAAATTAAAAATGGTCTAACTTTACTAGACCCATCACCAACACATCACATCACAATCAGCACTAATCACTTTTAGTGCAAGGTTTCTTAGCAAACAACATAAATACTGCCATAGAACCTTGAATCACTAAATTCACATTATACTTTTGAACTCGCTTAGTTCGTCTCAATTTTTAAATCGAGGGCCAAAGGAATGATAAACGCGTGTCTATTCGTTCCTTTCATTCGTACCATTCATTCATTCCTTAATTGCACATTCGGCTTGCTATCTCGGGTAGAATAGCTAGGAGAAAACGAATGGCCAGTGCTTGATAGTCGCCCCCTTACTAATATCTTTCTGGTGCGATTACCAAAACTCGTCGGAGACGCGCACTGGGGGGCGATTATTGAATTCCGAGTGGCGGATGGTTTTGGAAAATAAAGGCGCTCAACCGTTTTCATAGTAATAGAAATTAAGATGTTACTTTTTTCTTAAACCTTATTAGCACAAGATAAAATAATCATGAAAATAATAATTTACGCAAAATGTCGACCACAATTGCGAGCACTCCTTTTATATAAAATAATAAAGGTTTTTTTATTTAAAACAATAAAGATTTTCTTTGGTGAAGTACTTCCTGAATTCTTTTTTATGGTCTTAAAAGTATCTTTTCTATCGCAGAAACAGATAATAAAGGAAGCTCAAAATGACATAAACTTATCGTATTTAATATCCAAACTTCAATATCAATAATACAATTTTTTTTATTGCATTTGTCTTGTTTATTTTGCGAAATTAATAAAGAGTTTACATACATACCTACATACAATTTCCACGGCTTAAAAGTCTACATAAATCTGTCATTAGCTTCGCAAAAAAAAATCAATCAACCGTAGTAAAATACACAAATTACCCTTTAATTCAGTTAGAGTACACTCGACCACACCACAAAGGGTGTATTACCATCCCCGGCCAGACAGACGCAACGGTAGCTAAATTAGATTCATATCAGACGTAGCTTGTTATTAGGTACAGTCGGAATCATTAATATGTGTAAACTTTTTCACCCCACTCTTATCAAAAGAAAGCAGTTACTATTTTAAATGCGACAGTTTGTGGCAATGAATGTGTGACAGTTCGTTACTCTTTCACGCAAGAAAAGAAATTTGGTACACAGATTGTAGTCTGAAATAACCATATTGGCTACTTTTTAGCCAAGTTCAACATTAAAAATATGCATCGTTACTGACTTCGCTGTTTATTTTGTGTTCTAATTTGTATTTTTCTCATTTTATATATATTTTTTTAATTATATAAATTCTTAAACTTGACATTTTATGTAATATGTATATTCTTCATATTGAATGAATAAAAATATAAACTAAACTAAACGTTTTTCCCGACCGGGAATCGAGCCCAGATCACAAACTTCGTACCTAATCAATGTCTCTAACAACTAAGATATCCAGCCATCTTTATTTTTTAAGTTAAACTACAGTTCGTGAGCTCTTAAAATGACATTTGGGTTTCGGGTACCATCGGCCGGTTCAAGTATCAAACCTATAAGAGTGAATGAGACAGCAAGATAGACCCGAATGGCATTCTAAGAGCTCGCGGACTATGCTTTGTCATTGTCACTCACGAGAACACTACAATTATTTATTCGCTACCCTTTTGAAAACTTATATCCTACTAATATTATAAATGCGAAAGTTTTTATGGATGGATATTTGTTACTTTCACGCCAGAACGGCTGAACGGATTTGGATGAAATTTGGAACAGATATAGATTACTTTATTTGTTTCTGTATTGCTTTGTACTGATTTGTGGTGTTCAATAAAGATTATTTGTATTGTATTGTATTATGGTCTGGAATAACACATAGGCTACTTTTTATCCCGGAAAATTGCGTTGTTCCCGTGGGATAGCGATAAACGAATTCTTTGCAGACGAAGTCGCGGGCAACAGCTAGTTATTATCTATGTAGGTAAATAACAGACCCGTACTAAGCCTTGTTGGCGATTGTACATCCTTAATAGAAGGAAATAACCGTCTGGTCCATTTCCTATACACATCGATAGCCGTCCCACTGTACCTAGTGATTACATTAATAATGCACCTTTAATATACTTACCGTCCAACTCAGACACGTCACTTAATATTAAGTAGTTATTAATGATGATGCCTGTACTTATATTTTTAGGGTTCCGATCTCAAATGGAAAACTGGAATTATTGAAGTGAACTTCGTTAGCGGCTTTGGGCACTTTTTTGGATGGGTAAAAAATGTTAAACTCGCGTCAGACGTAAGACGGAGGGAGAGTTTTAGTACCAGGATATCAGGATCCTCTAATAGCTTATTTTGAAATACCAATGAAGCTAGAGTCGCGTTCGATTTTTGAAGTGTACGTTTCTTTTTGCGCGAGTGTGCGTGTATGTAGTTTTCATTGCTGCCGGTACTCCCGCTACCGGTGCTACCCGGTGCTTCCGGTGCTACCGGTGCTACCCTGTGCTACCGGTGCTACCCGGTGTTTTTATAGGATCACGTCGCGTCGTTGTCTGTCTGTTCATATCCGTTACAATCAATTTGCTCTGCAAGTACTAGATGAAAAAATAGCTACATCGTTCAAGCTACTTATTTATGTATAACTAGCGGTTGCCCGCGACTCCGTGTGCGCAGAATTCACTCGCTATCCCTCGGGAACTATGTGAGTTTCCGGGATTAAAAGTATCCTATGTTCTTCCCCGTGACTAAAACTATATCACAACTAAATCGGTTCAGTGGTTCTAGCGTGAAAAGATAACAGACAGACAGAAATAGTTACTTTCACATAATATTAGTAGAGATTTAGCTATATTGCTATGTCGTATATTATGTAAATAAATATTTAAAGTATTTTACAAACTCCAAAAAGGCAAAGGTAGAATTCAACCGCAGAGCTGAATGCGGTCATTAAATTCGTTATAATGATTAAATTTGTCCAGCGGTTTAGCTGTTTTGACCCGAAGTCACAAAGACAGATCAACAAACATACAATTTTATTACACTGGCATGTAAAAACGTGCCAACTGTTTTGTTTTGTTCAATGTATTCATTTTAAAGATGGACTCAAATCAAAATCTTTTTATAAATAAGGGCCAGTTCCAGCAAATATGAAATGTGGTATGTAACGAAGGTGACTATTAGGGTTTTTGGTTACTGTAACGTAAGAAAAGTCGTGGTAGCCTAGTGGTTTGAACTGTGGCCTCTCAAGCAGAGGGTCGTGGGTTCGAGCCCGAGCTCGCACCTCTGAGTTTTTCCGAATTAATGTGCGATACCTATTACATTTGAAATTTACCATGAGCTTTTCGGTGAAGGAAAACATCGTGAGGAAACCAGCACACATCTGCGAAGCAATTCAATTGTGGGTGTGAAGTTCCCAATCCGCACTAGGCCCGCGTGGAAACTATAGCCCAAGCCCTCTCATTCTGAGAGGAGGCCTGTGCCCAGCAGTGGGACGTATATAGGCTGGATATGAAGATAAACGTACGAAAGCTACGGTTACAGGTCGCAGATGAGTACTCGGCTTTAAATGCCTATTGTAAGGTATTTTCATTCTTACCTGTCTTATTTGGTAATCAAAATTCTAACCTCAAAACGTCTCATTTTTGCTATTTTTTAACTATTTCATCGTAAATAAAAGAACTGGAGATAAAATATCAGCAAAATTATGTACAAAATATTGCCTCAGAATTATTTGATAACATAATACACCTTATTCTTTACAAAAATTTGCACATTGTGGTTAGAATTTTGTTTACCAAATAGGACAGGTAAGAATGTAAATCCTATAGTCATCATAGCAATTGATTAGCTGTGGGATAGATATGTGTTTTTATGACCTGGCCAGTATTCTGTTAAGTTAATCTATTAGATATACAAGCCAGCTAGGTTGTTAATATAATTTTAATACTGGCCATCAAATACAAACTCGTAAATTATGCAATTTTATTACGTTCGTGAATAGATGAAGTGATATACAATAATAAGGACAAATTTTCTTTGGACAGTAACAATTGACGACGCTATTAATATGTTTGAATCCTTATGTTTATGTAAACGTTTATGGTTATGTTAATGTTAATGTTATGTTTGTTTAACATTCGGCGCGTGAGTGTTCAGTATAATATAATAATTACAGCATTCTCGTTGTTTGTTCTATAATTTTATTTAACGAGTATATCCCGTTTGTAAACTGTTTAAGATATGATTAAGTAATTAAATGAACTAAAAAAGCATTTCTGCTTCTAGTTTTTTTTATCTCACTCTGAATATCCACCGGCCAAAAAGAAACATTTACATGTGCTGAAGGCCTTTAACTTTATTTTAAAAAAATGTAATACGTTATTTTTATTCGCTTTGAATCAATGTACAAAATGCCGGGATGCATCTGCAAGCCCCGTTCCAAGCGATCTGACCGTGCTCTCCAAATCCAAAAACAATAGTTATTTGTTATACAAGGTGTAACGTATAACGTTAACTCTTTTTTAAGAATTAATAGTTGTTTACTCGTTACGAAACAATTGCGTAAATACTACAAATCTAGAACAGGAAAACTGACTATCGGAAAGCTGTATGTAAATCCTAATATCTACTTACATTACTTAAAAGTAAATACCTAAATACTTTTATTAAAACTATTACTTACCATATAAAAAACCTACTTGCTAATGAATATTAATTACATTAAAACACTTAACCTATTAAAAAATCAACTAAAACCAATATTATGTCAATAAACAAACACACGGAGCGTACGCGCAAATAATGTTTTGCTATATGTCACGGGACCGGTCGCCGGCGCAAGCCGATCTATCCCGACGGCTACGCGAGGAGGTCCGAGCGGCCGCTGCCGCCTTTCACTCAGCCACTGGCCTTAAGACGCACAACCCGCGTCACCTTAAAACTAATACCGCTACTCTCGGGCGGAGCGATCTAATAGACGCATTTTTATTAAATTTAATAATTTATAATTAATTTTAAAAAGTGAGTGTATTTCGTCCCAATACTGGGTAAGTGTTGCACCAATCATTATTATTTAAGTAGCTGCTATGCTTGTAGGCTTAGATTCTGCCGTATTTAATTAATACAGTAGAAGTATCTTAGCGGTCACCTTCGACGACCTTCCTTGTTCGCTTGGGAACATTCTAGATGGTACATGCATTAGTTTCTACCATCATCATTAACTAAATTAGTAAAGTTGATGCTTCATGTTCCTTTCTTAAGCATTTTAGTTATTATTTTCTAAATATGTTAATTATAATAAACATTTTCCTTGATTTTGCATGAACTCATGATCATGATCATTTTATCATTCTTTTGTATGAGCCTTTACTTAGGCGTGAGAGTAATTACTAATTATACCTGTAATTGATTCTTATTTCGAAACCTTTTTCGGTTTCGGTCGTAATATTCTTGATTCTAAATTTAATTAATGTTAATGGATATTTGTTTGCGTACATGTAAACTTTAATTCCCCGATTATGTTTGATTTTAATAATAATAAATTGAATGTAATTTTTATCCTTATAGAAAATACCATTTGTGAGAAAAGGCTTTTACTTAAAAAACGCCGATTCATTATATCATTAAAAAGAAATACATTAGAGAATGTAATGCTAACGCACACTATTGCTTTCCCTTGAGTTTGCCTTAATTAATCGAATTATTAATTTAATTAATTAGTAATATATTCATTTTTACCTATGCTTAGCATTACATTCCCGCTGCATCGCTTGCTTTTTATGTACCTGGACTGCATCGCCCATCATTTCATGATAGCTATTTCATTACCTACCCCCTTGCGCGCGCGTCATCACCTGCAGTCCAGGGCTAGGTTTGAGCCTGTGTCCTAATTAGGATTTTGGACGCGTTCCAGGAACACCCTACCGGGTGAAGAGCACACTGCCCATCCGTTCACTCCGACTACCGTACCTGCGCTCCGGCCCGTCTCACCTTCACGGCCGTCTCACCACCCTGGCTCTCCACGTCGAGCTCCGCACAGCCGAGGGGCGTACGGTATTTTGAGAGGAACGGCCATTCTCGCACCAGTCCAGGCGTTCTAGGCGCAGCCCTACCTAGTGGCATTCGATGCCCCTCCCTGTAGTCTCTGCTTAAATTTTTAAGGGCTAGACCTACTTAAATCTAAAAAAAATTAAATCTACCTTACATCTAAAATAATTTTAAATAGCCTTATACTTATATCTAATATTCTAAATAATGAATTATAAAATGTTGAGAACAATAAAATTATCTTATTAAAATATAATAAATTAATTAGTAAATTACAAATTAGATGAATTAAATTATCGAGTTTATTAAATTATTGTATTTTAAATTATGGAATTTTGGATTATTGAATTTTAAATTAATGAGTTTTTAAATTATTATATTATTGGACATTTCATTTTATTAATTAAAATGAAATTAGTATTTTAAATTATTTATTACCAATATTGTTGGTTGCATTAATTGTAATTTTAAATTATTTCTTTCAAAATTAAAATTGTCTTATTGTTCTTAAATTTACTTTTTATTTGTCTCCGTGTTAGGCTACCTGCCTTCCCTCAATTACGGGACAAAGGGGGGAAAGTTGTATTTTACCTGCGAGTGTTCATTTGAAACACGAGCTAGCGAAAGGACTCTATGATTGACCACGAGCGAAGCGAGTGGTTCAAAAATAGAATCCTGAGCGTAGCGAGTGTTTCAACACACGAGACGTAAAATAACTTTTCATCTCTCATACTCTGAAAGTAGGTCATTAATTATCTGGATATAGGGTTGAAAGTGACTCATCGCGACCCTTGGGTTGAAAGTAATTTTTTTTCTAGCTAATCCAAATGAGGTACATAGCAATGGAAATACGTATACAGCCATGTAATCTATGTTTAAAATAATAATCTATACGAATAGTTCCTTTTTAATTGTAAAAGGCAAAATAATCTTAAAATAACATTCCCGCTATATATAAGCTTATGCAAGCGTATACAACGAGAATTAGTGGAAATTATTACGTTCGGTAATTTTTTTAGCTTGAAATATTTAAGTCGACAGTTAATTGATAGCGACCTCCGTGTCTGCAAGTTAAAAAAAAAACTAGCCGGCCGCCATTGGTGCGCAGAAGAAATGCGCAATGCGCGCAAATCGCGCAATAGAAAAAAGAGCGGGAAGAGAATGACAAACGTAACAAATATTAAATGCGACCATGCGACGTTAGTGAAATTTTAATTTCCTCATATTCGAAATGAAAAGTAGTGTTCAACTCGGATGAAATTACCCATTTCACCCTCGAACTATTGGCACCCTCACTTCGTTCGTGTGCCAGAAATATCTCAGGTGAAATGGGTATATTTCAACCCTAGTTTATCAATCTACTATTTCACCCGTGTATAACACAAAACTTTTCACCTCACTACAGCGAGGAAAATGAGAAAAAGGGTTTGTGCTATCAATTATTATTTATTTACCTCTTGGCCAATACAAGAATTTTGAAGTATAGAAATATTGGTAAAATCAAAAATAATGCAAAACAGCCTAAGCATAAAAAGTCTTTATGGAACTACTCCCCTTTGACTCAAGTTTTTTTTTATTATTTCTGATGCGTTTTGTTCGCACATCAACTTACTTGGACTGTCAGAACATTTAATCCGTTTTTACAAGAAGAATGAAGGTTAATGTTGAATGCTGATATTTATGAATTAAAACAAAGTTGTAAGACTGTATTTAGTGTTTTTACTCGATGCAATTAATTAATTGTGATGTTAAAAATTCAGCACGTTTTACGTTTTGTTAGCTGTCAAATATCACTTAGCCTTTATTGGCCTTTTTAAAACTACCAATATTAAAAATAATGATAACGAAGACTTGACTGTATGGTTCTATACCTTTGCCTTTTCCCTAGAGGAGAGAATTGAAAAAACAACACTAAGCCGCCTTCAAATGTCAAAACTCTTTCTTCGCATGTGGATAAAAAGCGATTTTCTTAATAGAAGTCAAACAAACAAAAAGGGCTTTACGAGCTAAGTGAGGTGTAAAATATTTAAAATCATCGAACGAGCGTTCGATGTATGAATTTCAATCGCACCGTCAAACCAGACAGTCCGACAAACCAGCCAGTTCGCAGATTCGCATGCTACCTCACAGTACCTACTTGTAGTTACTATATTTAGGAATCACTATTTTGATTCCCCTTTCCACCTATACGCCCACAATCATACTAAACTTCTTGTTACCTTCAGCTCTGTCTACCCCGTAAGGGATAAAGACGTGGTTTAAGTGTGTATATATGTAGGTATGCACTATTTAATAAGGTTTGTACCAAGTACTTTTCTACATTTAATGTACAAAATGCATTTATCTTGCTACTCCGTTACTCACTCTCTTTACCTACTCTTTGTCGGTCCCTCGTTTAATGCTCATCTCGTCTACTCAAAGGTTAACTGGTATAAGTTCGCCTTTGTGCATATATTTAATGTTTTTAGGGTACCGCACCTCGAAAGCAAAAAGCGGAACCCTTATAGGATCACTTTGTTGTCCGTCCGTCCGTCCGTCCGTCTGTTAAGACCCTTTTTCTCAAGAACACGTGGAGGTATCAAGCTGAAATCTATATCAAATACTGTCTACTGTCCCTTAGAGCTGTGAAAAAATCAAACTTCTAAGCCAACGCAAGTTACAGGTCGTAGGTGATTAAAAAATGGTAACAGTCCCAAAAGGAGCAAATCTCTCGAACTCCGGATCAAGCATGCCTAATTAATGTCCTACTCAGAAACAATGCCATGTTTTGTTCGTAATGGGCATTCTAACAACCGGGAACGGACATTTTGTGCAGTTACGGAAATATTTGGAGCTCCAGAAATATTCGAATGGACAGAATTAAAATGTTTTTGTGTGTTTAGAAACTCTGTGGCCGACCTTCGTAAGACGTCTACAAGCGTATGTCATCTATACATATACAATATACATACATACAGGTGGCGGCACGTAAGTAAAACGTGGAGGGGAGATGCGCAGTATGAAAAACAACATCATTTTCATACTGCGTATCACCCCTCCACGTTTTACTTACGTGCCGCCACCTGTACGTATATAGGCTGAAGATGATGATGATGATGATACATACATATAGGTATCATGTCTTTATTCCTTACGGGGTAGCTAGAGCCTTAGGTAACAAAACCTTAAGGCCACTTTTAGCATGATTAAGGGCGTATGTTATGCATGTAAAAGTTTATTCTTTATTGGACACAAGGGATCTCTTCCAGCTGACCCAATTGTGGAAAGAGAATTGACAAAAGTAGTAGTAAAATTTACAATTTATAAAAGTGAACGCCGTACGACACCATAAGCGATATTCTGTCCCACTCTTACACGTAGGACCTCACGTAGCGAAATTCTATCCCTCACCAACCGACTAAAGAAATAGCTAAGACGTCCAACGAACGGCAAACTCAGTCGGTTTCAACACGCCTTGCCTTGCATTATATAGTTGGACGCATACAAACGCTAACAAACTCCGCCTGACTAGTCGAGTTACGCACACGTACACGACGCCAGGCGTAGTTTAAACCGGCCTCAGAAACGTTTTCAGTAACTCCGTCTTTACTTGCTAGGGGTGGAACTTAACTCTCGGCATGTACTCGTAGTAATCAAATTAACTGAAGTACACGTATCGCCCCGCTCTGCTCGAACATACATACATACATACATAAATCACGTCTTTATCCTTAACGGGGTAGACAGAGCCTAAGGTAACAAGACCTAAAGGCCTGCTCGTAACGTGATTGGTTGTCTAGCAGTCCCATTTTTTTTAGCGCAAACCCCAGGCAACAGCAACAAACAGCCACTGATGTCACTTCAAAATCCTAAAAGCATTTAATGATACACAATGTACCTAAAACATGAGAATCTTTAAATTTCACCTTTGATACGCGAATAAAAACTTAAAGTAATTAAAGCAGACCTTTATTTAAAACATGTTTATTCATGCGACCGAGCAGATGCACAGTAGACGTGATAAAAGTAGTAAGACAACATTAAAACAGTAAGACAAGAGACGCTACGTGATGTCATTCAATTACTGACTTTTGCTTTGAATACAAAAACAAAATGATGTTTGGAAATTAAAGATTACATTATAGTATTTTAAATATCACACTAGATATGGTATAGAAATAAACCTCGCAGTGTTCACATTTTCTAAATTGTCATTATAGTAAATTCAGGAAATCTTAGTCTGAAAAGTATTTTTGTAACATTCACGCCATGTTTTTTATATCTGTAATCTCACTTTCTGATTGCATACTTAAATATTTTTTAAAGATACTACCTACTTTTTAGTTACTACTTTTCTACTTCATGAGATATTTTAACCTTAATAAAAATTGTTTTAGTATAGGTATCAGTTCAATAAAATTTACTGATTATTTTTCATTCGCAGCCGCAGTATTCGAGGCAGTACGCGAAAAATTAACAAACTAGACTAGTTTAAAATCCACATTCCTCGTACAATTTAAATTGATCCTACATTTGTCAACTCCAGTTCACAATACAATACATTACAATCACTCTTTACTGAACACCACATAACAAACAATACGGAAAACAAAACTGGGTAGCCAATAGGCGGCTTAATCGCCCTATGAGTAACTAACCCAGGTGTAAATGCCTACTAGACCGTGCCATACTATGATCGTAACCGACACCCAGTACACCATGCCTTGTCTCATTAGTACGATTAGACAAAGCAAGGTATACTTAAGTGACGGTTACGGTCATAGTAGTACGGTCATAGTGTAGTCCAAAAGAGATTATCGTCAACTGTGCAAATACGAATCCTCAAGTTCTTTGGACACATCACCCGCAACGAGGACTCCATGGAACGGCTAGTGGTGCAGGGGAAAGTCGAGGGCAAAAGATCTCGCGGGCGCTCCCCGACACGGTGGACAGACCTCATCAAAACTGTGAAGCACTCCAGCATAAACGATTGCTCCCACACTGCCAAACATCGAGCTACTTGGCGACGCGTCGCGAGAGCAGCGGTGGCTCAGGAGTCGACCGAAACATGACCACGACCACTCTGTCTCTGTGCACGACTTAGAAGAAGAACGTTGTACTACTGTATCAAACTCCCCCACTGTGCTATAACATTGCCATTTTTCCTTTACAGCGTTAAACCAGTTTGGCGACTCCCGCCGCGCCGCCTCGCGTGTCCACTAAGAAACAAAATCAAATAAAGAAATAATTAACAATAAATAAAATTAATTAACGACACGACATTTCGGTCGGTGTAAAGTTACATCCCGTATTTATGGTGCACAAACAGTGACGTGTGAAACACGCTGTATTGCGGGTAGTAAATTCGTTTTATAATAATAGTAAATATCCATACAGTGGATAGTTTCGTTCTGAGAACGCTGTTATTACTACTGTTATCTGCAAGTATCACGCGAGAATTTATATGTTCAAAATTTATATGCAACAGGGTTGTTAAAAATTTGTACGCAACAGGGTAGTTCAAAATTGTATGCGGCTATTGAAGATTTCATGCGCTTAAATAAAATTATGCTTCGTATAAATGTATTTCTTAATTTTTTGGCGTAGTTTACCCCGAGATAAATAATAAAAAATTAGTACTTAAATTTTATTACATAGGTTCAAGGTCTCTTAAAATTGTTCCGGAATATTCCAGCAGATGGTTGGGTTGGCTCAATGGACTCGATAGATATTCCTGTAAAGATTTTTCCTTTTGACACCGCACACTTTAAACATCGTCCTGGCCATACACTCCGATATTCGATTTTCGAAGTTCATTTCGTGCTGTTCCGCTTACACTAATACTAATTAGGTAATTTGAGGACGGTATGATACGAACTTCGAAAATCGAATTTCGCAGTAGCCCGTCCCCCTGTGCCTGGAAATTTTCGTCAACAACAGTGGAGAAACACAGAAAATCATTTTCAGGGGTGTTCACAATTAGTCGAACCCAACAACCTGCTAAATTATTACGGAATAATTTTTAAACACGGTGTATATCGGTGTGTGTTTATTTTGCACAATAAGGAGTTTACATACATACATACATATCCCAAGGCCTTTTTGTTGTCTGTATTAAAAATACAAACTTTTGTAACTTAAACTGCAACTTGCAAGTACTGATTGGCAGTTACGGTCCCAGTGGCACCCTCCAGGGTTGAAACATTAAACAAATTACTACATTCTCAATCGGATAAGTTTTAACGTATAACACGAATTCATAGCATTCGATCATTCCGGCTCTCGCTGCCTTTAAAAATATCATTAAAGGGTTAAGTACTGTTGGGCGCATAAATGTTTATGTATTCAGTTTATTTGATATGTCAAAATAATTTTACAAATCGGTCCACAACTGACGCAGTTCTGAGGTAACGACAGTAAAAAATATATAACCGAATTGAGAACCTCTTCTTTTTTTGAAGTCAGTTATAAATAGGTAAATATATGAATAGATGTTTTATATCTATAGTTTAGTACCACATGTGACGTCATAGGGCTTACAAATTTTAAGAACGAAAATAATTATACGGCCTGTATGTTACGTTTGAATTCTGATAAAATATTATTTTTGTGTAAGCGCTAAGCGGTAGGTATATTATCTGCAAAATTGCACTTATATTATTTTAAAATAAACTAGCTAATGGCAAGTTTCGTTTTGCTTTAAAATAATTTTTTGTCATGTCATCAGAGATGGCGTTACAATATGAAATAGTTCATTTTTTTCGACTATTTTTCGATTTTTCCTAGCTATGTATTCTGCTATTAGGGGTTGAGACAAATCCAACAAATTAAAAATCATACAAATCGGTGGAGGTTCTCTTGAATTACAAATGGTTTAAATAACCCGACCTTATTTTATGCAGGTTTATAGAAGATTCAACAGAACATTATCAACACAAAATTAGGCAAGCTTTGACACATTTAAGCTTAAATGACGCGCCTTGGACGCGGACGGAGTGGAGGAGATTAGGAGAGGGTTACATCCAGCAGTGGATAGAAAAAGTCTGAAAAAGAGAAGAGAGAGAAGAGAACGCGCCTTCCTTCCTCAATTTTTTTTTAATTTTTTTGTTTAAGAGGCTGACAACACCTAATTTTGTTGAAATTGATGTTATTTAAACACTTTTTTAAGAAAAACTGCACACAAAAAAAATACAAAAAAAATATAATGTTAATTTTCATCACATTTAAAACACGCTAGACGGGCTCGATACATAATTGAACAAAATCGGCTCGATAGAAAATAATTGCAAAGATTGGTCTTAAAATCATCATTAAACGGTTCTATGTCTTTATTTTTTCGACGTATGGGTCTGCAGTTAAAAACATAAAGTCAACATATTCATACCTAAACGGCTAACGAGTCATATTTCATAAATAATCCATACTTTTGTTTATTTCTTATAATTTGTGTCTTATTTGCAAGATTTTAGACGCGCGTCAAGCTGCCGGAATAGTTTCTTCTCTTTCACTAACAGGCACGTGAACCGTACCTATGTGTGAAGAGTGGCGCTGCTCCAGGTCATTTGCTGTTGACAGCGCCTTAAACAATCGCTTTTCTTCCAGCCAGTCCTCTTGCGTGCCAACCGCACATAAGGCGGGTGCACACGCGACTCCGATGTTTTACAGGGCTCGCTATAAAAAACGACGCTGCCCCAATTGATATTTTGTTCACTACTCCTGTTTCATGCCACGCTTCGTAAACGCGAGATTAATTTTATGGGGCATAATGCTAATTTAGTTGCTCGATTGCATCTAATTATGACTAATTTTTGGGATTTGTTCGCTGGGGGTAAGCGGCGTTGTCTCTACATGAAACTATCGCCAGTTCTGCAGCATACTCGGCCAAATGCCATTTTAAATAGTAAAATATTTGGTAATAAAAACTGTAAATTTGCTCATTCAATGACTTCAAACTGCAAAAATCAACTTTAGAAATATAAAGTAATGTAGACGGGCCAATGTATCCAGGACTTAAAATTTTGAAAGCACGTCATTTGAAAGTGGTACTTGTATTTTAAAATCTTCGACTAGTCGACTAGATTAGGCCCTTAATCTAGTCGACTAGTCGAAGATTTTAAAATACAAGTACAACTTTCAAATGACGTGCTTTCAAAATTTTAAGTCCTGGATACATTGGCCCGTCTACATTACTTTATATCCATAATCCCGTCCCTATTTATTACTACGAAGAATCATAGATGACTGACAGTTAAGATAACTGGAACTTAACAGAGAGTGGTGAAACAGGCCCTTACCTACTATCATAGACGTTTCCCTTTTCCTACTAGCAATTGCAAATGGCCGTTCAACTTTTCTTGAAGTCAACTTGCCAGCACATCCTTAAGAAACCCGCCATCGCCACATTTAAAGTGCTCAAGCGCCATTTTGCGCCATTTCGCGCCATTTTGCGCCATTCTTCGTATTAATGGCGCTTAATGAGCGTTCAAGACTGGCCAGGCCGATTGTTTTATAGACGTAATTAAGGCGCCCTGATCTATAGTATATCCGAGTGTAAACAATTGTGTGAATTGTTTTCTAGGGTTCCGTGCCCATAGGGTGCGGGACCCTATTACTAAGGCTCCTATCTCTCCGGCTGTATGACACTTCGGCTGTATCTTTTGGACCGTAATAAATGGACACTTGTGGGCAATGTGGTTATCTGGTACAACAATAAATACTGGAAAGTAGCGAGTAGGGTAGCAATGTATTCACGAGTAAAAATAACGGGTCAATTTTCATACAACTTTCTATGGAAGGCTTCTATGGAAGGTGGTCAATGTAGATATTACAAGTAATTTACAAACTTTAAAAATTACTAGCGCCCCGCCCCGGCTTTGCGCGGTATATTATAAACATTCCTCTTGATTCACTCTATCTATTAAAAAAACCGCATCAAAATCCGTTGCGTAGTTTTAAAGATTTAAGCATACATAGGGACATAGGGACATAGGGACAGAGAAAGCGACTTTGTTTTTTTTTTTATATGTGAATAGGAAGGCAAACGAGCAAGTGGGTCACCTGATGGTAAGCGATCACCACTGCCCATAGGCACCCGCAACCCCGGAGGGATTGCAGATGTGTTGCCAACCTAGAGGACTTAGATGAAATGCCTCTTGTGCCCGTAATTTCCCCGGCTGTCTTACTCTCCACACCGGAACACAGCAGTGCAAGCACTGCTGCTTTGCGGCAGGATTAGCGAGTAAGATGGTGGTAGCGATCCGGACGGACCTTGCACAAGGCCCTACCACCCGCAAATTATATTTATACCAGTCTCACTTTGCCATTCGCAAGACTTCCTGTCTCTTTCTTCGGTCTGAGAAGGTGAATCGTCAGTTAGGCTTGTGACATACATACATACGGAATTTTCATACGGTTTCCGTACGGAATGACGTCAGCGAACGGGACATCGCTATATAAAGGAACGGGACAGGGCTACGAATTGACGTCATTCCCCACGGAAACCGTATAAAAATTCCGTATGTATGTCATAGCCTTAGACTGAGATGTGTGAGGATGAGAGTTTGACAGACTTTTTTATTATAGTGGGGAAAATGCGCCTTATGCATCCGGCCCTACAGGGTTACCGGGGGTATGTGGGGCTCTCCCGCGACGGCAGGCATACCCACTAAAAACCACACGGATTCCCTATTCGGTCGTATGTGATGCGTTACGGGAGCAATCGGTGTCACCGCGACGCTCCACGACCACCCCGGGATGAGGTTCCCTCTTCGCGGCACCAGGGGCCTTACCATGACGTCCTAATTCCGACCCAGTTCAAGTTTTAGCTGTCGCTTTTAGTATGAATCTGACAGCGAGCGGACCTAAACTGAATCGCATTAAGACGTCAGGCCCTAGGTTTGGGAATTTTGACAGACACCCTGCGGAACCAAGGCTAGTGTTCCAGGCTCTCTCCCGTCCTGCTCGCACATCCGTACATTTTCTCAACGTCGCCGTTGTTTACTGACATAATTAAATTAAAACCCTACTCAAGGATATCGTCACTTCCCTCCGACGTTCCAATTCAAGCCTTCTCGCTCTTGCCTTGAAGTGTATTCTGTGACGATGTTTATAGAAGTAATAATTTGAAGAAGTGAACTTTGGTAGACTCCGACCGAAGTAAGTAAACACTTGAAATTTCGCCGGTTAAGAGTAGAAAACTATTTTCGATTATAATATTCGTGAGCTAACAGTTTACTTTAAAAATTAAGTGTCCTAGACAAAAATCAACTTAGATCTCGTGACTCCCTCAGTCACTGTGATAAGTACCTGTGTAAGTTTTTTTTTCTTTTGTGCACTAGGAAAACAGATCGCCTGTTGTGACAAAAAACTTGCAGTGACATTTAACTCGCCACTGGACCTTCACGTCAAGCCCCTATTTTACCAATTTGACAATGTCGGAGACATGTGACAGTTCGAAATGCAAGACGTAGTCAATATGAAGCCAACCGGCGTAGATTCTGGTCGAGTTTGCAATGCAAAGAGAATTGTCACTTGTCGCCGACAATTGTCATGCTGGTGAAATATGGGCCAGGTGGGACAATGATAAAAATGTATCTGTCATTTTGACATTTGTCTTTGATAGCCACATACTAACACTAGTAGACTAGTATCGAATAATTTTCCGACGCGATCGTCGAAATCAATATGAATCGCGAATACAAAACTGTATTTTAGCGAGTAATCCGGTTCATTGCTTTTTTTTAATTATGACTTTCACTGTACTTAGTTGTCTATTTAAAAACAGTTTTTTTTTCTTTTTACCGTCCTTTAGCTCTCATTAGTGAAAGAGTGTTCACCTCTTTCCACGACCTTACCCATGGGATAAATCTAGTCAGCAATAAACACAAAATTCCATTGAAACCTTCATAGTAAGTTATCTCCCTCTGCCTCAAACCCCGTAACTTTGACCTTGAGCTACAATTTATGGCTGTCAGTCTGTCACTGCCCTTATTCATGTAGAAAAGATTACGTATGTGGAAGTGATTTACTGTTAATAGCACTCTTTCTTCGAGAATGTTGTATTTTTACGTCCCACGATAAAATCGGGATGCCGAAACTGCGAAATGTGTTTGGCTTTTCTAAAAATATTAGTTTGCTACAACCACTACAAGTCACATTGCCTTCAGCAGACGTTTAAAAACAACATCAAAAAAAAAATGCTAGCATAATCATTAATGAAATAAAACCAAAACAACTATGTAACATTTTTTTAAATTATATTGTGAATAACTACGACCTTTTTTGCTGATTGTACTTCATTGTCATCCGTCTTACATTATGTCATCTGGCTTACATTATGTCTACCAAATTTCAAGTCTATATGACCAACTGTTGAAGAGTTCTCTCTAGCGCAGACGGTCCTGGCAGCACTCCTAGGCTACTGGCTAGCAGAACTCCACTACCAGATAATTGTATTGTCATCGAACTTACACATATATGCAAAATTCCAGCTCAATCGGGTAATGAAATCTGCTTCAACTGAAGACCCCAACGGAAGACCAGCGTTGGCCGTAAGGCCAGCAAATGCTGAGTTGGGGCCATTTTATATGTCAATTTTTATGTAGCTTTTAATATGTTTTTGTTTTAATTACTGTGATTGTCGTAAAACAACTTTTTCTTTCTTTCTTTCTTCAAAATTGAGTTGGGAGATTCCACCCGGACAAACGAACATACTTGGCAAGTTAAATAAAAACTTGAAAAAAACAATTTTTAACCCCCAGCGAAAAAAGAGGGATGCTATAAGCTTGATGTCGATGCCTGTGTGTGTAGCATTGTAGCTCTCAAGCGGATGCGCCGATTTCGATGTGGTTTTTTTTTTCAAAAGCCAGTTTCCTTGCGGTGGTTCTTAGCCGTATTTGGTAAAAATCGGTTCAGCAGTTTTTGTGTGGGGTTTTTTTTTTAATTTATGGTTATTCTTTAGACCATTGTCAACGCTACACCATGATCAATGAGTTCAATACAGCCTGTCATGTATTTTGACAGGGTCTATATTTTGTCCCATAAAATTGAAGTTCCGAATGTACGGTTCGTCAAAATTTTCGTTAGTCATAAAGCGTTTTATTTCTGAAGCAGTAAATATTTTATCAGATGTGATAGCAAATTAACCTAACCTAACCTACTGCATTCTGACGACATTTTCAAAATTCCTGAAAAATGCACGATTTCATGAAATTTAAAAAAAAAATGACTAGCGATTGATATGGATATGACCAATGAATATTATGGGACAAAAAGGAACCCGATTTTGACAGTATGTAAGTATTTACATACTGTCAAAATGCGGTAGTTCGCGAGATCTGTATACACAGATCTCGCGAACTACCGCATTCTTAGATACCAAAGAGCAAGCAAGCTTACTTGTATTTAAGTATATTTCAAAGCACGATGTCATCGGCGGCCATTAACCATACAGACCTATAATATACATAGGTAGACTTCCACCTCCTAATGGCTAGGACATATAAAATGACCGTCTATTGATTAGAACGACTTAGAAGATATTTTAGCCGAGCCTAAGTGATTTGAGCAATTATTGCCATCTCCCGCAGGGTCTGCCTTTGACATTAAAAGAATTCTGCGACACAGAAGTTGAGTTAATCTAGAAGTGGTTTTACAAACTTTTATCTAATTTGCGATGTTTATATTATTCGGAGCATTTCATTTGCCCGAATTTCATACGCCATAATGTAATGTTTGCCATAATGATCATTTGCCATAACTCTTTTTTTCTCTGAAACCGTAATTTTTTCAGGAGCATTGAAATGGCAATCCTGTAGAACTCTATAGGTTAGGTTAAGTTTGTTTCATAACAATCCTGAACAATTAACAGTTCCAGAGAAAAAAGAGTTATGGCAAATGATCATTATGGCTAACAATACATTCATGGCATATGAAATTCGGGCAAACGATAGAGAACCCTTTAGGTCTTGTTACTTTAGGCTCTGTCTACGTCGTAAGGGATAAAGACGTGATTTATGTATTTATGCGTAAAAATTGCAACAAACTATCAAAAAGGTAAAAACTCAGCAATATACCTATGCTGCGCCTCAGACTTACGTCTAGTATCTGCGAGCTGAACCTAACCATAACTGTCGCACATTACAGTGACCAAAAACAA
This sequence comes from Pandemis heparana, assembly GCA_963854515.1. Taxonomy (NCBI): domain Eukaryota; kingdom Metazoa; phylum Arthropoda; class Insecta; order Lepidoptera; family Tortricidae; genus Pandemis; species Pandemis heparana. The sequence goes on along the minus strand of OY978030.1, from coordinate 6,050,509 downwards.
TAGTGTGGTTTATAGGGATAAGACGGGGAGTGCACTGATTTTAATCGTGACTAAATGTATTTTCCATCAACACCATCTCGACGCTCAAGTGTTTAAAAAAAACACAGGGAAGCACTCCGGGAGTGCCGGCAGAAGTGAAAACTACACACACGCACACTCCCGCAAAATCTGAGATGAAGAAGTTTAGTCACCTGAGAGAACGCACTGTTATCACAGCCCTCCCCGCACATGCTGAGCCTGAGCCTTTTGCCTCACTTAGGTATGTACAGTTTTTTTTTTTGTGTGTGCATTGTAAAATGGGCAATAAATGCTTTTTTGTTTTGTTTTTGTTTGTTGTTTATTCCACACTTTATACCACTAGGCCAAACGCACATACGTTAAAGTGACAAAATCAACGTATTTACACTTCAAAAATCGAACGCGACTCTTCATTCGTATTTCAAAATAAACTCTTAGAGGATCTGATATCCTGGTACTTGAACTCTCCCTCCGTCTTACGCCTGACGCGAGTTTAACATTTTTTACCCATCCCAAAAAGTGCTCAGCGTCGCTAAAGAAGTTTCCACTTCAAAAATGATCACCATAGCTACTATTTATGTACCACCACCTACCTTAGTTGACAGACCGCACAGACTGCTTTAACAACAAATGAAACGCTAACTTAGCTTGTAGAAGAAAACAGCAGGGCGTGTGTATGATGTTAAGACCCGCCTCCGTTTAGCCGGTATGTCGTAATGCATTGTTACTGGCCCACTTGCAAGTAAATGCGAAAGTTTAGGCGTTTCTGGGGTCAGAGGTACAAACGAATACAGTATTCAATGCATAGTCAACCAATGGTACTGGTACCAGTGGCGCACGTTAAATTTCGAGCACGGTAATTATTGAAAATTCTTCAATTTGGTTAAGTTTCTGTCGTTAGAATTTTCTAGATAACGTTTAGACCTGTTTATACCTATCACTATCACTTCACTACATAGTATAAAACAAAGTCGCTTTCTCTGTCCCTATGTCCCTGTGTCCCTATGTATGCTTATCTTTAAAACTACGCAACGGATTTTGATGCGGTTTTTTTTAATAGTTAGAGTGAATCAAGAGGAAGGTTTATATGTATAATACATGCATAATATACCGTGCGAAGCCGGGGCGGGTCGCTAGTTTACATATAAATCCCGCCTTTATTATCCCTTACGAGGTAGTAGAGATGGTGCGTATTTACGTTACCAGGTTTTGATACCAGGTACTTCCTTGCAAGTACTTATACCAACCAGGTACCGACCCGATATATTTGCAAGACTTGAAAGCATTTTTCCATTAAAGTATAAAGTATTGTCCCTTCAAAGTAAGTACTATTTCATACACATAAGTTTCAGATTCTGCTTATATATATGCGTGAAATAAAATACTTTTAAAGTATTTCACGCCTTGATTGGAATATTTTGAATCTTATCTGTATAACTACAAGGTTTAAACTTGCAAGGAAGCAGGTATTCGACTCCTTGCGTTGGACAGAAAATACTTTGAAAGTATTTTGATACCTGGTTTCTGCACCTGGTATGAGAAGATGGACGTACTTTTAAGCCCTGGTACGCGATTTAGCAAGTACAATCCATCCCTTCGGGGTAGACAGAAGACATACATAAAGGCCACGTTTAGCATGATACATATAGGTACCTATATTATGCGTTTATGATGATAACATTTATTCGAGAATTCGTTTATCGCTATCCCGCGGGGAAAAAAGTAGCATGTGCCATCCCAAACTTTTCTATCTATGTGCCAAATTTCATCCAGATTCGTTGGGCCGTTCTGGCGTGATTGAGTAACAAATAAACATTCATCCATACTTTCGCATTTATAATTAGTTAGACTATTGTCTAACGTGCTTGGAATCGCAATCGCATTCATTATTTCTTTTCGTATTGAAATAAGACTGAGTGAGAAAGAGACGGCGAATGCGTTCGCGAGCGTCCACGCTTTAGACCAGAGGTTCCCAAACTCTTTTGTTCCATAGACCACTTTCAAAGTTTTGCTGGATCCGGTGGACCCCCTGCAGCTACATTACCACTAATTTCTAAACTAAATCTCGAAAAAAAAATTAAGATTATGTAGCTCTGTAATCTATGGAAACTTGCATTGTTGCTGAGTTTCAACGATAAATTAACAGTTTTCGAAAAAATTGGTTAGAATTGATTGCTTGATAGGGTTAATTATTTGAAAATAAAGTCGACTAAACAAATTTTCAATTATATTATATTTTTGTGCTGCGAGTGACTCCATCCTACTTTACTTTCTTGAAATCTACAGTGACTCACAGCACAAGAACCAATCAATTCTCACAAATTTTATTAAATTTTCATGCACCCCCGCTTGCGCGCTTGCATATTCCATTCCGGACCACACGCAATGTGTATAAAAATTTATAATAAAATTCCGAACTTCATCCAAAATATAAAAGACATTAAACATTTTAAAAATACACTACATAAATACTTGTTGGAGAAATCTTACTACACCCTTTGCGAATTTTTTGAAGATTCTTGTTGAATTCAAATTCAAGTTATATGTATAGGTATTAATAGTTTAATTAATATTAGTTTATAGTTAATATTGTTACTAATATTGTTAATAATTATAATAATTATTTAAATATAATTAGCAGTGCCCTTACAGGGTTTGATCTTGTACCCTCTTGTATCAAAGCTAATAAAATGTTTGTCTTGTCTTGTCTTGTCTTGCGATTGTGGACCCCCATTTTTGGTCACGCCCAACGTAGGCCCCGTCGAGTCTTCCGTGGACCCCTGGGGGTCCACCTGGACCACTTTGGGAACTACTGCTTTAGACAGTAACAATTTTGTTATTGACTAAATTGATTACACGTTCGCCCTATCTTGTACTTTTTAAAGTACAATATTATTATTGTCACATTACGAAACGCTTCCTTACTTAGTCCTTTTAATAGTACATTTAGTCAGCGGTACTTCTTTGTAGTCTACATGGCAGCAGCTTTTATTCGAGCGTTCGACATTAGGATTAGTTTCAGTGTTCCGGTTCTATTAAAGCTTTATAAATGTTGTAATACAAAACAAGTAATTCTACGATTTCTCTCAATTTCCAAATGAACATTGACCTTACTCACTTTATACAAACTTTAACATGATTAAATTTATTCTATGGTAAAAATTTGGTTAAAGGAATACAGCCTAGGAATAGTTCGTGAATTCATCATTATCATCATCATCTCCACAGCAGCTGGGCACAGGCCAGGGCCGGATTTAAGGGGGGGCAACCGGGGCTACAGCCCCGGGGCCTCCACAAAAGAGGGGCCCCCATAATAGACTTCAAAAAAAATTCAGACTAGTAAACACTAGTAAACAACTTGGACAGGAAAATAATTTGGGGTCGGGGGCCTCCACCCCTTTGTTGCCCAGAGGCCTCCAGACCTCTAAATCCGGCACTGGCACAGGCCTCCTCTCAGAATAAGATCGCGTATTCAAAATGCACACATGTTCGTAATCTGAAACAAGTAAGACATTTTGAATCAATTAAGGTAACAATACAGTCCTTGTGCTCTGGAATGCCATTCGAGTTTGTTTTGGTGTCTCCGTCACTCCCGGTTCAAGTATCAAACCTATAAGAGTGAGTGAGACCGCAAGATAAACCTAAATGGCATTCTAAGAGCTCCTAAAAGACGTAAAAGGACTCATCGTCATAAATCCAAAATTTATTCAATTTGCAATAGAGACCTAATGGTAATCCCGCTAGCGTCCTGGGAAACCTACCACAGCCAGTAGGGTTAGACGGGGTGTTCTTTTTATAACTTTTTTTTTGTAATATTTTATTTGTAATTTCTTTTTTTTTTCATAGTTTTTTTTTTATTATTTTATTTTTTTATGTGAATAGGAAGGTAAACGAGCAAGTGGGTCACCTGATGGTAAGCGATCACCACTGCCCATAGACACCCGCAACCCCGGAGGGATTGCAGATGCGTTGCCAACCTAGAGGACTTAGATGAAATGCCTCTTGTGCCCGTAATTTCCTCGGCTGTCTTACTCTCCACAACGGAACACAGCAGTGCAAGCACTGCTGCTTAGCGGCAGGATTAGCGAGTAAGATGGTGGTAGCGATCCGGACGGACCTTGCACAAGGCCCTACCACTCTAGTCTAGTTTAACTTTAGTTTTTAATTTAATCATAGTTTAATTTATTTTTTGTAAATATGTATATTGTTTACTCGTATGTAGGTATTTAGAATTCAACAAAAAAATAACATCTGTCACGAGTGGTTTATAAATAGAAACCTATTTGACTACAATTTTCAAAACTAATTGAATAATTCCTTTTGACCAAAAATACATTACTTAAGTACATTGTGTCCTAACCAACATGCTCTCGGCTTCACCGCATCTTCATTTAGATTTTAATATTCGAGATCGCATCCATTATTTTGCCTTTTTAAAGGCATATCTTAATTCGCAATCTGTCTGTTAATTTGGGACGCATGACACGAGTATGAGTCACGTCCTTTTCCCAGTACAATAATAATTCATCGTTAAAACCTGATTTTTAAACGGTTCGCGTCCACAATCGATTTGCAAGAAGTATTGTTAAAGCGTAAAAAGTTCAGAGTAAAATTACACGTACTCTTACAAATTTATTCAAGCCAATCGTTAATATTAGAACAAAGAAAAAAGATAACTCCGCAACTTGTAGAATCACACGCCCATTGAATTAAGTTTACAGAAATTAAAAAAAACATGGTTCGAAAGCTATATTTAAATTTTAGTCTGTACTTACATTTTGAAGGAGAAAGCCGCTATTTGTTTTTTTTTATGTTTGAATTGTCACCATTCTAAGTGGCCAGTTCTAAAAATGGAAGTTAAAGGAGAATCTAATAAAAGTACACCAAAACAATTTTTTCGATTGGATGGATCTGGCTGTTCAGAGGACCTATGTAGCATCGAAATCTGACTTGCTCTCTATTTTATAATTTTAAATCTCATAAACAAGGTAAGTCCAGAAATCACCAGCATAAACCGTATCTAATAAACAGGCAACTCACATCGGTACGGCGTAAAACTCTAAAGAACCCAAACTGGTCCGTCGATTCGTCGCGCGATCCGTCCAGTTATTAGTCGACCATTAAATTTGCCACAGCGAGCGTTAAATTTGTTCGACGGCGAAATAAAATTGCCGCACTGACACTTCTTTAATCGTTACGATTTTGTTTTATGATGGACGGGGTCAGTAAACCTATCGGGTGGCTTTCTTTATGGTAACGCTGGCTAATTGATATTGGTGGATATATGAGGAATGGATTTCATATTCAAATGTTGTCTATGGACCACATTTGAATACTATGCTACGCATGTGAAGGAAAACCCAGAAGAACGGGCTACAAAAATGAAATGGTTCAGAGGAAACAAATTTTTCCGTGATGTTTTTTTGTTTGAAAACGGATAATAAACAATCGTAAAAAAGGTAAATATTTTCAACTACAGCGACCATACGAGTAAGTCCCACTGCTGGGCATAGCTTGGGCTTTAATTATAGTTTATGCAGAAACTTCACACACTTGAACTGCTTCTCATACTATCCTATACTAATATTATAATGTGAGAGAGCGAGTGAGTGAGTATATTTGTTCCTTCTTCATGCTGAAAATGACTGGTCGGATTTGGATCAAGTTTGGAACAGAGACAGCTGGTACCCTAAATTAAAACACAGCCTACTTTTATCTTGGAAAATTACATAGTTCCTGCGGAATTGTGATCATCACTACATAGTATACAACAAAGTCGCTTTCTCTGCCCTATGTCCCTATGTATGCTTAAATCTTTAAAACTACGCAACGGATTTTGATGCGGTTTTTTTAATAGTAGAGTGATTCAAGAGGAAGGTTTATATGTACAATATACATACTTTTCTTCACCGTAAAAATCATGTCAATATTCGAATTTATTTTGTAAACGTTCCGAAAAACTTGGTAGTGTGAACCTGGGACCTAATCCACGATCCTTTTTTTAAGAGCCCAGGGATCAATCCATTGCACTTAAACAATTTTTAAGAAAATCAATAAGTGATTTAAATATTAATAACACTAAACCGTACTGGTAGGCAATTATCCGATTTAAACAAATATTTAAGTTGATTACACTATAGGCTTGTCTAACGAATTGCCGTCGATTCATATGTGGCCAGAAGAAGAATCATTCATTTACTGACTCATCATAGCATAGCCTCGACAGCAAAACTTTGACATCTTGTTAATTCCTGACGAGACACGGATTAAACTGCGTTTATACTTCCACAGGAGCAAAGTCACGGGAAAACGATAGTCTCACCATAAAAACAATCAACAGCAATCACCAAAAACTTATTAGAACAAGCCTAATGATATCAAAGTCCAAGCATTTCATTGGCTGCTGAAAAAAAAACCAGCAAAATTGTCTATGATACTTTTACTTTTCACAAAAAATCCTGACACAGAAGTTAACGGTCCGAAACGTTACGAACTTGGTAATAAATTGCTTATAAAATATCCTATAAGAGTCCTGTAAAGATTCCCTCTTCCGGTAATATAATATTAAAAGAGGAAAGAAGTTATTATTGTCAAGGGTCTCGATTTTGTGGCCGAAATAAGTTAGGTATGCGACGAAACTTTCCTGGAAGCTGCTTTCGTTACTTACAGGTAAATGTGCTTAGTATTTCAGAAAGGAGTAATTAAAAATCTATTCGGTGTTCGTTTCATATTTTATTACAGTTGCCTTAGAAAATGAGGCCAGTTTCGTCAACATTGGCAGTCGTTACCTAATATAAAATTAATTGTGCGAAAATCCTCGAAGTTACCTTAAAAAAATATTGCATGGCCGCTGCGACAAAAATATGCAAATTAAAAACAAATAACACGATTAAACTCGCGACACTTTATCGTCGGCCGTCTCCGTCATTTGTTTCGGTTCCCCGCCATTTTCGGCACGAATTCCAAATTTGAAATTGATTAAGATGCATCCCGAATTCGACATTTTAAATTATTCGAAGTAGCTTTATTTTGTTTTCTGCTTGAACATAAAAGAAAGGCTTTCTTATCAGCCAGTATCTTCTGATTTGAATCAAAACTTATCGTTCTATTAATCGCAATTTAACCAACATTAGGTACAGCAACAATTATTCGTGAGTAGAAATCAAAAACAGCAATTACTTTCGCCATGTAAATGCGATGACGAAAAAAAGTTTAGTAACATCTGAAGACGCGTAACATTTTTTTAATAAAGCACATTTCGTAACACTTGTTACAATAGAACACAACATTTTTGACACGAGCGCACTTAATGTCATGTTGAGACTGGCAACACTATTACGCGGTCGATTCGAAACAATTTCGCCTGTACCGTATTGACAATAGAGTCTTTAGCCGTTTATTCAGTATGTTAAAAAGTTTGTTATCATAATGAATAGCAAAAAGGCCGTCTTAAACAAATGAAATAGAAAGTTCCATATTGAAACCATGTTGATTGCTCATTCAGGATGCAGCACCTGAATGTCTGTGACGTAAAAAAATGATAATGTCACATTTGAAAGTGACAGCTGTCAAAATTGAGCACCGTGCTCACGGTAGTAGCTATACAACTTTTTTGCATGCATTAAAATGGAAATGCTTTTGCTTTCGGAATCAGTGCGAACTTAGTCAGTGTTGTTGTTTTTTTTTAACTAGGCAAAGGTGTCGTGTACGTACAGTTTAGAGCCAAATCCCACATTGTTAATAAGATATTACGAAGGCTGCAGAAAATCATAATACCCATCGATAATGATAAGCTGACGCACTAGGGTTACCATACACCGGTAGAAAAAAAAACTTACAAAAAAAAGTACCGTGGGATTAGATGAATATAACCAAATATAAATGACAGTGAGGATAAATTGTAATGAACACAATGAACACAAAATATTTACCTTGCTACTCCGCTACTTACGTGCAAGATAACCAAGCAAGATAAATGAACCGCAAAGTAACGCCTGATTCAATAAAATATAAATTGTAATTTTAATAGGTACTTCAAGTTAGCAAATGGTATCGAATGTGGAATAAGTCACTTAAGTAAATACATACAAAATGATCCAGGTGCCGAGTTTAGAAAGGAGCAGTCGAGGGCAAAAATATCGAACAGCCATCGTCTAACTAATATTATAAATGCGAAAGTATGGATGGATGGATGTATGGATGTTTGTTTGTTACTCAATCACGCCAGAACGGCCCAACGAATCTGGATGAAATTCAGCACATAGATAGAGAAAAGTCTGGAATAGCACATAGGCTACTTTTTATCCCGGAAAATTGCGTAGTTCCCGCGGGATAGCGATAAACGATTTTTTTGCAGACGAAGTCGCTGGCAACAGCTAGTACCAAATATATGTGTCACCGACCTTATTGTTTATGGCATAAGGGTGTAGTTCAGGGGCGTAGCTACCGCCGTATCTGCCGTATCAATTATACGGGGCCCCCGGGCCACGGGGGCCCCCGACGTGCGTAAGCAAAAATAAATGTGAGTAATCTTTACCCTTCTGAAGGGCCCCCAAATATTTTTTATACGGGGCCCCACCAAGGCACGCTACGCCCCTGGTGTAGTTATTGGTATTTTGACGTCTTTGTAACCATTATGTTTATGCCTTTGACTGTACTTACATTAGAATTATAAAGTTGTAGTTTAGTGTGACGTCTTATATGCCATCTTCCAGTGTCGAGAGAAAGAGGTACATATATATTATCGCATATTCCTTCGATACACTAAGGGCGTTTGTGCACTATGTAGAATTTTACTATCCGGAGGCCGATTTTTTACGGAATAGGTACAAACTGCCATATAAATTTGTACCTATTCCGTAAAAAATCGGACTCCGGACAGTAAAATTCCTTGTAGTGCACAAACGCCCTTAGATAAAAAAAAAAAACATTTTAACATCATCATCTCCGAACTCCACACATCTTTTTAATTTATTTATCTTGCTGGGCAGAGGCCTCCTTCTCAGAATGAGAGGGAAAACATCTTAAAATTAATTGAAACACATAAATACCTACCTAATGACATAATATGGAACATAGTAGTAGTACCGAATGTGCCACAGATTAAAAACTTTCTACATTCACGACTACCTCTCAATAGCCTTCACCGAATATTGATAGCACGCAGCAATTTCACAAAGGCATTGCAGACTTAGATTTTAAAATGTTGCCATGTACTATGGGCACCCTAGCACGACCGGTTGCATTCGTTCCGGACACTAATTGGCAACACTGGACCGCATTCCTGACGCCTCCTGCGGGAGCGGGCAACACCTATACTATACATCCCTAGGGTTGTGACACGAATTAGGCCTTGAGTAATTACAGACTATTAACAAAGATGGAACGACTTCGTAATATTTAATTTGACGGATTTTCTCTTTGTATGGTTACATAATTGATTAAAATTTATAAAAAACAGTGTATTGTCATCAGATTTGTGTTATATGTAGTTAGAATAGTATCTAATGCTTTTTTTGTTGATCAATACGTGTCCATTCGGAGTAACATCAAAATTTATTCAGGTTTTAAAAAAATATTTTTGAAAAACAGTGTAGGCAAACAAGCAAATGGGTTACATGGTAAGTATTTAATATCTACTGTAACATCGAAGCATTACATAATGTGACAAAACGAGACACGGTAAAAAAAATCTTCATTTATGCCATTAATTCGCCGGCAGTATACTCTCCACGCCGGAACACAGCAGCGCGAGCACTGCTGCTTGGCAGCACGATAATCGAGTAAGATGGTGATAGTTTCTTAATAAATTAAATAAAAACAAGTATATTACACACACTAACATTTACAACAAATATCGCAGTGACTTACAGCGACTTTTTGCAGCCATTGCTTTACTGAGAGAAATGCAATCGCGCGTTTCTATTCATGCTACACATACTCATACATAGGTACATACATAAATCGCGTCTTTTACCCTTAAGGGGTAAACAGATCCTAAAAACAAGCCCTCAAGGCCACGTTTGGCGCACTTAGCGGCACAAAATTAGGCCCAGTCTCCACACAAAATTATCTAAAATTTTTGGCCGTGTGTATTATTTCCGTGCGTGCAAACTTGTCCTTAACTAATTCTATATCGCGGTACAGTCACCCTACAACATATATTTGAGGATCATCCTTTCAGTACCGACCGGGCAGGTACAATAAGCCACATAATTATTAATGCTGAACGTCATCGACGCCAACTGCAGATTATGCAGATGCAACCGACCGCGACGAGTTAGCACAAAATATTGACTGTGTGGTCAGCTTTGCGCGATGTTTAAGTTTGTTTATTAAATGTTTTTTTTAGTTAAGCAGGGTCAAATTTTTTTTTTCGTTGGCTGTTTTAACAGCTTTGGAAAAAGGTACCAAGACTTTCATTCGACTGTTTTGTTTCTGCTTAGTGATAATGTCTTTTTAGCCGTAGTAGCCTAGTGGTTTGACCTGTGGCCTCTCAAGCAGAGGGTCGTGGGTTCAAATCCCGGGCTCTGAGTTTTTCGGAATTTATGTGCGAAATTACATATGAAATTTGCCATGAGCTTTTCGGTGAAGGAAGAACATCGTGAGGAAACCCGCAGACATCTGCGAAGCAATTCGATGGTGTGTGTTAAGTTCCCAATCCGCACTGGGCCCGGGCCAAACCCTCAAATACACGGAGGAGGCCTATGCCATGAGGCACGCCGAATTACGCTATAATTTATATAAAAAAGTACATTTGTATAGGTACCTACTGAAATTGTAGCGAATTCGGAATAAAAATGGCTATTATATTATAATGAAAATGTCTGGCGACAGTTTTGTCGGTTTCATCAAACTTTTGTTGACTATAAACAGACTCAAAGTTGGTCCAATGTGAATTTTATAGAAATCTGTTAAGTAATTTTGTAATAATCAAAATATTTGGAATAATTTTTATATATTTGGATTCAGAATTACCCTTTTACTTATTTCCTGCTGATGGAACCGATAATCTGGGTTTCGATGTTTATCTGTCTGTGCTTAATTATATTTGATTATTATACAGTTTCCTTGACCGTTCAAGAAAACTTAATATTATGCGTCACTTCGGTTGAATAACCAATTTCGAAAGACATAAAAAAAGGTTTTATTTAAAGAAATTTGCTGTTTAAGATACAGTGTAAAATGGGATTTAAGTAAACTCGGTAAAATTAACGAAGTGCCATAATCCGAGACAGGTTAAGTTTGATGAATACTTGATTAGTTCTATTTGCGACTGGCTGGTTTGAATCCTCCTCATTGTCTATTGTACCTGTAGTTAATTTAGTTCTAAATTTGAATTTACTCATTTCGTTCTAACCAAAGACAATATAACCACTAGACTGCTCATGCGGGGGGAATCCGTACCGCCAAACATTAGCTCCGACAGAGCTAATACAGGCTCGCCCCACTCAAATCTTCGTTAGTTCCAATTCCGTACTACGCTAGGAACGATCGCTCGAAAATAATAAAAAAATATATAAATATGCCGTTCTGCGCCATCAAGTGGTGCGGTAAAAATAGTAAAACATCGAACTATTCCACTGATGGTGTTACATTCCACAGGTATGTACATTTTCATTTATAAATTCGAAAAACTTATTTAATAAATTAAATACCTTCGTTTTTAGCCGTCTCTGTCACTCCCAGGCTCAAATACATATAGCCATCCCGCTTTAGTGCGGCACGTGTAAGTTAGTGATGTCCCACCCGCTTTTAATAATCACTATCGAGGAATCTTAAGTAACAAGCTGCAGGATTACGCAGTGGAATAGTTAAATAAAATAATGATTAGGGTTTAGTCAGAGTATGGGAAAGTGGTCACCATTCGTAGACTTTATAGATTTCATTTTTTATTTTTTATTTAATTGTCAAATTTAGCTAGTTTATGTACATAAGTGTAAAGTGTAACAAATATAATTGTAGTTTGTTACAAAAAAGTCCGAAACTATTATGTCAAAATGTTATAGCCATTTTTCAACGATAATGGTGACCACTTTCCCCTAGGTAATAATAATATTGCAAGCTTTTTTTTAGTTTCACCTGTCCCGATGTTTGTTTGTCTGTAATCAAACCTTGCAAGTTAGATTTGATCCATTTCCCGGTTACCAATTGAGATGAAATTTTGCATACACATACAATTAAAAAAATTAAGTGTCAAACATGTATTGGTGCATTAATAGGCGACACAAATACTAAGTTATCACATCAAAAAGACGTTCAAAAAAAACTTTTTTACGGTTCAAATACAGTCCTAGAAATTTGTCGCCGGTGTGAAATCAATATTAAAAGAGCTATAAATGAAAATGGATCAAAAGTATTGCCACCAAAATATAATTCAGATTTCTTCGAAAGAACTGTGTTAAAGTCGTTTATAGGGTACAATTTGTTTCCTGACATACATTTTCATCAATTTGAAGTTGAAACCGAAAATCACATAATTGAGCTGACTAGGTGTGTTATAAAGAAATACGTCGATGCGAGGTTGTCATATTTTACCAAAAATTATAAAGATCCTAAGAAGTTCATTCGTAAAACTTTGTCAAAATTAATTCATTTTAAAAATCAATAGTACTACTATGTAACGTTAGATATGTTCCGATGCCGATTATGACTTCGGCTGAAACTAATAATACTGTTATTGTATTGTTCATTAAAAGTGTTGCCTTTATAAATATTTTTTTTATATTTGTTGTTATTTAATCCAATTCCCTCTACATACATAGCCGTCTTTATTGTCTTCTACAAGCCATGCTATTAAGTTTGGTAACGTCCCATTTTACGAATCGGTTCACGGGCTGCGTTCGAAATCGCTATAGTAATCGTATGGTTTGGCTATGACATGGCTATAGCGATTTGGAACGCAATTTTTTTGCAATATTTAAAAATCTATGGATAATATGCCAAAGTTATCGTAAATCAACAAATACACGGTGTATAGGCCGGGATGATGACGATGATGATGATGATGATATACAAAGTAAGAAGCCGGATACTGGGCTCTCTTTGCCGGATAGTCGCCGATTATGTTAGTTGCAAAATAGTCGGCTTTACCGACTAGTCGGCACATCTCTAGTGAACATACCTACCTACATCAAAAAACGTACAGTCTAACATAGAAAGAACCTCCTTTTATTGAAGTCGGTTAAAAATAATAAGAGGTAAATGGGGAAATTACACACTAAAAGGTAAAAAGTAAATGTTTTATCGATAAAAGTCCAAAACGCGAATGGCACATCACTAAATTCTTTGTTGACATTGGGATGGCCTTGAGTCAGCCAATGAGAGGCTTTGTCTACCCCCCGCAGTCTTCACTAAACTGGCGAAACGGTTTTAAGGAACAAATGCGTCTTTTATCACTCCACTGGTTTACTGCTTCGTGGTTCTAACAGATCAACGGTTAAGGCAGCGGCAGAAAACTCCTACCCTAGTAGAGCAATTAGTTGGGTAGTTTTACGGTACAATTTTTTATTTGGACTTATCTACGGACCAATAAATACTGTCCATTCGTGACCATGAAAATAAAAATGTCAATAACATCTTCAAAAAATGCAAAGCGGCACGCATTTGCACATTTTAGCAGCGTATATAGCTGCATAAGCACATCAAAACAGCTTTAGCGTCATAAAGCAACACGCTACGCAGCTTAAGCGCCATTAACTCGAGAAAAAAGCAAAACCGAGAAAATAACTGGCCGGACGCGTTCTCGGTGCGTGGGAAAAAAAAGTAAAAAGTGGCCAGCTGGGTTCGCGAGTGTAAGGTTCCGTAAAGTAATACCCCCTTATTCATAAACGCTCTAAAGGCTGCTAACTTAGTAATCGTTTGTCCTTATCTGTCACTTTGACATTTACCTTTCACAGATAAGGACAAACGATAACTAAGTCAGCAGAGGCCTACAGAGCGTTTATGGATAAGGGGGTTAGACACTTAGATACCGTACGCGAGCTCATAGACTGCCATTTGGGTTTCGAGTACGACCTGTCGATTCAACTATCAAACCCATAAGTGAGTGAGACAGCAAGAAAAACCCGAATAGCATTGTAAGAGCTCACGGGCTATAAGCAGATTTAATTTAATTTGTACATTTTAATTATTTTTACGGCAAGTTTAGCAACCCATCACTATTTTGATTAACGTGGCCTCTAGGTCTTGTTACCCTAGGCTCTGTATACCCTTTAAGGGATAAAGACGTGATTTCTGAGTGTGTGTTCAAGGTTATTTTGTTTAACTTGTGTGTATCATATATTCAGCTATAATCTTGAATAAGGATAGCATTTACCGTACAAAGTTTTCCGCAGGCCAACGGAACGCTAAAAAAGAAGAGAGTCCAAGCGAGAGGTGTGATTTGTGTACCTTTTCGCGCCCACAGATAACGCGGTTGTAAATCGATAACAATTCGATTGGTGAATAAAAATATGTTGTTTTCAACGGATAGTAATTAAATTATCTCGGACAGGATTGGTTGCCTGTATTGCCGTCAGCTGAATATATTAAGGGTTACCGAACGACCCCGCCTTTTATTAACGTGTTTTAATTCGAAATTTAAAAAAGTTGCATCGCGTCACAACAGTATTCTGTATTTATAATTTCATCGTGAATGCCATTCTGAGAGATGACGAAACGATTTTGATACATTCGTAAGTTTTCTGACAAATAACGTCAAAATCTTTAAGAGTACCTACTTAACTGAGCTGGCAACGTCGCATTTTAGGTGATTTTTTACGATTCTATCTCTAGCCTATATACGTCCCACTGCTGGGCACAGGCCTCCTCTCAGAATGACAGGGCTTGAGCTATAGTTCCCACGCGGGCCCAGTGCGGATTGCGAACTTCACACACGCCATTGAATTGCTTTGTGTAGGTTTCCTCACGATGTTTTTCTTCACCGAAAAGCTCTTGGTAAATTTCAAATGAGATATCGCACATAAATTCCGAAAAACTCAGAGGTGCAAGCCCGGGATTCGGACCCACGATCCTCTGCTTAAGAGGCCACAGGTCAAACCACTACAGGCTACCACAACTTTTTTTACGATTATTTCACAGAAATTGAATGAAAGTTACAAATGTGCGTCTGTAGTGTTAGAATATTAGATATGTATATATATCTATGTATCGTTCCGTGAGTCACAGACGGTTCTGGCTGAAATTCAGTGCTGCAGGTGTCTAACACTCAGCGTAATGCAGAGCCAGCGACCGATTCACTTTTGCGAAGACACACACACATTAATACATTGCTGATCTATTTTCATGTCTGTGTTTTGTTTCATTTTTGTACAATTGTGTGTATGCTCTATTTCTGTGTCTTTCAAAAGAGAATAAATGTCTTCTTTCTTTCTTCCTTAGTGCACTTCTTCTAATAATAATTTTAGGTTGCGTTGTTAATTTTATGTTATTATAGAATTATTATAGAACTCAAAAAAAGATTAATTTATCGTTAATCTAACTTGGTGCAAGTCACACTAACTTCTTAATTTATGTCTTAGTTTAATGGCTGGGCTTAAAAGCCTTTAAAAATTAGCCCTGCGTCTGCGCCGCGTTTAAAAAGCGACGTGTTATTTATGCAGTTAGTAAATCTTGTTAATTATAATTTGCTAACCGGACGCCCCTCGGCCGGGGATGGTATTCCGCACATTCTGCGGGAACACACCTTTTCGTGAACTAAAACAAGATACCTATATAAGGGAGCGTTCAAGTATTAAATAACGCAATTTTTGAAGATTTTTGACCACCCCCTCTCTAAACGTTACGTAACTCTCAAGTGATCATTTTTAATAACCGTTTGGTTCGGTTTTCACTTGCAATAAGTGAATTTTCACTTATTCATGTTACGAGAGTATGTAAAAAAAGAAATAATGTTACGTAACGTGTTGTAAGAAAGACCCCCTCCCGCCCCTGTAACGCATCGTAACGTTTTACGAGACCCCTCCGCCCCCCCAAATTGCGTTACGTAATACTTGAACGCTCCCTAAGTAGGTAAGTAACTAAATAAATGCTTTATCCTATTTACCTATTTAGTATTAGAAATGCGAAAGTTTGTGAGTGGGTGTGTATGTTTGTTCCTTCTTCACGCCCAAACGGCTGGACGGATTTGGATATTTGGAACAGAGATAATATATAGCTGGTACCCTATACTGCCGTGGTATATCTATAATGCCGTTATCTACCTAAACCCAATTTAGAGTTAAGAGCGAAAAATGCAGTAAAAATTTAACCCTATGTAACTTCTCGATGACAACACCGATTTGAGACCTAAAAGCACCAAAAAAATTATCAAGTAAAATACTTTTTAAGTGTATTTCTATCATATTGTAAATATAATTTAATTATATGAAAAAACCCTTTTTTCGTTTTATTGAATCATTTATGTTTCTAATTTCTCAAGGATAATTAACTAAAATGCCGCTAAGTATACCTTAACGGCATTATAGCGTGTTATTGTGAGATAACGGCACTTTAGTCTAATTTTCAAGACAAAACTATTTTTAGTTTTATTTTAAAATGCCGTTACTGGCTCATAACGTACACAAAGTCAAAAGATAAGTGTCCCAAATGTTAATCTATAATGCCGTTAAGTCGCTTTAATCACATTTAAGTCTAGTGGTAGCTTCACAAAATTGTAAAAAAATAATGACAATAAAATAGTTAAAGTACTTTAACCGCTTTACAGTGTGCAAAAGATCGAATAACGGCAATCTAGTGAAGGAATCATCGGAAAAAATAAAACAAAAATGTAACTTAATGAACCTTAACGGCTATATTAACTCGCAATGTTACTTAACGGCAGTTATGCTTATTACAAATGAGAAAAAGAGGTAAATAACGGCATTTTTACTAAAATTATTTCCGAAACTATTCAACATATCAAAAAACCGCGAATATAGGTCGATAGAGATTTTTTTTCTTATTACTGTACCATTCAAAGTTGAAAATCGCCCGGATGTCAGTTAACGGCATTTTAGTTATACCACGGCAGTATAGATTAGCACGTATGCTACTTTTTATCCGGGAAAATTGCATAGTTCCCGCGGAATAGTGATAAACATGTCAAAGATCGTAGCTGCCTAGAGTCGCAACGTAAATAATTAAGTATTGCAATCTAAAAATCTAAAATAAAAACCGGCCAAGTGCGAGTCGGACTTGCGCACGAAGGTTTCCGTACCAGAAATACTCAGTTGTATGGGAGCCCCCCTCAATTATTATTATTATTTTGATTTTAGTATTTGTTGTTGTAGCTACAATAAAAATACATAATATGTGCAAATTTCAATAGTCTAGCTATTACGGTTCTTGAGATCTAGCTCGGCGAGTGGTAGCCATGAAAAAGGGCTAAAATATCACGTTTTTTGTATGGGAGCCCCCCTTAATTATTATTACTATTTTGTTTTTAGTATTTGTTGTTATAGCGGCAACAGAAATACACAATCTGTGAAAATTTCAAATGTCTATTACGGTTCTTGAGATACAGCCTGGTGACAGACGGACGGACGGACACCCTTTGTGTACGGAACCCTAAAAACTACGCCGAAGACTCTACTAATTCGATTTCGGACGAGAAGTACCTAAATTATAGAACTACTAGCTGTTACCCGCGACTCCGTCTGCGCAGAATTCGCTTGTCGCTATCCCGCGGGAACTATATAATTTTTCCGTATAAGAACTATCCTATGTCCTCTCCCAGGAACTCACTATCGGTATACCAAATTTCAACTAAATCGGTCCATCGGTTTAAGCGTGAAAAGGTAGCAGACAGACAGTTACTTTCGCATTTATAATTATACTAGCTGTTGCCAGCGACTTCGTCTGCAAAAAATTCGTTTATCGCTATCCCGCGGGAACTACGCAATTTTCCGGGATAAAAAGTAGCCTATGTGCTATTTCAGACTGGTCACCTGATGGAAAGTAATCACCGCCGCCCAGGGACACCTGCAAGACTTAAGGAATCACAGGTGCGTTGCCGGCCCTTTCAAGAACAGGAAGGCTCGCTTTTTAAAGATCCCTAAATTGTACCGCTCAGGGAATGTTGCAGCAAACTCAAACCCAAACCCAAAGGTATCGAAGAAGTCAATGAAATACATACAACCTCAGCATATGCACATAATACGGATGGCAGACCATCCAAAAGCGCTATCTCGCGCTCGCATCGATTTTACACGTTTTTTATGCATGCATATGTAATTAAATTAGCTTTCAACGCCGTATCAAACCGAGATTTAGCATTTGGATATATTTTTTAGTGTAAATGCATTTTCCTAAACGATTTCGGAAAAATAATGGCGAGGGTGAATCGGGCAAATTGGGGACGTTTTGACAAGTCCAGGTCAGTACCTACCCTAAATCAAAGAGCGTGTTTGAAAAGATGAATGTGGATGAAGCGAAAGAGGTATAATGTCTAGTAAAAAGTAGACTGCCTACCCCATAGGAAAAATGTGACGGCGTGTATGTTGAAGAGGCCTATGTCCAACAGTGGACTAACATAGGCTGATGATGATGATAAATACAAATACAAAATAGCTTATTTATCTAAACGAGTTAACAATTGAACGATCTATCAGACTCAAAACTAGCCTGTATCTTGGAGTGCTCGTTGGCATTAAAACAAGTAAGTACCTAGTAATAATGATGATTTATGTTAAGGAAAAATTTACTGCGCCAGTAACACTCGCGGGGTGTTGTCGCGTCAAGCTTAACACTTGCACTGGGCGAGTGCGGGGTATGAGGCGACGTGCGGGCGCGGCGGGTACCCTCGCACCTCCACCCCCCCCCCCCGCTTCCCTAGCCTTCGATCCCACGGAGCTCGCGCGCAGACTAGTCGTTGCACACAAAATATGAACCAAGTTATCATGCAAGCAATCAAGTAATTATGTAAGCACGCACGCAATCAAGTATGCAGGCAAGCGTACCAGCATGAATGTAATTGAGCATGCAAGCAAGCATGAAATCAAGTAAGTTATAATGGAAGCAATCATGCATGCAACAAAGCATGTAAGTAAGCGTACAAACAAGCATCTTATCGATTGCATGCAAACAGTACTGTAAGGAATAGGAATAGCCAGCATGCAAACCAGACAGTTAAGTATGCAAGCAAGTATCTTATCAAGACTGAAAGCTCGCAATTGTACAAGTGAGCAAGCAAAGTAAGTCAGCAATCGAATTAATGAACATGCAAGCGTGTCAGCAACGATGAGTACAAGCAAGCATGAAAAGTATTTATGTAGTAACTTTGCAAATTAAATAGGTATAACACTTTGCCAGCTTTTATTTCCATATCATGCATGTCTCAAAGATAAATTATGATTTTATTTACATTTGGAAGTTAGTAGCTATGTTTCGTTTCTATATTAATAAAAAAGTTATTATGGGCTAACTCTCCTCCCATTAACAAGATAACAAGATAACCCAGCCGTAAAGACACAGGAAACGAACATCACATCTAAATCTACATAAAAAGGACTATTATTGGTTATTAAAAGGCTATATAACCGCAGTAGTTAAGTCAAAGTGTAGCAATAAACAAATAATAAGGTTTATATTTAACTCTGGAACATACAGCTGCGGGCCCACTTGGTTATGGGTACGGTTGGACACAATACCAGGTGAGTTATATTAAATTAACTTGAATAATTAACTTGCGAAAGTTTTTTTACTAAGACAAGAAGTGGTTTTATTAAACAAAAATTACAAACAAATCTGTACAATAAATAATTTTAAAAAAATAACTAAATACTAGAAGAAGAAGAAAGAAGAAAAAAAGTTCATTTATGACAATCAAAACATATTAAATAAATAAACACATTAAACATCCAGATAAATAAATTGTCACAAAATGGTCCCAACTCAGCATGTGCTGGCCTTGCTATGTACAAAATTAATCTAAACCTAGACTAACTTAAACTACAAGTAAAACACCCCTCCCAGATCACTGTCACTGCTCATTGTGCCCAGAAGGCTGGCAGCATTATTAGTCTGTTGATCTATTTGTGTTTGTTTGTGTATTTGTTTGTTGCTCTTTTACCCTCTTCACCCTTTCGCTGTAAACAAAGTGCAAAAATGCTTGACAAAAAACGCAAAAACGATTCATCCTAGACAACGTCTTCGCATGCTATCAGATGTAATTGCTGTATCAAACGAATGCTTGTATTTTGACCCACTTCTAGTTGTCAGATTGACTTATAATTTGATGAAAAATATGGCTACTTAATTAGATCAAAATGTCAAATTTAAAAATTAATTTATAGAATAAAACGGATTTTCCAACAAATGGACTTTAAGTATATTTTATTTGAATAAACTTGTCAAAGATTATCAAAAAAAGGACTATAAGACGACGACCGAACGTTTCGTCATCTTGTTCACTCTTTAGGTCGGATTGTAGATGTAAATAAAAAATTAATAACAATAAAGTATCGACACCTTATAAAATGAGGTAGGTATATTCCACGTCAGTTTCACTTCATAAAGCGGCCAACCGTCCGTCGCTCCACAAGGATTTATTGTGTCATCAGAACAGGATATTTTATTCATACTCATACCGACAGCTCGACAATCGATCTAATTGGTCCAACTATACTTATTACCGGCTACCGAATTAATTGTCCGACATTTATTGAGCAGCGTTTGTGGTTTCCGATCTCGGGACTGGAATTTTAAGCCAAAAATGCCTTTCATCATTTTGGAAAAGAGCTGATACTGTTCAAGCAACTGGACTGATTTTTACCAAAGAGCTAAGAACAACCGCAAGGAAACAGGCTTTTGAATGAAAAAAATCACATGCAAATCAGTCTGTCCGTGCATCCGTTTCAGAGCTACGATGACTTAGACAGACAGACACAAACTCATATAGACACTAAACTTATATCATCCCTCTTTTTGCGTGGGGGTTAAGAAGTTATACTGAGTGGCAACAATTTGGCCCACATTCATACATAGATAGGTATACAATATAGGAAATTTCCGCTTGTTCCCCGTACATAAACAACTTACATAACCGGCACTGGTACAACCAATGTAGGATGATTTATTTGGATTAATTTAGGTTTAGGTGCATCGGGGCCCTTGGGTCAGCCCTAAGCGCGAACATATTTATTTAATTTCGAAATAGTCTTTATTTTACCTTTTAATGTTCTGGTAATGTAAAATGGTTATGTACGGGGAACAAGCGAATTTTTTTTATGGAGACGGCCAAATTTTGTGACGCTGTATAATTCAACAAATACCACGTCAACAAAGCTAGATAAACTTCCATCAAACCAACAATAAATTCCACACTCATAAAAACAAATTTTTATGTTACCAATATATTCGTGGTTGCACAGACAAAGCATTAAAATTAATTATTGTGGAAGCCTCGCGGGGGGCCGGCGGAGCTTCCCGTTATACAATACATGCACTGGCGCTTTACAAATTAAACGACCGCCATTTTGTTTTCCCGACGCTCCAACTTGACTGAGTTGGACAACGCGTACGCAACATTGTTTACAAATTTGCAGGTCTAAATAGTTTTTTTTTTAGTACAAAGTAAAATTGTTCTTTAATATTTCAGCAGGTTCACTGAACACTACATACAAAGATTTTCTTATATAAACTTTTGACTCAATATTTACGGGGTAAACGGAGCCTTAGGTAACAAGACCTAAAAGTCGCGTTTAGCATGATTAAATATAAATAAATAATAAATATCTTGGGACAATTGACACCAAATTGACCTAGTCCTAAACTAAGCAAAGCTTGTGATATGGGCACTAGACAACGGATAAACATACTTATATAGATAAATACATACTTAAATACATAAACATCCAAGACTCGAGAACAAACATTCGTATTTTTCATACAAATATCTGCCCCGACCGGGGATCGAACCCGGGACCTCAAGGTTCATAGTCAGGTTCTCTAACCACTAGGCCATCCGGTCGTCTACACGGTATGTATTGTATTAGCGCATCACCTATGGTTCCTAAGACCGCCCGTTCCCTCGATGGGCTTTTACCTGCGCGGGGAGAAGCAACTGGCACATTCTATGCTTTTTCTTTGCTCCCAGACCAGTGTAAAAAAAAAACAAGTGCTGTAATATCATCGTCAGTTCGTCAGCAAGCGTATCAGTGTAATCCAACCCGATTAATGGACATTAACAGCTGTCAGGCTTCTCACACGAGTCGTGACACTAAGCAGTCAAGGGCACCTTCACACGGCTTCGCTGCGCGTTAAACAATTGAAGAATTTATACGAGAAAGCTGTTATAAGAACTGATGACACGGCACAGTTTCGCACGGGTCATCTCATCTCCAGCCTATATACGTGCCACTGCTGGGCACAAGCCTCCTCTCAGGGTGAGAGGGCTTGAGCTATAGTTCCCACGCGGGCCCAGTGCGAATTGGGAACTTTTGAATTGCTTCGCAGTTGTGGGCAGGATGTTTTCCTTCACCGAAAAGCTTATGGTAAATTTCAAATGAGATATTGCACAAATATGTATTTTTTGTCCAAATTTTTTGTCCGTTTAAAAATTCCAAAAAAACTCAGAGGTGCGAGCCCAGGATTCGAACCCAAGACCTTCTGCTTGAGAGTCCATAGGTCAGACCACTAGGCTGTATACCACGGTTTTTCGCACGGATTATCCCTACTAATATGACTTTGTCTGTCTGTTACCTTTTCATGCTTAAACCGCTGGATTTAATTGAAATTTGGTATACCGATAGTTTTATTCCCAGGTGAAGACATACATACATACATAGATCACGTCTTTATCCCTTACGGGGTAGACAGAGCCTGAGGTAACGCGACCTAAAGGTCACATTTAGCATGATTTTAAGTGGAATGGGGAATCGAAATAGTGATGGGCAAACCGGATCGCCTATAACATGATTCTTAAGATTTTGCTTATTCTCTCGATGGGCTTCTACCATCTGCGCGGGAAGAGACTCAACTGGTTTTACGAGTTTTCTTTACTCCCGGATCGGCATGGAAGGAGCATATTCCCCTGAAAAACGTAACCAACATTTTTTCGTACACTGAACCCGCATTACTTTGATTTATAGTCCAGTCGAAATTAATGTTTTTTTGTCACTCCGTTAAAGTGTTGTATGACAAAATGGATGTTCCCAAAACACAAATCTAACTTACAATGTGAGCCAAACAAAATTAAGTATTGAAAGGGGAATAAATTGTAATTTCATGCCTTTTGGTCCTAAATTTCCCGTACAATATATCACGGCCATTGTCAGCGATCTTTCTTGCGGTACCGAATATTAATTTCGAGTATCTTTTATCACTGTTTGGGCCGTAGCGTATTCTAAAAACACTTACAGTGGTTGTACCGTTTAATCGTTTAATTAAAGTTTCCTTGTTTTTAATTATTCTTTTAATATTATTAATATTTTAAGAAGTTTTTTGTAAATTCCCGTTGGAATTTATGTGAAGTTCCCATAACGAAAGCTTGGAAAAGAATGGGAATTTTTTAAAACTTCTTAAAAATATTAACAATATTAAAAAGATAATTAACGATAAGGAAACTTGGTACAAACTACAAAAATAAATACACACATACAAATTTACATAAATCATAATGTATCCTTTACGGTGTAGACAGAGCCTAGGATAACAAGACCTAAAGGCCATGTTTAGCGTGAATGTGGGCGTAAGGATGGAAAGAGAAATCAAAATAGTGATGGGTTGCTAGCCGCATCGCCTCGCTCGGATTGGCTTTCACCATTTACGTGGGAAGATGCTGCAAGCTGGTACATCCTATTTATTTTCTTTCCTCCCAGACCAGCATGGAAGACTAATAGTAATAGAAAATTAATTAATAAATATTAATTAATTTTCGGTACTGTGTACCGCTGTTCTAGCTACGCTGTGGCCAAAATATACGGCGTACCTTTTGATGCGTCAATTTATAGCGATCGGTTTATTGAATTCCGTCGTGACGTCACCGCTGGGATTTATTACGCAAATATCCCCACTTATATCCCCTTATCCCCCCACTTTGCTGGAATTATGAATGCTGTGATCCAAATCCCGTAAATATACGACTCTTATCAATTTCAGGTTACATTGTTATTGGACAATCGCGTAATGTACATTACTATAAATACCTAGTAAATAAATAAAGAGTTACAATCCTACTAATATTATAAATACGAAAGTCTGAGAGTGAGGACTTAGAGTAACAAAAAATGACATACTTACCTAATTTATTGTTTTTTGTTTATTGTAAACTATTTAATAAATTTATGTATTTTCTAGTCACACATAAGTCGGGTTCTATCTATTTATTATGTCTATTTAGTACTTTACTTACGTAAAAGTTTATGGTTTATGTAGTACTAGCGACCCGCCCCGGCTTCGCACGGCATATTATGCATGATGTATTAAAGAAAGAAAGAAAGAAGAAAGAAAAAGGTTTATTTGGTGCAATATAAAACAAAAACCGTACAAAAATAACCATAAAATGAAAACACACACCAAAAAGGTTGCCGCTCAGCATGTGTCAGACAAAGCTATGTCTGACGCTGGTTTTCAGGGCAATCAAAAACAAAAACAAAACTAACAAAAACTTACAGCTAAATTACTATTACTAAAAAATTATACATATAAACCGTCCTCTTGATTCACTCTATCTACTAAAAAAAACCGCATCAAAATCCGTTGCGTAGTTTTAAAGATTTAAGCATACATAGGGATTGTTGGCGACTGGCTGCAGCGCGGTCTTTTTATAACCTACTTGTCAACATTTCTTCTGTATGTTTTTTAATTACGTTGTATATCAGTTGTGAAGTAGAGTTATTGCTGTCTTGTTGTATTATTTTAAACTCCATATTAAACCCGTGTTTCCACTAATATCTTAGCCTTTTCATTCATACAGTGCACTCAATAGCTATCAGGGATATAGGGACAGAGAAAGTGACTTTGATTTATACTATGTAGTGATGATGATGATATTTTTTCTGTGTATCGTTTCTTGAGTCACAGACGGTTCTGGCTGAAAATCAGTGCTGCAGGTGTCTAACACCTCAGCGTAATGCTGAGCCAGCGACCGTTTCACTTTTGCGGAGACACACAACGCTGATGATCTAATTTTCATGTCTGCGTTTTTTTTGACGTTTCTTTTCTATAAAATTGTGTGTATGCTCCTATATTTGTGTGTCCTGCAAAATGAATAAATGTCTTCTTTCCTTCTTTCTTTCTAATTTAGAAAATCAAGAATTTTACTTTTTCTTTTTAAATTTATTGACCTGTGGCGTCTCAAACAGAGGGTCGTGGGTTCGAATCTCGGGATCGCACCTATGTGCGGAACTACATTTGAAATTTACCATGAGCTTTTCTATGAAGGATAAACATCGTGAGAAAACCTGCACACATCTGCGAAGCAATTCAATGGTGTGTGTGAAGTTACCAATCCGCACTGGGCCCGCGTGGGAACTATAGCACAAACCCTCCAATAAATGGAGGAGGCCTATTAAACCATTTATTTATACTGTGGTGTGACTACAATACATGCCATGCCATGAGGCACGCCGAATTACGCGATAATTTATACTACACCACCCATAGCAGGTATAGGTTACCTAACTTTTTGGACTGTTGTCTAGTGCCCATATCACAAGCTTTGCTTAGTTTGGGACTAGGTCAATTGGTGTCAATTGTTCCAAGATATAATTGTCCCAAGATATTTTTCTGTTCTGGTTTTCAGTGTCGCTTAGAAAATTAATTTCTAATTGTAAATCGATGAATGTTAACGTATCACATTCCGAGATTGTGTCAACTTTGCCGCATACTATTTGGAGTATCCCAAAATCAGCGCGATCGGATCGGAATGTGCGAGCGAGACGGCAGAGAGAAAGGGCTTCATAATAATAGCGTTTGTTCCACTTGGCACTTCGTTCTTGGAGCTCCACAATATTCAAAATTCAAAATTAATTTATTTGTCAAAACATAGGTAAATACGTACATACTTATACAAAGATCTTATGCGTATCTTTAGGACCACTATGTTGCGCCATGAGGCATACAAATAGCCAATACAATAAATAGCCATTACATAAATATAGTCCACATGCAAATTTACAGCCTTTCCGCTAAATAGTCTTGGATAGAGTAATTATGATTTTTCGACTAAAAAATTAAATAACATTTTTTAAAGTTTAGGCTGATCAGAAAGTCTTATAATTTTAGGCAATTTGTTATACACCCTAGGCATCATTCCAAAAGCACTCTTTCGAAGTACTTAAAACTGTTTTAAAACGAGGCATTGTAATCTTATCCTGTTGACGCGTGCTATTGAAAGTGCAAAATTGACTTATATTATTTTTTACATACATTGCAGATTCAAAAATATAAAGACAAGGCAGTGTTAGTATTTTTAAGTTAATAAAATGCGGTCTACATGATTCAGTGGATGGAATGCCGCAAACAGATCTTATGCATTTCTTTTGTCCTTTATTATGCCAATTCCCGGTCTGTAGTTTCCCCAGAAAATAAAAAAATATTATACTTAATTTTGAAATTACTCCAATAAAATTAGGAGATTATTAAATCGTTAATTTTTTTTAGTTGAAGTCTATTTAATTTTATTATTTAATTAGGTTTTAATATATTATTTATTATTATATCGTAAAAAATTAAACCGCTTACCCAATTATATTAATTTTAGTTTTGAAATATTTGTGATAGTCCACGGAAAGGTCTTGTTACCCTGGGCTCTGTCTACACGTAAGGGATAAAGACGTGATTTATGTACCTATATACTAGCGACCCGCCCCGGCTTCGCACGGGTGCAATCAGTGTTTCTCTACTATATATATTATGCATGTATAATAATATAAACCTTCCTCTTGAACCGCATCAAAATCCATTGCGTAGTTTTAAAGATCTAAGCGTACATAGGGACAGATAGACAGTGTTAAGCGACTTTTTTTAAACTATGTAGTGATGTAGATAATGTTTTACTGGCGGTCGTAAAGGGAACAAACCCCCGAAGTCACGTTCTGCAGTTTACCGCGCGTCGATTCAGAGTTATTGTAATGAATATGATATAAATAAGTTTCGTAAACGGCCAACTGCGCTGGAGTCGATTTAACGGTACGGATTCAAGTTTTTTAAACATTTTTTGTATCAAATGTGAACTTTAAGATTGACTGTTGATCACCTTTTGTACAGAATCGATTTTTTTATAAATATTTAAAGCTGCGAGCTATAATAATACCTCCAATCAACCAACCCAACCAACCAACATCCAACCAACCCACCAACAAATTTCTCCAACTTATTTCTCTGACTTATTGGTTGTCTGGAAGACATCGCTACTAAGCGATAAGACCGCCTATTGTATGCTTTGTTTTTTGTTTCTGTATTGTTTTGTACTGATTTGTGGTGTTCAATAAAGTGTATTTGTATTGTATTGTATTGTAATACCTGTTGGTGTGGGCGTCCTCACCAAGAGGTATTACAATACAATACCGCCTGCCGCGTGGTGTTCCGCTCACGGCAGGCTCGTGAGCCATGCACACTAGTGTTTAATTACTATCAGCAAATGTCACGGGTACAGGTCGCAAATGAGTACCTGGCTTTATGTTTCTTTTCATTACTAAAGCCGGATACTCATCTGCGAGCTGTAACGTGCAACAGTATGCTTAGTGTAGGTTTTCGGCCACAAAATACGTCTCGAACGCGTTCGCGTTAAAATGTCAAATACTATGAGAACAGTTTGTTGCCGTTTCGATCCGCAAGTGGCGCTGCCAATTATTCCATAGTAATTGAGGCGTTTACGTGAACGCGTTTGAGACGTTTTTATATGCGAAAACTTACACTAGAGGCTCAGTTACGATTGCAACTTGCGTATGAGTACCCGGCTCTACACGAAAGTGCAGCCAGGTCATGCAACTAGTATATTACTGTTTTCAAGCTACAAATAATGAGTTGAAGTAGGCATAGCTGTCTTATTGCAGCGGCCTTTGGGAATGCGGCGCGACCTACGCGGATCGCGAGTAAAGGCGACCATTCACATTGCGATTTATGCGCGTTTTAATTGCAATATTCAATACTATAGATAAGTAAGTAAGTAAGTAATCTTTATTTGCAATTAAATATGGTATACAATATATGTCAAAATGAGATACAGTTCACATATTTAGTCAATAATATGACATGCAAATTAAACATTGCAAATAATTAAAATAGGAAGCACAAGTCCACAATCAATCTATTAAAATAAAACAAATACAACTGAATCGCAAAACAATATTGAAAATTAAATGTCAAAATAAAGTTAGAAAAGCCATGAAATATATATATATATATTATATATCACATGTACAGCTTACTCCCCCGGTAGGTACTCCATAAATTCCTTAACAGAATAGAAGCACCGTTCTTGTAGCCATTTGAGCAATTTATTTCTGAACAATTTAAATGGCAGATCCTGAAATTGTCTTGGTAACTGATTGAAAGTACAGAGGCCTTACCATGACGTCCTAATTCCGACTCAGTTCAAG
The DNA here is from genome assembly GCA_963854515.1 of Pandemis heparana. NCBI lineage: Eukaryota > Metazoa > Arthropoda > Insecta > Lepidoptera > Tortricidae > Pandemis > Pandemis heparana. The sequence continues at coordinate 6,021,968 of OY978030.1, read as the reverse complement.
TTTTAGCTGTCACTTTAGTATGAATCTGACAACGAGCGGACCTAAACTGAAACGCATTAAGACGTCATGGTACGGCCCCTGATCGCCATCAGGAAACAATTATTTTTACACAGTTTGGTGTTTGCTCGACCGACCGCTTATTATGAGTCCTCGACCGCGCGGCACAGGACTAACCGCCCGCACCTCTCTCGGTCCCCTTTGTCGTCCCACCCCGCGCCCCTGTGCTGCCGCGCGCGCTCGTTTAAAGCGGTCCGTCTATAGCTGTTGTGACACCGTGTCTCGTTATACACCATTTAGGGAAAAGGATCTTGAGTAGGCTTTGGATTTAGAGACAGAGAACGCGAGAGCTAGATTACTACCCGATCACGTTCTCGAAGAGGAATCGGCAGCCACTTCAGCCGAGCGCGGAAAGAAGATACGTGGACATACTTACGTAGGCCAAATATAATAGCGTATGCAAACATTTTGTAGACACTCAAGCTTGTCGAATAGTTGCTCGGAAAGGTCAAGAAAGGCTATGTCGCCATGATCAAGAAGGAACTAGAGATTGTGCCAGAGTTGTCTTGGTATGAAGAGGGAGGAAATTCTATTCGAAACCGATTATTCGCTTCCGAAAATCCCTACCCTACACAGCCAATTTTATCAAAATCCTTAAAGCTGTTCCTAAAGTCCTCAAATTATATATGCCTACAATAATTGCTCGCTAAGTTATTATTCTATAATAGAAATCGTTCATGAGTAGCGGTCTTTATCAACAGGCAATATTGGCCGGCAGATAAGGTCGGTGCGTTTGATTTGTGGCAGAAACATTAGCGGTAAGTTAAAGCTGTTTATAGCCGACTTATTAGACGGGCCGCTAATTACGCGACTGTAAGATAGCTGCGGTTGAAAGATTTGTATTACCGTGAATGGGATTAATAAACGAATTGACAGAACACTGCATTTTGTGTAAAAAATCTAGCTTTCGCTTGCGACTTTTTCCGCGTAGGTATAATTAATAGGTATTAGCCAAAATAGGAAAAAAATAGTACTTTATAAATTATAGAAAAAATGAATTAATGCGAGCTTTATTTCTAACTGCACTTGCATGTAACCTTCATGTATTGTATACATATACCAAATTTCGAGTGGATCGGAGGAACCGTTGCAGAGTTTCCTTCTTCGGAGACGGTCCTGGCTGGGACAGCAGAATTTCACTCCAAGATTATTGTAGGGTGACCGGACTTTACAATAAGTAAGCCAGATTCACGTCAATCCGACAACTGCAAGTGGGTCAAAATTCACTTGCAACATTTGATTACAGTCACCGGGAAAGGTAAAAACTATCGCATCAAAAACATAACTTGTAAAAAACACCAAGTCTCGCAACTCAGTTCTTCTACCATAAAAAGTATTGAGATCCAACTTTTGATGATCGGCCAGTCAGTCAGTCAGTGAGTGACAAAATTAAGAAACTTTTATTAGTTTTAATTGGTAAACTAGGTACTGGATCAAATTGAATGAAATTTGAAATACACCGTATTTAATACAATGCCTGCTTGACTATAGAAACTTCAGGCTTCTAGTTTTATCCTCAACGAAGTTAAAGGGGGGTCGAAAATGGCCTGAACTGCTTCGAGAAAAGGATGGTACCGCCGTGCCGCTTTTTTGCTCGACTTGGCGGGGGCACTGCCGTGCCCCCAGATTTAAACAAGAGTTTTTAAAAAGTAAATTTATTCCGCTTTAATACACTTAAATATATATACGAGTATTAGAGCTTCTGATTTACCAAAGGAGGTTACAGTAAGCTAAATAGGTGAAGTAATACCTAAATGCAAAAGCTCGCATTTCGCGAGGTGACATTCAATTTCATAGGGTTGTCAATCTTATTCTCACTTTATTATTAAAAAATGCGTCCGAAATCGCGGTGTGTTTTAGTGTAAGTTTTATTTATTGTTATGACTAACGTCTGATGTTCGTGAAAACTTTTCAGTTACTACGGACAAATCGGACAAACTGTCTATCTGTCTGTCCATATGTATGCTTAGATCTTTAAAACTACGCAATGGATTTTTTTTAGAAAGTGATTTAAGAGGAATGTTTTTATGTACTATTTTCTACGCTGATGAAGTCGCGAGCAGAAGCTAGTTTGGTATAATATATTGGGGGTTGTTTAACTTTTTTTACGTGGTTTTTAATTTTTTTAATTTAGGTACATTTTGTTTGTTAACACCCTTGCTTGCTGCTATACGTCGGATGCAGGCAACCCTGTATTATTCACCATCCTTTGTTCTTCAGGCGCTAGTTTCTCACCTACACAGCGAGAATAAATACTAATAGAAGCGACACTCCATCGACTAATCCAACTTTAAGAGATAAGGTCTGGGATGTTTAATATGTATTTAAGTATGTATTTATCTATAAAGTATGTTTATCCGTTGTCTAGTGCCCATATTAAGGTCTTTTCATTCTTAATTGTCCTATTTGGTAAACAAAATTCTAACCTCAAAACGTCTCATTTTTGTTATTTTTAACTATTTCATCGTAAATAAAGGAACTGGAGATAAAATATCAGCAAAATTATGTAAAAATATCGCCTCAGGTTTATTTTATAACATTAATACACCTTATTCTTTACAAAAATTTGTATATTGAGGTTAGAATTTTGTTTACCAAATAGGACAGGTTAAGAATGAAAGGACCTTACAAGCTTTGCTTAGTTTGGGGCTAGGTCAATTGGTGTCAATTGTCCCAATGATATTTATTTATTTATTTTTATTTGAGGTAATTTAAGGCTATCACTGGTGTTGAAACAGCTACACTTTTTTTTAACCCCCGACTCAAAAAAAGGGTGTTATGAGTTTCACGTCGATGTCTGCTCATCGTAGCTCTCCAGCGGATGGACCGATTTCGATGCGGCTTATTCAAAACGAAAATCAAAAAAATTTAAACTTTTTTTTTTGCAAATAGGCCGCCAAGGGCTAGGCTACCTACACCTCTTTTTTTGAAACTACCAGCGCATTCGGAAAGACCATTATTGCCAGAAGAGTGCGTCGCAAGAATCTTGGCAGAAAGTTTTTTTTTTTTAAATAAACTGGCAACATTCTTACGCCGGCGCCTCAAGGCCACTGCATCTAAATACTTTAAAAAAAACAACAATCACGTGGCTTTGAATCGCCCACAAACTGGGGTAGCCAGTTGTTATAGTGTCGCTTCTAACAGTGTTTAGTCTCAACTACCTTATCATCCCCCACCGGATGTATCACTTAACGTCTACCGCCATTGTTTATCCATTGTTAGGGTAGACCGGGGGCAATAGTACCACGGGTCAATAGTAACATCGTCGATATTTCTAACCCTATAACATTCTAAGCATCACTGTGTACGTGCGTACGTGCGTTGAGTGTGTCCCGACCTGCTCACCAGTCGGCGGCGCAGTACCGTGCAAAACGAATATGCTAGACACCTATTTTTGTTTTCGCACAACCAAAGTAAATAATTCCGTTGATTGTTTTGGCTTATAGTTTCCCCAATATAGCTGTTAGTCCAATATTTTTACTCAATTATGATGCTACGGTTATCAATGCTTGAATCAAGTAATGGTTTGGTTATCAGGTAATAAGAACGGCTGAGATATTTGAATGTAAGTAATTTGAAATGCTTTGAGGGCAATAGTACCAGCACAGTCGGGGTCAAATGTAACGTTACATTTGACCCCGTGGTACAAATGACCCTAAATAATATTTTTACATTATCAAATTTAACTGACGTTTTAAGGTGAATCTAATGTTATATACCTAACTAACTAAAATTGGTTGAGCCATTGATTAGTTACTTCCATTTTCTACATTTTTATCGTATATTATGAGCCGCTTTTGAAGTTGTTATAGTATTGTGATTTTACACTGTAAAGTATTGTAAAATTCGAGGAATGGGGTTCATTGTACCAGGGGTCAATTGTAACTGTATGCAATTTTGCGATACTAGTTTTGTACTGAATTTTATTGGTTTACGTAGTTTTACATGCCAGAAAATTATGCCTAGAAAATTTAGAAGCCGTGTTATTACATAAAAACGATTAATTTTACTGTAGAAACTGAGATAACTTGAATAAAAATTTCTTAGACTTGAGTAATTATATTTTTATTGAAAATGTAGATCCTCATTGCTGATACTGGTACAACTGATCAGACTGATTAAGTTCAAGAAATAAATATTGAAATTGTTAAGATTTTGTTATAAATGTATGTTTTATTCACTTCGAAAATTGTGGTACAAATGACCCGTAGTAGGGGTCAATAGTAGCAGTGGGAATCACTGAACAAAAACTCGATTATACGCTAAACTGCTATGGTCTAGTAAAAAATATTACCAAAAACGTATAAACAATGAACCTGGCATGTCATACGTTGATGTAGTTTTTCTTAGAAATGTTCAGATTCTGTGCTATGCGCCGTTATTTGCAAAGTGTTACTATTGCCCCCGGTCTACCCTACTGCTTCAGAAGCGGGATCACTGTTAACACTTAGTTATAATGCGAAAGTCTGGATGGCTGCTTAACAGGATTCTCGAGTATTTTGGCAATTACAATTTACAAAATTCAAAACTTTGTTTTGCAAATAGGCCACCAAAGGGCTGGCGTTACACAACTTTTTTGTAACCAACAGCCCATTCTGTTTTGGTTGATTCTTTTACTTTTTTTGTGTATCACTCTTTGGTCACTCTAGCTTAATAATGTCAAAGGTTCATCATCAGCCTATGTTCGTCCACTGCTCGACATAGGCCTCAATCAATCAATCAATTATTTATTGCAACCATGGTATTAACAAGATGTTCTTATTTTCTAGCCATGGCGCGCCACTGAGCACGATCCTCGGCTACTCTCATCCAGCTCTTGCCAGCCGCCTTGCGAAGATCCTCGCTCCACCGAGTCTGAGGACGTCCTACATTAAAGGGTAACTGGAAGAAATCCCTTTCAGTGATAAGTACGCCATTATGCTTTTCTTTGTCCTGTATTCACTGTTTTCATGTGTTTTGTGTACAATAAAGAGTTATTCATACATACATACTTTTGCCGTGTCCACAGACGTAATATCTCAGTTAACCGCTACACCGCTAGGCACGTCCCAGCATTGTTTTAAGAGCTAGGATAGAGAAATAAACTGCGCGCGCACCGGGGTCGCTGGTGTGCCCGTTGTAGATATAAATAAGGCAACATGTCTTACGCGGATTCGAAGCGGCCACAATGGCTTAGAGGTAAGGCTGGGTCGCGGCATGAGCGGAGCGGATTTTGAAACAACTAAATTTCAACAAAAAAAAGTAGTTAAAAGAAAGAAGACATTTATTTAGATTCAACAAAAAATAATAAGGAGGAAAACCTAAATTGTTTAAATACAACAGGCTGGAATATCAATGTGCAAAGTGCTGGAGGACTATATAAAAACAACTTTACACCTGCATGTCCTGCAACCATCATTTCACCTCAAACGCTACCCGTTGAGTTGCGCGGGATGGGCATCGTCTTTGTTTGGATCTCGAAATGAAGATGACATTATGATGGACGACTTAATCAAACGAACAAAATACATTAAACTCCTTTGCTATTCCACTAATGTTAATACGCTAATTTGTTTTTGTTCATTAACAATTAACGATTAATTCACGAAAGACTTGTTTCAGAATCACACACCTAGTTAAGACATTGAAGTAACTCTAAAAATGACGACTCATGGAAAGATTAACTGTAAGAGAGCCCTTTAAGGGACGAGGTCACATTTTTACAGCTGTAAATTTCTATGTCTTATATATACAATAGAGTATTATACATTCATCTACAACTCCACGCTTCCCGCTCATCGCTTTCACCAAGACCTAACCTTACCATCCCGGTAAGAATGGCATACAACCGCTAAGGCCTAAATAGACCCAGATAACAATCTGCCTCTCCAGGGCTGTCCAATCCAATCAAAAATTTAAAATGCAAATCACTGACCCTTCTCATTAAAATGTACCCAAATGTTGAGAGCCGCTGGCCTCGCGCTTTGTGATTGTGTTTTGTTTTAGAACGGGTATTAGAGGCGTTCTGTTTAATTGCTTGTAAAAGTTTCAAACTAATAATAAGAGGTATAGTAATGTGACCTTTTGTATTTTCTTTAAAATCGATGTCGGCATTTTGCAGGTTCTCTTGCTGTTTAATTCGCTCATTTTGAATTTGTTTAAAAATGTGTATATTATTATATTCCAAATATCTGATTGCTCCCGGCTTCGTCTGGGAAGACTTTGTTTCTTACGGGAACTAAACAATTTTCCGGGAAAAGTATCCTGTCCTTCCCCAGGACTCGATCTGTCACTAGCTGTCACGTGGTCTTGTTACTATGCGATTTTTTGTCGCCAAGCGCCATCTGTTTGAATGATGTGTCTGTACGACACAATTACAAACTCCCGTGGAACATGTACTGCTCACCAGGTAGGTAGAGGTAGTTTTTTTTTTTTAGTAGCCTATTTGGTGTCCCACTGCTGGGCAAAGGTCTCCCCTTTTTCTTTCCACCAATCTCTGTCTGTCGCATGGCTTTCCCAGAGGTAGGTTAGGATAGTTTAATAATAAAACACTTTATGATGAACGATAATAACTGTGTAATCATCATCACTACATAGTATAAAACAGTCGCTTTCTCTGTCGCTATGTATGCTTAAATCTTTAAAACTACGCAACGGATTTTGATGCGGTTTTTTTTAATAGATAGAGTGAATCAAGAGGAAGGTTTTTATGTATAATACATGCATAATATACCGTGCGAAGCCGGGGCGGGTCGCTTGTAACTAATAAAGAATAAAAAAATTGGTTGCCTGTAAAGTCGGTATACGGGCGAAAGTTTTACGTGACAACGACTTTGAGTGGTAAAATAATTTTAATGTGAATATTCATTCGTATAGTAGGAAGAAGGACGTGTAAACTTGTATGCAGGCGCCTAAGCGAAATAGAAGCGCAAGACATGAACCGGTGTGTATGCCTATCTCTCTCACTCTCTCTCTCTCGCTCTGTCTCTCTCGCTCTTAGGCGGGCTAACTGTGCTCGAGTGGAAGGGACGCGTGCCTTTCACTTTTTATGTCTGTCTCTCTCGCTCTTAGGCGGGCTAACCATGCCCGCGTGCCTCTCACTCGCTCTCATTGTGAGCGCATAACGTGAGCGGAGCGTAACGCAGTTTCTTGAAGTGTCACCCGGCAAACCAATTTATAAGACGTTGTCACGTCAAAATTTATACGAGTCAATATGGACTCCCAAAACGAACGTTGCGGTGATTCCAAGGTATGACCTCTTCATTCTGCATTGTGCGACTTAAAAATGTAAGCCCTTGTAATTCGTTCCCCATTTCACTTGTACACAGTAATCGAATTATCGGCTCGTGTATCATTCCTAATAGCATTCAAAACCGTACATTATGGGACGTGCCTTGGGGTGACTCTTCAAGCCAGTAGGCTTATTGTCTAACTCGCTCGCAATCGCCATCGTGTTCATTTTGACAGTTCACGTATGGGCTGACAATTGGCATCGGGATCAGCTAGCTGTCACATTCATACAAGAACTGTCAAAATGAACACGATGGCGATTGCGAGCGAGTTAGACAATAAGCCTACTGGGGGCTCCTTTGAAATTCGAATTTCGAAGTTCGTATCACATCTCTCTCACTAATAGGTAATGGAAGCGGAATGGCACGAAACGATCTTCGAAAATACCCCCTGAACTTTTGGGGAGTGCCACAATAGAGAGATCTCTCACCAGGCAGGTGTTATGCCTGGGGACCGAAGTCCGAAGGAAGAGAGTTGGAAGTTGTACTCGTATTTATGCATCCGTGTTGAGAAACTTCGTTAGCGCGATGTAGAACAATGTGACAGCTGTCACAAGAGCTGGCGCTAGCTACTCTTGCGTCGTAGTAGTTACGTAGCGGCCAACTAGGTGGCGCTAGTGTCGCTACAAACTTGTACATTGTACACGGATTATCAAGTCGTGTATTGCCGAGTTCAGGTCAATCTTTACTTCTGATTGTAATTAGGAGCGACGGGAAGCCTCTGAAATATTCACGCGGACATCGAAATAGGATTTGGATTAAAACTTGGAAGTGGCGCGATTGACGCTGACACTTGCCATGCGTTTGTTTGTTTCACTAATTTTAGAGAATACATGTACGCCCATACCTATACATATAGATAAGTAGGTGCGTAAGTTAATTAGCAGTTCTATCTACAAGGTCTTTTAGATTTTTTCCGGAATATTATCAGCTGGCGGTCGGGTTAGTTTAGTTCGTCTGAACGCCCCTACAAATTTTTCGTTTAAATTTTTGATTCAAAGTTTAGTCCTACCCTTAACACGTTCCACTTTGTACATTTGTCAACTATACTGACGAGCAAATATCGGGTCACTTTTCATAATTATAACTTTCTATAGGAAATCCATCAAAAGAAGGAATGTTGCCTATCTAGGTCATGTGCTTCGACACGCAAGATACGATAGCTTTTACAGCTTATAATTAGGTATAGGCAAAGTGGCTGGAAGAAGAGCTGCTGGGCGCTGGAAGAAATCCTGGCTGCGAAAATACCCGGGAATGGACTGGAACAACAAGTGCAGCGAAGCTTTTTAACCTGGCCAGAGTCCGTGTGAAGTATGCGGAGTTGACTGCCAACCTTCACTAGTTGAAGAGGCACCATAAGAAGAAGAGAAGATAGGAATGACCGGTTATTTTGCTCGACAGCGTATGATTCAAAAACCCTGCATAAAATTTACGGGGGCCTTACCATGACGTCCTAATTCCGACTCAGTTCAAGTTTTAGCTGTCACTTTTAGTATGAATCTGACAGCGAGCGAACCTAAACTGAAACGCATTAAGACGTCATGGTAAGGCCCCTGGGCTATGTAGTCTGCCTGCTGAATTATTCCGGAACAATTTTAAGAGACCCTCCATAGCTTCAAAACCAACCATTTGCGTCGGGGTTTTTTTAGGGCTCCGTACCCAAAGGGTAAAAACGGGACCCTAATACTAAGATTTCGCTGTCCGTCCTTCCGTCTGTCACCCAGCTGTAGCTCAAGAACCGTAATAGCTACATACATACATACATACATATCGTCACGCCTCTTTCCCACAGGGGTAGGCAGAGACTACTTTGTTCCACTTGCTACGATCCTGACAAACCTCTTTCGCTTCATCCACATTCATCAAGCATTCATTCATTAGCTAGACAGTTGAAATTTTCACAGATTGTGTATTTCTATTACCGCTATAACAACAAATACTAAAAACTAAATAATAATAATAATTAAGGGGGGCTCCCATACAAAAAACCTGATATTTTTGCCCTTTTTCATGGCTACCACTCGCCGAGCTAGATCTCAATAACCGTAATAGCTAGACAGTTGAAATTTGCACAAATTAATTGTTTTTATTTTTGATACAGCAACAAATACTAAAATCAACAAATAATAAATAAAGGGGGGCTCTCACACAACAGAGTATTTCTGGTACGGAACCCTTCGTGCGCGAGTCCGAATCGCACTTGGCCGGTTTTTTAATACACATGATAAGGCATACACGTAAGTGGGTCACTGGATAGAAGGCAATTACCGCCGCCCATAGACACTCACAACATAGGGCGTTAAGAACGAGTTGCCGGCCCTTTAAGAAAAGAATAGGCTCGTTTTTTGAAGGTCCGGAAAAATTGGTGCCGCTAGTTGATTCCAGAGTTCAACTGTGCGTGGTAAAAAGTTCCGCGGGAAATAACGCAGGAACGGAACGGAAAAATATCTAAATACAGTCAAATAAAGGTGCGACCACACCGCCGCTTAAAAAACGGTGACGTTATGGAATCGCAACAAAATGTATGAAGAAACGGTGAGAAAACGTGACGCCTACGACAGGTTACTGCGTTTACGCGGCGGTTTGGTCGCACCTTAATTTGATTCCTGATCCACCGCAGAACGTTCTCACAGTACGTCATATGATTTTCCTTTTTAATTCAATGTACTGTCACTAAGACATTTACTTTGAGAGGTTTCCACAGTGGGCCAAGAATCAATTTGTTCGATGATAACAATATGTCATATGCAACTAAATGTTTAGGCTTTAAACTGACATTGACCCAAGCCTTACGGCCACCATAAAAGGAGAATAGAATAACCAAATGTTTATTAAGAATAAGAATAAGAATAATTTATTATTATTCATACGCAACTAAACATTAATTAGTAAATAATTGTGGTGGTCTGTGGTGTGGTGTAATTGTGGTGGTGGTAATTGTGGAGTTGAAAAAATCATCTAATCTAACTAATATTATAAATGCGAAAGTATGGATGGATGGATAGATGGATGGATGGATGTTTGTTTGTTACTCAATCACGCCAAAACGGCCCGACGGATCTGGATGAAATTCGGCACATAGATAGAGAAATGTCTAGAATAGCACATAGGCTACTTTTTATCCCGGAAAATTGCGTAGTTCCTGGGGGATAGCGATAAACGAATTCTTTGCAGACGAAGTCGCTGGCAACAGCTAGTAATTCATAATTCATAATTATTTATTCACATGAAATATAAAGAGTATAAATAAAGAGAAAATATAAATAAAGAGTATTTGTATTGTAATGTATAATTATGTATAAGAACTGCGGAGATGCAGTGACATCCCTGTATGCACCGTTAGGTCGCCGCCACACCGTGTTATCGCGCGATATCGCGCGTTGTCGCCGTGACGTGCGCGTTCCGTGCCCAAACAACGAAGCGAAGCGTTTTTTTTTAATACGACTATTAGTTTCTATTCTAGAAATGAAATTAAATTAAAGGAACTAAGTAACTAGGTCACTATTATAAGCAAATGTGTGAAACTCCATACTTCTTAATACATACATACACAAATCACGTCTTTATTTCTTACGGGGTATACAGATCCTAGAGCACACCCTAAAGACCACCTTTAGCATGATTAACCTTCACAAACTATGTTTATTCACGTTTGGCAGGGTGGCAAGTTCGTCCCCTTACTGCTGAAACCGAACTGCATCAATAATACAAGGGAAGGTTAGTCGGTTTTAGTAGTAAGAGGGCGAGTTTAACTAATACCAAAAGACCTATGTATTGTTTGTTATTACTATTACTCACAATAAGTACTTATATATTAATTAGTAACCGCTTTCATTCACTCATTAGACTACAAATTCTTTGATACTGCAGTATCGCGTCTCACACGACGAATACTTGCATGGGACTCGCACGACCTTGCTCCAGTTAGTCTCGTAATAAACATTCCCCCTTATTCATAAACTTATAGGCTTCTGCTAACTTAGCAATCGTTTGTTCTTATCTGTGAAAGGTAAATGTCAGAGTGACAGATAAGGACAAACGTTTGCAAAGCTAGCAGAAGCCTATAGTGTAGGTAGCTACTAAATAACCGACCACGTGACATCGCTGCCCCTGACACCTGAGTAAACGCCATTTGGAAACTGATCACTTGTAGCTTTCAATCTTGACGCTGGCAGAAGCCATTTAAAAAAAAAAAAGAAGCCTAGGTATAGAGCGTTTATGAACAAGGGGGTATAAACATACAATCAAAATAAATGTATCTATCTCGGGAAAACCTCACACCTATTATCACGACGTCCACTGATGGACATAGGCCTACTCTCAGAATGAGAGTTTTGGGCAGTTCCCACGCGGGCCCAGTGAGGATTGGGAAATTCACACACAACATTGAATGTGTAATTGTGCAGGTTTTCTGTCTATGTTTTCTTTCACCGAAAAGCTCATGGTAAATTTAAAATGTAATTTCGCACATAATTACGTAAAACTCAGAGGTGCGAGCTCGGGATTCGAACCCACGACCCTCTGCTCATTGGACATATTTAAAGAAAACAATCTTGGCCTGCGGGGGGATGTAAGTAAAACCGGTGGGGGACGCGGCCATTCCATTTGCAGTGCTATTAAATATTCTATGCCGACAATCCGCGCTCATATCGCCTTATTAAAAAGATCCAATCGATTTCTCCATAAGGATTGACACAAAACGTTCATTTCAAATCTAGAATCGCGCGATAACCGACGCCATTCTAGCGGCGTACCTTTTTAAAACCTCTATAATCTATGCGTTAAACTGAGGTCTTATCTGACGTTAGCCTTTAAAGGCTGCATAGTCTATGGTCCGGTAGCGCTTGCGCGAATGGAGGTTTAGCTTAAAGACTAAGCTTACCGGAGAGGTCACTAGTTTATAAATATTTTTTTAACACGAGTTTTTTGATAGCTGTACTTGCTTTACCATCCAATCGGAACGTGTTAAACAAATTAATCCGGTCACTTCAAGATTTAATGTAAACCAATTTCAAAACATACATTACAAAGTGAAATAACAACTTGTAAAAACGTGCCTAAATTTCTAAACGACACTGAAAATTAGAACACATAGAAAAATCCGAAAAGTAAAGCTATGGCCGTAAATCGAACCCGGGTCCTCGTCATTCCGTGACGCGTGCTATACCCCTACACCACCCATAGCCGGTGAGTAAGCGTTCGATTTTTTCTATCTGTTACCAACGTGCCTACTCTAATCTAATACATACATTAAATACATAAAATCACGTCTTTATCCCATAGACAGAGCCTTTTTCTCGGAGAGGAAACTCTTTGAGAGTACCCCTGGGGAGGCCTGGGACGGTTATATGGGACTCTCTCCCCGCCCTCTTACTGCACGGAAAGGGGTGGGAGCATACCCACTAAAACCACTCCGGCGTTGCCCTCTTGCCGGGTTTTGGAAGGCTCCGTGGGATCCCGAGAATTCCGAGGATCTGGTAACAAAACCAAGGCCACGTTCAGCATAATGTCCCTGCCCCCTATAGTAAGTAACAGATTTTTCACATTAGCAAAGTTCACCGTTGCCAACTACATAATAGAATATTATAGTCGATTCACAGACACTTACTTGAGAATAAACTTTAAGAACATTAATAATAATTACTAGCTTCTGCCCGCGACTTCGTCTGCGTAGAAAAATACATATAAACCTTCCTCTTTATCAGTTGCGAAGTTTTAAAGATCTAAGCATACTTAGAGAGCATACAGAGGAAAGCTACGCAGTTATGCACTATGCAGTTATGTAGTGATACTTTTTTTTTGTTTTCCACCTGACGACTCTGGTTGTATTAATTCTTTAAAAGATTTAATGTCGGATAAAGAATTGAAAAGACTCTAATATTCCTTGCGCAGTGGCCGATATTGAAAGATAGAAGCGGGTGCCCTGATATTCTGCTCCCAGGGTATAATAGCCAACGATATAGAATTTATTCATACTTTGTTATTTGGATCTTGACACTTTTAAGCTTGTGTGTGTGACATTACTGGTTTTCCATACGCACTATTGTTGTGATAGGACTTTGTGCAAGCTCCGTCAGGATAATTAACCACTGTTGCCCAGGATGCACTGGCCTAATCACAGCTGTTCCAATCCTCCCTTGGAGGCGAACTATCACCCGAGCAGGGGCCTTACCATAACGTCTTAATGCAATTCAATTCTGACTCAGTTCAGGTTTTAGCTGTCAATTTGACAATATTTCAATTTTTTAAGTGCTACTTTTTATTGTCTGGCTGGAAAGAACGCACAATTTTAAGACACCCATATTTTTTTATATTCGTGAAAATCTTGTATTTTCGTGGAAAAATCCATTTAAATCGTTGCTTGAGCAGAAAGGGTGTAAGTAACAAACGTCAAGTATTAGCGAAATGACGTCACCGCTTTGTTTCTTACACTTAAAAAAACGTTGAAATAATTACATTAATTGACCGACAAAACCTGTGCTTAAATAGATTGACAGTGAATGCAGTTGTCAACGTCAATGAACGTCAAAACGAGCTGACAAACTCAAACAGAATACTTCACAAAAAATATGATTTTAAATGAAAACTTGCAAAAATATTATCATTATTGCCCGGCAAACAGTTATCTAGTGTTCCCGATGGCAACAAAGCCGAGTGGTGTGCGAATGAATTAACCGTCAGCTGTCAGTAGTGTTTGTGTTGTGAAAGTTGTAAATGTCAAAGGGAAACCCGGAAGACAAGGTTTTTTTATGATGGTAGTATTGGACCGGCCGCTGGACGTCATTTCCCGTTTTAGATATTTTGCTCATTTTTACAAAAATTCTGTACGAAAAAATCCAAAAATATTTTTTTTGTGTTCTACAAGTGCTTCTCTCGAAATGGTTTTTGATTTATGAATATAAAGAAATTTGAAATATTGTCAATTTTAGTATGGATCTGACAGCGAACGAACCTAAACTGAATCGAAATTGAATCACTTTAAGACATCATGGTAACTCGATTACCCCCAGGTTAGCCCTTAAAATTAACTCTTTATTATGGCATTAAAGCGCGAATTTAAGCACGAAATTAAACACGAGCGCAATTTATTACAACGGCCCTATTTACCAATATACCTATAAATATAAATATCGTAAACATGTTGCGTATAAACCAATCTCTGTACTGTAATATCTCACTAGCCACATAACTTTGACTAGGCTTTAATGCAACCCTAAGGGCAATGCAAAATTCGATAGTAATAATCATAATAAATTAAGCGACAGTTAATCGAGCTGTCTTCCGATGATAAATATACAATGGGAGTAACAGTAAACAGAATACGAACGCTGAATTATGGAGGCGGCGCCGGTGGCTCGGGGAACAATTGGTGCGCCCGCGCACTCTTGACGGTGCGTTCTAACTGGGATAGCTAATTTACAGTTTTCAGTTACTACTATGTTGCACTAAATAGTATGGCTTACTGTCCGCATAGACCGCGCGTATTGAGCAAACAACCTAACAGGGTTTCTTGAAGTGGAGGACTGGAGGTTTATGGAAGGACCCAAGCCAAAGTTTTTTGCGGGTGGTAGGGCCTTGTGCAAGGTCCGTCCGGATCGCTACCACCATCTTACTCGCTAATCCTGCCGCTAAGCAGCAGTGCTTGCACTGCTGTGTTCCGGTGTGGAGAGTAAAACAGCCAGGGAAATTACGAGCACAAGAGGCATTTCTTCTTAGCCCTCTAGGTTGGCAACGCATCTGCGATCCCTCCGGGGTTGCGGGTGTCTATGGGCAGTGGTGGTCTTAGCATGGATCTCACAGCGAGCGAACCTAAACTGAATCGGGATAGAATCGTATTAAGACGTCATGGTAATTCCCAGAGAGTTGATCGAGAAACTTGATTAATTTTTATAAAAACCAAAAGTAATTATGTATTATATTCAAAATTTTAATTAACTACTTCAGACATCTAACTAATCTAACTAATATTATAAATGCGAAAGTATGGATGGATGGATGTTTGTTTGTTTGTTACTCAATCACGCCAGAACGGCCCAACGAATCTGGATGAAATTCGGCCCATAGATAGAGAAAAGTCTGGAATAGCACATAGGCTACTTTTTATCCCGGAACATTGCGTAGTTCCCGCGGGATAGCGATTAGGGCTTGCACTATCCGGTATCTTTTTATTATCCGGATATTTCGGATACATCAAATGTCAGTATCCGGATATCCGGTTTTTTCGGATAATTTGAATAATTTTCCAAATATTAAAAAAAAACGCTAATTATAATTTAAAAATTATTTACTCAACATAATGATGAGTCTTTTTAATCAACTCAACCAAAATTGTTTGGTAAGGACTTAAAAATAATTATTTTGTCACTTTAATGAGTGAGTAATTAAAAAAATATGTACCTATGTTTGTTTACAGTTTTAAATATTAACCAGAATGAAATCCTCATTAGTGTACATACAAATCAAATAATCGACAACAATAAATGTATGAATCAAAAACAATAAAAATACTTAAGTAGGTACGAGGGGAATGCCAAAAGAAATTAGGTACTCCATGCTCATATTATTGATACTGGCAAGGTGTACGAGTACCTACACCATCATAAACGCTGGTTATTTAGTTATAAATTTAAAAATGGAAGACTCGGTAAAACTACGTATTTTTTTTTCTTGTTGAATCTAGTAGAGCTTGAGCGAGAACTGGGTATTGAATCAGCAGCATTGCAAACTATAATTCACGAATAACTGTTCCTCCATAAGCGTTGTTCAAGATGGGTGCCACACAAACTCAACGATTTGCAGAAAGAACGTCGCTTGGATTGGATCAAATTTTTGATAAATGAATTCGACGCTGATAAAGACATTTATGATATACTGACAGGTGACGAAACATGGTTGTATAACTATGATTCTGAAACAAAGCGACAGACTGAGTATGGTGCTTTGAAGACGAACCGACTCCAACAACATGTCGCCGAACACGAAGCACACAGAAACAAGTGGCTGCGTCATTTTTCTGCAAGACGGGACATGTTGTTACTGTTCTGCTGGAGGATCAAAAAACAGTTAGTTCGGAATGGTATGTCACTACTACTACTGTTTGTGCCCCAAAAGTATTGTCAGCTTGGTGTGACAAGCGGCCAAAGTCCAGAACAGCATCTGCTCTGGCATCACGACAACGCCGCCCCGCACACGTCTGCGAGAACGCTTGACTTTTTCGGTTCAAAAAACGTCACTATTCTGCCTTACCCGCCGTATTCCCCTGACCTAGCACCTTGTGATTTTTACCTCTTTCCGAAAATTAAAGAAACATTAAAAGGATAGCGATTCGAAAGCAAAGAAGATGCCCTGGCTGCTTATCAGATTGAAATTGCGATGGTGTCCAAAGAAGAGTTTAATCGTTTTCGAAGGTTTAAGCGGATGGAGAGGTGTATAAATGTTCAAGGTGAATACTTCGAAAAATGGATAGTCATAAGAAAGAATAGATACAGTTTATAATTTCTGAGTATCAAATTTCTTTTGGTATGACCGTCGTACTTAAAAGCTATTATAAATCTTGTTCTTCACAGTTGGGTGGATTTTTGACGTTGTAATTTGTGTGCCATACTTTAAAGTATTAAAAATTACTTTCATATTTCATACAATTAAAGTGAAAATAAATATTTTTACGTTTGTTGTCAGAGAATTGATATTTGATTTGAGTGAAATTTAGACGAGTCAATGATTAAATGTAAGGAAAATCTCATAACTGGGTGGATTTTTGACGTTGTTGATATCTCAATTCTTTGACAAGAAACGTAAAAATATTTATTTTCACTTTAATTGTATGAAATATGAAAGCAATTTTTGTATGTAAACCCACTTTATACAGATAAATGTTTGCTCCACACCACACGTGTGCATTAATATCTGATATTCGAATTATCCAAATTATCCGGATAATGAAGTGCCTCCTATCCGGATTTGAAAAATGTCCGGATATCCGGATAATATGGCTATCCGGTTATCCGGATTGCAAGCCCTAATAGCGATAAACAAATTCTTTGCAGACGAAGTCGCTGGCAACAGCTAGTATTATAAATGTGAAAGTATGGATGGATGGATGGATGTTTGTTTGTTACTCAATCACGCCGGAACGGCCCAACGGATCTGGATGAAATTCGGCACATAGATAAAGAAAAGTCTGGAATAGCACATAGGCTACTTTTTATCCCGGAAAACTGCGTAGTTCCCGCGGGAGAGCGATAAACGAATACTTTGCAGACGAAGTCGCTGGCAACAGCTAGTAGGACATAAAGGAAAAACAAACTGCTAAATATTAGTATTAGGTGACTGACGTGTAACTTCCAAAATTGGATCTGTTATTGCCACACTTTGGTTATTTCCTTCTACTTATTTTTTTTTAATTGGTTTTTTTAATTTTACTTAGACCAAGATTTTCACATTGTACATTTCAATTGAATGTTTACACACTGCATTAATAGATACGCGCACACAGACGCTCACACCCACACCATTTGATTACAGCCGTAATTTAGCGCTTCGACATTAATTACTAGGTGCTTAGCCGCAAGATTAGTTAAGTAACGGTCTAGTGTTGCCCGCTGACGTTGCCTGGTTTCTATTAAAAGTTACAATGTATTTAATGTCATATGGTTCATGCCTATTTGTATCCAAAGTTAATGTAGTAACCGTATCTCATGGAGGAAATAGCTGGTATGAGAATAAAAGGATAGCTAAGAAAATATCGAAGGACTGCGCCCGAGCATACGATGAAGGCACTGTATACAGTGTGTGTGATCACACGCACACATGTCCAGGTTGTCCTGACGCTACTAACGAACTAACGCTACTAAACGAGCAGACGGGTCACCTGATGGAAAGTGATCACCATCGCCCAGGGACACCTGCAAGATGTGGGGAATCCTACTAATACGATCATTATATACGCAAAAGTTTGTGAGGATGTGAATGAGTGTGTATGTTTGTTCCTTCTTTACGCTGAAACGATTGGACAGATTTAGATCAAATTTGGAACGGAGATAGCTCGTACCCTAGATTAAAACATAGGCTACTTTTAACCCCGGAAAATTGCTTAGTTCCCGCATGATAGCGATAAACATAGCAAATATCGCAGCTGCCTAGAGTCGCGACGTAAATAATTATTACAGAATATACTATCAACACTATCAACATCAGTTTTTAAGTCTACTTTTACGCGGACGAAGTCTCGGGCAGAAGAACTCCTCAAAAGTTATTAGCGCGGACATGAAACAATTGCATCTACATACTAAAATATCATCCAAATCCGTCTCACCGTCTTGGCGTGAAAGATTAACACACATACAAACAGACTAACTCACTAGGATAGGATAGGATTTGCGCTTAATGCTACAAGTATTATCTGTAAAATCAGTGACACTTTGACCCAGCAGGGAGCCATTATAAAGACAACATAGTCAATAATGTCAGAGAGACCTCTGTAATGGTCATGCAGACTAGAGATGTTACCGGGGCAGGGCTTAAAACCGGTAAAGTACCGGTAAAACACCGGTATTTGTCAGTTCTTTTCGTTTCGGTTCCAATAAAAAAACCAGTATAAAAGCGCGGCAGGCTCGCGGCAGGCGGGTGGTAGAGCCTCGTGTAAGGTCCGGCCGGATCGTTACCACCGTCTTACTCGCTAATCCTGCCGTCAAGCAGCAGTGCTTGCACTGATGTGTTTCGGCGTGGAGAGTAAGCAGTGAAATTACTGGCACAAGAGGTATTCTATCCTAGCCCTCTAGTGTTATATCCATGGGTGGTGGTGCTCGCTTACAATCAGGTGAGCCACTTGCTCGTTTGCCTTCTTTGTTGTATAAAAAAGCCGCGTCCACACTAGGGTTTTTGTTACTGTAACGTGCAACAGTTAGTGTTACAGCTCACAGATGAGTACCCGGCTTAACATTCCTAGTATACACATTACCATTAGAACTAAAGACAAACAAACATAAAGTGCGCAGGATCGTTGCGCAGAAGACATGCACTTGCGCCACCGGGTCAGGAGTCTATCGTTAAATAAACAAGTATATTTACTGTAATCTGATAGCCCTGCCAGCTAGATTAGATAGCTCAAGTCTAGATGCGAGGAAACTGAGAAAATAGACACTGAAATCAAAATGGCGCATATCTATACAAGATAGTCATAGAATTCTATAACTGTTCCATGGTTGTGTGAGTGAGACCAAAGAGATATAGAGAGAGAGAGAGAGAGAGAGAGGGAGAGAGAGATAGAGAAACATTTATTTACACACATTCGTTACACTTAGATTTAAAATATGAAAAAATACAATATAAAAGAATAATATAGTAGAATACACCAGATGTGGGATAACCTGGGGCCTTACCATGACGTCCTAATTCCAACTCAGTTCAAGTTTTAGCTTTAGCTGTCACTTTTAGTATGAATCTGACAGCGAGCGAACCTAAACTGAAACGCATTAAGACGTCATGATAGGGCTCCTGGGGCCGTACCATGACGTCTTAATGCGATTCAGTTTAGGTTCGCTCGCTGTCAGATTCATACTAAAAGTGACAGCTAAAACTTGAACTGAGTCGGAATTAGGACGTCATGGTAAGGCCCCCGGACGCGTTCCTTGAGAACTGGCCGGACAAAGCTCAAGTTCAGGGCAAGTGGAGAACGGGGGGGAGGCCTTTGCCCAGCCGTGGGACACCTATCCAGACTAATAATCATCATCATATCAGCCATAGGACGTCCACTGTTGGACATAGGCCTCCCCCATAGACCCCCAATTGCCTCGGTTAAAGGCTGCTTGCATCCACCACGAACCCGCGACTTTAACCAGGTCTTCTGTCCACCTCATTGGGGACGTCCTACGCTATGGCTATTAATAATAATAATAAATACCTAATAATGCTCTTCTCGCGCAGATCGTTAAAGCCCATCGAGCGAATGGAATCACTATTTTCATTCCCCTTTTTGCCCATACGCCCACAGTCATGCTAATCGTGACCTTTAGGTTTTATTATCTTAGGCTCTATCCATCCTGAAAGGAATAAAGACGTGATATAAGGTTACATACATTGAGGTTAACTGGAAGAAATCCCTTTTAGGGATAGATTTCGCCTTTGTGCATTTGTGTTTACCTGCATTCATCTTTTTCATGTGTTTTATGTACAATAAAGAGTTAATACATTAATTTATGTTGTGTCTGTATGTATGTATGTCTTATGTCCCAAATCTACAGCGTGAAGCATCTACCATAGCTTGTATTGTCGTAATCGGCGGAACAAATTAACACTGCCAGGACTTGCGCAAGCGATCGGATCTATTAAGGAAGGCGCGGAGTTAGCGATACGAGATAGGTGAGATGGAAGGGCCCACGATTCGCTGCCATTTATGCAACAGTGTGAAGTGTTGAAATATCATCGTCATCATCTCCTACACGTCCCACAGTGAGACCAGTGCCGGATTTATATTTTTTATGAGTGTAGGCCACTTTTTTCCGCCGCCCATGATAAAGCCAGTGAACGTGTTTGACTTTTATCGTCTGAAATCGAGTGATCGTCCTCTGAGATCTGCCGCCCCTAGGCCGCGGCCTATACGGCCTATTTATAAATCCAGGACTGAGTGAGACTAGTTGGTTTCGCTGCCGCCGGGGCGAGCGCTCCAAGAGGAAGGACTACGAACTAGTCCGAAACATGTCGAGCATCACTCGACTTTTATACGTGAGTAATCCGTTTGTGTAACTATGATTAGTCTCACGGTAGTTTCATGTTGAAAGCTACTTATAAAATAAATCCTACTAATATTATAAATGCGAAAGTTTGTGACGATGTGAGTGAGTGAGTGTGTATGTTTGTTCCTTCTTCACGCTAAAACGACTGGACGGATTTGGTTACAATTTGGTACGAAAATAGCTGGTACCCTAGATTAAAACATAGGCTACTTTTTTCCCGGAATTTTTTACAGTTCCCGCGGGATAGCGATAAACATATCAATTGCTAATTCTACGCGGACGAAGTCGCGGGCAGAAGCTAGTGTAACATATAACTTGTTTTTATAGCAATACCCAGGGTAGATTCTTACATAGCCTTTGTAAAATATTAACTGGAGAAATTTTAAACCAAACGAAAATTCGACCAACCAATGCGTTAGACCAAAAAAATATTATACTTCATTTAATTTAGAATGAGAAACCACAACAACATTATATTGCGTCTGGTCAACTATTTCTTACCTAGCAAATAGTACAGTGCAATAGTTTGGCAGCCGCAAAAAAAAATTGTTTTAATGTCACTTTATTTGCGTGTCGTCAATTGTTACTCTAGTAAGTACAAATTGTAAAGAGATTACAGTTCACGAGCCGCAATATAATGTTGTTGTGGTTTCTCATCCTAAATTAAACGAAGTATAGACCAATCGAATGACACCCGTAAAGTTTACTGGCTTTGTAACACAAAATAATCGGAGCTCTTAAGCATGCAATATGCGAGCTATGCCTTTCTAGCACACCTTTGCTCGGTTGCACAACATTTTTCCATCGGCATTCAATAAATTTTACCGGCATGGAAATAACAGGCCACAATAGGGTAAAACTAAATCAAACTGTTTAGTTTAATTAAAATGTATATCTTAATTATGGCATTGCCTTGTTGGTTACCTATTGAATGGACCAAATATAGCAGCATAGATGAAGAAATTACGCGTAGGGACAAAATAAGAGTCTGCAAAGCGAACCAAACCTTTACATAAGTAATATTATCAATAAATATTATCTTACACATACATACATATCGTCACGCCTCTTTCCCACAGGGGTAGGCAGAGACTACTTTGTTCCACTTGCTACGATCCTGACATACCTCTTCATCCACATTCATCAATCTCTTCATACATGCTCGTCGGTTTCGGGTACTCTTGACCTGGCCTTTCTCCAAAACGTCCCCAATTTGATCACGGAACGTCCGCCTAGGCCTTCCCCTCCCAACGCACCCATTCACACTCCCCATATAATCTTCTTTCATCCATCCTCTCTACGTGACCAAACCAACTAAGCATACTTTTTTCTATCCTAGTCACTATATCTTCTTTCACACCAGCACATTACCTTATCACACTATTCCTTATTCTATCTTACCAATATTATCTTACTAATATTATAAATGCGAAAGTTTGTGAGGATGTGTGTTATGTTTGTTCCTTATTCACGCTGAAACGACTGGACGCTTTTGGATCAAATTTGGAATGGATATGGCGGATTCCCTAGATTAAAACATATAGATAGGCTCTTTCTCTCGGGATAGCGATAAACAAATTCTTTGCAGACAAAGTCGCGGGCAACAGCTAATATTATAAATGCGAAAAATTGAGAAAATATATGTATGTTTGTTACTCTTTCACGCCAGAACGGCTGAACGGTTCTAAATACAATTTGGAACTGAGATAAATTATGGTCTGGTATAACATAGGCTACTGATTATCCCGGAAAATTGCGTATATAGTTCCCGATAGGATAGCGCTAAAAAATATTTGCAAATGAAGTCGCGGACAACAGCTAGTATATATACAACAGGGTCCTCTGCGTCTGTCAATCTGTTTTACTCTCCACGCCGGAACGCAGCAGTAGCAGTAGCAGCAGTAGCAGCATAGCTGCTTGGCGGCAGGATTAGCGAGTACATAAATCGTCTTGGCGATTACCGTGGGAAGGTTTCCAGATGTATCATTATTCAACTAGTTCGAATATAGCTACCATATTTTAATCCTTTAGACCCAGTTTATGTAGGTAATCTCGCAACATGATAATAAATGTCAAAATGGCAAAGATATATCGATAAAATAGATATGATAAACATCTCAATGGTTCTATTATGTTCAACGAGAAACTCGAATCTTGAAACGAAATACTATCACGGCTATAAATTAATAGCAAAGGCAACACCAAGTGAATGATGGTTGCCTTCTGTTTAAATATAACCCACCTACTCATTGGCAAAAAAAATTATGGAGACTGAGCCAAATTTTGTATGGAAACTGGGCCAAATTTTGAATAAAAAAAATTAAAAAAAATTGTATGGACTTGGGGCAAATTTTGAAAAAAAAAGAGAAAATATATGCAGACTGGGCCAAATATTGAAAAAAAAAAGAAAAAAATTGTATGGACTGGGCCAAATTTTGAAAAATTAAAAAGAAAAAATTGTAAGTATGCATACTGGGCCCAATTTTGTATGGACACTGGGACAAATTTAAAAAAAAGTTGTATGGGGGAGCATCCTCTCTGTGACCAAACCAACTAAGTAGGTAGGTAAGCAGCATACTTTTTTCTATCCTAGTCACTATTATCTTCTTTCACACCATCACGTTCCCTTATTACATTATTCCCCAATCGTTGTCATATTATTCTCTAGTTGAAAGAAACACCGTCTCCTGTCGTAAGTACTACATGATTAACAAAATGCACGATAAACTATTGTTTACCTTTTAAAACATTCCAAATGTATTACTTGAAATGTCCTTCGCTGCTTACATTTCAGTCATACCTTAGTATCGTGCGTTGACATTTCGATAACTATCCAAGAATTGCGACATTGCTAAATTATAACCGAGACCTCTCACTCACACGTGTTAAAATACCGTAGGTAAGAACGGGACGGATACAGAATCCTTTGATCATGCTAAACTTGCGCCAGAGTCGATGTGCACCGCGATACAACGCTACTACAGTGGAACATTCAAAACAGTATGCTAACCTTTTATTGATTTTAATTTACGTAGATATACGAGGATTATTTGGGTATGAAAAGCCTTGCCCCCTTATTCATAAACGCTCTATAGGCTTCTGCTAACTTAGCAATCGTTTGTCCTTATTTGTGAACGGTAAATGTCAAAGTGACAGATAAGGACAAACAATTGCTAAGTTAGCAGAAGCCTATAGAGCGGTTATGAATAAGGGGGTTGGTATTTTTAGTTTTTGCTGACAATTATATCGCCCTGTTTGTTGCATTCTGTTTTCACGTTTTTCTTCATACTGGTCTGGGAGCAAAGAAAATTTATAGAATAACTAGCTCTGCTGTTGCCAGCGACTTCGTCTGCAAAGCATTCTTTTATCGCTATCCGGCGGGAACTACGCAATTTTCCGGGATAATAAGTAGCCTATGGGCTATTCCAGACTTTTCTCTATCTATGTGCCGAATTTCATCCAGATCCGTTGGGCCGTTCTGGCGTGATTGAGTAACAAACAAACATCCATCCATCGATCCATTCCATCCATCCATACTTTCGCATTTATAATATTAGTTAGATTAGATAGTCGCTTCTCTTCGCGCGCAGATGATAAAAGCCCATGCAGCCAAGTAGGAATGTTATGGCGATGCGGCTAGCAACCCATCACTATTTTGATCCTCTTCTCTACTTATACACCTACAATGCTTACGTAGCCCTAAGATCTTATTACCCTAGGCTTTGTCTACCCCGTAAGGGGTAGAGACGTGATTTATGTACATATGTACATCAGTGAAATCAGTGTTGCTAACACATAAAAACTAAGATATTCCAATGTTACTGTTGTCAAAAAATGAATAAGTCCGTATTTCTATACTTCATTTTTTTTAGCATGAGAAAAAAGGTAAACAATCTTGACATGTCTTTTTATTAAAAATTCAATTCTTTTTAATAAATATTCTGTGTACTGCGCCGGGCGGGCGCAATTGTAATGCAAAGCAAGTCGTTAGCTAAATGCGGCTTAAATATTCCTGATTGACATCTGTCTACCCCCCGCGCGCCGCGAGCCGTAATGATATACCTCTGTCCACTAATGAGCTATAAAGCTGCAAAAAGAACTTGAAAAGATTAAGGATTATGATATACTTATTATTTTTGTGATAGGGGGAAAAGAGCATGCGTGTCGCCTGATGGAAAGCAATCACCGTCGCCAATGGGTAAGCGATCACCGCCGCTTATGACCACCAGAAACCCCAAGACAATTGCCGATCCGTTGCCGGCCTTTTATGGGACAGTAAACTTTTTTTAAACCCTCCAATACACGGAGGGCCTATGCGATGAGGCACGCCGAATTACGCGACAATTTAATAAAAAAAACAACAGCAACAACACGTATACATACTTACTGAAATTGTAGCGAATTCGGAATAAAAAGTCTATATTATTATTATTGTACTTAGGTAATCTTTTTTTGAATGCGCCGATGTTATAATAAAATTGTAGACTGACCGGTTAAATGAGTCCTCGCCCGCGCGGTACAGGGGCGCGGGGTGGAACGACAAAGGGGGCCGAGAGGTGCGGGCGGCAGGCACACTACCCGCCCGCATCTCTCTCGTTCCCCTTTGTAGGCTGGTGGGAGCCGATTCCACAACCCCGCAGTGCGAGGCAGAAAATGTCGCAGATAACGGACAGTTGTAGAATAGCTAATTATAATTAACAACGGTCGACCAATTACAAATTAATTACAATCTGGCAGCTAGCTCTAATATACTAGAGGCCGGGGCCGCACCCACATCTTCGTCTAACACTTTAATTCTAAGTTTCGTATCAAAGTGTGAAATGCAAAACGTAATTACCACCTCCATAGTACGATTAAAATTAACTAATTCGCCCAGTAACTGCTTTAAAACCTATAATTTACCCAAAGGTTGAAGTAGAACGTTAATACCTTTTGCAAAACTTTACTTCGACCAAAGCGACACTCAAAAAACACCTTTAATTTACCTCGTTTAAAGTTTATTGTAACTTTGTTAAAATTTAAATTATCTTATTTAGGTATTATACCAATAAGTAGCCGTATAACTTGTTACTATCTCAGCTATAAATTATTACAAAATTATTGAAAACGAGACCATTCTTCCATAGTCGCTTACGACTTTTCACCCGATCGTGATTATGGCAGAATAAGTAAGAAAAGCTTAAGCGACAAAGGATAGGTGGTTGGTTTTATGATAAAGCTGACGAAGGCTTGGTTTCGGGCCGTAGGGCAGCGTGGAATGATTTAGGCTCGATTACGCATTTTGTATCTGAAAACAATTACAATTTAATTCTTGGCAGTACTGTTTGTTGCAACGAACGGGATTAGACATATAACCTATCCTAGTAGGACTATATTTTTCTAGTCGCCTATTGGAAAAATCAAATAGGCGAAGAAGCCTACCTAAATATATTGGATAATACCGTTTGGGATACAAGATGGTAAAATATACATAATATATATTAGGACCTATATAATGCACGACCGTCACTTATTAATATAGCTTTTGAATAATTGTACCTAGTAAGTATGAGTAATTTTGCGAGTTAATTTTAGCCTCTTAAAACGATTTCATCGTGTTTATTTTTCTTTGTTTAGGTACCTACTTAAAGTTGCTTTATTCCCGAACCTATAAAGAATAAATTGACATTAAAACAAAGAATTGCGCGCAACGAAGTAGGAAATATTTAACGAAAATTCTATTTTAAAATCATTGAAATTGACAGAACCAGATTCGGTAAGCTTTTCCCGGAATCTTTCCGATGTGCCGTTAGTTTTTCCGAATTTACTTATACTGCGTTGGACGAGTTCCGGGAAACTCTGAGAGATTATGTCGGACAGTAAGTAAACATTTATAAAGTTAATGCGATGTTCTCAAAACAAAGGAAAATAAGGGCACGGGCTTTAAAAGAATTAGCTTTGACCGTCAAATCCGTTTTCAGTGCTTAATTACCTCTACTAACATTGGCAAACCAAAAATTACACTTAGTCGTTTTGTTTTTTCACCGCCAATTGTCTTATTTGGACTTGTAAAACTTGTAAAACTTAATTGGACTGGAAATACGACTAGAATCAAATTACGTGGTTACTAAGCAGCATGTTTTTTTATATACGACAAAGAAGGCAAACGAGCACTTCACCTGATGGTAACCGAGAACCACCACCTATGGACACCACCAGAGGATTGCAGATGCGTGACACTATAAAGATAAAAATAACACTCTCTTTAACACTCTTTAGATTTTTCCTCTACGCTATTATGTCGCTTATGTACTTTTTGTATTCTTGCTTTTAGCCATGCGGTGGCCGGTTTTAACATCAGATGGACCATAAATGATTCACATCACATCACGATGCATCACATAGTAAGTAAGCAATGGCATTTGCTATCTAACGGTAACGTCACACGTCAGTAATCTCTGGTCAATCATATTGGTGGTTAATTAAACCGTTAGCACGTTAATTTGCGATGACACGAACACGGTACAACTGCATTTCCGAGTTGTGTACTTAATGTACTAAGCGCCAATGGCGGTTATGACTTATTTTCTGAAAACCCTGAAAACTGAAAGATAAACTCACTTGAATAGGTACCTCAAACAACGTTTATTCAGTTTTTAATGAGACTCCTTTACTAACAAAAAAAAAAGTATTTTTCTAAATTGAACCACAATTGTGTGTATATAGGTACTATTAATGTGAGACGGGTACGTATGTCTGTAAACTACTCCAAGAAAATTGGGGCAACTGAATTTTATCAGTAAAATGAAAATGTTAATAAATATTGTGTATTTCTGCTATTTTTATTTAAAATAGGATTTATTTTCTACCGTATAACAGTATGCAAATGTTCTTTATAGTATTTAATGCATTCAGGTATAAGCCAGATTTTTATTTTTATTTTGCATATGAAAATGAAGTCTTGAAGCAGTGAAACGGCGAGCTTATCTTTAAGAGGGGATGTGTTTCATCTAACCTGTTCATAAGAAGAGAACTTTACAAGAATGGGCACGTAGTAACAGACGTGTTAACAGCAGGCAGACATAAAAAAATGTTAACGTAAAAACAATCTCTTCCTTATTTAAAAATGGTTTATTCTTCAGTATATGTGTACCTACTGAAGACCTCGTAATATCGAGTAATTGTTATAAAGTGTCCAACCTACTGGTGACAGCTAAGAATAAAGCTTTGCTCTGCAGATAAATACATAATAGGAAAGCCTTAAAGTTGCTTATCTAAGTGTTATTTGAATCTAAAACTTTAACGGTGCAGTTAAGACCACCTGTTGTTTCATACTACGTTATAAATCTTTAACTATTGCACCCAAGGAACATCTTGTTTATTTCTGAATATTATATTGCTTAATGGACAATACTTGTGTTGCGACAAGATACAAATGGAATGGAGAAGTGACTTTCCTTTTAAACACGTATTTTCGCCATTCACTGTACTATTTACTCTACTGGCTACTCCTATACAAATTTATTTGAAAAGCAACCCGTTATTTTTGCTCGACACTTCACAATTCTCACCAGTCCCTGTTTAAGGTCGGGTATGGCAAGTTATTTATAAAAATGAAAAACACACCTCAGTTGCACAAGACGCTGGACGGAAGAGAGTTTATTTCAAAATTCAACACAACAACTTTCTTACAGCTGTCAAAGTGCTACTAGTATATAAATCAACAGGTTAACCAACATAATTCAGTATTAAACAGTCCCATCTTTAACTGACTACCTTTTCCACCCAAGTGTTCAAACGTAATTAGAAAATTAAACAAATTACAATTAACTATGAAAAACAAGTAAGTAACTAGATGTTAATCAAAATGCTGCGTAAACCAAAGGTATTCGAGACTAACAAGGTCTAAAAAGTCCATATAATTATCAGCCGGACGCAGCCTAGGATGCCTGCGCAGTGTTGCCAGAATTACAGAAAAACCTGGAATCTGGAGATTTTTGTCCTGCTTTTTACGGGTGGTAAACCTTGTGGAGTTGTCCAGATCGCTATCGCTGTCTTACTCTCTAATCCTACCGTCAATGACCCGCTCATCCAAAAGAACAACGAGGCAATAGGGAATGGATGATTATTTTAAATGTGCTTGGTGATTTTTCTATTGATAGGAATAACTATCCTTAGCTACGGAAAAAAGTTTCAGATTTTTCCGTCGAGCCATATATTTTATAAAAATAAAAACATTTTACTCAGTCACTAGGCGGCCTCTATACGGCAGTAAGCAGTACGCCAATGACATATCAAATTAAAAAAAAATGCTGCTTGAATCTGTGGTACACGATGGCATTTGTAGCTAAAAGAAGCAACGGCTAAGTGGCGCCGTCTGTAGATTGTTCGTGTTACTAAACCATACACGGGGAATTTCAATAGAATTGACCGTAAACCGTAATATATATTTTGTTCTCAGATTTTGGAATTATTGGGTTATTTCTACTCCGAATCAAAAACACTACTGAAGGTTATATGAGAAATTAATGGTAATTTTAATGAAATTCCAAATAGGTGGTTTAGTACCACCAACAATCTACAGACGGCGCCACTTAGCCGTTGCTTGTTTTAGCTTCCGAGAGTGCGGTGCTATCAACGTCAGTGACAAATGTCATTGTGTACTACAGATTCAAGCAGCATTTTTTTTTTAATTTGATAATGCCGTATAGGGGCCGCTGAGTGACTGAGTAAAATGTTTTTATTTTTATAAAATATATGGCTCGACGGAAAAATCTGAAACTTTTTTCCGTAGCTAAGGATGCTTATTCCTATCAATAGAAAAATCACCAAGCACTTTTAAAATTATCATCCATTCCCAATTGCATTTTTGTGGTTTTACAAGAAAGCGAATAACTCCCTTTATTCATAAACACTCTATAGGCTACTGCTAACTTAGCAATCGGTTGTCCTTATATGTCACTTTGACATTTATATTTCACAGACAAGGGCAAACGATTACTAAGTTAGCAGAAGCCTAGAGAGCGTTTATGAATAAGGGGGTTAATGATTAGGTACAAACCGAAATTTCAAATCACAATAACAGGTGTTTTGCACTTGTGTCATTTAACTGTTCTGTTGGATGAGCGCAGTGTGAGCGCTGCTGTATTCCGGCATGGAGAGCAAGACAGGTGAAATTGCTGGCACATGAGGTATTCTATCTTAGCCTTCTAGGCTGGTAATGTATCTGCAATCCTCTGGTGATCTAGGTGTCCACAGTCGGTGGGGTTACTTTGACTGGACATAAGAATAAGAATAATTTATTTGTTGAAAGCAGGTGCACATAAATGATCTTAAAGCTAGTCAAAATCTCCACTTTCTACCTAAAATAGGCGTACAAAATTAAAATGACTGAAATAATACAAAAATGTCATGAATAACAATAAAATAACAATAGTACAATGTCAGTAGGCAAGTGGGAATGACATAAACACTCTAGTAAACTGTTCATCGTAAGTAATGATGAATTCAAAATTAAGCCACAACTAGACTCCGTAAATTTTGAACACCAACCAATGTGTAAGAAAAAAATCGTCCTGAAAAACATTGATATAGTCAAAGTAATCCAACCATCTGCCGAAGTAATTCCGGTTTATTTTAAAACACAGCGTAAAGACTAACCCACCTTATTCATAAACGCTCTACAGGCTTCTGTTAACTTAGCATTCGTTTGTCCTTATCTGTCACTTTGATATTTCCCTTTCAGAAATAAGGACAAACGATTACTAAGTTAACAGAAGCCTATGGAGCGTTTTATGAATAAGGGGGTTAGGTATTTTTTTTAATGATAAAGGGAACACTGAAATAAACTAGCATTGTTTTTAACTAGCTTCTGCCCGCGACTTCGTCCGCGTATTAGACAGCTGCGACCTTTGATATGTTCATCGCTATCCGTCGGGAATTATGCAATTTTCCGGGATAAAGAGTAACCTATGTGTTAATCTAGGGTATCAGCTATCTCCGTTCAAAATTTGATTCCAATCCGTCCAGTCGATTCAGCGTGAAGAAGGAACAAACATACACACTCACATCGTCACATCCATCCATCTTCACAAACTTTCGCATTTATAATATTTGTAGGATTTGTTGCTGGCAACACTGTGCCGTCAGTCGCGGAATTAACTCCTCATTACTGCGTTGTCGCCGCACCCGCTGACAGCATAATGGCGCCGACTGTACCGCTACTCGGCTGTTTATGGAGCTACGCTACGCTTTTGTCTGACTGTACCAGGCAACATTAGGAAGTTAGACAGTAAGCAGAATTATTGGTACTGTAAACCGGGGTGACTTTAAAAAATAAAAATGAAATGAAATGAAGTTTATTCTTGGAGGCATTACAAGTCAATAAAGCTTATTCAATAATGATGTAGTTATATAATGACGAAATCATTAATTTTTATCTGCGTTTCTGCTTCCAATCAATGTCTCCGTCGGTCGCCTTTGCGTCTACATGCCAAACATTCGCCGCATAGGACAGTATCGATTTTATAGCAATTTTAAAACGATCAAAGTAGCCCCGACGGTAGATACATACATATCGTCACGCCTCTTTCCCACAGGGGTAGGCAGAGACTACTTTGAGACGGTAGATAATTTAATTTATTTCTTTCTTCTATACTGGTCTGGGAGCAGAATGTACCAGTTGCTTCTCTTCCCCCACAGATGGTAAAAGCCCATCGAGGGAATGGGCGACCAACTAGGAATCATGTTACAGGCGATGCGGCTAGCAACCCATTACCATTTTGATTTTCCTTTCCACCTATGCGCCCACAATCATGCTAAGCGTGGCCTTTCAGTCTTGTTACCATATGCTATGTCTAAAGATAGAGAGATAAAGACGTGATTGGCGTATAGGTGGAAAGGGGAATCAAACATAATTCTTAAGATTTTCGCCCATTCTCTTGATGGTCTTTTACCATCTGCGCGTAAAGCGAAGAGAAGCAATACACATTCTATCAAAACTAGACTTTACGAGTAACTTCACGGATCAGCCGTTATTGTAACAAAGGGACAGACATAAGGATAGCAAGACGCATTAAATATTCTGTGAAAATTTTAGATAATATCAGACAAGTGGAGACCCCATAGGTTGTCTTGAAGACACCGGGGGTGGTACCGGCCGTAACTACTTCGACAACTGCGTAACCACCGGCGAGATCTGCAGCTAGTGGCACCATGGCTTCGAGAAATCAAGGACATTATTTTAACTTTTTAAGAGTAATTGCCGTGTTTAAATAGAACGCGATAATATTTTAAAATGACACATAGTTTTATGCTGCAAAGACTTAGGAAAATTAAAACGGGTTTAAAGCTTGACAAATCCATTTATTTTGACGCTACTATAGAGCTTAACTAGCTATATGGAGAAGTAAACGAGTCAGCAAGGAAACAACAGTTAAACTGATGCGTGCCCTGATCTTCTCTATTTTTCTGCACACCTGGCCACACGTGAACCTGACAACCTAGAGAAACTCATTGTAGGTCACGTGGAAGGAAAGAGAAGTCGTGGAAGATCTCCAACCCGTTGGACTGATGCGGTGAAGGAAGTCTGCAAATGCAACTTGCAGACTTCCATCCGGATGGCCGAGAACCGTACTGCCTGGAGAGAGATGGTGCGGCGCAACGACCTCGCATGGTCACGACCCTCAGTCATGAGGAAACGACAGAGAACAGAAGAGAGCTTGACACTAAATTGAGATGTAACTTTTCCAGCAGGAGAATCTTAGACAAAAGTGTAGAAACAAAACAACTCGCAACAGGCCTCAATGACCCACCCTGGGCGTTTAATTCGGAATCATAACGTAAACCAATAAACCATAATCACATTTTTTTTAACTAAATTGAATTACGATTAACACGTTATTAGATTATTTTTGGCAACTCTATATTCTCTCTCTAGTCCAACGAGCATGCTTAATCGCGCATAATCTTGCGACCACGATTCTTGTGTAAACAGGGACAGTCCCGACGCGAGCTTACTTAACCTATAAATGTTGTAACAAAAGCTATTACCTGAGAAGCGCGCTTCGCACCGGGGAGACAGCCTGTTTAGTCGCACAATTTATAAATAATATAAGTAGTTGTACTTAGAAAGTTTTATAAAGATGATTATTATTACGCGTTAGTAATAGGAAGTACCTCTTAGTTATAAAAACAAACTGCTGTTGAATAATACATAAAATGAAATGAAATGAAATTTATTTTTGGTAACAGGCATTACAACTCAAATAATTATCCAATCTATTCTGCGAGTGGCAGATCAAAAAACTCATTCTAATCATAAAAAACGCTATCAAGAAGCCAATTTTTCAGTCGGCCTTTAAAAATAGTGATGGAAGCTGCATTCCCAATATCATCTGGCAGACGATTGTACACGGTTGTAGACGGTTGTATACCAAAATAAGTATAAAATAAAAACGAAAAGTGCAATTGAAAATTCTGGTTTAATCTTAAAATTAATCATAGACATAATTTTAGTAATACAAATAAAAAAATGCACTCTGCATTATCTTTGTCGGCGAACGTATGCGGTTGGCGACTTGTTTTTTTGTATAAACTAACTACCTTCTACTGTTTTTGTGTTTCGCTCTCAACCGACGGCCAAAAATTTACTAAGTTTTGTTATATGTTCTCATGTAAGTGAATTATTGTATATTCTTATGAGAAATAAATTATACCTTAACCAGAAAATGACTTGAATGAATTTCCTCTAAGATACGAAATAATACTTACTTTTAATAATTAACAAAGAAACCACCTACATTTTACTTTGCTGCTCCACAATCACGTGGCTAGATTAACTTAGGTTGGTAACGGAGTAGCCAGGTAAAAGTTTCGTACCTTTAATAATGGACTTTCTCAAAGTAACGTCTGGTTCAGTCAATTACTTAATTTTGATAAGAATTCCTTCGATTCGTACCCTCAGAACGTATTTTTTCGCTTGCTCCATCAAAACTTGCGAAACCAACATGCATGTGGCAGAGTGACAAGGCTGTCACCAGCAGTCCCGCTAACTCGCAGACGGAGGACGCCCTAGGATTATCCGGAGCGCGCTTGAAATATGCTCACACTAGCGTGCAACGAAATTGTATGCATTTTAGCAGACATTTTGTCCCCTAGTAAATTTACAAGGTTGCCTGTCTCTAAATAAAACTACGAACAATTTACCAGCTTTGAAAAAACGAAATAAGTGATGGCTAATTTTTTTGCAAATACCTACTGGTATTGGAGAGATACAATTTTGTTTGTGAGTTTGTTTTGTAAGAGTGAAGGAGTTAACTCTAAAAGCATTTCAGTATTGGAGATCTAGGAGATCCGTAACTATCAAAAGCTACTTCAAATTTAATGCCTAGCAACATTAAGTCCATACTTACATTTTAAACACGAGACTACCTACGTCTGTTTTTTCTGCTTGTTGTCAGTTTACAGAAAAAATTCTCTAGCGATCCCAATTCGGCAAGATGTTTAACAGTTAATCATAAAAATAAGCTACTATTTATCCCCAAAAACTGCGTAATTCTCGTGGTGTACAATATATACATTTTCCGCGCAAAAAAAGTTCAAGAAACCCTTCAGCCAGTACGTTTAAATATACATATGTTTACCAGCAAGTTTCTACGCTGCTTCAAATACCTATTCTAAAATGTCTGCCAGTGAGATCAGAAGCTCACAGCATACTTGCCCAACAGACCTGATTGACACTGCGACCCTCGCGCCGCACCCCGGTGTTGATGGCTGCCGATACTCCACGCGTACTTAATCTTAAGTCATAACTCAAGGGCTGGCCAAAGATCTAAAATACCTAAATAATAGTTGACCTAAACTGTCAGTCAATTGAAATTGCAAACAATGTAAACAAACCTTGTATTTAAAATTTCCATTTTCCCTCATCAAAATACTGCTAAATCCGTGTGTTATTAATCAATACTTACCACAACATTTTCCTGAACCATTTAAGAGCGTGCATCCGTGCTGAGCTCGCAACGTCGCATTTATGGTGATTTTTTGCGATTATTTCACAGAAATTGAATGAAAGTATCAAATATCCGTCTGTAGTGCACTTCGTTTTTAGTGTATTAATGTGTCTGATGCAATAATTCATCGTGATGGACTTTTATTTTCTTATTAAACGAGATATAGTATTTTATCGCTTTAATACGAAAATAAACGTCCATCACCATTAATCATTGCATTGGACACATTAATACACTCAAAACGAAGTGCACTACAGACGGATATTTGATACTTTCATTCAATTTCTGTGAAATAATCGCAAAAAATCACCAAAAATGCGACGTTGCGAGCTCAGCACGGATGCACGCTCTTAAACAATAAACAAGTGCTAGAATATGGATATTTCATTAAATGGTTTGGTTACATTGTATGCAATTTCAATTGACAGCGACTTTAGTCATGGCCAGAGCAATAGGTTAACAATACCCCTTAAATAAACGCTTCACACCAATATGCATTTGTACGGTCCAATTCTAGTCTACATACATACATACATATCGTCACGCCTCTTTCCCGCAGGGGTAGGCAGAGACTACTTTGTTCCACTTGCTACGATCCTGGCGATTCTAGTCTAGCGTCCAACAAAACGTGGACAGAGTAGGTACGATGAATGTTTTCAGCATGCACGATGGAGACTGAAGGTCCCTATGATAAGTGATATCAGCGTGAAGAAGGAAACATACACACTCACATCGTCACATCCATCCATCCTCACAAACTCGCATTTATAATATTAGTAAGATCGGCGACCCTAGCAGCGCGTATTAAATGTTAACATTCACTAGGCTCGCCATCGAGTTTGCACAACTGCTACAGGTGGGGGGCTATAGCTATAAGTCTGTCTGTACGTTAACAAAGATATGAGATAGCACACCATTTGGATAAAATGAAGAAATCAACCGTATCCCAAGAACTTTAAAGTCTACCCTCGGAACAATGGCTTGGAGTTCTGAAAGGAATCATGATAATGGTTAAGTTACTCGAATCTAAGTAGGTGAAGGTCATTCAGTTCATGTGATTAAAGGATTGACCGCTCTCTGTTAAGTTTCAGTTAAAATGAACACAAAATATTTACCTTGCTACTCCGCTACTTACGTGCAAGTTTCAGTTATTTTAAGTGACAGTTATCTATCTATGATTCCGTTCCTATTTATTACTATGAAAAAGGCAGACGTCATCATAAATAACTGACACTTAAAATATCAGGAACTTAACTCTCTGTTAAGTTCCTGATATTTTAAGTGTCAGTTATTTAGTGAGCCAGGACTTAAAGCGAAGAAGCTTGTATATGTAAATACCTACATATACGAGGTGTCTCAGGGAGTGTACCTGATTTCCAGCACTCGACTTCACTATATCGCGGAAGCAAAGCAATATTTAAGCAGTGCTTATCTTAGTGATTGAACACTCCTGTGTAAATTGTACCTAATTTTGGTTTCAATATGCAACCAACTAACCTAAGCTAACCAACAACCGTCAACGTTCTTTTTTTGATCTGCTGGAGGTGGCACTGTTGACAGGCGCCTGATCAGGGTTTAGGTATTGAATGAGTGATGATGAATATTTTATTGAATCAGGCGTTACTTTGCGTAGGTCCATTTCAATGAACACAATAGTACATTACTGCCGAGGCCGGGAAATTGCAATTCGTGGATGAGTATATAGTTTGACGGACGACGCGTAGAGGAGTCCGTTAATAAATACGAATCCACGAATTGCCGTTTCCGCCGAGGCACGTATAGTGCTTTTCTCTAATAATGCGAGGAAATAAAATAAAATGTTAAAATATTCCACTGACTTGCATGCAATTGAACAAAATTGTCGCAATGTTCTACTCCCGCAACAGTACTAGCTACACTGTGATATTTCTCATTTTTCTTCTGATAACGCCATTTCATTCTAAAGTATATTTCTGTTTGCTATGAAATTGTAATAAATCAACCAAAAGTGCAAATTTAAATGTTATAAAGCTATTTTAAATTACAATACATTGGATCAAAAATATCAGACCACCACAGATTCTGATCTTTAGGTAAAAAAAAAAAAAAACTATTTAAGACACTTTTAAACGCACTGGTTCCATATGATTGTACGAGCATTTGGCTGTTTGTGGTGAATAATCTTAGTCATAAAGTATTAAAAAGTTAAATAGTTGTACAGTAATGAAAATTTCCCAGCCGCTTCCGCTATTTCCCGGCCGCTACAGCTGTGTTTTTTTTTTTCTAATGTTGCGCCAGTAACGGAGACCTTCCTGGAAGCTGTTTTTGACAGTAAGACGCACATTTCCGAGCAGGTTGGAGAAAAATATTTACCTTGCTACTCCGCTACTTACGTGCAAGATAACCAACATCATCATCATCATGTGCATCGGTTGTGCTCTGACTTTGAGAATGATCCCGTAGAGGGATCGAAACGCGCGTCAGTGTTTGTGTGGTGATAGGGTTAATTAAGTTTGTGGGATTTGTGTGCGTTTTGTGTGGCAGTAGTGGTGGGAGGGCTTGCATGCAAAGCGTATATATTTCGCACAGGCTTGGTTATCTTGCACGTACCTAAGTAGCGGAGTAGCAAGGTAAATATTTTGTGTTCATTGAGTGATGATGACTCTATTCACGATACTGTGCGTCAAATAGTTTTTAGTCTAATAAGTGAAAGGATCAAGTAGGGTGATTGAAACCGTTGATTTTCTCCAATAAACGTTACTACCCGAGCACCAAACAAAGCGCATGCTTGTTCAACATAACACCCTCAAACAACCCCATGTAACTTTATACTACTAGTACTTTAGATAATCCAGACTCTTTCGAACCTGCACTTAAGCGTTTAAGGTAACAACTAGGCTATAAAGGCACCAGAGGGGTCGTTACAGTAAGTGCCCAAGTTTCACTTCAGAAATGTACTTATTATGAACTCTTGGACACGAAATAGATTAACAGATTGACCACTTTAACTGAAAACTGCCTATCCTGCCTATAATTACGGGCACAAGAGGCATTTCATCTAAGTCCTCTAGGTTGGCAACGCATCTGCAATCCCTCCGGGGTTGCGGGTGTCTATGGGCAGTGGTGATTGCTTACCAGCAGGTGACTCACTTGCTCGTTTGCCTTCCTATTCACATTAAAAAAAAAACTGCCTTTCCCTGTGGCATATTTTAATTGGCACGAACACTTAGTGTACCGAGGAAGTTTTACGGTCAAAAGAAACGTCTCTACGTTAAAATGACAGATCCAATAAAATAAGCATTTTGATTTAAAAAGTACCGATAAAAGTCATTGACAATTTGCCAGGCGCTGTGTCACAAATTTACACTCAGGTGTGCGATTTGTTGATACGCAGCGCTGGAAGTGCTTTCAGTTTAATGACGCTAACAAAGACGAGGTCAAGACGTTTTTAAACAATTGCCAAAAAAGTTTTTTTTTTCTGCACCAAAATTTGCGCTAAAAACTGTTATCACTTTTATATTTCACCATTAAATAGCCCGATTTCACCATCAATTCGCATCAGCTCAAAGAGCTGCTGGTGTATTATTTTAAATAATAATAATTTTATTCACGGGCCTATTTCATCCCTTCATGTTCATATAACTGGAAAGAAACAATACTAATTAAAATTAAAGTAGAATGTTAAGAATATCTGATCCTATGTTATAGGCAATGTAGAAGGAAACGTTTTTAAACAGTAAACTCGCTTCATTTTATTACTCTACATTTTAATGCTCACAAAGTAATAGAGTATGAAAGAATCCCTGAAGATTGTTATCTTTATGTTTCGTGTTAACCAGTTCAGGTTTAATTAGCAGTTTAACGGCAATCACATTCTGACTTAATTTGATCTTAATATTTGTGAATAAAAACTTGAATGAAAATGACTTTACTTTATATGTAACTAGCTGTTGCCAGCGACTTCGTCTGCAAAAAATTCGTTTATCTCTATCCCGCGAGAACTACGCAATTTTCCGGGATAAAAAGTAGCCTATGTGCTATTCCATACTTTTCTCTATCTATGTGCCGAATTTCATCCAGATCCATTGGGCCGTTCTGGCGTGAATGAGTAACAAACAAACATCCATCCATCCATCCATCCATACTTTCGCATTTATAATATTAGTTAGATTAGAAGTTAGATTATCTTGTGTCTAGATTAGACTATTAAAACAAACTAACTGTTGCCCTCAACTTCGTTTGCAAAGAATTCGTTTATCGCTATCCCATGGGAACTAGGTTAAGTAGGATGTATGTACGAGTACGTAACCAGGTTACAATCTTATGCGATTGATTACAAAATAGAGGTATTAAGCCATCATCGAAAAATCTATTCTAAGTCAAAATCACAACACAATTTTTACACAAAAGGCTAGAGTCTAGTCAGTATACTCTATTTACTCATTCAGGCCGTATTAAGTTCATTATTCACAGGGAAACGTGCGTAGTATTGTACCATCTCATATAATCCTAGGAACTCATACAATTTGTATCTCATGTACTTGTTTATAAGGTTGAAAGCAAGAGTTGTAAGAACAATCGTACTTACTTCCCGTTGTCCACAGACGTACTCTCGCGATAGACTAAGGGATTTATATATTTGTATCTTGTGTCGCGTCAGAAACGGTATCTGATGCACACAATGGTAAGTGGTACTGGCACTCCACTTGGCGTTGCGTGTTCGCGTTGTG
This sequence comes from Pandemis heparana, assembly GCA_963854515.1. Classification (NCBI taxonomy): domain Eukaryota; kingdom Metazoa; phylum Arthropoda; class Insecta; order Lepidoptera; family Tortricidae; genus Pandemis; species Pandemis heparana. Next base: position 5,982,210 of record OY978030.1, on the reverse strand, counting down.
CTATTGGCATCTTCGTCGCATACACTAGACTAGAAACAATATAATGCATCCCCTTCACTCACGCAAATATTTGGATAAATACGCCAAGTCGAGTGCCAGTATTACTATGAGACTGTAGTGATCTGGTATCACTAACAAATATAATACCTATGGCAACACCCGCTCTCCGCCCCGGTGTACCTCTCACTATTTTGATAAAAACATTCTCTGTATGTTAAAACTGTAGAAGCAAATAAAATACATTAAACGTTACAGCGGTGTATTAATTAATTATAATCCGTCTTCTAACGATACAAGTGAAGTATACAACAACTGGCGACGAGTCTCGTAAAAACAACACGAAGAAAACCCGGTGTGCATTATTTGAAGGTTAAGTCAATTTTCGTCCGCGGCCGTTCGTTAATACTGCATGTTAATGGAACAAATCAAAGAAGCAATAAGACAAGGGCGAACTTCTTGGATACAGAACAACAACAACAGAGATGTAGAACAGTAATTTTAGATATTTGATGCAAATGCAATGCGTATTGTGATGACTTGTTATAATGTTGTTTCTATCTCTTTCTCTCTCTCATGTTAAATGTATGAAACTGATACCTACATTTCTGATGCGATACGTCAGATAAATGTGTGGCTCATTTTGGTGATCACTGTTAGCATCTCCTCTAGCGACACGTGTCTGCAGATGGCTCTTATAGGACTTGTTTCTACGAGATATACCCCCTTATTCATAAACGCTCTGTAGGCTTCCACTAACTTAACAATTGTTTGTCCTTATCTGTCACATTGACATTTACCTTTTACAGATAAGGACAAACGATTACTAATTTAGCAGAAGCCTATAGAGCGTTTATGAATATGGGGGTTAGACCTTAATCTTTTCTATGATCTCCAAATACATATATCAGTGTCTAGGGATCATTCATGTATGAATTTTCTCACTTATTTGATCCCTAATAACTTTTGGGCAGTACTACTTATATTTCAATTTCTTACTACCTACATCATAATCACGGATAAAATAATGTCTAATGGACTTAACTGTGAATCATTAAAAACTGTTACCAAAGCAATCGTCTTATACGTCTTTTTTATTACAGTCTTTGCTCCACTTGCACTGTCTATCTCAACAGTCCGTCTGTGTTGGTCCATCAGTGGGTCAGACCCTCTCAAGTTAAATTGAGTTCTTGTTATCACCTTATCAGCAAGGGTTGGTTCAGGGGACAGATTTATTTACTTTAAGGATAGCCCAACTTCCTTAATACGGTAGTCGGAAAACTCGGGCTGACTGTCCCGGAGATTGACCTAGAACTTGGCCGGTTATCTTCTATCTCGAAGGTAAAAGGTCTTTTTGTTGAGTGTACTTTTTAATTATTTGCTGTGTTTCGTTTTTTGGATGTAGAAAGGATTTGTCAGCAGTTTGGTAACAATGTTCTTATTTAACTTCACCATCATCTAGCCTGAAAAATTGATCAAATTGGGGATGTTTTGGAAATAAATAAATGACTTATGACTTATGAAGCGAAAGAGATTATGTCAGGATCGTAGCAAGTGGAACAAAGTAGTCTCTGCCTAACCCTGTGGAAAAGAGGCGTGACGGTATGTATGTATGTATGTGTACACTACCGTACATAATATTTTTGTTATTGACTGCTGGCAACATTGTTTTAGATAGAAACGAGCCGGGCTCACGTTATGTTGGTTGTTCTTTTTATTAATAAAATAAGATTAAAATACACTCATGTGTGTTGCCTTATTTGAAGCCCACATGAAATGGTCCTTCGCAATGAAGAATTAGTGAAGAAGTGCACGTCCATATACGTCGTTACAAGAAGATTTCGATGAAATCGCAAGTTTGGTTTACGCGGAGCGGCAGCCACGTTGATCCCATAGTATCAAAGCTATAAGGTTTGCCAAGACATTCTCCAGTTCACCACTACATATTAAATCAAAGTAAGCGATAATCAATATTTATCGGCTTGGATTCCAAGTAAGTGAAATAAATAATTATTCACTACAAGTTCAACAAATTTTTCGTCATAAAACCACTTGTCGCCGGCACAGTGTTTTCCAATACGAACACAGTTGACACGCCGCCCGGTGTTGTGCCGCACGCTGTGACGTATCGAGCCTACACAGTAGCGACACGGTTCACACGGTGTGTGCGCACTTGCGCAGTGTTGCGTCGTCCGAGTGCGCGGAGCGGCAGCCATTATAACCCGGCCGAATTAAGGGGCGCGTTATCGACCGTTGCATCGATCGAGTACCGTGGACATCTCTTCGAGTGCGGTTTATTTGAAAGAAGCCTGTAAAAGAAGCCTGTGGATTCCTTTTGTTCGTGTTACTGTGCGGCGCCATTTGCATTTAGTAGTTGTTTTTTCGTGTAATTGCAGTGCAATTTATGTTTAATAATTAACTTTAAGCGTTACAGTTGATAACATTGTTACGTATTTTGTTTAAATTGTGTTTGGTTCACGTAAAGTTGAATAATGTCAGAGGAAATTAAGCGGTTGATTGCCAGCCGGGGGCACTACAAGGGAATCATCACCAAAACTGAGAATTATCTGAAGGATGGCGATTTGGAAGATATTGAGTTAATGCAAATTAAAAAGGATAGGCTAGTGTCTGCGTTTAACCAGTATTCTGAGCTCTCAGTCGAAATAAGTTTACACGATCCTACGGGTCTTGATGATTTTGACAACATCGAAGAAAAGTTTTGTAGGATGTTGGCCGAAATTAACAACATGATTAGGGAGCTCACGGCCACCCATGAGTGCAGCGGCAAGGCAGACAAGCAGTTTCAGAAACTGCCTCAAATTAAGATAAATACATTTAATGGAAATCTAAGTGAGTACCACCACTTTTTAAATTTATTTACCTCAATTGTAGATAAAAATACCAAGCTGTCACAATGTGACAAATTATATTATTTAAATTCCTTTTTGGAAGGCGAAGCTTTAGATGTAATCAAGCATTTGCCACTTGATGGGCAAAACTATGTTGTTGCTCTTGATCTGCTTAAGCAGAGGTATGATAATAGGGCCAGATTGGTCACTCATCACATTAATTGCATATTAGACCTGCCACAAATAACCAGGTGCTCAAGTGCATCGCTGCACAACTTGTTGAATGTAGTAAGACAGCATGTAGGGGCTCTCAAAAACTTGCAGCAGCCGACTGAGCATTGGGATAGTTTACTGATTTGCATATTGCAAAAAAAGTTAGACCAGTTTACAGTTAGGTCCTTTTACTTAGAGCAGCTTAGCAAGGACATGCCTACATTAGATGCGTTCTTTGAATTTATAGAAAGAAAGGCTGCGGCCTTGGAGACGATGTCTCAGGTTGCCGACAGCCCTCCAAGGTATGAAAAATCCAGGAGGAGCTCGCTTGTCTCAAATTTCAAGTCTAAAGAGGACAAGTTGAAGCAGATCAAATGTAAGTACTGTCAATCAAATATACATAGACTATATGTATGTCCCAAGTTTAAATTAGCCTCTCCAGATGAGCGTAATAACTTTATGAGTAAGAATAATGGATTCTGTATCATATGTTTGAATGAGCATGGAGGTAAATGCAGGTTTAATTTTAAATGTGCAGAGTGCAAGTCACCGCACAATACACTTTTGCATCAAAGTATGCAACCTGATATGGAGAACGAATCTGAAGATAAACCTTCTGGTAGCAGGGTAGGGTTGTTGTGTAGTAATAAAAAAGAGGTAATTTTGCCTACGGTACAGGTTCAACTTAAGGATAAACATGGAAAATATATTAAAACCCGGGCTCTTTTAGATACAGGTAGCCAAATTTCTTTCATACTTTCAGATCTTGCTGAAAGAATTGAATGTAGTAAATTTCAAGAAAATAATACTATTATAGGTATTTGTAAAGGCAAAGCAAAAAGCACAGAAATGGCAAAGGTTACCATTAATTCTTGCATAAATAAGTTCAAGTTAAATGTAGATTGCTGCATAGTAGAAAAAATTACTGATGATATGCCGCAGTTTTCTATTTCAAAAGAAATCTTGAATAATATTCCTAATCATATCACACTTGCTGATGAAAACTTTGACAAATCAGAACCGATCACTATGTTATTAGGTTGTGACATGTTTTTCCAGGCATTGCTACATCAAGTCCGGCCGCTTAACCTTGATGGCCTATACCTGCTAAGGACACAGTTTGGTCACGTGGTTGCCGGGGCAGTGCCTACGCAGCATACATCAGTCATAAAGACAAGTTTGTTTATAACAAAAGAGGTTAGTCAGCCTTTTTCAAATTTTGATTTAGGATCAGAACAACTTGAGCTAAATATAAAGAAATTTTGGGAAGCAGAAAAAGTTCCTGAATGTTTTCCTGAGCATAATACTGAACAAGAGCTTGCCGAAGCTAGTTTTAAGCAGTCAGTGTCTTTAACCAATAATCAATTTCAAGTAGCCTTACCATTGAAGCAACCAATAACCAAACTTGAGTTAGGTGATTCTTTTAGCTGTGCTTTGCAAAGATTTTTAAATCTCGAAAAACGTTTAATGAGGGATGAATCCCTTTATGAAAAATATAGAAACTTTATAAATGAATATATAGAATTAGGGCACGCTGTAGTATATGATATCTCGAAGTATGATCTCATCAATGATGCCGTTTATTTTTTGCCTCATCACCCAGTTTTTAATGACCAAAGTAAAACCACAAAAATGAGGACAGTGTTCGATGGTGGTATGGTAACTAGGAATGGAATTTCATTGAATGATGTGCTATTAAACGGTGACATTGTTCAAAGTGAGCTTTTCGACATACTTTTGAGTTTTAGGTTTCATAAATACATTTTGATTGCCGACATAAAACAAATGTTTAGAATGATTTTAATTGATCCTAAACATAGGTCTTTACAAAATATTCTTTGGAGAAGCGATGTCAACTCTCCCATTCAATGTATACAATTAAGAACGGTCACATATGGACTTAAATGTTCATGTTTTATAGCTACCAGATGTTTATTTGAGCTAGCATTGAGGTTTAAGGAGCAATTTCCCTTGGCCGCTGAAGTTTTGTGTAAACAAACGTATGTCGATGATGTACTTACAGGTCATGATGATGTTCAGATGCTGTTAAAGATAAAAGAGGAATTGATTCAATTGCTCCGGTTAGGCGGGTTTGAGTTGCACAAATGGTGCTCAAATGATAAACGCTTACTAAATGACATTCCGCACGATAAGCTCGGTTTTGGTAATGATATTGATTTAGACAAAGACGACTTATATGTAAAAACTTTGGGATTGCGATATAACGTCAAATCTGATAAATTATTTATAAATTGTCCTCAAACTGAGATACAAGAAAAATATACCCGTAGGCAAGTTTTGTCATTTATAAGCAAATGCTATGACCCATTAGGTCTTGTGGGTCCACTATTTGTGTTATCAAAGGTGATTTTGCAAAAGATTTGTAAGCTGCAGTTGTCATGGGATGATGAGCTTCCCCCTTCCTTGAATGAGGAGTGGAGGGCATTTGCTAATAATTTAATTGAAATGTCTAAAATAGAAATTAAGAGATACATAGATGTGAGGAATGTAATAAAGGCTGAGTTGATTGGATATGCCGATGCCTCCAATAAGGCATATGGTTGTGCAGCGTATTTAAGAGTTGTTCATGTTGATGGTAGGGTTACTATAAGCTTGCTATGTTCTAAATCAAGGATATGTCCAATCAATAAAGACATGAGCACGCCTCGTCTTGAATTAAACAGTGCCTTGTTACTTGCGATGCTTGTCAACAGACTGTATAACATTCTTAAGCCAAACTATGATATTGATGTATATTTATATCTTGATTCTATGATTGTTCTCTGCTGGCTAGACATTGAGCCAGTTAGATTGCAGGCATATGTTGCAAACAGAGTTAAAAAAATTAAAGAGCTGACTTGCAACTTTCCTTGGTTCTATGTGCCAACTGATCACAACCCGGCTGATTGTATATCGAGAGGAGTGCAACCACATTTGTTGCAATGCCATCCTTTATGGTGGCATGGTCCAACTTGTTTACAAGACAACAATTATATACATTCAAAGAATAATAAAACAAATGTGGCGGAACCACTGGATTTACCAGAATTAAAAAATAAAACAAGTAAATTATGTACCACTGTTAGTGTTGAAAATGATTTTAAATTCATGACAAAATTTTCAAGCATTGATAAAATTAAAAGAACAATGGCTTATGTCCTGAGATTTTATAAAAACTGTACATGTGATAAAAATTCGCGTAGGTTTGATGAGCTTTCACCTGCTGAAATTGAAGATGGCCTAAATATGGTAATTAAACTTGATCAGCATCAGAAGTATGCAGCAGAAATAAGTGATCTTAAGGCAGGCCGAGCAATAAAAGGAAGTTTAAGCTCATTAAATTGCTTTTTAGACAAGCATCAAATGCTAAGGGTTGGAGGTCGCTTGCAGAATTCTGCTATGCCATATTCTGCAATGCACCCAATTGTATTGGTCAAGGGCTCTAACATTACAAAACTACTAATCCTTAAAATTCATAAACAATTGTTGCATACAAGCCAAAAGGGAATTTTGTGCCATCTGAATGAAAAATATTGGCTAGTTGATGCTCTTAGAGAAATTAAGAGAGTAATTTACAAATGTATTACCTGTTTCAAACTTAAAGCTAAAAGTGCAACTCAATTAATGGGTTCATTGCCAAAAGAAAGAGTGCGTGTCGCAAGACCGTTTGAGAGGGTAGGTATAGATTATGCCGGGCCTTTTAATTTGAAATTTGCTCGCGTCAGAAAGCCGGTATTTCACAAAGGCTATGTACTTATATTTGTTTGTTTCGTCACAAAGGCGGTTCATGTGGAGCTGGCCTCTGACATGACAACTGATAATTTCTTGAATTGTTTGAAGCGTTTCATAGGACGTAGAAATAAACCCTCTCAGATCTTTTGTGACAATGCAGGTACATTTAAATGCGCCAACACGCAGTTACAAGAACTATATAGATTGCAGGAATCCGCTGATCACCGATCCTCTGTGCAGGTATACACTGCAGATCAGGGAATAGAGTTCAAGTTTGTGCCTGTGTATAGCCCTGTGTTTGCTGGGCTGTGGGAGGCCGGGGTAAAATCGATTAAGTATCACCAAAAAAGGGTAGTTGGTAACAGCGTGTTGACGTATGAGGAATTTAATACGGTTCTAATTCAAATAGAGGGAATTTTGAATTCGCGTCCTCTAACAAAAATGTCATCTGATCCTAATGATCTATCATACTTAACTCCTGGCCACTTTTTGACAGGAGCCCCATTGTCATGTTATCCAGAGCCTGATGTATCGGATAAACCAATTAATCGCTTATCCTTTTGGAAGCAATGTACACACATGCAGCAGAACTTCTTTAAGCAATGGTCTAAACAATATCTAACTATGCTGCAAAATCGCCCCAAGTGGAAAAGCGAAAGGCCAAATCTGAATGTTGGAGAGCTAGTAATTCTTAGATCTGACAATATATCGCCTTTAAAATGGCCAATGGGCAGAATTGTACAAACATATCCCGGTAAAGACAATATGGTGAGGGCACTTGATGTGAAAACTGCAACTGGTTATATTATGCGTACAAGTGTAATGAAAGTTTGCCCTCTACCTGTTGACGACTAAGATTTAAGGTTGTGAGTGTGGATTGTTTCTTTTGTATCTTTCTGGCGGGGTACGCGTTTGTATTATAAACAAACACTAATTCCACGTACCTAGTTAGTTAAAATGAACTATAATATGTTTAGTAAGGTAGGGTGAATTGTTTTTCTCTTCAATTGTTAAAGTGTAGTTAGTTGCAATGAGCTATTATGTTCATTAGGGTAAAATAAATTGTTTTTCTCTGCAATTGTTAAAAAACAATTTCACATAGTTTAGTAAAGTTGAGCTGTGAGCTTATTGTGGCTGGTGTTATGTAATTATAAGTTCCCGTTTATCTGTAAAATGTTTAGAATAATCTGCTTTATGTAGTTATACTCAGAATAAGCTTGAATAAGCTTGGCTTAACAATATCCTTGGTGTAAAATTATAGTTACCTCTTTATGATAGTCTGAGTATACCTGCATACTTAAAGTTAATTGTGTAGAGTTAGCTTTGGCCTGGCCCGCAGTTTATGTACACTACCGTACATAATATTTTTGTTATTGACTGCTGGCAACATTGTTTTAGATAGAAACGAGCCGGGCTCACGTTATGTTGGTTGTTCTTTTTATTAATAAAATAAGATTAAAATACACTCATGTGTGTTGCCTTATTTGAAGCCCACAGTATGTATGTATCATCTAGCTAGCCTTTATACGTCCATCTGATGGACACAGGCGTCATAATAATATCATAATGAGAGGATTTGGGCTATATAGCTCCCACGCGGACACAGTGCGGATTGGGAACTTCATACTCAACATTGAATTACCTCGCAGGCGTAGGTTTTCTCACGATGTTTTCCTTCACGGAAGTTCATGATATTGATGATGAACCCACGACCCTCTGCATGAAGACACTGGGCTACCGCGGCTTTATTATTAAACTCTTAGGTACTGTTTGAAATCGATTTTTTTTTTATTGTTTATAAAGCATAATCTTGAATGCTTTTTGTAACGCCCGCTGCAAAATAAGGCATTTAAAAAAAATACGCAACCGCAATTATACAAAATCAAGTTTCATAAATTTTGACAAACAAAAACACTATTTCACATTAAAATAATGGAATATAATTTATGGTATTATTCACACGGATGTAAAATTACCCGCTACCACGCTTTGTTATTTAAATGGCATCACCTTATTAAATAGTACATTATTTAATAATAACTGACCATAACTTAGTATTAGAAATGGTAAGCAGTTACGACTGTTCATTGCTTCTGGGTTCCGTTGGTGGTTTGTGTGTGTAGTTAGTATGCATACAGTAATTTGGCGGTGTGAAGAAAACAATGTTTCTTGTTTCAAATCACTTTTTAATTCTAAACTCACATCGATAACAAAATATCAATGCATGTGCAGATATTTTTGACCACCTTGGACGCTCTGAAATATCTGATGGCGACTGTACATTATGTTTACAATTTGACATATTGAACCTACACTTGTTAAGTTCGGTAGGACAGAGCATTGGTGTGACGGTACCCTAAAGCATCACTATAATCCGGCAGCGTTATAAAGATGTCATGCTAAAGAGTTTTTAAAATAATAACGCCCACAACTTATGATGGATGTAATGGGGGTCATTATGCAAATCGTTAGGGGCCGTGAACACTCCTGCACGACGGGAATGTGGTAAACATCGAAACAGTCGCAGCATAGACAGCATGGCAAAAAAGAGTAAAAATTAAAAAGTGCCAATCCTGTAGTGTCGTCCCTTTCTAATCTATAGGTATAAGAAAACGGGACGACACTACTGTATTGCCACTTTTTAATTTCTACACTTTTTTGCCAGGCTGCAGACGAAGTGGATTGTCCAAGCATAAAGGCCAATAAATGTAAGTTTGTGAACATAAAAATACATAATTACTACGAAAACTTTTTTTTATAATACCTTAATGGCTTCTGTCAACATCGACAGTGTCGAGTAAAAGACTTACATACATAAATCACGTCTTTATCCCTTACGGGGTAGACAGAGCCGAAGGAAACAAGAACTAAAGGCCAAGGCCAGGATTGTAGGCGCATAAGTAAGTAAGTAAACTCTTTATTGTGCGAGATAAACATAAGACAAATACAATTACGCATTATTAATTAATTATTATTTTTGCGTATAGGTGGAAAAGGGGAATCAATACCTACCTACCGGTAGTTATGAAGGTAAGTAGGTTCCATAACCTACTTACCTTGTGTCCATACCCAGGGTTATTAAACGCCACCATGTTAAAATAGCACCCTTACATACCTAGCTCATTACGAATGCTTTCAAGTGGTACAGAGATGTCAATATTACCTCACCTAGATTCGAGAGTCTGGTGGGCCGTATGTGGTGACGTCACAGGTCAAAGGACCGCTTGGATTGGTCACAGATCGTACCGCGGTTTATTGGAATTAGAACCGTTACTGGTTTAGAAATGTTGTCGAGTTTGGCGCTTCGAGCGTTCGTAGAGTAATTTAGAGTTGATTAGATTGCGAATGTATAGCTATAGATGCCGGCAAAACATCTTGAGCCTGACCTTGAATGCGCAGAAGTGAATTTAGCGTCTCTTTGGTATAAAAGTACATGCGCGAACTTACCCCACGTACTTTCACGTCGTTCTTGCTCAAGAAGTTTGCCGGCAACTATAATAATAATACAAAGTCTTCCGCCGCCTCTGTCTGTTTGTTCGCAATATATAATTATAGAGATATGGATAGATTAGAAGAAATTTTTATTGCACCTCTAATTAGTGATGTCAACTAATCGAAAATTTAATTTTAACTTAGAAACGAGCACGTCAAGTTAGTGTACATAAAATTAAATCTTTTAAAAATAATACAAAAGAATAGATACTTAAACGAATAAACAATGATAGTTTTTTTTACGTCACGAGTTTACCGTAAAGCACACGGCCTATGTGTATGGCGTACAGTGGCGTCAAGTATATCAGAAGGCAAGCCGAAGGGAACTTAACTAGCCTTTTCCTCTAATTCTGCACAATAAATTGCCCAACTGCCTTTAAATAGGCAAGCCGGTGGGAATCGAGTTCTATGGACGCCACGCCACTGATGGCGTATGCACCTATAGTCGCCGTGAGCTGGCTTATAAACTAGAGGTATGAAACATAATTACAAACCTACAGTAATTTCTTTTACTATCTAGTATCAACCCAGGACTATAAACACGCCACCATAGTATAAATCCCGTAGGGTATCTACAAACAATAAACCGGTTAGCTTAGTTGTATAGCTATAATCTTAGAAATATATTTTTGACCTTTATTGTTTTGCAATTTAATGATATTTTCCATTTGTGTGTACCTAACCTAATTGACATCATTTCATATTTCTGAGCCTATAATTTTAATGGTTCTCTGTATTTTGTTTGAAAAGATGAACATGCAGACAGTTTAATTTTTTCGCTAGGGTTTGTATTTAATTTATAATTAATTTATAAATTTTTGCTTATTCTAAAACGGCGTAACTCCGATACTATCACAGAATAGACACTTATCCTTTTGTCTTTTCTGTATAGAAAAAAAAACTGACGTCAAATTCAAATTGTCAGTGTCAGGCCTTATTCTCCGATATTCGATTTTCGAGGTTCGCTTCGTGCTGTTCCGCTCATACTAATATAGTCATCAACTTGAGAGTGAGAGAGAAGGTATGCAACGAACTTCAAAAATAGAATTTCAGAGTTGCCCCCCTTGTACTTTGAAGTTGTCAAATACAAAATTATGGTCGCTTATTTTTTCACGTGAAAAAGGCAAAGGCATTTCACCTATCCTGTGGTAGAATTGGTAAAATTAAGACATGTTTTTAATTAATTTTTATTTTCTATAATAAGCAATATTAAAATTATATAATCATATTGCAGTGACCAAGAGGCAAAATGCTTTCGAACCATATACACATTTTCAGGTGTTATAAAAATGAAATGTTGTCAATTGTGGACCTTTGTTGTTCGTGAATAAATGAATTATTATTATTATTATTATTAGTGTACATTTTCGATTACAAATCGCGTTTATACCTACATTAAAATGTCAAATAGTAAGGGCCTGTTTCACCACTTTCAGTTAAGACCCTGATAATGTTTATTGTCGGTTATCTATGATGTCGTCTGTGTCTGTTTCGTAGTAAGAAATAGAGAAGGAATCATAGATAACTGACACTTAAGACATCAGACTCCCGAAAACCATTTTTGACTGCAAAATAAAATTCACAGTCAATCTCGTGTTTAACTAATTTCTTGAAAAAAAATGGACAGCAAAATTCCAAAATACATACAACGCCCTTAATATGGCTATTATAAGATTTATGTCACCCCTCCTACTTCCGCAATCACTAAACAAATCACATCTGGAATATCTGGATGCTCAAAAGCAAAGAGCTTCGACTAGAGAATAAAGATCAGACAGGCTATTCGGTTAAGACACGAGACCTTAGTACCTTAGACCTTAGTTTATACTTCAATTTAACAAGTCTAAACTGCGACAATGGTCCAATCCCTGCCACTGATTGGTTGATTGGACCAATATTGTTAGTTTATACTTCAATTTTACAAGTCTAAACTGCGACAGTGGTGCAATCCCTACTACTAATTGGTTAATTGGACCAATGTTGTTAGTTTATACTTCAATTTAACAAGTCTAAACTGCGACAATGGTCCAATCCCTGCCGCTGATTGGTTGATTGGACCAATATTGTTAGTTTATACTTCAATTTTACAAGTCTAAACTGCGACAATGGTCCAATCCCTGCCGCTGATTGGTTGATTGGACCAATATTGTTAGTTTATACTTCAATTTTACAAGTCTAAACTGCGACAGTGGTGCAATCCCTACTACTAATTGGTTAATTGGACCAATGTTGTTAGTTTATACTTCAATTTAACAAGTCTAAACTGCGACAATGGTCCAATCCCTACCACTGATTGATTCATTTGCCGTTCGTGTCGTCATTGCAATTTTTAGTTTTTTTAGTTTTAGTTTTAGTTTTAGGCAAAAGGGTCACACTGAAAATCAGCGCTGCGGCCTGCCGCAGCAACATGCTGAGTGTGGCCCTTTTGGCACTTGCGGCACAAATATTTTTTGAATTGTTCTTTTTTGTTTTTTAATTTTATTTTTTATGTGTCGTTTTGTGTCAATAAATGTTTTCTTTCTTTCTTTCAATGTTATTAGTTTACACTCGTAATTTTACATAACTTGTAGCTTCGAGAAACTGTCCACAAGATGTAACTATCCCTCTATTTAAGTGTTAACTCTTTGCACAAATCATTAAGGCGACCATAAATTTTCAACAAGTCAACATTCATAATTCCACGTTCTGTCAAACGCTTGTAAATTTCTTGCGCCAGCTGTCATCTGCCGAGATTTACAGTTCCTGGTGTAATGCGCAACCAGACCCCTATATCAAACTCTGACAGGTGCAGTTATAATGACATAGTTGTCTACTTTTCGGTGAGTAGTGTAAAGTGAAAATCCTAATATGAATCCTACTAATATTAAAAAGCCGTGGTAGCCTAGTGGTTTGACCTGTGGCCTCTTAAGCAGAGGGTTGTGGGTTCGAATCCCGCGCTCGCACCTCTGAGTTTTCCGGAATTTATGTGCGATATCTCATTTGAAATTTACCATGAGCTCTTCGGTGAAGGAAAACATCGTGAGGAAACCTGCACACAACTGCGAAGCAATTCAATGGTGTGTGTGAAGTTCCCAATCCGCACTGAGCCCGCGTGGGAACTATAGCCCAAGCCCTCTCATTCTGAGAGGAGGCCTGTGCCCAGCAGTGGGACGTATATAGGCTGGAGATAGATCTTACTAATATTATAAATGCGAAAGTTTGTGACGATGTGAGTGAGTGTGTATGTTTGTTCCTTCTTCACGCTAAACCAACTGGACGGATTTGGATAAAATTTGGAACGAAGATAGCTGGTACCCTAGATTGAAACATAGGCTACTTTTTATCCTGGAAAATTGTATAGTTCCCGCATAATAGCGATAAACATGTCAATTGCTAATTCTACGCAGACGTAGTCGCGGGCAGAAGCTATATAATATTATAAATGCGAAAGTTTGTGAGTGACGATGTGACGATGTGAGTGAGTGTGTATGTTTGTTCCTTCTTCACGCCAAAACGACTGGACGGCTGTGAATAAAATTTGGATCGAAGATAGCTGGTACCCTAGATTAAAACATAGGCTACTTTTTATCCGGGAAAATTTTATAGTTCCCGCGGGATAGCGATAAACATGTCAATTGCTAATTCTACGCGGACGAAGTCGCGGGCAGAAGCTAGTACCCTCATAAATTTCTCTTCCTGCGCAGATGGTAAAAGCCCATCGAGGGAATCGACGAAAATCATAGGAATCATGTCATAGTCGATGCAGCTAGCAACCCATCACTATTTTTAAACCTCTTTCCACTTCCACCTATGCAATGCGCCCACAATCATGCTATCTTGCTGCTGTCTTGTTACCTTGTTTCCCAAGGCTCTGTCTACCTCTGAGATATTAAGGCGCGATTTATATTTTTTTTGCGTTGTGATTGTCATAAATAAACTTTTTTCTTTATTTCTTTTTTTTTCTTTTACACTTTAGAGTGATGTGCTTTCAAAAGTCGGGCCTTTGGTTGTAAAGGTGGAGGAATCCTGAATTGCATCGTTGCCCATATCCAGGACTTAATTCGTCAGACATCTTTTTTAGAAAGAACTTGCATTTATTAATGCATAGCTGAAGGTGTTCTGTATTTAGCGGCGGCAATTTGAGCATCTCGGCATTAGAGGCTCTATTATGGAGTAATGACCGGTTCAACCGCGGGCGAGAGACGCAGGCGATATTATTAATACAGTATGTCAAGTGGCCAGTGGTTGCCGTTCAACTTTTGCGAGGCGCTAGCAAATTTAAAATCGCTAATTATTTGGAATACCAGCTGAAAAAAAGTCGCAAAATTTATGAAAAACTTGAAAAAACAAGTCGCTAACATAGTCCTAAAAATCGCTAGATCTAGCGAAAACGGAGCAGAAACGGCAACCTTGCAAGTGGCTACCACCCGCCACGGATCTTTTACGTAAAGCTGGGCAAAAGCGTCGCCAGGGGGACCGGGGGGGCTACAGTGCTCCCCCCCCCCCCTCACCTAGAGAATCTAAAAATGTAGCCTTTATATTATAGGCGGGTCTTAAGTAAAAAAGGTTTTTGATAAAATGTAATGTTAACTTAAGAAAGTATGTCAATTGATCTCTGTTAACTAAAATTTATTACATTACAATATTTAACACCACATTTTAAACAATACAAACAAGTAGGTGTACTTACCTACATGATGATGATTCCTCCTTTAACTCCTCGTGGAGCATAGGGCCTCGACAGTCTTTCTCCAGACTTCTCTATTCTGAGCCCTCTCTTTGGCCTTACCTACATAGCTAAATACTGTCTTACTGTTTTTACACTCAGGACTTCGTACCAACGCAAAAGAGTCGTAAGTCTTGTGATTATTACTGTTGCAAAATAACTGTGGTATAAATACGCCCGTACATCGACGTGATATAGGAAGCGCTTACAAAACATGTTATTATAGGGTAACGATCTGCACTGCTTTGTGGTTAAGTGGCTTCAGTATTTAGAATGAGAAAAAGGCTAAAAATAGATTGATAAAGAACTTTATTCGGCAAGCGTGACACAACACATTTACTATACGTGCCGGCACGTAAGTCTAGCGATGACGAGTCACGTGGAGAGGATCTGCGCACCGACGGATACCGTATTTTATACTTCTGCGCATGCAAGGTCAGATTTGACTTACGTGCCAGCACTTATAACTGCAACGCATGCAATAGTCATGCGTTTTACACTTTCATCCAGTGCTACTGTCACAGTTCAGCAGTCGTTCAAACGCGTTGCCGGCACTTTGGGATAAACTAATTTTGTAGACGGAATCGCGAGCAACAGCTAGTGCTAGTACTAATAAGTTAAACACATTAAGATGAAATTGTCACGGCACAACCGCGAAAGTGCGCCCAGTTTGCATGTGTTGTATAGGACAATATTACAAACTAAAGATTTCCAAGATGACAGTATACTTGTAGGCTTATTGTCTAACTCGCTCGCAATCGCCATCGCGTTCATTTTGACAGTTCATGTATGGGCTGACAATTGGCATCGGAATCGGCTAGCTGTCACAACATTCATACAAGAACTGTCAAAATGAACGCGATGGCGATTGCGGACGAGTTAGACAATAAGCCTACTGGTCACCATTTTCACAAATCTTCAAGTGATTTAATTAAAGGCGGGTAAATTTAACTGATATGAATTTGGGTCACTTGACAGTATTGTAATGTTAATGTAGTAGCAATTGGAGCAATCATCATTACGGCGTTTAATCAAAGTTAGTGCGACTTATCCTTTCGTTGTGATAATACGGGAAGATAATTTAAGGACATCAAACGGTAAACGTTCAAATTAATATATTCACGCGACTTTTGGTCATCTCAGACGCCTTTCCAAATCAAATGGATAAGATGCCTTTCCTCAAAGATGAATGAATAGTTATCGTGGTTAGAACAAGCTGATTGACTTGCTCTTTATTTTTGTCAACTTTTCTCCACTCTTACATAGCTATTAGCTACGTACATACATAAATCAAGTCTTTATCCCTTATGTGATAGACAGTAAGTATGTACTCTACCCTCATGTATGTATATTTACGAAAATGCAAATATGACCACTGCATCTAGGAATCGGTGAATTTATAATATTCACAGAATTTTATTCAACGTTAATGACGCAAATTACAAGTTGGCAGGGTGAGGTCGAGCATTAGAGGCGATTAGCCTGGTTTTAACACTAGCCTGTGATTTGACCGGCCTCTAAATACGTGTTTGACTGTTCCCGTAATAGTTACTACACGTTAATGAATGTTTAATCTGTGACCTAGTAACAGTGATGAATAATGTAGTTGAGATACTGCTTTGTATAAAAGTGTTGCATTTTATTTTTTTAATAGCATTGCGGGAAAATAAGTAATAGCATGCGGAAAGTTACTTACGAAATTACAATATAAGCGGACTTACCCCTTATTAAACAAAAAACCAGCCAAGTGCGAGTCGAACTCCCGCACCGATGGCTCCATACAAATTCGGCATGTGAATGTAAAATCCAGTGTTAGCAGAGCCCTGCTCCTAAGCAAAATGTAGGCAGTGTGAGGTCATTTTATATTGGTAATATACATAGACATCTGTCTAAAGGTAGCCTTGTAGTCTTACCTTCAAGCCAAATTTAAAATTTCTAGGACAACTGGAAGTACCTCCCTATTTTCCTTCCAATTCCCCCTTCCAATTAATTAATCTATTTAGTTACTCTTTCATCCGATTTCACCACTTTTTTGTGGGAATCTACGCATGATGTTTGTATATTCAATAATTACGTAGACACCGTAGCCAATTTATATTTGTTTTATAACCGATAACAATTTATTAAGACAAGTGTCTCAACAATGGCTTCTTAAATATAGGTATTGCGATAAGGGTTGCACACAGGCACAGCGCGTATCTGCAAATGTTTTTGCCGTAGTGTGGGTACAATGTCCTATTGTTATTGCATCTGTGTGTGAAATGGTTTGCTACCTGTAGTTTTTGTTATTTTCTTATTTGAATGGTTCTCGTTTTTGGTTCGGTTTTACGGAGCCCGGATAGCTCAGTCGGTAGAGCATTGGACTTTTAATCCAAGGGTCCAGGGTTCAAGTCCCTGTTCGGGCGGTTATTTTGGTAAAAAAAAGTATGAAGTATGCGAAATTGTGAATTTAATTTAAGAATTAACGCAGTCATTTAAAATTGGCATTAACTGTTTTTTTTAATTAGTACTGTCAATTATTCATGCTAGTTTGAGAGCAATGAAAAAAACATAGAATGTCCCAGTTGCCTCTTCCGGCGCAGATGGTAAAATCCCATCGAGGAAATCGGCGCAAATCGTAGAAATCATGTTATAGGTTAGCATCCCATCACTATTTTGATTCCCCTTTCCACCTATACGCCCACAATCATGCTAAGCGTGGCCTTTAGGTCTCGTTACCTTGAGCTTTGTCTACCCCGTAAGGAATAATCTGTATACATACATACATACATACCGTCACGCCTCTTTCCCACAGGGGTAGGCATAATGTGTACGTAACTGAATAATTTATTTAAGTACCGACTCCTAGCTACCTATAATGTGAAGAAACGACAACAATTATTTAACCTTCTTTATTTACCATCTTGCTCTAACGTGATTGAAAACAGTGTAACCTATAGACATTATTAAAACAGCTGTGTATAGCCCGGATAGCTCAGTCGGTAGAGCATTGGACTTTTAATCCAAGGGTCCAGGGTTCAAGTCCCTGTCCGGGCGGTTTTTTTAATCCAATATAATATCATTGTCAAAATCTACTAAACTTTACATAGGTAGGTACATACATAACATTCACCGGTGTAAAATCCTTTTTAGGAAACACTCATTAGGCTTCTTTTTGATTAACATTATTTAGAAAGATTTTTAAGGGTCTACACGACTCTACTAAGTATAAAAGTGTTTATTATAAAGTATCAAATATAGATACAATGTTATAAATATTTTTTATTTGTTTAATTACAGAATGACTTCCTAAATAGTAATTTTCGGAGGATGTCAGTGACAACGAATTAAAAAACACTCCACTATTATTTAACAGGTTTTGTTACTCAATAATATGGATATTTAGAAACTATAAATATATTAATGCTTTCAACCTGACATAGCAACTGCCAGAAAGCTTCTCTGTCAGTACGACCAATGTCGATTTTGAATCTAGAACGAAACATAGAGCCATAGACAAAGAGGAGGCTTAATCCAGCCAGTCGTATGGATGGTAAAGTGAGCATGATAAAAAAAATGTATCCTAATAATACAGGGTGTATCAGATACCCCCTAACAATAATCAACTGGGGTATATAACCATAGCTACAGAAGCTAAAAAAAGATTTTTTTTTTAAATTGGAGTAATTTTTTTTTTATATTTTCTATAGGAATGGTAGTATTAACTGTAATCATTCCTATAGAAAACATAAATAAAAAATTACTCCATTTTTTTTTAATATTTTTTTTAGGTTCTATAGCAATGGTTATATACCCCAGTTGATTATTGTTAGGGGGTATCTGATACACGCTGTATTATTAGGATACATTTTTTTTATCATGCTCACTTTACCATCCATACGACTGGCTGGATTAAGCCTCCTCTTTGTCTATGGCTCTATGTTTCGTTCTAGATTCAAAATCGACATTGGTCGTACTGACAGAGAAGCTTTTTGGCAGTTGCTATGTCAGGTTGAAAGCATTAATATATTTATAGTTTCTATATATCCATATTGTGTCTAATGAAGTTTGACTGTTTTGGTCGTATAGAGACATGTCATTTTGCATTCATGCTTAGTTGGTTTGGTCATGCAGAGAGGATGCATGAAAGAAAGTTAACTAAACAGATCCATGGGAGTGCGAATGGGTGCATAGGCCTAGATAGACGGATGTTCCGTGACCAAATTGGGGATGTTTTGAGAAAACGTTAGGTCAAGAGTAGGTTCCCGAAACCGACGAGGATGTGTAGAGATTGATGAATGTCGATGAAGCGAAAGGTATGTCAGGAGCGTAGCAAGTGGAACAAAGTAGTCGCCTACCCCTACCCTACGGGAAACAGGCGTCACGGTATGTATGTATGTAAGTATGTAATATTCATGCAACATAAATGAACACCGTGAACCTTGTAATATTTGGGAATTGTCACGAAATTTTCGTAGTCGACGAAGCCATAGCCCAAAGCTAGCGGTTTGTACATCAAGATAAGCTATATTATATTGCTTCTTGCAGTAGGGGAAGCCCTTAATAGAAATAGTTGCAGCTACTTTGCCTGTTGTGCCATAAACATGTCAATGCGTTATTCATGTCCCTACCTAGATGCCCCAGGGAACAAATTAGATGGCTATTAAGTCCATAACTATTAAATTACGTTATAATACGAATTGGAATTTGTTATATTCCGGCACAATAATTTAGCGGTTGTGATTGAGTGGGTTTTCTTGAGATAATAAGTTACTTATAAGTCACATTAGTCTATGTTTACGTAATATTAAGTTTTAGGCGTTTGTGTTGTTGATCATGGTTTATAACACATTGTCAGTTCAAAGATAAGTAACATTTTGGGTTTGTCTAAAACGTGCTTAGTTTTTTGTGTACTCTCTGCACTTTTTTATCTATGTGGTATAGTCCCTTTGGACCATGATAAGTAGGTCAGTGAATTTCGTCGGTAAATAAGTGATTAATTTTATACTGGCAGGCACATCGGTTTTGATCATAATCAGATAAAATCTTATTAATCTGGCATATATCCAACACTGGACCTCCTATGGCTGATGTGATGATGAGATCGAATGCTTGGCCCAATCCTACTAATATTATAAAAGAGAAAGTTTGTGACAATGTGACGATGTGAGTGAGTGTGTATGTTTGTTCCTTCTTCACGCTAAAATCACTAGACATATTTGGATAAAATTTGGAACGAAGATAGCTGGTACCCTAGATTAAAACATAGGTTACTTTTTATCCCGGAAAATTGTATAATTCCCGCGGGATAGCTAAACATATCAATTGCTAATTCTACGCGAACGAAGTCGCGGGCAGAAGCTAGTAAACCATAATTTATTTCAATACTAGCTGTTGCCAGCGACTTCGTCTGCAAAGAATTGGTTTATATCGCTATCCCGTGGGAACTACGCAATTTTTCGGGATAAAAAGTAGCCTATGTGCTATTCCAGACCCAGACTTTTCTCTATCTATGTGCCGAATTTCATCCAGATCCGTTGGGCCGTTCTGGCGTGATTGAGTAACAAACAAACTTCCATCCATCCATCCATCCATCCATCCATCCATCCATCCATCCATCCATCCATCCATACTTTCGCTTTTATAATATTAGTTAGATGAAATATGCCACGTAAGAAAACTTTTAATGAAAGACATTGTAGTTCCGTATCGGAAAATAATTGCTTATACGGTGCGAAAACACGCTTGTTAACTTGTATGGCTAGGTTATTTACGAGGACCCGATACTTCATCATAAATCTGCTTTTAATCTAAATAAAGTAGATTATTAGCCTTTTATAACCGCCACAGTGTAGGCAAGTACCCATTTTAAGAAAAACTTTGTCGACTTTAGCTTTTTTCTGAAGTACAAAAATACTATGAGTTGTTAGGCAAATTTTAATTTTTAACCTCAAACAAGACGTCTATAGAAAATACGCAACGCCGGTTAAGTTTGCTCGGGAAATTAATTCAACCGCTTAACTCGCTGTTATTTATCGCCGCAAAAAATAACAAAATGCTTAAAATGCCTCTTAAGGATGTTTGGCGCAGTGAGCAGATGGTATTCAGTAATGCAAGACCTGGGGCCGTACCATGACGTCTTAATGCGTTTCAGTTTAGGTCCGCTCGCTGTCAGATTCATACTAAAAGTGACATGTAAAACTTGAACTGCGTCGGAATTAGGAAGTCATGGTAAGGCCCCAGTACAGACATAAACCTATTTAATAAATCGCAGCAACCGAAGGCATAATTTTTCGCGTTCGTAATGAAGAGTTTAAAAAATATTATTTATTTAATAGGTTACAATTGAATATTCTTAAAACTCGCATTTGCACATAATTGCCTTATCTGTATTAGTCAATTGGTCGTTCCAGCGTCATTATAAACTCTGCGAATCATCGCGACGTACTATAGTCTGGCAGATAAATCACTGCAGCCAGATGTCACTTTCAGTGTTTTCAGTTTTTGGCAAATATTAAATAGTGATGTGACTTAGTGAGTGAATGAAAGAATGAACGATGCAATGACATTAATTTGCGTAATTTATGTTGAAATAGAGAATTTTCAAAGCGTATTTTGATAAAATGATTTGTTCAATAAGGTTTTTTGTATGTTTTCTAGTTAGTAGTAGTGTAAGAGTGCAATTTGGAAATGTGCGGAAGCATGTCAATTCAGTTACCGGTTTTCAACTCATTCCCCATTTTGCCATAAATAAAACAACAATTATCACATTAATATTTTTTTCAACCTTTGTACTTTTACTAAAAATCTTAAATTACTCCGAATCAGTTTCACTGCTGCTGTCACTATTTACGTGTATTACAAAGTCATCGCAAATTTTATCTACTATGTTAATATGGCCCTTAAACCCCTCAAAAGTAACAAGATATTCCCAAGATTTCGTTCGTTCAATAATCAAATCATTCATTACGTGACCTTAGTCGAGCACTAGTGAAATAAATGTGGTATCATTATTTCGTAAAATGACATTTGAAAGTGTCATCTGGCTGCAGTGATTTAGCTGCCAGACTATAGGTATGTACCTACGTCGATTAGATTACACTCTCAAATACAAAATTCAGAATCACCGTCACAATATTACGGAGTACATTTTACCCCAAAAATCGTATAAGTACTTAATTAATTAATTGATGTACCTTACTACTCCGCTACCACCATCATGCTCATCAAAATCATACTTGTACAAATACAAATAATGAAGCATTATTCAGTTTGAAATCTGCATCTTAGCAGTAAATTCAAGCCAACTTTAATGTGGTAACTAATTACAATAAGTTAATTACTGAATCATAACTGTGTACTGTAACCGGTAAGCCTGCTTCACTGCCTTCAGTTATGGTGAAAATATCGTTGCATTCTATTAGTTTTTCAGCTAACTCAAACTTGTAGAACGTTTCAGCCAGGCGCGTAGTACCTTGTACAAATAACGATATTACACCATACTTAGTAAATAAGCCGTCATCCGATATATCGGAGCGGCACAAAATTATGAATCTTAGATATATAAGTATAGGTGCGGTAATTGGGAAATTATAGGTCGGAAACGGTAAATATTATGTGGCTTCGTGAAGAAAGAGCCTAACGATAGACAAGACAAGGATTGAGGAGACTGCCAACTGTTAATTTTTTACTAATTACGGGAGCTTAAACAATTAATAAAATAAAATATAAATACGTCTACGCTACACTATGCTTCTAGCATGCTCCTTATACTCAACATGACTCAACTCTTCCGTCTCTCTTGTTGAAAGATACAGAGAGAGACCTCTAGGTACGACGCGGCATGGTGATTAACGTAGTCACACTGCCTCTGCCATTTTTCTTACCACTTCTGACGCCACTACAGTTCGATACCCCTTACTTAGTCCATCCCGATACTTACTAAGTCTGTGTTAGCCATAATTTTTATCTAACCACGGCAATGTTATGGTTTTACTCACAACACGGGGTAATCGTTCGGCCATGCTAAAATCCCATAAAACTGGGTGCTATTTAGGTTATTGGAGTTAAGGTGTTGCAGCCTGCCCATCCATTAAATTTACAATGTAGTAATTCCAGTAATACACATTATACGATCAGAGGCGTGATTTACTCATTATACCGGCTATTTTTATCGAAACGAGCCAATTACTGGAACTCATTCGTGATGCAATCATTTACCCTACTTGCGGTGTACGGAGTAGAGCGATAAAGAATTTCAGTGACACATAACGTGCCCGGATAGCTCAGTCGGTAGAGCATTGGACTTTTAATCCAAGGGTCCAGGGTTCAAGTCCCTGTTCGGGCGGCGCACTTTTTGTAAGAAAGTTACAAATACAATAACTTGGAGAATAACACTCAGCGGCACAAAATTTGGTTGTCTCCATACAAAATTACCTATATTGCAGCATACATATGCGGCCATATTTTTTCCGCCGCGTATATATCTAAAAATATGCATTATTGTAATTTACTAGACACCCATCACACTTAATGACAAAATGCTACTTTTTTAACTTCAGGTTTTCTATTGTTTTACTTGTACTAACGCACCGTCAGAATTCAGTTTTGTACCCAACTTAAAACTTGAAAGTAGGTAGAAAGCTTCGCGGGATTCCTCCTCCCGCGCGAAAAAATGCAATTTAAGGCAATTTACTTGAGATTTTGAAGGAGTATCTCACTCGCACAACTCTCAAGGTAAAAAACGATCGACCGACGATATGAAACGAAGACGATTTTTTTTTACATACATATCTAAGTTTGAAAGAACGAACGTTGAAACCTACAAAGCAGTGGATAATTCACGGCATTCGGATTTAGGCGGGTTAGATTGTTTTAGATAGATAGATAGATAGATAAAAACTTTATTCTCCACAAACAAAACATGACTTTTAAGACAAAAAAAAAGAAACAGAATTACAAAAATGAAAATATTAAAATAACAATCAAAACAAGAAATTAAAAAGGTTTACAAAATACAAACAATAAAAACACATTTGTACCAGGGAGCCATGTGATGGAGCAAAGAATAGGCGCTGACTCAGCGTAATGGTATTCTGCCAGTACCCATACAGAGTAAGGACACCGGCGAGTATGAAAGTGCTATAACTAATTTTGCTAGAAGGAAAAATAAAATAAATAAATAAATAAATATTTTCTATCGTGCTAAATAATTTGCGCAGGAAAGTGAGCGTGTAAATGGGTAAATAAATAATAATGGCAATAAAGAGTAAGTCTAGAAATCTAGAAAAAGGCATTAAAATATAAATAAATAATTAATCAAAAAAGAACAAGATAGAGCAAGAACAAGTTTTCGCCTGCGTTTCATACTAATACGAGTTCACGCTTTTTGTGAGGCACTCCAGTCTCTTAAAACGGTAGTGATTATATTTATATTCTCTTTGGGGTATCTGTTAGATATTCCCGGAGGTAATCCTAGCTTAGAGCTAAGACAGTATCGGCCTTAAGGTAGAGCACGTAGAGCGGACGCTTTAGGCACTTGATGGGAAGATGCACTAAAATCAGGTACGACATATATATAGGTCAGGGACGACATACAACTTGGCGGGGGGGAGGAGAAACCGTCGCCCGAAGGGCACCAAGGGGCAACCCCGGTCTACCCCTGACTCTAGAGGTAAGGCCGGCGTTAAGTACGAAGTACGATATAAAGTAGTTTCCAAAAAAACTTTTAGCTAGCTTTAAAGTAAAAGTTAATTGATTCCTTTGTTGACGACTTTTTCGCCCTTATTAAGCACTAGCTGTTGCCAGCGACTTCGTCTGCAAAGAATTCGTTTATCGCTATCCTGTGGGAATTTTCCGGGATAACAAGTAGCCTATGTGCTATTCCAGACTTTACTCTATCTATGTGCCGAATTTCATCCAGATTCGTTGGTCCGTTCTGGCGTGATTGAGTAACAAACAAACATCCATCCATCCATCCATACTTTCGCATTTATAATATTACTAGCTGCTGCCAGCGACTTCGTCTGCAAAGAATTCGTTTATCGCTATCCCGCGGGAACTATGCAATTTTCCGGGATAAATAGTGGCATATGTGCTATTCCAGACTTTTCTCTATCTATGTGCCGAATTTCATCCAGATCTGTTGGGCCGTTCTGGCGTGATTGAGTAACAAACAAACATACATCCATCCATCCATCCATACTTTCGCATTTATAATATTAGTTAGATAGATATACCTAGTTAGATAAAGATGAAAAATCGTAACACAAAGGAATCAATTAGATTTTGTTGTAATTAAGTCCTGAATATTTATTTATTTTTTAAAACGACTCATAATTAGATTGATCAAAAATTACGGATGGTAGGACCTTGGCCACAAAAGCTACCATCTTACTCGCTAATCCTGCCGCAAAGCAGCTATGCTTGCTTGCTGTGTTCCGTAATGTTGGTAATGCGCCGGTGTTGCAGCGTCCATGGGCAATGATCGTTACTTACCTACTATTACTGTTATTTGCTCGTGTACGTTCCCTGTTGTATAAAAAAAATGAAACAACCGGTTTAAATGTAGTTAAGTGTATTAGCAACGTTGGTACATGGGATTACTGGATAATACTGTCGTGGATTATGTAACATCATGTCGAACACTCGCCCCAACAATTACATCAGTGTTCATCATACAATCATTAGTAAAAAAAAGATTTTTTTTTATCACCAATAAAAAACGTGCTCCTACTATGCCCCTTACCCATTACAACTTCTTTAGAAACTATTACACCTATAAATTCAATAACTGATTAATTAAAGACACTACTGATAAATAGAAAACGTGAGCATTCATACAGATAGGATTTTTTTTTACTTAAATAGTACAAGTTAGCCCGAACGGTGTCCGGTAATTTTGTTCCAAAAATTGAATTTTCGTAAACTCGCTTTAACAGATACAAAACGCTTCATACTAATAATACTAATTAAACTACAACATTTTTCTAGTACCCAATTACCTTAAAAAAACTAAAGCAACAGAGGGAAGTAGACTAAATGAAACTGTAAATCATTTGTTTGTATGTAAATTAACTGTATGGTAAAGATTTCCAAAGCTTAATTCCTTATTGAGTCTTGTTGTTGGTTCGCAAATCCATATATTCGATTAACTAACCAAATACAAATTGTATGAAAGTGAATTAAAATCGTTTTCATACAAACTTCCAGTCATGTAGTGGTAATACTTACACTATAGGCCTTTTTATAAATTGGCTAAATTGATAGATATCATACGACAAAAAAGGAAAAAAAAACAAAAGAAAACAGAAAAGAAACAAAACATAAAAAAATCATTCATTTAATTCTCTGTGAAATGTGTATAATATAATAATTTTTCAATCATAATGTATCTTTATATAAGAGAAATATTTTCTATTAAAATCTACGTACAACATGACATAAGAGAAACTATCATTCACTATCAGCTACGTCGCAACGACAAACGAAGACTGCACTCTTTAAATAATTTTCAATATAAAATTTTAAATAAAATATAAATAATCGAGTATTACTGTTCCAACAACTCTACGTCCATGGTTGACCATAGACATTTTAATATATTTTTATCAATCGCGGTGTAACACTACTTAGAACTCCGTCAGATCCTGCGCGCACGGCATTTTCAAAGCGATAGAGCTCAATGAAATAGTAAATTTTTACACTTCATTGCGTGTTTTTTTTATATAATTATTAAAGTACAAAATCGCTTAAAACGACCCGTTTGCGCAGACCACTAGAGGTGAACCTACAATGACTTAAAAATACTATAAACTTATAGAGATCTTCTGCAAAGGTGAAAGTGATAACGACGAAACTAATTATTCTATAGCTGCGAAACCTAATTAAAAAAATAAACGTGTTCTATACAACAAGCCCTACATAGGGTGGTTTATTTCAAGTATACATTATATTTTATTAAAAATTATAAATCATCTTCAATGATATCTACAATGGAAGCTGTCCGAGATAACCTAAAATTACTTTACGCTCCTTCATTCGATTGATGACATTATGTCAAATATAGATTAGCAACGATTTCTAAGTTATATATATATTTTGATATAAGTTACAAAAGAAGTTAGGGCGCTTTATAAATTATATAAAATTGGACAACGCCCTTTTAAAGTAAAATCCATGAATCTAAAAAGAAATCATGTACGATTAAATACTTACACTTATCACCTAGTTATAAAGAAATTATGAGAGAGAGTTCCAAAGAAATTATTAAAATTCTAGCTTCATAGAAGCAACATTGCCCTGGCAAGTGTATTGTTATAATGAAAAAAAAAACTTGTACATTTACTTACATTTATAATAAAAATATACAAAAACACTTACATACACGGGTACTTAAAACATATAATGCACTGGATGAGGGTAGTTTTGTACCAGTCAGTCGTGTGGCCATCCCCTCGGGGACGTCAAAATGCATTATTGTGCAAAAATGTTACTATATAGATAAAGAAATACATTCTCACAAAAACCCTTAACTGTTATAGCCTATGATGACCTAAAATAATCCTAGTTTTATTATTAATGGAAAATAAATAGTTAATTCTATAGATTAAACTAAGAGTACTAAGACCATAGACGGAGGGTAGTCAACCAAAACAGTTTTTAAAGCATACAGATAACCGCGGCGTTGTTCGCCACACATATTGTTTAAATGCATTTAAATTATACCCCGTTGAATCCATGTTTCTTGTATCTAAATTTAATAATTCTCACAATTTAATCGATTCTTTAAAATGTGTTACCTATCTTATCATTCGGATTTGTTTGTCAAAATTTGTAAAACTGGTGAAATATTTAATTTGACAATATTAAAGTTTTTCACGTTTCCGTCTATTCTATATCGTTTAGTGTAATTAAACGATTTATAATCGACGTTTCAGAATGTTCCACGCGTTCCAATTAAAAATTGTCGGTTGGCAGAAGTCTTCAAAAACTAGAAGTTTCACTTTTTACAAAGGAATGACGATTATACATTTTATTTTTATTTTATTAGAATAGTTAAGTGAATATATTATCTGCAACTCTTTGTAAAAAGTGGCATTAGCGCCGATTTGACTCATCGATGTTCTGACAAAAGATTTTTTTAAGCTATTTAGCCATGCTGAACGTACACCTTATGAATCGTCCTGAATATTGATATTTCTCTCTTTGCCATATCATATGGTGGTAGCCGTTGACTTCTAGTTTTTGGATATCCCTTTGGAACGCGGGCCGAAGACCGCTTTTTCAGTAATACCATGCTACGACTGATTCAGGTTGAAGCTTACTTTTCCATACGCCTATCGCTATAACAAGACGGATATTCCTTAAGTTTATCATAGGACATAGACACCTATATTACAATTATTCTTAGTTCGTGGAATGGATACAAAATATTACAAAATTCTATGTTTATTAGCCACTATATTTCTCGAAATGTTAAGGAGACTACGATGGACATTATCGAGTTATAACGGACTATCGGATTAATAGTTAACATATTATTTTAATCGAATGCGTGTGTATAATTGAGTTAACTTTAGGTATATTTTATATAAAGAGATTTTAAATCTGAGCGGTTAATGTTGAAATGGAATTTTTCGCCACTTTCACACGCACATATCAAAGATTCTTTTATCTATTCATAATAATTCTCTTTGAAAAGTCAGTGAGGTCAAGTAGCTAAGAGAAACAGTGAGTTAAATGTATGAACACTTTAAAAAGTAGTGGTCAAAACTTTTTCTATTCCAATATTAAACGCACAGTTAAGTTTTATAATATCCGCCTTTTTAAACAAAACGGTACTTCCATTCAAATTGGACTCGAATAGAAAAACTGTCCAACTCATTAGAAAAGAACCGATACACAACAACTACTTGAAAACCCTGAGGTTACATACAACATACAATGGCACGACTATATACATGGGGAATTGACATGATTATTAAAAGAAATCGGCGCTATATTATTTAGGCCTTATCGTAAAATAAATAAAGTGCAGTCAAAACACAAAAGTGCCTGTTACTCTCACCTTTACGCGCCATGATGGCATAGTTTCGCGAGAATTCGTTTTATATATGTTTTTCAACTCAGCGGGTCCTTTGTTTAACGTTGATGAAATGATATGTAACAAAATTTTGAATACAACATTATTTTGTTAGATACTAATGACAGGTTGTTTTATCAAACTTTCATATTGTTAGAACCCCACATGGTTTATACAATTAAATGCGTAAAAACAAAACAAACAGTAATAAAGGCGAAACGCTACAAATATTTATCGCATTCATATTAAATGCTTGTGCAATAATATACTTTACCGATGTAATAAGAATTACGATAACGTAGCGGAACATCGTGAGAATAACTTTCAAAACGGAAAACTTTACGCGGAAACAATGATTGTATCATTTCCCAATAAATGGCACTAAATTTATACTGAACGTTTACGTAAATACTGTTTAAATATAATTGGCAAAAGGAAGCCGTTAAATTTTTAATCATATCATTATTATTGCATTTCTATACATTAAAAAACATTTGACAATCTGTCATTTAGGACGACCGAAAGATAGAGATAAATAAAACATGCTTGTATCTACACAACAATGGCGTCTTTCACGAAACATTTTTAATAAGAGACTTCTTGGAGGCTAACACAACTGAGCATCCAGATCTACATGACAATATGTTGAAGATTAAAACAAATTATACTTTTTTATTACAAATATACAATAATCCATTGAAAACTCGCCGTATTCAGCCTCCTGAAATCTTAATGTAAAAAGTATAACTTTTCAAAATTAACAATAGAAACATTTGCTAACCTAAAACGGCCACCGCGTGATTTGTTGCTAGAAACTTCGTAAAATTCTAACTGAACTGCGAAATGACTAGTCAAATTTCTGACTTTGCACTTAACTGACCAGCAAGTTGACCATTATTTTACCTGATGGTACGTGCAGCTTGGCACAACGGCCTCTAGCCTTGAAGCAAGCTAAATTGTATTTTTGGAAATTATGACAAAGGCGATTATCCGCATATTGTCTGCCTTTTGTTTTTTTTATTTTTATGAACTCGCTGTACTGATTTTGAAAGAAAGAAAGAAAGAAAAAACTATTTTTTGCCACAAAAAACGATGTAAAAATAAGCAAAAGGTTTTAAAAGCAATGGCAAAAAAAGAGCAAAAAGGCCTAGGGGTGGCAAAGATTTTCGGTGTTCAATACAGTACATTTGTATTATATGATGCGAACTGTTGAATGCGTTGCCTAGATTAACAACTGTCTCTCTTCTCAATTTTACAAACATTCACCAAAATAGTCTGTTAGAACAGAAACCAATTCAAATTACTCCCACGATGTCCGCCGTCTTGCAAACTTGAACATAGACTTACTAGCGACTGCTTGGCGGCATTGGCATGGAGGCCTGCACCCCTTGGAGGTTCATAGGCCTCCCGTTGGGGTTACCCATGCCGAGACCGTCCTGGTAATTGTTGACGTCCATCGTAGGCGCATCGTCATTCTGGAATTAATGATAATGTTATGTGGAATCCCCTTACATTTTGCCTAGGCGTGTTATTCGCAAAAGATCTATGTTCGGTTCTTTGAAACCACAAAATGTGGATATTATGTGGTTGGTTTTCGCTTGAAAGTTAGGATAGTTTTAGACTCGATAGGTGGCGCTGTTATTGAGTGAGACAGACGATCCAGTCCCCTTTGTCGTCCTACCCCGCGCCCCTGTGCCGCGCGGGCGAGAACTCATTTAAGCTGTCGGTCTAAAGACAGCAATTCACTGGGTTTCCAAACGCAATCAATTTTAGTACACTTTTCTAACTAGACGACTCGTTCCTTATTCAACATTCATATATCCCGCAATATTTGTTGGATACGTTTAGTTGATTATACCGCTTCGATTTTACATGCACAATTGCACATATCTAGTTGTAAAAGTATAGATTACTCATTAGTGTACCATGTTCAGTGTGACAGGTTATTATTATCAGTGATGTCAGTTATTGGGTATGATGCAATTTATGACATGACATGTCGAAATGATCAATGCAGTACACAAATCTATTTTAATAAATGGATGATGTTCACATAACAAGGGAAATTATTTTTTATGCGAATTACTTATGTATCTATTTTTTTGCATAGCAATTTTTACAAGGCTCCTCCACCATAGCCTGTGTAAATGAAACTGAAGCCACAACCGTGCTACGTCATATTATAGTTACAGCATACCGTCGACACCTTTAGCCAAGGTCGCTAGGGTAGGCACTAAGCAGTGCGTACAAATTGTATTGCGCCTACCCTGGCGACCTCTCACTGCTTGTCCAGTGACAACTGACATGTTTAATAGCATGGCTCAGGCCCTTGCACACTGCACAGTCCAGAGTAAAAAAAAATAATCGCTAACTCGTGGTTACGTTTGACAGTTCCATACATTTTGACACTACTTAGCCCCGGGTTAGCATCTAATACGGGATACGGGGTTAAGGTGCGACCACACCGCCGCTTAAAAAACGGTGACGTTACAGAATCGCAACAAAATGTATGAAGAAACGGTGAGAAAACGTGACGCATACGACACGTCACTGCGTATACGCGGTGGTTTGGTCGCACCCTTAAGTCGTTAACCCTGTTCCGTGCAAATGGCCCTTAGGCGGTCAATATTATCGTGATACTGGTAATGTCAATACAGGATCGTAGATTTCAAAACAACTGTATTCGCTGCGGTACGCATTAACATTACGTGAAATGAAATGAGATTAGTGTTGCCGCTCGATAGTCCTTCGATAGATTATCGATGGCTTTAGCAAAGACAATAGTGTCGATCCTTGATGTCGAACAAACTGTCATTGCGTTTCAATATTAATATTACATAAATTATAGATACTATCTATAGTTTTGAACAATCGATTGTTACCTTTATTTCAGTAGTATTTATAGTACCGGTACTACATATCTAGTATCAACAGTTTTCATAATTTTCTGTGCAATGCTAATATTTCTTAAAATAAGAGATATCGATATTACGGCACTTTTCCGTTACAAATATCGATAAAGAAACTATAGTTTGCGGCAACGCTAGTCGCGTTACGCGTGAATCACACGACAATATAGACCGCGTAATCTATTGGCATTAGCTAGCCATACACGTAGGGATTTGACTGACGTGTCTGGCGGGTATCTGTCCGTTGGTTGTGAGCACGGTCAGCGGACAAATCTGTGTCTATTTCTCGCCACACATTGGATGCGATTCTACGTGCACATCGCCTAAAACTATTTTTTTTTTAATTTTAAAATTGGCGTCGTCATTTGATTATGACAGCCGCTCATAGAATAGCAAAGGGATTTAGCGACACCAAAATAAAATTAGCAATTTTAGCGGCCGCTGTAGAATCGGGTCCATTGGCGGATGTGTCCGCCAGGGTTCACTAACGTTTGACCTAAAAATTATTGACAAAATGATCATTTGACAAACTTTAAATATCTGATAAACCGTAATTTTTTTTTTAAATTTATAAAACAAACCTAACCTAATGTGAGCCACAGATGAAGGATTTTAGATTTTTTTAAAAGTTCACGGTTTATTAGATATTTAGATTTTGTCAAATGATCATTTTGTAAAATGATGCTTTTGTCAATAATTTTTAGGTCAAATGGGAGGACACCGTCCGCCAGACACATCTGACGGACAAATCCGTACGTGTACGGCTAGCTTTCAATGCGTACCTCTCGATGCCTTCGTATGGTCCGGTCCTCGTAGCGCGTGCCGCCCGTCGAGGCCATCGGCCGGCTAAGCGTGGAGTTGGCGTTGCTGGGCGAGTGGGGCGCGGCGCCGCCCGACGGCGTTCCCTGCCCTACAGCGGGAGGGGAGCGCGGTCAGACCCAGGGGGGGAGGGGGGAGCTCGTGACGGGTCAACGTTCTCGTACAAGTTTTACTCAAGTTTTGCTTTTTTTATAAACGTTACTGAAAACTAGAACGCATGACAAAATCCGAAGTGTATAAGGTATGGTTAAAAAACCTGTAAAGTCGGTTTACGGACGATAGTTTTACGTGATAACGTCATAAATAAATATCATGGGACAAATTACACCAATTGACCCAGTCCCAAACTAATCAAAGCTTGTGCTATGGGTACCAGGCAACGGATAAACAAAGTACTTATATAATGTAGTTAAATACATACAACATCCCTGACTCGGGCACAAACATTTGTATTCATCATACAAATGTCTGCCCCTACCGGGATTCGAACCCGGGACCTCTAGCTTTATAGGCAGGAACCACTACGCTATCCGGTCGTCGTCATAAATCATCATAAGTCATCGCTAGCTCTGACGTCACGCGAGAAGATCGTGCCTCACTATCGCTTGTTCCGCGCTCTCGCTTGCACACTGACGTCACGCGGAACGTGACAATGAATCGTGTTTTTTCGTACGTGCAGCCGGCGTTCATCGATTTAAATATAAGATGTTATCACATTAAAATCAGGACGTAAAAATCTCGATACACGCCTTTCTATACATAACTTTTGAACCTAGCTAAATAGTAAAACTAGTTCGAATCTTATGCCTTTGCATGAAAAGGTAGTAACAGCGCCATCTCTCGTCCTTGGTGAGCGATCAATGGAAGTTTGGAATTATGTCGTAGAGACACATTATTTAAACAGGTGGCGCTTGGCGACAATACTTTTTTTTTTTTTTTGAATAGGAAGGCAAACGAGCAAGTGGGTCACCTGATGGTAAGCGATCGCCACTGCCCATAGACACCCGCAACCCCGGAGGGATTGCAGATGCGTTGCCAACCTAGGGACTTAGATGAAATGCCTCTTGTGCCCGTAATTTCCCCGGCTGTCTTACTCTCCACACCGGAACACAGCAGCGCAAGCACTGCTGCTAAGCGGCAGGATTAGCGAGTAAGATGGTGGTAGCGATCCGGACGGACCTTGAACAAGGCCCTACCATTCGCTTAGTAATGACATGACAGCTGGTACAAATGGACAAATGTGAAGGCTAAGAGTTTTTAATGATTCACGGTTAAGTTCATTCGAAATATTATAAACGGTTACTAACCGTGATCATGATACATGCAACTGTATCGAAATATCGGGAGCTCAATAAAGGTAATCGCGGTTCACATCCCGTTTATAATATTTCGAAATGTGAAGGCTCACTACCTACCCTGCTGGGTGGTTAGGGGTATAGTACACGTCATCACGAATTGATGAAGATTCGGGTTCCATTCCCGGCAATAGTTTGTGTCTTACCCCCTTATTCATAAGCGCTCTATAGGCTTCTGCTAACTTAGAAATCGTTTGTCCTTGTCAGTGAAAGGTAAATGTCTAAGTGACAGATAAGGACAAACGATTACTAAGTTAGCAGAAGCTTACAGAGCATTTATGAATAAGGGTGTTAGTTTTCAGTATCGTTTAGCAAATTTCTAGTAGATTAACCGGAAAAAAATCACGATGTACAATCAGATTTTTTGTGTATTAGTTGTGAAAAGAGCTACGATAGTATAGTGTGCTTTGGAAACGCGTTTGAAGTCACAATAGCCATTTCATAAAACTTGTATGAAAATATTATCCTGTCACAAGACCATCCCATAGACTCGAAGAGCAGAATAGGTTATGTTAAATGAAATATAGCAATGATACAGGCTAACGCAGACAGTTCAAGATGTTCACACAATATCAGTGGCGTAACTATAGGGTGGCAGGGCCCCCAGCTCTACGGGGCCCCGAACTGGCTTGGCCTTGAACATAAAAGGGATGATGCACTTCTTTATAGTGAGTAAGGGCCCCATCTGATGAATTGACAACATTTCATATTTCTGAGCATATTAATGGTTTTCTGTATTTTGTTTGAAAAGATGAACATGCTGACAGTTAAATTTTTTCGCTAGGGCTTGTATTTAATTTATAATTAATTTATGTGCTTATTCTAAAAGGGCGTAACTCCGATACTATCACAGAATACACACTTATCCCTTTGTCTTTTCTCTATAGAAAAAAAACTGACGTTAATTTCAAATTGTCAATGTCAGGCCCTATTATTCGATTTTCGAGGTTCGCTTCGTGCTGTTCCGCTCATACAAATAGTCATTATCTTGAGAGTGAGAGAGAAGGTATGCAACGAACTTCGAAAACAGAATTTCAGAGTTGCCCCCCTTGTACTTTGAAGTTGCGAAAAATACAAAATTATGATCGCTTATTTTTTCTCGTGAAAAAGGCAAAGGCGTTTTACCTATCCTGTGGTAGTTTTGGTAAAATTAGGACATATTTTTAATTAATTTTTATTTTTTATAATAAGCGATATTAAAATTATATAAAC
Source organism: Pandemis heparana (assembly GCA_963854515.1). Lineage (NCBI taxonomy): Eukaryota > Metazoa > Arthropoda > Insecta > Lepidoptera > Tortricidae > Pandemis > Pandemis heparana. The sequence goes on along the minus strand of OY978030.1, from coordinate 5,946,865 downwards.
ATATTGCAGTGTGATCACGGAGGCAAAATGCTTTCGAACCATATATACATTTTTAGGTGTTATAAAAATGAAATGTTGTCAATTAGCCGCGGGCTCCTGACGTTGTAGTTACGCCACTGCACAATATACACTACAAAATGCACAGATATATACAAAATGCATCGCTTGTTATTTATTAATTGCTTGATATTATGATGGAGGCGGGAAGTTTTCTGTGCTGTTTCATTCAGTTGTCCGTAGCGATTATATTTTAGTTCGCTCGTGACTCGACTTACCTTCGATGAAACTTCTCAATGTACAATATGTATAATTAAATCTACGCCTAAAAATCAATGTCTCGTATCTCGTATCAATTTTTAACTGCAGTATTGACATAGCATAAATACTAATAGTGAGTCGACTCAGTCGTCTAGATGGGGCAACTACGTTATGTGAGACAGGGCTGCGTTTGCAACGCTAATTTGCAGTAGGCTTATTGTCTAACTCGCTCGCAATCGCCATCGTTTTCATTTTGACAGTTCTTGTATGGATGTGACAGCTAGCCGATTCCGATGCCAATTGTCAGCCCATACACGAACAGCGTACAGATCCCAGTCCGTTCGAATACTCTTGACATTGGGGGAACGTAGCGTCAAGACAAACGAGTGTGCTCACTATAATTAATTACTACGCTATGATATTGTGGCCGTTAAAAAGGTCCTTAGTCTCACGGGCAGCGAGTGACTAGGCCCTAAGGATTGCAGTAAGGGATCGTACTGTTGCGTCACCTTACCACTACCCTGGCGACCCCAGAGACATACTACTGTGTCGACTCAGGTACTGACCGCTAGTGTTGGAGGAGGGGCGTGCCTGCGCGCCGCGCGCCGGCGTCAGGAAGTCGGCCTCGCGCCAGCCGTGCTTGCGGTACACCTCGCGTAGCTCCGCGTGAGACCACATCGTCATCAGCACTTGACCTGTAACCGCAACCATATGATAATATCTACAATATCAGTGGCATTCAATTTGAACCTTAATACTATAACGATACCGTTTGTTTTTCAATATGAATGTTGTAGCGGCACGTGCGTACGGCAGGTTGCGGTTTTGCGATAATAGAGACTGACCTTTGTTTGAAAGATTAGGGCTCGAAGCGAAAAGTTCACCTGGGAAGATTCATCTTATCTTATCTTATCTTACTAATTAGGGGCCCTTACGGATACACTTCGACCCATTTGTGGATCTTTTGTGCAATTACCCCTCCTTCGCACTATTCCATTGCTTTTACCACCTCATTCATGAGTTGGGTGATTTGGCGCAGTGGTAGTGCCTTGAAATCTCCTACTATACTACATAATAATATAATACCTTTGAGCGTGGCACTGGCACTGACCTGCGAACTTGAGCACGCGCGGCGTGTGGCGATGGCGCTGCTTGGTCAGGTTGAGCAGCCGCTCCACGCCGCCCGCCTCCAGCAGCGAGCGCGAGAACTCTCCGCTCTTCTTTATCACCTCGTTCAGCGTCGCCAGCACCGCCGCTATCGTGTCGTCCGAGGTGCCTTGCTGCGAAGAATAGTTATTTGTGTCACAAGGCAGCAAAATGATGTATTTACAGCGAGGGCGCTACATTAAATCCAGAATGTAGCAAAGGATTCTACAAGCGTAGCGAGGGATTCTAAAGTAGAATTCAGAGCGTAAATGAGGGATTCAAGTGTTAACGCCCAAGATAAAAATAATTTTGCTCCCAAGTGGCTCATACAACTTTTCACACCGAACAATAAAAAACTTAAAAAAAAGAGTTCTAAATGAAATTAAAGAGCTACCAGCGTAGAAAATGGCGTAGTTTTACAATTATCAACTTCAAAAAATTGCATTTGCAAAAAACACTTGAACGGATAACTTTTAGAAAAGCCTTGAACGGATAACCCACTTGCAAAATATTTTATTGAATCAGGCGTTACTTTGCGGAGGTCCATTTCAATGAACACAAAATATTTGTAAATATTTTGTGTTCATTTTTAACACACTTGCACTTTGATCTCTCTCGACGGGAGCAAAACTTAGTTTTTTTAATGAGAGGTGGGAAAAGAAACATACATCATCATCTTCCTAGTGTCTTTCCCGGCATTTGCCACGGCTCAGTGAGCCTAGGGTCCGCATCGACAACCTAATCCCAAGATGTGGCGTAGGCACAATTTTTTACAGAAGCGACTGCAATATGACCTTCCAACCCAGAAGGGTAAACTAAGCCTTATTGGAATTGGTCCGATTTCCTCACGACGTTTTCCTTCACCGAAAAGCTCATGGTAAATTTCAAATGTAATTTCGCACATAAATTCCGAAAAATTCAGAGGTGCAAGCCCGGGATTCGAACCCTCGACCCTCAGCTTGAGAGGCCACAGGTCAAACCACTAAGCTACCATGGCTTTTTTACCCTACTTTATTGTTGTTGTATTAATACACACCAATTATGACCGATGAAAATTACGGGACAAAAGGGACCCGGTGCACGCCCTGTACAGATAAAACACTGAGATCACTGGACTAACCTGGTCGTGATGCTGCGTCCCACTGGGCAGCTTCTGCACGAGGTCCCGCATGGCGTACTTGCCGATGAGCTCCTTGTTCCGCTGGTCGATGGCCAGGTTCCGGAGAGCGGTCGCCACCGCGCACACCACCCGGTCCACCTCCATCCGGAGCAGTTCCACTAGGATCGGTAGACCTGGAAACAAACGAGCCGTGTAAGGTTTTGGCTTTTTCAAAATGGAACAATAAAGTTGGTTATTTTCTCCAAAAATCTTTTAAAGTTAGTCATGTTTGGGTAAGGTCGTGAAGCGAAAATAGTCTTGAGTTTTGCAAAACTCTAAGTACTTATTCCGCGAGCACGCGTATTGTAGTGGTGTGTGGTCGCGAGTAGCAAGGTTGGTCACATTCGACTATTGTCGTAACACGCAGGATGCGGCGTTTGAGACGCTTCACGGCCTTACCCGTTTTTCTCTATGGTCACTCAATCTTGAAATATCCCGATCTCCGTAAAAAAAAAATTGAAACAAAAAATCGTATGCCGGTATCATCATATCTTGCTAAAGTTTACGACGTAAATCTGTGGAGCTTAGATTATACTCTTTAGGTATATTATTTTCGTATTCTGATAAGATGTATTTTTACTCAACGCATCAGTTATATTTAATTATTTCCATAGGTTCCCGTACCTTTCTCTTTCCTGACGGCGGCCCTGATATCGATGGAGGGCTGCCAGTAGCAGGCGGCGAGGTTCTGCAGCGCGCCCGCCGCCGCCTCCAGCGTCTCGGGGTTGGAGCACGTCTGCAGTAGCGCCATGTACAGAGGCACCACCTGGCACAAAGACATACCTTTACACCACTCTAAACACAACATTATCACCAGATGGTTTCTAACATTATAATCGGATGGTTTCAAACATTATCACCCGATGGTTTCAAACATTATCAACCCATGGTTTCAAACATTATCACCCGATAGTTTCAAACATTAAAGCTGATGGTTTCAAACATTATTATCTGACGGTTTCAAACATTATCACCCGATGGTTTCAAACATTATCACCCGATGGTTTCAAACATTATCCCCAGATAGTTTCAAACATTATCATTCGATGGTTTCAAACATTATCACCCGATGGTTTCAAACATTATCACCCGATGGTTTCAAACATTATAATGTGATGGTTTCAAACATTATCACCTGATGGTTTCAACGATGGTTTTTGACGTGACGTCAGAACTAGTAGTTTTCATCAACGTTTCTTTATCACGTTATCATGTAAAACTATCCGTAACCCGACTTTACAGACAACGAAGTTTTCTTTCGGGTCAGACGCCTCCATACTGTAACGGCAGACGGCACTTACTTCAGGCGACCAGAGCATCTCAGTGCCCTTGGGCACGCTGTAGCCGAGCTGCGCGCCGGCGTCGGCGAGCGGCTGCGCGTCGGGCTCGCTCTTGCTGAGCGGGCTGGTCGAGTTGGACGACGACGAGCCTTCCTTCTTCTTTTTACTGCCGCCGAAACAGCCTAGGTTCTCGCCTGCCGACGGAAATATATTGAATAGAGAATACAACGTGTTACAAAATACCTCGTAAAATATCAAAGCCAAGAATATTGTCAACCCTAGTAAACTGTCATCTCAGGAAACCATACTGGGGTTTTTAAATATTGTAAATGGACTTGTTATAAGGTCACATTTAACCGCCTTTTAGCTTTACGGGTAGTTTTGTAACACCCTGTATAGTTGTTGAAAGTTAAAAGATTAAAACCACGAAATACCTTTGCTGGTATGGAAGCATAGAAAAAACATGCACTGTACCAGTAGCGTCTCGCAACGCGCAGGTAAAAAACCCATCGAGCGAATCGGCGCAAATCGGAAAAATTAGCAAATCATCATCAAGCAAGGAAGGCAAACGAGCAAGTGGGTCACCTGATGGTAAGCGATCACCACTGCCCAGACACCCGCAACCCCGGAGGGATTGCAGATGCGTTGCCAACCTAGAGGGCTAAGATGAAATGCCTCTTGTGCCCGTAATTTCCCCGGTTGTCTTACTCTCCACACCGGAACACAGCAGTGCAAGCACTGCTGCTTAGCGGTAGGATTAGCGAGTAATTATGTAATTATATATTAGTATTTTGATTCCCCTTTCCACCTATACACCCAGAGAGTTTGTAATGTAAAGAGAATTGTCACAACCGACAATTGTCGTACCTATTGGTGAAATAGGGGCCAGGTCAGTCCACCTCGTGGGAAACACCAATATTACGCATTCTGGTGCGCGGTCGTCTCTCGAGAACCTAACTTTTGTTATCTTACAATAAACAGGCCGTATAGGCTTCGTACCTTTGGACGCGCTGGCCTGTATTCTCGCCTGTCCAGAGGATTGCGTCGGTGGTGCTCTGGTGTCATAAAGGGGATCTTCTATTTCTTGACATCTGTATATAACAGAGAACATGTTAACATCGTTAATGCTTTTGTTGAAAGGTAAATGTCGAAGTGACAGATAAGGACAAACAATTGGTAAGCCAGCATAAGCCTACGACGCGTTTACGGATCAGGGGTGTAGCGTACCTGTAGGAGAGGTTCCTAAGCACGCACACGCAGTTCTCGACGATCTTGGTGCCGATGGCGTTGCACTGTATGGCGGCGCGCACGGCGTGCAGCATGGCCTCGGCCAGCCCGGGCAGGCAGCGCAGCCGCCGCCGCGCGTACTCGCCCGCCGACGACGCGTTGCGCAGCACCCCGGACGCGTTGCGGAACACTATACGCACACCCACACACTTATATGGTGACCAGCGTTGCAATAAGTGTCAGTCAGTTAGTTGCACCGAATTACTTTGACCACAACATAACCATAGAAAAAAGAAATTTAGTAGAAGTGGCATGTGAAAGAGAGACGCGTGCTACCTTTAGGGTGCGACCACACCGCCGCTTAAAAAACGGTGACGTTACGGAATCGCAACAGAATGTATGAAGAAACGGTGAGAAAACGTGACGCATACGACGCGTCACTGCGTATACGCGGCGGTTTGGTCGCACCCTTATGCGGAAAATTACGCATAAGAACGTCAAATTGAAGTTGACGGTTCGAGTAGCAGAATGATTCAGCCAGAATCAGATTTTCTTGAATGTTCCGCTATCATCTGTTAGATTTTCAATCAGGTAAACCTAAATACCATTAAGCAGAATCCATTTTAACGACATCTGTTGTGCAATGGCAAAACTATTATTTAGACAACTGACATTTTCAGACTGTTATCTTGTGGCTACTTCACGCTAGATGGTGTTTATATACCGGTACAATGGACTTTCAAACAATATTCTGTGGGTGGAAAGTTCAAATTATAATACCGATTCAGAACTTATTGTTGGTTGTTAAAGTTGGCCTTGACACTGCCACACAAATAATCAACCAAAATTATTGCGATAAGCTTATACAGTGGCCAGGATTCTATTTGTCTGACCGTAGTCTCTGCCTACCCCTGTGGGAAAGAGGCGTGACAATATGTATGTAGGTTATAGTGCCAAAACTTACCAGTAGACCAATAAGTGTCGCCAGGGTTGGTGGGATGCCATCCAGAGTGCGGTATGATGACTTTGTTAACGATGACCTGCGCCGCGTCGTCGATGATAGACTGCTTGAGGTCTTCACACGACGACATGTTCCATATCACGCCCGTCACTAGCTCTTTCACCTGTTGGGTGAGAAGAGGGTTTAATTTAACGGCTGAATCTTTCGAACATTTTTAGGGAAGAGAAGCTTTTGCTTGTCTTTAATTGTAAAAATATAACAGGGTGAAGCCTTTATGAATGAATGTTTATCCGTCATCGTAGGTATTTGAAAAGAGGACACACTCAGCGGCATATTTAACGGAACACAAAAGAAGTGTAGGTAACTATTTTTTTTTTCTGGTCAAGCGTTAAGTATGCGTTTTGCTAACTTTTTTTTGTGGTGTTCTGCTTCTTCGCCGATTTTTTTTTGATCGAATTTCATTTGGCAACCAACATTTCGCCGAATGTTCACTTTGACAACTATTTATTGGCAAATTTTTGTGTGCCAACCTCTCATTTGGCCGAATTTTTATGAAGACGAATATCATTTTGATTTTAAACTTTTGGAATATCTTTCACATGGCAAATGTTACACCAGGCCGAAAAATTCTTATGATTAATTTGGATTAATTTAGGTGTGCGGCGGGGTGGCCCCGCCACGAACATGTTTGTTTTAATTTATAAACAGTCTTTATGTTACCGTAGAATGTCTTATTTTTTATTAATGGTTATGTAGTACCATTTGGCTATATAAAAAATTTCATTTTAATAAGTTTCCATGTAAAAAAAACAAACGTTGAGTAGGCAATCGTGAGGTTGGGAAATGAAACTAATCATTTTAACAAGTTGCCATATGATGATTCGGCAAAATGAAATTCGGCCAAGCGTTGGTTGGGAAGTGAAATTCGGCAAATCAATAGATAACCATGTGTTACCTCCATGTCGGCAGCGCGGCAAAGCAGCGCCATCAGCGCGGGTATGCCGCCGGCGTCGCGGATGGCGCGCTTGTTCTCGTCGTTCTGCCGGCCGTACGACAGTTTGTATGTGTTACCTCCATGTCGGCAGCGCGGCACAGCAGCGCCATCAGCGCGGGTATGCCGCCGGCGTCGCGGATGGCGCGCTTGTTCTCGTCGTTCTGCCGGCCGTACGACAGTTTGTATGTGTTACCTCCATGTCGGCAGCGCGGCACAGCAGCGCCATCAGCGCGGGTATGCCGCCGGCGTCGCGGATGGCGCGCTTGTTCTCGTCGTTCTGCCGGCCGTACGACAGTTTGTATGTGTTACCTCCATGTCGGCAGCGCGGCACAGCAGCGCCATCAGCGCGGGTATGCCGCCGGCGTCGCGGATGGCGCGCTTGTTCTCGTCGTTCTGCCGGCCGTACGACAGTTTGTATGTGTTACCTCCATGTCGGCAGCGCGGCACAGCAGCGCCATCAGCGCGGGTATGCCGCCGGCGTCGCGGATGGCGCGCTTGTTCTCGTCGTTCTGCCGGCCGTACGACAGTTTGTATGTGTTACCTCCATGTCGGCAGCGCGGCACAGCAGCGCCATCAGCGCGGGTATGCCGCCGGCGTCGCGGATGGCGCGCTTGTTCTCGTCGTTCTGCCGGCCGTACGACAGTTTGTATGTGTTACCTCCATGTCGGCAGCGCGGCACAGCAGCGCCATCAGCGCGGGTATGCCGCCGGCGTCGCGGATGGCGCGCTTGTTCTCGTCGTTCTGCCGGCCGTACGACAGTTTGTATGTGTTACCTCCATGTCGGCAGCGCGGCACAGCAGCGCCATCAGCGCGGGTATGCCGCCGGCGTCGCGGATGGCGCGCTTGTTCTCGTCGTTCTGCCGGCCGTACGACAGTTTGTATGTGTTACCTCCATGTCGGCAGCGCGGCACAGCAGCGCCATCAGCGCGGGTATGCCGCCGGCGTCGCGGATGGCGCGCTTGTTCTCGTCGTTCTGCCGGCCGTACGACAGTTTGTATGTGTTACCTCCATGTCGGCAGCGCGGCACAGCAGCGCCATCAGCGCGGGTATGCCGCCGGCGTCGCGGATGGCGCGCTTGTTCTCGTCGTTCTGCCGGCCGTACGACAGTTTGTATGTGTTACCTCCATGTCGGCAGCGCGGCACAGCAGCGCCATCAGCGCGGGTATGCCGCCGGCGTCGCGGATGGCGCGCTTGTTCTCGTCGTTCTGCCGGCCGTACGACAGGTTGCGCAGCGCGCCGCACGCGTTGCGACACACCTCCGGGTTCTCGTGCGACACCAGCCGCACCAGCGGTGGGATACCACCTGCGGGAATTGTGGCCTGTAGTCGCAATTATATCTATACACCGACCGCTTTAGTGAGCCCTCGTCCGCGCGGTGCAGACGCGCGGGGTAGGAAGATATCCAATATCTATACAACCGACCGTTCAAAAATATCTAAACATCCTACTAATATTATAAATGCGAAAGTTTGTGAGTGACGATGTGACGATGTGAGTGAGTGTGTATGTTTGTTCCTTCTTCACGCTAAAACGACTGGACGGATTTGGATAAAATTTGGAACAACGATAGCTGGTACCCTAGATTGAAACATAGGCTACTCGAAAAATTTTATAGTTCCTGCGGGATAGCGATAAACATATCAATTGCTAATTCTACGCGGACGAAGTCGCGGGCAGAAGCTAATAGACCATATTTTCAGTGACGGCTGTATAGATATTCGAGGACTCAACTGTACCCATGCCCAAACACATCCCATTCACATACTTTTAGCATTCTTTTTACATGACGCAACCACTAAAATACGTTTTAGTGTATCAAAGTGTCCAATGCAACGATTAATCGTGATGAACTTTTATTAAAAGGATAATATAATATATTTCGTTTAATAAGAACATAAAAGTCCATCACGATCAATTATTGCAATAGACATTAATGTGTCTAATACACTAAAAACGAAGTGCACTACAGACGCACATTTGAAACTTTCATTCGATTTCCGTGAAATAATCGTAAAAAAACACCAAAAATGCGACGTTGCCAGCTCAGTAGGGATGCGCCCTCTTAATCCTATATCAAAAATCGTCAAGACTCTAGCTTCATCACACTCACTTCACACAGGCTACACGTTAATCCCGAAGGTCTCAAAGAATGCTTTCAAATAATCAAATTGATAAGTGCGGCTATTACCTAAACTCCTCGTCTTCTGCTTGTTGGGGTCATCCATGTAGGTGAGATGCTGGAGGTAGGCGGCCGCGTTGGCCTTGACCACGTCGGACGGCGAGTTCAGGAAGCCGATGACCTCGGGCAGGTTGGGGTCGCGCCACTGCAGCCCGCCGCCGTCCTCGCGGCCCCCCACCCCGCCGTGAACTGGGAACGTATACGTCAACCGATTAGCCTATAAGGCCCACTTGCTCAGTCCACAGTTCAAAAATTAAGTAAGTAAGTATAACATTTTCATTCTTACCTGTCCTATTTGGTAAACAAAATTCTAACCACAATGTGCAAATTTTTGTAAAGAATAAGGTGTATTATGTTATCAAATAAACCTGAGGTAATATTTTGTACATAATTTTACTGATATTTTATCTCCAGTTCCTTTATTTACGATGAAATATTTATAAAATAACAAAAATTAGACGTTTTGAGGTTAGAATTTTGTTTACCAAATGGGACATTATTAGCTTGTAAGATCCAATGTACTTACACATGAAAGCGACGAATAAATGACTTATGACTTATGACTTATGACAGGTAAGAATGAAAATGGTATAAGTAATGCTTTATTGTACAAATATAAAGAAACAAATACAATTCATAAAATAATACAAATAACAATAATATATGTGGGAATAGCTTTGGTTAGGTTACAATTTAAAAGTAAAAGAGTTGACCAGAGATTGGCAACGAGGTGTCATTTGGTTTTGTATTTTGCGTGTTACGTTCGATTTACGTTAATAAAGATTTAAAAGTAGGGTTAGCTGGAAACGAAGCGGTGGATAAGCTGGCCAAAGCTGTTGTAATAGATGGTTCTGTAATAGATTCTAATCCTTTTTATGGTGAACTAATTCCCAGAATTAAAAGAACGTGTTTACAGAAATGGGAATACCACTTTGGGGAGCAGAGTGTTACAAGGGGTATAGGAATCTGGTACAGAACTATCCAAGCTAGGCCCTTGTGGACCTTGGTTTGACTCTGCCGGCCTTGCTATAAAAGTTTTAGTCTGCTTTTAGAGTTCGTTCCGGACACATCCCTACTAACAAGTTTTTATCTATGATGAGAATCAAACCTTCACCATTGTGTGAGGATTGCTTGAAAATCGATGACTTGTCCCATATGTTGATAGAGTGTGCCCGGAATTGAGACCCAAGAAGCAGAGTTTTAGGGGGTTTTGGCCCCATGCATAACGGCCAGGTGAATTGCTGGCTAGCGGAGCCGTTATCAGATAAGGCAATTAGTATGTACCATTTCATTGATTTGTCCCTCAAATAGGGAATTGTGTGGGCACCCATGAGGCTGACATGATCACCTGGAGTGACCAAAGCCTTGTCAAAACTCAGAATAAAAAATAAAAAAAAAGATTTAAAAGAATAACTCGCTTGCTTTTCGACTGCAATCCCCACATATATGCACAAAGGCGAACTAAATTAACAAAATTAAATCGCTAACTCGGGGTTAGGTTTGACAGTTCCATAAATACTGACACTACTTAGGGGTCATCCATAAAGTACGTCACACATTTAGGGGGAGGGGGGGGTCTGGAAATTTGTGACTCGCGAACAAAATAATTGCAGTCTTCATAGTAGGCTTCGACTCGCGCAAAGACCGTTGGCAATCTGGCAGAAGGCGACCGAGGCTTCCTCAAGGTGATATCAAACGGTTCACTCAAGTGTTTACTTAAAATCTAGTTAAATGTCGATAAGACAGCTCGCTAGAAAAAGATGACAATAAAAAAAAAAAAAAAAAAAAAAAAAAAAAAAGTTAATGTTCTTTCATGCTGCCGAATGAAAATATCCAACACCGTTTGATCAATTCATCAATGAATTCATATGGCACTTTTCTTTCACTTTGCGTTCAGACGTGTCACTTCGAGTGAAAGATGCAAAATGAAATAAAAAAATGAACAAAAAATGTACCGTCTGATATCACCTTCAGACCACATGATGAAGATGGTGTATAATTTATCTCTGATTTAGGGACATAGAGCTCGATCGATTGATTCATTGACCCTTAGCAGGACTTCCCAACTAAGATTTCGATTTATAATATTTCGAATGAACTTAACCGTGAATCATTAAAAACTCTTATTGTAAACCGGTACGGGCCGGATTGTGCAAAATTAGTTAAACACCTAGAATGTGCGCGGAAAAAATGTGAGTGCCTACGGGAATCACTTTCATTTTTAATGAAATGTCGTGATGCCAATGTACTGCCAGTGTGTGTGCGAATAAAACCTCGGCCTGACATTCCCGGTTCCGCGAGCATTCTGCGAAACGCGAGTGTGAAGTTACTACGTAAAAGCATTCGTAATAGTCGTTATCTACTGGATAAGGTGCAGTGTGAGTTGTATGAAATACATCTGGAGTGTGGTAGGATATGGTCTCGCGAGGATTTTGAGGTATGTGACAGAATTACGTATTTGAGTGCTCAAAGGTCACGTGAATTAAGCGCTAATAAACAGCAACGTAAATTCGAAAAGTTAGTCGCGAAACGATTGGGTAGCGCAGACTACTACGATAACTCACTTGCAACTCGCACTGTTATTAATTTGTCTAGCTCGGAGCTGACAGATTCAACACTTGAGGTGCTCGGGAAGGGTTTGAATTTCGCTCCCACTCCCAAGCGTGTTCCTTATGAGGATATTATTGGTGGCATGGAGGAGGTGATAAGACGTAACAAGATCCCACCTAATGACGCGGATTCATTACGGCAAGATGTCGCAGTAGTTCTTAGGCATTCAAAACCCCCTCGGTGTAATATGAGTAAAGAGGAATGGGAGGCTCTTCGTGGCCTGCGTTCTGATCCTGATATTTTAACTCTAAAGGCGGATAAGGGCAATGCCACGGTCATAATGAATGTCTCTGACTATGAGGGCAAGATCCGAGAACTGCTTAATGATGAAGCTACGTACAAAAAGGTTGATTTTAACCCTACTGCCCGTTATAATCGTGCCACTCGTGCGCTGGTTCAGGACTGTCATCAAGCATTAGGGGATGATACTGTGAAGTTTCTTTTGCGGCCAAGAAACATACTTCCGCCAAAAATTTACGGTTTACCCAAGATTCACAAAGTTAACACACCTTTACGACCTATTGTTAGTCAGATAGACTGCCCTACCTATGACCTAGCGAAACATGTTGCTGGTGTACTGCAGAAGCTTGTCGGGCATACAGACTCCTATGTGAAGGACTCACGCCATTTGATTGAGATTATCCAGCATATTTCAGTTGAACCAGACGAAGTTATGGTCAGTTTTGACGTTGAGTCGTTGTTTACGAATGTGCCTGTTGCGGATAGTATTGAAGTGGTAAAGAACCTGATCCAGCAAAATAACATCCCTGCTGAGTATGTAAAGCTCCTTGAACACTGTCTCACCACTGGGTATTTTCTATTTCGAGGGCAATACTACCTACAAATTGAGGGCGTAGCAATGGGTAGTCCAGTAGCTCCGGTTGTGGCTAATATTTGGATGGAGCACTTTGAGCGGTTGGCTATTACTCAACCACCGTTTCCCATAAAGATCTGGAAGAGGTATGTGGACGATGTCTTTTGTGTGATTAAGGGTGGAAAACGTGAAGCTGAACTGATTTTGGGCCATCTTAATAATACTCATCGGTCGATGACTTTCACGCTAGAAATGGAACAGGAAAGGGGTCTAGCATTTCTTGATGTAAGCCTGAAAGTCAGAGATGACGGAAGGTTGAGCCATTCAGTGTACAGGAAACCCACCCATACTGACCGGTATTTACATGCAAGCTCGCACCATCATCCTAGGCATTTAAGCTCAGTTGTGACATCTTTGACTAATCGGGCACATGCACTCTGTGACGAGCAGCATCTTGAACAGGAGTTGAACCATGTGCAAAGGGTCTTGAGAATGAACGGTTATAATACAAGCACCTATAATCGAAGAAGGAATACAAAGCGCCTTACTCACTGTGTTTCAAGACAGCCAGCGTTTATGCCGTTTGTAAAAGGGGTGACAGATAAGATCTCTAAAATACTAGATAAGTACTCTGTGAGAGCTATCTTCACCCCTCATAGGAAAATTTCACAACTTCTGAGGTCTCCCAAAGACAATTTTCCCCTGGAAAAACCTGGTGTGTATAAGGTTGATTGCAGTTGTGGTAGTTCGTACATAGGGCAGACCAAACGTACGATCGCCTGTAGAATTAAAGAGCACATCACTGCAGTCAAAAATAATGACACGCGCAAATCCGCTATTGCTGAACATCTTATTGAGTCGGGAACAAATCACTGGATTGAGCTGCACAGCCCTAAGATCATTTCGACAGAACGCCACTATATACCGAGACTGGTGAGGGAAGCGGTTGAAATCCATAAACATAAAAATTTTAATCGTGAGGATGGGTTTAAATTGTCGAATATCTGGAATCCGGTGATTTCCTTATATAATTCTCGTCCAAAATCAATTTCGGGTGGGCGAAGTGACACTGTGAGTGTAGTGTGTTTGAATCGAGTTTCGAGTGAGAACGGTTCCAGTGGTAACGAGAGTGCACGCAGTCGACGCGCAAGAATGAGGGTAGACAGAGCTCGGTCTACCCAACAATAACATCCACCCGCAATTTCTTCAGTCTACCCGTGATCATGATACATGCAACTGTATCGAAATATCGGGAGCTCAATAAAGGTAATCGCGGTTCACATCCCGTTTATAATATTTCGAACTTCCCAACTAAGTTCCGAATTGCATAAGAGGAGGAAGGAAGAATGAGGGGGCACGAAAATATTATTTTTGGTTCGACAAACCCTGCTCTAAAGGGCTCCGTTTTGTCCACTCGGGTGTTTAAATATAACTTTTGAACTCTAGGTAAACCAATGAGCTAGGTGATCATTTGCCATATGATCACACATTCGCTCGTTCGCTTCCCTAGTTTCCTATAAAACGATCAACAACCCACATTTACACTAAACTCTTTGACTACCCACAATCCAAAACGAAATACGTTATTTACTAACCTAACGCCATTCCGGCCATTTGTTTCTGTAATTCCTCTTCATCACCGTACATTGACTGTCCACCGGCGCTGCCTAAACTAAGTCCGTTCTGCGAGTCCTGAAATAAATAAAAAGCGGTGGTCTATAAAGTCGGTTTACGGACGATGGTTTTACGTGATAACGACAAATGGTCGCTTTTGGGGGTAGGCTAAGTTGCGCCATCTATCGGCACTTGTAATCACGGTGTTTGATCACGGCTGTTTGGTCACGGTTTGAGATCACGAACCACAGTCGTTTCGTATCGGCTGCTTCGGCCGATCTACCCGAGCCGAGCACCCGGCAGCCGTTGCCAGCGGATTCGCCCTTCCGGGCTGCAGCTAAGATTTTCGTTACTATAATATCCATACAAACGTTGATCAGCCAAACCACGCTCAACTAAACCCTATTTTGTTACCACCTTATTCATAAACGCAATATAGGTCTCTGTTAACTTAGTAATCGTTTGTCCTTATCTGTCACTTTGACATTTACCTTTCACAGATAAGGAAAAACGATTACTAACTTAGCAGAGGCCTATAGTGCGTTTATGAATAAGGGGGCTAGTCTGTAGAATATCATAAAGTAACCTACGCTAATTGTCTAATTACCCACCCGTTAAAGTGTGGGACTTTCACATTTACCTTTAACGTTTTAAATAGGTGTAAGATTTCATAAGTTAGATTTACCATTAAAATAAGTATTAAAAGTGTTAATTTTGTGCCAATTCGTTCGGTCTGCCGACAATAAAGTGGATTGAAATAATCTAATTTTTTAATTTATCTCTCTTGTTTACTACCCTAAATTTTAAACATTTCACGGCTTAGTATCTATCAAATCAATATATCGACCCTCAAAGTGAGGTACGCGAAGTGGTTGCGACAACCAGCAACAGATGTCGCTAATTGCGACACACTGACGTCAGTAACGTTACGCAATGAGTCATGCTTTTTCGTGAGTGCGGCCGGCGTTCATCGATTTGTAAGATGTTATCACGTCAAAAATAAATTTACTGCTTATACATTGCAAATTGAATAAAGCTTGTAAATAGACCACACTAACTTTGAACTGCGGAGGTTGATGCGGCGCGGGCTCGTACGCCGCGGGATAGTGTTGGTAGCCGTACGCGTCGGCCGCGTACTCGCCGCGTGGTGACGTCACGCAGTAATGGCGCCCGATCTGTTCTAGCGACGCCGAGTCGTACCTGAAAGAGTGATGCAGTAACAATGAGACACCGCCTCATTCATAAACACTTTATAAGTTCAGATAACATAACTTATGGTATTTTCATTCTTACCTGTCCTATTTGGTAAACAAAATTCTAATCTCAATGTGCAAATTTTTGTAAAGAATAAGGTGTATTATGTTATCAAATAAACCTGAGGCAATATTCTGTACATAATTTTGCTGATATTTTATCTCCAGTTTCTTTATTTACTTACGATGAAATATTTAAAAAATAACAAAAATGCGACGTTTTGAGGTTAGAATTTTGTTTACCAAATAGGACAGGTAAGAATGAAAACACCATACCCCGTTAACTTATACTGACAAGCTAGCACGAGAACGCGCAAGAGTCGCGTCGCACGCGAGATAGACTACCCGTCTCTTTTTTAGAACGAACAGTAAAAAAAGACGGGCAATCTATCTCGCGCGCAACACGACTATTGTGCGCTCTCGTGCTAGACATGCTGGTGTGTCTTTAACAATTCGTCTGACTTTTTTTTTTTCATGAATAGAACAACAGTTGATTGACTGCAATACTAAACTTCATCCTCACTATCCGTGAATTAATGGCTGGTTTAAGTGATTAGTGCTATAGCTTTCTTGTTAAAGTTACCTTTGTTGTAGATGCAAGTTGTGTTGCGGTGGTATAGCGCCGGGGGAGGCGCTTCGCGGCGACGCGCTACCGCCACCTTCTACGTACTCCTGTAAGCGAGACAATAACCGAAATTATAGGAAGATGGTTAAAAGTGATAGAAAACTTATTCGTCCGACCGTACTGCAGAAGCTAAGCTGCAAGATTAACGAGTACAGTGGTACAGTATGAATCTTCCCAGGTGAATTTTTCACTTCGAGCCCTAATCTTTCAAAGGCATTTGTCTCTATTATCGCAAAATCGCAAGCTACCGTACGCACGTGCCACTAAAAGATTAATATTGAAAAACAAACGGTATCGTCATAGTATTAAGGTTCAAATTAAAAATATATCTAGAATATCAGTGACATAAAATCTGAACCTTAACACTATCACGATACCGTTTGTTTTTCAACGTGAATGTTGTAGTGGCACGTGCGTACGGTAGCTTGCCATTTCACGATAATAGAGACAATCGCCTTTGTTTGAAAGATTAGCGCTCGAAGCGAAAAATTCACCTGGGAAGATTCATACTTCATGAACGGTGGTAAGATAAAAGTTCAACCGCCAGCAAAATGCAACGGGCTTTTGGTTAACGTCGGTATAGATGCGACACTCGCCTGCCCGATGTACTGCGGCACCTGCGGCGGCGGCTCCACCATGTAGGCGGGCTGCGCGGGGTAGGCGGTGGCGCCGTAGTGCCCGTACGTGCCGTAGTGCCCGCCCGTCGCGCCGTACGTGCCCCCGCCCGACACCGACACTGAATCCATCACCTGTCAATAAAATACTCATTTTATACACCCCATTCATACTTTCTTTTAACATCCATGCCGTAGACTTATTGTCTAACTCGCTCGCAATCGCCATCGTGTTCATTTTGACAGTTCACGTATGGGCTGACAATTGGCATCGGAATCAGCTAGCTGTCACATTCATACAAGAACTGTCAAAATGAACACGATGGCGATTGCGAGCGAGTTAGACAATAAGCCTACTGGTCTCGGAGCAAAGAAATAGAACGTACCAGCTGCTTCTCTTCCCGCGCAAATGCTAAAAGCCCATCGAGGGAATGGGCTAAGATCTTAGGAATCATGTTATAGGCGATGCGGTTAGCAACCCATCACTATTTGATTCCCCTTTCCACTTCCACCTATGCGGCCACAACCATGCTAAACGTGGCCTGCCTTTTGGTTTTGTTAGCCTAGGCTCTGTCTACCGACAAAGACGTGATTTATGTATGTATGTATGTAGGTGTATTCATATTTTACTGGCAGTCGCTCGCTGCTTTCTGTGCGAGATAAATTAAAAGTAGGCAGTGTTCATTTTGAGATTTTATTGTAATTTGCCACACTGGTGTTATAAATAAAATGAACCATAGTCACACCAGTGTGGCGAATTGGTGCGGCAACGGATCGGTTGGGTTCCTTGGGCAACGGCTTTGGGCCAAAGCAAAATACTAAACAGTTAATACATAGCGTCTTTGACAAGAATAAATGCAGTAGAAATGAGAGCGTTAAGAAGTATGGAAGGTGTATCACTGAAATATAGAATAAAGAATAGTGTGATGAGGGAACGTGCTCGTGTGGAAGAAGATATAGTGACTAGGATAGAAAAAAGTATGCTTAGTTGGTTTGGTCACGTAGAGAGGATGGATGAAAGAAGATTAACTAAACAGATTTATATGGGAAGTGTGAATGGGTGCGTTGGGAGGGGAAGGCCTAGGCGGACGTTCCTTGATCAAATTGAGGACGTTTTGTAAAAAGGCCAGGTCAAGAGTACCCGAAACCGACGAGCATGTATGAAGAGATTGATGAATGTGGATGAAGCGAAAGAGGTACGTCAGGATCGTAGCAAGTGGAACAAAGTAGTTTCTGCCTACCCCTGTGGGAAAGAGGCGTGACGGTACGTATGTATGTATTTGACAAGGGCCTTTCGTTCTCTGTACTACAGCCGAACTGTGTGCGATACTTACGTGCGGATACTTCTGTGAAGGTGCCATGGTGAGATGCCCCATGTGGTTGTAGTGGGCAGCAGGGGAGGACACGTACTGGCCGTAGTCGGGGTCAACGCCCGCGCCAACCCCTGGGTATTCGCCGGCCTGAGATCAAAGGTTTTACTTAATAAAGTATATTTAAACTAGCTTAGTCCGCGGCTACGTCTTCGTGTACATAAAAGAAACGATGATGTACCCTTACCCTACCAATGGACTTCAACTTAATATAAAAAATGGGCCAGCCGTCCTCGAATTTTACGCTTACCTTAATTTAAATAATAAATTCATATAATAAAAAAGATAAATAGATCTGTAACGTACATAAAAAATAAGGACACGTAACGAAGGATTATTTATGGTTGTATTTTACTTATAGATACATTAATTGCAACTTCCATCGAAACAAGTCGTCGTATAAGCATTTAATTTTATGTCAACGTCCTGTTACCTATATTTATAACTCGGCAAATAAAGACAAAACATTAGACGACTCATCGAAACGTGTCTCTTCTCATGATATAGTGTAAAAGAGTATAAATCTGTTACGTTAAAATTACCACTTCTGTGAAAGGTAAATGTCAAAGTGACAGATATGGACAAATTATTGCTAAGTTAGCAGAAGCCTATAGAGCGTTTATGAATAACGGAGCTAGTCTTTACAAAAACGACTATTGTTGGATTCTAAAACAGAAATATTAAAAACTACTTAATTTTGGAAAAAAAAGGAAATGGTGACACTAAATAAATAATAAATAGTAAACGCCCAGTTACGATGAGCACCTTTTACACACGACAACCAGTTACATAAGTGCATCTACAGTTAAAAATAAAAATGTAAACGACACTTAGCTTAGAGTCATTCGCTCATTAGAAGAGAAAGTCGTGGGAGCAATCAAGTTGCACTGAGCTGTTGCGCAAAAGAAAGCTTGTAAAAATAAATAGTGGATGTAACTTGTCATTATGCGAGCGCGAGCGAAAGAGAGATTGCGAAATTATAATGACGAATATTTAATAAAATCGTTGGTCCTGACTGACCTATCGACGCGCAGCCAAAACTAGATCTAGAAAGATGATATTCGGACTAAAGATTATTTTATAGCCTAAATGCGTACCTACTAAGAACGTGTTTTTCTTCATTTTACGATTTTTTCATTAGATACCAGTGGCGTGGCGTCAAATATATCAGAAGGCAAGCCGAAGGGAATTTAACTAGCCTTTTCCTCTAATTCTGCACAATAAATTGCCCAACCGCCTTAAAATAGGCAAGCCAGTAGGAATCGAGTTCTATGGACGCCACGCCACCGTTAGATACCTACGGATTGTATAATTTTTTTACGAAGGCGAATCCCTGAGCATTTTTAGCAAGGAAGAATTAAAAAAGTGTCAGACAATAATGGTCAAGGACGGCGGAGCCCCTCGTTTGCCCGAGTTTCAAATGCCATAATGATCATTTGGCATAAACCTTTTTTTCTCTGAAACCGTAATTGTTTCAGGAGCATTGTAATGGCAATCTTGTAGAACTCTATAGGTTAGGTTTGGTTTGTTTCATAACAATCCTGAATAATTAACTAATAAAGAGAAAGAAGAGTTATGGCAAATGATCATTATGGCAAACAATACATTTATGGCATATGAAATTCGGGCAAACGATAGAGACCCCAAGGACGGTTACGTTGTGGTCAAAAGTTAACAGGCAGAGCACTAATTCGTTAATTGAATGACATCAGGCCCCTATTTTACCAACTGGACAATTGTCGGTGACCATTGACAATTGAAACGCAATGCGTATTCAATATGAAGCCAACCGGCGTAATTTTGGTCGTGATTGTAATGTAAACAGAAAGAGAAAATAAAAGAGATAAAGAGTATTTGTAATGTATTTGTATTGTAAACAGAATTGACACTTGCCACCGACAATTTGTCGCGTTGTTGAAATAGGGGCCAGCTGACGGGGATGTCGCTCGCAGTGAGGGTCTTCTCATTTAATTGGAAAAGGAGTGTTCATAAACTAATGGATAATTGTTAGTGCGTGTGCTAACTGATCAAATAGACGCTGTTGGTGAAAAAGCAGGAAAGCAAACCCATAATTTAAGGAAACCTTTATTACATGCTAATTAAAAAAACCGGCCAAGTGCAAGTCGGACTCGCGCACCGAGGGTTCCGTATAATTATAAATATCTATAAACCGGTGTAAGCAGAGCCCTGCTCCAAAGCAAAATGTACACAATGTGGGGTCACTTTATATTGGTCACTGATATGTACAGACATACATACGTATTTACGGTTTTCGCAATTATTCCTTAATCTGTGCAATAAGAATAAGACCTAACTTCAGACCAAATTTCAAGATTCTGAGTTCACGGGAAGTAGGTTTTGATTCCCTTGCGAGTTTCGAAAATTTGCGGCATAAACGACTTTTTCTTTTGATTGCGTTGGCTTAGAAGTTTGATTTTTTTACAGCTCCAAGGGGCAGTAGACCTGAGCATTTGATATAAATTTCAGCTTGATACCTCCACGCGTTCTTGAGAAAAAGGGTCTTGACAGACGGACGGACGGACGGACAACAAAGTGATCCTATAAGGGTTCCGTTTTTTCCTTTTGAGGTACGGAACCCTAAAAATATATAGTAATCAAAAACCTATTCGCGTGGCATAATTTTTTGGAGAAGTTAAAACAAAAATAAAAGGTATGCCAATGCTGCATTTGTGAAACGATAGTAAACAAAACGCGACTGTAAAATTGGAACTACAAGTATAGTTAGACCAAGAAATTAAAACTATAGGAAAAAATACAGCAGACGGCTTGGCTTGCCTTCGTACCCCTACGCTATAAAAGGGGGAATAAAACTTGTTATGGCCCAGGAAAGGGTCTTTTCACTTGGCGGAATGGCGATGACGCCTCTGGGCAGTTCTCCTCAGAAAAATTCTCCCCGAACAAATTTTGTGCCTAAAGTTATCTTAGTCCTAGGACTTCATTATGACACTTAAATGATACTTTAAGTTTAATATTAAAGTTTTATATGGGAGGCACTTCATGAAAAACATTATTTAGCTAGATATTTGAGATTAAAACAAAAGAGTAGTGACCTACAATGACGAACTGTATCCACAATGACATTTTCACTAACAGCAATGACGTGGTGTAGGCCCCAATAACGATTGTCTTAAGTCAGTAAGTAAGAAGGTCTTATGTTCATAGTAAGCACTTACCAGTAACTGTCGTTTTTAAATAACCTGAATAAAATGATAATAAAAGTTTATGATTTTGTGATTTGTTTAATAAATAATCAACCGCTATAAAATTTTACAACTGGTCTAGTTATCCTACTAATATTATAAATACGAAAGTTTGTGAAGATGTGACGATGAGATGATGTGACGATGTGACGATGTGAGTGAGTGAGTGTGTATTATGTTTGTTACTTCTTCACGCTAAAACGACTGGACAGATTTGGATAAAATTTGAAACGAAGATAGCTGGTACCCTAGATTAAAACATAGGCTACTTTTTATCCCGGAAAATTGTATAGTTCCTGCGGGATAATGATAAACATATTAATTGCTAATTAAGAAGCTAGTAGGCTTATACATTTCGAATCGTACTGGTCTAGTTATATGATTCGAAATGTATAAGCCTATTCCCACTTGTCTATGTCCCTATTTCTACACTGCGAACTATTTAATAAAAATCCGGGGTTCTCTATTGTTTGCTCGAATTTCATATGAACTAATTTCACATGCCGGAATTTCATTTGCCATAATTTTATGACGATATATATGCCATAACAGTGTTAGCGAAAAATCAATTCGAATTGACTATTGACGAAACTAATTCTAAACTTACTGATTGAGGATTGACGATTACTAATCGTTAATTCGAATTGATCGGTCAATCCTCAATCCTCAATCGTCAATTTGGATTGACGATTACTTTGTATGTACCCACCTAATAATGTCCTTTTTAATTAGGCCATTTTTCAAAACTGACCAAATGCGTTCAAAAGCGGTGTCTGAGTTTACCAAAGGATCCGAAACATGTTTCCGACGGCAATATGAAGAATGTCCTTCTAAACATCTTATCGATTACAAAACACGTCCAAAAAAGACCTTTTTACGTCGTAAAAACGTCAAATACCTATGTGGAACATGTTTTGGGCACCTCAGATATTGATTTTGAACTCAATTGGTTGATTTCAAGAAAAGTCACCAAAATGTCCCAAACCCAAAACAGGGCCTTAAATATTGCGTTGGAAACATGTTTCAAAACCTTTGGGCACCTCAGATATTTGAACGCAATCGGTTGGTTTCATTTCAAGAAATACTGACATCAGGAACATGTTTTCGAACCTCTGGGAAACTCAGGTATCGACTTTAAGTCCAGTAAGTAAGTCCCAAAAAAGGACACATTTGAAAAGTAATCTTAGGGAATTAATGGTTAATCTAGATTGAGAATTGATTTAATCCGAATTGAGGATTGATGCGTTAATTCCAATTGATTCAATAGGATTGACGCGTTAATCAGAATTGAATCAATTCGAATTAATCAATTCGGATTAACGCGTCAATTCGATTGATCAATCCGGATTGATTTAGTTCAGATTGATGCCAACACTGTGCCATAATGATCATTGGTCATATTTTCATTTGCCATAATTTTTAGGTGCTATAACGATACGTTTGCCATACATTTAATTTTTCCTATTATCAAGTGTCCTAAAATCATTTGCCATAAAATTCAAACGCCACAATAATTATTTGCCATAAAAATCCCAGAATTTTGATTCTTGTAATTTTAAGTATTGCGATAATCTATTATCTAAGTACGTTTTACAGATGTTATGTCTAGAAACCAAATATTAATATGAACTGAATGACCCTGAGGCGAAGTTTTGGCGCTTCGCGCCTTGACGCCATTCTAACCTAACCTAACCTGTATATTAATTGACCAGTCGTGTGGCCTGTGATTTGATATTGCGGGGGGCTCCGCCCCCCGAGCCCCCCGAGCCCTTACGGATGCTTCTATTTCTGCTCTGAGGGTCGCAAGAAACCTAACGAACCTACCGTGTTTCGGTAGCAGTAAGTTTCAACAGTCTGTATCTGTTTTTTCCTTAATTATGGCAAATGATTGTTATGGCATGAAATATTAGTGATTTTGAACGTTATGGAAAGTGATATTATGGTATCTAATATTAAGGATGTTGAACATTATGACGTTTGAGTATTATGGCATTCAAAAATTATGGCATGTGATATTAGGGCAAATGAAGGTTATAGCCAGTGACCATTATGGCAAATGAAATTAGTACAAATGAAATTATGGGAAATGGAGGGATCCCGTAAGCATCATTATAATGATATATGTCATATCGAAACGTCATTGTTGGATACGAATGTCATTGTAGGTTTTGCGGTTTATCATTGGAGGCGAAACGGGTCATTGTCATCCCTCTCAATTTCGCTTACAATGACGCAGCCAACAATGACAAATTCAATGAAACCTCTTGGAACTCGTTTGTTTTTAATGCGAACTAAAAATATTTATTTCGACAGCATCAAACTTAAATTTGCTTAAACATAGTTAAGGACTCACTTAAATATCATGCATTATCATCGACAAATAGTTTAAAATAACAATGACGAAAATATTTACAAAGATGGAAGAACTTTTTTCGGTGTTTGCCTGGCCGTAACGCGGCGTGTGTTGCTCGTCCGCGTGCCGTGAGCTGACGGAGGGGCGGGAGACGAACGCTGGGGGCTGTATTTTGGCCGTTTAATGCGTTTCGTTTTTAAGAAAATTCACAAACAATAGCTGCATCCAACAATGACGTATTTTTTTTACACGTTGTTTGAAGTAAATTTTATTGATGTTACATTTAATTTACAAGCGTAATTATTATTTAATACTGAGCATTTTTTATCTGTTTTTTATGTATAAAAATAATATTCAATGGTTTGTTTGTACTCTATGTTTTAATCAACTTCTAAGTCTGGTGACTAGGTTGGCCGCATGTAAAATACGGCTTGTTTTCCACTTTTTTGCCAAATATTTTGTTTTATAGAGGATTAAGCTTAAAAATGGTTAGGACACCTTTTGCATTGGTTAATAACGTGCTTAAATAATGATTTTGGTGTACTGAATAATCAGTCAGTTACAACTAATGTCCAGTCATACGAAAAATGAACCTTGTGGAGAACTGCCCCTCTCCTCCGGTCGATACGACGTTCAAAGGTAGTGCAGCCAATACTACGCCGGTTGTCAGTTTAGTTAGCTAATTAATTAATTAAAGTTACTAAAAAGAGGTCCAACCACAGTTTCAGTTATCAAACTTATCAACCACAGATTGCTACACACACCAACAGTATCCCAGGGTAGGTACTTATAAACTAATTTCTTTTTTTAGTAGAGCTTTTTTTGCAGTGAACAAACTACTACGTGTTAAATTAACTAATTACCTAAGTATAATCTTTAACAGAGTTACGATTTTCTTGGTCGGCTACACGACTCTTAATGCACGATCTGGAATGTACGAATAGTACGACCTGACAATTCGTCTACCCCATTGAATTCCTACACAGTACAAAAATTATCCGGTCGCACATTAATATATCGTTCATTTCAAAGCGTGCATTCCGAGGTCATACATTGATGCCACCCGATCATAATCCCGCAGCTATCATAAACTGCGGCAATCTTATAAAAATGTGCGAACTCGGCGATTTTGGATCCCGCAATTCCCGCAATCATTTCCATCATCAATTAATAGTTCCACTACTGAGAGAGGCGGGAGGCCTCCACCACTACATCTCGCTATTCAAAGCTCAGCCGGCCACTCAGTCAGTTCAGCTCAGCTCAGTTCAGTCAGCTCGCCGTCTCCGTGTCTGCGACCTTGCCACCGGTAGCAGTCAGGTGGTACCCACCTATGTAGCCGAGTGTGCCCATCTTAATGAATGCATTCGGCAAACAACCGGCCCAATCCCATTTAAGCCTGGCGGTCTTTTCTTGGCGATGAAGATGTCCAGCAGTGGGATACAAAATATAGGCTGTTATAATGATGATGATGATAATCCCTCCGACCGATTTCGGCCATAGCGACCACCTCGACTCCTAGTCAGTACAGCGCTCGTGCGCCCGAAGATGGCTTATATAGCCGATCTTAGAGGTGAAACCTTTACTTAGTACTATTATTTATTCTGTGGTGAAACCCCGCGCACAATGAGTGCACGTGTTTCACGTGCTGTTATAATAATAATGAGTAGTTCGCACCTGCATGGCAAGATGATGCTGGTGCGCGAGTGCAGCGGACAGCTCCGCGTCTTCAGTGGACGCGTCCGAGCGCGACACGGGGCTGTGTTGCGGACCGTACGCGCCCTCCACCGGCCCGTTGCTGAAACAAACAAACACGTCGTTTCACTAAACGAGTAAATAATGCCACAGGGCTCATTTTTGTTATAGACATACCTATATTCATAAACGCTTTATAGGCTTCTGCTAACTTAGCAATCGTTTGTCCTTTTCTGTGAAAGGTAATGTCAAAGTGATAGATAAGGACAAACGATTGTTAAGTTAGCAGATGCCGATAGAGCGTTTATGAATAAGGGGGGAAGGAAATTAGAGGATAAGTATTGCAGGGTATTCGGAAACGGGGCCTTGGCAAGACGGACTGACGAGAGGTGGTCAAAGGTCAGTGGTCGAAGGTCTTTAGGGAGTGCTGGCCATGATTGGGTCGAAGGTCAGTGGACAGACCACCTGCCCGTTGGTCAGATGACATTTGGCAAACGAGTGGAAAGCTGTGAGACTGGCACAGGACCGGGCAAAGTGGCCTGAGAATGTAGAGGCCTTTACTCAGCAATGGGTGGATATGAGCTGATTAGATATCTTTCCAGCAGCAAAAGCTCAATTATTCATATAATAACGGGACAATAAAAACATTATAACCATGTATTACGCCAAAATAGCAATTTGTGTACTGCTACCGTTCCGGAATTAACACGCTCGTTCAATTAATATCAATTATGTATTTAACGCCTAAATTGAGCGTTTAATGAAGTTGTCCGGGCACTCTGGTATCGGCCGTCGCATCGACAACGTCATGCTTTCAATTTGAGCATTATGTAGATCGATAAACGTTGATTTATGACGGGTTAAGCACCTTTGTGAGACGTAATTAAACACCTATGGGTTCAAGTGTTTTAGTTAAGGGTGCTAGATCCCCGAGATTACGAACAATGCTTACGAATATACAATACATCCTCAGCTGGGATTGGAATACAAACTGGTCAGTAAATTTAACAAAGAATAAAAAGAAGTCAAAGCTCTTTTCTGTAATTTAGGTGCAAAGGGCTCTTTCGCGAGTCCTCTTTCTTCTAACAGCTCTTTCGGAAATACCATCATTACGAAAAAAAAAATAAAGCAACTTGGCAGATAGTTGTTTTCCTTTAATTCTTTCAATCTGTAAAAGTAAAGATACAAATATAGCAGCTTATTAATTTCTTCAGTGTGATTTCTCGTACCAATGTTTCAAAACCTTATCATGATATAGCCCACACAGCTAAGCTTCCAAATTGAAACAAAGAAACCACAGCATACATTTGGTATGCGAAAAACATTACCAATACCAACCAACCGCGCAGTGGCGCAAATGTTATGGGCGACGATACTTATTATACAGAATGTCCGGATTAACATAGTGATTGCATGTATGAATTGTATCCAGCTTATAGCGGTTTGCTCCATCGAGCACTATTTCTAACAAACTCGAGGAATCGGCAGATAGTTTTCCCGGAAAATCCATCTCTTAAGACTGATAGAGAAAGAAAAATAGTAATTTAATTTAGAGAAACGAAGCTTGTTATTGGTAATGATGTTTTTCCTTTCACCAAGAAATATCGATTAAGCATGAATTTCTCTAGGGGACGAGAATACAAGTCCAATTACAAAGTAACAGATTAAAATGACAACTTGTTATCAGACGTAGACCTTGTCCACATTATCCGTTCCGATATCGGTGTCGGATGCCGATACGACAGTGGTGCAAGCAAAATGCATCCAATCCGATATCCAATCCATACATTTTAAGTTTTAAATGACTAAATTAAACACAATTTTAATGGGATATAAGTCGCGATTAGTTTTCACGCGTACCCGTTATTTCGACGCATTGCAACAGCGTCGAAATATTGGGTGCTTACGGAAGAAATTCCCAATGTTTATCCTGTAGAAAATAAGTCCATACATTTTACTTACGCCGATATCGTATCCGCGTCCGATATTAATACCGGATCGGATAATGTAAACCGCTAGTACACAGTACACCATGTATACTAGCCACAGTTCTGGTAAAAAAAGGTTTTAAATTGATTGAAACTGGAACATAAAAAAGAATGTACAGGGGGAGGAACAAAACACTAATAACAATACCAAACACGTGACCCCAAACCGAGACCTAACCTAATTTAAATGAAATTGCAATACACGCCGGGGGTCACCTATATTTCACGGGGCGCTTCCGCTTTTTGCGCCGGACAAAACCGTGTTTGCAACGAACAGCGAGATCGCCATTAGGATATTTCAGGGGCTAAAAATACAAAATGCGACGTTTAATCGATTGGAATCTTTTTACGGAAACCCGGCTTCTGAGTCGTACTGATTGGCTTCTATTTCATCAATTCGACAATTGTCGGTGACATGTGACAATTCGAATTACAATCCTTGTTGGCTTGCCGCAACATTATGCTGAATGGGGTGGGGGTGGGCTTTATCGGTACTATTCTTAAGTATATTGTATTTCTTCCTATAACTACGTGTATATCGAGTCGGTAATGTAAACAGAATTGTCGATTGTCACTGACAATTGTCGCTTTGGTGAAATAGGGGCCTGGTCAATCAGTACGACTCCCCAGGACGACACAATTTAGAAGTCTTTAATTCGAACGCCAATAGGCATTTACTAGACGCTTACTCTATCTTAGACAACATCTTCGCTTTATATCAGGTCAGGGGGGCTACACCGAAATTCGATTTTCGAAGTTCGTATCACACCATCCCTCTCACTCTCAAATTAATAACTATTAGTGAGAGCTGAACGGTACGAAACGAACTTCGAAAATCGAATTTCGGAGTATAAGGCCAGGCGTGATTGTGATCAAACGCCAGGCTAGATTGCATCGGAAGACCAGCGCTGGCTGCAAGGCCAGCATTATGCTGAGGTGGGACCATTTCGTGATGCATGTTCTTATGTTTTTTATTTATTTTTTTCTTTTTTTGTATGCTATCATGAATAAATGTTTTCTTTCTTTTCTTTCTTTCATAAGAACGAAATTTTCTACATCATTTCCAAGTTAAATCTATTGTTTCACAATTCACAAGGCACCCTAATTGCCCTAGTTATCATCATTAGATACATAAGCTAACTGGGGTGAGGCTGGGAGCATTCACTAAACTTGGTCGGTATGTATCTCCAACTGCAAGCAACACAGTATAGCTTTGTTCTACATGCAAACTTTATACTCCAGAAGCTAAGAGCACGAGTAAATTGGTTGATATATGCCGTGTCTTGAATACAGTACAAAGTTAACAGACCTCATTTGAATGTTAAACATAGTAACTGTACTTGTACCAAAAGGCATTGCCAATTTACGTATTTGAGCGGTCACGTGTGTCTATAAGATTGGCTGTGCTCCTGATACCAAACAAAAGATAGCTAACACGTCTACGCCATAAGGGTGCACTTCCATAGGAGTAACGCAGAGATGTGCAGCGTCCGATTAATCGCATTAGTTGAAATTCATGTCTTGCCTTGAGACCCATTATCACAACAAAAGATCGTAATCACTTTCATCATCTTCTATCCCAATCTTATATTTTACACAGTTTGTCAGAAAGAAATGAAAGAACTTGGACAATATGGCCGCCCCTTGGAATCTTTGGGCGACCAAGCGAAGCTAGGGGTTTGCAAACTCGGAAAAACACCTCTTCCCAGGTATGAACTAAGATCTAGAAGCTAGATCGATTTTACGCCCCAAAACTCCTACACAAGGTGTGCGTGAGCATTGCGAGAGATTTGAGTATATTCTTGAGGTCGTAAGGATTTCAATTTTTTTTAATGTAATTTTGTATGTTAAATAAATTAACAATTACACAAGAATTGCTCGTTTAAGATATACTATGACGAGAAATCCACGTCGCGTTGCTTTGTAAAACAGTAGGTATTCCAGGAATAACGAGAAACAAGTACTGAATTAGTGTAACTTTCTTATAAAGGCTTCTAGAGATGCCTTAAAAGTAAGCCTTTGTTATACTGACCCATTTCTACAAATATATATTTTTTTATTTTCTAACAATGACGAAACCTCTCAGTCTGGGGTTCCGTACGTTCCGTCGCCTGTTATAGGACTGAATTTATAGAATCGTATATTCGTAGATTCTATAAATTCAGTTCTATTACAACTAAGTATTCAGTGTGATGACAAAAGAAAACAATTTACAATATCTAATCTTACAAATGGCTAACTGTGGGGTGATACGTACGTAACCGTTCTTGTGCGCATCCCACTCGCACTTGGCGGTTTTTTGCCGTTTCCAGTATAACAAAAACGCGACAATTATACGAAGCAAAAGTTTAAATATTTACGGATCGCGGCGGGCGGGGGCGGGATAACTTAATCGATTCCGGTTTATAATTTATCGGTAAGAATAAAACGAATTTGCGACGGGCAGGTAACCAATTTCACCTACTCCATGTTTTATTACAATACGGGAATAACTTTGGCAGGGCTTAGAAGAAGTTTGCGAAAGTTCACTTCAGATCCGTACGCAACTCGGAACTTGAGAGATTTAATTCATGTGAGAGCATTGACATGCGAGAGTTTACGCGACTACGTGTATGATAATACAAGAAATAAAAACGACGGGTAGCACTCCGGGAGTGGCGGCAGAAGTGACAACAGCAGCTTAGATTAGATTTTAATGTTGTAACCTCGAATATCGGCGAAAAATATACACATTCTTTTGGGCTATTGGTAACAAAGGTTTGAAATTACGACATGCAAGGCTCATAGAGTAGCGGGCAGCAACTGGACTCTCACTGCACAAAATAGATCGGAATGGAAGCGGTTGAAGGAGGCCTACACCAAGAACTTGGTAGAGAAAGGCTAAGAAGAGAAGAGAGAAGAGAGAGATGGCTCATACATTAATACAATGAAGAGGGAAACTTATAGTTGGACGTATTTGGGAAAGCCACTAGACCGATTGAGCCTTAGTATGAGAAGTTTTGCGGTCATAAAAATTAACCAAGTTCCGAAGAGTGAGAGTTCGATTATTGTCAAAAACCGCCATCTTTATCTACAGAGCGGTATTTCTAAAGATTAATATTATAAGACAAGCATGTATGAAGAGATTGATGAATGTGGATGAAGCGAAAGAGGTATGTTAGGATCGTAGCAAGTGGAATAAAGTAGTTTCTGCCTACCCCTGTGGGAAAGAGGCGTGACGGTATATATGTATGTACATGTAATACATATTATACGAACATGAGAACTCATACGAGATCCTTGCGATACTCTACTACTACAACTAAGTACAGTATAAATTTACATGCTCACTAGCGTTCTTATTTTTTATCCTTAAAAACAAAAGACACCTTGCTATGAATTTCTTGTAATGAATTCTTCTTGACTGTTATAATATTTCCAAAAGCGCTGGTGGTTTCAAATTAAAGGCTTGTTTAAGCGCCTTTTGCGACGATTTGTTAAATAAACTTTTGATTTAATATCTAATAGTAGGTAGTAACGTCTGCAAAGTAATTTGCTCTCGCCGCCCCGCAGGCCGCGACTAAGTAAAGCTACTTCCCAACTATAAAGACGATGTCTTACATCATTAATCAGCTACATTCATCAAATAACTCCAAATAACAAAGATAGGCATTCCCACTCCCATGTTGCGTCTACGAATGTCTTTATTAAGATCAATTTGCGAGCAGTCATTACCAAAGTGTTCGCATCGCTAAATGTAGCGCTTTATAATCATCCTAATGGACTTAAATGCAGCTGCGAATTTCACCACAGATGACGATGACTTTACGAGTATTATCAACTTAATCTTAGAATTGTTTTCGTGAAAAAGCAGCATTACTCCAGTAAATTAATGTAGGAGTGCAGGATCAAGAGGTCTTGAAACGTCAGTCTTACAGTTTTCATGGCAATATAAAAAATTTCCTCCAGCAACTTCGTTTGGAATATCAAGACATTGCAACATAATCCGACACATTAATTAATCCAAATCTAACACAAGTTGTGCTTCAGTATATTAACAAATTAAAGCGAATAAGTTTGCCAACCAAAATGCCGGAGCAAGTTCAACTTGGCCGCCATAACTGTTAAGTAACAAGTCGCTAACTGAACATGAACTAGCGACAATAGTCAACGTGATTTGATTTGATATCGCACTGAAGTTACCTTTGTCTAATAATAGAGTATCTTTTGCAGGTATACGGTAACCTGGTTGGAATTATTCGCTTGGCTGAAGCTGTGATAATTGTCCACCGCTACATATGTAATGAGCTGGTGTAATCATACGAGAGCCTCCAGAATCATCGGACCGATTAGCTAGCGTTGTCCGAATTCACATTACCCATACAGTAACGGTCAAGCCGAAAAACATGATCGGATTAACCCAATAATAGTTAATCAAGTAGAAAATAAAACAAATATCCTTCAAATATCATTGAAAAAATAAATAAAAAAATAAATAAATAAATAAAAATAAATAAATAAATAAATATTATTATTATTGTTATTATTATTATTATTGAACAGTCAGACAAAACAGATTGTTTTCACGATGTCTCTTTTCAGTCAGTCGTAACGTTAACATCCAACAAAAACTGCAAAGAACTAGAAAAAAAACTTCAAAAAACCCAGTCTTATTTTATGACTAAGATCTAATCCCAACCATGCAATTTCAGTGTGACCATAAACATCCGTAAATAACTGTTGTTACGAGACTGAATGACTCTCTCTCCGATTGTATCCAAAAATAATGCAGGAAAGGTGATAATGATAAGCGTATCCTTTTTAAGATACGCCTTAAGAATATAACTCTTGGTATCATAATGCCAGTCGAGCACAGAAAGGGGAGGTGAATAAAGGACAAAGGCGTCGACAGTATCAGATGACAAATCGATTCGGTATCGGCGCCCGGTTATCTTATCGAAAATGCATTGCCGAATTGTTGTGAGGCTTTGCAATTTTTTTGTCGACGCCGACCAATTAACTGTGTGTTAT
The DNA here is from genome assembly GCA_963854515.1 of Pandemis heparana. Lineage (NCBI taxonomy): Eukaryota > Metazoa > Arthropoda > Insecta > Lepidoptera > Tortricidae > Pandemis > Pandemis heparana. Next base: position 5,914,497 of record OY978030.1, on the reverse strand, counting down.
ATTAATAGTTGTAAACTACATTGGACATGGACATATACGAAACTGTCTCTTTATTTCGTTAGTTACAGACGTTTAGTCACGTTGCGACCTAGGCAACCGAGATCAACCCGTACTCTCTTTCTTTCTTTCAATTGATATTTGATGTCTTCGAGTCCTAATGCAACTAATAAAATATATTAGCTGTTCTGTATAATACATCAGCAGAATGAAATCCAAGTTGCAACATGATAAGCTAATTACAAAGTTATCACGCTCAGTTGATGCATCATTTTGAAACGTGCATCATCCACCCTTACATTCCAGTAGGAAAAAAATCTTGTAATATGAAACACTAATAACAGAGAGTAAATAGTGATCTTTTCCTGAACTAAATACTAAAAATATCTAAAAATATGTTAAGACTCGTGCATACTTTCACCATAAAAATAGTTGTATCCTGCTCGCCAGTTCCTTGAAACGATCTCAATCCGGACATACCGTCGTGATTCATCTCGGGGCCAGAAATTCCACGAGATGCTCTCATACGATCTAACTAATTAACAGTGTTTTAAAGTTAAAATAATGTTCGACTAACATTGCTAATCTAGATTTGGATGTATTGTGTGCTGCACAAACACTCATACATACTTAAACGTTGGTATGTTCTCAGGAATAGCCTAAGCTAACATACATTGGGAACGCAACGGATAAATTCGTTTTGCAGAGCGCAAATAATTTTCGGAAAGTCACAAAGAGGCTCGACTTTAAAGCTGTATACACAGCGATAATGGATTAGGGAAGTGTGTACAAATTTGGAAGAGTCATTCCGCGGGAAACATCTCATAATCTGAGACGGGTAATCGTTAGTAAAAAAAATGTTTTTGACGTAATTCGAAGAACATTCTCGTCAAGTTATCAGCCATTTCTTTTTTAGGGATCTTGTCGGTGTATAGAACTTAGATCATCGTTCAGATCGGTCATTCAGCAACTTCAGTGTGCAGAGCCACAAGACTGATCTTCTACTTAGAGTTTAGGGTTACTTAGGTACACTGTTGTCTTGATAATCAATGTTTATCGCTACGCCTGAATATTTCATTATTTGCATTTGCATTTGCATTTGCAAAATTGGAGGCGTGTGTTTGGGCAAGCTGGGCGCAAACAGTATCGGACATAGAATTCCCTGTGCGTTTTCATCACTTTCTAAACACATATAAACACAATCTCAGTCACCACTTAAAAAATAGCGAATCGATCTATTATTTTCTTTCCTTAGCATTCCCCAAGGTTAGCACAAACAGCGTCGGTAAACTATTTTGGTTCATCAATAAAGAGGATCATCAGTTAATCAGCATCGCCAAAAGATGTAGATATAACGGAGAATAAACAGTATCTAGAGGAAGTCAGGTGGATGTATTATTAAAACAGGTTTTCTGACTAAAATGTTGGCGTGGTTTCCATTCGCCTATTTTATCTATTTTTAATTTTTTAGGCCATTGCTACCGTTGAATCTGTGAATCATTTATTTGAAACGAACTAAGAGAATATAGGTGTTGCACGTTCGATTAAAATCTAGAGCAGACCAAGCCAGTTTTAGTGCATCCTTATAGTAAATTATGCTTGGAAGTTGCATACTTTTAAGTTGAGACACAGAAATTATCAATTATTAAGTATTTACTTCGAAGTCACGCATGTGCCATATTTGAAACAATTTGAATCGCTTTGTTTTAGTTCAAAAGCATATTATTCACGTAAATGCTAACGATTAAATTACAATTAAAATTCAAACATAAATCCCAAGAAACTTAACACTTCAAGTTCCAAATGGCGATGCCAGAGTATAATAATAAAGCCGCTCCACTCCATACAAAAGGGGCTCGTTTCGCTTTTTGCCATTTCCTGAAATCTTTAACACAGATTATGGTAATGACAATCTTGGTCATTTACGCTATGATTCTCCATTAAGCATGTTTCTCGAGTCTCTGAAGTTACGTACACTTTTACAGAGCAATTTTACATCGAAGTAAAACAATATGATCTAGTTAGGGAGTTCGTACATACCTTAAAGCAAACAAATACAAATGTAGTACTGTAGACAAGGAATAATGGATTTTTTTTTAATTCCCACGGGATAGGGAACCGCGGGCTTAGCCTACTTTCAATCAAGTTGAAGCTAATTCTCATTGTTACTTACCCTAACTTACAGCCCCTCTAGACTCCGAGACACCAACTCTCTGATAGTCATCTTATCTTCATCTCATAGCTTTATTACACCGTCTCGCTCGCACGCTAGGTACTCAAGCGAGAAAATGTACTGTTTCGGTTGGTATGATCAAGGCAGTATGTAATCTACGTTAAGACTACAAACAGGCTGCATTGTGGCTATTAAATAGTAACGACAGGATTGGACAAGGAATTTCTTACTACTTGGTAATTATTATGTAGAATTCTGGCCTTTTTGAAACAAGAAATGAAATAATATTATGAATTTGCATTTGCACTAGGTACTTGCCGAATACATTTTTTTGAACTGTGAATTTCGGCTTAGTAATTTAATAGTCATTTTGCGATTCGGTATCGATTTAGATATAAGACACGTCGTCCATCTTAATTTACTTTAGCGATCTTGTGACGTTTTCGTTTCAATTGAAGAACTCACTTGTTATCGTGATAATTAAATTGTTTATTTACTAAGACAAGGTCGTAGACGGTGAAATTGAATCTTAGAAGTAAGTAGGTAGGCACGTAAGTTAGTTTAGTTTGAAAAGATTTGGTGGCACTAAAAATACAGACCCAAAGCTTAATCAAAATTGTTATTGAAATTGAAAGTCCATTTCACTCAGCAAATTAACGAAGAACATCACAAAGACAAAAATTCCAAGAAATCAATTGCCGATATCGTTGCGTAATCCGAAAATTCAATTAACGCTTTGCGATACTCAAACAACTCTAAAAGTTGCCGTTCGGACGTTCCTGACAAGTAATTCCGCCAATCACGCGGCAGGCACAAACAAATTATCCAATCCGAAACAAATTAGACGTGACGGCGGAATTGCTGCGTCCAATGATATTCTTCAAAACCACCCGATTGCAATATCCTTTCCAATATCAGTAATGTAATGCTAGTTTTATCAGAGAAGGGTCCCATTGCGATTATCTAGAATAAACCATCCAGATAGTGTGGAGATGAACGACCTTACATCAGACAAACTGCTGATAGAGATGTCTGGAGGGCGTTGGGAGTCCACTATATTGCCTTAAGCTGAACTATTAAAAGCATAACGCATCTTTATGAGCTTGAAGATAAAAGTTTGTTTACACTGAGCGGGGCGACGGATGCAAGTAATTGAGGGTGTCAAGATTCGTATCATATCGCGGCATTGAAGGACAAAAGCTGTACCCGTTGTACGCCCGCGGAATTCGATCGTCGAGTATCTTCGAGGCTTTATACTTAATTTTGACGGGTAAATATTTTATTTCTCATTTTGTTATCAATTGGTACGATATTGAACTCAAAAAGACACGTATTGTGACAACCTGTTGTAGGTAATAAATATAATATCAAATTCTGCAAGCGAAGCAACTTTTTTAAAATTAATAACTAAAATCAGAAGAGTTAGCGAAATCATCGTCGCATTTTGTGGAAAAGCATGTTGAATGTCGATATATGATGACATTCTAAATAAATAAATGGTCGGCATATTATAAAATATTGAATGTCGTCGACATGTTAAATACCACACGTCATCATCATCAATCCGTCTTATTAACCGATATAAACATCAATTAATAATAGATCTACTAAGATGAAGGTAATGGGAAACATTTGGACTACATCGGAAATAATTCGTTCGGACTTCGGACAGATTAAAACCAATTTATTGTGAAAAGAACCTTAGCATTAATTCCAGACTACACATAGTACTTATTTTGGAAAATATGTACTTATGTAAAACGGTCTTGACACAACGAGGATTCTATTGGGATAAAAACCGTCTTACTAGAGAATGGCGTATCTATAGCAAACTAAATGTCAAATATTACTCATTACCGCCTAAGTCTTTAACCAGTGCGTCCTACCCGTCATGACATACGGTGCCGAAACATGGACACTCACTGTAGGGCTGGTCCACAAATTTAAAGTTGCTCAGCGTGCTATGGAAAGAGCTATGCTCGGAGTTTCTCTAAAAGATCGAATTCGTAACGAAGTGATCCGACAGAGAACCAAAGTTATCGACATAGCCCATCGCATTAGCACGCTGAAGTGGCAATGGGCCGGTCATCTAACCCGAAGAACCGATAACCGTTGGGGTAGACGAGTTCTCGAGTGGAGACCACGGATCGGCAAACGTAGCGTAGGACGTCCTCAAACTCGGTGGAGCGAGGATCTTCGCAAGGCGGCTGGCAAGAGCTGGATGAGAGTGGCCGAGGATCGTGCTCAGTGGCGTGCCATGGGAGAGGCCTATGTCCAGCAGTGGACGAATATAGGCTGATGATGATGACTCATTACCGCACGGAATATTTGTTTTTCATAATCTCTCGCAATCATTCGCTCACACGGAGTAGTTTCATGAGCGTTTGCTGTGAATGAAAGAGCCTTAGGGCAAAGGGTGACTTGGTAAACATAACATATCCTTTGCCAAGCAATAGATAGAGCACATAAGGTCTCGACCTTTACTCGGAAGCGCAACAATACGTTACATACACAACACACCTATTGTAATGTTTTACACAATAGGATGACTCGATTATCTCTACATTACTGTGCTATTACAATGATGCTATTTACATTGCACGTTATTATAGCGTTATGACAAAATTGACAAATAATAGCGAATCATATTTAATAACCCAAAATTCATGAAGTCCGAGACAGGTTCGAATTGAAGATCCATACAAGTTGTATAATTATTTTGTTGCCACTTATGAACAGAACGCGCAAAGGAGAGATTATTTATAAACTTAAGATGTTTTAGATTCATCATCACCAACAGATTTGTGGTTTGTTGTTTAGATTCATTACAAGGTAATAAGCGGTACCTTCGACGGTTCATTTCAGTCACTAAGAAAAGATTCCAACATCGAATGTGGCCAGCATATAGACGGATGTTTTAATAGGGTGTGAAAGAGTTATCAATAAGTTTGGGCAATAAATAGGAATAGCACACTTTGCAATAATTTCTTTTGACATTTCTATTTTGAGAACCATCATTCCCATTTCTCGGGTAATGGGTAATGCGACCATGTTCGAAATTAAGACAACAAACAACAACAACAACAACAAACAATAAGAACTTATGAAGGAGCAAAATAAACCACTTTAATCAAATAAGTAATTTAATTGATATCCACGCATTATAACTGTAAAAGATTTTCGCATAAAAAAAAAATGTCCTCCTTAAACATTGAATACTTTATATCTCAGGCAACCACCGGTGTGCTTTAGGGACGTTTTTGGTAAGCCAGAATTTTCCTTTGGGAGGACCTTTCTTGATTTGAAATACCCGTATTATTGGCGTACCGTGAAGTAACCCGAATCAAACGTATGCAAGATTCATGATCGGATAAAAATTCAACGAGATTGGCCAATTTTCTTGTTTATTTAGTTAGTAACTGTTGTTGCTATTTTGAGCATTCGCATTCGAAAAAAAAAGCGACGCGATTAAACTCTCCCTCCGTCTTACGCCTGACGCGAGTTTAACATTTTTTACCCATCCCAAAAAGTGCTCAACGCCGCTAAAGAAGTTTTCACTTCAAAAACATAAAATTGGTGAGAAGTTGAACAATACAAGTCGAACTTAATGCACTACAAATGTTTAAGAATAACCTAAAACCTTGGTGATGTATTGACTGGAAACGCAAACAATGATAGCGTGTAGGGAATACTTATTAGAATATTTGCCGTACCTACCATTAACAATGCACTAGCACTACTGTTAGACCAAATCTATAAAGATTGTGCAAACGTCCAACGAAGCATTTTTTGTTTTTAGACTTTTCTGTCTGATACGACTTCTACTTTCTCTTTCACCTGGTCCATTAAAAATCTTCTTGGCCTTCCTTTCTTCTATTTCCCTTCAACCTTCCCTTTTATTATGCTCTTAATGACGTCATGTTGTAACAGTCCCAACCTACATAATGCATAAATGTATACCACTATGTACCTCTTTTTCTTTTAAATTCAATACCTACTAAGGACACGCGAACAACAAATAAGTAGAGACATTTGACTCTACGGACGTAGATACAAAAAGGCAATTGGACATTCAAGGGGCTCACTTGGTAGTCCGTAGTGGTGATCAAAAAGCAGATTTTTTTACCAATAACGTCGGTATTTCTTAATCTGCCACAGACTTGGGGTGTAGGGTTAGATGAATAACCTAGAAGGCAACCAGGTTACGTGTCACTCAAGTTATAAGCAGATATATTGCACCGTTGCATTGCTTTACGTAACCGCAATTAAGTGAATCAAGTGCGCGTGCAATGCAAATTGATGCATAAGCATTCGCAAAGAATCCTATTAGTTACAGCTGTTATATATAAGCTTTATGTATATATACGTGCAAGGTGAACGACTACAAATTCAGGCCAAGTGGTTGAGATTAAAACTTGGTACGGGATGTGTGCCGAGTCTTGAATGCGAAACAGGTGAGGCATCGTTGTTCCTAGTCTTAAGAATTTAAATGCGAAATATAAAAAGAAAGCTGCGTTCTTTTTTTGAAATACGATAAGACAAACGACCAAATGGGTCTCCTGATGATGAGCATCGCCACCCATGGACACCCATAACACCAAAGGATTGCAGATCCGTTGCCAACCTGAGGGTTAAGATGGAATACTTCAAATGCCCGTATTTCACCGGCTGTCCTACTCTCCACGCTACAAATAAGCAGCGCAGGCTCCTTGGAGGCAAGATTAGCGAGACCTTGCACAAAGTCGTACCATTAGCAATTTTTTTTGAGATGAACCGAGATTGAGAATACAATATCTCTTAGAATTATTATCATCATATTCTTTAGTCTATAAACGAAGAGGGATCCGTTGGGCACAGCACACGCCTCCTCTCAAAATGAGAAGGCTTGGGCTGTAATTCCCACGCAGGCCCAGAGCGGATCGGCCAATTCTAACTATCCTCACGACGGTACAATTACCAAAAATGTCACGATAAATTTCGCACATAAATTCCGAAGAACTCAAGACGCATGAACCCGGATTCGAACCCACGCTCTGCTTGAGAGGCTGGGTCCAACCACTGGCTGATATAATTAAAGGCTAACCCCCTTATTCATAAACTACATAAGATAGGACAAACGATTGCTAAGTTAGCAGAAGCCTACAGAGCATTTATGAATAAGGGGGTAACTTTTTTCGATTGATTTATCATAACTCAACAGTCGATGTCACATTCTAAGGCTAAGTTATCATATCACGCTAATACTGTGATATACAAAATCTTACGGCAATATCGATCGGCATCCATATATTTCGGCGCCACATATATTTTGTTTACCATGTCGCATTTGGTTTGTAACATTAGTAGTAAACAAGTTGAGTGAAATGGCCGTACGACCGAGAATTCCATGTAACCTGACGTTATTTGGTCTTATATCATTGGAGGCTCTATTCTAATGTTTGCTGTGAACGGACGTCTGGGAAACACCAATAGGTGGCTATTGACTTTTTCAATGAACGAAGAGAAACTTAATAGTACTCTCCTTCGCGTTAATTCGCTACCGAGGTCACGACCTGCCATTCATTGACTTTTAGCTCAATGAATGCGGTACCAGTGCTTCTAGTTTCTTAATGTATTTGACAGTTGCCGTGTGTCGAATGAACATGAATGAAAAAGTACATTATTGGAGATGAGAACGAGTAGTTTGGACAAAGTGATGCTCGATGCAGGTTGCACTTGTTCTCGATCTTAACAACATTATTTTTGATTCACATTTATTCAGAATACGGCAACTGTCAAATACATTAAGTTAACTGGAAATTAACAGAGATTGGTGAAAGAGGCCCTTAGTGTTTACGTTATGATTATGAGTTATACACACACACACACATAATATAATATGACACTATGGTAATTTTATTTTTTCAACGGTCTTCTGGTTGAACACCTTGGCCACTTGAAGATAAAGTATTGCAGATGCGTAGCCGGCCTAAAGGGCTAAGATAAAATACCTCTTATGCATTAGCATAAGAGGTATTTTATCTTATCATTAGATTTCACCAGCTGTCTTATACTCTACATGCCGGAACATAGCAGCGCTATACTGCTGCCTGGCAGCAGGATTAGCGAGCAATATAGTGGCGATCCGGACGGACCCTACACAAGGTACTTCCACCCACGAAAGAAGTCGTGTAGCTTTATGAATGCGATACTAATACTGTTACCAGAAAACAGTTGTTATGACACTATGATAATTTCGAAATAAAATATTTGGTTTCTCGCAGTACTCAGCTGTGAAGGGATTATATTACGATGCACTCACTCTTGTAGAACTGAGCGTCCTACTTGTTAAGAGAATTGCTTTCGTTTTCACTAGTTATAATGACTGTGTGTAAGAAATCTTCTTACTAACAGAGCACTAAATTAAAAAACCGGCCAATTGCGAGTCAGACTCGCGCACCCAGGGTTCAACATAGAATCCAGTGTTAACAGAGCCCTCTACTCTTAAGCAAAATATACGCAGTGTGGGGTCATTTTATATTGATTACCTACATAGACAGACATAAAAATATTCTGTTTTTAGTATTATTATTATTATAAAGTTAAATCTGCAGATAACAAAGTGAAAGCAGTTTGGAATGTAATTAATTCAGAGACAGGCAAAAGCAAGCCCCGTAATTGTCATTTCAAACTGAAAGTAGATGATAAAATACTGACCTCAGATAAGGAAATAGCGGACACCTTTGAGAACTTCTTTGCAAACATAGCTGCAAATACTACCCGTAACCTGAAGGCATCTGCTGAAGAGTCAAGCTCATATTTGCCTATGAATGTAAAAGCGTGCAATTATAAATTTGATTTTAAATATATAGACTCGCACGATATTGTTGCAACTTTTAAATCCCTAAGGCTAAAAAATACGGAAGACCTTTGGGGAACCTCGGTTAGAGTCATGAAATCTGTTATTCACGTGGTGGCGCCATATTTAGCTATAATTTTTAATAAGTGCGTGGATGAGTGCGTGTTTCCGGACTTAATGAAATTTAGCAAAGTGATTCCTTTATTCAAGTGTGGTGACAAATGTGATCCATCAAATTTCCGTCCAATTTCTGTTCTTCCAGTGCTCAGTAAAGTGTTTGAGAGGATAATGTTAAATCAGATGTTGCATCATTTCAATGTAAATGAATTACTTCACAGCCAGCAATTTGGTTTCACTAAAGGCCGATCCACCACAGATGCGGCGGCTGCACTCATTAAGTATATTTATGATGCATGGGAACATTCGCAAGATGCAATAGGGATATTCTGCGATCTCTCCAAAGCATTTGATTGCGTGGAGCATGAAACGCTTATCCGCAAACTTGAGCACTATGGGCTTTCTGAGAACTCACTAAAGCTTGTCATGTCCTATCTCAGTCAGAGAATCCAGAAAGTGGACATAAATAGAGTGCAGTCATGTGGTGCGCCGGTGAAGCTTGGAGTACCACAGGGTTCAATATTGGGACCTTTTCTCTTTCTGGTATATATCAATGACCTGCCCCGACTGCTGGAAAACAAATGTGACATAGTTTTGTTTGCTGATGACACCTCTCTGATTTTCAAGGTAGACAGGCAACAGGAAGATCAAAGTCACATCAATGAGACTCTAACAGAAGTGCTTCAATGGTTTACTGCGAACAATCTACTACTAAACGCAGCTAAAACGAAATGTATTAAATTTTCGTTACCAAATGTACGACAGGTTGAAACAACCATTTCCATGAACGGAGAGAAGCTGAACCTCGTTGATGACACCGTTTTTCTTGGTCTCACCTTGGATCGAAACTTACAGTGGAGCCCACATATTTCTGTTCTTGCTGGTAGATTGAGTTCTGCCGCCTATGCTGTACGAAGAATCAGACAATTCACCAACGTGGAAACAGCTCGACTAGTTTATTTCAGTTACTTTCACAGCATTTTGTCTTACGGCATTCTGATTTGGGGAAGAGCAGCTGACATACAGACTATATTCATTCTACAGAAGAGGGCAGTTCGGTCCATCTATAACCTGAGCTCCCGAGAGTCATTAAGAGAGCACTTTAAAGAGATAGAAATTCTTACAGTAGCTTCGCAGTACATACATGATGTGATTATGTATACACATAAGAATTTCAATTCCTTTAAGAAAGTGTCAGACATCCATGATTTCAAAACTCGAAATAAACACAAGCTTCTCGTTCCTAAATTTCGTCTACGGAAAGTAAGTAAATCTTTTCTGGGAAACTGTGTCAGGTTCTACAACAAAGTGCCTGTTGATGCGTGGAAACTGCCACATGTGTCATTCAAGAGATACATAAAGAACACGCTCTTGAAGAAAGCGTATTACACAGTAGATGATTATATGTGCGACGATAATATGACATGGCCATCTTTGGAAAAATGACCGTAAGCCGGAGAATCCAGTGCTTTGTGAGTGATCCTGTAGTATGTGTGTGTGTGTGTGTGTGTGTGTGTGCGTGTGTGTAGTATCTATATACGGTCTCTGGCCCTGTTGCTACCGTCTGCTGTAGACTTGCTGATCTCGGTACTGAACTAAAAATTTTATTAAGATTAAAGATTATATAGACATTATCAATATTAGCATCTTATCAATTTAAATATTGTGCCTACCTGTTTTAATTAGTTTGTATTATTATTTTCTTTTTACTTTAGTAATATTTTTATTTTTATTATTATTAATTATTTACAAGGACATAAATATTGCTATGTCGTATGTGTATGTGTGCTAAGTTAGGTATTAGGTAGGTATATTGTTAAGCTTATGGATTTCCGTTTTCTTTTGTTGTTTTATTTTTCCATTTACTGTCTAGTTACAGGCTAGCAGCGTCGAAGTTCCTAAAACGTCCCCATAGCGAGCCTGTGGGGACGGAAGTGACACATGCCCTCGGTACCGCTCTGCTTTCAGAGCATGACATGAGCGCGTGTGAGCCAACATTGGGGGCGGCAGACGTAAGCTTGCCTTCGGAATCCAAAAGCTTATCAGTTACTTACTTGACATGAAATGCATATTTCATATTTTTTATTATATATAATAATTTTTTTTTTTTTTTTTTTGCTCTTTTTCTCATCGACATTGGAGATATCTCCAATTAACTTATTTGACGGTGGAGGCGTTTTACACCTCCACTAAACTTAGATTATTTTTATTCACTTTTTGCTTTTGCTTTCTCTTTCTTATCATTATCGCATATTTTGTTTCGCTTTGACCAGTAGAGACTTTATACATCTCTACTATAGACCAATGTAATTTAATGTACGGACTTAACTTAGGGACCTTTTACATCCCTTTTTATAAAATGTATTAATTGTATTAGGTAAGTTAAGTAGAATTTAAGTACTATTGTAAATCTATTTTATTTTGAAAAAATGACTTTCTGCCAAGTTTCTTGCGGCGCATTCTTCTTGGCAATGATGGTCTTTCCGAATGCGCTGGTAGATTCAAAAAAAGACATGTAAAAGAGCCCTCGGCGGCCTATTTGCAAAATAAACTTTTGACTTTTGACTTTTGACTTTTGACTTTTATTTATTGTGTTAGCGGCAACAGAAATACATCATCTGTGATAATATCAACTGACTAGCTATCATGGTCCAGATACAGCCTGGTGAGGGTGATAGACAAACAGACGGACAGTGGAGTCTTAGTAATAGGGTCCCGTATTTTCCCTTAGGGTACGGAACCCAAAAAAAATCCTGACGAAATAATAGTAAACCTCCTTTTATTTAAGGTTAAAAAGGAAACGAGCAACGTGCTCGTCATGGTTCAGTTCATTTTATACAGATATGCCGAACGAATTAACAATAACTCAAATAAGTATGAAGTAATACTATACTTACCTACTCACAGTTGTTGCTACAATACTTTAATCACATAGCTTATCTTTACGCTACCGATTATTTTATTTTCGTAGTAATATAATTCTAATGAAAGAACACGATTAAGCCATGGAATTCTGAGTTGATAAAGGCCGCAAGGAAACATGTACCAGTAATTACGGCATTTCATAACGATTCTCTTATTTATTTTAACACTTTTCAGTATCGTACCCTTTATTTAATATATGGCAAAATAAATATGTAGGTACGTAGAGTTCTTAAGTTCCGCGACTTTGAGCAAGCCGCAAAACAACAAACAAATAATATTATTGCTGTTTACCCAATAAAATCATGTGAGAATGACCTTTGAATAAAAATGGAACCTCCGGGACTTGGGACAAAGCTCAGTTTATGTGAGTGACACACTGCCGAGTACACGCGCGAATAAACGCTCAGAAGTCTACTTGTCAAACCCTCCCTGTCATAACGAAAGGGACAGACAGAGAAAGAGCTTCGGCATGATGAGTAATGTGACCACAATATGTCTCTGCGTTCTTTCCTCGCCACATCTCGGGCCACTCGTCGAGAGTGTGGCTGTAGCGAGGGAGTACACATGTTTATAATGTGCTTTAGACCGACGGCTTAAATGAGTCCTTGCCCGCACGGCACAGGGACGCGGGAGGACGACAAAGGGAACCAAACGAGGTGCGGGCGGGTAGTGCGCCTGCCGCCCGCACCTCTCTCGGCCCCCTTTGTCGTCCCACCCCGCGCCCCTGCACCGCGCGAGCGAGAAAACATTAAACTGTCGGTCTATAGCTATAGTGCTAGACATCGGCCGCGACATATTCAGTAGGCATTTAACAAAATACCTACTGTGGAATATACCTGGATGGAGGGCTACTCCGAAATTCGATTTTCGAAGTTCGTATCACGCCGTCCCTCTCACTCTCAGTTTAATAACTATTAGTGAGAGCGGAACGACACGAAACGAACTTCGAAAATCGGATTTCGGAGTATAAGACCTGATATTTTAATCAACACTACTAAAGTTACACATTATGATTCAAAGGTTGATTTTCTCGATTATCGCTCAGTACGTCTAGCAAGCATGACAGCGCACAAGAGTCGCGTCGCGCGGGAGATAGATTGCCCGTCTTTTTCTTAATGTTCGTTCTAGAAAGGGACGTGTAATCTATATAGCCGGGCTGTGCGTCTCCTTCAGAAAGGCATACATTGAACATCAAAGAAAGAGTGTGTGTGATGTCATGCTTGCGGTCTGTTCTTATGTCTATGCGTCGTTTTCTCACCACCCAAGAAGGAAAGAGAGAGACGCAAAGAGCTGGCAAAGAGATGCAACGAGCTGGCAAAAAAACGTTAGCCATCCTGGCAGACTGTGTGTAGCGCAGTACCACGTCCGAATGTGGCACTTACAAAGACAAATCGCCGATGTTATTGGCGATACCTGAGTATTTAATTACGTTCCATTCTCTCGCTCTTTTTGTGCATACGAGTACGAAATGTTTCGCATGCCACGCATTTATTGAGTTACATATCGGCATTTCGAAATTTAGCATGTTATTTTAGAAACGCGCAGAGAACAAAAGAGCGTATATACTTATCAAATCGTGTTATTACTACCGACGGTTTTATTTAATTCAACGGCTTAGGGTCTAATCCATTTCGAGTCAATTACTAAATAATGTAAGAACATTGCTGTCTCGGCGCCCAATGTCATTTCTTTGCCTTTGGTATCGAGACTCTAGGTCCTTGGGGTAAGGGTGCGCTGGAGCTACACAGGCAGCTCGGCAAAAGACTGAGAGAGGCAACAGGCGACCCTCGCGCCGGCAGCCTTCTCGCGCAAAGAATCGCAATCGCAGTTCAGCGCGGGAATGCTGCCTGCGTGATGGCTACCCTGCCAAGAGGCGCACCTCTCTTTTGTAATTAATTTTAAAGTTTATTTAGTTATTTTAATTCAATAGTAGTTTTAGTTTTGTATTTACATTATAAGTATCTCTTTCTTCATACTTAAATGACTTACTAATCTATTCTAATGTCATGTCTCAAAACAAAAAATAGCCCCGTCAAAGTCGCTAATAAAATATCCGCCCAATACGTGTCATTTTGCTTGGCATAGGGAGCTCTTTCTTTACATTCTAATTTAATTATAGGTATTCCGTAAAATACACTCAACATAGTAATCAAATCAACAAGCAAATTAACTAACGACATATTAAACGTGTCATAGCGCTAAGTAAACAAGCGAAGTACAAACAATTGAAGATATTTACCGCTGACCGTTAACATATAGTGTATTTATAAGGTCAATATATTATCAGAACCTCGTCAATACTCCCCACTTTCTCAAGCTCGCATAAATCAGTAAATCACTGTTCGACATTAAGCCGCGTCACATCATAAAAGCAGTAAGTAATCTACAAACAAGCCAAATTTGCTGCCATCCACTGTCACTCGAGTTTTATACAGTGGGTGCACGGGACATGGGAGAGCGAACTCCGTGTTTGGAGATTGGTTACTGACTCTATACTGTGTAAGCGTGCTCTCGTCGAACGGTGTTTATTTATGTAAATATGTGTTAACTTGGTTAAGGGTCTGAAAACAACTTGGTGCTCATGGTTATGGCTGACACTGATAGTCCATTTTAATTGAAAGTATCTTGGAGATATTATAAGTATCATCACTACATAGTATAAATATAAAACAAAGTCGCTTCCCGCTGTCTGTCTGTCCCTATGTATGCTTAGATTTTAGATCTTAAAAACTACGCAACGGATTTTGATGCAGTTTTTTTTAAATCACTGTATTCGAGAGGAAGTTGTATGTACAATACGCAGACTAAGTCGCAGGCAGAAGCTAGTCTAACTAATATTATAAATGCGAAAGTATGGATGGATGGACGTGTGTTTATTACTCAAATCACGCCAGAACGGCCCAACGGATCTGGATGAAATTCGGCACATAGATAGAGAAAAGTCTGGAATAGCACATAGGCTACTTTATATCCCGGAAAATTGCGTAATTCCCGCGGGATAGCGATAAACGAATTCTTTGTAGACGAAGTCGCTGGCAACAGCTAGTATACTATAAAGTAGCTTTTGATTGTTGCATCACTACAGTCTGCGAGCTCTTAAGATGCCATTTGGGTTTGTTTTGCCGTCTCCCTCACTCGGCCGATTCAAGTATCAAACCCATGAGAGTGAGTGGGACAGCAAGACAAACCCGAATGGCATTCTAAGATCCCACGGACTGTACTGTAAAAGAACATTATTTACTTAGTACCCACTGTAAAAAGCTGAATAGGTCAATAATTTGCTACGCTCAAAGTAAAACAGCCTATTACACATAAAACAAAAGATTGGCTTTGTATTTTCACGGAGCTAAAGAGAATAATTTACAAAATTAAACATCTCGGACCATTGAGCTCAGACTAAATAAAGAGTAAAGACCGTCTGCCAACGGAAAAGTAATTCCAGTTTCAACTCGGTATACCTCGCCGTGTGTCTGTACATTGTACAATCGCACGCACATACGAGAAGAACAAGTTGAGCTCACTTTTTCATTCGCAAAATTCCGTCTTTTCCACCACCTTTTAACGACCGGATAGCCTAGTGGTTAGTGACCCTGACTATGAAGCTAGAGGTCCCGGGTTGCCTGGTACCCATAGTACAAGCTTTGCTTAGTTTGGGACTGGGTCAATTGGTGTAAGTAATTTGTCCCATGATATTTATTTTATTTATTTATTTATTTTACCTAGCCTTCATATTGCTAACGAGTTACACATAATATTTGTCGAATATTTATCCATCTCATAGCGGGCTGAGTAGTTAGGTTTGCCAGCGTCACACCAGGGGGGCTACTCCGAAATTCGATTTTCGAAGTTCTTATCACACCGTCCCTCTCACTCTCAAATTAATAACTATTAGTGAGAGCGGAACGGCACGAAACGAACTTCGAAAATCGAATTTTGGAATATAAGGGCAGTTAACACTAAAAAGATCCTCCGAAATACCACCCAAGCCTAGCCTGGCCTTATTGTGATCTAGTTCTTTATTTAACTTTTTATCAAGTTAGAAAACGTTTTATAAATTACACTGCCATTCACATTTTTTTACACTGCGGATGAAGTTTAGAGAATTGACAACATTTCATTTTTATAACACCTGAAAATGTATATATGGTTTGAAAGCATTTTGCCTCCTGATCACTGCAATATGTTTATATAATTTTAATATCGATTATTATAAAAAATAAAAAATAATTAAAAATATGTCCTAATTTTACCAAAACTACCACAGGATAGGTGAAACGCCTTTGCTTTTTTCACGAGAAAAAATAAGCTATCATAATTTTGTATTTTTGACAACTTCAAAGTACAAGGGGGGCAACTCTGAAATTATATTTTCGAAGTTCGTTGCATACCTTCTCTCTCACTCTCAAGATAATGACTATTAGTATGAGCGGAACAGCACGAAGCGAACCTCGAAAATCGAATATTGGAGAATAGGGCCTGACATTGACAATTTGAAATTAACGTCAGTTTTTTTTTTCTATAGAGAAAAGACAAAGGGATAAGTGTGTATTCTGTGATAGTATCGGAGTTACGCCCTTTTAGAATAAGCAAAAATTAATAAATTAATTATAAATTAAATACAAGCCCTAGCGAAAAAATTGTACTGTCAGCATGTTCATCTTTTCAAACAAAATACAGAGAACCATTAAAATTATAGACTCAGAAATATGAAATGTTGTCAATTCTGTAATAGTAAATACATAATATTTTTTACACAGGAGTTTCTAAAACCTAAACAAAGCTAGCAACCCTACGGGAAAATGGACGCCAGCTATCTGAATGGCAAGTTATTGTTTTTGGTAGGCGTGTGTACAAAGCTTTAGTATTGTTGAGTTGAATGACAAACTGGCGCGATATATGTATGTGTTACTGATATTATTATACATATTTTGTGTATACAACACGCAAAGAGAGAAGTATACGTCTATATATGTATTACTGCGCTTATTACTTACGGCTATAGTAGGTCACATGGTAGCCAAAAGATTAAGGCCCAAAGTAGCGCTGAAAATTTCCGGAAAAAATCCTGTTTCTTTCCAAACCGCTTGTTTTTTAGGATTTTTACGGAAAAATACTATGAAGTATTCCGCTTATTTTTCCGAAATAAACGATCAACAATCAACAGTTTTCAACCGGTTATTTTTCTTAATACTGTACTGGTGAGTAGGTGAACGATTATAGACTTACTTTGCCATTGACATCGGTGTCAGCTTGGTTCAGTTGCCACAGTTGTCATTACGCTTGTTGATTTTTTTCGTAAAAAATCCGAGAAAACGGAAAAAAACGAAAATTTCATAAATTCCCGAAAAATCATTTGATTTTTTCCGACATTTTCAACGCTAGCCCAAAGTAAATGCACCTATAATACCGTGATTATACGAGCATTTACTTCAGGTGGTAACAATTAAAGCCTGATGAGTACCCCACTCATCTGCGAGCTATAACCGTTACTGTAACGTGCAAAAGTTACGGTTACAGTTCGCAGATAAGTACCCGGCTTAACTGAGGCACAGAAAATATCTCTTTGTTTTTTCGCCACAAAATTAGCTCATAGTTTAACCCTAGCGCAATTTGCAAAGTTAACCTCACAATACTCTACATGTTAACAAAATATACTATTAGGTACATTAAATGCATCTCGTCTAAGCAACTTCTCAAACATAATGACGTCTTCTCTAAAACTTGTAAAAGACACAATCCTTTTGTTTAACTTAACTATTAAACAAAAATCAACCAAACAATAAGACAATCAGATACGTATTATATAACCCAATCGATATCAATTAATAAACCCCCTCATTAGAAGTTGGAGTTTAATTAAAACTACCGCAGACCGGAATAACTAAGCTGCTATACCGCCGTTATACTATGTAGTGTTTGGTACAGTACTGAGATTGTACAGGGCAACTTCTGACAAGCCCTGGCATAGCAGCTGTTAAAACTCTAAACTTAGAGGCTTGTTTTGATTAAAATAGCATAAAGACTATTTAGATCCTAATATCATAGGTTTCTGGCATTATTATATTCAATAAATAAGGGACGTGTTTTTTCAAGTTGAAAACTTCTTTGGCGACGTTGAGCGTTTTTTGGGATGGGTAAAAAAATGAAGCTATAGAGTCGCGTTCAATTTTTGAAGTGTATGTTGATTTCGTCGCTTTAACGTATGTGCGTTTGGCCTAGTGGTATAAGGTGTGGAACAACAGTATCTCTCAGGTGACCGCAGTTCAAATCTCGGTATTTTTATTCTAGTGCTACCCGGTGTTTCTTTTTATGAAATAGGGCAAACGAGCAAGTATGTCACCTGAGGGAGGACAAAATTATGAATCAAAAATTTTAATGACAAATCTTTGTAGGGTTGTTCAGTCAAAGTAACCCTACCACCTGGCTAAAATATTCCGGAAAAATGTGATCAATGCCTGGTATACGAAACTATGAATATGAACACATCGCCATAATGTACGCGGGGTCAAAATTCTTTCAATAACTGGACTCGACACATCTCAAGATGACCCATAAATGAGGTAACGCGGTAATCCGTCTTCATTTTGCATGCCGTCTGTAAGTAACTATGACTATATTTGATTGACAGGTACACGATGCCCGACAAAATAGATTTAAAAGTGTCACACACCTGTTAGCGTTCGGAAGTAGAGAAAACTTTCAGAAGCGTTTAGTCTGCCCTGAATAGCTTCATGCGGGAAAGTGCTAAGATAAGCCTGTATAAAACCTCGTAAAGATTTGTATCCAAAAGCCGCGTTGAGGCACTTTGCTTGAGACGTTTGTCATGAGCATGAACATGACGCGAATTTTAAAACGTTCCCTAGCTACACGATGTTTCGTTCGAAAAACACGGCATAATAATGTTGAAAATAATACCTATTATCCGCGGTCAACTTTAGCCGTTAAAAGACGGGATAGTTAGCTGAACTTTAGCCTACGGAGCTTCATAGAGAAGTTGCTAATTAAAGGATGCGACGGTAACAAAATTAAACTGTCCTTTAGTATTATAGACCTGCAAGAAAACCTGCGAATCGCATGGAATCGCATCACATTTTGTTGCGGCACAAGATTGACGATGTCGACTTCTATAGACGGACCGCTTGAATGAGTCCTCGCCCGCGCGGCACAGGGGCGCGGGGTAAGACGACAAAAGGGACCGAAAGGTGCGGGCGGGTAGTGCGCCTGCCACCCGCACCTCTCTCGGCCCCCTTTGTCGCAGCGCCCCCGCACCGCGCGAGCGAGGACTATACTTCATTTAATTTAGAATGAGAAACCACAACAACATTATATTGCGGCTTGTGAACTTTACAATTTTTACTAGAGCAACAATTGACGACACGCAAATAAAGTGATATGAAAACAATTTTATTTTGCGGCTGCTTATATAATTTTTCTTGTAAGTCTAAACTGGGCCCAGCATTGTTAAAGGTAAGATTAGACTACAACCACCAGTGTTGTCAGACACTGTCACATTCAGTCAGACACTCGTGTTTGAACGCCAGTCTACGGTTGCTTAAGGGTCGAATAAACTACGATACAAGTTGTGACAGGTGTCGGACACTAATATCAGGTCAAATTAAAACGTGCCACTTTACAAGATGTCATAATTTATATGGCAAGCGCAGTGGCGTTCACAGACACTCAAGTGTCTGATTGAGTGTATATTCACCAAAAATGCCGTAGTCTAAACCAGTGGCGTAACTAACGTCTGGGGCCCGCTCGTCGCCAACTCATCAGGGGGTCCTTCAGCAATATAAAAAGTGCATCATCATCCCTTTGCTCTAGGCCAAGCCAGGCCTTATACTTCGAAATTCGATTTTCGAAGTTCGTTTCGTGCCGTTCCTCTCCCACGAATAGTTATTAATTTGAGGTGGTTGGTGAGTAACGGTATGATTCGAACTTCGAAAATCGAATTTCGGAGTAGCCCCCCAGTTCGGGGCTCCGTAGGCATAAGCCACTGATCTAAACCTACAGACCAGTAGGCTTATTGTCTAACTCGCTCGCAATCGCCATCGTATTCATTTTGACAGTTCTTGTATGAATGTGACAGCTAGCTGATTCCGATGCCAATTGTCAGCCCATACATGAACTGTCAAAATGAACACGATGGCGATTGCGAGCGAGTTAGACAATAAGCCTACAAGACCCTATTTCATAAAGCTACAAGTAACAATTTACAAGCGGAAGTCTCTATCTAACACATAGGGTCAAAAAGAGACTTCCGCTTGTAAATTGTAACTGGTAGCTTTATGAAATAGGGTCCTGTAGTCGAAAAATTATTTGTACTCACCGATACAAAGTCCCCGAATGTATTTTCTTTACGCCGTCCATGTCTGGTGTGGCGCTGCTACCATGTCTCGGAGCCCTAATGGCTGACTGGCGGACTGTCGAGTGGCGCCATGACGGGCG
Organism: Pandemis heparana; assembly: GCA_963854515.1. NCBI lineage: Eukaryota > Metazoa > Arthropoda > Insecta > Lepidoptera > Tortricidae > Pandemis > Pandemis heparana. Next base: position 5,893,999 of record OY978030.1, on the reverse strand, counting down.
TTTTTAAAAACTGATGAGATATTTAGGTTATCTGAAACAAATTTTGTACTGTAAATGCCTGTTAGTGTCTAGATCTAGATTCTGTACTGCAGCATAATTTACTGTTGCAGTATTTAGTTTAGGCAGTTTTTTTTAATATAGACCTGGGCCCTATTTTATAAAGCTACAACTTATAATTTACAAGCGGAAGTCTCTATCTAACACATAGGGTCAGAGACTTCCGCTTGTAAATTGTAATTTGTAGCTTTATAAAATAGGGCCTAGGTGAGCTGAGCATGAGCACACAAAGAGACCAAGACAGAGAGAAGAAGTTTTTAATTAACTTCTACCTTTTTTTCTAGAAAGTATCACACATAGTATAAAACAAAGTCGCTTTCTCTGTCCCTATGTCCCTATGTATGCTTAAATCTTTAAAAACTACGCAACAGATTTTGATGCGGTTTTTTATAATAGATAGAGTGAATCAAGAGGAAGGTTTATACCTATGTATAATACATGCATAATATACCGTGCGAAGCCGGGGCGAGTCGCTAGTAGACAATAAAATCGTAAGTATAGTCGACGACAATGATGAAAATATTTAAATCCATGTATTTTATAAACACATCTGCCCTCAACTGTACAAGTATAACTATTAATCAGCTAAGATTATTACGATTATTATGTCAATTGTCAATAACAATGTCGATTCTTAAATAAAAACAAAAAAGTAAAAGTACTTAAATGTCTCAGTGTCTGAAGAAACATTACTTGTTTTTGCTTAAAAAGAAAGGCTACGCTATTGTTTGCGAGGAGCGAACAATGTTTGGTAGATTCACACCGCCAGTTAATAACCAGGTTAATGTTAATTGCCATTTCAATTAATGGAGAAATATGGAGATGCTGCATAACAGCGGTCGGAAAAACTCAGCGGACGCGTTACACGGAACAGGGAGGAATATTTCGGACGCGTAATTTGATTTACAGAAGTGGATGTACCGAAACCTAGAATGCTAAATACGCGCCATTACCTTTTTATACAACGAGGAAGGCAAACACAAAAGCCGTGGTAGCCTAGTGGTTTGACCTGTGGCCTCTCAAGCAGAGGGTCGCGGGTTCGAATCCCGGGCTCGCAGCTCTGAGTTTTTCGGAATTTATGTGCGAAATTACATTTGAAATTTACCTTGAGCTTTTCGGTGAAGGAAAAACATCATGAGGAAACCGGACCAATCCCAGTAAGGCTTAGTTACCCTGCTGGGTTGGAAGGTCAGATGGCAGTCGCTTCTGTAAAAACTAGTGCTTCCGCCAAATCTTAGGATTAGGTTGTCAAAGCGGACAACTGGCTCACTGAGCCGTGGCAAATGCCGGGAAAAACGCTAGGAAGATGATGAGGGAGGCAAGCACAAGCGGGTCTGCTGTTAGTAAGTGAGCAACACCCACCCATGGACTCCCGATAAGTTGCCAGCCTACATAATTAAAATAGAACACCCTCATGTACCAGTAATTTCACCCGCTGTCTTACTCTTCATGCCGGAAAACAGCAGCGCAAGCTTAGCGGCAGGATTGGCGAGTAATATGGTGGTACAGGTGAAAAACTTAAGTAAATGACCTGTTGTATGTGTGAGTAATGTGTGCGAATAGACAAATTAACGTTCCAAATTAGAAAAATGACCCGGAAAGACTACACGAGGTTCTACCCGCAGACTACTACTACATGAGCGTGATACCGTATGTGCATTCGTCCATGTGTGAATGCGACAATCACAACTATCGAAGCGTGCGTGATGCCCACAGAACTGACTATGGTAGAGCAGGGGCACCGTAGAACCCTATCCCAATAAGGTGACATATGACTCTAGTTTGAGTGACGGCGGTCTGTCAATTGCGACAGGGTTATGCGGCGGTATTTGAATACATTTCCCTCACTCTACTAGGGGTACATCATAACTTGACCAGTTTTCAAGCTGGCGTCGTACGGTGTTAGGAGTCTTGTTGTTTTGCCGTGCGTTGACCAGCTCACGAGACACATGACTATGTTTAATACCTACGTCAGAACGGTTCATGTTATGATTGCATGCCATATGCAGCGATGACTTCGCTGACGAATCTCTTTCAGAGTACCACACTCCCAATATGGCAAGGAGCGCGAAAGGAACTTAGCGTCTGTTGGGTACTTGAACCCATCTTCTCATTCCTCTCATATTGTAGATTGGACATCATGGAAATTCTGGTTTTAGAAGATGCTGCTCTAATCAAAGGGGTGGTGCAGTTCATCATCATCGTTATCATCTCCAGCCTACATACAACAGACTGCTGAGAGAGTTTGGGTAGTTCCCACACGGGCCCAGTGCGGATTAGAAACTTCACACATCGTTGAATTGCTTCACAGGCGTGTGCAGATTTTCTCATGTTTTCCTTCAGCGAAAAGCTTATGATAAATTTCATGTGCTGTAGTTCACAAGGAACATAAGAACTGGCAACATCCTAGGCTCAAGGGATTAGCTTAGCTATTAAAAGAGAGAATGCTGCCAGCATCTTCAGAACATATGTCCAAAAATTACTTCTTTTGATAACATTTTTCTGTTTCAGAAAATTTTCAAGGTACCTGATTTGTTAGGTGGGTGTTATCAAAAGAAAGTGAACCATTTTTGTTAAACAAAATTGTCTTAACTTTTATCATACTTTTATTTCGTGTCAGTTTTGTGACTTTGGGTATGGAACTCTAATAAAAGAACTTTTTTATTTACAAACACGAACATTTCTTCAATAATATTGGTAAAAAGAATAGAGTAAAAAAATTAATCTAACTAAAATTATAAATGCGAAAGTATGGATTGATGGATGGATGTTTGTTTGTTACTCAATCACGCCAGAACGACCCAACGGATCTGGATGAAATTCGGCACATAGATAGAGAAAAGTCTGGAATAGCACATAGGCTACTTTTTATCCCGAAAAATTGCTTAGCCCTGCGGGATAGCGATAAACGAATTCTTTGCAAACAAAGTCACTGGCAACAGCTATTATGAATATGAATATGAGTACACTTTAAATTAGAAATGCTCAGGTATATTATATGTACAGGATGTATCAGATAGCCCCTAACAATAATCAACTGGGGTATATAACCATAGCTACAGAAGCTAAAAAAAATAAAAAAAAAAATTGAGTAATTTTTTTTTATATTTTCTATAGGAATGGTAGTATTAACTGCAATCATTCCTATAGAAAACATAAAAAAAAATTTACTCCAATTTTTTTTTATTTTTTTTTTTTAGCTTCTATAGGTTATATACCCCAGTTGATTATTGTTAGGGGCTATCTGATACGCCCTGTATACACTAAACAATATTTTTTTCATTGTTTTTACTCATATTATTTAGTTAATATGTTGGTCTATGTACTCTAACATACATAGTAAGTTGGACTGGCAAACTAAAACATCTACTAACTCACTAAACATGCAATTGTTGTTATTTAACAACTGTAAAAGTTGAATCATCAATTGTGTGTATTTACGAATGGAGGCCCTCGGAGGTTGCATGCAAATCAATAATACATTGTGTTTTCAAGTTGTTCATGGCATATTGTGAACTAGCTTCTGCCCGCGACTTCGTCTGAATATAATATAGGTACGTGAAAGAATTAGCAATTGACATGTTTATGGCTATCCCCCAAGAACTATGCTATTTTCCGGGATAAAAAGTAGCCTATGTTTTAATCTAGGGTACCAGCTATCTTCTTTCCAAATTTTATCCAAATCCGTCCAGTTGTTTTAGCGTGAAGAAGAAACGAACATACACACTCACTCGCTCACATCGTCATATCTTCACAAACTTTCGCATTTATAATATTAGTAGGATACTGAGCCAGAATTCAAATTTTAAATATTTTATCACTAAAACAGAGTTGCATCAAATTGTTTTTGTTGTTACTTTTATATATTTCCAACAATTTAGTGTGATTATTATACTCTAATATTATGATATTCTAATAAGATTGATGAATAGCCATATATATTTGTGTCTAGAATGTTTAAACAATATTTATAGTTAGTTTAATAGTTATCATATCTTAAATTGTTTCTCTACTGCCTACAGTAGAGAAACAATTTAAGATATGATACTTACTTTCCTATTGGTGGGTTTTTCCTCTCACACTACCTATAGTGTGAGAGGAAAAACCCACCAATAGGAAAGTAAGGCTTAAGCCTTACTTAATCATGGGATCCCAAGTCTTTTTCCTCGCCCACAAACAATAGCAACTTGTCAAGATTCTAATTGAAATTTGTTCAACTATCAATCATTTAAAAACTAATTAAAGTTCTATTTAATTTAAATCAGTATAGTTGCTATGTGTCACCTCATCATCACACAATCATCATTACACAATTACACATAACTCAACAAATACAATGTAACACTTTGTAACACCTGCTATTCCTCGAAACTAATGCTACAGACACAACTAAAATATTACAACAAGACAGACTATTTCTACAACAAATAATAATCTTCAGAAATTTTTATTTTTTTAATGATTTGATTTAAATAAGGGACCAGAGGCCAAAATTAAAAGCTATTAAATAGCAAAACCTTAAGTCAGAATCACGTGTGTTTTATTTGTTAACACATCTTTCTGACAAATGGTTTATGCTGAGGGTAAAAAAGAGATGGTGAATGGTTTGAGAGCACAAGTTAGACCATGTGGTCTCTGGATGTGGAACTGAGTGAGTAGCCGGATATATCTCTGGATAAAGAGGTGGAGATTAAGACAGGCCTTTGACCAGCATTAAGACACAAATATAAGCATAGCAATTATGGGAGGGTTAGGGTGGTTTTAGAATTATTTACATTTGACCAAAACTTAGACAACCATTGAACATGTGTTTACTATGTCAGTTCATAGAAAACTGTCATTTTAGGCATGTGTATGATGTGGTAACTAAATTACAGTTGCATGTTAAAAAAATTGGAAGCACTCATTTCATATTGGCCTGAAATTAGGACATATTAAAAAATGCTTTCGTTTGGCATTATTGTGTGACTGGCCTAAGATTGTTTACTAAATTTAAAAAATTTGCTAGCTAGTAAAATATGTAAACAACCACTTATCGTGAAAAGGACGAAAATTTTAATCATTTTATTGATCAATATTTTAATGATTTGAAATTTTTACAGCTTTGCCAGTAAAGAACGCGAACATAATAGGGCTCTAAGACATTATAATATTGTCCTAACATACGCAACTGAAACACGTAGTTTTAAGTGAATACTTGACTATTTTCTGAATGAACACTTGATCCTATTACATGGTAAAGGGAGGTCACGAACGAAAAATGCGCGAAAACCTACTTCTATAGAAAATCTATCAGCCTATTCACAAAACGTGACTCGAGTAGTAGGAGTAGTAAGTAGATCTATAGTGGTTCATTGAGTCCTATTGTAGTAAGTATCGGCGTGGAAAGCGGTAGGCTAAACAGAAAATAGTAGTCATTGCGTTATAGCGTTTTTTGTTTTGTGCCGAATTTTTTGTCAAAATGTATTTCTTCTTCTTCTTTTAGCGCTCAACAGCAACACTACTATCGGCTTACGAGATGTAAATAAAAATGTGTGAACTCACCGAAAAATGGCCACAAGCGACAAAATCCCACAAACTTAGACCATCAACTCATAGCGCTTTCAATTAAATAGAACGTGAGATAGTTTTTACACCGACAGTTTCCCGTACAAATGCACTTTCCAACAGCTTTTACTATTACGGCCTACTATCGCAAGTAGTACAAACAGTACGAAAAATACTCAACGACTGACGTACTTTGCGCGAGGGAGCGGTCGGAATGTAATCAGTGGAGATTAACCAATAAGCCACCTAATTACACAGCTGCACACGATCACAAACTATGTAAATTGTAAATTCACTAACTGTAGTCCGCATATATGGATTTTATCACAAAACACCATGAAATAATTATTTTAGGCGTCAACGAAGCGATCTCCGTCCGTCCCTCCTCCCTTCACCGTACATCGTATCATAGACAATTTGCTACGTCGATCATGGACAACGTAGAGCGAGTATTATTTTTTAAACCGTGTATAAGGTAGGTGTATGTACACTTGAACAACTCACTCACTGCATTGCACTTGAATGATTAATATTGATAATTTCAATTATAATTAAAATAAATTATTGAAAAATATAAAAGTTTTATAGTCAATACTATTTCTTACTTCGTTTAGCATAATTGTAAACATATTTCCTAAAAGAGTTTTTCTTAAAAAATCAAAATCATGATGATTAAAAGGGTTCCGTGACTTCCGCGCCTAAATGCTTAAAACCTAAAATAATTTACATGAATTGAAGAATACAGTAGGATAGGCGGCAAATAAGTAAAACGTGGAGGAGATATGCACAGTATGAAAAACAACATCATTTTCATACTGTGAGTGCGCATATCCCCTCCACGTTTTACTTATTTGCCGCCTACTATACTCATGAACTTGAAAAAGTAGAACTAAATATACTAAATATTAGCATACCTAAATTTTAACAATTTTAAATTTTAGATCCATGGATCCATCTCTTACGCTTGAATGAAAATTAAACAAAAACAAAACTATCACATAAGAAGAAAATCACACACAACGAAAGTACAGAAACGTCAAACATAATCAACAGTGTCAGTTGACAAAAACTGTCAAAAGCAAACAAAAAAGTCAATATCCCGTTACTTGAAATCTAGTGAGCAGCTAGCCTTATAATCTTTTTCTTGGACGATACGACACTAGCGCCAAACATTTTGTGAATCGCTGAGCAATCTTGAACATTTTTTGTTGTTTTGTGAAGGAAAATTGTCTCAAGTATCCATGTGTGCACATATATGTGTTATGTTGTGTGTGCGTGGTGATTTGTGTTAAATGCTGATAGAAAGAAATTAAAAATCAGGTATATTTTAACAATGAAACTTTCATAAATGTGAAGAAACGCAGTGTTTGGTGTTATCAAGTGCTAGTGAATCCGTCGGGAGGCGGTAATCGTGTACGTTTATTCGCTATTTGTGGATTCTGGATCTCTTCGACTCGATGTACCATAAACAAAAATGTCAGCGATCCCGATTTTTTGTTTCTCGCTGCATACCCATCGTTATACCTTAATTAGATCACACGAATGATATAAAATAATGTTAGACGCTTTCTCCGAAGGTGTCGTTACGTCGGGACGGCGTACCTGAGGCAATAAATCGGCCATAATAAACGTGCGTTTGGTGTGCTCGCGACAGTCTACACCCGATCTCATTGTTTATGTATGGAGTATAAATGAGGAATTTTTATGGGATATTGCGGTGTATTCCTGTTTTAATTGAATATCTGGATACGATCAGGGGTGGTTGGTAGCTGGCGGCGGCGCGGGCCGTGCCACGACCGCCAGCGTCGTTCCGTACGTCAAGGTTTTTACATATCTCTATTTATAATAATCTCTGGATCGTTGAGTGCATAATGAAATACTCGTAATGAAGTGCCGTTCTGTGGATTTGCGGGCCATGTGCCAATTACGGCGCCCGTGACGAAAGGCACTGTTGTATCGTATGTATACAGACGCGTTTCGACTCTGTTTACTCTCAAACCATCGTCATCTGGCCAAGTTTCTGACTCCAAAACGATCAGGAAGTGCCCCCTCGCTCATTTCAAGTGGACATACAAGTCGTTGCTGCGTAAATATTGACTGTTTACAAGAAACTCACATACACCATGGTTTCACCATGGAAATGATATGGAATATCTGACATTTTCAACAACTCATTTCCATTAATTATTAATGTCTGTGACACTCTATAGGATTAAATTGTATTGATTTAGTCTTTAATTTACAAAGTGATATTTTACCTTAGGATTAAGAGTTGTTCACAAATGGTTTTCGTTTACAGGTTTGTGAATAACAAACTGGACAAAAATCTATTTCTGAGCCTTGACATCTTGTCTGTTTACTCCAAAAAATATCTGTGATGCATTGCACATTAACACTATTTTATAGATTCATACTTTATGACTGGCAATCAGAATAATTAAAAAAAAAAACTACATATTACAGGGATGGTCGATATCGGAATACTAGCCCTGATTCACCATAGAACTTTAAAAGGAACTGAGCTAAAGTATTTTCAGGATAATAATTAATCTAAGGAAAACAATTATCGCTGAATTATATGCGCTGACTGGGTATAAGTCTTTTAAGAAATTTTAATATTTCTCTTTTTGTGATATACGAGAAATTTGTAATGTTTTATGGTTTTATTTCAACATTATTTACTTTTTGATATCATGTAACATCTCTTTAAGGGAAAATCTATAATATTTTATTACTCCCACTTGGTTCATGCAATTTTAATTTTTTCTAGCCGTGTTGCCATTTTTAGGCAATTATTAGCTTCTCAGTTCATAGTAATTTATATCAGTTAGTTAAATCTGTTGCTGTCTTAGATACCCAGGGATCATATCACATATTTAATTTAGAATGCATCTTCTGATCAAACTAACAAAATACCTAATAGTTAACTTAACCCCCCTTTTTCAATATTTTCTTTTCATAAGATTAGTATTATTCTAATTAAGTAATAATAATAATAATAATAAATTCTTTGTTTGTTAAACAAAGTTAAACTACATACAAACACAAACAGCAAAATACAAACTAATACAAGTCAATACTAAATACTAATACTAGTCAAGTTCAAGTGAGACTAGAGTGCAGGTTTTTTTTACTTTCTGCATACCTACAAGGGGTTAATTAGTTGACTTATACTTTTTTACTTACCTACATAAGTAGAGTTCTAAACCCAAAAGTAAATTGGATCCCATTTGTAAAGCTCGACCGTTGTTACCCTATGTGGTAGACCAGTGATGGGCAAACTACGGCCAGCGGGCCACCTCCGGCCCGCAAAGGAATTCAATGCGGCCCACCGGCATTCCTTCAAAATGGAGTGTTATGGCACAGGATCACGATATTTAGACGGTCCTGCTGTATAAAATAGAATAATAGATGCAAAGGCAAAGGAGCCAGCTGGACTAGTCACGTAGTTCATGAGTCATGTGTAAAAAAAATGCATTTTGGAATAATTTTGGCCCTCCTCTGAAATATCTGTAATTTTCTGGCCCACCATAAAAAAAGTTTGCCCACCACTGTGGTAGACCTTTGTTGTTTTAGTATGTTACTATGGTTACTGTAACAACAAATAATAATAACAGTAATAGAGCCAAATGTTAGGAGAAAAACTGTTATTTCCTTGTTTTGGCCCATCTTACTAAAAAATATCAATTTTAAAGTGGTATGGAATCACTCTTGATGTGCATGTCACTTGCTGTCAAAACTTTTATGGAGTATAATCCAAGGAGTATAATTCAAATAATCCAAGAGAGTAAAAATCACAAAAAAATAGGTCTGGTAGGTACATACAGTCTCAGTGACAAATCACTAATGTTTTGCAGAATTGGAGAGTGTATTGTATACCACCACTATATTGGCTCTTTGCTTTCATCACCAAATTTCTAGTTTAGAATAAGATGTTAAAAATAATTAAAAAAAGATAGAAAATTTGATAACCTCCTTTTTTGAAGCCGGTAAAAAAAAATGCAAAATTATCATTTAAAAAAATAATTGTAAAATAAAAATAAACTCCTGGATTAATATTTAAAAGCCTCTTTCTATATAATTAATAAGTTCTTGATGAGTAAAATGTTTCATTGTGAAGTTAAGTTTATCAAATTTATGAAGAAATTTACTTCTTGATTTTTAATGTTTACTTTTTACGTTTTACGGTTAGAAATTTAATTTCTAAACAACACAGAAATATCCGAAAAGTAAAGCTATGGCTGGGAATCGAACCCGGGTCCTCGTCATTCCGTGACGCGTGCTATATCCCTACACCACCCATAGCAGGTACCTAGGCTGTTTAAATAAATAAATAATAAAAATTATTTATTATCAGACAACAAAAAGTCCATAGAATGTTAGTATTACAATCTTAAAAACCTATGTTAGAACTACACAAAAATTAATGCCATACACCTTATTCTAGTCCCCTGACATGGAGTTTAGAAAAAATTTCAGAAGTTATCGATAAAATTTTCAATTCTTTAGCGTCTCTCTAAACGACAGTGCCATCTAACGGGTATAAAATATATTTTGCAAACTGGATCCAATCCCAAAATTTAATTTACATTATATTTATACTTTCTAAGATTACTGTGTACAGTCAAGTGCAAAAATAAGTATCCAAACGAACTTGTCAAAAATATGTCCCACTACCTTATTACGCTGGTGTAAGAGTGTATGGCAGTTATTTTTGAAACTGACTAGATACATAATTAATATTGCACTGTACTGTAACATAAGGAGTCATGATTGTTATAAATTAAAAAAAAAAATTAAATCCGAATCCTCATCATTGTGTGATACATGTGTTTTACCAAATGTATACCATATAATGTCAAAATTCTTCAATGGGTTCTCGTGCTAGTACCTAATTTAAAATTACTTTGCAAATTTTTAACAGACAAATATTTTGTAACAGGGAAAAACGAAAATGATTCATGGATCTAACTACAAAATTATGTTAATGACCCATTTATCCTAATTTATAACCGCTCTCCGCCATTTAGAGCAAAAACAGCCTCAACTGCATCTACTTCTGTATGTTTAGTTTAATTTTATTGCATGTTTGTTTGTATACAGTCAAGTTGGCGAAGGCACGCAGGGGAATGATCAAGGAGAAGGAGAAAGGCGGCGGCGCCCGCCTTAAAGACGAGCCCAGCGACCCTGCTGAGCCTGGTAAGTATTCTAACGCAGTGCCTTAAGACCTTAGGGGTAAAGGTGCGACCACACCGCCGCTTAAAAAACGGTCACGTTACGGAATCGCAACAAAATGTATGAAGAAACGGTGAGAAAACGTGACGGATACGACACGGAACTGTGTATACGCGGCGATGTGGTCGGTCCTTAATTCAGTGGCGTAACTACAACATCTAATGATGGGCGACTTTGAATAATACTAATTCGATTAGTCGATTATTGTAATCATTCGACTTAGTCGACTAATTTGCAAATCATTCGAATATTAGTAGTACTCAAAATCCACTCCATTCGATTCGGTCCAGTCGAGTTGACGTTGATATAACTAACAAGCTAACAACTCACGCGAGCACCGCGCCGAGTCGACACGAAGATTCCCGATTCGGTCCGAGCACTCGTCCAGCCGCCTATTAGTTACTAATATTAGTAGTCGTTATTCGATTATCGGGATTAGTATATTACTAATTTCAAATTCGAATTACGATATTAGTAATGAATAATCATTCGAATCAGCAAATTAGTCGAAGTCGCCCATCACTAACAACGTCAGGGGCCCGCGGCAAATTCATCAGACGGGGCCCTTCCTCACTATAAAGAAGTGCATCATCTTCCCTTCTGTGCTTAATGGACCATTTAGGTATTACATAAGCAGATTCTTTACAATTATTTACCTCCTCCTTCCCCTTGTCAGCAAAAGTAAGCAAACCTCGCCCCCCCCCCCCCCCCCTTTTCCCATGCTTACGTAATCATTGGTACCTATATGCATTTTTCTTTAATGTATTCTGTTTTTTATAAATTTGTGTTGCCATTTGTGTAAAAAGCTGCCATATCCAACAATTTCACTTCACTTCACTTCACTTGATCGCGGTTTGGCAACATTATTGTTGTCCCAGTGGGTCCCACAGAACTAGTAATAAGAGGGAGCCTTTGGGAGCCCGACAGTGGGCGCATTCCAGCTTACGATGACGATGATGTTTATGGTGGCAAGTTCATGTTAGCTTTTAACCCAAGATAGCATGGAAATCAAAACTTTATCATTCTATTAACATGATAGTGACCAAGTGCGGGTAGTTCGAAAAACTCGCGCAGCTAAACGAATGTGATACCCTGCATGGCAGTCTGCTCGTGACCACGGCCGCTGCATCGTGGCCGAAACTTCGAGGTAATTAAAAAAAATGTTGTTTTTACGCGGTTAAGTCCCGAAAGTAATACTTTGAATATATATGTGTGAAAATCGCGGAAGTTTAAGTTTAAATGTACAGGATTATTTTTTACAACCTGCTTTACGTCAAAATTAAATAACATTCAAAACGTTGCGGCCAGTATATAACGCGCTCGTAGCTACAATTGTATTGCCATCTCTTTCTAAAAATAAAACAAACTGGCCGAAAATATGCAAGGGTCAAATAAGTATAATACGAAAATTCATACGGGATTGATCCTTGGACAATGGCTGTATTACCATTGCCATCGAAGCCACTGGCCAAATAGAAAACTAATTCTAACTGACCAATGATAGAAAAATGCTAGTATCTAACATATAATCATAATTATATTGAATAATAGAACAATAGGCATACGGCGCGGTGAAAGCCTGATCTCGTATCGCCCATGCATGTAATTGATTCGTCTTATTTGTGGTAAGGATCGTGAACGCGTACGCTGAATTAATATTCCAACTAAATGTATGAATATAGATATAGGTATTATTTGAGAGGACATCGTCAAAGTAACTAAGTTATTTAGACGCGTCCACATAGCTGTATGCATAATTATCTTTGAACCGTTTTATTTTTTAGTATAAAAAACCGGACGGGAACTGAACCCGCGCTTCAAGGCTATATGCGCCGGCTTACCAACTGCCCGGCTAGCACTAGAGCGCACGAGAGCTGCGTCGCGCGCGAGATATACTACTGGTCTCTTTCTAGAACGAAAAGTAAAAAACCGGCCAAGTGCGAGTCGGACTCGCGCACGAAGGGTTCCGTACCAGAATATATTTACCTTAATAATTTGTAATTATCTCTAGCGTCTACGTGTAGCTAGCTATTATTAATATCGAGCAAAATACGGTAAAAAATACTTTTGTTGTATGGAAGCACCCCTTAAATATTATTATTATTTTATTTTTACTATTTGTTATTATTGTGGCAATAAAAATACAACATCTGTGAAAATTTTAACCTCCTTGCTATTACGGTTCATGAGATACAGCAAAAAACACCAACAACTACTCTGTTGTGTAGGAGCCCCCCTTAATTATTGTTATTATTTTGATTTTAATATTTGTTGTTGTAGCCACAATAAAAATACACAATCTGTGAAAATTTCAACTGTATAGCTATTTCGGTTCTTGAGATACAGCCTGGTGACGGACGGACGGACAGCGAAGTCTTAGTAATAGGGTCCCTTTTTTAACCTTTGGGTACGGAACCCTAAAAAAGGGCGGATACAATCACACAGCGTGCTCGCGTGGCAGCCGTGTTGGTCCATTGGAACTCCCTACCAACTCATCGAAAACTTAAATCGCTTGTTGTACGCCATTAGTGGCGTAATCAGGGATCGGAAACCGGTTTTTGAAATTAACCGGTTTGGGGTCAATGGCCGATACCGAAATGGATTGCGGTTAACGGTTTGGTTACCGGTTTTTTAACCGGTTATTAAATAAACCGGTTTTTGCACCAATTCAGGTTTTGTTGAGTGAAATTAACCGGTTTACCCCGCCATTTTAAAATTTTTGTTTTTCGACCTATTATTTTGAAAATCGATATCTAAGGGTCCGAGTGGTCTTTAAACACGAATACGTTATCAAAAATGAAGAAAGGGGCCGCCATTTTTAAATATTTAGTTTTTTGACTGATTGTTTTCAAAATTGATATCTGAGGGCCCGAGTGGTCTCTAAATATGAATCCGTTATCAGAAATGGAAAAAGTGGCCGCCATTTTGAAATCTTTAGTTTTTGGACCGATTGTTTTCAAAATCGAAATCTGAGGATCCGAGTGGTCTCCGAACATGAATCCGTTATCAGAAATAGAAAAAGTGGCCGCCATTTTGAAATATTTAATTTTTGGACTGATTGTTTTGAAAATCGAAATCTGAAGGCCCGAGTGGTCTCTAAACATGAATCCGTTATTAGAAATGGAAAAAGTGGCCGCCATTTTGAAATCTTTAGTTTTTGGACCGATTGTTTTCAAAATCGAAATCTGAGGGTCCGAGTGGTCTCCGAACATGAATCCGTTATCAGAAATGGAAAAAGTGGCCGCCATTTTGAAATATTTAATTTTTGGACTGATTGTTTTGAAAATCGAAATCTGTAGGCCCGAGTGGTCTCTAAACATGAATCCGTTATCAGAATTGGAAAAAGTGGCCGCCATTTTGAAATATTTGGTTTTTTGACTGATTGTTTTCAAAATTGATATCTGAGGGCCCGAGTGGTCTCTAAACATGAATCCGTTATCAGAAGTGGAAAAAGTGGCCACCATATATTGAAATTTTTAGTATTTCGACCGATTGCCTTCAAAATCGATATCAATCTGAGAATCCGAGTAGTCTCCAAGAATCCGTTATCAAAAACGGAAAAAGTAGCCGCCATATATTGAAATTTTTAGTATTTCGACTGATTGCCTTCAAAATTGATATCAATCTGAGCGTCCGAGTAGTCTCCAAGAATCCGTTATCAAAAACGGAAAAAGTAACCGCCATATATTGAAATTTTTAGTATTTCGACCGATTGCCTTCAAAATCGATATCTGAGCGTCCGAGTAGTCTCCAAACATGAATCCGTTATCAAAAATGGAAAAAGTGGCCGCCATATTGAAATTTTTAGTATTTCTACCGATTGCCTTCAAAATCGATATCTGAAGTGGTCACCAATATTGAATTTGTTGTCAGAATATGAAAAAATAGGCGTAAACTAGGGAATTTTAAGTTGAACGATTAATTTCTGTATTGATATCTGAAGATCTAGAAAAGCTTTGGAGACTACGCTGACGCTCAGATATCGATTTTGAAAGCAATTGGTCCAAAATCTGAAGATTTCATAATGACGGCCAGTTTTTTCATTTATGATAACGGATTCATGTTTAAAGCTACTCGCGGACCTCGGATATCGACTTTGAAAGCAATCTGGCATGATGGTATTTTGACACTATGACACTAAACATTTTTATGGGTGTCGTTTTCGAGTAACATTTTACACTTTTTTGTGTCAGTAGTGTCAAACGTCAAAATGTCATCTGCCATCTTGGATCAAAAAAGTTATGTCAAAATCGGGCTGAGAGCTATCAAATTACTCGAAAATGACACCCATAAACATGTTTAGTGTCATACTGTCAAAATGTCATCCGCCATCTTGGATCCAAAAAAGTATGTCAAAATCAGGCTCAGGAGCATAAAATTACTCGAAAACGACACCCATAAACATTTTTAGTGTCATAGTGTCAAAATGTCATCCGCCATCTTGGATCCCAAAAATTATGCCGAAATCAGGCTCAGAGCCACCAAATTACTCGAAAACGAAACCCATAAACATTTTTAGTGTCATACAGTCAAAATGTCATCCGCCATCTTGGATCCAAAAAAGAATGTCAAAATCAGGCTCAGGAGCACAAAATTACTCGAAAACGACACCCATAAACATTTTTTGTGTCAGTAGTGTCAAAATGTCATCTGCCATCTTGGATCCAAAAAATTATGCCAAAATTGGACTCAGCCATCAAATTACTCGAAAATGACACCCATAAACATTTTTAGTGTCATAGTGTCAAAATGTCATCCGCCATCTTGAATCCAAAAAATTATGCCAAAATCGGGCTCAGAGCCACCAAATTACTCGAAAACGACACCCATAAACATGTTTAGTGTCATAGTGTCAAAATGTTATCCGCCATCTTGGATCAAAAAAAGAATGTCAAAATCAGGCTCAGGAGCATAAAATTACTCGAAAACGACACCCATAAACATTTTTAGTGTCATAGTGTCAAAATGTCATCCGCCATCTTGGATCCAAACAATTATGCCGAAATCAGGCTCAGAGCCACCAAATTACTCGAAAATGACACCCATTAATATTTTTAGTGTCATACAGTCAAAATGTCATCCGCCATCTTGGATCCAAAACAGAATGTCAAAATCAGGCTCAGGAGCACAAAATTACTCGAGAACGACACCCATAAACATTATTTGTGTCAGTAGTGTCAAAATGTCATCTGCCATCTTGGGTCCAAAAAATTATGCCAAAATCGGACTCAGCCATCAAATTACTCGAAAATGACACCCATAAACATTTTTAGTGTCATAGTATCAAAATGTCATCCGCCATCTTGAATCCAAAAAATTATGCCAAAATCGGGCTCAGAGCCACCAAATTACTCGAAAACGAAACCCATAAACATGTTTAGTGTCATCGTGTCAAAATGTTATCCGCCATCTTGGATCCAAAAAAGAATGTCAAAATCAGGCTCAGGAGCACAAAATTACTCGAAAACGACACCCATAAACATTTTTTGTGTCAGTAGTGTCAAAATGTCATCTGCCATCTTGGATCCAAAAAAATATGCCAAAATCGGACTCAGAGCCATCAAATTACTCGAAAAATTACACCCATAAACATTTTTAGTGTCATAGTGTCAAAATGTCATCCGCCATCTTGGATCCAAAAAATTATGCCAAAATCGGGCTCAGAGCCACCAAATTACTCGAAAACGACACCCATAAACATGTTTAGTGTCAGTGTCAAAATGTTATCCGCCATCTTGGATCCAAAAAAGTATGTCAAAATCAGGCTCAGGAGCACTAAATTACTCGAAAACGACACCCATAAATATTTTTTGTGTCATAGTGTCAAAATGTCATCCGCCATCTTGGATCCAAAAATTATGCCAAAATCGGGCTCAGAGCCACCAAATTACTCGAAAACGACACCCACATTTCTAATATCATATGTTTTTGAGAACGGCAAACGTCTAACGACCCGCCCCGGCTCGCACGGGTGCAATCAGTATTTCTCTACTATATTAAACATGTATTATACATATAAACCAGCTTCCCTTTTAATCACTATCTATTTAAAAAAAACCGCATCAAAATCCGTTGCGTAGTTTTAAAGTTCTAAGCATACATAGGGCTAGACAGCGGAAAGCGTCCAATAAAATTATAATACGAATTCCAATTTCTAACACAAGACTGAAGCCAGCGCATGCAAGAAAGAAAGAGATGGAAAGAACATCGCCGCGTGACTCAGCGCGTGCGGTGAGGTGGGGGCGGAGTTGTTTTGAGTTAAACCGGTTTCGTATCGGTGAGCGCGAGCTCTAAAATTTCGTTCTTTGTATTAACCGGTAACCGGTTTTATTTTAATACTTTATGATTTAGTTCCCTCCATTAACCGGTTAATCCAATGAGCGTAATTAACCGGTTTTTCGAACGATATTAACCGGTTTTTGTAAACCGGTTCCGATCCCTGGGCGTAATAAAACTTTGTTTACGCTAAGTAGGCGTACCTACTATGTAACTACTATGTAAACAAATGATATTGTATGCTTAAAGTACCTTAGGGCGAGAAAAGACGGTCTTATTATTTGTTTACAGGGCGATCTATTTTAATAAACGCCAGTAAACGCCTATAGATTAGCGATATTAAAGTGATACTTAAGTATAACTCTGTAGTGTGTAAATTGCTCAAAAAAGTAAGTTGACTACTCTTGCCCGAATTTTCATCAAAAGAACAGACAGAAAGACACGTAAATAAATCTTAAAAGATGCAATTAAAGGTTTTAGAGAAGAATCTAATTCAATTGATTTGATTTCCATCAGGATACGAACATACATGTGCAGTTTTGCAATTATAATTATAATAGACAGGATATCCTGACGATCAGACTGTTTGTATAGTAAATCGTAATATCTTTGTTGTTATTTTATATTCTTACCCACACTGTTTTACAAAGCGCGATCATTTTGCTGGACGAGTTTCTTGCAATCTATATTCACTACTCGTCTCTCTCTAATACTATGTTGCTATTACGTGTACACACAACAAAGCTAATCGGTAAGCACCTTTGCATACACGCGCCGCTTTAAACCTGCTTACCGAATAGCTTTGCTGTGTGTACATAGTGCAGTATTTATGATATCAATAACTATTAAATTAAGAATTTAAAAACCCCCCACGCAGCTACAGTACATCATAATCATCATCTCCAGTCTATATACACGTCCCACTGCCGGGCACAGGTCTAACAGAATGAGACGGCTTAAATATCAGAGCCTTTTTCATCTAACCTAACTTGAACTTAAATTAATGTTCTTATGAAACCCAATGTGTTGATCAACCAGGCCACGGCTCCCGCCCGCCGTCAGCGTCGCTGCCGACCCCGGCGGCGCTGAAGAAGGAGCCCGACGAGCCGGCGCACAGGGTCAAAATGGAGCCCCATTCACAGGAGGACTCTGCGGGCGACCTCGGCGTCGACGGCATCAAGACTGAGATTGATGGCCTCATGGACAACGATGGTAAGAGTTGTAGATTGGTGGTTGTGTTTATTGATAACTACGAGGTCGAATTGGAGCCCCATACACAGGAGGACTCTGCGGGCGACCTCGGCATCGACGGCATCAAGACTGAGACTGAGGTTGATGGCCTCATGGACAACGGTGGTAAGAGTTGTAGATTGGTGGTGTTTATTGATAACTGCGAGGTCGAATTGGAGCAACATTCATAGGAGTTTGTGGGCGACCTCGGCGTTGACAATATCAAGACTGAGATTTATAGTCTCATGGACAACGCTGGTAAGAGTTGTAGATTGGTGGTGGTGTTGTTGATGGCTACGTGGAGGTCAAAATGTAGCGCCATTCATAAGAGGACTCTGCGGGCGACCTCGGCGTCGACGGCATCAAAACTGAGATTGGTGGTCTCACAAATAGGCCCAGCGGTAAACGGTAAGCGTGAAAAGGTAACCGACAGACACAGACAATATTACTTTCGCATTTAAAATATTAGTAGAGATAGGTAATTGTATAAAAACTGTGCCAAATTTTGTACCACTGAGTATTATTTCGTTTTCGACGAAGGTTATAACTCGTAGCATATCTCCAGGTGACCCAACAAAATCGCCGTCTTGCGAGATGGGAGGGCCGGGTTCGCTTAAATCGGAGCGGCTTTCTTCAGACTCCAACGACGTGCTGGACCCTCAGACGGGGCTGCGAGGATCTTCAGGCAATATGCAGGTAAGCATACACACGGCTGGGCAAAATACATGCTTTGCTTTAATTGAAATACAAATTACAAAATACTGTATCGCAAGTAATTAAAATAAGAAATACAAAATACAAAATAAGTAATCTAGACCAGCGTGTTACCAAGTCTAATTGCTGCTTTACCATCATTACATTACACCCTTGCCTCGCACTCACACTCACGATCGCTAAATGAAGGTTAAGTAAGTGTGTTTTAATGTTAAATGTATTTTGAAGCCTCAAGTATTTGAAATACTAATTACAAAATACTCCGTTGTCAGGTATTTGAAATACGAATTACAAATTACATTTTAAGGCACTTGTCCCACCGCCGGCGAGTAGCGAGAAGCGAGCGTTTTTTAGTATGGTAATTTTGTCGCCGGGCGACAAAAGTTCCATGCTAAAAAACACTCGCTTCTCGCTATCTACTCGCCGGCGGTGGGACAAGTGCCTAAGGAAGTAATTCAAATACAGACACCAAATACGTAGTGGAAAGTGGTCACCATTTGTACACTTTTTAGATTTCATTTTTTATTTTTTATTTAATTGCCAAATTTAGCTAGTTTATGTACCTAAGTGTAAAGTGTAACAAATATATTGTAGTTTGTTAAAAAAAGTCCGAAACTATTATGTCAAAACGTTAAAGAGGGTTATAGCCATTTTTCAAATGGTGACCACTTTCCCGTATTTGTATTTCAATTACGTATAGTAATTCAAACACTGCCTAACCCTGCATACACATGTTACGTTTTGGATGTAATTAGTTCATTACCTACGTTTTTCCACTCCATCGTATTCGTCTTTGTGTTATACAGGACGGCAATCCGAATTGCCGCAACCCGAACGGCGGCCCCGAGATGGGGTCGTGCCGCATGGGCGGCGGGCCCATGGGCCCGGGGGTTTCCATGGGCATGTCCAGCGAGGCCCAGACTCTGCCGGCGAACGTCAGCAAGCAGGCCGGGAGCATGGAGGTAATGTTGCGACACAGTGTAATGGACTCTTTATTTAACGCCAAATAAACAATACAGAAAGAAGATTTCAGTCAATGAATTGGTATGGAATATTAAAAACTCCTGTTATAGTTGAAATCGTAATTTTGGATTAATAATTAATTCACCTTTTTGACGCTGTACAGTCACCAGCATAAATAAGTGATCATTTTTGTACCTTGTCGCTTTCAGTTGTTACTTGACTTCGTATGGTTTTTCAAACATGACTTAAAAGTGATAAGGTACAAAAGTGATCACTTATTTATGCTGGTGACTGTACACTTACCCCCTTATTCATAAACGCTCTATAGGCTACTGCTAACTTAGCAATCGTTTGTCCTTATCTGTGAAAGGTAAATAAAGTGACAGATAAGGACAAACGATTGTTAAATTAGTAGAAGCCTACAGAGCGTTTATGAATCCTTACAACATAAGCAAGAGCCTTATAGGTTCAGAGCTCTCCCGTCTCCCATCCATCGTGTCAGAACCATTCGAACAATAAGAAGTTGGGGAAATTGACAAGGATAAGGTAAAACTTTATTAAGAGGGTGCATCCATGCTGAGCTCGCAACGTCGCATTTTTGGTGATTTTTTGCGATTATTTCACAGAAATTGAATGAAAGTATCAAATATCCGTCTGTAGTGCACTTCGTTTGTAGTGTATTAATGTGTCCAATGCAATGATTAATGGCGATGGACTTTTATTTTCGTATTAAAGAAATAAAATACTATATCTCGTTTAATAAGAAAATAAAAGTCCATCACGATGAATTATTGCATTCAACACATTAATACACTAAAAACGAACTGCACTACAGACGGATATTTGATTGATTTGATTTCATTCAATTTCTATGAAATAATCGCAAAAAATCACCGAAAATGCGACGTTGCGAGCTCAGCACGGATGCACCCTCTTAACACTGTACTTTGTTTCAGCAGCAGAGTCAGATCTTCGTGTTCTCAACCATAATGGCCAACAAGGGCGCTGAGGCGGTCATTGCTGGCCAGCACCACTCCATCATATCCTATCATTGCGCACAGCCTGGCACTAAGAAGTATTTAGAGGTATGTTGAATTTAAAACAAAGCTAATCTTAGTTTTACGTGTAAGGTCGGCTGTTTTACTTTCAGAGCGTAGCAAAGTATTGACCTATTCAGCTTTTTATAGTTATTTTCAGTGGATACTAGCCCCCTTATTCATAAACGTTCTATAGGCTTCTGCTAACTTAGCAATCGTTTGTCCTTATCTGTGAAAGGTAAATGTCAAAGTGACAGATAAGGACATACGATTGCTAAGTTAGCAGAAGCCTATAGAGCGGTTATGTATAAGGGGGTAAGGATATGTGGCAAAAAGGCTTTATAGGATTACTTAGGACTGAGCACTTTTTGGGATGGGTAAAAAATGTTAAACTCGCGTCAGGCGTAAGACGGAGGGAGAGTTTAAGTACCAGGATATCAGATCCTCTAAGAGCTTATTTTGAAATACGAATAAATATAAATAAATATCATGGGACAAATTACACCAATTGACCCAGTCCCAAACTAAGCAGAGCTTGTGCTATGGGTACCAGGCAACGGATAAACATACTTATGTAGATAAATAAATATTTAAATACATATTAAACATCCAAGACTCGAGAACAAACATTCGTATTTTTCATACAAATATCTGCCCCGACCGGGGATTGAACCCGGGACATCAAGCTTCATAGTCAGGTTCTCTAACCACTAGGCCATCCGGTCGTTTAAATGAATGAATCGCGTTCGATTTTTGAAGTGTTTTTTTTTTGTCGAGTCGTGGAGCAAAAGTACTAGGGCATCAGCACATTGTTAGAGGTCTGTCAATATATATAATACGTACGTTTTTTTTTGTAAGCGGCCAGTACGGCACGCGTCTTGAGCGTCATGGAGGTTACAACATTAAAATCTATTCTAAGCTGCTTTCACTTCTGCCGGCGCTCCCGGAGTGCTACGCGTCGCTTTGTTTTTTGATATAATTTTTAGTACTCCAAATTTACGACGATGTTTGAATCAGGACTTTTATTTTGTCCCTTGAAGTGTTTAAAGTTATTAGATACCACAAAGTATTAATTCAACACGATGTGGCAACAAATAAATTACATAAGTGCATTGTCAACGGTGTTGGCACCTGAGTAAACATACAGTACGCAAATTGGCGTATCAAATGGGCATTTGTATGACGGACGCAAGGCTGTCTCACTAACCTCAATAATATCGGAATTAAACAGATTATCATCTCAATGCCCATGCATTGCCCATGGATAATGAGTTTTTTTTTTATACAGGCTAATGACGTACGCATGGCTAGATCATGTCATAGGAGAGTAAAAAAGTTGAAATTTGTGGAAATATTTAATTTGTTTGAAATAATAAACACTAGAAGTAGGCAAGCCATGATTAGATTCATTGCGTAGGTAGCGAAAATTAAACGTTTTAAACAGTTTAACGTATAAAAAAGTATGACTTATAAAAAAAACGATAATTTTACGTGCAATAAGATCTAATCCCTATATGCTATCTGGTCGTTTAAGCCAGGCTAGGGTTTTTCATACCGTTATTCAATAGTATTACCCCATTGTTCATAAACGCTCTGTAGGCTTCTGCTAACTCAGCATTCGTTGGTCCTTATCTGTCACTTTGACATTTACCTTTCACAGGTAAGAACAAACGATTGCTAAGTTAGCAGAAGCCCACAGAGCGTTTATGAATGAGGGGGTTAGTGTGTAATGGGCTTGTGTAGAAGTGAATCTATCTATGTGAACAGTGTAGACTAACAGCCTTATTCATAAAAAGTTAGAGGCTCGCTATAAGGTCGCTATAGGACCGATGCAAAAAAACATGATTCATAAACGTCAATTAGCGCTAAACAGTCCTTCAAGGGTCTGTTAAGTCTTCCGAAAGTTAGCGGACCGTAGACCCTCCTTTATCTCTCTGCTAACTCACAAAATTGCCGCCACAAATCTGAACAGCTGATTTTGGCAAGAGCAAAACCATACGCAAGACAGTTTTTTTGTTTGTTTTAATTTTGTATCCCCTTCGGGAAAGGTAAAGGAAACTAGATCCACACTGCCTCGTCTGTCGTGTTAATTCGCTGGTTTCCCGCTAATTCGCTGCCACTGCTGTCAATTTTTTTTTTTAATTCACTAAAAGGCCATTTATGGTCTATGATTTGTCAAGGTGGCCAACATAACGCGTCTAATCCATCCATCAACAGCTCATTAGTTAACAGACTGCTAGCAAGCGTTTATGAATCATACTTTTTAACAACTGTCAAATAAGCTTAATCAGTCTGTTAACTAATGAACTGATCAAACCTCAGTTAAGGATTTTTTATGAATAAGGCTGTACCTAAGTGTCTAAACATGCTTCAATTTTCATTACAGAAACACCCCCTCAAAATGGGCCAATTCAATAAACAGAGCCCTGCGCAATGGTTAAACAACCTCGCTATGGCTAAAACCCGGGGCGGCATGCGCGGCGGGCCGAACATGATGGGCGGCCCCAACCAAATGGGCCACATGATGGGCGGGCCCATGGGACCCATGGGCCACGGCGGCATGGGCCACATGGGGCCCAATATGATGGGCCCGAACAGGATGGGCGGGCCCGGCAATCAGATGATGATGATGAAAGGTGGCCCCGGGCAGATGGGGCAGATGGGCCCGGGCATGGGTCCCATGGATGGGTTTCCAGGGAGCACCCCGTCCTGTGGTGTCATGGACGGCCTCGGTGCTGATGGTGAAATGCCCTGGGACACCGTAAGTACTAAAAACCTTTTTGTGTCGATCCTTATTTACTCTAACACATTGTTTTTCAGCCTTTTTCAGTCACGGACCCTTAGGAAAACAAGCACAGTTTTCACGGACCCCCTTAATAAAATAAACAGCAAAAAAATCGGATTAGGATTTTTTTTTAGTTATTACAGATACAAAATTACGAGACTTGTTAGCATTTAAGGTTGATTTAGACGAGGACTATTTTCAGCCGCCTAAATTTCGGCGCCTGAAAAAGGCACCGTATAAACACTTTCGGCGCTATTTTTTCGGCACCATACCGCGAAAAAATGGCGCCGAAAGTGTTTACACGGTGCCTTTTCCAGGCGCCGAAATTTAGGCGCCTGAAAACAGTCCTCGTCTAAATCGACCTTTATGTATGGTCCAGAGATGATTCCGCGATCCCCATACAATACTCGCGGACCCCCAGGGGCCCGCGGACCACAGATTGGGAAACACTGCTCTAACAGACCCATCTAACAGGCCATCGATACAGTATGTAATGTATCCAGCAGTTTTGTTCTGTTACTAACCTAATAGACCGCCTACCCCGCCCCCTGTACCCGCGCGGGCGAGGACTCTGAAAAGTAAACATAGTCAGCAAAACAAGTTTTCACCCGAGACTTATTTGTTATAGAAAAACTCCTCCGTAATGTCGAACGGCATGTCTAACGGGCCTGGCGCCCTGCCGGCGTGCTCTGAAGCCAACGCGTCCGACGCGCCCGCTAGTTCTGCCTCAGACACGCCTTCCACGCCCTCCGACTGCCAGGGTGGACCCAAAGGTATGTCTATTTTATGGCTCAGCTTACCGGGGAAAATGTGCAGCCAAAAAGCTAGCCAAGGAAAATTTTGCTTTGCCAAGGAGACCAAAGGTATATCCTGTCACGTAATACTACAATTCTCGTTATACTAAGTGCCTGTTTCACCACTCCTTAACTGTCAGTTATCTATGATTCCGTCTCTATTTATTACTACGAAACAGACAGAGACGTCACGAGTCTTTTCATTCTTAACTGTCCTATTTGGTTAACAAAATTCTAACCTCCAAACGTCTCATTTTTGTTATTTTTTAACTATCTCATCGTAAATAAAGGAACTGAATATAAAACATCAGCATAATTATATACAAAATATTGCCTCAGGTTTACTTGATAACATAATACACCTTATTCTTTAAAAAAATGTGTACATTGAGGTTAGAATTTTGTTTACCAAATAGGACAGTTAAGAACGAAAAGACCGCATCTAACAATAAAAAAAATATTAAATCACAATTTTCTAACAAAAACAATTTTAACAGCAAAAACGTCTACAATGCTATCTGTCTATTACAGGTGTTAAAATTCCAGACGAGAACCTAACACCGCAGCAGCGAGCGCACCGCGAGGAGCAGCTGGCCACCATCCGCAAGATGCAGCAGATGCTGTTCCCCGAGAGCGGGGCGCCGCACGCGCAGCCAGACCAGCCGCCCCAAGACCTGAACCCGCCTAGCTCCAGCGCCAGCCTCAACATGCCCTTCCCCGGCATGGGGCCCAACGGACCCATGACCTCCGGCCCCAACGGGCCCATGGTCTCCATGTCTAACAGCATGAACTCGGGGCCGTCCTGCACGATGGCCGGCCCGATGGGTCCCAACGGCCCGATGGGCGGACCGATGGGACCCATGGGCCCCAACGGCCCGATGGGACCCAACGGCCCGATGGGCCCGATGGGCATGGGGCATATGGGCCACGGCAACATGGGGCCGAACGGCATGATGGGGCCGAACGGGCCCATGATGCAGGGGCTCGGGCCTAACGGCCCCATGGGGCCGATGTGCGGAATGAAGGGTATCAGAGGGCCGTGCGGGGGGCCCGATATGAAGACTGGGATGTGCACAGATATTCATATGGGACGGGGTTGCGGCGGTCCCATGGGAGTAAGTTTCATATTTTTACGCTTTTACCTTGAGAGAACCTTTTCTTTACCTCTGCTATGTATCACATTGTACCTCAACTTATTGTGGCCACTTTATTTGCAGCGTATGCCCAATCCCATGGGCGGCATGGGTGGGCCCAAGCCTTGCATGATGGGCGGACCACACATGGGCCCACGTATGATGCCCGGGCCTAACATGAACGCTATGAATGGTAAGTTGACTTGTTTGTTAAATAAAGATTTATCTGTTAATTTTGTGGTTCTTTTTGTAATTGATTAAATCTTTGGTGTTATAAATAAAGTTGATATGCTATGAAATTATTGCTACAAGTTTGTGATGATGAATTGATGATGATCTCGCAGGTGGTATGATGATGGACAACATGATGATGGGCCACGGGGACTGCGGGCCCGAACACCACGGCATGCCCAACGGGCCACAGTGCGACGAGTATGGGCGCGCCAGGAATGTGAGTATACTGTGTTGCCAACTGTCAAATCAAACGTTTGATTTTTGAGCATGATCTAAATTAGCATGGGTTTAGGCACATAACGTCTCACTCGCATAATGTCCCTTTGTCCCTTTCGCGAAATATCCCTTTTCTATATGCCCCTTACGCAAAACGACCCTTCTACAAAAGGGCCCATTCGCAAAACATCCCTTCACATAAATAAAATCCATTCCGCAAAATGACCCGTTCACTAAACGTCCCTTTCGCAAAATGATTCGATTGCAAAACTATCCTTATCCCATGAGAAGTCTCCCAGTCTCTACTGAAACAAGCTTTTTCCAGACGACGGGACGTTTTGTGAATGGGGTATGGGGTACGTCCCTCCGCCAAAATTAAGTCCTATTCGCAAAACGCTAAATACGCCGTAATAATAATAATGTAATATTACATAAGGGACTATTTACGAAGCACTCGGTGACTCCCTCTCTGGTCGTTTATTGTTGTATGGTTGTATGGTTGTGCTGAAAGCTTCCCGTCCGGCAGATGGGTCCGGGCGAGGGCGGCGGGCTGGGGCTGGGCCCGGGCCCGGGGCTGCACAAGGGCGGGCTGCGCAGCCCCAAGAGCCCCGGCGGCGCGGCCGACATCGACTGGCAGAAGATACACCACCAGTTCTTCGACGACCCCAAGTCTATGGATACTGAAATGAGTGAGTTTACCACCATTTTTTTACAAGCTTTTTTTTATAATAAATTGATTAGATTTTAAATTGTAATCAAATTAAAATACATTTAGGTACATAGAATGATGATTTTTGATCGGATTGCATTTGGCAACCAACGTTTCACCGAATGTTCACTTTGACAACTGACAATTGGCAAATTTTTGTATGCCAACCTCATTTGGCCGAATTTTCATAAAGACGAATATCATTTTGATTTGAAACTTTTGGTATATCTTTCACATGGCAAATGTTACACTAGGCCGAAAAAGTCTTATGATTAATTTGGATTAATTTAGGTTTAGGTGCGGCGAGGTGGCCCTTGGGCCACCCCTTAGCCGCGAACATGTTTGTTTAAATTTATAAACAGTCCTTATTTTACCTTAGAATGTCTTATTTTTTACTAATGGTTATGTAGTACCATTTGGCTATATAAAAAATGTCATTTTAATAAGTGTCCATGTAAAAAAAAAAAAAAAAGTTGGCAGTGAGGTTGGCAAATGAAACTAATCATTTTAACAAGTTGCCATATGATGATTCGGCAAAATGAAATTCGGCCAAACGTTGGTTGGGAAGTGAAATTCGGCAATAAAATTTTCGGCAAATCAATAGAGAATTGTGTGTAAATTATTATTATTATTAGCGTCAAAAGGGCTATACTCAGCATGCCATACAACACCTAGTCCCGTTGCATTCGGAACTAGTCTTCTGATCAGAATGTAAGTAAAATTACATCTCTAATGTTACAGGTACGCAAGTCAAATCGCCGTGTTCGGAGCGAGGCGGCTGCCTGCCGCCACCTCCGTATGGCGCCTCTCCCCTACACCGTTCCGCCTCTGTGCCTATAGGTCAGTTACAGACATTTTTTTTTTGATTTTTTTTTGAGACATGATTGAACTGCTACTAGTAATAGGCCTTTGGAGCTGGCATGTTCATTTAAATGATCTAAGCTTGTAAATAAAGATTAAAAAAAAAAAAACTACTACTAAAAGCTACTACTAAGCCTGGGTAGTATAGTACAGTAGTATGGCACCTCAAGCAGCGGCTCGTTAGTTCGAACTACTATACATTCTTGTAATCATTTTCAAGCTTTTTGATAAATGTTTCCATATATTGGTGTATTTTTAAAGTGTTACACTTATTCATAAACGCTCTATAGGCTTCTGTTAACTTAGCAACCGTTTGTCCTTATCTGTGAAAGGTAAATGTCAAAGTGACAGTTAAGGATAAAGTATTGCTAAGTTAGCAGAAGCCTACAGAGAGAGCGTTTATGAATAAGAAGGTAAGGCGACTTAACAGGGTGAAGGAATAGGGAGGAAAGTGCTAAAACTAGCAACGATGGGTTCTTTTTAGTCACTGCTTTGGTGCACTTTTACATAATATTGAAACGCACTGTATAAACAAATTGCCGCGGCTGCAATAGATACCACGTCCATCTTTATCAAAGAGCCAATGCGGAATGATCGGTGCACCAATGTATAAACAGCTACATTTGATACCCCTTACATAAGAATAAATAAGAACACAGTTTACAATGAATAAATACTTACTTACTTAAATAGTAGAACGGAAACACCCGCTCCGGCCGGACTCAAGGTCACGATATTAGAGTACTCGCTAAGCGTCTACTCAGTTAGGCTATCACGGCCGGCGTCGCCGCACGCGCGTTTGTCTGTTTGCGCGTTCCGTACCTTCATCTTGGAAACGCCGATCTTGGAAAAAATAACGTATCACATGATTTATAAATGTCATATTTTGTAAACTAGAATAAAATAATGATTTCAATGTAAAAAAAAACTTACCCCCTTATTCATAAACGCACTATAGGCCTCTGCTAAGTTAGTAATCGTTTGTCCTTATCTGTGAAAGGTAAATGTCAAAGTGACAGATAAGGACAAACGATTACTAAGTTAACAGAGGCCTATATGGGGTTATATTTTAGCGATATTATCTTTAGACGTTAGTATAGTATTTAACAGTAAGCAACCCTAGCAACACGCCTGGTGGACAGAGGGGTGTAACGACGTGAGGGGGGAAGTAGGTATATAAATGGCGGCGTTTTGGACGCGGTCAAAAGAGATTCCGCTCTACTCTGTTATTATTTATTCTTATGCCCCTTAAGAGTACCCAAAACCGACGAGCATGTATGAAGAGATTGATGAATGTGGATGAAGCGAAAGAGGTATGTCAGGATCGTAGCAAGTGGAACAAAGTAGTCTCTGCCTACCCCTGTGGGAAAGAGGCGTGACGATATGTATGTATGTATGCCCCTTATTTTGGCCCAACGCGCTGGCCTAATGTGTACCTGCCTTCAACTGTGCTACAATTACAAGTTAGCTAATTAGTGTGTGTCCGACAGCAACGCAATCGCCGGGTCACGGCTCCGTCCAGATGCCGATGTCGGCGGAGGCGTCCCGCGCCGGCTCGGGCCTCAACAGCCCCGCGCACTGCAAGCCCGGACCCAAACAGGACGCTCCAGGTCAGTACACACACACACACACACACACACACACACCCACCCACACACAGCTGCTTATGTCAGGTTAGGTCAGTAGGCCTTTTCGACGTCAACGACATATATCAGCAGGTTCAAAGCCAACGACCTATACCATTTTCATTCTTACCTGTCCTATTTGGTAAACAAAATTCTAACCTCAATGTGCAAATTTTTGTAAAGAATAAGGTGTATTATGTTATCAAATAAACCTGAGGTAATATTTTGTACATAATTTAGCTGATATTTTATCTCCAGTTCCTTTATTTACTATGAAATAGTTAAAAAAGAGCAAAAATGAGACGTTTTGAGGTTAGAATTTTGTTTACCAAATAGGACAGGTAAGAATGAAAATGGTATATATATGTGTCGTTTTCAAAAAAACCCACAACCGAACAACCAGCCGGCAGATTAGGGTCGACAACGCCCCTAATCGCGCTAACGCGCTGTGGGTGTCTATGGACAGTGGTGATCATTCAACATCAGGTGACCCACTAGTTCGTTTGTCTGGCCTCTCTATCATAAAAAAATTTACATAGTTAAGTGGTTAATCACAATAATCGCAACAAAAATTAATTGATTCCTTTGTGTTACGACCGTTTCACCTTTATTCCATTGCAATAAGGTTGAAAAGGTCCTAACACAAAGGAATCAATTACCTTTTGTATTAAGGCCCTTAACTATGTACATATTTATTTATTTTGTTATAATTAAGGCTCTTAACTATGTACATGTGTTTTGAAAACGACTCATATACATCCACTTCAATTCAAAAGCAACCTTCGTTCAATTGGATGAATCCAATAAAAGGCGTCGCAATAAAGTAGTCTGACGTATAGTCTCTTGTATTTGATTTGACGGCAGTGACGACAGTACAGTGGGGAGTCGCTATGGTAGACAACGGAGGAGCGAGAAGGTGCAATACAAATTTTTATACGCGTTGCCTACCTTAGTGACTTCCCACTGCACGCTGTAGGTCGCAAGCCTACTTTACGTCGTAAACGTAACACAGTTTGTTATAGTATTTTAGATTGGCATTAATGTCACCATCTCTGTTTGACTTAGCTAAAAGTATTGTTATCTCGCTTTCAACATTGTCCTACAGTCAAAAAGTATTTACTGGCTGAATTGAGTGTGTACTCACGTATTTTATAGGTTTGACATTATAATTCATTCTCTGTTTATCGCTGCTATAACTATAGGTAAGTTTAGCAGTCTGACGCATGTTACGAACGAGCCATAGAACTAGAGCATGCTTTTAACTTTGTGTTAGACATTTTCCCAACCACGACGGAGTTTTATTTATCGATTGCATTCTTTTTTTTCTGTTTTCTGTAGTTGTAATGCGTATTTTTTTGTTTCCCCCCCCTCCCCCGCAAATCGCTTGACGCTTGAAATCCCAACGTGTGAACGAATTAACAATACGGCAAATGTTGGAACAAACGTTGGTCGCAAAAGAGATACTAGAGAAACTGGACGATGGTGTGTTTGTCCGAACGCTCCAATGTTTGGCGGCGCAGCAACAGAAGAACCAGCAGGCGGGGTCCCACGGGAAGGAGCCTAGTTTGATGCCCGTGCCATCGCCGCAGCAGATATCATATCTCAACCAGTTCGAAGGTAACGTTAGATTGGTTGGCCGCAAACAGAAATAATTGAATAGTATAGTGTAAAATATAATTGCTGTCAAACACCAATAGTGCTACCACTATTTTAAAGAAAGAAAACGTGAAAACGTATATTTATGACAATCACAGTAGTTAAACACGTTATTAGACAGCCATATTGTGTCAGATGTGGAATGTGTATCGAAAGTCACGCCTCATACGCCGTTGTGAACCCGTTTTCAGTTAGATTTTGAGCGCTGTGTCTATCTAAGTCTGTCATCATGTGGTGGTCTCGTATGGCTGCCATTTTTGTTCAGATTACAAGCCCTGTGACTAACTACATTAGCTTACCTATTACGTAACTCGCTCGCAATCGCCATCGTGACCATTTAGACAGTTCTTGTTTGAATGTGACAGCTAGCTGATTCCGATGCCAATTGTCAGCCCATACATGAACTGTCAAAATGAAGACGATGGTGATCGCGAGCGAGTTACGTAATAAGCCTGCAGGTCTCATACGGACTTCGCCCCACCCCTTTCCGCAGGTCGGGGGAGAGAGCCCCACGTAACCGTCGGGCACCCCCGGGCCCGGGGGTACTCGTAAATGAGTTTTCACTACTATAAATTATAAAAAGCCGCCTCGCGAGGCTGTCCTAATCGCTCAGATCGAACTAAATAAGGCCTCGTATATCGTTGACATTTTTAGAAAGATTTTGAGTCCTCTATCGAACTAAATCATGCTTCATAGTGCCTCGCAAGTGTAAATCGCTCAGTGTCAGGCTAAATTCTAACTAAAGAAAGGTCATACGCGGAAAAATAGCGTAACCTGGGGCCTTACCATGACGTCCTAATTCCGACTCAGTTCGAGTTTTAGCTGTCACTTTTAGTATGAATCTGACAGCGAGCGAACCTAAACTGAATCGCACTAAGACGTTATGTTAAGGCCCCTCACCACCATGATAATCAATTTAAAATGAGTTTGTTTGTAAAATGGTTTTATTCAATACCGGAGAATAATATCATTATTATCTTTTGTTCTGAGTGACAATTTAAAATGAATGAGTTATTTTAAAATTATTTGGGTAACCACAGTAACCATTATTTCTGTCTGCGGTAACTTTAGAAAGTGTTGACTTTGGCTTTCAGTGTTTCTTCAGCATTTTATTACTTAGCATATCCGTGTTAGAACAAGTATAGTTTTTAATTCGCTCGGTTTGTGTGTCTGTGTGTCTTGATTGTTTTCGTTTTTAATATCACCTTGTTTTCATTATGGTGGTGGTTGGTGAAAATGTGCTAACATGTGTACTTTCATTCTATGGCTAATTTGTTCTATCATTCCGTTATTTACGTCTGTGTCGGGGTCTGAACTAAATAAGGTGGAGTGAAACGTGTCGGAAAACGTAATACAGCCGCTATCTGATATGTTACAGTTATCTGGTGATTAAAATTATCAGAACACGTTATTGGTTGGCGTAAATAAACAACTAGATTCCCAATCGCAAACAAAAGTTCCTCAAGAAATAAAAAAAAAAAATTACAAATTAAATTAAATTAAAATTAAATCTTAACCTAACACTTAAATCAAAAACAATCGAGCCTATACGCCCAAGCCCAAAAAAAAAAAAAAACCCAAGCGGCGTTGTCTATATGTTGTGTGTGGTGTATACGTCAATTTATACAGAGATAACATTATATTCGTTCAAATGGACACCTTATTTCGTGGCTGTAATGTTTAATGTCAATTGCATACGATCGCGAGAAGTAATGACACGACGTCACGCGCTGGAAACCTTGTCTCTTTTGTTCTCAAGCGTTTGAGATTACGATGCGAAAGAGACATATACATCAAAGCGCAGTCGATACACGACTGAACCAAAACTCTGCACAATACGTCGTGCAGACTTTTTCTTCCGACAGTTTTTGAGCGTGATTGGGAGTCTAGTTGTTTATTCATTGCAATGGAAAACGTACATGCAGCACCGTAGAACCCTATCGCAATAAGGTGACATATCACTCGAGTTTGAGTGACGATGGCCTGTCAATTGCGACAGGGTTCCACTGTGTGAATACATTTCTCTCACTGTACTTACGTGATTGACGATACGGTTGTTTTCAGACATATTTGATGGCGACTGTACGATAGCGAAAAATAGAGCATTCCTTCTAAACCGTAAGACGTTCAAATGTTGTTTGATATGTTAGACTCTATGTCACCAGTGACGTCACTGTTTAAAAAAAATGTGGAAGAAAATATGAATTAAAATAAAACAATGGTTGATATCGTGTTGATTTATTATTCAAGTAGTTATGAAATATAATAATGAGCAAGAAATTAAAAAGTAGTTTATTTAATTTCTCGAAAGAAAAATCCGACAAACCTTATGTAACACATAAATTCTAATATACCCACCCCCCTTATACTTGCAAAAAAATCGGTGGTTTTCAGATTTTTAGACATTAAAGCTTAGAAAGTAGGCTTTTATTTATGCACATAAGATACAAAAACCATGAGTGCCCGTTTTTCTTTGCAAGGGGGTGTCTAAAATGTTTTTGTTCTAATATATGTATAGGTGATAAAAGTTACCTAGTAATAAGCTCAGGGAAAATAATTAAAGAATAGGAGAAAATTACATTTTAGACGTTATTCCTTTAGAACGGATGCTCTTCAATATTTGATCGTGTCGACTCTAACGAATCTTTTAGTTCGGGTCCCTGGTCATTTTAAAAGAAAAAAAAAATGTTGATTTCTTTTTTTTTTCGAACCAGGTCAAGAGCTGACGATACAGAAACAGCCAAACACGTCGTTGAAAGACAACGGGCCGCCTTCAAACAGCGGCGGACAAACGCCACAGTCGAATTCTAATCAGAAATCACCTGCAGGGTAAGATTTTTTTATTTTTAGTTAGTATACTTCGATTTTTTTAGCATTAGAAAGAAGGTAAACAATTTGGGCATGTCTTTTTATTGAAAACCACTTTTTTAAAATCGGTAACTGGAAAATATAAAAACATATCAAAACGATGACAATATTCCAGGGATTTTAAATTTAAACTTGCTGTTATTTATTTTTTTAAACTGTTTTTCAATAAAAGACATGCCAACATTGTTTATCTTTATTCTAATGCAAAAAAAATCGAAGTATAGGTGTAGTGAACCGAAGAGTTATGGCAAATGATAATTATAGCAAACAATACATTTATGTCCAATTTCTAAACGACACTGAAATTTAGAACACATAGAAAAATCCGAAAAGTAAAGCTATGGCCGGGAATCGAATACATTTATGGCATATGAAATTCTCGCAATCAATAGAGAACCAACATGACTAGTTTTTCTATGTGTCACAGTTTATATGAATTAATTAGTTTCAATTAACACGAGGTAATCTTCCAGAATGATGCCTGGTACGCCGGAACCGCACTCCTCGCTGTCGGAGCAGCGCGCGGGCAGGTTCTCCATGGAGCAGAGTCCAGGGTTCATCAACCCCCAAACACCCACATCGCAAGGGAACAAATGCGGACAAGGTGACATGACTAACATATTTCTTAAGACTCAAAAATCCTGATTTTTTTTACACGGCTATTTATTTAGTCAAACCCAACCTGCTACAATATTCCTGAACTATATAAAGACACTCTGTAGTTAAGTAAACACCACGGCCCATGGTCCACGGCCTGGTGGGTACCTTGCAGTGGCGTGGCGTCCATAGAACTCGATTCCCACTGGCTTGCCTATATTAAGGCAGTTGGGCAATTTATTGTGCAGAGTTAGATGAAAAGGCTAGTTATGTTCCCTTCGGCTTGCCTTCTGATATACTTGACGCCACGCCACTGGTACCTTGTCCAACAAATATTGCTGGCCATTCAGCGGGGCAATGCCGCTGGCATTTTTGGGACGTTTGTACCGGGTACTCATTATTCCGGGGTGTAGTTGTTAAGTTGATGCGACGAAGCATGTTGCGGATTTCACTTTGGGAAATTATGACGAAGCTTGTGGCAGATTTCACTTGTTTGTTTTGACGAAGCCTACTTCATTTAATTTAGAATGAGAAACCACAATAACATTATATTGCGGCTGGTCAACTATTTCTTACCTAGCAAACAGTACAGTGCAATAGTTTGGCAGCCGCAAAATAAAATTGTTTTAATGCCACTTTATTTGCGTGGCGTCAATTGTTACTGTAGTACAAATCGTAAAGAGATTACAGTTCACGAGCCGCAATATAACATTATTGTGATTTCTCATCCTAAATTAAATGAAGTATAGTGCGGATATATTTTTTTTGTATTTTTTTTTTCTCTACCAAGGCTTTGTAACTTTTTACTTTGTAAACAGACAGCTCTAGGCTTTGTAACTGTTGATTGTGAATATTGAAATTAAAAAAAAGTAAGTAAATGATTTTTTTTTGTTGCTTAGACGAGAAATCCCGGCCGAGTCCGTCTTCGAACCGGTCGCAGGACCCGTCAAAGACGCCGCAGCGCGAGCAGCTCGCGCAGGGTCCCTACGCGCCCGGCGCCTGCGCCAAGCCTCAGGACGACTCCATGTCCGGCAACAACGACGTGAGTACACCGTCGCATGATGATGATGATTTTATCTACACCCTATCATAACATAACTGGGGAATTTCAGAAATACCATTACGTTTTTTTCTCCGATTTTAGAAATTTGTGCATGGATCTACTCAGAATCGATAGCACTAGCGACACTAATTTTTGTAGGAATAACTGGGGTCATTTTTTTACGCCATTATAATAAATTGATCTTGACCAGATCCATACAAAAATTTCTAAAATCGGAGAATAAAAACATTATAACATAATTGTGCCCTATTTCTGAAATTCCCCAACTTCGTTATAATATGTTCAGAAACGATAAGCAGAAGACCTATTTAGGAAACTTGTATCTGTGGTCGTATTAAAGTACATAAAGTTCATAAAAAAGAAAAAATATTTGATCGAGATCCCTTGGCATTTAACTCTGTTCGGAAACCTGTACCGTATTAAACTCGATCGTGTTCCACAGTCGTCGTTATCAGGCGGGCCGCCGACGAGCCTCTCGGGGCAGTTCCCGGGGCCGTGCAGCATGAGCCGGCCCGACAACATCCCCATCAACCCCAACCAGGGCCCCAACGGCCCCATGACCTCCACCGCCTCCTTCGACCCCATCTCCTCGCTGGCGCAGATGTCGCAGCAGCTCACCAACAGCGTGGGCGGCCCGCCCGGCCCGCAGGGGCCCATGGGGCCCGGCGCCGGCGGCATGGGGCCCTTCGGCTCCGCGCCGCATCACATGCAACATCACCACAACATGCATCCGCACCAACATCCGCATATGATGATGAACGATTTAGGTGAGTGGAATGTGAATGTAGATCATGAGTCATGTGTGTCATGTTATAGGCGATGTGGCTAGCAATCCCATCACTATTTTGATTCAATTTTTCATCTATACGCTTACAATCTTGCTAAACGTGGCCTATAGGTCCTGCCACCTTAGGCTCTGTCTACCTTGTAAGTGATAAAGACGTGATTTGTGTATATGTATGAGAATGTTTTTTTTTTACAATTACAATTTATTTGTTACAATAATTTCCAGAAATAATATCATTTTATTGCTAGAGTTAACCTGGCAAAGGTGGTCAAGTATAGTATAAAATAATGATCAACTTTCACTGTTTGTAGGGTGCCATATGGACAACATGGGAGGCCCCGGCATGGGCGGGCCCATGGAAGGAATGATGGGCGGCGGCGATTTCCCACCAGACATGAACCTCAGTCCGAAAATGGGCGGCGGACCCATGGGCGGTCCCATGGGGCCGATGGGGCCTGACGCGTCGATGATGGGCCCGCGCATGGGCGGGGGGAAGATGCCGCCTTTCAACGGCGCCAACGTGCAGGTAAAATAAAGAAAAAAATAGAATAAAAAAAAAAGAGAGACAGAGAGAGAGAGAGCTAAAGAGAATAAATGTCTCCTTTGTTTCAGGTGAAGGCGAGCGCGCCGAACACGATACAGTACCTGCCGACGCGGCCGCAGATGGCGTGCAACTCGGGCCCGCGCGGCCCGCCCAGCCTCGAGTTCCTGCAGCGCGTCACCAACCCGATGCAGATGGACAGCAAGCCCGTGCAGTACTTCCCGCGCGGCATGGACATGGAGGCCGGCATGCGCGGCGTCATGCGCGCGCCCGGCATGCTGCGGATGCCGCACTACCCCGCCGGGTTCAACTCGCCGCCCAAGATGGCCGCCGACGGGTTCGGCGCCGGCGGCCCGCCCGCCATGTGCGCCGGCGGCTTCCGCGGCGTCAAGGCCGGCATGGGCGGGCGCATGGGCGGCGCGCAGCCGCTGCCGCCCTCCATGGGCGGCCCGGCCGGCTTCAAGGGGCAGGGCTTCGCGGTGCCGTCCACGGCGGACCCCAACTACGCGGCGCAGTTCCACAACTTCCAGCAGCAGCTGTACGCGACGGGCTCGCGCGCCGCGCCGCCGCACCAGGGCTACCCGCCCTACCCGTCCAAGTGATGACCGCCCCTCGAGTGTGATGTGATACGGACACTACCACCCTCGCACATAACGGATCTACAGAATGGCCTCATGATATTCTAAGAGATTTTGTATTTCTTTTTTATGGCGCGACGGGCGAGGGCGACCCGCACGCGTGAAGTACTTAACGTATTCTATTATACGCCAGTGAAGAGAGATCAAAATATTTTGTTAGTGATTTTCGTTAGTCCGCGGTGCGATCGTGAGATTCGGTACGAGATGGTTTCCGCGTTACTTTTTATGTTTAGACGTATTCGCTTAGCGTTATTTAGGTTTCCTGACTGAGCATGGTTCGTGCGCTAGCGAATGGTGGATGTACTTGTACAAATTGTACAAACTCTAGGCGTGTTATTGTGTACTCTTTGTCTACATAATTTAAAGTACAGTTTTTAGGATCGTTTTGCTAATGGCAATAACTTAGTGGTAGGACGTTTTTTACACAATGCCAGGTTTTCATCGTATTGGTTCCTTTACTTAGCTATTTTTATATACGATTCCTATGCACACAGATATCTAGTCAATTTTGAAATTAATGGAGCCCCGACCCTGTGTTGAAATGTAAGTTTTAACAGATTGATTTCAAATTTTGGTTACTTTTTAATAATTACAGAAGTACACTCTTAGTACGGTACGTTTTGTCCATTTTAGTTGTAGATTGTATTAGTGTAAATTAGATTTTTATTATTTTATTTTTTGGCTATACCGGCCAGTAACTTTAATGTCTAATGGAAGAGGACGTTATAAAATTATTCACTGATCCTCAACTCGATTCGCTAAATTGTAAGGTACTGTTTTCCTTTGACTCGTAAGTTAGATCACGCCTAAATACTTAGCAAATTATAGGCAGCAGCTGAATATATTTTTATTTGTATCAAATAATTTCAGCGCTCTTCTAGAGTGCCTCCCCTCATCATTGAAGTATACAGTCGCACGCAGATACAACTACACGAACGAATACTTCAAACAGATCTAAACATGACTAAAAGATGTTCAGACTTTATATTGGTATTGGATCAAGTGAAAATTGTGAACAATGAAAACAAACCGCCATCTTGAAATTGTCTATGATTTGATGACTTGACTATTGACGTGAAAAATCAGTTCATATGGTTAAAATAACGTATTGGTTATTTTATAACGCTTACGGTGTTAACTAATTTGATTAACACTTTTGTTGATTAACACGTGTATTGGTTAGATTTGTGATTCGTAGCGTTATTTTGTTCTCTACTTGCTGAGATTTTTATTCGAGTACCCCATACTGGAGCTACCGAACAAAGGCTGATTAAAAACGAGTACAGGTGTAGTGAATCTATCCATGTCATTTCGTTGAATTCTATCCGATTTTCAACTTTATAACATGTCAAAGTTATGTATACAGTTGTCAGATTAAATTGTTTTATAAAAGAGAACCTTATTTAAATGTTATTGAAGTTGAAAACTGGATGTGATTAACGAAATGTCATGGAAGGCTTTATTCAGTATTCCAGTGTCTTCTTCAACATTGGCGGAATCGTCGATAGAGTATTGATGGAGCTATATTTTCAAAAATTTAATTGTGATAACATTGATAACTGCATGTCTTTTAAATATGAGATTAAAACAAAAATAAATAATTCATTAATTTTACTGAACATTACAAAAAGCGAAGCCAGAAAAGCTTTGTGTTAAATTATTTTTGGTTAAGTTAAGGTAAACGAGCATGTCGCTTGACTTTTGATAGACAATGTAGAGTTAAAATGAGACAATCTATTAATAGAATGTCATAGTAAAATATTCATATTTCAAGAATTTTTTATTGTATAACGTGGCTTAGGAGACCGAATAAATCTATTGAGAAATGTTTGAAAATCCAATGTCATATTAAAAAAAAAAACTACAAAATAAAGGGTTTAACTTATAATTATAACTGTAAGTCGTTCAAGTCGGCGGCGCTCCCCGCACTACCGTTCCAAGACATAAAATAGTTGGATCGTCCTCGACTTATAATCGTAAGTTGAATAGTTTATTTTGTACTTTTTATAAACCTTGTATTAATGTTATTGCTACACATTAACATCGTTCACAATTTACACGTGATTCAAGTCTAACCCCCTTATTCATAAACGCTCTATAGGCCTCTGCTAACTTAGTAATCGTTTGTCCTTATCTGTCACTTAGACATTTACCTTTCACAGATAAGGACAAACGATTGCTAAGTTAGCAGAAGCCTATAGAACGTTTATGAATAAGGGGGTAAATTTTTGTTTTATATTCTTTCGGGTAGATGTATCTTTTGACGACTACTTTGCGATTCGTTCCTTGGACCTGATCGCGATGCTTTTCTGTCTTCCAATACCTTTATAGACTCGTAAAAATGCAATAAGGAGTACGTTTAGACTCCAATCGTCTAGATCGCGCTAAGCGACCTTCTTAGTCTTACTTTTAAATAAATTAAAAGTACTTAAAAGTGTCTGATGCCATATTGTTTGCCACATGAATTTATTTTTCGTGATAACTCCTTTAATTTATACTAAATCCGTGCAAGTATTTTTCGAGCTACAGTTTAATTTGTTAAGCCGTGTCCGTTAGTGATTGTATTTTGGTCTGATTGGATTAATTGTATCAACAAAAATAATGTTGAAAGATAAAACTTAGTATAACATTGTTAGGCGTAACCAATACTGTCAATATGTTATGCGATCTGTGATCAATATTTAATGTATTGTCGTGTAGTATTAAGGTAATGTTACAACATTTTGCTAAATACATTCAGCAGTACTGGATGAGCGGTTGTGAAGTTAAAAATGGTCTACACGCACACTTATCATCCAAACAGTAGAGGATACATATTATGAGTTACACAACTGGCTCATACACTTATGCTGATTGTACCATTCGTAAGAATATTTCTGTGGTAAGATCATTGACGTATAATAAACAACTAGACTCCCAATCACGCTCAAAAACTGACGGAAGCAAAAGTCTGCACGACGCGTCTATTGTGCAGAGTTTTGGTTCAGTCGTGTTTCGACCGCGCTTTGATGTATGTCTCTTTCGCGCCGTAATCTCCAACGCTTGAGAACAAAAGAGACGGACAGGTTTCCAGTGCGTGACGTGTCATTACTTCTCGCGATCGTATGCAATTGACATTAGACATTACTGCCACGAAATAAGGTGTTAATTTGAACGAATATTTTAATGTTATCTGTATAAGTTGATGTGTTGACACACAACACATGCAACGCCGCTCGGACATTTCTTGAGGAACTTTTGTTTGCAATTGGGACTGGGAGTCTAGTTGTTTATTTACGTCAATGGACAAAATGCACAAACTGTTTATTTGTCTCCCTCCTCCATCGTAGAGGTTATTTGCGATAAATATTGACTGTATTAGGCTACGCCAAGTTTGAGGGACAGTAATATTAAAGTTCGTGTAAAAAGTTAAAAAAATATAAATGTATTTATATGTTCAATAAACGCTAGTGTTTTTGCTGATGTTTAGACCGGTCGTTGTTGTGTTCAAGAAAGAAGCGCAAATCGTCAACTTTTCATTTAAAAAATTACACATTTTATCGTATTATCAGTGATTTTAATAGTTAATATCTATCAAAAAGACTTTGACGGAATGTTACAGAGATATAAACTTCAGTAAAGCTGAATTCAAAGTTCTACTGGTATTGATTTCATGCAATTTGACTTGATTTCAATTTACACGGTGGGTTAGACGGGTCGTAAGCTTTATATGTAAGTCTAGGACAAAACCTAGCGTCCTACGTAAAAGGACCCTCAGAGTTGACGTTTTATATCAAACCTTTTGTTAGTCCATCGAAAATGACGACCGGCCTAAGCATAATTTAATTAGACATTTTATTGCGCTGCGGACCCGGCTTTAGTGGTTAGGGCATATTAATATGCTAGGCTAGTAGTTGCACATGTGGTGTCACAGCGGCCTTGGATTATGTAAATGCCTTGTCGATGAGCAATCGAAACAAGCCGAACGCCGCGCTGTTCCCTTACCATGCATGTTGAGAATGCACTACGATGTCTATTGAAAAAAAGAAGACGCCCCAATAAAAAACTTGCGTTTTGTTTTTTTATAATCTGTCCAATAAAGTTTTTTAAAAATGGCGTCTGCTTCGGTCACCAACGTCAGGGGGGCTACTACGAAATTCGATTTTCGAAGTTCGTGTCATACCGTTCCTCTCACTCTCAAATAAATGTCTATTAGTGCGGAACTGCACCAAGCGAATTTCGAAAATCGAATTTCACAATATAAGGCCTGATCGAATGATGAGGTTCGAGGGTAGTTTTTAAATTCTTCATTGGCGCGGGGTGCATTGAGAACGAGAAAGGCGTTGTCATTTTTGAAACCTTTCTTTGATAGCACAGATTATAAAATTTATTTGGAATGAACTGCGAAATAATTTTGCTAAAAATGGCGCGAGTGCCTCTCAGTGTTACTCTTACTGAATACTGCTTCTCTAGTATGTATGTATGTATGTATGTAGTACTCTTTTGTAGAGAGATGTCTACTGTGACACTCCCCTCGGTTGAATAACTTTGCTATCTCCGCGATATAGTGAAGTCAGGTCGTGTAGTCGTGTGTGTGTCGTGGTGTGTTGTTTTTTTTTATCTTTTTTTCTTTGCTTACTTTTTGTTGTTGTTTGTAGCATTGCGATTGGTTACCTCTTCATTCGACTTATTTTCTTTACATATACAAAAAACTTAGTTATCTACGTAAATCTGTGATAATGCTATTTTACTATTGAGAAGCTATCTTTTATTGCTGTCTTTTTTAAGAAAATTATTTCGCAGCATCCTTTCCTAATGGACTTTGAAAGAAATACCTAACTAAATAAGTTAAATGCTATTTGCTCATGGTATTGGCGCTTCATATTAGCCAGTCTATGTTGGGAGAGGGCAGAGTATTTATGTATGGGCAGCCTATTATTTTCATAGAATTATTATTATTTTCATACATAATACACATGCCTTCTCTCTGATAGTTGAGTGGCTGTTTCACTCTGTT
Organism: Pandemis heparana; assembly: GCA_963854515.1. Classification (NCBI taxonomy): domain Eukaryota; kingdom Metazoa; phylum Arthropoda; class Insecta; order Lepidoptera; family Tortricidae; genus Pandemis; species Pandemis heparana. The sequence continues at coordinate 5,851,437 of OY978030.1, read as the reverse complement.
GTGCAATGTTACTATTATGAGTATTATGTATAACTAAATTTACTGTGAAACAATTGCAACCAAATTGTACCTTGCACTTTAAAAATGTAGAACTTTTTAATTTGAAACGAAAGTATCGTGTTAACGTTTGTTAGCCATTCAGAAGTTGTGCTTATGTATATTGTGCTTGGATAAATTGTAATGAAGAAGAGCAATAAGTATGGCTACATTATAATTTGTAAATTTAACTACTTTATAACTTTAAATGGGATTTGAACCGGTCATGAAACTGTTACATAGATTAGATACTGTATAAATTCTTGAGAGTGCATGCTAGGGGGACAGCATTCACGTTTGTAAAGGGCGTGGCAATTTTATAAAACTGCAACAGTCCAGTTTAACACCGGCTAGAAAATAAATAGTGTTAATTTAATTGTAATTATAATGTAAGGTAAAATGGTTCTTGTTGTAGGCTAAGCGAAGAGCAATGATATAACATAGTTTGTGTAATATTGATAAGATAAGAGATGAAATTAAGATGCAAACTATTGGTTGTGATTCAGACACAATTTGTTAAGTTGTTCGTAGATTTGTCGCAGAATGTTTGTGGATCTTTACCGACTACACGATAGGACCCATTTTTTTATTTAATTTTTGTTTTTTTTAGATGTTTTTACTTATCATTCTCGTTTGTACATCGCTAACAATAATTGTACAGAGTACTTTTGGACTTAATTTAAGGCAATAAATGTATTTATTTTATAACTCATGATGTAAGAATTTATTCTTAATTATTATAAAAAAATATATGATATGCTTGTAAAGACATGTTTTATTACTGCTATTATTGGCGCACTTAAAAACCTACTACAAATAAGATCGAAGAGACTGGAAGAATGAAGGAATAAGTTCAAAGCCGTCTTGAGGTCCTACCCCCAGGGTTTGAAAAACCGAAAATTCATTTCAACTACTATTTTCGTTCCAATTATAACTAACAAATAGTTATTTGATAATGATAAGATGATAACAAATTGCCCTATACTTCCTTTGCTCTACGCTGATAGAAATTAACTCCGACCGAGGTTTATTTTAATTAAGGGAGCTACAACTTCTTAATTTCACTCTGGCTAATTTTAAAATTAAATTCTGAACTTAAAGATTATTTTTCAATTGAAAGTATTTGTGTTGCCAACTGTACTTCGTAGTAGGTACAGTCGATGACGTAAGTAATATCATTGTCTTGCGCGAGACAAATCAACAGATAAAAAAGTTATAACATGTTAAACGATGAATGTCGAGGACAATATTTTTTAATGATTTTTAGATTTTTGAACATTTTTAAATTTATTCAAACTTATAGTAGCAATTAATATTAGAACTAAGGAAACAATTTAGGTAAAGATTAGTTTGTGGAGTACTTTCACTAACATGCCATTATGTCCGGGATGATTTTTGTCTAAAATACGACGAAAACGCTAACAAATCGAATACGCCAACATAAGCATACAAACGTCATACTTCGGAACAAGGCTAGTCGTACACGTACTACGATTACATTGCGTCATTTTGAAGCATGTAGCCTGGCCTTAGTCATAGATATTTTTTTAAGTTAGCAACATTAGAAAAAATAAGGATTGCAGTCCACTTTCTAACAATTATTTTATAATTTTTAAAATGTTGTTAGACCTTTATGTGCTACTTTTGGAATAATTTAATTGAAAGAGACAGTTTTATCTTTCGATTCTTATTTTAGATCCTCACAAAAACCAAGAAGTGGTGAACAAAACCTTGAAGAAAGTGGAAAACTACTCACAATGTTTAGTTTTAAAAAAGTATTATGAAATTGTCTATGGAAACACAGAACGGAATCTTGTAAAAGATTAGGCCATTTCATAAAACAAATGTATAGTAACTCGCAGAAAACATCTTTGGGACAGTTGTATTTATTTCAGCTTTGCATTTTATGTTAAATTGAATCGTGAACCGCTTTGTAGGTCCCTTGGAAAGGATTCGTCTTCGACTGTAGCGGAAGGGTTAGCAGTTTCAATTCTGCTAAAGAAAAGATTTGCATTGAGGGAAGACGTAAGGTAAACATCGATTTTGATTTTTTCTTACAAATTGGGAATGGTTTGCAAAAATAAGTACCTGGGGCATCTTGCGCGTAAGAGGTTGTTTGAAGTGTTTATAATGTATTTTTAGTGCATCCTTGTACGAAATGAAAGTTTGACTTTTGCCACATATTCTTTTGAATGGCAGCTGACGGACCTATCATCTAGTACCGAGGGTAGATCTAGCGACATCCAAACAGTTTTTCTATTAGAAATCGTTTAAATCTTGAGTAATTAATCTTATCCGAATGGTCAAAGCAGTTTTACAGATGCTTACAAAAGTGGTAGCTTGAATTGTTTTTTCTCTAATAAAATGTCAAATAGAGACATGTCAAAGTGGGTTGAGTCATTGTTGCAATCCTATTATCGTTGCTAAAAATCTTGGAGCCCCAGGTCTGTTTACATGTCCACATTGCCATGTGACTCCTCTGATAAGACATCAATAATATATGATTGTGTTAAAAACTACTTTCACTTATTTTGAGTGTTTTTGTATTGTTTTTATTTTGCTATGTGGCAGAATACTTCATTGTTTCAATATCCTATTGTGTGTGGTGTTGCTGGACACAATAGTTTCACGGCTTAATGGTAATATTTGGCCTTATTGAGTTTAATTAATTCATAGGCCTCATTTTGCATGTCCATCTGTTTTTACTGTGACAATGTTTACAGTTATTTGACAAACTTAACATGTGTGTTGTCACATTTGGAACAAAAATTACGTTGTTTATTGGAATTTGTCAATACTTATCTGATGTGTATTTTAACAAAAACCTCAAAAGTTCCCATACCATACGCTTACTTTTTGAGGAAGCTTCTTATGCTTGATAGTTTATATGATTCATTAGCATGTTAAGAGCATGACAGCCAACATATATCATGTCTATATGTTATAAGATGTATTTATCTTTTCCTTGTAAGTCTGCACTTAAAATCTTAAGGTTTTCCTTATGCATCATTGTCATGATACTCATTTTATAAGAAACATTCTTTTGTCTATGTCTGGCATTGCAACAGGCCTTATACTCCGAAATTCGGTTTTCGAAGTTCTTGTAACACCATTCCGCTCACACTAATAGCCATTAATTTGAGAGTGAGAGGAACAGCACAATACAAACTTCGAAAATCGCATTTCGGAGTAGCCCCCCAGTTGTCTCTAGTCACTCTGTCTCTGTCTAATAAACAAACACTTCCGGGATAAAAAAAAGGCTATGTCACTTTAGAGTCAGTATTAGTGGAGTTGTAAATGTAAGAATTATTTTTATTGGTTCTGTACTTTTAGGTATTACCTCTTAAATATAAACAAACAAAGATATCCTTTTTATTATGTCATTACTATTAGTATTGATATTGATACTGTGACATCAGTGTTTGAGAAAATTTTACTTAGTAGTAAGTGATTATTTTTGATAAACAAACTAGGGTTGCTACTGCTTCCCATCGAGGGAATAGGGTGAAAATATTAGGTATCATGTTATAGGCGATGCGGCTAGCAACCCATCACTTATGATTCCCCTTTCGACCTATATGCCCATGTATGCATAACAGCTTTGAACTTTGATCATTATGTTTCTTTTATTTAATAGAACAGGCTTACAGTTCAATTCAATTTTTGGTAATATAGCTCCATCAACACTATCGATGATTCCACCAATGTCAAAGTTGAAGAAGGCACGCTAAAATGAACTATTCCATTGTTGTTGTAAATTGCGAGAGGTTTACAGCTGTTTCTATAATATTTTTAATAATTCAATCAGATGTTTCCTTGTTTGTAAACGGATTAAATAAATTACATCACAACTTAATCCATGATGTACAATTCTAGAAATTATTCTTTCTAGAAAGTTCTCGTGCAATCTTTAGGAGAATCTACTTGAATAATCATGTTCTTTTAATTTGTTATTGTAAAAAAATATTTTTATTGAGATAGGTAATGGAAACAGCCAGAAAATTTAATTGTATTATAAAGTACCTACTTATTGACAATTAATGACTTGGCAACAGTTAACTATTAATAGGATATAATATCCAAAATACGACACCTACTTAAATAATCATTATTCACTTTTGTATAATGTGAAACTTTTAAACAAAGCTTTTCTTTTGTTTGTACACACACCTTATAAAGATAATAATTTGCTTTTTACCGGTTTGACTGTTAGATACAATATTGGCAATGCGTCGTGTTATCATTAGTATCATTACTTAATTCAGTGTTGTGCATGTTATCACTATATCTCAGTCAATACGTATTCCACATCCGATAACAAAAACAGGTTTCCCCTAAAACGTAAATACGTAAAAAGTAGCACAAACTAAACCATTTTCTCAAACATATGATAGTCGAAATTGGTACAAACCAAATGTAAACAAAGATTATATACGAGGGTATTCTAAATATGTTTGACAAGCAGATAGATTAGCCTGTTCTGGAAAGTATTTAAAGTTTTATTTTGTAGGATTTCCAGGCAAACTGTTCATTGACAAAATTCATAAATACAGTTAACCCTTCATATATTTTAATCTATAGTAGACTATCGCACTGATATATTGACACTGATAATGATAACTAAGTAAATATTTTTCCTATAACTAAATTGTCATGGAACAATTTACAATTGGCCTAGACCCAAATTAAAGATTAAGCAAAGCTTGTACTGTTTGTGAGAGACATAAATAAATTTATTTTTAGAGACAAATTAATATGTCACCCTCATTGCAATGGAAGTCTTGTAAGGTTTAATTTGAACCATAAGGGTGCGACCACACCGCCGCTTAAAAAACGGTGACGTTACGGAATCGCAACAAAATGTATAAAGAAAAGGTGAGAAAACGTGACGCATACGACACGTCACTGCGTATACGCGGCGGTGTGGTCGCACCCTAAAGTTACTGCAAGTAGGTATTAATACCCTAAATGCATCTCTCTCCAGCCTATATACGTCCCACTGCTGGGCACAGGCCTCCTCTCAGAATGAGAGGGCTTGGGCTATAGTTCCCACGCGGGCCCAGTGCGGATTGGGAACTTCACACACACCATTGAATTGCTTCGCAGTTGTGTGCAGGTTTCCTCATGATGTTTTCCTTCACCGAAAAGCTCATGGTAAATTTCAAATGAGATATCGCACATAAATTCCGAAAAACTCAGAGGTGCGAGCCCGGGATTCGAACCCACGACCCTCTGCTTGAGAGGCCACAGGTGAAACCACTAGGCTACCATGGCTTTACCCTAAATGCATACTAACTAAAAAATTTATAGCTTACAATTATAAGTCCTGTAGTTATGTGTATTAGTATGTATGTATTTTCACTACTTAGGTATATTAATATATATTCTAAATTGCACCACCTGCTCAGATCTGTTCTTTTCTCCGGTCCATTATGGTTGCCTGGTAGAGATCGCTCTGTAGCGATAAGGCCGCCTATTGTTACCTTATTACTTCTGTATACCTTTTTTCTGTTTTGATTGTTAAATGTGGTGTTCAATAAAGAGTTATTGTATTGTATTGTATTGTCCGAAAACTACTGAAACTAATAATCGGTAGTTCTAACGTATAATCAGTGAGTTGTGCTTAAAATAATATCTAAAATGTACTTAAAGTTACACTGTGTTTGTATGTAAAACATCACTGACCTTTTTAACCAACATGCCTTTCTATTACTTACATAATATACATATACAGCGTATCAATCAGCATAGATACTTTATCAGCGATCCTACTTTCTACTAAAGTCTTGTAAGTAAAGTTGTTGGCCAAATACTCATAGTGCTTACGACAGGAGTTGCCTTATCTTTACGCTGTGCTGTTACCGCATTTCTCAAGCTGGTAGACGTAAAGTGCCTAAGTATGGTACACGTCTACGTAATACGCACACTAACTTAATAAATTAACGTTTTTTTTATACCTTTTTTTTTGTTACTTATTTTATACTTTTGTACCTATATCAAAATTTGTGTGCCTCTAAGAAAGGTTCCCTCTTGCAGAGACGTGGCTGGGCCACGAGTGTTTCATTGCACGTAGACATTGTATGTTAATAAAAAGCTCGTAAGAAATTCTATTTTCGATGTTCGTTTCGTGCGGTTCCGCTCATACTAATAGTCATTGATTTGAGAGTGAGAGAAACGGTATGATACCTACCAACTGCATACAAACTAAATTCGGAGTAGCCCCTGTACTTACAAGTTTGTACTGAAGGAAAGCTCACACAGGGCGGTATGTACTTCGGTATAATAGAAACCGCGCTCTGCTCTTGTCGTAGCTGCTCTGTGGTCAAATTTGACGCTACGACCGTTTACCGTAAGCGGGTGACGTAGTGCGCGTAGTTTTGTAGTAAACTGGTTGTTTGACGACCTATAGACGTATAAACAGCCGTTAGAATGTTTTGCCAGATCGAGCGGCCGCAAATTTTGACAGCATTTTTGCAGAGGAACTTGTTAAAAAGTATTTTAACATTTTAAACCCGTTATAACGTTATTTTTCATTTTTAACCTTAGTGGATAACAATTAAAACCTGGGTCCTATTTTATAAAGCTGCACTGCTATAATTTACAAGCTAAAGTCTCTGACCCTATGTGTTAGGTAGAGACTTCCGCTTGTAAGTTATAACTTGTAGGCTTTATAAGAGAGGGCCCAGTATGTTCTGAAAGCCAGTCCAGGGGCCTTACCATGACGTCCTAATTCCGACTCAGTTCAAGTTTTAGCTTCACTTTTAGTATGAATCTGACAGCGAGCGAACTGAATCGCATTAAGATTTCATGGTAAGGCCCCTGACCTAACACAGGTATGATGGTACCTACTAGGAGACCCCAACCCCTGTTTAAATGAAATGATTTCATTGGTATTGTGATGGCCCCATTCATAGAGATATGCTACATGGAAATTAAATACACTCATGTTTGTAAATGCACTGGGGAAAACGGAAAACATGTAGGGCAAAACGTATTTTAAATGAGCTCAAGCACAACGGATTTTCAACCTTGTTGTACATGAACTTAAGACTCATGTATGTCGCTAAATCCTCCCTGCCTTCATAACAAATTTTGCTGCATTACACAGGTGCTTTAGAAACACATGTGCATTACAAGGTAAAAACAACAGCAATAGCTATACTTCATTTAATTTAGAATGAGAAACCACAATAACATTATATTGCGTCTGGTCAACTATTTCTTACCTAGCAAATAGTACTGTGCAATAGTTTGGCAGCCGCAAAATAAAATTGTTTTAATGTCTCTTTATTTGCGTGTCGTCAATTGTTACTCTAGTACAAATTGTAAAGAGATTACAGTTAACGAGCCGCGTTATAATTTTGTTGTGGTGTCTCATCCTAAATTAAATGAAGTATAGGATAGGATAGCATTACGAGCTGTTGTGGCCGAAAACTCGATCTATAGGTAGGGGCTCGTACAGAAATCATGTGATCATATTTGGCCTACTTTTGACAAACCAGGCAACGGATAAACATACTTATATTGTCCTTAGTTCATAAAAGAGATATATAAGCACAGACACTCAATCAAGGGATGATCATATCACTTTTGGTGTAATCCAACCGCACAGCATACCGAAATACGAGTAGGAAAATTACAATTCAAAATATGTGTATATATTTTCTTACATCTTATTAAAGGTGTAATTTTGAAAAAACCTGAAATATTATTTTTGACAGTTTTTTTTTTTATTACAGGTTGTTCCTTGGGCAAAAGGCACGGAACCTTTAGCTGTCGGGTCTAGGATGTCAGTGTTGAATCAGAGTGGAGAAGAACAGGTAAACAGAATGGAAATACTATAGAACGACCGCTTAAAATGAGCCCTCGTCCGTGCGGTGCTGGGGTGCGGGGGGGACGACCGCGGGGGCCGAGAGGTGCGGGCGGCAGGCGCGCTACCCGCCCGCACTGAGAGGTCCCCTTTGCCATCCTACCCCGCGCCCCTGTGCCTGTTTAAGAGGTCGGCCTATAGTGTATTCGCTACTAATACCTATGGCGTGCTAGGATAGGCCTCCCGCTGCCTACCTGATCAATCAGTTCGTTCGATAGAATAAGTCGCTACATGGAGTTCCATGCTGTACAACTGGTGGATCGGTTTAGTTGATCGGAGTGGAAGAACAGACCTTGACAACACCCCATTAGAACTAGCTGAAACCCAGCAGGTATACCAGCAGACACCTGGGCTCTATTTTATAAAGCTACATACATACCGTCATGCCTCGTTCCCACAGGTAGGCAGAGACTACTTTGTTCCACTTGCTACGATCCTGACATACCTCTTTCGCTTCATCCACATTCATCAATCTCTTCATACATGCTCGTCGGTTTCGGGTACTCTTGACCTGACCTTTTTCCAAAATATTCCCAATTTGATCACGGAACGTCCGTCTAGGCCTTCCCCTCCCAACGCACCCATTCACACTCCCCGTATAAATCTGTTTAGTTAATCTTCTTTCATTCATCCTCTCTACGTGACCAAACCAACTAAGCATACTATTTTCTATCCTAGTCACTATATCTTCTTTCACACCGGCACGTTCCCTTATCACACTACAAGCTACAAGTTGATAAATTTACAAGCGGAAGCCTCTTTCTGATCCTATTTGTTAGACAGAAACTTCCGCTTGTAAATTGTTACTTGTAGCTATATAAAATAGGGCCCTGCCTGCCTGCCTGTAGGTAAGGTACCTGCTATGGGTGGTGTAGCGGTATAGCACGCATCACGAAATGATGAGTATCCGGGTTCGATTCCCGGCCATAGCATTACTTTTTGTATTTTTCTATGTGTTCCAATTTTCAGTTTCGTTTAGAAATTTCATTTCTAACGGTAAAACCATGAAAGTAAACGAAAAGTCAAGAAGTGAAATTCTTGATTCGTTTGATAATACGTAAGATTAAAGTGTTGTCAACTGAACGCTATTGTTTTAATTTATACTCGCCGATAATTTTCTTATCAGTAGATTTTATAACAATTACGCGTTTAAGCATCGCTTCAAACAATAACAATCAAATAAATATGTTTGCATTGAACACATGTTTAAACATAGCATATATGCAAAATTTAAGGTGGCAGTAAATACATTGTAATGGTATGTTTACTTACTACATTATGTGTATTGTATTGTCCTGTCCCGCTCACACTGATAGTGTTTAATAGCAGAGTGAGAAGGACAAACATCGATTTTAGGACCAAGCAGATGTGCAGCATCAACCTTACATACATTTCTAGAAAATTTACCAATTCTTTGACACGTCAGTTTGTCACTTACTGTACTATAAACCGACCGCTTAACTGAGTCCTCGCCCGCGCGGGTACAGGGGCACAGCGTAGGACCACAGAATATATAATAGTACTAACGTACAGAATGGCCACGCTCCGCCCCGCACCTATTCGAGTTACCCCACCCCTCAAGCGCAGTCTGCCGGAAAGCTGCTGGCAACTAGTAGGGTGCGCAACGCGATGTATGTCGGCCGCACGTCGCAAGTTCGGGAACCTATCCTACCTACTTCATTTTATAAAACATTAGAAAATTAATGCTTTCTGAAATTATCGCGATTAATACATGAAGTAACTCCAGAATCATTCGCTTAGGTTTGTTGTCGTACATCTATTGTAATTGAAAGTAATAATGCTTAAATACACAGACAGACACGTTTTAAGTAAGTTTAAATTAATCGATAACGATTAAGTATATTTATTTGCACACATCTAAGCCATATCTTCATTAAAAGTACCTATATTTATGCCATTGGTACTGGCTTATAGTACTAGGTTTTTGCGATAGACAGCCCTGTGTATCTTACGCACACATTGACGGGTGTACAGACATCGTCGTGCCTGTGTTCATTTCAGAACGCGGATTTTGTACGTCGTGGCCGCCGTGTGGTAGGACGACAAAGGGAACCGAGGGCAGTGCGGGCGGGTAGTGCGCCTGCCGCCCGCACCTCTCGGCCCCCTTTGTCGCCTACCCCGCGCCCCTGTGCCGCGCGAGCGATCTCATTTAACCAGTCGCTCTATAGCTTTAACATTCTTACTTTATATTTGTTGACTCCCGCTTACACAATGTCGACGCTCTCTACAGGGTGTATCAGACACCCCCTAACAATAATCCACTGGGGTATATAACCATAGCTATAGAAGCTAAAAAAAATATTAAAAAATAATATTGGAGTAAATTTTTTTTATATTTTCTATAGAAATGATTACAGTTAATACTACCATTACTATAGAAAATATATAAAAAAAATACTCCACTTTTTTTCAAAATATTTTTTTTAGCTTCTATAGCTATGGTTATATACCCCAGTTGATTATTGTTAGGGGGTATCTGATACACCCCGTATACCTAATGCTAGAACTTTCTGACATAGAATTTTGATTTCAGGTGGAATGTCCACTGTGTATGGAACCTTTGGAGGTGGACGATCTCCACTTCTACCCGTGCACATGTGGATATCAAGTAAGTTCTGGAAGACGTCTACTGTTGAATAAAGGCGTGTCCCTTAGGGTACGACCTGAGGCGCTCGAGCGGAGCGTGCAGCGGGGCGGGGCGTGCGGCGATCATGTTAAACAGAAACAAAAGTATGTGAGCACTGGCGTATATACGTCAGGGGCCCGCGGCAAATTCAGATGGGGCCCTTCCTCACTATAAAGAAGTTCATCATCTTCCCTGCAAAATCCTCTTCCCAAAAAAAAACAACAAAAACAACAACAACAACTGAAATTGTAGCGAATTAGGAATAAAAAGGCTATATAAATACATATAAAAATCTTCTTCCCTTCTGTGCTCAAGGCCAAGCCAGTTCGTGGCCCCGTGGAGCTGGGGGCCCCTGGCATTTTGCCAGCCCTGCCACCTTATAGTTACGCCACTGCATGTGAGCGTCCTGAGTGAACGATGTACCTACCCTTTGCCGCTACCCGCTTTCCGCTCCGCGAAACGCTCCGCTAGACATGAGTCACTCAGGCCCTTACCCTCTCATTCATAAACGCTCTATAGGCTTCTGCTAACTTAGCAATCGTTTGTCCTTATCTGTTTGTGTGGGTGTCTATTGGACGGATAAGGACAAACGATTTAGCATATGCCTAGAGAGCGTTTATGAATAAGGGGGTTAGACTTAGAACTTAAAGATAAAACAACTTGCCACCTGCATCCACCGGTTGTCCGTAATTCTAAAGAGCTGTGTCGCCGGTCTAAACTAAATTGGCTACAGCTCAAATTAAATTGGTTTTAGATAGCTGTGATTTTCTTTTTGGAATAGTACTTTTAAAAAATCGGCCTCATGTTCCGTGAATTGATAACAAAGATGTTTTTTCTGTCGTAAAAACTAGGTAAAGTAAACCTATTTAGGTAAATCTACGTCACACTCTCACAGTATCTGAATATTATGCGTGTGCCGCGCATTGCACACTTGTAATATTTGCTCATACAGACATGAAAGGACTGACCCCAATGTGTCATCGTTTTTGCGTTGTTTAGTTCACGATTTCAACTTTTTGGTGAACAGAAAGCAGTTTTTTGAAGGAAAGACATACGTGAGGCCGGTTTAAACCACGCCTTAGTGTAAGTTGCACCAAGTTAAGGTTGAATCGTTAAATTTCTGCAACCGACGATTTAATAACTGCGATTTAACTGCTATGCAGTTTGGCAAAGGTATATAGATATAAGTATTTTGTACTTCTTTTATATTCTATTTGAGTCAAATAAATTAAATAAATTGAAAAAATTAATAAATAAATATCTTGGGACAATTGACACCAATTGACCTAGTCCCAAACTAAGCCAAGCTTGTACTATGGGTACGTGTGTTTGACAGAAAACCTATGAAATATGTCAAAATAGTCTGTGTTATTGTTAATGTAACTTGCTGCAACTCACACTTAGCGTGTCCGCACAGTTGCACGCACACAAACGCACGCAAACCTTGCCAAGCAAATTGGTTGAGACACGCACACACACGGCAACACGTTCTGTCCTTGAGCTCTTAGAATACCCGAATAGTTTGCCCTGTCTCGCTCACTCTTATGGGTTTGATACTCGAATCAGCTGAGTGAGGGAGACAGCAATACAAACACGAATGGTATTATAAGATTTCTAAGAGCTCTCGGACTATACCTAGTTTAAACCCGCCTCTGCCAATCGCTCTTGACTTTTTGACGTGATAACGTCTTATAAATCGATGAACACCGGCTGCACGCGCGAAAAATTGTCGCGTTCCGCGTGACGTCACAGCTAGCAGTTTTTCATCAATGTTTCTTTATGACGTTATCATGTAAAACTATCGTCCGTAAACCGACTTTACAGACACTACAGGTTTTTTGGTCTGAGTTTGGGTGTTAAAAATGTGTTATATTGTTGCAGATATGCCGGTTTTGCTGGAACCGTATACGGGAAGGCGAGAACGGCCTATGTCCGGCCTGTCGGAAGGCCTACCCGGAAAACCCGGCAGACTTCACTCCGCTCAGTCAGGAGCAGGTAACTTAATAGACACTGCATGCTATACTATGAATCTTCCCAGGTGATTTTTTCGCTTCGAGCCCTAATCTTTCAAACAAAGGCCGTTGTCTCTATTATCGCAAAACCGCAAGCTACTGAGACGCACGTGCCACTACAACATTCATATTGAGAAACAAACGGTATCTTCATAGTATTAAGGTTCAAATTAAAAATAATATCTAGAATATCAGTGACATTAAATTTTAACCTTAATACTATGACGATACCGTTTGTTTTTCAATATAAATGTTGTAGTGGCACGTGCGTCTCAGTAGCTTGCGCTTTTGCGATAATAGAGACAATGGCCTTTGTTTGAAAGACTAGGGCTCGAAGCGAAAAATTCACCTGGGAAGATTCATACTATAGATTATCTTTACATGCATTTGTTTAACATCTTCGCCGCGACACTACAAATGAAGTGACGAGCTCTGTACGCCACTGGAAAAACAAACGACAGACTTGATATTTAATTTAATTGCAGATAAATTAATTTCTTGTACCTAGAATGTTGGTTATGTATGGATGACGTTGGCGTGTGAGCCTTATAATTGGCTGTCACGACTGGATGACTAGGGCGGTTAAGAGGTTAACTTGCATAGTATCTTTGGGTCAAATTGGATCATTTTCTGGTGATCGCATTGACTTGATATTTGGTATACTTACATGTGTATAGTATGGACGACAATGCAAGTATATTCAGCAAAAAAATTCAGACTTTATTTTACGTAAACATTGTTACGAAAAGAAACACTGAAATAAAATTGTTTGTGCTTAATATTATATGAAAACCATACGTTTAGGTCCATTCGAAATATTATAAACTGGATATGATCGGCGATTACCTTTATTGAGCACCCGATATTTGGACGCAGTTGCATGCATCATGATCACGGGTAGACTGAAGAAATTGCGGGTGGATGTTATTGTTTTTTCAGTCTACCCGTGATCATGATGCATCCAACTGCGTCCAAATATCGGGTGCTCAATAAAGGTAATCGCGGTTCATATCCCGTTTATAATATTTCGAATGAACTTAACCGTGAATCATTGAAAACTATTATCATACGTTTAGGTACTGTTCGTATTATATTTAGTAAATATTTCGCCTCCCAATTTATTTCTAAAAATAGTCCGATTGTCCTTATTATCATTCAAAACAAATGGGAAATTCCTAAAACGACTTGACTTGGTCATTATAATAAAATTCAGAGGAACTTGATACTTGTAGCGTTCACCCTTGAACCCAATTTGACGCGATTGCGTCAGGTGCAAGGCCACGGAACAAAACGGCAGGCATTATCATATGCGGCTGTGTATACAAAGGAATTAGTTTACGAAAGATTAGCCAGATTTATTGTCAAAGATCAGTTACGTGTCACTGTACGAATTGTTTACGATTGTAATTAGAAATACCACTAATCAAGTGGTTGTGCACTAACATTATTCCTACTTACTATGTTTACCATTTATTTGTTCACGGTCAAAATAAAATCGTGCATTAGATGACGATGCACGTGAGCGATTTTAGCGCCATCTAGAGGGGTCTAAAAATGAGGAAATCGATGTGACGACGCTTCAGGTTTCATGAAACGACACTTATATATTTTTTAAAACGTAACGTTTTACAGGTTGCAGCAATAAAGACAGAGAAGAAGGCGCGCGAGCAGAAGCGTCGCAACAAGACGCTGGAGTCTCGGCGAGCGCTCGCCAACGTGCGCGTCGTGCAGAACAACCTCGTGTTCGTGGTGGGGCTGCCCGTGCGGCTCGCCGACCCCGAGGTGAGTGCGCCCCCTGGCCCCCACCCGGCGACTGGGCAGCGGGCCACCCTGTGGGTCTCACCGTGTACGCGGCACCCCGTGAATAGGGCAACTCGTGTGCAGATGTCAGCTAGTGCTCAGGGCAACTCGTGCACTGGGTACCCCGTGAACAGGGCACCTCGTGTGCAGATGTCACCTAGTGCTCAGAGCAACTCGTGCACTGGGTACCCCGTGAACAGGGCACCTCGTGTGCAGATGCCATCTCGTGCTCAGGGCAACTTGTGCACTGGGTACCCCGTGAACAGGGCACCTCGTGTGCAGATGTCATCTCGTGTTCAGGGCAACTCGTGCACTGGTTACCCCGTGAACAGGGCACCTCGTGTGCAGATGTCACCTCGTGCTCAGGGCAACTCTTTTACTGGATACCCCGTGAACACGGCACCTTATATGGAGGCGTCACCTCGTACTCAGGGCAACTCGTATACTGGGTACCCCGTGAACACGGCACTTTATATGGAGGTGTCACCTCGTACTCAGGGCAACTCGTGTACTGGGTACCCCGTGAACAGGACACCTTGTGTACAGGGTACCTTGTGTATAGTGCACCCTGTGTACAGGGTTCTCTGTGAACAGGGCACCTTGTGTACAGGGTACTCTGTGTAGGGCACCTCGTGTGTGAGTTGACTTCGTGCTCAGCACGGCTACTCTTGATCCCCTTTGTAGTCCTAAAGGAATTTAAAAACTGTCTCATTGGATTGTTGACGACGAAAAATGAAAGAACGGTTACTACAAAACCGTTAAGCGTCCTTACGTTGTTTCGTTTGATTCCAGATCCTAAAAAGGCAGGAGTACTTTGGCAAATATGGCAAAATTCACAAAGTAGTTATAAACCAAAGTACGACGTATGCAGGTTCACAGGTGAGCACAACAAAACTTATTTATATATACAGGCATAGGTACACAAGTACATTTAAGTCTCCAAAAAATATTTACGTGTGCGGAGCGTAAGTAAAGCTGCGATAGCTCACGTTTGGTTTCGGAGAATAGGTGTTTTTTAGGGTTCCGTGTGTAAATAAATGTTTCTCTCTCTCTCTCTCTCTCTCTCTCTCTCTCTCTCTCTCTCTCTCTCTCTCTCTCTCTCTCTCTCTCTCTCTCTCTCTCTCTCTCTCTCTCTCTCTCTCTCTCTCTCTCTCTCTCTCTCTCTCTCTCTCTCTCTCTCTCTCTCTCTCTCTCTCTCTCTCTCTCTCTCTCTCTCTCTCTCTCTCTCTCTCTCTCTCTCTCTCTCTCTCTCTCTCTCTCTCTCTCTCTCTCTCTCTCTCTCTCTCTCTCTCTCTCTCTCTCTCTCTCTCTCTCTCTCTCAAAGGGTAAAAACGGGGCTCTATGACTTACCCTCTTTTCATAAACCGCTATAGACTTTACCCCCTTATTCATAAACGCTCTATAGGCTTCTGCTAACTTAGCAATCGTTTGTCATTATCTGTGAACGGTAAATGTCAATGTGACAGATAAGGACAAACGATTGCTTAGTTAGCAGAAGCCTATAGAGCGTTTATGAATAGTGTCCGACCGAAACACGATTTTTAGCCGAAACCGAAACCGAATATTCGTTTTTTTCTGATTTCGGCCGAAACCGAAACCGAAATTTTTGAAGACGTATATCAAACAAAATATTCAAAATTACTGTACAAATCGTAAGGAAAAGGTTATTGCAAGGATTTCTTATATGAGAAAAGTTACTTTTTTTGTTAAACAAAATAAAAAAAACTGCATGCATAATACTGAAGCTGGTCTCAGCTGGGCCGGCCGCCTGCGCATTACCTATACCTACCCGGCCGAGCGTGCCCGAATTAAGCCGAGCGCTTCCAATGCGAGAGCCGCGAGAGGCCGCGAAGTAATTTCGGCCCGGCCGGATTCTGGCCGAAACCGAAACTTCGGCCGAAATCACTTTTTTGGCCGAAATTGGCCGAAAACGAAACCGAAACCGAAACTTCGGTCGGACACTATTTATGAATAAGGGGGTATAAGACTTCACTGTCCTTCAGACTTTATCTCGGAAACCGTGATAGCTAGACCACAATTCACTATAAAACAATACAGAAACAATAAACAAAGTAGACAATAGGCGGTCTTATAGCTTGATAATGTTGTGACCAGGGTCCATCGGCGTCAGCGTACGTGACATACGTGTCGCCGGCGGACGCGTTGCGCGCGATACAGGGCGTGAACAACGTGGCGCTGGACGGGCGGGTGCTCAAGGGCTCTCTCGGGACCACCAAGTACTGCGCCAACTTTATGAAGAACCAGCCCTGCCCCAAGCCCGACTGCATGTATCTGCACGAGCTAGGTAACGCATACTTTGACTATGTTTTTAACCACAGTATTAAGAGCGTTTATCCCTACTGAGCTGGCAACGTCGCATTTTTAGTGATTTTTTTGCGATCATTTCACGGATATTAAATGAAAGTTTCAAATGTGCGTCTGTGGTGCACTTCGTTTATTTTTTTATGTGAATAGGAAGGCAAACGAGCAAGTGGGTCACCTGATAGCAAGCGATCACCACTGCCCATAGACACCCGCAACCCCGGAGGGATTGCAGATGCGTTGCCAACCTAGAGGACTTAGATGAAATGCCTCTTGTGCCCGTAATTTCCCCGACTGTCTTACTCTCCACACCGGAACAGCAGTGCAAGCACTGTTGCTTAGCGGCAGGATTAGCGAGTAAGATGGTGGTAGCGATCCGGACGGACCTTGCACAAGGCCCTACCACCCGCAAAAGTTTTAGTGGATTAATGTGTCTAATGCAATAATTGATCGTGATGGACTTTTATTTTCTTATTAAACGAGATATATTATTTTATCCCTTAGGAAAATAACCCTAAAAACTAAGTGCACTACAAACGCAAATTTGAAACTTTCATTAAATTTCTGTGAAATAATCGTAAAAAAATATTTTTATGTCTTAAACCATTCGAAAATTTAATTTGAGCTCTGTTTTTTCGTTGTACTTAGATTTTGATTACTTTCGAGTGCGTTGCTATAATCTTTTCGCCGAAGATACTATCAACATCAGTTCTTTCGTATTATCTAAGCGGACAAAGTCGCAAACAGAAGCTTGCATTTAATAATTTGCAAATGTGCCAGGTGATCCGAAGGCGTCGTTTACGAAGGAGGAAATGCACGCGGGACTGCACCAAGTGTACGAACGCAAGCTGCACAATCAGCTGCTGCAGGCGCAACGGGATAAGCCAGAGGACAAGCACGCAGCCCCAGGTGAGGCACTAGCATAAGCCAGAGGACAAGCACGCAGCGCCAGGTGAGGCAACTACCATAAGAATAAATAAGAACACAGTATAACGGAAACTCCCGCTCCGGCCGGACTCAAGGTCACGATATTTGAGTACCCGCTAAGCGGCTACTCAGTCAGGCTGGCACGGCCGGCGTCGCCGCACGCGCGTTTGGCTGTTTGCTTATTTATAAAAAAGGCTTTACACTAAACATACATGTTACTAATGTGAAATAAACGCTTGTCCCCGTTACATAACTATTTCACATTACCAGGGGCCTTAGCATGACGTCCTAATTCCGACGCAGTTCAAGTTTTAGCTGTCACTTTTAGTATGAATCTGACAGCGAGCGGACCTAAACTGAAACGCATTAAGACGTCATGGTACGGCCCCAGGACATTCTAAGGTAAAATAAAGACTATTTCTAAATTAAAACAAACATGTTCGCGGCCTAGGAGTGGCCCAAGGGCCACCCCCGCCGCACCTAAACCTAAATAATTGATCCAAATTAATCATCCTACATTGATTTTACCAGTGCCGGTTATGTAATTTGGAACAAGTTGAAAAAACGAAGCGTATTACGCTACGGTCACCGTAACGTTAGCCCAATGGTGGGACCCTTTAGTTTTTTATTAAGAGGCAAAGGCAAAGGCTTAACATTAATGTGTATCATGTGTAATAAAATATTGTATTAATACATCATCTTTTTCCAGGTAATTCTAGTACGAATGCAGAAAAGAATAGTTCGAAAGAAGGTTAGCGTTTTTTCTTTTTTTTTCTGCACGTAAGTGTCACGAATTTAAACCTTATTTAAAGTATTTCAAGGCATTTGATTTCTAATTATTAGGGTTATCTCAACTTTGTCATTTACTTGTTTGTCTGTTTTATTACAATACTAGCGACCCGCTCCGGCTTCGCACGGTATATTATGCATGTATTATACATATAAATAAACCTTCCTCTTGATTCACTCTATCTATTAAAAAAAACAGCATCAAAATCCGTTGCGTAGTTTTAAAAATTTAAGCATACATAGGGACAGAGAAAGCGACTTTGTTTTATACTATGTAGTGATATGATTTTTGTTGTTCTGCAGGTAATCCGTCGAACTTCATACCGACAACAGTGGTCACATCGTCTCATATAAACGTAGTCAGTTCATCTAAGTAAGTGTCTTTTTGTTTACATATTTGTACTTATATGATCTTTTCTTTAATGCACACATACATAAGTCACGTCTATCCCGTACGGGGTAGACAGAGCCTAAGGTAATAAGTTTGCGGGTGGTAGGGCCTTGTGCAAGGTCCGTCCGGACAGCTACCACCATCTTACTCGCTATTCCTGCCGCTAAGCAGCAGTGCTTGCACTGCTGTGTTCCGGTGTGGAGAGTAAGACAACCGGGGAAATTACGGGCACAAGAGGCATTTCATCTTAGCCCTCTAGGTTGGCAACGCATCTGCAATCCCTCCGGGGTTGCGGGTGTCTATGGGCAGCGGTGATCGCTTACCATCAGGTGACCCACTTGCTCGTTTGCCTTCCTATTCGCATAAATAAATAAAAAGACCTAAAGGCCAAGTTTAGCATGATTGTTGGCGGAATCAAAATAGTGATGGGTTGCTTTTAACAAAAAAACATTTTCATACTATTTCTTTGCAGCTATTAATTTTAATATCATCATTTCAGATCAAAGAAAGATTCTGTTAATGTTAGCAACGGTAGCAACGGTATAGAAGCCAGCAATAGTAACGGGTTGAGTGTTAACGGCAATGGGAAAGAGGCGTGGCCTAGTCTCGGCTCCTCCCCGCCCTCGGATAGCCCCGCCCGGAAACAAAACAGTCCCAAGCCACAGCAAAGTCATGGTGAGTAGCTTTAAACTTAATGACGTAATTTAGGAGTTAATAAAAGACCCATTGATTGACTTTAAATGTTAATAAAGTTGGTATGATTCAGACAAAAATTACGTGGGATTATAAGCCACTAAAAGAACAGGAACAAGATAAAATCTTGAGTCAGATTGAGTATCTCCTTTATTTGAACTTACTGGTCTCTCTAGAAACTTCTTTAGTTGTCTCAGTACTGTATACGTATCTCTCTAATTCATTATGTAGGAAATACCTAATTAATCAAGAAATTTACATCTTGATTTTTAATGTTTACTTTTTACGTTTTACCGTTAGAAATTTAATTTCTAAACGACACTGAAAATTAGAACACATAAAAATCCGAAAAGTAAAGCTATGGCCGGGAATCGAAACCGGGTCTTCGTTATTCCGTGACGCGTCCTATACCCCTACACCACCCATAGCAGGTAAAAGTAACGCTATGGCCGGGTTCATTATGTAGGTTGAACTATGTTTATTGCTATTTTTAATTCTACATATTGAATGATTGCATTTAATTTGAACTAATAAATAATTTTGGCCAATTTTACTTAAAATTCTGTGCACCACCATTGACTTGATATGAAGTCAGTGTATCTTTAAAATGCACTTACACTTGACAAAATAAAGTTGAAAATTGCGAGTAACACTAGAGCTACTTGGCGGTGAAAAAGTTCTCCAATACAGGGTGTATCAGATAGCCCCTATCAATAATCAACTGGGGATAAAATTACAGAAGCTAAAAAAATATAAAAAAAAATTGGAGTATCCATTTTTTTAAATATTTTTTTAGCTTCAATAGCTATGGTTATATACCCCAGTTGATTATTGTTAGGGGCTATCTGATACACCCTGTATACGATTTGACTGTTCACTCACTTAAACATTACATTCCAGTTAAGTCACAAGAAAACGGCACATCAGAATCTTCCAGTCCGACACAACAAATGCAACAACAGCAACAGCCCGCGCAAACGAGAAGCAAAGACCACAGCGACGCACCGCGCATACGGCACAAAGACACCAACGGACAGACCAAGAAGACCAAAACCGACAAAAAGAAAAATAGTATTAGCGCCAACCACGAAACGGAAGAACACAAACCTACCGGCATCACACAGAGCTCCGTATTCGAAAACGACACTCAATACCTGTCAAACGATCTAGACGAACTAGAGTCAGACCGACACAGCCTTCTAGAAAATCACGATTTATTAGACAACAGCGATCACAGTTTGTTAGAAGACGACACGCATAACCTCCTTAACGACGTCAACAACGAGGTTATAATGCTGCAAAAGCACAGGGAAATGCTCGCGGGATTAGTAGATAACAACCATTTAATGCCACAAATGAAGAGCCCCATGATGAACGGGTATGGGCTTATAGATAGGGATACCATGAGTTATATAGGTAATGATAGACATAGTCAAATTAGCCAAGGGATGATGGAGAAGGAATTGTTGGCGCGCGAGCGCAGCCGCAGCGAGATGCTCATGCGCAGCGAGATGGCGCGCCGCGAGAGCAATAAGCACTATATGCCGCAGGCGGGCATGCCCGGGGACTCCAATAATGAATTATTAGGTAATGTGTTGCTTTATACTTTGAAATAGACATATAAACATTTTGTTTGTACTAATTAATACTTTATGGATTACAAAAAACTTTAAAAATTGTTACGATACTTTGTGGTCTTTAAGAAGGTCATAAGAGGGTGCATCCCTACTGAGCTGGCAACGTCGCATTTTTGGTGATTTTTTGCGATTATTTCACAGAAATTGAATGAAAGTTTCAAATATCCGTCTGTAGTGCACTTCGTTTTGAGTGTATTAATGTGTCTAATGCAATAATTGATCGTGATGGACTTTTATTTTCTTATTAGACGAGATATAGTATTTTATCCCTTCTTACCTAGCAAATAGTACAGTGCAATAGGCTGGGAGCCGCAAAATAAAATTGCTGACATTAAACTTTATTTGCGTGTCGTTAATTGTTACTCTAGTACAAATTGTAAAGAGATACAGTTCACGAGCCGCAATATAATTTTGTTGTGGTTTCTCATTCAAAATTAAATGAAGTATAGTTATTGTAAACGGAAGATAGTAACGATATTGAGTGTATTCAGTTGCGATTTCCAGTACCCCAGTGGTATAACGAGCGAATATTCACCCCATTGCCACCGTTGAACTGTTGTTGTTGTCGCAGGTGCTAATTACCACAGTCGGCCGGCGCTGCTGCCGTTCGGGCTGCGCGTCGAGCACGCGGCGCCCGCGCAACACAACATGGCCGCCGTGCAGTACAGCATGCACTCGCAGCTGCCCAACGGCTTCGAGCAGCCGCTCTCCTCGGTCAGTACACTACTATACAGCCGCGAATACACATGCCTGTAGCTGGCACACTTGCAGACCAGCTCCTTGCACGTGCCAGCTACACGCATGTGTACACATTTACTGGCATGCCTGTACCTGACAAGCCAGTAGATTGCAAGCAATTTGATTTACTGGCATGCAATTAAGGGAGGGGACGCGGGGGGCTGCGAAACTGGCATGAGTCGCATGCGACAGCTACAGGCATGCCAGTACGCAATGCAAAGACGCCAATTGCATGCAAGTATGTATAATTTGCAAATGTATTCACAGTGTGCCAGTTACTTCTACATGCCAGTAACTGATATGCTAACTACTGATCCGTTTTACTGGCATGTGTATTCTCGGCTTACCTGTAGTGGTTGGGGGTGTTTGCACAGGTGTATACTGTCCTTAAGGGACGCGAGACGTGGGAACGGGGCGCGGGAGCGGGAAGCGACTGAACGAACCAATAGAATGCGTTCGCGTCACGTGTCGCGCTACCTCCCCGCGTCGCGCCTCACTCCCCCCGCCAAAGAGACCCAAAGAATGAATTCTGCGCATTCAAGTCACCGCTCATAAACCATTGCGACCATAATAAATAATAACAGTAGAACGGAATCTCTTGACCGCGTCCAAAAGGCCGCCATTAATATATTTTGTCATTAATAAATAGATAAATCAATCAATCAATAAATATACCTACTTCCCCTTTCACGTCGTTACACTTACACCCCTCTGTCGTCCAGGCGGGTTGCTTACTGTTACATATTATTATACTTACGTTTAAAGATAATATCGCTAAAATATAAGTTTTTATTTACTTTGAAATCATTATTTTATTCTAGTTTTACAAAATATGAGATTTATAAATCATTAGGTACGTTATTTGTTCCAAGATGAAGGTACGGAACGCGCAAACAGCCAAACGCGCATGGGGCGACGCCGGCCGTGACAGCCTGACTGAATACCCGCTTAGCGAGTACTCTAATATCGTGACCTTGAGTCCGGCCGGAGCGGGAGTTTAGATTCTACTATGGTCTTATTTATTCTTATGCACTTGGCTTGAGTCGCATACGGCGGGCGCGAGTAAATCCAACGTTTGTTCCAATGTTTGTTTCGTTGACAGCTGCAGAGTGAAGGTCGCTACCTGGCGGAGAATATGGACAAATTCTTTACGGACTTCCACAAGGCGCAGCAGATGCGGCTGCTGCTGGCGCGCGCGCCCGAACACGCGCACGCGCACAGGCACTATCCGCTCGACGACCACAAGCAGAGGTACGCACACACACACGCGTACAGTAAAGGAGCGTCCTTACTCGAGCATTTAGCTGGGTTCTACTAGATGACAATAATGAAACTTCAACTTCGACAAAGGGCTCGTCTAGAAAACATGAGTGATCATAATTGGCCTACTTTTGACCCCACCCAAGGTTATATTTGGTGATAACGCTACCACCTCCTCCCATTCAAGATCACGTGTATTTTACGGACTTATGAATTAACTTAGTTAATTAAAAAAAAACCAATTACTTAATTTTTTTCGTTATTTTTTGACTTTCCTGCTGTGTTGTTCCTTTCCGAACGGCTTGTTTTTTTCGGTTTTTTACGAAAAAAAACAATAACTTAATTTTTTTCGTTATTTTTTGACTTTCCTGCTGTGTCGTTTCTTTCTGAACGGCTTGTTTTTTTTCGGTTTATTACGGAAAAAAAGCATGAAATTTTCCGCTTCCATTTTTCCGAAAAAACACGATATAAACAGGTTTCAATCGGTTATCTTTCTTAATACTGGTGGATAGATGAATGATTATAGACTAACTTTGCCATTGACATCGGTGTCAGTTCAGTTGTCACAGTTGTGTCATTGTTGGTTTTCGTAAAAAATCGGAAAAAACGAAAAAAAAAAACGAAAATTTCATATTTTTTTTTTAAATAAGCAATGGTTTTTTCCGACATTTTTAACGCTTCCCGTAAGGAATAAAGACGTGATATGTGTATGTGTCTGACTTTGCTATTGAAATCGGTGTCAGTTCAGAGTTCAGTTGTCACCTTGTCACGTTGTCACAGTTGTGTCATTACGCTTTTTTTTTTCGTAAGAAACCCGAAAAACGGAAAAAAACTAAAATTTCATAAATTCCAAAAAAAAAATGTTTTCTCCTTATCCTCAACGCTACCCGTAAGGTATAAAGACGTGACCTGTGTATATTGTGTGTCAGGATGGGCGCGGCGGCGGGCGGCGCGGGCGGCGGCGCGGCGGCGCGCGCGCACGGCGACGCGGACGACGACCTGGACTTCGACCCGTTCAAGGAGACGCAGAAGGCGCTCGCCGAGATGATGGAGACCGAGATGATGCAGAACACCAGCGGGTAACGACGTAGTTTCCGTTTTTTTGAAGTGGAAACTTCTTTAGCGGCGTTGGACGCTGTTTGGGATGGTTAAAAAAATTTGAACTCGCGTCAGGCGAGACGGAGGGAGAGTTTAAGTACCAGGATATCGAATACTCTAAGAGCTTTCGAAATACGAATGAATCGCGTTCGATTTTGTAAGTGTTTTAGGACATCAGCACATCGTTAGAGGTCTGCCAATATAGATGATACGTACGTTGAGCGTCATGGAGGTTACAACATTAAAATTTAATCTAAGCTGCCGTTTTCACTTCTGTCGGCACTCCCGGAGTGCTACCCGCCGCTTTTTTTAGGTGTGTTTTTAAATGTGGTATATTGTTGTGTGCGCAGCGACAACATGGAGCGCGTGCGTCGCGCGCGCCTGCCGCCGCCCGGCTTCGGGCACGCCGCCTTCCCGCCCGCGCACGGCATGCATCAGCACCACCAAGGTAACCACACGACACCCATCTATATTTTTTGTGTCATCTGCCGTCTTGAATCCAAAAATATGCAAAATTTTAACTGGGATCCGCCAAATTAGTAGAGAATATCCATCACCATTTTTGTGTCAAAAAGTCATCCGCCATCTTGGATCCCAAAAATATGCCAAATTTGAACTTAGATCCGCCAAATTACTCGAGAATATTCATCACCATTTTGGTGTCAAAATGTCATCTGCCATCTTGGGTCCCAAAAATATGCAAAATTTGAACTCTGATCCGCCAAATTACTCGAGAATATTCATCACCATTTTTGTGTAAAATTGTCAAAATGTCATCCGCTATCTTAGATCTAATATAATAGGTATGCAAAATTTGGGCGCAGATCCACAAAACGACTTGAAAACACATCCCTCATCGTTTGTGTCGAAAGTGTCAAATTATGTCATCTTGCAATCTAAATAGTAAATGTCAAAGTGAAATATTGTATCAAAATCCTGTCTTGATTACATATCTGAATAGTTTTGACCTTAGCCTATCCGAATGGAGAAATTAAAAACAAATCATAAAAACCTCGTTAAGTTTGCTTTTATGGCAATAAAAGTCCAGTTGTGAGCCAAAGAGCATAGACTTGTCTTTAGTCTCATTTTTATCTACAGGGTGTATCAGACACCCCCTAACAATAATCCACTGGAGTATATAACCATAGCTATTATAGAAGCTAAAAATATATATATAAAAAAAAATATTCATATTAAAATTCTATAGCTATGGTTATATACTCCTGTGGATTATTGTTAGGGGGTGTCTGATACACCCTGTATTACATATCGTATTCGTGGCCTTTTACTGTCTAAAGTACTAGAGTAGAAAAAGTACTCATTCAAACAAAACTCATAAATCATTTATTCGCAACACAGACACAGTTAAATTTGAACCTGTCACATAGTGTTATCAAAACTCGTGTCGTTTCCAGGGTACAGCAACAACACCGCGTCATACTCGGACTGGACGCAGATGGACCCGGCCATCGTGTCGACGTCGGTGAACTTCGGCAAGCCGGCGGCCCAGCAGGGCGCGCTCTCGGCGTCGCAGCAGGAGCTGTGGGCGCGCTTCAACCAGCTGGGCGTGGCCCCGGCCGGCAAGCAGCTGCCGCTGGGCTGGGGCGGCCGGCTGGGCTGGGCGCCGCCGCTGGGCAACATCCCGCTGCCGCCGGGCTTCTCCCCCGCCAAGCCGCCGCAGCACCCGGCCGAGTGCATCGACGCCAAGTAGCGCCCCCGGACCGAGGCGGACCTATATTTTCTATCTATGCCACCTTCCGCCGCCGAAGAACGATAAATCTTTGTATTGAGAGAGGACGGATATTTTAATGAGAGAAATATGATAACAAAGGAATTTGTAAAATAAATTAACATATTTGTTTTATTTAAATTATGATTTTATTTACTTTTTTTTTCCGTTTCGCGTCTTCGCTGTCCCCGTTTTTGGTTTCATATTTCTTTGTGATCGTTTTCGCCGAGTCTTCCATCTCGACACGCATGGTGTATGTATATTCGTTATATTATTATATATTTACTAAATCATATCCCTGTTATGACAGATTATATTTTCTATATTAAAATGAGATGCCAATTATTCGCTGTTCGATTTGTACCTTATTGAGCCATAATCCATGAAAGATCATTAAAACAGAGCAAGAATTTATGAATTCTTTTAATGATTATACCTTTCACAACACCAGAACTTATTTGCAGCTGCGTCTATGTATGGAATGGTCGTCCTGATGACGATGATGTTTTAATCGTTAATACATTACAACATCTGATTCAGCCGACGAGACATTATCATAACATTGCATTGGTTGGGTCAAGGCTTTTACAAATTTGTTCATTTTGTTCTTTCAAAACGAGAAAGAACATTATACACCCCCTTGTAAAAAAAACCCATGGTTTTTGTATTTTATGTGCATTTCCAAAATGCCTAAAAAAATCTGAATGCCCGATTTTTTTGCAGGGGGGTGTACCTACCTACCTACAAATAAGAAAATATTTCTATTTCTCTTCAGTTTAGTTTCCAAACATCATCATAAGCCATCTAAATATAGTTGGGGGAATGAAAGAACTCAGCCTTTTTTTTTTAAAGTACATTTAATTTTTCCAGAATTTAACTATTTTGGGTTTTTCTTACTCTGAATCGTTTACCTTTTCGATCCTTATACAAGAAAAAATGTGTAAGAAACCAAGTACAGTCGAGTGCATAAATATCGATACAGCCATGTCACATGTGTCACCGACCTTATATTGTTTGTGGCATAAAGGTATACATAGATGTTTTTGACGTCTTTGTAACGAACATATTTATGCCTTGACTGTACAGTATAGGGGCCTAGGGGGCCTTACCTATGACGTCTTAATGGGACTCAATTCCGACTCAGTTCAAATTTTAGCTGTCATTTTTAGTATGGATCTGACAGCGCGCGAACCTAAAATGAATCGGAACTGAATCCCATTAAAACATCATCGTAAGGCCCCAGTTAAAAACAAGACTGAATAAATATTAGTTCAAATATACATTTCTGGAAACAAAACACTAACTGGGCCCTGATTTTTGAATGCACATCACTCGAAAGTGGTATAAATCTGTTTATATCTTCAAAACTACAGCTCTAATCAAATTTTTGACTAGTCCACAAGATTAATGAGAGCCGTAAGTACCCTCTATGCCACTCGAATTTCAAATTCAGCACAATTTTTCGCCACTTTCGAGTGGTATTTTCACATGTGTTTTCAAAAATCGCCCTCCTGGAATAAACGTCAGCTAGACGTCCATCCCGTCTATATACCCTCTCGGGTCGGGCCCGTCCCACGGCACGGCGTCCCCGTTGTGCCACAGGAAGCGCCCTCGCGGGGGGCGCAGCGCCGCGCGCGCCGGGCGCTCCGCCGCCGCCCCCGCGGGCACGCTGCCGGCGCCCCGCGTCATGTCGGACTGCACGTAGCCAGGGTGCACACTGTTTACTGCTATCCCTGAAAGTTCACACACGTACACAAATCACGTCTATATACCTTACGGTATAAAATAAACTTCGTATTAGTATCGGCACGTAAGTCTAATCAGACCTTGTATGCGCAGAAGTATAAAATACGGTATCCGTGGGTGCGCAGATCGTGACTCGTCAACGCTAGACTTACGTGCCGGCACGTAAGTATACAGCCTAGAAACTAGACCTATAGACCGACCGCTTAACGTGGCTTAAGAGCGCACATCCCTACTGAGCTGGCAACGTCGCATTTTTGGTGATTATTTGCGATTATTTCACACAAAATGAATGAAAGTTTCAAATGTTCGTCTGTAGTGCACTTCGTTTTTAGCGTATTAATGTGTCTAATGCAATAATTGACCGTGATGGACTTTTATTTTCTTATTAAACGAGATTTAGTATTTTATCCCTTTTATACGAAAATAAAAGTCCATAACGATTAGTCACTGCATATTGGACACATTAATACACTCAAAACGAAGTGCACTACAGACGCACATTTGAAACTTTCGTTCAATTTCTGTGAAATAATCGCAAAAAATCACCAAAAATACGACGTTGCCAGCTCAGTAGGGATGCACCCTCTTAACTGAGGCCTCGCCCGCGCGGGTAGAGGGCGCGGGGTAGGACGACAAAGGGAACAGAGCGGTGCGGGCGGGGTAGTGCGCCTGCCGCCCGCACAGAGAGTCCCCCGCGGTCGCCTACCCCGCGCGGGCGCGGACTTAGTTAAACGGTCGGTCTATAAATGTATTAAGAATGATACCATGCATGTGGTGTCTAAAAGTTAGAAGGTAAAAATAATCATTTGCATTTTTAGTTCATGGGTATCGAACTCAAAAGCAACGATTCATTCAAACATTAACTTTGAGATTTTAATTTTGAGAACTGTTTTGGCGGCATACCCACGAACACTGCTAAGAACACGCGAATACGAAAAGAAATGCTACTAAGTACATTACAAGTACCTATGGATAATTTTTTTTGTGAAATAAGGTGGCGGGTGGCTAACGAGCGAATGGGTCACCTCATGGTAAGTAGAGTAAATAGAGAGCTAAGACGGAATACCTCACATGCCAGTAATGTCACTGATTGCATTACTCTTCACGCCGGAACACAGCACCGCAAGCAGTGCTGCTGAGCGGCTGGATTAAAGTATCAAATGTTGGTAGCTCCCCGGACGCTTGCTCAAGGTCCAACCATAGTTACCTCCAGTAACTTCCAGATAAGTAATACATTAAACAAAATAAGTAGATAAAAACTTAACTTACCTCTCTCAGTTAATCGACGATGCAACATAAACGTGTAGGCATTTAATCCCACTTTAGAAACCACATAAGGGGAACTACCCCACCCGTCTTTTTCGTCCCTTCCCTCTCTTACAGCATCAACATACTCTTCCATTAACGCCTTTAATTCTTCCAAAGTCAAATCTTCTCGAGAAATCTTTGTTCTCAATTCTATAGAAGGTATCCTCGACAAGTGTCCTGAGGAACTCGAAATGTTGACTATGGAACCTTCGTTTTCAACTAAAGGCAAAATTGCTTCAGTAAATTGCACAACAGAAAAGAAATTGACTAACATCGTTTGCTCCGCTTCATAAATCCTTGGTTCTTTCGCATCTTTGAGGAACAGAATTCCCGCGTTATTCACAAGTATTTTTACTGTACCATGTTTCTCTTTAATGTGATCACAGAATCGTTTGACACTGTCAAGGTCGGTTACGTCTAATTGATGGTAAGCAGGATTGAGGCCGGATTTTTCTAATTGTTTGCACGCGCCCAATCCTCTCGTGTCGTCTCTTGAGGTCAAATACACTGTACCATCGAATTGATCGCACAACTGTCTCACTATCTCGAATCCGAGCCCTTTATTTGCCCCGGTAACGACAGCCACTTTATTCGACATAGTTTTACAGTAAGTCTTAGATTAATTAAAACCCACCTAACCTAACCTATCTTGGTTGTACACAGAACACTTTACAAACTACTTTAAGTGATGCTGATGATCAAATAGCCGTTATTTTGTTATTATTTAACGATTGTTAAACTGCTACTTGGATAGGCGTTGTTGATAAAAAGTTTAAGATGTCAAACTTGTTTATAGATTGATAAAGAGCTAAGTTGCAAATAGATCCTAATAGAGGGCGTTAGTATTCGGTAAGTAACGCCATCTAGTTGCTTGATTCAAAGTAGACACGCACATACATACACATTATCACGTCTAATAGCCCTTACGAGGTAGATAGAGCCGATTATAACAAAACCTAAATGCCAGGTTTAGCATAATTGTGGGCATACTTACAGATAGAAAGGGGAATCAAAATAGTGATGAGTTGCTAGCCGCATCGTCTATAACATGATTCCTAAGATTTTCGCTCGATTCGGCTTTTAACTATCTGCGCGGGCAGAGACGCATCTGGTACATTCTATGTTTTTTCTTTGCTCCCAGACCATAAGGAAATATAATTAAACATGGATCCTAAATTAATCGTCAAGATATATACTGATATATAACACTGAAAAAAGCGATAAATAATGCAGGATTATCTTCTTATTGATAAACAAATTCCTTGTGAATCTAAATCGTTTAAGTACTACATAATAGGTACATTGTATGAATGACTACTGCACATTAAACTTAAAATGCACCTTATTGTAACGACACAAAGTTGTTTTTTAACAGAAAATTGACGTCATAATGCTTATTTGCACGATCAAAATGATTACAAACAGACTTATCTTTTATTTTTTGGCTGTTAAGGTTTCAGTTTGCTCGTTTTGAATATTTTTTATATAATTCATGAGATATTATCGTGATTTTAGTTGAAGTGGCAATCATTTAGTCGGTAGTTATGAGCTGATAGGGGCGTGAGATGGCTGGGTTTTGATTTTAGACAGTGTAGTAGACAACAGGTAAGCAAATAATAATAGTTTAGTGGTACCTAGTTGCTAGGTAAGATTTTGGCCTTGATCGCGGTTGTGTAAGAATCAGTTATTTTAGTGAATATTTTTATAAAATATGATACATGTAATAGAACCATTTTGAATTTGTGTGACCTTAAACTTTACTTATTGGATGAATTTTGAATGAATTTGTATGTATGTATAACTCTTTATCTATACTACATATAATAAAATTGTAACAGGTCGATGTCTGTACATGGGAGATATTTAAGGAAAAATAAATTAAGGGGCCTATATTAGCGCTATAGAAGCCAAAAATACCATTTTTAGAATTTTTGTCTGTCTGTCTGTCTGTATGTTTGTTACCGCGATACGCAAAAACTACTGCACCAAACTGAATGCGGTTTTTTCTATTGTATTGCTGGAGGTCCAACTTAAACTGCCATGTCGCGTTTTTTTTTTAAATTCCTCCTAGAAGTCGAGATATAAAAGAAAAAGGGGGGGTCCACCAAAAATATTTTTTGATACATTATTTATTGGGATACCAAATGAAAGAGGAAGAAGTCCTGAGTTCAAAAAGGTAATACATGTGATATGTTACAATAATACAAAGCAACAGAAGAATAATTAAGTTTACTATGGTGGAATTAGTTACGCTATTCATTAATAGATGTCGCTACGCTATATGAATCAAATGATTCCTATATTATTATCTTTACTAATAGGAAGTATCAAGTATTTTCATGGTTCCCTAAACGAAAAAAAGGAACCCAGGATCACTTAGTTGTCCGTCTGTCCGTCCGTCTTCCTGTCTGTCAAGTTCCTTTTCCTCAGGAACACGTATACACGTACCGTAGTACCAATAAAGTTGAAATTAATATCCGATACTTAGATCTGCGGTCCTTTGGAGTTGTGAATAGATCAACCTTCAAGTCTATACCATCACAAGGTAGGTACACTCATTAGAATGGGTGTTTCCATACAAATCGCCGTGCTCTCAAAAAATATTGGGTAGGTAGCAGGTAGGTACTTCCAATTGTCTTATAAATTTGAAATTTTGTATAATGGTGGGTCATATAGCACACAACTAAAATGAAATAAAACCAAAGATTTTTTTTATGTCTACCTGTGTAAGAAACCAATGTAAAATGACCTCACACTGCCTACATTTTGCTTGAGCAGGGCTCTGCTAATACTGGATATCATATTCACTTGCCGAATTTGTACGGAACCCTCGGTGCGCGAGTCCGACTTGCAATTGGCCGGTTTTTAAATCAAAATGTTTTACTTATAATAATCCCTATCTCTACTAATATTAAATGCGAAAGTAAATTCGTCTATCTGTCGTTACGCTTTCACGCCTAAACCACTGAACTGATTTTATGTAATTTGGTACAGAGATAAAATCAACCTTGAGAAACGTCTAGGCTCCTTTTTAATGAAAAATGCAGATGGGATGAAAGTTTGTATGTGAGTTGGTCAATTTTGAAGCTGAAGTTTGGAACTTTTTTTTTCAAGCTTTCCATTAGATAAAAATAGTTTTTAAGAGTTTCATCCTCTGTTGGTGGGTAAATTAGAAATAGGGGTTGATTTGTATAAAAGTTTTGTGAATTTTGATGCTAGAAGCGTGGAACTATGTTTAGACTTTTGATTAGACACATTATTATTAATGTGTTTCAGCGGTTTACAGAAGACCTGTGGAGGGGGGCAAAATGGGGGTTGACAGTTAATGGAAAATATGGTAGTATCGATTCAAATCTTAAAAATAACTAGGTACCTACTAGGTAGGTAGGGTTTTTGAAAATCCATACTAACATTGTAAAATGTAAAAGTGCGTCTGTCTTTTGCCTTCTTCGCACTTAAGCCACTGAATCCACAACGAAATTTGGAATGGATATTTTTAATGGCCCCAGAAAAGAGAATATAATTGTTTTTGATTGCAGAAATCATCAAAGATGTAAAAAGGGGGGTGAAATTTACTACGAAGATGCAATACCCTATGGGTAAAATATTTAATTTGTGCGCTAATTGAATGTTTGCCTACCACTAAGAATAACTAACCTACCCAAAATACTAATTCTACGCAGACGAAGTCGCGGGCAAAAGCTAGTTGTACATAAAACACATTAATTTTACAGATAATGAGACAATGAATTTAATATTTTTGTTGGCATAAATTTTATGCTAGTGAAAATTGAAAACGTCTAGCATAAGGTAGAGATACTTACTTTGATTTTGAAATCACAGATGTGGAAATACCACTCGTAAGTGACAGCACCTAATAACTAACAATAATAAAATAAGTTTATTCTAAGTGACAAGTCACATGATTTGTTTATTACCTACTTAGTTAGATCATTTTTGACTAAACCTATGGTTAGTAAAACATACACATGGATTTAGAGCTATAGTTTAATAATAATAATAATTTATTTGCTAGAATACAAACTCACTACTAACCTACTAACTACTACTAGGTAATACTTTTCTATTAATCTACTCGAATTTAAAATTTAACACATTATTCGTCACTTATATATATATATTATAATATATCTAATAAAATTTATTTATATAGATATGGGAACCAAGTAACAACAATATTATTTTAACAATATCATCAGATCATCACACTAAAACAACAGAACTAAGCCTAAGACAATAGTGTACCTAACACACACATAAAAAAGATCAGTCTATACCTATGGGGCAGGGCGGCACTTATAATGTATTCCTACCTCCAAGACACGAGAGCTTCCATTCGTAAATCTTACCATTGTATTTATAAACTCTTTATTTTAGAGCGACAATGACAGCAATAGAGACTGAAACTCTCTTGGAGTACATCCTGGTGGAGTACCGCTGGGTGCTCGTTATCACAGCTCTTCTGCCCATGTCGATGGTCTGGAAGGTCTGGTCTACCGCCAGGAGCTATGTCGTCTTCAAACTGAACAGCGCACCGAAAATGCATGACCGTAAGGTCAAAGATGTCCAGAGACAGGTTAGAATCAGGCATATAAATCTAAGGCTTTTCTTGGTTAATCCAAACTAAAGGTTGTGTTATAGGCTCTCAGAATTTTTCCGGAATATTTTCAGCAGTGGGTTGTTTATAAATTACAAAAACGGATAACTCACGTATAAAAGCCGAGTAATGCTGAACAGTTTCGGACTAATTCGTAGTCCTTCCTCAAGGAGCGCTCACCCCGGCGGCAGCGAAACGAACACTCCACAGCACGAACGAACGAACTGCCGCGAGTACTCCAAGAGGAAGGACTACGAACTAATCCGAAACATGTTGAGCATCACTCGACTTTTATACAGGATGTATCAGATAGCCCCTAACAATAATCAACTGGGGTATATAACCATAGCTACAGAAGCTAAAAAAAATATTTCAAAAAAAATTGGAGTAATTTTTTTTTTTATTTTCTATAGGAATGGTAGAATTAACTGTAAGCGTTCCTATAGAAAACATAAAAAAATTGGAGTAATTTTTTTTTATATTTTCTATAGGAATGGTAGAATTAACAGTAATCATTCCTATAGAAAACAAAAAAAAATTACTCCAATTTTTTTTTAATATTTTTTTTTAGCTTCTATAGCTATGGTTATATACCTACCCCAGTTGATTATTGTTAGGGGCTATCTGATACACCCTGTACGTGAGTTATCCATTTGTTTAATTATCATTTTGAGAGACCTCGTATCCAGCAAGGAATGCAAAAAAACAAGTTAGTACCTAATCTGATGGTAAGTAATCACCTTGTCTATAAACACCACCGGAGCGTTACGATTCACCCCCTTATTCATAAACGCTCTATAGGCTTCTGCTAACTTAGCAATCGTTTGTCCTTATCGCCACTTCGACATTTACCGTTCACAGATAAGGACAACCGATTGCTAAGTTAGCAGAAGTCTATAGAGCGTTTATGAATGACGGGGTCATTGCAATGCATGTCTATTAGAAGACAGCACGACGCACGAGAGAGCTTGACGGCAGGATTAGCAAGTAATATACAGATAACTAGCGACCCGCCCAGGTTTCGCACGGTATATTATCAGAGATGTACAAAATACTTTTCGAAAAGTATTTAAATACAAAATGCAAATACTTTATAGTATTTCAAATACAAGATACAAAATACTTTTGCCTTTTGTATTTAAATATGTATTTTCAAAATACTTTATTGAAATAAAATACTTTTTCTCAAGCATGCTCGGAAATGTACGCGTTAATGTCGCGAAATGAAGCCAAGAAGTTTCACATTTACGGCCTTGGCCAAGAAGTAATGTGGTGCGGTCGAAATGAAGCCAAGAAGTTTCACATTTACGGCCTAGGCCAAGAAGTAATGTGGCGCGGGCGTCGGGTGCGCTCGGCGCGGCGCGGCGGCGCGGGGCGGGTGTGCGGTTAAACATGGCGCGAGCAATAGTTTGTTCAAATGGCATGTTTCAAAAATTTAAAATGCGGCTAATTAAACAATTTTTACTTGATTTCCTCGCATTGCTTGAGAAAAGCACTATACAATCCTCGGCCGGAACAGGGATTGCAGGACTCGCTTTATCCGGCCTCGTCTACGACTCGGCCGTGTACCCCAATCTCGTCCTGCAATCCCTTACTTCACGGCCTCTGCAGTAATGTACTATATGGTAAAATTACTGGTTTTCCTTATTTATTAAAGATTTTAAAATCACAAGCTCTTCAAAAAGAGCATCTTGCCACAATGCCCACAATGACATCTTTTTTGTAGTGCTGTTTACGTACCGGTTTTTTATAAATATATTTTTCTATTTCTGTATTTTTATTTGTCATTTATACATTCATAATCACTTAAATACGAATCGTTAAAACAACGTATTATTGCCTACACGGCATATTGTTTAAATACAATTTGTTTTGGCATTTTTTTAAAGACATTTCGAGCGAACAACACAGAAATAATGAAATAGCTGCCAACACTGCAAAACGTAACGTTTGAGGATTGTCAAGAGGGGTCCCTCATATATTATTGGTCAGGTTTTATATGCGTTTTGTTTCATCTGTCATTTTGCGCATAGACTTTCAAAGCTGCTGCGCCACTAGTGGCCATTTTTTGTTTTTACTGAATCGCGGAATGCTTTAGAAAAATGAAGCTAAGAATAAATAGTTATTTGTTATGCAAGGCTGCAAAGTTTTTGTTTGGCGCGAGTGCCTGTATTGAAACCCGAGCAAGCGAAGGATTCCATGATTGAACCACGAGCGAAGCGAGTGGTTTAAAATAAGAATCCTGAGCGTCGCGAAGGTTTCAAGGCACGAGGCACTAAACAAACTTTGCTGCCGAGCGAAACACACAATTTTTCACCTCACTACAGCGAGAAAAATGGTGGATGGAAGAATTTCAAATTTCTAATTACTTGAGTATATGAGTAGGCGGTGAGGTGGTCGTGGTCGTGGTGGTCGTGGTGGAGTGGTGATCCGCGCGGCGTTCGAATTTCAAAAACCTTTTCCACCCAAGAGGGGAAAAAGCACTTTTCCACGCAGATTTTTAAGGAGAAAGACAGCCCTTTCGAGCAAGTGAGGTGAAAAAAGTATTTTGTATTTTACAAATACAAAATACGTCTCGAATAGTATTTCAAATAAAATACAAAATACTTTTAAAAAAAAGTACTTAAGTACAAAATCCAAAATACGTATTTTGTATTTGTATTTTAAATACAAGTATTTCAAATATGTCACAACTCTGTATATTATACATATAAACCTTCCTCTTGAATCACTCTATCTATTAAAAAAAATCGCATCATAATCCGTTGCGTGGTTCTAAAGATCTAAGCATACATAGCAGTGGCATGGCGTCAATTATATCAGAAGGCAAGCCGAAGGAAACTTAACTAGCCTTTTCCTCTAACTCTGCTCAATAAATTGCCCAACTGCCTTAAAATAGGCAAGCCGGTGGGAATCGAGTTCTATGTACGCCACGCCACTGATACATAGGGACAGACAAACAGCAAAAAGCGACTTTGATTTATACTATATATGATGATGGCATTGTAACGGATTGAATAAGTATAGATTTAATCTTGATATGATAATTTGTAACACCTGCACCTGCACCTGATTGTAACACATAGTAGATTTAATACACACTTAACACCTGGTTAGGATTAAGATCTGGTATCCTTATTATTACGACTAATAAATGAATTGACCTGATTAGCGACGTTGCCAGCTACCGTATCCAGGGTATGGGTGCCACAGATGCTATAACCCGACAGCTTAATTGAGTCTTCGCCTGCGCGGCACAGGGGCGCGGGGTGGGACGACCGCGGGAAGCTCTCTCAGTGCGGGCGGGTAGTGCGCCTGCCGCCCGCACCTCTCTCGGCCCCCTTTGTCGTCCCACCCCACGCCCCTGCACCACGCGGGCGAAGACTCATTTAAGCGGTCGGTCTATAAAAGGAAACAACGCACTCGACAATAAAAATATAACTCTATATTCAGAAGGAAACACTGAGGAATAAACACTAATAGGAAACGTTCCGATTAGAAATTTTGATTGAGTAAGGGTGCGACCAAACCGCCGCGTATACGCAGTGACGTGTCGTATGCGTCACGTTTGCTTACCGTTTT
Source organism: Pandemis heparana (assembly GCA_963854515.1). NCBI lineage: Eukaryota > Metazoa > Arthropoda > Insecta > Lepidoptera > Tortricidae > Pandemis > Pandemis heparana. The sequence goes on along the minus strand of OY978030.1, from coordinate 5,814,234 downwards.
TTCATACATTTTGTTGCGATTCCGTAACGTCACCGTTTTTTAAGCGGCGGTGTGGTCGCACCCTTAAGGCGGACAACTTTTTGGAGTCTCAACAGATCTCCTTTCCAATCTTTGATATTATAGGGGCCTGTTTCACCAATCCTTAACTGTCGATTATCTTGACGTCTCTGTCTGTTTCGTAGTAATAAATAGAGACGGAATCATAGATAACTGACTGTTAAGGAGTGGTGAGACAGGCCCTAGACACGTATTTATGTAGCCACTTTAACCGTGATGCTTATGATGATGTTCCAGATAAAAGCGTGGCTGTCTGGCGACCGCAGCACGCGGCTCTGCACTGCGCGCCCCACGTGGCAGACCATGTCCTTCCGCCAGGGGCTCTACAAGAAAACATTCACCAACATCAATATCAACCTCGTCGACGTGCTAGAAGTCAACAGGGAGAACATGGTACGAAAATTGTAGCGACAAAAGCAATAAGATAATGTTCATTTTGAATCATGTCCGCGGAGATGGAAGAGCATTCAGCACCAGCTTTTCGGTAGCTTAGTGTGCATTGGAATACGTTTGTTGTAATTTCTAGAGAGCACAATGATATAATACGATATATAGGATTGGAACACTGACCGCTGCCTGTGTTATCCGCTAGAGCCGTGGTCGTCAAATTGTTTCAAATAACGAAATAAGCTGAATACATATGTATAAGTGTCCAAAAGCTCTTGGAGTGCCTTTGCGGCCCGGCCCTGGAACTCGCACTGTCATATGTGGCCCTTGGCCAGTAAAGTGTGACGACCGCTGCGCTAGAGCATCAATTGGGCCACTAGCTTCATCTGAATTTAAGTAGTCTTAAAACATTGCCATACTCTTATGGAGGTTTAGTAAGAATCAACTAACCAAAGACTTAAAAGGTTTTCTACATGTAAAATATCTTAAATGACTTACCAGAGCTATCCCGGATTTTTTCGTCTATCAGCCGTTGACAAAAACCTGCCTTCGTCGTTTCCAGACAGTCCGCTGCGAGCCCATGGTGACTATGGGCCAACTGTCCCGAACACTCGAAGCTCTGGGTCTGGCGCTCCCCGTAGTCCCGGAGCTGGACCAGCTCACCGTCGGCGGCCTGGTCATGGGGACCGGCGTCGAGACCTCGTCTCACGTCCACGGACTGTTCCAGCACATTTGCTTGCAGTACGAGCTGGTGCTGGCTGATGGATCTGTTGTTACTTGTAGTAAGGTAAGGACTACGTGAGTAGTTGGCGTCTTGGCGTAGCATGAAGTAATGTAGAAGCCACTTAGGGACAAAGGTAAAATTACCATGAGACAAGGGGAGGGGGGGCAGGAGAGCCCTGGAGAAAGTATTCTCTCGACTGTACATACTTTTCCCATTCCCATCCTCTATACTTTTACTAGCCTACTTCATCATAGGCAAGCGACGTCCTTGCCATGAGGCATGATGTTAATAACTTTAACATTTTGGCAGCTCCTGTATCTTGAATGGCAATTGTTTGTACACTATGCATGTGACGCTTTTCTGAGCCGTTTATTCAAATCTTTCCAGGGGCCTTATCATGACGTCTTACTTAATGCGATTCAGGTTTAGATTCACTCGCTGTCAGATTCATACTAAAAGTGACAGCTAAAACTTGAACTGAGTCGGAATTAGGACGTCATGATAAAGTCCCAGTACTCTTATCCTCCCCTTGTTCTGTTCTATTTACTAGCTAAAATTTGCCAAGGTGTTCAGTTTGACGTATATTTCAAGTCCTAAATGCCTGAAAATGTTTCAGGATGAAAAGCCAGATCTTTTCTACGCTGTCCCTTGGTCATACGGCACTCTTGGGTTCCTATCTGCAGTTGTCATCAAAGTAATTTCTGCGAAGAAGTAAGCCATACCAAATAAAGTAACTTTTCAGCTATTTACATCCAAATTTAAAGTTTGTGTCTCTCCTAATACCTCTATTCTACTCAAAATTCCTATATTTTCAGATACATTCGCCTCGAATATCACCCATACACCAATTTGCCAGACCTTTCAAAGAGGTTTCAAGATGAGTCGCTGAAACAGGATCCTCACCAATTCGTAGAAGCGCTCCTCTTCACCAAAGATCAAGGAGTAGTCATGCTCGGAGACATGGTGGATGAAATTGGAAATGATGGCAAGGTATTACTTAACCTTTCCTCTGACTTCCCTGATCTCTATTTTGATGAATACTTATCGTCGAGTATTTAGACTAAAAGATTGATAAAAGAAATAAAATACTGTCAGCAAGAACAACTATTTCAAACACTTTAAAAGTAAGACCTTCTCCTTAAAAAAAAGGAGCCATAGGACCCTCACATGGTCTCAAAAAGGAACCATCACGCATTCATCATAGCTTTGTTGGATATCGCTATCGATACGGTCTGAGCAATCCCTATGGATCTCATGTTCGGAGCACAAAAGACGTACTTCTCTTCTTCCATCTATTTCGACCGTCAGTCTTGGTCAGGGTTTCTTAATTATTTTTCTTTTTCATTCAGTACAATCCCATCGGCAAATGGTACTCGGAGTGGTTCTTCAAACAAGTGGAGAAACATCTCGAGAAGTACAGGAATGGCGGGCCAACTGTCGTCGAGTACATTCCGCTCCGGGACTACTATCACAGACACACCAAGAGCCTGTTCTGGGAATTGCAAGTGAGTAGAAACAGTGCAGCGAAGTGATGGAGGGAAGGTGACTCGTAAGTCGTTCTTCTTTTCAGCTAGATCTAGCTTATTACGTAACTCGCTCACGATCACCGTCGTCTTCATTTTGACAGTTCATGTATGGGCTGACAATTGGCATCGGAATCAGCTAGCTGTCACATTCATACAAGAACTGTCAGAATGAACACGATGGCGATTGCGAGCGAGTTACGTAATAAGCCTGATGATTGTCCCGGTCCAGGATCGATCCAATGAGTTTTGGCGGTGAGTCCCTAGGTTGTCCCGTGATTCTGAATAAAGTTTAGAAATTTGAAGAACAAGATTCATTCCGTATTGTTCTGTAAGTAAGAATAGACGTTGAAATTTATTTCCACCATTAGCAGAGAGAATTACCTCATTACAAGGGTATCTTATTGCTTTTTTCTGATGCTTATTACTAACTTTAAAAGAAAGGCTCATTCTAAGCACATTTCCTTTGCTCTAAAAATTAACTCTCTCCAGGACATTATCTCCTTCGGCAACAACGTTATCTTCCGCTACCTGTTCGGCTGGCTGATGCCGCCGGAGGTGTCTCTGCTGAAGCTGACCCAGCCAGAAGCCGTGGGCAAGCTGTACGACCGCGCCCACGTCATCCAGGATATGCTGGTCCCCATACAGACTTTGGAGCGCGCTATACAACTGTTCCACGACAAATTCAGAGTAAGCTCTTCAAATATCGCAAACTAAATAAAGAAGAAGAAAGAAAAAGTGTGTCGTATGGAGTCTGGGCCAAGATTTTTAAATTAGTAACTCAAGTATCTGCTGAAATATTCCAAAACAATTGTGAGAGACTTTGTACTGATAATTTCGAAAGCACCTAACCCCCTTATTCATAAACGCTCTACAGGCTTCTACTAACTTAGTAATCGTTTGTCCTTATCTGTGAAAGGTAAATTTTCATTGCTGTGTTTACTTGTCTTTACTTCGATCAGAAGTCATCGGATTGTCTATCAATTTAGGTCAGCTTGATAGATACTGATTTCCTATGGGACAACGGACCCCCTGTCAGATGTCAAAGTGACAGATAAGGACAAACGGTTGCTAAGTTAGCAGAAGCCTATAGTGTTTATGAATAAGGGGCTTAGTGCACAAACTGAGAACTGTAAGTATTCTGACAGGTGTATCCGATGTGGCTGTGCCCGTTCAAAGTATGGAACCACCCCGGCCAGTTGCGCGTCGCCGGCGATTGGCAGATGTTCGTCGACATCGGCGTCTACGGAGTACCCAAGGCCCCTGGCTTTGAGACTGTAAGTTTCACCAGTATGTGGTGTAAGGTTACAAGGTTAAGATAAAGTTGCCAGCTTAGCTGCTTAACGTCAGTGCCAATTCTTTGGCTGCTTAGATTTACACCCCCCTATTCATAAACGGTCTACAGGCTTCTGCTAACTAAGCAATCGTTTGTCCTTATCTGTGAAAGGTAAATGTCAAAGTGACAGATAAGGACAAACGATTACTAAGTTAGCAGAAGCCTATTGAGCGTTTACGAATAAGGTGGTTAAGCAAAAAGATTCCAATGTCCCGTCAACTAACATAGACACTAACTTTTTTCAATATGAAATACCGTATGGTAAGTAAGCGGCTGTCCAGCCCATCAAAGACAGCAGATACATTGCCGGCGTAAAAGGCTAAGATAGAAAATAAAATACTTCAATGCTGGTCTGGGAGCAAAGAAAAAACATAGAATGTACCAGTTGCTTCTCTTCCCATCAATGGAATGGGCGAAAATCATAGGAATCATGTTATAGGCGATGCGGCAGCAACCCGCCACTATTTTGATTCCACTTTCCACCTATAAGCCCACAGTGTCTTGTTAAAAGTGGCCTGTAGCTCTTGTTACCTTAGGCTCTGTTTACTCCGTAAGATGTGTGTAGAAAATAAAACACAGTGCCAGTAATTTCATCGGCTGTCACCCCCTTATTCATAAACGCTCTATAGGTTTCTGCTAACTTAGTAATCGTTTGTCCTTGTCTGTGAAAGGTAAATGTCAAAGTGACAGATAAGGACAAACGATTGCTAAGTTAGCAGAAGCCTATAGAGCGTTTATGTATAAGGGGGATCTCCATGTCGGTGCCACGATATAACACCGTGGTTACCAAACATAATTGTGGTACGAAATATTAAAAACGGGATGTGAACCGCGATTACCTTTATTGAACTTAACCGTGAATCATTAAAAACTCTTATAATTGTGGTAACCCTTGTTTGTAACCTAACCTAACCTAACCGTGAACAGGCTATTCGCATTATGGTCCTACCAAGCTGACTTAACCCTTGTTTCCAGGTCTCAGCCACACGCAGCGTGGAGAGCTTCGTGACCCAGGAGAAGGGGTTCCAGATGCTGTATGCTGACACGTACACCACCCGCGAGGAGTTCCGCCAGATGTTCGACCACACCCTGTACGACAGAGTGAGGGACACTCTTCCATATTGCAAGGAAGCTTTCCCCGAGATATACGGCAAGGTTAATAGAAGCGTGAGGAAGTGAAACTGGTTTTTGATTGTGATATTCGGATGTTCCATGTTAAATAATAAAAAATATATTTATGTACAATTGAATTAAAAATCAAAAGAGCGAAAGAGGTATGTCAGGATCGTAGCAAGTGGAACAAAGTAGTCTCTGCCTACCCCTATGGGAAAGAGGCTTGACGATATGTATGTATGTATGTGAATTAAAAACCACGTCGTCTTTTGAAGTACCTATCTAAGTTAATAAAAATCATGTCCAAAAGCATTTGTTTTATTTCATTCCTTGGGTAAAATAGGTTAAATTATGGATATAATTTCTGATTTCATAAATTGACGCAACGCTTAAGCTCTAGAAACCTATTTAATTCATCCAAAAAAGAGCAGTTTGCTTTTAACAGTCAAGTACTTACAGTCTGTCAGTTCGTAGAATGTTGTTCGAATTTCGGGTATTCAAGTATCAACATTGCTGTCTCGCTCACTATATTATAGTGAGCGAGACAGCAAAACAAACCCGAATGGCTTTCTAAGACCTCATGGACTGTAAAAGGGTAATTTGATATTCGAAACCAAAGGCTAAAATTAAAAAAAAATTAAGACTGTACCGGAGCATTTCATTTGCCCGAATTTCATATGCCGTAATGATCATTTGCCATAACTCTTTTTAGGGTTCCGTAGCCAAATGGCAAAAACGGAACCCTTATAGATTCGTCATATCTGTCTGTCTGTCTCTCCGTCCGTATGTCACAGCCATTTTTTTCCGAAACTATAAGAGCTATACTGTTGAAACTTGGTAAGTAGATGTATTCTGTGGACCGCATTAAGATTTTCATACAAAAATAGAAAAAAAAACAAATAATTTTGGGGGTTCCCCATACTTAACTGAAACTCGAAAAATTTTTTTTCATCAAACCCATACGTGTGGGGTATCTATGGATAGGTATTCAAAAATGATATTGAAGTTTCTCATTTCATTTTTTTTCTAAACTGAATAGTTTGCGCGAGAGACACTTTCAAAGTAGTAAAATGTGTGTGTGTGTGTGTCCCCGTAACTTCTAAAATAAGAGAATGATAAAACTAAAAAAAATATATGATGTACAGTACCATGCAAACTTCCACCGAAAATTGGTTTAAACGAGATCTAGTAAGTAGTTTTTTTTTTTAATTAATATTTGTCTGACCAATATAAAGTGACCTCACACTGCCTACATTTTGCTTAAGAGCAGGGCTCTGCTAACACTGGATTTTATAATAACTTGGCGAATTTGTATGGAACCCTCGGTGCGCGAGTCCGACTCGCACTTGGCCAGTTTTTTCTCTGAAACCGTAATTTTTTCAGGAGTATTGAAATGGCAATCCAGTAGAACTCTATAGGTTAGATTAGGTTTGTTTCATAACAATCCTGAACAATTAACAGTTAAAGAGAAAAAAGAGTTATGGCAAATGATTATTATGGCAAACAATACATTTATGGCATTTGAAATTCGGGCAAACAATAGAGAACCCCCAAGCTAAGTTGCAGACAGACGGACGGACATAACGAAACTATAGGGTTTCCGTTTAGTGGTCAATCGTGTTTAATTTTTTTTTTTAATACTGTTTTCCCGGATTTTCATCGTCATTTTGGATTCAACTTTGAGCCACCTGCTTTGACACCACATGGAAATATTATATACTTAGGTATTAAATTAAATCAAGCACAAAAAATCCTGAAAAAAAAAGTATTCCAGATTAATCATCGTCATAGGCCTAAGTACGATGTTATCTACATTATACTTAGAACCCATCACGTGCAAATCTAACTCGAACTTTGCTGGTTTTTGGCATAATGTACACACAGCAAAGCTATTCGGTAAGCAGGTTTGACGCGGCGCGCGCATGCAAAGATGCTTACCTGATTATTTTGCCGGTTGTGAAGTACACTTTTTATAGATATCACGTTAAGTCATTTGATGAACGGACAAATAATATCGATAAGAAATAGGTACCTAATCGATACTTAAAACTCGATAAGACGTCTACCACGTTACTCCACCAACTGAACCTTATAGTTTGAGATCTCGCACTGAAACTGTCCACCTTACGGTTCTTCTTCTGAAAGTGCCACTCCATTACTGGAGGCTGGCCGTTAGACTATGCCGTTAGCTCTGAAAACTTCTCTCTGTCCTGAGCCATTATGTTATTGAATGAAATGAGATTTGACTGAAACTCTATTCTCTTTTATGGACACACACTGAAGCTAGATTTAACCCTTAAGACCTTAGCAACTGTAACTGGGCAGTTCTCCGGAGTGGCATTTTTACGTGTCCGGGGGAAAAAATAATAGATTTCGTCGCTAGATAATACTGAAAGAAATTAGACAAATACTTTAGGCTTAGTTCCGCCTAGGAAAGTATTAAAATACTTCATAGTTATTTATACATCTAAAGAAAAAAATATTACATTTGAAAATAGACGTTCGGTGGTAGTGTCCCACACGCAGATAAGCGAAGAAAAAAAATTATATCTTAGGATAGGAATTTTATTGCCAGGTCTTAAATGGGTTCCCGTATACTAAACTTGTTCATAACTCATATTATACACACAAATAAAAAATATCATTTAAATTCAGTCAATAAAAACAATTTTTCGCCGTGTCCGAGGGTAACGTCTGAACTCAGTGGAGTTTACGAAACGCGCCGGCATCCTAACAAAGAAACATATCAGAAATCCCGAAACGCGCGTGTAGGTAGCCTTGGTCGTGCCGTGTTTGCCGGCGAGATCGGACTTCGATTCACAACTCAAGCGTCAGATTTTTCGAGGTATTATTCGTCGTTCGGTGGGTTTGGTTTCGTGTTTTGTTGAATTCGGTGAAGCAATTATTTTTTTCAGTGTTAGTCTAATTGTCAGTTTGATAGTAAGTCATCTCTAAGGGTATGCGATTTCATTATTAAGTGACTCTTTTATGTACTATTCCTATATTTTCTGTTATTTGAAAAACATCGTTTAATTTTGAATTTGGTGGCAATGATCTCCGCGGGTTTGGTGGGTTTTCGGGCCACCGAAATCATTAAAACTGCCACTGAAATCAAAAAAACTGCCACTGAAATCAATAAAAACTGCCACCGAAATCAATAAAGCCACCCACAGATATCAGTATTTATTTTAGAAAAACGTTAAGTATTCTTAATTTTTACACGAATACTTATTCCACGCACATAATAAATTAAAGAAGTATGTATCAGTCAAGTTGTCGCTTGTTTACGCTTTTGAAAGTGTCTTATTGAATTTTGATTTCGGTGAGTATGTTTGATTTCGGTGATTTAAATATCTCAATAACTAACAGGTTTACAAGAAGACCTTTAGTACTAATATTTTTTAAATTTAGGCCTGTATTTAGATTTTGAGGTGATACAATAAAAAAGAAAGCAGAAAAATTGACCACCGAAGCCACCTAAAACAGCTCATCTCGGAGAACTGCCCAACTACTTTTAATTACTGGTTACAGTGTTTTATGTAAGTAGTTAGATATTGGGAGTTCTGCCCCACTCCCTTGGGCTACGTCTCGCTCCGCTCGCCTTCGCGTCGTGGGGCAGAACTCCCAATATCTAAATGGGATAGAACTCCCAATGGCATAATTATATAGCAGTGGGACAGAACTCCCAATGGCATAATTCTATAGCAGTGGGACAGAACTCCCAATGGCATAATTCTATAGCAGTGGGGCAGAACTCCCAATGGCATAATTCTATAGCAGTGGGACAGAACTCCCAATGGCATAATTCTATAGCAGTGGGACAGAACTCCCAATGGCATAATTCTATAGCAGTGGGACAGAACTCCCAATGTCATAATTAAATTAATATGGTTTTAGGGTTGAATTCTGATTGTCTTCATAATAATTTGTCTTCCCTTATTACAATGCGAGACTTAATGATCTAAGTGCGCTCTGATTGGTCAACCGCACTCGATGAGCCAGAACCCCCACAAACACACTACTAAGCATATTATTTACATTTTGTCTTTCAAGTTTGTTGCACGTGCTCATTGGTAACATGAAATTCATAAAACAACCTCAAAGATTGCAGTTGGATGTCGTTTGTGCTTCTCACAATAAGCGAGATTTTCGACATGGCTCACTTTTACCTAGCAATATTCGGTGTTTAATATGCGGCCCGTCTAACTGTGGAAAAACCAATTTAATTGTTGGTTTGCTGCTACATGAACAAGGTCTACGCTTTCAAAATGTATATGTATACTCTAAAACTCTATTCCAACCCATGTATAAATTTTTAGAGCAAGTTTTAAAGTTGGTGCCGTCAATATCATTTCAAAAATATACTGAAAATGATGAAGTGCTAAGTCCTCATAATGCAAACATTAATTCAATCATTATATTTGACGACGTTGCGTGTGAAAATCAAAATAATATACGCGATTATTTTGCAATGGGGAGACATAAGAATATAGATAGCTTTTACTTAAACCAAACGTATAGTAAAATACCTAAACAACTGATAAGAGACAATGCAAATTTAATAATTCTTTTTAAACAAGATGATGTGAATTTACGTCATGTTTATGATGAGCACGTAGGAAGCGATATGTCATGGTCTCAGTTTCGCGAAATGTGTTCCCAAGTATGGAACACACAATTTAATTACTTAGTTATAAATAAAGATTGCAATAGAAATTCTGGATGTTATAGGAAAGGTTTTGATACGTTTATCGTGCCAGATTAAGTTTATACATAAAGCGAAGTATCTATATGTGACATTTATTACTTAAAATGAAACCGCCTAGACCAGACATGATTCGTAAAATAAGCGACGAGAAACTATTTAAACAAAAAGTGCTTCAATCTGCTGAAGCAGTCAGAAAAAAAGTTAAGCTTATTCGTGATGCCAAAACCAGTAATAATATAATGTTGGAAACAATGTTGAAACCAATCACAGATCCTCTAAATGTAATGGCCAATAATAATGATAAAAACCCTAATATCATAAGTGATACAGATTTTGATAATGAAGGTTTCAAGTGGGATCAATCTATGAAACCATTAAAATATAGTTCTTTTGATGAAGAAAAGAGACGAAGTTTAGCTAATAAAACATTACTGAGAAATTCATCTGAATCTGAAAGTGAAGATGAAACAACTGCCGACAATACTACTCGAGTTAGTATACCACACGATAGTATTAACGGAAATGATTCTGATACATCAAATAATGTCTCATTCAGAACATCACATTCGTATGCTTCTCCTCGCGAAGATCCTGCATGGCAAAAGCAATATTCAAACATGAACATTCCTTTTGGTGTACGAATGGAGCGTGGTAAGCTAATGTTAGGATCTTATCCTATTTCTGTTAATGATAAAGAGCTAATAATAAGCGGAGAAACTCATTACCTAACAGAAGGCTTAAACGATTTGTTGTTTAAGAAAACACCCGATTTAAATGTGGTTACCGAAGACGATAAACGATTGTATAAAACATTGTTACTAACCACAAATGCTCATAGACGTGATTTTGATCCTAATAAACCTATAAAAAGTAACAAGGGCATGAAATATTTATACATCATAAGACCACTTTTCAAATTAACTAAACAACGCTCATTAAGTGAAGAAATACATGTATCCGGTGAAGGTTTGCCATCAATGAAAAAAGTAAAAGCAGACGTCTCTTATGTGTATTGGGATGACCCAAACGAATTAGTAGATCGATTAAAACTGCTTATAGCATCGCGTGACGCTGGAAATACAGGATTAGATAACGAAATCATATCTATCATTGAAGAATTACGCGAAGCAGGCATAGTAAATAATATATAAATAAAAATATGTTTTATTATTAACAGTTGTAGTTTGACTTCAATACAATATACAACAAAAATGAACATTGACAAATTTGGTCACCATGTTCATAAACGCTTGCGTTCTAGTGAGATTCCCGATCTCAAGTACAAGGCATTGCTTAAGACTGACGAAGGATATTTTGATTTAAAATCTTTGCAATTAAAGGGAGTTGCGAAACCCTTATCACCTGATGATGCAGTAAACAAGCAGTACGTTGATCAATATATGCAAAATATATACGATAAGACGTATATAGATTCTCTGTTTGATACTATAAATAATCAAATTCATCAGCTTGTAACTCAGTTAAAACTAAACTTTTATACAAAGAAGGAGATAGATAATAAGTATCTTCAAAATTTGAATAATGGCAAAACAACAAATAGTGAACGAGATCCATCGTTCAGCGCGAAAAAATTTTAAGCGACGATCTGTTATATTAAAAGGAATTGACGATTTATGGCAAGCTGATTTGATTGATTTACAGAGGCTACACACGATTAACAAAGGAAATAAATATATATTAACTGTTATTGATACATTTTCAAAGTATGCCTGGTGTATACCTATAAAATCCAAGAGTAGAATGGAAGTGAAAAATGCATTTGCTCTAATTATAACATCAAGTAAAAGAAAACCGAAAAACTTACAAACAGATCTTGGAAAAGAGTTCTATAATAATGAATTTGATAGCTATTTAAAATCATTGAACATAAATCATTACTCAACGTATTCAATTAAAAAGGCCTCCATTGTAGAAAGATTGATAAAGACACTTAAGTTCAAAATATACAAATATTTTAGTTTCATAGGCAACTATAAATGGGTTGGTAAACCATTAGACGAAATAGTTAAATCATATAATGAAACTGTACATCATACAATAAAATTTAAACCTGTTGATGTAAATTTTGATAATGAAATCAAAGTAAAAAGAAACATTATAAAATCACAATTCAAGACGCATTGTAAATTGAATAAACTCAATGTTGGAGATCGAGTACGTATAAGTAAGTATAAAAGTGTATTTCGTAAAGGTTATACACCTAATTGGTCTACAGAACTATTCACAATTAAACATGTAAATCATACTCAACCTGTAACGTATCACATTGAAGACCAACGAAAAAACACTATACTCGGCACATTTTATGAAGAAGAACTTCAAAAAACAAAGTATCCAGATGTTTATCTTATTGAAAAAGTGATTAAAAAGAAGGGTACAAAGCTGTATGTTAAATGGCTTGGACTTAGTGAAAACGAAAACAGTTGGATTGATAGAAATGATGTTGTATAATTTGTATTAAATATACTTCTCCTGAATATAATTTCTCATTATCAAACGGGGTATGAAAGGAAGAGGTCTTTTAAACAGTGCTATTAATAGTTTACCTTTCGAACTACACTTACCTGGTTATAATTATTGTGGGCCGGGCACAAAGTTACACAAAAGGTTAGAAAGAGGTGATAAAGGCATAAACCCACTAGATAATGCGTGTATGAAGCACGATATAGCTTATGATAGATATTCTGATATAGCTGATAGACATCGTGCTGATTTAGAACTTTACAAAATGGCGAAACAAAGGAGAAAGACGAAAAATGTTGGAACAGGTGAAAAAATTGCTAGTTGGTTAGTGAGTAAAGTTATGAAATCTAAATTAAAGGCTGGTGCGGGAATAAAACCATTTAAACATTTTGTATCTAAGATACGGGCTGAAATAAAAAAGAAACCTAAACAAAAAAGTCATATAATTGATCGAGCACTTACAGCTGCAAAAAAAGTTTTTGGTAATAACACAAAGGTACGAATGCCGCGTGTAATACCGATTCCAAAAACCGGAGGGATTTTACCGCTGATACCTATTTTTGCTGGTCTTTCTGCGCTTGGCTCATTAGCTGGTGGAGCTGCCGGAATTGCTAAAGCTGTAGGTGATTACAAAGCTGCAAAAAAGAACTTTGCTGAATCAGAACGACACAACAAAATGATGGAATCTATTGCATTAGGCAAAGGATTACATATTAGACCATATAAAAATGGTAAAGGATTATGTATCAAAACATCAAAAAACTAAATAAGAGGTTACCCAGACGTGCTCTTTCAAATATAGACATTTTAAATCACTCATCAGACATTCCGTATTTTCGTGGAGTTTATATGAGAGACAGTTTACCAAAGCGTCCTAAAAGAGTAGAATGTGGAATTGTTAACTTGGATAGTTCTAAGAATAATGGAACTCACTGGGTGGCCTATGTCAAAAATAACAGCTATTGTGAATATTTTAATAGTTACGGTGATCTACCACCTCCGCTGGAATTAAAAAAGTATTTAAAGAATTATGATATTTACTATAATTATAACACGTACCAAAAGTTTAACACTGTAAATTGTGGGCATTTATGTCTTAAATACTTAAAACAATATTGGTATAATTGCTTAAATACCTTCGTTCAATAAACACCTTATCATTCTCACAATGTCTTTCACTTTGTCTATAACTGGATCCTCTTCAACTTTGATAACAAACCTTTCACCAACTTTACAACTGGATGAGGAATACGAGTGCGGTTTGTTGTATATATCAACTTTTAATTCAATACCCAATATAGATCATAGAAATAATAAGTTCTACTATGATAAAAACAAAGTAATTGAAATTCCTGAAGGATCTTACGAACTTCAAGATATTGATGATTACTTGAAGGAACACCTTCAAGGCTGCTCATTTACACTAACTTGCAATAATAATACCTTAAAAACTTCTATTTTGTGCTCTCAAAGTATTCATTTTGATAAAGAGAGATCTGTTGGAAGATTACTTGGTTTCGGGTCAGACTCTATTCCAGCTAATATATTAACAGAATCTCCTTACCCTGTTTCCATTCTGTCTACAACTATAGTACGCATTGAATGTGACATAGTGAGCGGTTCATTTGTTAATGGAAAACCTAGTCATATAATTCACGAGTTTGTGCCTAATGTACCGCCTGGTTATCGGATTATAGAAACACCAAAAAACGTAATTTATTTTCCTGTTACTCAAAACAGTTTAAGTTCAATTACAATAAGAATATTAGACGTTAACAATAATTTGGTTAATTTACGAGGTGAAGAGATTCAGATATATTTACATCTCAGAAAAAATGATAGACTTCAATAAAACTTCAGTCACAATCAAAAACAGTACTAGTACTCATCAAGCAATCAAGAAAAGAAGACCTAAAGTGCGACTTACAAAACAAAACAAACAATTCCTCCAAAGCCTAGGTCTATTAAAATGAGTATATTAAATTTAACAGAATCTTTTACAACAGACAACTCGATCGAGAGCTTTGAATATCATTCGTATAAGCCGTACGTGACAAGCTTTAATTTTAATGATGAAATACGTATACCTATAAACCAGCAAGATCTCTACGTACTACCTTCAGCGAGTACTTTATACATAGAAGGTACTATAACTGCAATCAATAGAGAAACGAAACAAGAGGTAAAGAGTGTTCTTTTTACCAATAACCCCATACTCCATCTATTTCAAGATATTCGATACGAACTAAATGGTATCGAAATAGATAGAATTAAAAATGCAGGGGTGACAACAACTATGAAATCTTTGGTATCCATGAATGAAGTCGAAGCATCGATGTCTAAGTTATGGGGTTGGGATGTCAACGGTACAAAAAACTCGCATGGAACATTTTCTGTGTCCATACCTTTAAACAAAATTCTTGGGTTTGCCGAGGATTATAACAAAATAGTAGTTAATTGCAAGCATGAGCTTATACTTTTAAGATCAAACACCAATTTAAATAGCGTTAAATTAAATGCGAATGAATACATAGACAATATAACTATATCTAAAATAGTGTGGCGTATGCCACATATTAAGGTGTCTGATCGAGAAAGATTGGCCTTACTCAAATGCTTGGAAAGAGATCGCGGTATTCTTGTAGCATTTAGAAACTGGGATTTGTATGAATATCCACTCTTGCCAGAAACGAGTAAACATTCTTGGGCTATTAAAACTTCATCTCAAACAGAAAAGCCGCGTTACATTATAATTGGATTAAAAACAAATCGAAAAAATGTGGCTGATAAAGACATAACACACTTTGATCACTGTAACTTAAGAGATGTTAAGGTGTTTTTAAATTCAAACTACTTTCCATACGAAAGTTTTGATGTCAGTTTTTCTTCTGAAAAGTTTGCTATATTATATGAACAGTATGCAAAATTTCAACAGTCTTATTATAACCGTGTTCAGGCACCCTTGCTGAGCCCGCAGGATTTTAAAAATAAGTCACCTTTATTTGTTATCGACTGTTCACGTCAAAACGAAACTTTAAAAACCGGTTCGGTGGATGTGCGAGTAGAGTTAGAGTGTGAAACAGCCATACCCAAGCAAACATCAGCTTACTGTTTGATTTTGAATGATAGTATTGTTCAATATAACCCTCTAAGTAATATTACAAAAAAAATATCATGATGCGAGACTACATGTTCGTTGATCTTCAAGGATTTAAAACAGACAAAAACGAGTTTATCGTTAAAGAATTTGCATACGACACTTTAGAGTACACTCAATTGTTTTTAATTAAGCCTCCCTTTCCATTTTCTAAATTAACAAAAAGTGAAAAAAGACAGGCAAGATGGTTAGAAATACATTTTGGTATAACATGGCATGAGGGATATGTTGACTTTAGGGAATTTAAAAGAGTTATTGCCACCCACATTAAAGGTAAGACGATATACGTGAAGGGTAGGGAAAAAATTAAATGGATAAACGAATTATATCCAAACTGTACTGTTATAGATTTGGGTGAAAAATACGAGTATATGCCTAATTTTCAAGAGCTGTATAAAAAATATTGTTCTGCTGAAATTATTTTTAATTGTGTGTATCATAAAAAGTCTTGTGCATTAAAAAATGTTTTATGTATTAAAAAATGGTATTTAGACAATCACTAATCTAATGTTAACTTGTAACTTTATTTTTGAAATAAATGATTTTCCAATAATTTTAATTGATTTTTTATTTTCAAAAAAGGATTGATTAATCATCCAGTGTGAATATAAGGAAATTAATAAAACACCAAATGGCTTTAATAAAATTTATTATGCCGTAATAAAACAAAAATTATAAACTAACACTATTTAACTTCTAAACAACAATTCTAAAAACTAACACTGTAACCACACAATTTCTTTGAAATCTTATTTATGACACCTTCAGTGCTGTCAATTATTTCATCGTAGGTATCATTTGCTACATACTGCGCACTCAACAGAACCTTTTCATCTTGATCGTTTTGATCCGGAACGCCATCTTTGATGTCTATTATTTGGATTCTTATAAGCTTGCTACCTTCACCGACTTCATTGTTTATGACAAAACATGACGGATATCCAAGGTTTCGTTTAATTATCTTATTATTCACTTTTGGTGTACGTTTTTTGGCTTTTGGATTGCCGATAGCATTCTTGACTTTTTTATATAAATCACTATCATCAAATTCTTGCGGTAGTTGGAACGGATCTTGTGTGTATTGCGACAAATCAATCTGAATATCTTCGGTATCTCCCATTTTTTGAAAACCTGAAACATAACGGAAAGAAATTACTTTGATAAAGATACATGGTTAATATGTAGTAGTTACAGAGTTGATAAAATATTATCAAAAATGTTTAATCATAATGTTTATTTGATTGCAAAAGATCTTTTATTCCACATAGGTGACTAGTAAATTTAAATACATATACATACATACAAATAAATAAATCACGAATTTATCCCTTACTGGGTAGACAGAGCCTAAAGTAACAAGACCTAAATTAAAATAATAAAATATAAATAAATAATAATTAATTAATAAAATAATAATAATAAATAAATAATAAATAATGGTTAAAAATAAAAATAAAATTTGATTTTAAATAGTTAGTCAAAAAGCAACTTACCAGGTCTATGGTTGCGAGTAGATAATGAAGGCGCGCTTGGTATTATTAAAATGTAAGGAATTAAAATTACTTTGCGCTTATAAAGGAGAGCTACTGTTTGTTCAGCAAATGTAAATGCGCAATCGTGTTATGTGATAACTTTAACGCTACACGTGGTATACCTAAAACAAGTCTCAACTTGTTCTTGATTCATCACATCATGTAGTGTAATAAGAACACGTTTAACTTTAACAATAAACTATCTATAAAATGGTTTAGGGTAATTATAAGAAAAACAACAAAATAATAAGATTATAAATACATTTATTTACCATAAGACATAATTTGTTAATAAAATAAAAACACTTACATATCATAATGAAAAAAGGGAGTAAGATGGAAGAAAGATTTAACTTCAGGACTGATAGTGCATTTGGTACATTAATTCTCTTTAACTTACATTTATGGTTTTTTTATCTTTACATATATTTATGACATGAATGATCAATTAAACATTAAGTATTGATGTATGACCCCAAGCTTTAGTGCATATTTGATTATCAGATATCAACCGCTTGTCATCTTTAGCTGATAGAGCAACTTTATTTACACTTTGGGTAAATATTTCATGTTTAATCGACTTAAATAATATGTTTTTTCTTTTTATTACATCACCTTGAAATAATGATTTCTCGTAATTAGTAAACTTTAAATTTCGTATAACAGGCTCTTTCACCCCCTTAGCTTTTTTAATAACATGTGGTTTAATATCACCAGTGGTTTTAATACAATAAACTTTTGAACGCAGTCCCACAAACTCTTTAACCATGTCACCTTTCATTTCATCTTTAAAAAGTCCTGGTACTTTTTTATTTTGAACTGGTAACAAAAATTTATTGTCAACATCGTAACAACTAGTATCGAAATAAGACAAAAAATGCATTCTTAAATCTTTAAAATAGTCTTTTGTCTGTATAAAATAAACAAAACTATCTGTGTCCGTGTAGCACATTTGTAGACGACTATCATAAAAACGTTTGAATACCGAATAATGAAAATCATACATATGACTTTTAGATAACTCTAGTACAGCGAAACCAATGTAAACCGGTTTATCCAAAGTTATCAGATCAGGTTTCAATTGAACTGCAACCAAATTTTCAGTAAAAACTGATGCACTGTGAAAATTGGGTCTTGCAATCAATCTATCGGCTGTGATTTTCTTTTTGGTTTTGTTATCATTGTCAGCCCACTGATTAACTAAGCGTACTTCGACCCTTTTCTCGGTATTTTCTAAAGTTTTGCCAAATATACTATTATTCATCAATTTACAAAAGTCTTGTTCGAAAACAGACGTTGCCTCTTGACGTAACCTTGTATTCATATCAATATATTGTTTTAAATAAGGAGACTGTTTGAATGTAATTACTCTATGTATCTTTTTTAATTTTAAACCATGTTTAAGACACGTTTTCAAATGTATATAATGAATCACATACGAGTATTTGTCATATAGATTAGGTATAAGTTTGTAATGCGTTCCACCTGGTGGAATACTTTTTTCAGGACAAAATGGTAGATCATTATGTTTAACATGTAAATCCTTTGGGTAAATAATATCAACTTCTAGAATAAAACCATAATCCGAATCATCTGGGATTTGAGTGATATTTAAAACACTTATTTCGTGATTTTCTAGAAATCTAAAGTCTGATAAAGGCATATACTGGCACATACTGTAACCATATAAATTATTACAGTCGATATAAATCAGGTATGAGTCTATCTGGGATGGGTCATAGTGAGGTAAGTATATATTATTAGCCTTAGCATGTCGTAGAGAGGTCATACAGACTCCACCTCTAATTCCAGATTGGATCATTCTGAGCATGTTAAAGTCATCTATAAGCTCTAATTCAATACCAGTTTTTAGAAGCATGGCATCAAATGATAAGCTAGGTGTAGTTAAATAAAAAGCAGGATCCAAGTCATAGTGTTGTTTGCAAGTAGCGCGAAACTTTTCAAAAATATCGGCTAGCAGAAGAACATCGGTTTGCAAATAAAGGTCTGTATATTCGCCTAAATTACGAATTTTAAACTGGTGCCATACTGATTGCGCATGGTTATAATCTTTTATAGAAACTTTCTCATTAGTAATCGAATTATAAAAATAGTCAATACATGGTAAGTATTTTTCTTCAAAACATTGCCATTTATTCATATACTCATAGGGAAACACGCCTTTTCGTGTAAGTAATTTAAACTCATCATCATTACAAAAATATTTACGTAAATGAACAAAGTCAGATTTCTGCATAGTTGTAGTTAGTTTCTCTAAACTTGTATCTAAAAATTTGAAAGAATCAACGAAACGAAGTTGAAAATACTCATTCTCGATGGGAATAAATTTAGTAAAAGAAATATAGTTTTCCTTAGTTTTAGGTATAACTGTCACGTTTCCAGGTGCCTCACCTAGCTTTTTAATAAATAGATGACAATCATAACCAGATAGATTGTGAAAAAATATAGGTACGAAACAAGGACGTTTATATTGTAGGTTGCACAGACTGTGTGCTGCTCCCCGATAGCTTCCTGTAATGTGACAGTGATCCCGAACCCGATCAGAAAATAGGAAATGATTACATATATGGCATCGTTTAGCGTTCAAAAAGTTTAGCTCGTCATTCTCGTTAAATATTATAGAGGTATTTTTGTTCAAAACTCTATAAATTTTAGCAACATCTTTATAGATTGCTTCAATAAATCTATCAACACAATCAGTACCACGATAAGAGAAATAGCGATTATGACTTGGATCTGCATTACAAACAATATAATATCCAAAGGCAGCTGGTATATGATGATGCAAAGTTGTAGTATTAGGGGTATGACTATCACTTGTAACAGTAGTATCAGTGTCGGAGTCAGTAGATTCAGTTGGTTGTAGTAACGATTCAAAATCTGCGTATATAACGAATGGAACATTCTGTTTACGATCGAAATGTTTGAATTTAATCACAGACCCCATTTTTGGTAAGACAGTAACTACTCCAGTACACAAGTGATTTGCAAGTTCTTCCTGTGTAAGAAAAAATAAAAGACAGGTTTCGCAAAAGTATATCTTACTATTATGCTTCGTTACTTGTCTACGCACCAGACGACTTAAGTCTTTAATTAGAACATAATGCGGTGGGTGGCTGCCATCGTCTATTAAAAGTAGGTTTATATATTTTTTACTCTTCTGATTACTGGATACTTCAGACTTGTAAAGGGGACCCGCAACAATTTTATTATTTTTCAATCCAAAAATCGTTAATGAAATCATGGGGTTGTTTTTTTCAAATATTCTAATGTCATCAAGTGTGACTGGAAAAGAAATTTGAGAAATATTCAAAACGTCACGAAAATTAGGATAAGATGATACTCTTTCAGGATGTTTGATACAAGGATATAAAGCCGCTGTTACACACCATAAAAAACAGCATTGGTCGTTGTTTTGTATATTTAGACATGCTTTCTTGTTTTTTATGAACTTTGGCAGGTCAACATAGCTTGAACCTCGTAATGGTTGATACTTGTTTATGTTAATTTCCAAATGTGAGTTACTAACAAAAGCCCATCCACTATCACGGTCTTGAAACTCCTCGAATTTTTTCTTTAGACAGTTAACGATCTCGCAAAATAGTGCATCAAAATCATAACTCAAATATAAAATTTTATTTTTAGTTCCAAATGATTTTATTGATTGACTATTATCTTTAAACATTAGGAACATTCCAAAAAGTTCGAAATTTACTTTTACGCACGTATGTTTCATAAGTGAATCATCTAAAAGTCGCTTTATTTTGTTTCTAATAGAGTTCATAAATGCATCGACAGATGCCAGACTTTGATCGTTGCTTGCTGATATGCGATATGTGGCAATGCGCATCCGAAATGCTGACTCTACTACTTCAACGCCATCATTAAGTACTTTGTTAGAGGATAGAATTGTTTTATGCGCAGTGCTTCGAAGATGACCTATCCATTTATTTTTTTCTACAGACGTACTACACGGAACACAAAAAGGCATACTGAAATTATTAATGTAGCTAAAAGTACTAGACTATTTTGAAACAGTAATAACAACAACTTTTGAATTAAAAATATCAAATTTGGTTTGAAAATAATTCTGTTTTAAATTATTTTTATAATTATTAAAATAAACATTTAACTATTCTTTTTATAATTAATAAAATAACAGACCCACAATCTTGATTGAATAACTGGAATTATATTAAACTACTTATTATTTTTATAATTACCAAAATAAACGGGCTCACAATCTTCAAAAATACTAAAGGCTTTGCCTAAAAACTTTTGGATTTGATTCCACTCAGAGGAATCCTCCTTACATTGTAATTTAACCGACGCTAATGCTTTTTTATAACGTTCTTCAGGTATAGATTTTTGAAAATCATCGATATTATACACTTTTAAATCAATTAAAAAGTTAACAGACCCACAATCTTGATTGAATAACTGGAATTATATTAAACTACTTATTATTTTTATAATTACCAAAATAAACGGGCTCACAATCTTCAAAAATACTAAAGGCTTCGCCTAAAAACTTTTGGATTTGATTCCACTCAGAGGAATCCTCCTTACATTGTAATTTAACCGACGCTAATGCTTTTTTATAACGTTCTTCAGGTATAGATTTTTGAAAATCATCGATATTATACACTTTTAAATCAATTAAAAAGTTACCGTCCGTTATCGTAGTACGCCGAGAAGAACCCGTAGATACGCGGCTGGTAAACGATGATATTGTCTTATCGGTTTTCAATTTTTTCTCGCCGGTGATCTTCTCTTCTTCACTTATAATTTTGAAGATGTCGGTTTCGAGTGTTTTTTTTGAAGAACTAGAAAAAAGAAAAAAACACTTATAATATTTTTAGCGAATGCATTGTTATAGTTGCATAATCACAATAAACTATTTTAATTTCAAAAACAACAAGAAAATAAATAAGTACCTACCTGAAGCCAGAATTCTTGTTTTTACTGGTTGATGCACGAACTTTGTTGGTTGCTTTTTTCTTTTGCGCGCAAGGCGATGGTGAACGTGATCGCTGATTTGCTGTTTCAAATTCAGACCTAAAAATAAAATATATATATTTTTTAATATTATGTTAATTTATGTATCGAGGGACATGTTACAGAGATTTACCTAACAGTAAACTTAGCAAAGTTCACAGCTTGCGAGGTCAGATGACGATATAAATACATGAGAGAACATCTATAACGGAAAAATAAATTATCTTACACACAAATATTTATGTCGTTACCGGGATTAACACAGACCTACTAACGACTAGAGGATACGGAGACCGTAAAATATAACTATGAAGATTATTTTATTTAAATATAAACTAAGTATATGAAATACCTTGATGCTGTGCACGATTTCCTTTTCTTAATATTCTTTGTAGAAATAATTTTCTGCTCCGGTGAGGGCGTGCGCGTGTATTTTGAATATTCGGAGTCAGACCTTCAAAAAATTATAAGAATAAACCAAAAATACTTTTAACAATATTTTATGAGGATTCAATAAATATATCTAGTGAGTCAGACCTTCAAAAAAATTATAAGAATAAACCAAAAATACTTTTAACAATATTTTATAGGGATTCAATAAAAATATCTACTGAGTTAGATCTTCAAAAAATTATAAGAATAAACTAAAAATACTTTTAACAATTTTTATGGGCATTCAATAAATATAGTACTTACTTACATTTTAAATGAAGTTGGTAGTTGCAGTTACTTCACTTAACAAAAATAACGATGAGCTTGAAGTCACAATACGAAATGGAAAGGAAATCGATACATAAAACACTATGTTTTATAGCAAAATATTTGATGATTTGGTATTAATCCAAAACAAGAATATTATATGGTTCAAGAACCAAGTTCGAGCATTCGACTTTAGACCTAAATATTATAATGTTATATAGAAATATCGCTTTCTCAACTATAAGTACATAAATAGTATTCAAAATATTATGTTGTTACTTGTTTACCACAAAGCACCGACAAAGTAGGCATCGAATTATCAAATAAAGCTGCCGATTGCAAAATTGCAAACATTGCAACACGTATAAATAATTATGTATTAGGTATCATTTCGTTTTACAAAGGCATACGCCGCTGCATCAACGTATCGTTAAATGTGAAGTGAATATCAACTTCCGTCTCGCTCAGACGTATTAAATTACGTTCGAGCTAGAGTAGTATAGAGAGTTTTCGATTTTGTATTTGTTGAACGTGTAGGTACGGAATAACCTTGTTTATGATTTAAGATTGTCTACACTGAATGCTATGATTTGCGTGAACAAATTTATTTTATTATTTTTAGTTTATTAAAAACAAGTCAAAACCTGTATGAATGTATCATACATACACGTGTTCAATACAATCATGATACGTTTATTGCATCCACGCGCTAACCATTCTCATCGTAAACGTTTAGAGCAACACACGTCGTTCGAGACCGCCCTCGCTGACATTCTTTCTTTACTAAAATGGTAAGTATACAATGAAATTATTGATCTTTGCTTTCCCTTACATACTTAACTACTTGTTACCAATTTAGATTGAGTAAGTAAATTATTTTAAAAATATATTTTTTATAATTTACAGAGAATATCCAGTTCGCAACCGATGAATATCACAACAAATGCAGATGAACTAACGCCAACAACGTTTTATTCTCAACCCACATTTGATGATCCATTTCTTAAATGTTCGCAAGATGTGGATGCTTACTTCGCGTACCAAAATAAAGTTTTAAATGGAGGTCGAGATGTTTCTTTGCCGGAAAATTCCAAGCGAGCGAAGGAAAACTCTAAGAAGGCAGAGAATAGAAAAAACAAAACCATCAACAACACATTGAACTCCTACATTATTAAAAAAAATAAGAAAGGCAGACGAGCCATTCAAATAAATATATCAAATCTTGAACAGGATAACGAGTCTCAAGAGGTTGCAGTACAGTATATTGTAGAAGATGATTTTGACGAAATATTAAGTGCCGCGGAAGGATTAGTGAATAAGATTGCAAAAAAGTTAGGAAATGTTAACTATTAGATTTTTTTAGCTATTAGAATGTTCATGTACCTAATATTTAAGTTAGTTTTTACTTAGAAATATTTCAAAATAATGTACATAAAATGACTAATGTGAAAATAAACTATATTTAATAATGCACTTGACTCTTTTAATTAGACACGAGCGTATTTTAGTATTCACTGGAGACATAGCTTTAAATTAAATTGCCAACAACATAATTGATCATGTTTCATGTGTGATAAAATACAATGAGCTTACTAAGATCGGGTTCTTTATAAATATAATAAGTGAATCATACATGGATCTTACTTTGAACTTAAATGAGATTAGCATTAGAATGATAATAAATTGCACTACTTTTATGAGTAATGTGTTAACCGAGAAAAAAGATATGTAATGCAGATACTGAATTACAAATTGAGACTTAAGCATACGTAATGTTAGGTTCTAATTAGAACAAATTAATTTTCTTTGTATTTGTATTAACAGACATTAGAATGGGTTAAACGTCATGCGCGCAAACTTTATTACTTTAGAAGTAAAATCCGTTATGTGATCATATTTTTTATGTTCTATTATTAACGTTGTCACCTTCTAACTAGGTTTGTTTTGCAATTAACAGTTTCATTCGTTAGTGAGCTGTTCTACATCGCGCTTACGGAGTTTTTAACATTCGTTCATATAAATAAAAGTTCCTTGTTTTAGCTGTTGGATGATCCGTTGCTATTACGACCGGTAGTAATGGTGATTCTATACCATCGACATGTCAAAGGGTCTGGCTAACTCTGCGATGATGGCTTTGGTATACGCGGTGGCGTATTACCGTACCTTGGGCTTGGTTTTAATAACCCTACCTTGGGCAGGGCACTTGGTGCGGTATGACACAAACCTCACGCGGTGGCGTATTAGTGTACCTTGAGCTTGGTTTTAATAACCCTACCTTGGGCAGGGCTCTCTAAGGGTGCGCTATGACACAAACCTCTGGGTGATCCTATGCTATATGCGGTCGGTAGTACTAGGTGAACCCCCACATGTTCATCACATCAAAGAGCCTAGCCAACTTTGCGATGTCTGAATGTGACAAACACCACAGAGAACCCTGGATAAGCATCTAGGAAAAAGCCTGACGATCTGGGGTTCTGGCGTGTTATGGGAACTGATCACTCCTGTGACATGTTGTGTTAAGCCTTTTGTTTTTTTACACAATAAAATAATTAAGTTCAATAACTGAGTTTGCATTAACATTGACAACAGAACTAACTCATCAAGTTTGATAAATCACAAGTTCAGAACGTGTATCGTTAAGGATCTGTCGTAAACTAAGCCTGTACAACCCGGATTCAACGCTACTGAATTATGCCATTGGGAGTTCTGCCCCACTGCTATAGAATTATGCCATTGGGAGTTCTGTCCCACTGCTATAGAATTATGCCATTGGGAGTTCTGTCCCACTGCTATAGAATTATGCTATTGGGAGTTCTGCCCCACTGCTATAGAATTATGCCATTGGGAGTTCTGTCCCACTGCTATAGAATTATGCCATTGGGAGTTCTGTCCCATTTAGATATTGGGAGTTCTGCCCCACGACGCGAAGGCGAGCGGAGCGAGACGTAGCCCAAGGGAGTGGGGCAGAACTCCCAATATCTAACTACTTATGTACAATAAAGAGTTATACATACATACATACAGTAGGAAATAATAGCGGAAAAAAAATCATTTTTTTGTTTTTCCTTATCATTACTGCTAAGTGGCCCTTATGTGATCACTGCATGCTTAGAGATTTGGTTAATTTCTACCACATAAACCTTTTATTCTTATTTATATAGATACCTACCTATTTTAGATCTAATTTGACATATTCTTACGTGGTTCTAACTCCAGATCCGGAAATCGAAGTTCGTTTGAAACCGTCTCTCTCACTTTAATGTGTAACAATCAGTGTGAGCGAGACCGCATGATTCGAATTTTTAATGTATGATTAAAGATCCGGCTCCCTAAGTGTGATTAAAAATAAGATTACCTGTGTAGAAATATTTCAAAAAGGTGTCATCTATAAAATAGACGAAACGGTGTAATTAAGTAGTTGCGGCCAGATTTATTAAGAAAATTGAGCTGGCAACAGCGTGTCACTTTTAATAAAATAACAGATAGTGCAACATTTTACGGCGGGATCTGATACGAGTTCAGATAAGACCAAATAGAATATTGGCTTTATTCAATAATAAAATAGGACATGGTAAAGAGACATAGTTGTTGATAGAATGACATTAGTAACAGAAACATCATAGACATTAAGATATGTCCAAGGCGCAAGGAGGCTATTATCACATTGGCCCCCTCTACGAAGAGACGTAGTCATGCATGAAGGCTGGAGGTCTGCGATCTCTGCCCGAACGCCGAAGTTGGCTGATTCCTGCATCCGGTTCGATGTTGGCAGGCGGGTCTTGAATGGCAGAGATTTCTTCGGATTGAGTATCGTCAACTTCATCATCTGAAAGGTCATCGTCAACAGCTCGTGGTGCTGGAGCTAACGATCTATTGGACACTGTTGTCTCTCGCCCATCAGGCAGTCTTATAAAGGAGTATTCTGGGTTACTCTGTAACAATTGGACTTCCTGTACTGCGGGGTCATACTTGGAGCTTCTTACGTGCCTTTTCATAAACACCGGTCCAGGTGAATGTAGCCAAGTCGGCAAAGACTGTCCGTTTTGCGAACGCCGTGGGTGATTAAACATGCGTTCATGCGGCGTTGTGTTAGTGCTCGTACACAGAAGAGATCTTATAGAGTGCAGCGCCGGAAGCAGTGCCTTTTCCCAGTTTACTATATCTTCATTGTTTGATTTGAGGTTTAGTTGGATCGTTCGCCACAGCGTGCCGTTAAGACGTTCAATCTGACCATTTCCCTGGGGATTATAGGGCGTAGTGCGGCTGCATGATGTCCCAAGAGAAGACAAGAATTGTCTAAGTTCATCCGATAAGAAAGATGAACCTCTGTCAGAGTGGATGTACGCTGGAGTACCAAAAGTGGAGAACAAGTCTTCGAGACAATTGATTACCGTTCTTGAAGATACATCCTTACACGCATAAGCGAAGGGAAAACGACTAAACTCATCAATTATTGTCAGTATGTATCGGTTCTGGGTGCTAGATGGTATTGGTCCCTTAAAATCAATGTTCAGTCTTTCAAACGCGGCTGTCGCTTTGATAAGATGTCCTTGATGTTTCATGTAACGTGGTTTTATTTCCGCACAAGTTGGGCATGCGGCCGTCATTCGTTTTACATCCTCCACGGAGTACGGTAGGTTCTTTGATCTGACCCAATGCACCATGCGCGTGACCCCTGGATGGCAGAGATTTCGGTGTAGTTCCACTAGTTTAGAGATAGAAGCGGCAGTATTTATTTGCATGCATACTCGTGAAAGTGCGTCAGCGGCGAAGTTATGTTTCCCAGGTCGGTAGACTATATCATATTTGAAACACGAGAGTTCCAACCGCCACCTTTCGATCTTTTCATTCTTTATTTTGTTAGAGTGTGTTTGATTGAACATGTATGCGACAGATTGCTGGTCTGTAATGAGTAAGAAATGTCTTGCTATCAGGAAATGTCTCCATTTTCGCAAAGCTTCGACTATGGCGCAAGCCTCTTTCTCAATCGAAGGTTGCCTTTTCTCGGAGTCATTGAGAGAACGAGAGAAGAATGCGACAGGACGACCTTTTTGTGATAGGGTCGCTGCGATGGCAAAATCGGAAGCATCTGTCTCAACTGAAAATATTTCATTGTCGTCGATTCCTGTTAATGCTGATTTCGATATATCAATTTTAAGGTTTTGAAAGGCATTGACAGCTTCTTGAGATAATGGAAAAGTAACTTCGATTAAAGGTCTGATTTTCGTAGAAAAGTTGTCCACCCACTTTGAATAGTGAGCGAAGAGACCGAGTGCTCTCTTCAGTGTAGCAGTATCAGTGGGGATCGGAAGATTCGTTAGCGGTTCCAATCGAGACTTGTCAGGCTTTATAACGTTGTGCGCGATAGTATATCCAAGCAAGTTGATTGATTCTGATTCAAATGTGCATTTGTCCATGTTTAAGGTTAGTTTGTATTTTTCAGCGGCCTTCATGAACATTTCAAGATTTTTATCATGATCGAATTTGTCCTTACCGCAGACAGTTACGTCGTCGAGGTAAGCGAAGGTACCTTTAAGTTTTTCAGTGTCAATTATGTATTGCAAGGTTCTTTGAAAAGCCGCCACTCCGTTCGTTACGCCAAACGGTATTCTTGTAAACTGGTAGAGATTACCACAAGCTTCGAATGCAGTATAAACTTTTTCTTTCGGTAAGATTGGGACTTGGTGGTAAGCACTTTTTAGATCGATTTGACTGTAAACGTTGTATTTTGCCACTTTTGTTATGATAGAATCAATGCTTGGGAGAGGGTAAGCGTCTAGGTCAGTAAATCTGTTGATTGTTTGTGAGTAGTCAATGACGAGTCGCTTACGGTGATGGCCTCCGCCGGCAACGAGTACTTGTGCCCTCCATGGCGATATACTGGGTTCGATTACTTTGTCCTTAAGTAGATTGTTTATTTCGTTCGATATAAAGTCTTGGTCTTCTTGAGAATGCCGTCTTGAGCGTATAGCTATAGGCTTTATGTCTGGCGAGAGGTTGGTGAAAACTGATGCTGGCGGGACTGACGCTTCTAAAACGTTGCAGACTTTGAGAGGTTGTTTGTCTCCTCCAAATTGAAGTACGAGTGACGAGTGCTTCCCGAGAACATCGTGCCCGATGATGATATCCGCGCATAGATCGTTGATGATGAGCAATGGTTGGTGTTGGTACTTGTGTTCACCAATCTGAATTGTTGCATAGCATAGACCGTCGACATGAGAGACATTATTGAGTGATGCTAGAGTAATTGCTTGCTTGCAGGGCTTTTGTTTGAGGTTGATTATTCGAGCTAGGTTTTTGTCTATAAAGCTAATTGAGCTACCGGTGTCGAGAAGCGCATCTGCGCGATATTCATTGACTGTAATAGGTATAGTTGCTTTTCTTAGGCTTGCAGGAGCAGCGGCGGAGATGTTCGACAAGTTCGAGTAAGTAGATTGAGGTTGAGATTGTTCGTCATCTGTGGCGATAGCATTAGCAGATCGCGGGTTGGGCCCAGAACTACGGCATACGCCTGCAAAATGCCCTTTCTTAGAACAAAGCTGGCATTCGGCGTTATACGCGGGACATCTGTTTCGCTGATGAAGATTGCTGCTACCACAGAAGAAACATCGTCGTCTTGTTTGGTTAGGATAAGAATCAGGTCGAGGTCTGTTTGGAGCATTTGTAGCTGCTAAATTGGTCATCGGCGACTGTTCTGGAGCTTCAGAGGCAGCATTAGCATGAGCAGATGTAGAAGGTGACACTGTAAGTAGTTGCGAAGTGTTTTCGGCAGATTCTAGAGACAAAGCCAGATTCAATGTTTTTTCCAGAGTGTCAGTGGAGTTTTCTAGAAGTCTTTGTTTGATTTTCTGCGATGATACCCCGGCAATGAAAGCTAATCGTACGACATCGTTTTGGTAATCAGCTGCAGTGACATCTGTGAATTTGCAGTCACGAGCGAGTACGTTTAGGGCTCTCGAGTACTCAGCTACGGACTCGCCCGGCTGTTGTTTCCTTGAAATTAGAATATGTCGTGCTAGGGTGGTGTTTTGTCGCTTCTCATAGGCATCATTGAGCGTTTTGATGGCTTCGTCGTATGAGGTCTTTGCTTGAATAATATTGTAAATTGACGGAGAGATATGATTGACAAGGAGTTGATACTTAAGTGTTTTATCAGCTGAGGCAGCTTCCCGTGCGATGAAATTCTCGAATGAGTATTTCCAGTGGGCCCATTTAAGGTCTGAACCTGTCATCGAAGGTTCCACGTCAAACCGTTCGGGGCGCAAATAGCGTGACATAGATGAGTTTTCTTTTCCTTCAGTCATTTTTGGCGACACGAAAAAATTATTATTGAATAAATTGATACGAGTTCAGATAAGACCAAATAGAATATTGGCTTTATTCAATAATAAAATAGGACATGGTAAAGAGACATAGTTGTTGATAGAATGACATTAGTAACAGAAACATCATAGACATTAAGATATGTCCAAGGCGCAAGGAGGCTATTATCACAGGATCTTAAACTAATACAGCGAGTTAGGTTTAAAAATGAAAACCAACGGTGACTTGCAGAAAAAAAAATGACACCGATAAAAATCATACTATCGGCAAAAGATACGATAAAATGCCGGAAAATGACCACTCAACACAAGATAATGGCAATCAAAATGATTGTTTATTTATAATTGTTACTTACCTACCCTGTCTAAGAATTCGCGGTAATGAACAGTGTCGTTGTTGCAATGGAATAAAGCTTATAATTGGCAGAAAAGAAAGCCTTATCATAGTCATTGTTTTTATTTAATATGCACTAGACGTGGCCCCGACTTTGCTTGAGTGAAAGAGATGATCAATGTTACCCCAATTTAAGCGCCCGCGCATAAGACAAGATTCAGACCTCGATTGATAGAAAGAAATGCTCTATTATGAATATATAAATGATCCTATTTTCTAAATACCTATGCTATATTTTCATTTTTTCCAGTGTAAATCTTCGTTGATAAATTTGAAAAAAAAACCTATTTCTTTAAATCATCACTACACTACACAGTATAAAACAAAGTCGCTTTCCCTGTCCCTATGTCCCTATATATGCTTAAATCTTTAAAACTACGCAACGGTTTTTGATGCATAATATACCGTGCGAAGCCGGGGCGGGTCGTTAGTAGGTAAGTTTATAAAACACACACACACATAAATTACGTCTTTATCCCTTACGGGGTAGACAAATCCTAAGGTAAAAAGACCTTAAGGTCACGTTTAACATACATATTACATACCGTCACGCCTCTTTCCCACAGGGGTGGGTAGGCAGAGACTAAGTACTTTGATCCACTTGCTACGATCCTGACATACCTCTTTCGCTGTCACGTTTAACATGATAAAAAATAATATAATATTGTACATAATAGGTTTCATATGAAAATAAACAATTCTACTAATATACACACAGACAGGCAGACAGTGAGAAAAGAGAAAATAAAAAGCATAACACAATGAAAGATAAGTATTGTTGCAAGTGGTAAATTTCACGTCCAACGTAATTGATGATTAATATTTAATCGTAATCCTATAAAGAATACACGATAGCGAAACCCATATGACATATGGTCGGACATATAAAAGCATTTGACTTGTAAAAGTCGACTTATCTTAGTCAAACTGCCGCTGGACCTGACCTAAGAAGGTTGGTCATACCTCAGCTCAGGAAAACCGGTTAGTATTATAAACTCAAGTAAAAGATAGATCTCTTTTCATACAAATTTATTTATTTACTGTTTGTTATTTAATGCATGCGGCACGCTACAACTGCAGGGAACTATTATGAAAGCACATTTTATGAAAATGTCAATAACCTGTGTACGTAGTACTACTACAAAGCTACACTTATTACTAAGCAATTAAGCAAGCTTAAACTATAAAATTTTCTTCAAATGGTACTTTTGGAGTCCTGCTTTCAAGAATCGTGCTTTTTCGGCCGCTGCATGCCTGTCGTGCGCAATATTGGTTTAAAAATAAAGAAAACTTACAGCACTAAGATGACGGCGATAGAAACGGAGACTATTTTCGAGTTCATCCTGATAGAATACCGGTGGGTGCTGGTGGTGTTCTGCTTGCTGCCCATATCGGTGGTGTGGAAGGTCTGGTCCATCGCCAGGAACTATGTGGTGTTCAGACTGAGCAGCGCCCCTCGCATGCACGAGCGGAAGGTCAAGGATGTTCAGAGGCAGGTAAGAAGCAGCCAAATACTTTAACTAGGTATTTTTCTCGGTTCGAAAACAATAACATGAATGTATACAATTGTTACACAAGTGAGTTGTTGTAAGTGTCTGCCTGGATAAATTTCTATTGTGGCCATTAGATACCTCATTAATGCTCTGAATAACATGTTTATTGTAACGTCATTAATTATATTATATCGATTTATATAAAAAACCAACTAATATTATAAATGCGAAAGTTTGTGAGGATAGATGGATGTATGTGACGATGTGAGTATGTATGTTTGTTCCTTCTTCACG
The DNA here is from genome assembly GCA_963854515.1 of Pandemis heparana. Lineage (NCBI taxonomy): Eukaryota > Metazoa > Arthropoda > Insecta > Lepidoptera > Tortricidae > Pandemis > Pandemis heparana. The sequence continues at coordinate 5,781,992 of OY978030.1, read as the reverse complement.
CTGAAATGACTGGACGGATTCGGATAAAATTTGGAACGGAGATAGCTGGTACCCTAGATTAACACATAGGCTACTTTTTATCCTGGAAAATTTCGAAGTTCCCGCGGAATAGAGATAAACATGTCACGCGGACGAAGTCGCGGGCAGAAGGTAGTATGAAATAAAATTAAAAAAGGCAAAACAATACTGTCCCAAATCGCCGCCAACGGGGAGGGTGTTCTGGGGTCTTACGATGATGTCCTAATTCCGATTTAGTATGAATCTGACAGCGAGCGAACGTGAACTGAATCGCATTAAGACGTCATGGTAAGGCCCCAGTACACTAGCAGCAAGCATTGCCACGTTGTATGGCAATTCTTTCGCTGAGGGAAACATTGACCAGCCAATTGCTTACACCTGTTGTTTCATTTTTCAGGTAAAAGCATGGCTGTCGAGCGACCGAAGCACGAAACTGTGCACGGCGCGGCCCACCTGGCAGACCATGTCCATCAGGCAGGCCACGTACAAGCCCTCGTGCACGCAGATCAGCGTCAACCTTGTGGATATCCTCGAAGTTGATACTAAGAACATGGTGAGTATCGGGATATATTTGTTACAGAGTAGGTGGCTAAGGAAGAAGTTGAAAGTGAGTTTTGCGGGTGGTGGTTCACGTGCGATGCGAGGTCCATCTGGATCGCTACCACCAGTGGTGTAGCGTTTTTATATATATATATATAAGAGGGGGGAAACGAGCAGACGGGTCACCTGATGGAAAGTAATCACCATCGCCCAGGGACACCTGCAAGACGTGGGGAATCATAGGTGCGTTGTCGGCCCTTTCAAAAACAGGAAGGCTCGCTTTTTAAAGCTCTAAGCCCTAGATTGTACCGCTCAGGGAATGTTGCAGCAGGAAGTTGGTTCCAGATCTTCGTCGTACGAGAAAAGAAATTGCGTTGGAAGAAAAGAAGTTGCGTTGGTTGCCTTGGAGGGGGCCTGTATCAAAATTATTTGGGGGCCCAAATTATGTGATGTGACATTATGGAAATTAACACAGCAGTCTACTGAATTTATTTAAACAAACTATCTACAAGTTGATGTATAACATAGTGGATAACATTTTACTAATTTCTGCTTACACACGTTAGGGGGCTCTGTAGCCCGGGGGCCCCGTATCATTGATACGGCTGATACGGCGGTAGCTACGCCCCTGGCTACCACTGTCTTACTCTAATCCTGCCGCCAAACAGCAGTGCTTGCGCTACAGTGTTCCGGTGTGGGTAGTAAGACAACTGACGAAATTATTGGCAAATGTGGTGTTCTATCTTAGCCTTCTGGACTGGCAACGCATCTGCAATCCTCTAGAGTTGCGGGCGTGCTACCCGCAAAATAGAAGTGTAAATAATCCGTATCTAACTAATACCTATCTCACTATTATTAGTTATTAGGTAGGTATAAATGCGAAAGTATGGATAGACGGATGGATGGATGTTTGTTTGTTACTCAATCACGCCAGAACGGCCCATAGAATCTTAGATCAGAGAAAAGTCTGGAATAGCACATAGGCTACTTTTTATCCCGGAAAATTCCCGCGGGATAGCGATAAACGAATTCTTTGCAGACGAAGTCGCAGGCAACAGCTAGTGTGTAAATGTACAATTAAAGTCTAATTAAGTAAATAATTGGTTTTCATGAACACAGAACGTGTTATAGCGTAGCGATTCATCACCAAAGTTTAGGTTTCTTGAATTTAAGTGGCTAAGATGTAAACAAAAGATAATATTCGATTGTGCGGAAAGAAGTTTTATACCAAGTGTCATATCATATCAACATCGTGCCTATGTTTCAATCTAGGGTGCCAGCTATCTATATTCCAAATTTTATCCAAATCCGTCCAGTTGTTTCAACGTGATGAAGGAACAAACATACACACTCACTCACACATCGTCACATCGTCACTCACATCGTCACAAACTTTCGCATTTATAATATTAGTAGGATCAACGCATTTTAAGTACGCTTCGATACCGGGCCATTAAAACGGGCCATATCTTCTTTATGGTAACAAAAACAATATATTATCCAGCAAGCTTATTACGTAACTCGCTCGCGATCACTATCGTGTTTATTTTGACAGTTCTTGTATGAATGTGACAGCTAGCTGATTCCGATGCTAATTGTCAAAATGAAGACGATGGTGATCGCGAGCGAGTTACGTAATAAGCTACCTGATCTAGGCATTCGTAGAATTAAATTTTTTGTAATAGGTGTTCAAATTCGTATTTGCTTACCAATAATATTGGCTTTATATTGGGCACGTTTGTTGATAGGTATTCTGTACACCTAGTTTCTTGCGGCGCATTCTTCTTGGCCTTTCCGGATGCGCTGGTAGATTCAAAAAAAGACATGTAAAAGAGCCCTTGGCGGCCAATTTGCAAAATAAACTTTTGACTTTTGAATGTACAACACACAAGTGAGTAGAGCATTTTTCGACGCTTCAAAAGTGTAAGTAGGTTTATTTCGGTAAGCGAGTTTATCCTTAATAGGGAGTAATCTCCAGAAACGACCTATTTAACCCTGCATACAAAAACATGATTATTTAGCGCTTTAGTGATATGATGTGCACATTATGAATTAAGTAAGTAGGTACCTAATCTTTGAAACCGAGGGTATTACCAGTTACATTTCACCTTATCGAATCTTTTATAAACAACGAATAATCAAACGGTATCTATTAATAAATGCAGGTGTTCAATTAATGTAGATAAGTATAATGTAGTCATAACTTATTCTTAACTGAAAGCTGTAACTGATGTCGTCGTTAAGTGGTTAATGAAAAGTACGTAATACAGATCCTCATGTCATTTTTATTATTTTGATAGAGTCACCATTGTTTTCAATTATTAAATAACATGATATCTACTTCGGGTATTTATAATAACGATTAAAAGAACTAAAATTTTATCCGTGGTCGGTAAAATGTCTACTGTACCCAGGAGGTCAGGAATTTCACTAGTCTATCGGGGATCGAGGTCCGAACTGGGGGGCTACTCCGAAATTCGATTTTCGAAGTTCGTATCACACCGTCCCTCTCACTCTCAAATTAATAACTATTTGTGAGACCAGAACGGCACGAAACGAACTTCGAAAATCGAATTTCGGAGTATAAGGCCTGGCTCGGTCGGCGGAAACCAGCATGATAGTGAACAACACAATAAACAATAAAATAACCTGCTCCACAATACCTACGTTCTTTCTGCCACCATAGAATTACTTACACTCAGCGAATCATAGGCAGGTGGAACGTTTTATTAAGATAGTACCTACTGTAGAGTAAGAGTACCTAACTGCAAATGTGCCTACATAAAACTACTATGTTCGGAAAAATGTGTGTACGAGTATAAACTTTCACCATTATAATCGTACATTATCCATGATGAACGGGTTCTATAATTTGTATCATAAAATTGAAGTTCCGTTCCGAATCGGTTTGTCATAATTTTCGTTGCAAAGTCAAAGTCAAAGTCAAAAGTTTATTTTGCAAATAGGCCGCCGAGGGCTCTTTTACATGTCTTTTTTTGAATCTACCAGCGCATTCGGAAAGACCATCATTGCCAAGAAGAATGCGCCGCAAGAAACTTGGCAGAAAGTCATTTTTTCAAAATAAAATAGATTTACAATAGTACTTAAATTCTACTTAACTTACCTATAATACAATTAATACATTTTATAAAAGGGATGTAAAAGGTCCCTAAGTTAAGTCCGTACCTTAAATTACATTGGTCTATAGTAGAGATGTATTTATAAAGTCTCTACTGGTCAAAGCGAAACCTACGCGTTGCCTACTCATAAAGTGTTTTATTTCTGAAATAGTAAATATTTATTTCAAAATTGATAGTAAACTAACCTAACCTAATTAGCCTAGGTACTTACTACATTCTGATGGCTTTTTCAAAATTTCTGTAAATTGCATGGTTTCATGTGTTATGACCAAAAAAATTATGACTGTCGCGAACTCTTTACCTTTTGATACTTTTTATATATTTTTTAATTGTTTTTGCCTTTTTTTTTAACTCTTGTCAGTGTCAATAAACTAGTCCTGAGCTGAGGACCTGCTTTTCCTTGCGATCCATTCTTCTCAACCATATTTCTAATACAGTCCACTCATTACTATCCGCTTCAATGACTAACGGAAATTATGGGACAAAAAGTTTCTTTAAGTAAGGCACCTCTCAGTCAACCCATGAGCGGATCGGAAGAGCATTTTATTTATTAGGGACCGATAAAGAATATAGGTACCTACATAACTTCAACGGTAGTTCCGTAATTGTTTCCAGACAGTCCGCTGCGAACCCATGGTAACCATGGGCCAGCTGTCCCGCACGCTGGAGCCCCTAGGCCTGGCCCTGCCCATGGTCCCCGAGCTGGACGAGCTGACAGTGGGCGGCCTGGTCATGGGCACTGGTGTCGAGAGCTCCTCGCACGTCCACGGGCTGTTCCAGCACCAGTGTCTTGGGTTCGAGCTGGTGCTGGCTGATGGATCTGTTGTGACTTGCAGCAAGGTAAATAAATAAAATAACCTAAACAGGAACTTCATTACCATACCAGCTTTTTTGCTGATTTCACTTGCATTGTTATCTATCCTGCATATTACTTAAGTGTATATTAAATTTCAAGGCAATAGGACAAACCGTTGGAAGATCTCCCTTCTACGGAGACGGTCCTGGCGAGAGACCAGAATTTCACTTCAAGAGTATTGTATTGTTATTGTCACCAGACTCACATAAGTGTAGTATTCCAAATTTCTCTTCAATCCGACCTCTAGAAATGGGTCAAATTAATAAAATCTTGCAAATGAATCTTGACCCACTTCCAGAGTCTGCACACTGAGAGAGGTGAAAATAAATACTTAAAAGTTTGTAATAAATATTACCTACCTGTCAATTACGCCAATTGATCTAGTTCCAAACTAAGCAAAGCTTGTATGTACTATGGATATTAGACTATAGTATGGTTAAACTGGCTTATCTAAAAGGCTGAAGATCATAATGATTAGTTATAATTTAATTTTCTCCTTTAAAACAGGACGATAATCCAGACCTCTTCTACGCGGTGCCTTGGTCAGTCGGTACCATAGGTTTCCTTACTTCAGCAACCCTGAAGGTCATTCCAGCTAAAAAGTAAGCATATCCAATTTTTGTGTTTGTTTGACTTTTTTATTTCCGCAAAAAATCAACACGCTAAGAAGTTATTACAAAATTAAAAATTAAACTCTAAAAACCCACATAACAATAAAAAGTAATAAAACGAAAACTCCGTCTAAACCTACTAGCTGCAGTATCATCCGTTTAGACCGCACGCAAGTGCGATCCGTTGGGATAACACACGCCTGCTTTTAGATCCCAAATCCCAAACCTCAATAAACCGGAACGACAGGGCTCTTATGAAGCCTTATTTGACACATTATTTTTAGATACATCCGCCTGGAATATCACTCGTACACCAGCCTGTCCGAGTTCTCGAAGCATTACCAACACGAAGTCGTAAGGAAGGATCCAAATCAGTTTCTGGAAGGTTTACTGTTTACCAAGGATCGTGGTGTGGTTATGGTCGGGAACATGGTGGATGACGTACAACCAGATGGGAAGGTAAAGTATCCAGGGTGGTGTCACATGGTAATTAGATTTGGTTAAAATAGATGTCGAAGAATCAATGGTGCTCTCGGTGAGCTTTGTCAGTAGACTTAGCAGTCTAACACGCAGTCATTTCGTATTTTAGGATTTCTTTCTATCGAGAGCAATAAAATTAAATGAGGAATGTGGGAACCTGAAATCCTCAAACTTGATTAGTCTACTTTTTATCCTGAAGAAAATTAAAGGAGCCTGCGGGGCGGAGACGAATCACTGGTTAATTTGTTTAAATTTGTAGTACAATCCTATCGGCAAATGGCACGCGGAGTGGTTCTTCACGCAAGTGGAGCGCTACCTAGTGAACTACGAGCGAGGAGGCAGACAGTCTGTCGTTGAGTACATCCCGCTGAGAGACTACTATCACAGGCACACCAAGAGCCTGTTCTGGGAGCTACAGGTGGGTTTTGTTTAGTATAAATCTGAGTCAGCGACACTTTAAGGAGCACTTTTGGCACTTTAAGGAGTTTAGGATAAGGGAGCTTCAAAGACTCTAACCTGTAAACTGTAGATATCCCCAAGTCTACATTTAATTAACTGTTAATTTTTAGTCAGTGTGAGCCCCGTTGTCGCGGAGCCCTGGATAGCTGTGAAAGAGCTGCCTTGCGATGCAAAAAAGGCAATTAGAGCTTGTGATCTGATTTTGTGCAGATGTAGCACTTTGAACATTAATTCTAGCGTACCACTGCATAACGACGAAGTGTCTAAGGGCCTAACACTTAATCGACTCCTACATAGCTCTACATTTGGACAATTATGTTTTTTCCATAACGTACTCGTATCGGGAAAAATGTTCAGGATACTTTGTTGATACTAAGAGCTGTCGTTTTCTGAGCAGAATACTTTTTACCCGCTTTTGCTTACGCAACCCCTTCAATCGATCAATAAAATCGTTTAGGTATTGATAATTATAGGTACACGTAAGTTAGATGACATATTTAAAGTAACCGCTATAATTTGCCTTTCAGGCGTACAATATAATGCTTTCTTAAAATTAAAAATAGTTTATTTTGTAATGTCATGGGATACCGTAAAATCATGTTCTAGAAATTCATTTATATCATAAAACACATCATTTTTCAATATTTCCTTCGCACTTGTGCTCAGCATTTGCAACGTGAACATTTTTAAGTTCTGCTGTGTTACTATAATTGATTCATCCGTCTTCTAGGACATAGTATCCTTCGGCAACAACGTTATCTTCCGCTACCTGTTCGGCTGGCTGATGCCGCCGGAGGTGTCACTGCTGAAGCTGACCCAGACGGAGACCATGGGCAAGCTGTACGACCGCGCCCACGTCATCCAGGATATCTTCGTGCCCATTCACTGCTTGGAACCAGCTGTTGAGCTCATTCATGACAAGTTCAGGGTAAGATTTTGGGCAGAGCTATTTGAGATCGTTCGCGTTGTTATACGGCCTACTTGAAAACTATTTCTAATTTTTGACTTGTTAACACACTTATTTACCTACACTTGTTCATAGAGTACATACTTACTCGCTGTACCGTTCTGTGGTGTTTAATTTTTTGTGTGGCCTATTTGGTGACTTTTGCTGGGCAAAGGCCTCTTTCTCTTTCCACCGGTCTCTGTGTGATGCAAGGCTTTCCCAGCCCGGTTTAAAAGACTCCAAATCGTCCCGCCATCTCCTATTTAAGTAAGTATTTTTATTGTATTCTATTGTACTTATCGCCAGGTGTACCCGCTCTGGCTGTGTCCGCTCAAGGTGTTCAACAACCCTGGTCTGCTCAGGACTGCAGGTGAAGCGCGGTCGCTCGTCGACATCGGCGTCTACGGCGTTCCTAAAGCTCCGGGCTATGATGCTGTAAGACTTTACTATCTCCCCTAATACCCCTGAATATAGATAATATGTACCCTGTACGTAATATTTCAGTATGTTTGTGTGTATTTTGAGCTAGTTTGACTGCACTCTGTGTAAAAACGTGTAAAAAGGGTTAAGTCTCGAGGTATACCCACCACCATAATAATATCCTGTGTCTCTGTATTACGAATTCCCATGAACCATAACCAATGACATAGCTACTCCCCGAGCGTGTGTTGTGTGGTGTGTGGTCGCAAGTAGCCAGGTGACTGTGGTAAGACCATGGACACATGTAGATTTTTGTAACCCACGGGATACAGCGTTTGAGATGTTGATTCAGCGGTAAATATAGCCAGAAAACAATTATCCGCAGCTTTGGCTTACATCGTTTAGAGCAAGTAATAATAGCTTGCGTTATATTTTATGAAACTTGGCTTGCGTAAGCCAGCTTCAACAAAGTGCATTCTGTTTGAATGAACGCATATTATATTTGTTATTGTGACGTTTTCTAAGACAACTGATCCATGGGGTTTTTCACTGTTACATACATACATACATACCGTCACGACTCTTACAGGGGTAGGCAGAGACTACTATGTTCTACTTGCTACGATCCTGAAATACCTCTTTCGCTTCATCCACATTCATCAATTTCTTCATACATGCTCGTCGGTTTCGGGTACTCTTGTACAATTTTCCAAAACGTCCCCAATTTTTGCTATTATTAATTTTTCACTATTAGTCTGCATATTAATTGTATTTTCAGATCCCAGCGCATCGCAGCATAGAGAGCTTCGTGATCAAGAACAATGGCTTCCAGATGCTCTGCAACGACACCCACACCACCGAGGAGGAGTTCAGGACCGTTTTCGACCACACCTTATACGACAAGGTCCGGGACTCCCTCCCGCACTGCAAGGAAGCCTTTCCCGATATCTACCATAAAGTGAAGAGGAGCGTTAGGAAGTGATTTATTAGGGCTTGTCTCACTCCTTACCTAACTTTCAGTTATGTATGATGACGTACCTGTCTTCTTCTTCTTCTTTTTTCTTTGTGGCGTTACAAGTCGTTTAGCGACGACAACTTCGCCAATGTCAGAGTAAAATTTTCATAAAATAAAATCTTGTGACAAAATCTTTTGACGACCGAATGGCCTAGTGGTTAGAGAACCTGACTATGAAGCTTGAGGTCCCGGGTTCGATCCCCGGTCGGGGCAGATATTTGTATGAAAATACGAATGTTTGTTCTCGAGTCTTGGATGTTTGATATCTATTTAAGTATGTATTTATCTGTATAAGTATGTTTATCCGTTGTCTAGTGCCCATAATACAAGCTTTGCTTAGTTTGGGGCTAGGTCAATTGGTGTCAAATTGTCCCAAGATATTTATATTTATATTTATTTATTTATATTTAAAATGTCGGCAACGTTGTACGGTAACACGGTCAAAGACCCCCCTCCCCCCGCCCCTCGCGCGGTTAGCCAACGGTCAATGATATCCCTCAGATACTGCCAGGAAATCATTAGCCGTTGCCCAGGGTGCACCGGACCAAGCAATGCTCTTCCCCCCGGACGGATCCAGAAACGAACCGCAGCTCTTGTTCACACGTGGAGGTAACCCGACTCGCACCCCACCGTACCTGTCTGTTTCGTAGTAATAAATAGAGACGTCATCACAGATAACTGACAGCTAAGGAGTGGTGAGGTGTGACAGGGCCTTAATCTTCAACTATTTATTACTTCGAGTGCGATTATACTGGATGACACTATAAGGATGACCACGCCAGCAATTTTCAGCGCAGAGGTGATTTGGATTTGAAGAACAAATAAATACAAAACAACGTTTGTGGTAACCACTGTATACTTATTACTCATGAATATTGTAGCAATCTGCTTTATGATTACAATACCATTTCCATTCTTGCTTTTCATTTAAAGACCTTTGGGTTACTGTCTGTTACTTTATTCGCTATGTAGCTCCTACAAACAAGACGAATCACTTGGCCAGAGTAATTAATATTTTATCTAGTTTGAGGTCAATCACAGCTGGAGCAAGGAATCACTGATTAGGAAGATTTAGGCTTCATAGGATACGGTGTCTGAGTTACACATCCGTAGAATTTATACTTAGGTCTTAGGGCGTTTCAGGGGCCTTACCATGACGTCGTAATTCCGACTGAGTTCAAGTGTTAGCTGTCACTTGTAGTATGAATCTGACAGCGAGCGAACCTAAACTGAAACGCATTAAGACGTCATGGTAAGGCCCCAGGTAGAGTTAAGAGTCGGAGTTAAATGCTCAGTTAAATTTAATTAAAGCTCTATCAAAATTAAAGGTGATGGGGTCATTTACAGTCTCTGGCAGATACAGGCGACATGAGCAAGCGTAGCTGCCGGGCTCGTTCGAACAAAACATGGATTCGTCACACACCCGTGGAGTCTGCTTGCACTCGTCAATGTCTGGAATTATCACGAATTATTATGGACTAGCTGTTGCCCGCGACTTCGTCCGCGTGTGTTTTTTGTGATACTTTATAGCTATTCTCGATATCAAAATTATTATTATTATACCCTTGCAATAATATGTAGGGGAGGCCGGGGCTTCAATGAACAGAGGTAAGTATTAACAAGCGAATTTCTAAAAAACTATAAACAGCACGTCACTAGTGATTTCTAAAATTCATCCCTGTGACAGCGGTCTACAGGTTGACACTCGCCAGGTCCAGCTCAGTGCGCCAGGGAGTGAGTTGTGTGACGTGCATCTATTTTGGCCAGGTAAAGAACTTTTCTCACCTTACAATTTTTTGATTTACGTGGTGAATATTTGATTTCACCGCAATATTTTTTTTTCACAGTAGGTTGTTTTATTCTTAATAGTGTTACATAACTTTACTAACGCTAATGTACACAATTCCATAATTATATATTTTTTTATTGAAATGGTACCCATGAGGCTAAAATTAACAAAACATACGGGGCTAGTATTAACATGTTAATTCTTACCCCGTATGTGGGGTTAGTATTAACAGTATATACCTTTGGATGCCATTATTGGTTCCGTACCCGAAGGGTGCCCAAAAGAACCCTATTATTAAGCCTACGCTATCCGTCCGTCGGTCCGTCTATCTGCCCTAACTTTAAAGAGCTGTATATTCACCACGGTATCTAATTATTTATTTATTTATTAACAAGCTAAAAACTACTAGAGGTACTTCGCTGGTGACCTACGAGTCAGCTGCTTTAGAAATAATGGATCAAAAAAGCATAGTAAAAATTCACAAAATAACAGTATTTTTTCTTTATGTGAATAGAAGGCAAACGAGCAAGTAGGTCACCTGATGGTAAGCGATCACCACTGCTCATAGACACCCGCAACCCCGGAGGGATTGCAGATGCGTTGCCAACCTAGAGGACCTAGATGAAATGCCTCTTGTGCCCGTAATTTCCCCGGCTGTCTTACTTTCCACACCGGAACACAGCAGTGCAAGCACTGCTGCTTAGCGGCAGCATTAGCAAGTAAGATGGTGGTAGCGATCCTGACGGACCTTGCACAAGGCCCTACCACCCGCAAAAAATGATTTTTATTTAGAAATTATTTAAAGATTTTTTGATTTTTGTTCTTCTAAGAAGAGGTTTTCTTCGAGTTTTTGTTTCTGTTCATTGATATAGCTGAAATATTGTTGTTTAACGGAGTTTTACAACTTTTAAGGATAATGTTAATTATTGTTCCATTAAGTGAACATTGTGATTATTGAAAACTAATGTTTCCTTCAATACTACAACAGTAAAAGTAACTTTTCATAAGAAATCATCCAGATATTTGTTGATTTTTTTGTATTATGTAGAGAGGTTTTGTTTGGGGTTATTTCCCTATATACTTATATTGCTTTTGCAGGGACAAAGTGCTATATTGTTTAAGCCTCACGTTAATTGTATTGCTTCGTAAAAAATTACATTATAATTGTGCGTTTTCTTTATTTATAGAGGAAAATGCTTACAATGTTAATTGTTGCCCCTCTTGTTAATACTTACCTTGGGACCGTTAATTGTAGCCCCGATCGCGGGGTAAGTATTAATTTCTGACTTTCCTGAATAAAAACGTTTTTTCTTAAAAGGTACCGATTTCTTGTCAAATTAAAACCAACGATATGGTTACTGAATAGTTTGGACATCATTTGACACAAAAATTATTTCAAAATGTTTAGGCGTTTTGAAGCTACAACTGAAAATATAAATTTTGTTAAGTTGCGCCCCGGGCTCCCCTACTAATCCTGAAACAGGCACATTCAAATAGTTTTCTCGAATAGGTACTATTATGTACATTCAGATTTTAAGTATTTGTGAAAATTTTGTTATGGATGATACGAATCGGGTCTATATTTTCTCCCACAAAATTGAAGTTCCGAATGTATAGTTTGCCATTGTTTTCGTTAACTTGTTAATAGCTAAAATAGAATATACCTAAGTCTCTTATTAATGCTAGAATATCTTCATAACAACCGAGGTTATCACATTAACAGCGTTGCCGAAATTAAAGGAAGTTCCTTTGGTGACGTACGCGAATAGGGTGACCATCCGGTCACGGTTCCGTGTCCAGACACTGCGATCATAATAATCGTAGGCTCTTTTTAATGAACACCTGCACGTGTACCGGCCAGGCGTGTTGATGCATGTCATAGAAGCGCATACCGGCGGAGTCTGTCGGCACTCGTCTATATCTGAAATTATTAAAATCCTTCTCAGAAAACTGTATTTGAAGTATTCTTTAGCGGCGCTGAGCGCTTTTTGGCATGGATCGCAATAGACGTAAGGCGGAGGGAGAGTTTAAGTACCAGCGTATCGCGTATCGCGTTCGATTTTTGAAGTGATTTTTTGTTGAGTCGTGGAGCAAAAGTGCCCATCAGCACATTGTTAGAGGTCTGTCAATATAGATAATACGCACGTTTTTTTTGTAAGCGGTTAGTACAGTACGCGTATTGAGCATCATGGAGGTTACAACATTAAAATCTAATCTAAGCTGCTGTTTTCACTTCTGCCGGCACTTCCTGAGTGCTACCCGTCGCTTTTTTTTAGTTTTTTCCAAGGGATGGCAAACGAGCAAATATGTCACTTGGTGGTAAGTGAGCACCACCACCCATGGACACCCGCAAAACCAGGCCTTATACTCCGAAATTCGATTTTCGAAGTTCGTGTAACGCCATCCCGCTCATACTAATAGGCATTAATTTTAGAGTGAAAGGGACGGCATATATACGAGCTTCGAAAATCGAATTTCGGAGTAGCCCCCCAGTGTTGCAGATGCGTTAATTGCCAGCCTAGATAGCGAAGATGAATTAGGTACCATAGATACATAATTTGACTGTAATTTCACCGGTTACTTTCCACGCCGGAACACAGCAGCTCAAGCATTGCTGCTTGGCGGCATGACATCTTTTTGTACCATATGTTCTGTGAATAAACATTCATTCATTCATTCATTCATTCATTAGCAAGTAAGTTGGAGGTAGCGACCCGGACAGACCCCGAACAAAGTCCTGGAACTGGAACTCACAGTATTCCCAAATTCAAAATTCGTATCATACCGTCCCTCCCGCTGTAATATTAGGCACTATTGGTGTGAGCGAGACCTTCAGTTAGACGTGTTTTAACTCCTATTAGCATTCGTATTAATTTCAGATAATAACGAGTGTCAGCAGGCCCGATTATTAAAAGTGAAACCATTAATGCAAAATGACATCCGCTTAGCCATGCTTAGCTACAAAATTAAGGCGTAAATTGAAATTTCGAGTGGTTGAGAAGATTATTCAGCGTAATAGTTTTTCTTACATTTATTTCGAGTGGTACCTACTATAAGAGTTTTTAATGATTCACGGTTAAGTCCATTCGAAATATTATAAACGGGATGTGAACCGCGATTACCTTTATTGAGCTCCCGATATTTCGATACAGTTGCATGTATCATGATCACCCGTGTCAGTCTACCCGTGATCATGATACATGCAACTGTATCGAAATATCGGGAGCTCAATAAAGGTAACCGCGGTTCACATCCCGTTTATAATATTTCGAATGGTATCTACTATTTAAAATTGCGCCCGAGTTCCACCGTTGTGTAGCGACATTGATCGTACCCTAAAAACCTTTAGTTATAAACTCACGAGTAGCGTAGCGTTTACGGCTTACAATAAATAAATAGAAGATATCTTCTTATTAATACTAAAATATCTTCATAACAGCCGAGGTTACTAAATTAATAGCGGTGCCGAAATTAAAGGAATTTCCTTTGGTGACGTACACAAATAGGGTGACCATATCACGGTTCCGTGTCCAGACACTACGATCAGAAAAATTGTAGACGTTTTGAAATAAACGCCTGCACGCGTACCGCCCTGGCTTGTTGATGCATGTCCTAGATCCTCCGCACACCGGCGGAACATGCAGGCACTCGTCAACATCTGAAATTATTGAAAAATTTCACAAAACTGTCAAGCATCAACTTTTCTTTCCTAAGGCGTTGCCCGCCTAGATAGCGAAGATGGATTTGGTAGTATACATCCAGGTCCCTTTTTGTCCCATAATTTTCTTTGCTCATAATAATCGTTAGTCATAATTTTTTTGGCCATAACACATGTAACCGTGCATTTTTCAGAATTTTTTAAAACGGCATCAGTATGCTTAGTGTAAGTTTTCGGTCACAAAATACGTCTCGACCGCGTTTGCGTTAAAATATCAAATACTATGAGAAAATTTAGTTGTCTTTTCGTTCCGCTTGTGGCGCTGTTCTTTTTCCCATAGAGTAATTGAATCGTTAACGCGAACGTGTTCGAGGCGTTTGTCGTGCCTAAAACTTACACTAAAGGTTCAGAATGTAGTAGGTTAGGTTAAGTTAGTGTACTATAAATTCTTAAAAAATATTTACTGTTTCAGAAATAAAACGCTATATGATTAACGAAAATTATTACAAATGGTACATTTGGAACTTCAATTTTATGGGGCAAAATATAGACCCAGGTAGGTATATCATTTGCCCGACTGTGTCACTCTCCACACCGGAATATAGCGCAAGCACTGCTTGAAGGTATGATTAGCAAACAAGTAAGATGTAGGTAGCGACGGACAAACCTTGAACAAAGTCCTAGAACCCGCAAACTCACTGAATTCCCAAATCCGAAATTCATATCACACCGTCTCTCCCACTGTAAACACTATTAGTGTGAGCGAGACGTCAGTTAGGCGTGTTTTTAATCGCAAACTGTAACGCCTCCTATTTGCATTCGTATTAATTTCAGATATTGACGAGTGTCCAGCAGGTCCAATTTTACTTAAAAAAAAAACATACACATTCGAAAGTGTATGTTACAAAACTTAATCGCCTCGTTTCGTTCAAACTCAGGGCAATTTTCAGCACTTTTGACGACATTACCATTCGAAAGTGGTGTATAAATCTGTTTATATTTTCAAATCTATCTGATCAAATTTTTGACTAGTTCACAAAATTAAGAGCTGTAATTGTGTTCCATGCTACTCGTATTGCAAATTTAGCGTAATTTTTCACCACTTTAGACTGGGATTGACACATAGTTCAAGAATCGGAAGACTGGTAGTTACCTACTTTTGAGTGGAATAGTGCGTTGGGGTAAGATAAAAAACCGTCCGTACCCCGCTTTTCAACTCACCCCACTATACTAAAAATACTAAAAATCGTGCCCGTGATCCCCCGGTGTGTAATGAAATTGATCATACTCCGAAAGTCTCTAATTGTAAACGCTAACGAGCAGCGTTCCAACCCCTTATGGTATCACTACACTACATAGTGTAAAACAAAGTCGCTTTCTCTGTCCCTATGTCCCTTTGTATGCTTAAATCTTTAAAACTACGCAACGGATTTTGATGCGGTTTTTTTTAATAGATAGAGTGAATCAAGAGGAAGGTTTACAATACATGCATAATATACCGTGCGAAGCCGGGGCGGGTCGTTAGTTTAAAATAAAAGATAATAACCTCTTATGTATACCTAGAATTTCTTCAAAATTGCTGAGGTAACCACATTAATAACACTACCGAAACTAAAGGGATTTTCTTTGGTGACATACACAAATAGGTTGACCAGTCCATTGCGGTTCAAAGTCCTGCGATCATCATCATCATCGCCTATTACTTTAAGTTCACACATGCACCAGTATTTCCCTGGCTCGTTGGAGCATTTCATAGACGAACCACATACTGGCGGAGACTGTAGGCACTCATCAATATCTGAAATTATTAAGATCTTATTAATTGCAAAAAACTGTCATATTTCAACTGCGGTGTAGTGTAAAAACATCACGGATTACTAGCTTGGATGCGGGTTGTAAACTTAGTGATAATTTACTGGGGTAAGACATTAGCCATAGCCATAGTCTAGTACGAGCTAAAATAATAAATTAAAAAAAATGCCACAAAAAATAATAAATTGACGACACTGCGTAAGTAAGGTATACAAGTGTGAATTTATTGGTTTTAGAAACGAAACTATTAACAACTATTATAAAAATAATACTATTCATTTCACGAGTTCATATTTTTTGTCATAAACACGGCATTCAATTTTACAAAGCAAACTTAGTTATTTAACTCTGGACAGCAGGACGCGATTTTTAAAGCATATAATGTGAAAATACCACTCGAAAGCGGTGAAAAAATTGTGCTGAGTTTAAACACGAGTAGATTAAAATAAAATAACACAGCTGTAATTAATCTAGTCAACTAGTCGAAAATTTAATTTGAGCTTTAGTTTTGCAGTAAGAGGTAAGTACACAGATTTATACACGTTTCTAGTGAGCCTTCAAAAATCGAGCTGCAGAAGCCTTACTATGACGTCTTAATGCGATTCAATTCAGACTCAGTTCCGGTTTTAGCTGTCATTTTTAGACCGGATCTGAAAGCGAGCGAACCTTAACTGAATCGAAATTGATTCGCGTTAAGACATCATGGTAAAGCCTCTGGACTCTATCGCTCAAAACTCATATTGTTATAACGTTTGTTACATTGCAACGGTAGTAGTCACCAGTAAAACTGAAGTGAGGTTAGTGAGGGTAGGTACCTATTCTTCAGCCCAAAACGTGCAGTACCCGGATATAAAGATTGCACTTAGGTTTTCGGAAAGAAACAATTGGCGTTACAGGATTCATGGCAAATTGCGGTATTGTGACAGTCAATATTGTGACCTATACCATTTTCATTCTTACCTGTCCAATTTGGTAAATAAAATTCTAACCTCAAAACGTCTCATTTTTGTTATTTTTTAACTATTTTATCGTAAATAAAGGAACTGGAGATAAATATCAGCAAATTTATGTACAAAATATTTCCTGTCTCCAAATCGAAAACCTACTCCAAGTCCTTTTCCGTGCACGCTGTTAGACTGTGGAATCATTTACCTGTTGAGATCAGGCAGTCGCAGTCGCAGTCGGTTGCCGCCCTACGAAATCGCCTAAGGAAGTATTGGCTTGATGAGTCTTCTTGAGTGGACTTTGTTTGTTTCGTGTGTGTATATTTATGTAGCTTAATATGTAGGTTATATTACTATGTAGTGTATTTCTGACATATATTAGTTTATTGTATATTTATTTATTTTTATATGTATTAGGGTGTACCTGTATTGTTGTGTAGGTGTATTATTATTGTGTTAGTGCTTTATTAGTTTAGGTTTAAATTAGGGTCATTGCTCTTCTAGCTTTCCAGTATGTCTACTCTCTATACTCTGGTTTCTGTTGTCCTGTCAATCGTTCGAAGGTTAACTGGAAGAGATCCCTTTAAGGGATAAGTTCGCCTTTGTACATCTATTTGTCTCATTATCTGTAAAATTAATGTGTTTTATGTACAATAAAGAGTTATACATACATACATACATATTACATAATACACCTTATTCTTTACAAAAATTTGCACATTGAGGTTAGAATTTTGTTTACCAAATAGGACAGGTAAGAATGAAAATGGTATACAGTTGCCGGCAAACATCTTGAGCATGACTTAGAATGCACAGAAGTGAATTTAGCGTCTCTGGTATAAAAGTACATGCGCGAACTTACCCCTCCACGTCCTTCTTGCTCAAGAAGTTTGCCGTAAGCTATACTTACCGACGCATTCGTTTTTGGCCTCATCGAAGGTGTACCCTGGCTCGCAGTCCGACGCCGAACGCTTCAAGCGGCCCATAAGAGATGACATTGCTGAAAATTAATTCCTGGGGCCTTACCATGACGTCTTAATGCTTCATGTTCTTTAGCTCTCATTTTTGATACTTCTAGTAAGGATCAGGGGCCTTACCATGACGTCCTAATTCCGACTCAGTTCAAGTTTTAGCTGTCACTTTTAGTATGAATCTGACAGCAAGCGAACCTAAACCCTGGGGCCTTACCATGACGTCTTAATGCGATTCAGTTTAGGTTCGCTCGCTGTCAGATTCATACTAAAAGTGACAGCTAAAACTTGAACTAAGTCGGAATTAGGACGTCATGGTAAGGCCCTGACCGCGATCGATCTAACTTTGGTTCAGAATTGAAACGCATTAAGACGTCATGGTAAGGCCCCAGAGGCCTTTCGGGGGGATAGAGGGGCATTTAGTTCAGGTCCGCTCGCTGTCAGATTCATACTAAAAGTGACAGCTAAAACTTGAACTGAGTCGGAATTAAGACGTCATGGTAAGGCCGCTGGAGTTCAAACTCAAACTCTTTTTAATGCGTTGAAACTTTGATTTATAGGGGGAGGAGGGAGTAGTGCTGGCTGATACTCTCTGGGTAACAAAGTTTAGGTTAAGTAATTTATATAAAAACTAGCTGTTGCCAGCGACTTCGTCTGCAAAGAATTCGTTTATCGCTATCCCGCGGGAACTACGCAATTTTCCGGCATAAAAAGTAGCCTATGTGCTATTCCAGACTTTTCTCTATCTATGTGCCGAATTTCCTCCAGATCCGTTGGGCCGTTCTGGCGTGATTGAGTAACAAACATCCATCCATCCATACTTTCGCATTTATCTGACTAAGTATAGGGTGTTAGGTTACATTTTAAAGTTTTAAAACTGTCATACAGGCACTTCGACATAAGCGAATTTTTTTAAAATATTATAAAGGTGAATGAACCTTCTGGTTGTTACCTACTAAGAATTTGAAATACTTCCAAATATCAATCAATCATTATGTTGCAACCATGGTATTTACAAGATGAATATTTTACATAATATTTTTTATCTTTATGTTAACTCTGGAATTTACCTCGACATTCCGTGTTTCCCTCGGCGTAGAACCCTCTGTATCCTGGGAGACAGGGTATGGCTTGAGGAACATCAGCTGCTGAAAATAATAACTACAAATAAAGACAAAATTGCGTTTGCGTTTTGTGTGGCAGTAGTGGTGGGAGGGCTTGCATGCAAAACGTATATATTTCGCACAAGCTTGGTTATCTTGCACGTAAGTAGCGGAGTAGCAAGGTAAATATTTTGTGTTCAAAGACAAAATTAAATACTTTGCTTTGCAGAAATACTATTAGGTTGTCTTTTATTCACAAAAAATAACACACCTAATAATATTGAAAAAAGTATTGTTTTTGGGGTTTCATATAATATAGAATTGGTGTCGACTTGCTTTACGTAACGACTTAAACTCGTTCCATTTTTTTGTAGAAAAAAACCGGCCAAGTGCGAGTCGGACTCGCGCACCGAGGGTTCGGTACCATTATCTATAATTATCTATAAACCAGTGTAAGCAGAGCCCTGCTCCAAAGCAAAATGTACGCAGTGTGTGGTCACGTTATATTGGTCACTGCTATACATATACAGACATACATACATATTTACGGTTTCCGCAATTATTCCTTAATCTATGCTATAAGACCTACCTTCATACCAAATTTCAAGATTCTGCGTACCCGGGAAGTACCCTGTAGGTTTTGATTCCCTTGCGAGTTTGGAAAATTTGCGGAAATTTGCGGCATAAACGGCTGTATCTTTTGATTGCGTTGGCTTATAACACAGCTCCAAGGGGCAGTAGACCTGAGTATTTGATATAAATTTCAGCTTGATACCTCCACGCGTTCCCGAGAAAAAGGGTCTTGACAGACGGACGGACGGACGGACAACAAAGTGATCCTATAAAGGTTCTGTTTTTTCCTTTTAAGGTACGGAACCCTAAAAACGTCTATAATTTTATTGACACTAAACTTGTGTGCTACAATAACATTTACGACCTAAGCGGAGTGGAATACGCAGCTGGAGGGTTACCATGACGTCTTAATGCAATTCAGTTTAGGTTCGCTCGCTGTCAGATCCATACTAAAAATGACAGCTCAAACCTGAACTGAGTCGGAATTAAGACGTCATCACTGATCACAACTTATCTTAGATGTAGCTCACTGGTTCAGTAACAGCCTGTTCACTCTGGATTTGAATAGTCCAAGGTTATACTTATCCGGAAAGACAGACGACGGAAGCGCATTACACTCCTTAGCAGTCCGCAATATAAAAGATGAAGCGAAGCGCTTCGTGCGAGAACCCACATATATAAATTAATAATAATAATAGTTTAAAAAATAGAAGATTAACTAAACAGATTTATATGGGGAGTGTGAATGGGTGCGTTGGGAGGGGAAGGCCTAGGCGGACGTTCCGTGATCAAATGAGGACGTTTTGGAGAAAGGCCAGGTCAAGATTACCCGAAACCGACGAGCATGTATGAAGAGATTGATGAATGTGGATGAAGCGAAAGAGGTATGTCAGGATCGTAGCAAGTGGAACAAAGTAGTCTCTGCCTACCCCTGTGGGAAAGAGGCGTGACGATATGTATGTATGTATGTATGTAATAATAGTTTTAATATTTATTTCGACTAAGCCCTTGTCATACAAATTAGGTGAGGTCGTTAAATTATCATCATCATCAGGGCGTACAACTGATAGGCATTTGAATTCACTGAAAAATCTTGGTATAGGTACTCTAAATGTGAAAAATAAAATGTATACCTTTAACGGCAATCCGTGAAAAAACTGCTGCTGCGAAGACGATCCAAAAACGCATCATTTTTCGTAATAATATTATTGACTTGACGATAACAATATTTCAGCCGGTTTCTCATTCGTTTGTTTTTAAAACTGCGAAGATGGTTCGGTTACACATATCGAAACGTGCAGTTCGAACGTAGCATATCCCGTTTAAAATAGAATGATCCAGCGCCTATCACTATTCACCTTATATACTACGCGAAGAAAACGAATACGCAGTAGGTGACAAATGATATAAATAAGCAGCAGCAATAAGCACTGACGGTTGGTTGGGGTTATCGTAAGCTGGACATTCCTGGAAATGTTTAGTTTAGTTTTATCGACTTCTATATTTCAATACATGGATTTCTTCAAAGTGACGTTTCGGTTGTCCTGAAACGAATGTGGTCGATAGAGTTTACAGGGAGCTCATATTCGAAATTATATGTATAATGCAAAAGTACAGTACCATTGGTATTGAAAACTTGTGTTGTGTTTGAATTGTGGATAGAGTACGTTGTAGAAAATGAAAGCTATAATTAATATTTCAACAAATATGGCTAGTCATTGGTTCCCAAAGTGATCTCTACCACCCCTAAGGCGGCGCTAATGGTATCATGAGGGTGGAGAGACTCCTAGAAAAAGGTAAGTCCAGCTAAGTGGGTAGAAGAAGGTTTAAATACTAGTGATATTGAATAAAATGATAACATTAGATTGAGCCGTATCCATACATTGGAAACGTCTGAGAGTGATGATTATTTTCGAGACCCCAAATTGCATAAACTGCTACGATCATTACTCACACGAGCATCGCGTGTAGCACAGTCTATGCTGTACCATACCTATTGTACAGTCCACGGTGAGGAGTCTGCGGTGGGGAATCGGGGGGGGGGGGATGTACCGCACCACGTCACTTAAGGAAAATATCTCGAAGGAACCTACACATGCAACCTACGAAGCAATTCAATGGTGTGTGTGAAGTTTCCAATCCGATCTGAGCCCGAGTCGGAACTGTAGCCCAACCAAGTCTTCTCATTCTAAGAGTCCTGCACCCAGCAGTGGGAATTATATAAGCTGGAGATGATGAAGAACTTTAGTGTAGTTGATCTTTTTCATGTGTTTTATGTACAATAAAGAGTTCAGTGGCGTGGCGTCCATAGAACTCGATTCCCACCGGCTTGCCTATTTTAAGGCTGGTGGGCAATTTATTGTGCAGAATTAGAGGAAAAGGCTAGTTAATTTCCCTTCGGCTTGCCTTCTGATATACTTGACGCCACGCCACTGAAAGAGTTATACATACATACATACATTTAGTTGCTCTATGGTCGATATTTATGTACTACCTTACCTAAAAATGTAATCCATAAAAATCACGACAGTATCGTCGAGTATCCTCGACATTTTCTGACGCTGACATTTCCCTGAGCTATAAACGCTATCAAGTAAAATGTCTGATTGCCTTCACGCGTTTTACTAAGCCCTGGTTTTTCTCATGTCTTCGTCTGCGCAAATTGTAGGTACTGATGGAGCTCCCACACCGGTGGTATAAAGTGTTGTATAAAATTATAAAACACGATAAAATATACTTTCTAAGATATACTGCGGTCCTAGTAAAAAATTTGA
The DNA here is from genome assembly GCA_963854515.1 of Pandemis heparana. Taxonomy (NCBI): domain Eukaryota; kingdom Metazoa; phylum Arthropoda; class Insecta; order Lepidoptera; family Tortricidae; genus Pandemis; species Pandemis heparana. The sequence continues at coordinate 5,759,883 of OY978030.1, read as the reverse complement.
TTGAAACAACGTAATTATTGAATAGAGACACTCGGAAAGACGACAGTTTTTTTTTCGGATAGGGATGAAAACGAGCAAGTTGGGTCTAAATTGCAGACGCATTGTCTAGACGGCTAAGTTGGATGCCTGCATAAGCGAGTAAGAAGCCATCAGTAAAACCCGTGGTTTCTACTTTAAGATCAACTTAATGACGAATATCCGCGTCATGCGTTCTTGTTATTCATGTCACTCGAGTAGACTCAAGTATTACCGAGAAATAAAGTGTCCTTGTTCGTAGCAACCTTGGGGAAACAGATATTTCGGTAACTTCACCGATGGACATTTCGAAAGCCATGCCGAAATGACATCACATTTAAAAAAAACCGGCCAAGTGCGAGTCGGACTCGTGCGCGAATTGTTCCGTACCAGAAAAAACGGTAAAAAATATACTTTTGTTGTAATGGAAGCCCCCCTTAAATACTATTTTTATTTCATTTTTATTTTTTGTTATTATTGTGGTAATAAAAATACAAAATTTCTGTGAAAATTTTAACCTTGCTATTACGGTTCATAAGATACAGCAAAAAACGCCAACAACTACTCTGTTGAATGGGAGCTCCCCTTAATTATTATTATTATTTTGATTTTAGTATTAAATTTTTTGTTGTAGCCACAATAAAAATATATAATCTGTCCAAATTTCAACTGTCTAGCTACCTACTACGGTTCTTGAGATCTAGCTCGGCGAGTGGTAGCCATGAAAAAGAGCTAAAATATCACGTTTTTTGTATGGGAGCCCCCCTTAATTATTATTATTATTTTGTTTTTAGTATTTGTTGTTATAGCGGCTGTTATAACCAACCTTTTCTAGACCTTCAAGAAGGAAGTTTTTAAGTTGTCATTTTTGATTTGTTATCTTGTCATCCCTACAATAAAATGTTTTACTTTGATAAAAAAAATATATATGACAACTTAAAAACTTCCTTCTTGAAGGTCTAAAAAGTTGGTTATAACAGCGGCAACCGAAATATACAATCTGTGAAAATTTCAACTGTCTAGCTATTACGGTTCTTGAGATACAGCCTGGTGATAGACGGACGGACGGACGGACGGATGGACAGCGAAGTCTTAGTAATAGGGTCCCGTTTTTACCCTTTGGGTACGGAACCCCAAAAAATGGTGATTCATATACTTACTTTTTATCATATTCATTATACAGTCATATGCGTCAGTTAACAATTCTTAGGGTCTGTTTCTGGTGAACTTAACAGAGAGTGGTCTCTCTGTTAAGCTCCAGTTATATATGGTTCCGTCTATATTTTACTAGCTGCTGCCAGCGACTTCGTCTGCAAAGAATTCGTTTATCGCTATCCCGCGGGAACTACGCAATTTTCCGACTTTTTTCAGACTTTTCTCTATCTATGTGCCGAATTTCATCCAGATCCGTTGGGCGGCAACTTGGGCCGTTCTGGCGTGATTGAGTAACAAACAAACATCCATCCATCCATCCATCCATCCATACTTTCGCACTTATAATATTAGTTAGATTAGATTAGTTAGATTACTACGAAACAGACAGATACGTCATCATAGATAACTGCAACTTAGCAGAGAGTGGTCAAACAATAAGCCTTTAATCGCAAATTTTACATTTTGTTAAAAATTAACCGAAAATTCTTGAATGACAAAGTCATAAATAGATTTGTAAAACAATAACAAATAATTGCAATTTTCATAGCACACCGGGGTCAATCGGGGAGATCTGAAAATTATCAAATCACACCAGTGATCAGTATCAAATCACACCACGTACTTTACGGACGGCTCCAATGACAAATAAGGGTGCAACCACACCGCCGCTTAAAAAACGGTGACGTTACGGAATCGCATCAAAATGTATGAAGAAACGGTGAGAAAACGTGACGCATACGGCACGTCACTGCGTATACGCGGCGGTTTGGTCGCACCCTCAATCTTTCTATTTACAGTTCCTCGGGGTCAGAATATTTTATACTAGCGACCCGCTCCTATTATGCATGTATTATACGTGTAAACCTTCTTCTTGATTCACTCTATCTATTAAAAAAAACTGCATCAAAATCCGTTGCGTAGTTTTAGAGATTTAAGCATACATAGGCACAGAGAAAGCGACTTTGTTTTATACTATGTAGTGAAGCTGTGAATAAGATTATTTACATAAGTAGGATAAAAATATCGACCTGACCACAAGTTACCTAAACTATGTATTCTTGTACTATCAGTGGTATAAACTTGACCTCGTGGCCGTGGCTAATTCAGAGATATTGTTTATGTGAGCAATTGACAAACAAAAGAGATGATACGAGTATGTAAAATTATGCTTTAGTAATAAATCTGTTAGTTTTCCCTATCTTTATATCTTTATCTTTATATTTTTTTTTAGAAAATATGGAGCATTTTAAGTAACTAATTTGAATATTTTCTCATTTCATGGCTTAATTTAATTAATATAATTGCTTAAAAAAATCAGACACGACTTTTCGTAAATTAAGTATATACGGCCGGCTAAAATAGGCAATTTTCCCACAATCCTTTGGAAATTAAAAAAAATAGTTGTCATAACTGTTGTGACTGTCATCTCAATGTCAAACATACTGTTTACCTTTGGTTTACCTACAAGCTTATTGTATGTTGCGTTAAATCCTGATCATGGTTATAATGAGTTGAAAATTTATGAATGTGGAAGTATGTGGCATTGTGTTTTGGTACCTACTTACATCGAAATGATCCTCGCAACAATATTGTGTACTTATAAACTTTGAAGTATTCAACATTTACTTCGCGACACTACTTTTCTCTTAAATCTTCTCGGATCCGTGCGAACTATTGTTTTGGAGCTGTTTTTAGAGTCATTATTTCAGGTTGGAACGAAGCATTTTCTGTAATTTCCATTATTTCGTTTTGAATCGACCGACAATTTTAAGTTTTCAACAAAACAAATATTTACTTTACTGACATTGGGTGACACTGATAACTAGTTGACATATAAATTTAATAGACGAACTAGATATTTGCCGATTTATTTTTTGGAACTACCAACAGCCGCTCGGTAAGGTCGAATAAAGGTCAAATATTTTTTTTGCAAAATATCCGTAATCCTTGAGTATTTTTGAACGCCAGTAAGATAAAACAGTTCGCAAGCCCCATACTTCGAAATGGTTTTCAAATCAGGGTATGTTGTAAAAAAATGAACAATCCCAAATCGTCGGACTCGCGCACCGAGGGTTCCATACAAATTCAGCAAGTTAATATAAAATCCAGTGTTAGCAGAGCTCTGCATCCTTTTTTTTATTTTTATTTTTTTAATATGTGAATATAAGTAAAATATAGGCAGCGTGAGGTACCTACCTAATTTTATACTGGTCACCTACATAGTAGGTATTTGTTATTAGTAGTTTAGTATTTTTTATTATAGCAGCAACCCATCATCATCAATTTAAGGTGCGACCACACCGCCGCTTAAAAAACGATGACGTTAAGGAATCGCAACAAAATGTATGCAGAAACGGTGAGAAAACGTGACGCCTACGACACGTCACTGCGTATACGCGGCGGTTTGGTCGCACCCTTACTGTGAAAATTACAATTGTCTATCTAAAGTAACTTGATTCTACGGTTCCAATAAAAACCTACATACAAACATACATACATACATACATGCATAAAATCACGTCTTTATCCCTTACGGAGTAGACAGAGCCTAAGGTAACAAGACCTAAAGGCCACGTTTAGTATGATTGTTGTTGTGTGTATAAAAATCTAACACGAAGTTTATGGATATAAGTACATAGATAAATCACGTCTAAACCCTTACGGGGACAGACAGAGCCAAAGGTAACAAGACCTAAAGGCCACGTTTAGTATAATTGCAGGCATATATAGGTGGAAAACGGAATCAAAATTGTGATGGGTTGCTAGCCGCGTCGCCTATAACTAATTCTTACGATTTTTGCCCGTTCCCTCGATGGGCTTTTACCGTCTGCACGGGAAGAGAAGCAACTGGTACATTCTATGTTTTTTCTTTGCTCCCAGAACAGCGTGGAAAGTAACTCTATGCAGCTTAATAATAATAATAATAATAAATCATTTATTTCAAGTTACAACCTGTTTTAGGTGACTCATACAGTAATAGCGTTAGTAAGATCCTACAAGCTAAGTGTTAGTTTTAAAAACAATTAATTAAATAATTTATTTACATGCAGCGCACAAGCATGATTAAATGCACGCTCTAATTACTTAAACCACATTTAAGTAGCACACGATTTATCTCCACTCTTGCGCATTAATCTTATCATGTCAGCAACGCGGACCACCAGAAGCGAATAGCAATATTTAGCATACTTATAGCTCATTGATAACACTACAGTACCTATATCTTGTTACGTTAGTCGGTGAAACATTAGGAATCAGCAATAGAAGAGATAAAGGCAAAATCCCAATCCGGTTTTTATGTGGTGTTCAATAAAGAGTTATTGTATTGTATTGTATTGTAAAGGCACAATTATATCACTGCGTACGAATAATGCGGTTGGCGTCTCAAAATACTTCGGCAAACAAATGTCATCTTCTTTGACATTGATTGGATTGTCTATTTTTGACATGATAATAAGTAGTATTATTCTTCCTTGCTGGTCCGGGAGTAAATAAAAACATAGAATGTACCAGTTGCTTCTCTTCCCGCGCAGATGGTAAAAGCTTCTTAAAAGTCATGTTATAGGCGATGCGGCTAGCAACCCATCACTTTTGATATCCCTTTCCACCTATACGCCCAAAATCATGCTAAACGTGGCCTTTAGGTCTTGTTACCTTAGGCTCTGTCTACCCCGCAAGGGATAAAGACGTGATTTATGTTTGTATGTATGTATAATAAGTACCTAGTAAATCGAAAACAGGGGCCGTACCATGACATCCTAATTACGACTCAGTTCAAGTTTTAGCTGTCACTTTTAGTATGAATCTGACAGCGAGCGGACCTAAACTGAATCGCATTAAGACGTCATGTTAAGGCCCCTGTTTCAAGATATGCTTTTTAAATCACAGAAGTTTTGCAGCAGCGGGCTTGCAGTGAGGCTGTCGCCAAATGCAGCTGATTGCCGTCTTAAGCATTGTTGCGGTCATCGTATGTTGCACACGGCGTTCGACTCAGTGTAATTGCCCCATGGGGTCGCGAATTTTTGACACCAGCTAGCCTTATTACGTAACTCGCTCGCGATCGCCATCGTGTTCATTTTGACAGTTCGTGTATGGGCTGACAATTGGCATCGGAATCAGCTAGCTGTCACATTCACACAAGAACTGTCAAAATGAACACGATGGCGATTGCGAGCGAGTTACGTAATAAGCATGCAGTACGCTACGCTGATGGAGGTCTAGGCAATCGACACCGCTAAAGTTTTGAGTCAGCTATTTCAGTAATACACAAGCGAAATTTTTAACTTCGCTCTATGAGAGATACCATGCATGAGATCAAGTTACTTTGGCCCTTTGGTAACATTTTTGTGAGGATTTTTTTTGAGGATTTTGCGATTATCTCGTTCCACGGTCCAGGTTTTTTTATTGCATTCAAATTATGTCACATTGCCGTATGATTGGTTGTAGCTGACCACTCACATTGCTATGGTTTTTGTCAAAAAATAAGTACCTATGTGGTCTTCATATGAGCCACAATGATCCTCCGTTTTGTCAAATTAACTTGATCTTTCTGTGATTATAATTATATTATATTTCAACTGCTACCAGTATCCTGTCGCATATTGTAGTTTTATGAGGCCACAAGAGGATTGCAGATGAGTTGCCTAGAAGGCTAAGACCTACATACCTTATGTCATGTGGCAATAATTTCACTAGTTGTCTTTACCCTCCTCGTTGAAACCCAGCAGCGCAAACACTGCAGCTTGGCGACAGGACGGACCCTGCACAAGATCCCTACCACCCGGAATACAAGTCTCCAAATTTTTTACTACCACATTGTATTTTAACATACAAACCGTATTTGTGAAGTTAACGTGATATTGAAACATTTGTTTACAATAATCATGACCTCGACCTCAATATAGTATAGCACACTTAAATTGGGAAATACCAATTCAATTTTGTTCCAATTTTTACTCAACTCTAGCAGTTGTTACGGTTATCTCTGAAAAAGTATTTCCAACACAGGTCTGAAACAGTAATTAGAGTATGTATTTAATAAACCAATTCCAATGTTTTAAAACTAAAGTTGGGAAGAAACATAATATCTCAACGCTAGTCTTCAGTCCGTTGCTATTGCAAGTAATTTTGGTCTGTTTTCTACAGTTGTGTATAGTTTGCAAACTGACATGCGCAGAAATCTTATCATACACCTTCCAACTATGACCCGCGGCACTCATATGGAAGACGCAGCGACGTACGCGCGTGAAACAGTTCGCAGAAATGAATTATCACTAACGAAAACATCCGATTATTAATAATGAAATGATTATTAATGATTAACTGTGACATAGTAAGAGTTACTTGTGATATTTCTGTGGATTGACATGAAAATGAAGTTATTTGTGTTGTTTTTGTGTTGCGTGAGTTGGGAGCTGGTGAGGTGCGATGGTGAGTGTTAGTTCATTTCGCATTTGTATAAACATTAGTCATATTGTTAATAAGTATTTTGTGGTAGTCGGCCGGAGGATAAAAGTGTTTTTTGACAATTAAACTCATTGTTTCAAAGTTTACATGCGCTACTATCTGCTCCAAATTAAAACCTTTGTGTACAATCTGGTAGTTATATATTTGGCATGAGATCTAGTTTGCATTTAAAAGGATTTACATTGTGTTTTTCGTTCATGGGTTGAAATTTTCCATTTTTCATCAATTACACGAGACTGAATGAATGTGGATGAAGCGAGAGGTATGTCAGGGTCGTAGCAAGTGGAACAAAGTAGTCTCTGCCTACCCCTGTGGCGAAGAGGCGTGACGGTATGTATGTATAAGTATAATATGTGTATGTCTTCAAATACCTATCTACCCGTTTTTGTAGATTCATAACTTAATGGTAGTTTATTGAAAAAGATAAACAAATCAGTACAAAAAGCAGTCAAAACTTAAACCTATTCATAACTTTAACAAAAAAAAGTTTTCTTTTCCTTTTGGAATATCACAAATGTAAAGATTTCATGAAATTTTCTGATTTTTTAATGGTCTTTCAAATTACCCATGGTACTACTTCAAACCTCTGTAGATTTGAAATATGTGTTTGAAAGATATTTACGAAAAAAAATATTATCCAAAATTTATACATAATTTATACAAAATTTATATTTGTACCTAAATTATTTATGCTCTACCTACCCACGTAGCGAACTAAAAGGGTTAGCAGACTTAATTATTATTAGGAATGCGGCAGAAATTGAATTACTATTTAAAAAAAATTAAAATACAGACAATTTGTATCCGTTAATAAATTTACCCTTAAAGCCGGCTCGTCATCTACTTCGCATTTTATCTCCGGTTCAAAGGTGTGGGTTGCCAGTTCAATTTTGTAGAAAACACGATCAATTTACGATTTAGACTTTGCAAAACAGCTATCTCGATAACCCAGGAGATATAACTATATTCACAAGCCACATAAGTATAATCAATGTATTTTAGAATTAGTCATCATCATCATCAGCCAGAAGACGTCCACTGTTCAACAAAGGCTTCCCTTTTATTATTCAAGAATACTTCGAATTTCGAATTCCGAAGTACTTTAAGGCCTGAATCGCTGTGCACGGGTCTGCTTCGCCTCCGATACCCACCGCCTCCACTACCGCTTCCGCTACCGCCTCCGCTACCGCCTCCACTACCGCCTCCGCTACCGCCTCCGCTACCAACTCCGCTACCGCTTCTGTGTGCTCTAGGCTCAGAACAACCTGAGATCCACTATTTTCCTGACCTAGATTTTAATTTAGTGCTCAGGCTGAATGTTGGATGAGCCATGGGAATGTCTAGGTGTCAAGACGCCAGTTTCCATTTGCTTAGAATGTTTACCTACCTACATTACATGGAATAGGTCGAGGTAAATTTCAGTCGTAAAATTTGAATGACTAATGAAGTTTGAAGATACAAAAATGGTGCACCTAACTAATTAAAAAAATAATTAGTAGAGCACGTTCTTGCGTCAGGCTGAAACTTGTAAAAAAAAACATTTAACTTCGCGTTTACTTCTGTATACCTTTTTTCTGTTTTGATTGTTATATGTGGTGTTTCAATAAAGAGTTATTGTATTGTATTGTATTTACTTGCTGTGAAAAATAGCTGCTCTACGTTGAACTGAAAACCGCCTCCCGTTTATGAACTCTGGATAGAAGCATAATTAAACCACTCTGCTTAAAATGTTAATTAGCTACTTCTGTGTTTAGCTACAAAGTTATTAAGCACAACCTTTGATGAGACGGTGTATTCCTAATCAAGAATAACAAGTACATTGTCTCTATTTTCATTATTTTTGTTATCTACGTCACACATACGTTTTTCACGTCATACAACAAATGGTTACGCGCCATGTTGTCAAACCTAGATAAATGGTAATTTATAGCTTCTCAAATAAAACTAACACCGCTGAATGTTTGAACAAATTGTGTTTTATTAAATTATGTACTTGAATTGAACTATTGTTATTACGTTTTTACCAACTGTTGAATATTGAAGAGACTGGGGATAACCCTTTATTATCGGTGTTGTTTGATAATAATGCCTCGTCCCGTTGGACAGAAATGCTCAGCAAGTACGTAATGCTTCTTTTGTAACTTTACTAGTGTGGCTCGTGTTTTCGCGGTAATGTCACAGTATATATGTAATGTTTAACCATTTTATCTCTGACAAATTTAACACAATTAATTTTGTGAGAGTGCGTTTCCGATTTATGCATTCACATGTGTAAATCTAAAAGTATGTTGTTATTATTCCAGAACAATTATTTCTAGTGAACAGTGCACTAAGACAGATTTTATTGTTAACTAATTTTATTGTTAAAAAAAACATTTTCATAATTTCGAACTCGTTAGTTTCGTAGTTGTAGGTACTTGTATCTAATGTAATGTAATGTACAACTCCATTGCCAAATATCAACTATATCCAACCAAGGGAATCAGCTTAAATTTAACTAATATAAATTAATTATTTACGTGCACCGGGACTGGCTAAAATTATAGGTAGCTGTAAAGATTTTTCTAAAATACAAGGTCTCTCGGATTTTTTCCGGAACATTTCACCAGGTGGTTGGGACAATTTGACACCAATTGACCTAGTTCCAAACTAAGCAAAGCTTGTAATATGGGTACTAGACAACGGATAAACATACTTATATAGATAAATATAAATACGTACTTAAATACATAGGTATTAAACATCCAAGACTCGAGAACAAACATTCGTATTTTTCATACAAATATCTGCCCCGACCGGGGATCGAACCCGGGCCCTCAAGCTTCATAGTCAGGTTCTCTAACCACTCGGTCAAAGATTATTCATGTAAATTTTTGATTCAAAATTTAGTCCCGCCCATGACGCGGTTCGCTTAAAACATCGATTAAAATGAATGGAAACATGAAAAATGCTGAATAAAATTTACAGGGTTATTTATTCAAACCAACCACCTGCTGAAGCATTCTCTTGTTCGACCAGCAAGGTTTAATTATAAGTGTTCTAAGTAGTACTTACTTAACTCCAACCGTTAACCGTCCTGACCCAGTCTTCGAACCCATAGTAACAAGACGATCGGCTCAAGTGTCGCCTAATCTGCTTTAAGACTGAGAACGCTTAGCTAATCAAGCTCAGGTGGACTACATGACTTCAAATTAATTGGTTACTTGTACAAAACAATTACAAAAATACGATGGGACAGTTTATAAAACTGTTGTACTTAATTAATCTCACAATTTATCCGGAATGAAAGAAGTCAGAAGGTGGTTGAATGACCCACATCATCTCCAGCCTACATACGTCCCACTGCTGGGCACAGGACTCCTTTCAGAACGAAAGGGCTTGGGCTATATCCACGCGGGCCCAGTGCAGATTGGGAACTTCACACACACCATTGAATTGCTTTGCAGATGTATATTCCTCACGATGTTTTCCTTCACCGAAAAGCTCATGGTAAATTTCAAATGTAATTTGAACAAAACAAAAAGACAAACTCAGAGGTGCGAGCCCGGGATTCGAACCCTCGACCCTCTGCTTGAGAGGCCACATGTCAAACCACTAGGCTACCACGGCTTGAATGACCCACACTTGTTGTAAATGTTTTTCAAGATGCCTAGTTATTTTAATCATGTTTGGCAATTGATATTAAAAAAAATTGTTTATTTCTCAGAAAAAAACAAAAACATGCCATTATGCTTAACCACTAATCCCTTAGCAAGATTGTGGGCGTATAGATGGAAAATAGAGTTAAAATAGTGATGGGTTGCTAGCCGCATCGCCTATAACGTGATTCTTCAATCTTGCTAAACGTGACCTGTAGGTCTAGTCACTTTAGGCTCTGTTTACCCCGTAAGGGATAAAGACGTGATTTGTGTGTCTGTATGTACTAATCCCTTATTTGTGGGATTGTTGCAGTTAAGGTTTCAGATTCCATTCATTGGTTGCTGTTCAAAGTGGACAATCAGTCAGTAGTGTGATACCTAACTAAATGTGGAATCAAAACAGTAACGGTTGAAATTTCGTAATTTTTTTACATGCGGAAATCCCGATCCGTATACATACGAAATTTGATGTAAACTCGTCCTTCGTAGGATGAAACAATAAACAACATACAAACAGACTTTTTTTGTTAAAAGCACAAGAGTAGTTTGTAAATGATTCTCCGTAATCATCATTTCGGTTCAACGAAATGAATAAGTTACAATGATGGCACTTACATTAGTGTACAGTCACCAGCATAAATAAGTGATCACTTTGTACCTTTGTACTTTTGTACCTTGTCATTTTAAAGTCATGTTTGAAAAACCATACGAAATCATGATGTAACGACTGAAAGCGACAAGGTACAAAAATGATCACTTATTTATGCTGGTGACTGTACCTACCTATACTCGTATTTATTCTCGCAAGTTTTTTGCTCGTATTCGTATATGAGTAGAGAATGAATTGATAAGATTATAATTAATACCGTCTATTGAAGAGTTTCTTAGAACAACCAATTATCAATATTTAGACGAAGATGATAATTTGGAAATACCCTTTACCTACTACTATAAATTTACGAGGAAGAAGTCTTATGTTTTTTACTTAGTTACACAACTTTGCTGTCGACGGATAAGGTTAAGTTTTTGATCTTTTAAATTGAATAAGCAAAGATGTAGCTTTTTAAATAAGAGTGAATACAAGCTTATTACTAAGTACTTCAATACGTGAAAGGGTAATAGAAAGTGTTTCTAGTTTATATTATAGTATTACTTGACTAATCCAGTAGCTTTCAGAGTCCTCAAATTCTGAAATCGTACTTTCTCTATAGAATGATCTCCTAAAAATATAAAATATAAGGAAAGTTTTGACTATTACTTTGAATCTTGAAATGCAACTGCGTCTGGGAAATCTTTTCACTATAAAATAAGTACTTAGTATTTGGGCAACTGAGCGGTGTTAGCAAAATGAAAAAAAAACCGGCCAAGTGCGAGTCGGACTCGCGCACGAACGGTTCCGTACCAGAAAAAACGGTTAAAAAAATTGTTGTATGGAAGCGCCCGTTTAAATATTATTTTTATTTTATTTTTAGTTTTTTTTATTATTATGGCAACAAAAATACAACATCTGTAAAAATTTTAACGCCCTTGCTATTACGGTTCATGAGATTCAGCAAAAAACGCCAACAACTACTCTGTTGTATGGGAGCCCCCCTTAATTATTATTATTATTTCAAGTATTTGTTGTTGTAGCCACAATAAAAATACATAATCTGTGAAAATTTCAACTGTCTAGCTATTACAGTTCTTGAGATACAGCCTGGTGACAGACGGACGGACGGACAGCTAAGTCGTAGTAATAGGGTCCCGTTTTTACCCTTTGGGTACGGAACCCTAAAAACACTTTTACTCAGAGATGAAACCCTGTGCAGCAAATTTCGATGAAATTGTTAGAGATGTTTTTGGCGCCCAACAAGTACAAATACTGCTCGTTGAATACTCAACTTCAACAGTCTCAGCTAGTATATTAGAATACATATTCTACAGGGTGTATCAGACACCCCCTAACAATAATTCACTGGAGTATATACCCATAGCTATAGAAGCTAAAAAAATATTTTGAAAAAAAATTGGAGTAATTTCTTTTTATACTTTCTATAGGAATGATTATATTATATTTAATACTACCATTCCTATAAAAAATATAGAAAAAAATTTGCTCCAATTTTTTTTTAAATATTTTTTTTAGCTTGTATAGCTATGGTTATATACCCCTGTGGATTATTGTTAGGGGGTATCTGATACACCCTGTATACCTACGTATACATACGAACGGTATCTAACTATTATGGACACAACATACACTTGAAGACCTCGTGACAGAATTTATCCTATTAACATTTCATTCTATTAACTCTGCTGATTATAAATGATTCATCCTTATCTACAAAGGTTAGGCAGGTCGATATAAAACTAGATACCTACATAAAATAAATGTTTTGTGAAATTAAAAACCTTTCCGCATTTTATGATTTGAGTTGAATATAATAATATTGGAATAGAACGGACCCGAAACAAAAACAAAATAGTATAGTAAAATAGTACATCTTTAATTCAATGATTCAATGATGACATCAAGAATTATACGACTTAGAAAGGAGAGAGAGATTTTAATGACAATGCTCCTTCGGTGTTAGCTAATTAAAAAGCCCATTAAAATGTACCTACCTATGCATTTTTATCTAACCGCGGTTACTTTTGCCGCTTCGCAAACAGGACCTGAGATAAGTATCAAATAAAAAGGATCAAACGCTGTCATCATTATCATCATCATCATGTCACCCGAAAGACGTCCACTGCTGGACATAGGCCTCCCCCAACCCCAAGGCTCTCCACTCGGACCGGTCCTGTGCCTTCCGCATCCACCGCGATCCCGCGATCCTGATCAGGTCGTCGCTCCATCTTGTTGGAGGCCTACCAACAGCTCGTACACTCAAACGCTGTATTGGTATCGAATGCAAATCGCTTGACACCAGAATTTATCGTAGTAAGTATTTACCGTATCATTATCCTATTATAGAGGAGATATTGTTTTGTTTTGCTGGCTCACTGCCTGTTATTGATATCAAATGATGCAGGTACTGATGGCCTTATGGCGCCTGAACCCGGAACAAATATCGTCAAAGTAAACAACTGCATGGGACATCCGAATGCAACCTTGCAACCAGCTGTTAACAATGGCAGCCTGTAATAAATATCAGCTCATCATTGTTCGATTTGCATGCCTCCTCGCGATTTAGCATGTAAATATACATTTCGGTGCGTTAATGAAGGATGAATCATCGATTGACGCAAGAAAACTTCAATTTTCTGTATGGTACCGTCGCTGTACAGACGGACAAAGCCTGTTGCAGTCTCATGTTAATTTGTAGGCTGTGCATGTCGCAGATGGGCACCAAATAAACAGTAGAGTGTCATTCACTTAGGCTTGTGAATAAGAGTGCAGATTTTTTTGCAGTAAGTCAGTAAGTCGGCAATTTAACTGTATTGGTTAATCCTCTATGACTGAGAATATAATTAAGTCTTCCATGTGCAAAGGACTCTCGGTCGCTTAATGAAGAATTTACCCAGGTGTTTTGCACCTAAGGATAACTCGTGTCATCATCGCTAGAAATAACACTGAGGACACGCGTAATGCGGTTTTGTCATCAACGCTAGTCTCGGCACCCAAGAGGCTGACAACACCTAATTTTGTTGAAATTGATGTTATTTAAGCACTTTTTTAAGAAAAACTACACACAAAATAAATACAAAAAATATGTATGTTAATTTTCATCATATTTCAAAGACGTTGAACGGACTCGATACATAATTGAACAAAAACGGCTCGATTGAAAATAATTGCAGAGATTGGTCTTAAAATCATCATTAAACGGTTCTATTTGTTTATTTTTTCGACGTATAGGTCTGCAATTAAAAATATGAAGTCAACATATTCATTCCTACACGGCTAACGAGTCATATTTCACAAATAATCCATACTTTTTTTATTTCTTATTATTTGCGTCTTATTTGCAAGATTTTAGACGCGTACCAAGCTGCCGAAATAGTTTCTTCTCTTTCACTAACAGACACGCGAACCGTATGTGTGAAGAGTGGCGCTGCTCAAGGTCATTTGCTGTTGACAGTGCCTTAACTTTACTAGAATACATTTTGAGCTCTCCAGGCCAAATAAAAAGTTAAGACAAAATTCTGGAAACTGTAAAGTGATGCCGTTTTGAACAACTTGGCGTTTTCACACAGATGAAACCAAACTTCGCCTAGCGAACTACTTGAGCTACACACCCGCGCAAAGCAAAACGTAGTTTAAACCACCGTCACTTTGCCGTTCGCAGAATTGTCTTTGTTTTTTATTTCGTCTGAGTCTGAGGGTAGTAATTCTTCGTCAAGCGACATTTGTGAGATTTAAATCAACACCGCAAAGAGCAGTTGACGTCCATATTCAGCTAGATTGGATAATCACACACACCTACAAGTCTATTTTAGGCCTAAGTAATGTGAGTTAGTGCCAACGAGTGTAGATCATAAAATGACGTGAACAATGTAAACGTTACATACAACATTGTTTTAACAGTGACATTGACACGGTATTTTTCTAGTCAGCGAAATGAAATATTATGAAATGAAATGAAATGAAATATTATTTATTGTTTGGTCATGAGTTATACAGATGTTTTATAGTTTAGTCATAGTTCATCATGACCTGCCTCGGAGAGGCGTACAATATTCAAGTAATTGTTAGTAAGGCTATGTAAAATTAACAGATCAAGCGTAAGATGGATAATAAGTTTAATTAACAAAAAATAAGAGAAGTATAGAAGAATATTACCGTTTTAATTATTCAATCTTCTAAGTGAGCGACGTCAAGGGCTGGACTAAATTTTTTATCAAAAATTTATAAACCAAACCAACTACCACCAAAGGCTCCCTCTCTCGGCCCCGTTTATCGGCACATCCGGCGGTCGGTCTATAGTACCAGCTGAAATATACCAGAAAAGTTCCGAGAGACCCCGTATCTATATAATGGGTTCTCTATCCTTTGCCCGAATTTCATATGCCATAGATGTATTGTTTGCCATAATGATCATTTGCCATAATTCTTTTTTATCTTTAACTGTTAATTGTTCAGGATTGTTGTAAAACAAACCTAACCTATAGAGTTCCACAGGATTGCCATTTCAATGCTCCTGAAAAAATTACGGTTTCAGAGAAAAAAAGATTTATGGCAAACATTACATTATGGCATATGAAATTCGGATAAATGAAATGCTCCACTATATATGAAACAATAATTGTTTACAGATTATCCAGATGAAGTGACAGACGCGTGCTGTTCCCACGGCGAGATGTCAGCTCTGCCGCTGACGTCGGCGAAGCAGTGCGCGACCCTGGACCTTCCGGAGTACATAGAGTACGAGCAGGAGGAAGACTGCCGAGCGGCGGCCACCAGCTGCTGCAACGAGCACATTAAGTAAGGGAACGTAACCATTCAGACCCATTTTTAGAGTTCCATACCTCAAAAGGTAACGTAACCCTTATAAGATCACCTTGTCCGTTAGTCTGACTGTCGAAGACCAATTTTCTCAAGTACGTGTAAAGGTATAAGGTTGAAATTAATGTCAAACATTCAAGTCTACTCTTTGGGGCAGTGAAAATTAACCGTCTTAGTCAACTCAATCAAAAATTAAAGTCATTAGAAAAAGTGTTTCCATAGGAATGGGAGTTGAAATTTGCCACCGGCCTAGGTCACGAGCGTCTAGACTGAAGTATCTAGGGAATCGCTTTGACTTGATCATGATTTTGTATGAAAAATATTAAAAATAAGAACGAAAATGGAGGATCGATCGAATGTACCTTTCCTTTAAAAAAACTTCAACGGTAGGTACTTATTTAAATGCTGATATTATTCATTTGTTTTGATTTAAATTTCGAACTTGTTATGTTTCGTAACCATCAAGATAATTGTGTTGATCTCAAACGAAACATTACCTACTCATATTACTAAAACTTGGATCAGGTCGATGAAAATTTAACGTTGTTTCATAATTTCAGATTAAAAGACGAGTGTGAAGCTGGCTCGAAGTACGCCGAGGCCAAACGATGTAGTGTACCGAGTACAGACGTCGGGAAGGTAAACAAACATAATAATAATAAATAAACAATAAAATCTTTTAATATAATAATACTACCTTTACAATAACAAAAATACAGGTAGTTAGTGGGTATTAAAGTAACTAAAAGTAAACTAAAAATAACACGAAATCAAGTGTGTAACAAAATGAAATTTTTAGCAAAATCTTACATGTCTAAATACATCTTTTCCAGACATGTTGTGACGAGTGTTCCTTCGGAATTCTTACCGGAGAATCCCAGGGCAAGGAAGCGTGTGGTAGACCAACGGAAACGGACGTCAGCCCAGCTACTTATTTAAGGAAAAACACTTATTATAAGTGTTGTTTGGTAAGAATTGTATTGCACTCGAAAATCAAAATTGTATTGAACTAGTGAGCTTCCGGTGTTAATGCACAAAAATCACATGTTTTTAAATAAATCAATTAGTAGTGGAAACCGACTACCTAACTCAACATTCGCCACGCTTATTCATGGCCTAAATTTATATGTATACTATGTTGATCACGGGATCGCGGTGGATGCGGAAGGCACAGGACCGGTCCGAGTGGAGAGCCTCGGGGGCGGCCTATGTCCAGTGAACGTCTTTCGGCTGACATGATAATGTTGTATCGTTCTACTTGGTTAACTTTTGGAGCATAATGTGGCGTTCTGCTTAATTAGAAGTATAGTGCAAAAACTAAGCAAAAAACCAATATCTAAAAGGAGACTGATATCAATCAATCATAATTTAGGAAGCAGCATCAAAACCAGAGCCAACGACAGAAAAGAAAGTACAATCTACGACGGAAGCAGCAAGGCAGGTGTGCAAGCCAGGATCCTGCAAACCGGACCAGGAGTGCGACGACTCTGATGGGGTGGTGAGGTGCCGATGTCGGGAAGGCTTTAGGAATCAAGGTGGTGCTTGTAAAGGTATGGACAAAGGATGACGATTGGATGTTATATCTTTCTTCAATTTGTCTCAAACTAAAAGGTTGTCTGAAAAGTAGCTTAGTGCTGTGCTGTAGGACTATAAGCAAATTAAATGGTTAACTTAATATTTGTATATTTTTTGTCTCGTGTTTTCATATTTTTGGAGCATAGCAAGCAGCATAAGCACTTGTAGTTGCTTGAAAACTTGGTCTTAATCATATTATTTTCCAGATATCAACGAATGTGCAGAATCCACAGACAACCTATGCTTTAAAGAGGACCATGTCTGCCACAACACTCCTGGGTCCTTCAAATGTGTGCCCGTCAAGAAACGGGAAGTGAGCATCAGCTGCCCAGCCGGGTTCAAGCGGAATGTGATCAACCAGGTTTGCGATGGTAAGAGAATTATCGTCCCTTTCTCTTCCCTTCCTTCTTCCCTTTCCCTTCATTCTTGTAGTGCCCTTCTGGTGAGTTTCGGATGTTTATTTGAGCATAGTTGTTTCCTATTTGTCACATGTTATGGTGCAATGGTTCTACTGAATGAGCGCAAGTGATTAACGACGTATAAAAAAATCAACAACTGTGAAAGAGCATAAAATTAAGTCTTCTTTAGTTTCTATATCCTGTCAAGATTTTTCACCAGAGTCCTCCTAATGTCAATATTGTCAATAAAAGTATATTCAATGTTTAATTTTTAAACCGCAATTTCATTACTTAGATATTAACGAGTGTCAACTTCCCCGCCCTCCGTGCCCGAAGTATCTGTGCGAGAACACGATAGGCGGGTACAAGTGTAGCGGCAAGCCCGGCAAGCCGATGACAGAGAGCGCAACCGAGGCTCCAGTCGCTGCGCCTGCGCCGAAGAACGACATATGCCCTGCTGGGTTCAGGGCTGGCTCTAATGACGAGTGTGTTGGTGAGATATTTTACTGTTTGTTTCAAGGTATTTTAAAAAAATGTTGAAGAATGGAGCTCTGCTATTCTACTGAATACTACTCTGGTGGAAGCGATAAGGCAAAGGCCTCTAGAATGAGTTTTACACTCAAAAGTCGTCTCAAACGCGTTTCCGTAAACGTCTTAATTACTCGTATCTATTAATGCAATAATTAGCAGCGCCAATAGCGGCACATATGTAACAGCAGCAAAGTAATCTCATAGTATTTGACACTTCGACATATTCGAGACTCGAGACGTTTGGTGCAACAGAAAACTTACACTAAGCGCTCTGAATTCCTGCCGAAAGAAGTCCATAGATGTCTCGCTGTCTTGAACAGAAAATAGCTTTTGTTCTCTTCATGATTATAATTCGATTTAAATTTGTCCAGCAGTCTATGGAAACACTTAACACTAACACACTGTAATCCTCAACTCTACACACTTTGACTGCTTCTTTGATATAGTTTAAATTTAAAGCTTTCCCATGAAAAAACTAAACTACACTTGTAAATCTTCTCGCACCGATATATCCCTGAAGTTAATCACACCGAACGGTATAACCAGACATTGACGAGTGCGAGGAGCGTCTGGATGACTGCCAGCGTCTGTCGCAGCACTGCATCAACACGCATGGCGACTTCTTCTGCCAGGATCACGTATCCAAGCGCTGTGCACCAGGGTTCAAGGTCAATAGCGCCACAGGGATCTGCGAAGGTAAGGATCATAGCTTTTTAATGAAACAAAATATGTTAAGTAAAGTTAGTGAGGCAGATATTCAATAAAAAATCCTTTCAGATATTGATGAGTGCGAAGAAAGCTCAGAAGTCTGCAGGCGGAACCAAATATGCGTCAATCTACCTGGCGCTTACGACTGCAAATCCAAAATAAGCACGCTCCCTAAGTACGATAATTTCAAATTACTTCTCTTAAAATACAGTGATGTAACAAAATATGTGTCACTTAGTTACATGAAATAAATGGATTTTTTTTTATTGTGTAAATTATTAGGTTTTAATAACGTTCTTAATTCCAGATTGACTACCAAGTCATGTCAGGAAGGAACAAGGATGCGGGTAGGCAGTTCGATATGCGAAGGTATTGTTCAACACATGAGAGTAATAGATCTTATAAGGTTCATATAAATACGA
The DNA here is from genome assembly GCA_963854515.1 of Pandemis heparana. Taxonomy (NCBI): domain Eukaryota; kingdom Metazoa; phylum Arthropoda; class Insecta; order Lepidoptera; family Tortricidae; genus Pandemis; species Pandemis heparana. Next base: position 5,740,544 of record OY978030.1, on the reverse strand, counting down.
GTACTTTACGTAAGGTGTCTTAAAATTTATCCGGAAAATTTCCACAAGTGGTTGGAGGAGTGGTTCACCGTGCAATTTTTTTTCTATTTAATCCTGTAAATATAAATACTACCTCATTTCAGATATCGACGAGTGCCGGGAAGGCACGCACTTGTGCGACCAGTTTCAGAACTGCATCAACACATTTGGTGGACACGAATGCCGCTGCAAGAACGGTTTCGGGCTCGATTCCGCATCAGGGTCTTGCGTAGGTCAGTAAATAGGGTAAAACCTCGATTTGGAGTAATAATCTGAAGATATAAGAAAGGCGGTTACTGAAGTGGCTAAGATCGGATCGAAGGTCCACCGGCTCGTTGGTCAGATGACATCTGGCAGTCAACTGGAGAAAGCTGTGAATGAGACATAGCGTGAAAAATACAGAGACCGTGGCCAGTGGGTGGATCTAGGCTTATTTTTAAGAAAGACAAGCAGAAAATTCACTGAAAGATTTTCTCCACGGAGAGTCACTCGAATTGCCAACGGCCATGAACTGTCTGGCCAGCTTGATCCTCTTTGCAAACGGATGTTGCATCCCTACGTGTTTTGTACCTCAAAATCATAAAAACTGCTCCAAGGAGTTGTTCGATTTTTTCACGACCGTATTTCCATTCTTACCTTAATCGCTGGCAATCGCAAATCTTCCACGCACAGTGAAACTAGAATCAGCAAGCAGTGGCAATATTTGACCGGAACGTTTTAGGGATCTATAAGGGTGACATGCCAGTTCATTGGCTACAACTTAAGAGGCTGACAACACCAAATTTTGTTAAAATTGATGTTATTTCAGCACTTTTTTAAGAAAAACAACACACAAAAAAATACAAGAAAAATATATTTTAATTTTCATCATATTTCAAACACGCTGGACAGACTCGATACATAATTGAACAAAATCGGCTCGATAGAAAATAATTGCAAAGATTGGTCTTAAAATCATTAAACGGTTCTGTCTTTATTTTTTCAACGTATACTCGTAGGTCTGAAATTAAAAACATGAAGTCAACATATTCATACCTAAACGGCTAACGAGTCATATTTCACAAATAATCCATACTTTTTTTTATTTCTTATTATTTGTGTCTTATTTGCAAGATTTTAGACGCGCGCCAAGCTGCCGAAATAGTTTCTTCTCTTTCACTAACAGGCACGCGAACCGTATGTGTGAAGAGTGGCGCTGCTCAAGGTTATTTGCTGTTGACAGCGCCTTAAATATCCGATGGTGTTGTATCTATCATTAATGCCCTAATATTCCAGACATAGACGAGTGTGAGATGAAGCTGGACAACTGCGGGCCGGGGTTGTACTGCCTTAACGTGCTGGGCTCCTTCACCTGTACGCGCCGTGCGCCCACCACCTCTACCACCACGTCTCAGTACGAGTACGAATACTACGATACTGAGTAAGTCTAAATTTTAACTAGAGGCATGGATTAAACCAGAGATTTCCAATTTTTACACACAGACCACGTTCAAAGTTTTACCGTTTTCGGTAGATCCCCTGTTGCTACATTCTATTGTATTCCCCAAAACCCATTTTATGATGCCAACGTGGACTCCATCTGGTCTTCCGTGGACCCCTGGGGGTCCATCCAGATCACTTTGAAAACCTTCGGATTAGACGATCAAATTATCGTGATACTAGTTCATCTTAATGCAGGATCTTGGATTACAAAAGATATGCATGGATCACACGATAATATAGATCGAGTTTAAAGCGAAGGAGTTGCACTGCATTTTTGACTTTAACCTGTATTGAATGGTTTACCATCATTTGCTAAACAACTTTTCACAAATGCATTTCATTTCACAATCTCATCATTTGAAAAACTTTTATTTTCTACTAAAACATTGACTTTTTGGAAAACTTATAAAACAAACATAACCTAGCCTAATGTGAGACACGCTTAAAGATTTTCGAGTTTTAAAAAGTTTACGGTTTATCAGATATTAAAGAGTTGTCAAATGATGAGTTTGTGAAATAATGCATTTGTAAAAAGTTTTTTAGCAGTCTCATGAGATCCCTTATTGAATTGATATATTCTTTGATCTCTTTAGTCCCTTCTCTTTACACTTTAAAATATTTTGATTTACTAAAGCTTTAACTTTTTTAACAGTGAAGACAACTCTACGAACGATGCAGCGTCAGGGCAGCCACCATTCGTACCTCCGAACACGTCTCAACCAACACCTAAACCTACCACTCCTAGACTTACTACTCACAGACCAACTACTCCCAGACTAACTACCCGTAGACCAACCACCCCAAGACCCACTACTCCTAGATCAACTACTACAACATCTACTACCACTCCCAGACCAACAACAACATCCACTACAACAACTTCTACTACAACAACTACAACAACCACCACACCCAAACCAACATTACCACCATACCGCCCTCCACCGTCCCGATACAATCCGTACGGCCGCCCTACAAGCACTAGACGACCATACACCAATAGACCATATCCAGCGTATCCACCGACTTCCACACCTGAAGCTACAAAGCCTATAGACTCAGCCAACGGAGATCTTCCCAATGTAATAGTCCCAGCCCCTACTAATCCTGATGTAATTGAAAAGGAGAGAAATCCTAATGGAGGATATGAGGTGGATACAGGGGAACTGCCTAAAGACAAATGGACTAATGTCGTAGACAGAGATAAACCGGAAAATTTCGATGTTAATGAGCTGCATTGTCTGAACGGATATGAAAAGAATAGCGCTGGAGAATGTGTGGGTGAGTAGTGTTTAAATTCATTCATACTTAAACAAAATGAAACCACACAAATAAAATTAAAAATGCTGTTGACTGTTTTTCACCAGAGCACAAAACTCGTGCTTTGTTTGTTTGCCTTAGAATACGGTCTATTCCCACTAGTTCTATTATCACTATACAGAGTAGTACCATCAATAGAACTAGTGGGAAGAGACCTAGAATACTTACTGTAAATCAAAGATTCAGGTAAAAAATATTGTTTATAGACATAGACGAATGCGACGGCCGCCACATATGCGGTGCTCTCGAAGCCTGCAAGAACGAGCAAGGTGGCTACCGCTGCGAATGCATCGCTGGCTTCAAGCGAGACAGCAACCACGACTGCATCGTCATCCCCGTCCCCACCACCTGGCGGCCCACTAGCACCAGCACTAGACGTAGCAACAGGAGAACCACCACGTCCACTACTCCTGGTAAGTCAAGGGCGTCGCCAGCCGATGATCAAAGGACTATGAAGTATAGCGTCCATCGGTATATAGCGTACAGTTGGCGGCAAACATTTTGAATATGACCTTGAATGCGCAGAGGTGAATTTAGCGTCTCTTTGGTATAAAAGTACATGCGCGAACTTACCCCTTCCACGTCGTTCTTGCTCGAGAAGTTTGCCGTAAGCTATACATTGGGTAAACATCAGTTTATCTAGTTAACTAGGTAAGCAAGAGGGGTTGCAATTGCCTTGCCTTGCAGCCTTGGGAATTAAAGTAGAATACCTATTGTGCTAGTTATTTTGCCAGCTACTTTAACACCAAAACAATATTTTATTGAACAAGGCATTACTTGGCGGAGGTTCATTTGAATGAATAAAAAAATACCTTGCTACTCCGCTACTAAAGCTGCTCGCGCTGTCTTTACTCCCCAACAAGGTCATTTATGTTAAAAACTGTAGTCTATGGATAATTCAAACATTTATAAATTTGGACACAAAGGTCAAGACCTACTACAGGTGGCGGCACGTACGTCTAACGTGGAGTACGCCCGCCCGCGTCCCCTGCACTCCCCCACGATACCTTATTTTCGACTACTGCGCATCAACGGTCATCGCTAGACTTACGTGCCGGCACATGTAACACCCATTTCGCTTCTTATTGAAGTTGTACATGGATGATTTGCTAATTTTTCAGCGCCCCCTTCGTCTACCGAGTGGCCGTATTCCGTGCCGCTGCCGCCGAGGGTGCGACCGGATCCGCTGTTCTGCGAGATGGGATACGCCTACAGCCCCAACCAGGGCAAATGTGTTGGTAAAGAACCACTAATTTATAATTGAGTTAATTTGGAATATGTAATTGTGTTTGTGTCCGCTTGACGATGAAACTCGCATGGTAATGAACTAACTGACTTTTGTGGACATGAAAAATTCTAACTGCTTACCTACCTGCTATGAGTATTATCTAGGAGGTAGAGGTAAGCTCGTGTTCAGAGATTTATGAAGATTTTGGTTTCGATTCCCGGCCACAGCTTTACTTATCGTATTTTTCATGAGTTCTAGTTTTTAGTATCGTATAGTTTTTATACTAAACTAAACGGTCATATCATAATGTATACACACAAAATTACATTACAGTACTTAAATGTTCTATAGTTATGCTGTGTCTAGATTGAACATGAACACTCCTGCAAAATTTCACAATCTAATTACAACTTGTAAAATGTTATTTTTTAACATGAAACGCATTTTGTTATGTTTTAGACATAGACGAGTGTGCTATGAACAGACACACGTGTGTGTCCAACGAGAAATGTGTCAACGTTGAAGGCGGGTTCCGCTGCGAAATGCCGGCACCTACTGGTAAAAATTTCAATCTTTTTATGAATTAAGTGAAGTGTAGTTGTAGTGTAGTAGTTAGTAGCTAGCACCGCTAACGTCGTTCGTGTTCTGCACCGCGTTATCGAATTCTCTTAACACGGATGTATAAATACTCCAAGTCTCTTTCTTCAGATTTCGATCCTCAGATATGAAAACCGCATTGAGAGAGATCTCCATTGTTTTTTTAAATTATAAACTGACCAGCGATTGACTTCTATCTCACCTGATGGTAACTGCAGATGAGGCCGAAAATGTTCAGTTCGGTTCAGTAACAGCCTGTTCTCTCTGGATTTGAATAGTCCAAGGAATAGGAAGGATTATGGCCAAAACGTAAAATATTTCATTTATTATCACATATTTTTTGGACAATACTAAAATATGTCCAATCTGTCTGTTTTCAAACGTCTTATCGTGTAAACAAACACGATTTGGTAACCAATCATGTGTATATGCTCTTCATGTCATGACACAGTAGCATCAAAACTGAGGAGCACATAAACGGGTCACTTTGCAAACAACTTTGCACCGGAAGGGACTCATTATTTTTGCTCGTCGGTGTATAATATATTAATGTTTTTTTCTAGTAACTGTTCCGCCGCGGCCTCGCCCTACAGAATCGCGTCCGCGTCCTACAGATTCGCGTCCCCGTCCCAGCGACAACAACGTGATCACAGTGGGTGCTCAGTACGGACAGCGGGGCCCCCGGTACCTCAGGCCCTCGTATTCGCGGCTGCCCAACTCGGGCGCCATCGTAGCTACTTGCCCTTGGGGGTACAAGCAGACACCGGATAAACTGTGTTTCGGTGAGTATTTAAACAAAAGAAAGAAAGAAATAATGGTTATTGCGACAAAAAAAAATCAAACATCAAACAATACATTTACATCAAAAACCGAGAAAAAAAATACAAAGAAACGTTTCCGTGGCAAAAGGGACAGGCTCAGTTCAGCATAAAGCCGCGCGGCCTCGACGCTTTAACTTTTGTTAAACCTTCTTGTTTCTATTTTTAAACACCCTGGCTACTTTTGATACTACTGGTTTATATTTTGAATACGTTTTATTGTGTTCCTACTGTCCACGGCGGCGTCATTTGAAGCTTGCATGCAACTTACAAAAGACGACAGGCGTATTTTGCGTCCTAGGTGTGTCCACGTAATCGTCATGCAATCGTCATCCAAGCTACAAAACGGCTAGTTCTTTCAAGTTTAGCATCACGAAAGCACGTGTTTTCATTGTTAAAATGTCAAGCGATGAAGAAGATGTGATTATAGCATACAAGTTTATTAGAAGACGGCGGCGTAAATTGTATTGGCTTCATACATACATCGAAAAAAATATGAATTGTAGATTGTTTGTTGCTGCAAAAGAGTTATCAGAAGATGATTCTGTATTTCTTTTCTCGAGTATTCTTGTAACTTGTTATTATACAGACAAGGATAATGTTCAATTATGTGAACAAAATTGACTGCTGAGGCCGCCTTTTTGCAAAATAAGCACGTGTTTGCGTCTCGCAATACGCTTGAGTAGTGACATGCCGCTGCACGAGCTACATGACGAACGTCTGGCGATACGCAAATGCGACGTTGCCGCTCTGTGGACACAGTTTCGTTCCTTTCTACGCAAGATGCATGCAGTCGGCACGCAAGCGTAAAATGACGAAAGCGTGCGTCTGACGTGCAGCTACGTGGACAGTAGGCCTAAGCCTAACATGTCATTCCTTGTCCTGTCTTTGTACTCTTTCTTGCTACCGTTAACTAATAAACTTTATTTTTATCCCTGCTCATCATTCTCTGCATATTTTACTTCAAGAACTTTTTTATTAGCAAGGGGGTTCGCCTGATGACAAGTGACTACTACCACTTAGGTATGAAAATCGGAATATCAGAGAATTGCGCCAGCCGAACGAAGAACGAAATTTGCCAGTAATTTCACGGAGTGTCTTACTCCCAACGTCGGCACACAGCAGGTCAAGCGCTGTTGCTTGGTACTAGGATTAGCGAGTATGATGGTACATGGCAGCGATCCAGACAGACACAAGATCACAGCTGCTTTTTAACCTTCTTCCGTTTTCTACCCTAACCCTTCTAGGCTGATTCCTTGAAGGCCGACAACTGTCCAGCGACTCTCTTGTGATCGCTAGTTCTCATGAGTGGCAGTTACTTACCGTGCAATAACCTTGCTCGTTTTCCTCCCTATATCCATAAATAAACAAACAAAACAAACAAAAACCATTTATTTCGGGCAGAATCCATAGAGGTTGGTTAGGTAAATACAAAAAAAATAAGTTGTTCCCACCTTACATTATTTGTCACTTGAAGACCTCTTGTCTAGATCTTGATTAAGGACTAATACAAACATGTGCCGTCTACCCATACATTCTATCGCAGTTATCATGCAGTTCCGCTGACTGCTATGGAACTGCAATGCAGTCGGCAGTTACATTGCAGTCGAAATGCAGCCCGTCTGTAAAGTCCTAAGCTAACTTGCTTCTTCCAGACATCGACGAATGCGCGCGCAACGTGTCTGACTGCGGCTCCATGCAGCGTTGCGAGAACTTCTTCGGCGGGTACTCCTGCCAGTGCCCCGCTGGCCATCGGCTGCTGGGCCAGACCGAATGCGAGGATGTTGACGAGTGCCAATACGGATTCGTACGTATCCTTCTACATAAATTATCACGGGGTTTGGGATACTTAGGGCCTCCTTAACTGTCAGTTATCTATGACTAGCTGTTGCCCGCGACTTCGTCTGCAAAGAATTCGTTTATCGCTATCCCGCGGGAACTTCGCAATTTTCCGGGATAAAAAGTAGCTTATGTGTTATTCCAAATCATAAACTATGTCTGTTCCAAATTTTATCCAGATCCGTTAAGCCGTACTGGCGTGAAAGAGTAACAAACATCCATACATCCATACATCCATACTTACAAACTTTCGCCTTTATAATAGTAGTAGGATGTTCTAACAGTAAGATTATTTTTGGCAGCCCTGTTCTTACACCTCAAAATGCATCAACACCATTGGTTCCTACCGCTGCGAGTGCAACTCTGGGTTCCGCAATGCGCCCTCAAACGACAAGGTAATATAAAAATAATATGGCTAACGCCTAAAAGGTTTTTTACATAGTTACAATTTCCACCTATATAGGTACCCTATAGATCTTAGCTGCCGCCAACTTTGTGCAGTTATATCATTTTCTAGCCACCTTAGTACATACATAAATCTAAAGGCTCTCGATTATAGTTTTGTTTTGACTTGTGTGAGACATATTTGGAGCTCAAAACAGTGGCTTCTTCTCTAGCGTCACTGTCCCGCCACGTACTAAACCAAGTTTCTTCAGGTCTGCGTGGACGTCGACGGGTGCACCGAGAACCCGGGCGTGTGCCACCAGGGCTGCACCAACACCTGGGGCTCCTATCGGTGCTATTGCAACAAGGGGTACAAGCTCGATGCGGAGGGCAAGTGAGTGATGGAATCAATTAACAGCAATAACTAGTGACTGGATGCTCTGTGGGCGTACACCTCGAGAGTATCTTTTGAATATTTTTCGAAATTACTGAAATATTTAAAAAAAACTTCAAAAACTGAATTGACCAAAAACATGTTCTTACCTAACTATCGAACTTACCACGCGACCTCTAGAGGAGACCAGAAAAACGGACAAACGAAAGCATTTTTGTGCATACTGAAACGAAGACGCTTCGCTCGCGTTTCATCGCGTTTCACGCTCGGTCAGCCAATTAATTTGGACTTTCATAGTTCTCAATTCAATTCGAACAACTTTTGGTAACCCTGATCTAGTGTGTCAATAGGCATCATATCTTTTCTGTCCATGTTTAGCAGAACCTTAACCATGTGCGAAATCCTGTTAAATTGTAGCGCATGCCAATCTCAGGTCTGGAGTTATAACTGTTCAAGCCGAATTATCCTTCTGGCGAGGGCCTCTGAGTCACGTCACGTTCTAGTCGCAGTTTCCATTCATGAGCATTTTTCGACTGCAATGTAACAGAGTCCCGACTATACTCACGAGCAAAACTAACGGGTCTCTTTACATACAAGTTCGTATGGGAAGTGACCCATTATTTTTGTTCTTGAGTGTATTTTGTAGGTATTCATAAACAAGTGACATTTCAGGAATTGCGTGGACGTGGACGAATGCGCGGAATGGGCCGCAAGCCGTGGCCGAGGGCGTCTGTGTGGCGGAGACTGTGTCAACGAGCCTGGAAGCTACCGGTGTGCGTGTCCGAAGGGCTACCGTCTGTCGGAGGACCAGCACAGCTGTATTGGTGAGAGCATTTGTTTTTAGTGCACAGTCTGCTTGTGTTTAACTACATTGATGCCTTATGGTAAGCGAAGATGTGGGTAAAGATGGAGCACGCTTGGCTAGCACATTCGCCTTCGATTTGATTGAAGTGTTGAAGTGTTTGTATGAAAACGCCACCCTGTCGATCCGTATACTGGATCAGAACTCAAAGACCTAAAGCAGCGAGGACCCCGAAACTATTCGCTGCTGCCTTCGAAGACGTTTACATGCTTGACTGGAACACGTGTAGTTTTTGTGGGCATACTTCGGACTTGAGAGAGCCCCACATATCCTCCTGTTGCACTGATCACGCTATAATAACGGTACTTATTTTCCCGCGTTAAAAGAGTAGGTAGGCATCAGATCTCCTTCTATCCTTATATATTTAGTATCTGTAACTTCACATTAGATTATTCTTAACTGTTCCAGACATTGATGAGTGTGAAACTGGCGAGGCGGAGTGCACGCGCTCCGGAGACGCTCACCAAGTCTGTCAGAATACGCGCGGCAGTTACCACTGCCACAACATCCAATGTCCCGCCGGATACCAGCTCGAGAAAAAGCAGTGAGTCTCCTAAGTGTATTCAAAAAGAAATGATTGACTGAATCTCCAACGTCTATCTAAAACTTGGTCCAAAAAAGCTGAAACTTTGCACAGGTAATGAATTGCGGAGTTTACAATTTGCCTTGGGGCAAAGGGTGGTGACGATTTTTAGTGTTTCTCGTCTCAGAAGGAAAGGAACTCTTCAAAAACGTTTAACAATTGTGTGCCTGTCCAGCCGGTGCTCGCGCATCCAGCGCTCGTGCCCGATGTCGGACTGGAGCTGCCTGCACCAGCCCAGCAGCTACAGCTACAACTTCATCACCTTCGTCGCCAACATCTACCTGCCGACGGGGAGCGTGAGTGATCCCTATAAGGCTTCCCTTGATACACCAAGACTCCAGTGGCGTAACTATAGGGTGGCAGGGCTGGCAAAATGCCAGGGGCCCCCAGATCCACGGGGCCCCGAACTGGCTTGGCCTTGAGCACAGAAGGAAAGATGATGCACTTCTTTATAGTGAGGAAGGGCCCCATTTGATGAATTAGCCGCGGGCCCCTGACATTGTAGTTACGCAACTGCAAGACTCCTTAGGTAACTCTTGGAAATAAAGGTGTACCTAACATAGTCTTATCAACTATCCATAAATCTCGTGGTTGATCGCAGGAAACGACTTTCTTTTTATATTGTATTAAGGCTATCTGTTCACCAGGTGGACCTGTTCACGATGCACGGGCCGGCGTGGGCGGAGTCGTTCATGAGCTTCGAGATGCGCCTGGTGGGCGTGCAGGCCGGCCGCGGCGTACAGCCCGCTGACCTCAGCTGCTTCGAGTGAGTATGCCTTGGAACCAATAGGGAATATTAGAAAGGCATTTATAATGCGTTCCATTACATGTAGAAGACGAAATTGAGCGTTTTTTTGCGCGACTGAATCCGGAATACGGAGATTCCCGTAGAGCTAGAGTCACCGACATAGCTCGAAAAGTATGTAAGTTGAAGAGGCAATGGGCAGGCCACATCGCTCGTAGAACAGCCGACCGTTGGGGGAGAAAAGTTCTCGAGTAGCAACCACGAACCGGAAGATGCAGGGTTGGCAGGCCTCCCACAAGGTGGACCGACGGCATCGTGAAAGTTGCGTTAAACCGGTGGATGCAGGTGGCGAGTTGTCCTTCATTATGGTGTTCTAAGGGGGCGGCCTTTGTTCAACAGTGGACGACGTCAGGCTGATATAGCGGCTGTAAAGGTTCCGTGTTGAGAATGTCACTTCACTTTCTTCCTGTTACATTTGTGAAGTAGGGGCCAGAAGGCTCGCTCGTTTGCCAGTTGGCACCCGATGTTAGAGAACAGAGGCGTCTTTACCTATGGTGCAGGGTGTGCGGCGCACACGGGCGCCGAGTCTAAGGGGGCGCCGAGCGCCCTCTAATGCGACACCTCCAAAGATGCGTCGCTCGCGGCGCCGGCGCTCTAAAAGACCCTGCGCCCGTATTATGGCGCCAGGGTACTGGTTGCACACGGGACGGGCGCCACAAGGGCTAGAGACGCCTGTTAAAGAAACAACGTTGTTGCAGCACGCGTCCCACGGGCAACGTGTGCGTGGTCTCGCTGCTCTGCTCGCTGCCGGGCCCTCAGGTGGTGGAGTTGGAGCTGACCATGTCGCTGTACCAGCGCGGCCAGTTCGCCGGCAGCGCCGTCGCGAGACTCATAGTCATAGTCTCCCAGTACGAGTACTAAGGCCAACTAGGCTAACCTAGGAAAGCCGAAATTATTTTTTTACATTTACGGGCTGTTTCACCACTCTGTTACGATCCAGTTATTAGGGTGCGGCCACACCGCCGCTTAAAAAACGGTGACGTTACGGAATCGCAACGAAATGTATGAAGGAACGGTGAGAAAACGTGACGCCTACGACCAGTGCCGGATTTAGAGGTCTGGAGGCCTCTGGGCAACAAAGGAGTGGAGGCCCCTGGCCCCAAATTATTTTCCTGTCCAACTTGTTTAATAGTGTTTACTAGTCTGAATCTGTTTTTTTTTTAAGTCAACTGTGGGGGCCCCTCTTTTGTGGAGGCCCCGGGGCTGTAGCCCCGGTTGCCCTCCCTTAAATCCGGCCATGCCTACGACACGTCACTGCGTATACGCGGCGGTGTGGTCGGACCTTTAAGTGTCAGTTATCTATGATGACGTCTCTGTCTGTTTCATAGTAATAAATAAAGACGGAATCATAACTAATTGACACTTAAGATAACTGGAACTAAATAGAGTGGTGAAACTGGCCCTTAGTCCCTTAATGACATAGTTTCGCACTTTCGCATCGATGTTATGTCAAAAAATACACGACACTTTTGATGCCTCACCATGCAATAGGGTGCGACCAAACCGCCGCGTATACGCAACGCAGTGACGTGTCGTATGCGTCACGTTTTTTCACCGTTTCTTCATACATTTTGTTGCGATTCCGTAACGTCACCGTTTTTTAAGCGGCGGTGTGGTCGCACCTTTAGTAATTTCGACGCTCTACCCGCAAAATTTATACGCTCGATAGAACTTGAAATTGAAGGTTATAATATATGTAAGGGTGCCTCATGTCCTACATTTTGGGAATCTCTACTAGCTACCTAGAAATTAAGTCGGCAGGTGAGTGTATTCTGTATAGTACTTTATAGTGCCTTAGTAAAGTCGTTTTACATAAGTCCGTTTATACTCATCCTAGGTCTGCGTGAGATCTTTGATCAAGTTATAAATAAAGCTTGTTGTAAGAGAAAAATGTCGTCCTTTCTTCCTTGTTATTGGCGACGTAATTTTATTATATTTTCTCAATCGGCAAGAGTTATAAAAATAGTTCTCATGTTACATTATGTAACAGGAAATAAGGTCTGTGAAGGCAGATATTGCAGAACTCGACTGTACAGCTAAAGGAACTGCATCGCGTAGTACTATGGAACTTTTTACAGCAAATACCACATTGACTTTACATAATGTCTGCAGAAGAAAAAATCGTGAAATAATGAAAAGGTTCCACGGAATTGTACGGTCTTCCATAGTGGTAAAAATACGCGATTCAGTGTCCTTTACTGTATTTTCCAATGGTTTTTTGAACGATGTGCTCTCAAAATAGGATGCCAGGGCGTACAGTAATAGATCGTCCATATAAACCGTTCGTTCCGAGACCATACTTTGGTCGCACCCGTGTCACATCCTAAAAGGTGTGGCCGCCTACTTTTAGAACTAAGTGTATTCCTCGCTACTTATAGGTACTTGTTTTATACTAAGTAGGTAGTTATCCGTAGGTATATTTTTTTGTTATATTTATTTCTATCATAAATCACTTATGACAAGAGAAATTTCAGGTACTAGACCGCCGGTCATTGAAAACGTTTATTTGTGAGCGTATAATTAATTCGTGTGACTATTTTGTGTGCGAGTAGTTGAAGAAGTGGCGGTTTCAAAGTTTATGGTAACTCTCGTCATAAGCGCTTTGTGATTCCTTTAGACTGTTTGTAAATAAAAGTATAAAATAAAGTGGAATATATCTTTTTATTTTTCATTAAGCAAAAGCGTTTCTGTTACACCATCTTGATAATGTATCTGTTTATTTACTTATAGGTACATAATTATAATAGTGCATACCACGATCCGACTCAAAGGACAACTGTCAAGCGGACATTTTGTCTTGCATTGCATCTCGTAGCAACACGTATTGTACCTATTTGGGAGAAGAGACACGAGGCAAAATATCGGATTGACAAATTGATATTCAAATTGGATCGCATAACATAATATATATAAAATGATTAGATCAGCAGATCACAACGTACGATATACTAGTTATTTCCCGAGGCGCTGCTCGCATACAACGGTCAGGAAGCAAGTTCCCAACATATTTCAATTGCACCAAATGTAAACATCTAAAACGATAATAAAGCACGGTCGCAGGGCACGAGTAATTTCGTACAATGACCTTTCACTGTGTGTCTTGTCGGATAGCCTAGTGATTCTGATTAGTGACTCGGACTATGAACTTCGAGGTCCTGGGTTCGAGTTCTGGTAAGAGTAGGCACTTATGATTTATATGAATGTTTGAACCAGAGTCGTGGGTGTTACATATGTATTAGTGTTTATCGGCAGGCTTGTACCCATAGTACAAGCTTTGCTTATTCTGATTTTAGATCAATTGTAAATTACCCTGTGATAATTATTTATTATTTAATAATAATTTACCCTCTCACAGACGGCAAATAACTACGCGCGAGCGACAGACCCTTAGTGGAAGGTCAATGTACGAAATTCTTCGTACTCCGCGACCGTACTTTAGATAAATTATATCTAAACAACAGATGCAAAACAATTTGTATCACTAACGTCTGGTCCCCGAGTACATGTATCACTCTACATCGCTCCAACAAATATTATAAAAAAATAATGTTAATAAAAATATTTATCTTATAAATAATAGAGTACTTCAATTGTACACACGGTACGCCATTGACAATCTTCGTGTCGGCAGTCGTGTTTCTAGCCTATCTTAATTGGAAGCAATGCGAACATTGAAAAGGTATATCGCCTACTGGGTAGAAGGGCATTTTCAATTTAAATATGATTTACTGAAGTTGATAATAGCCGAAGAGCTCAAAATAATCTACACACGCCTCTATGGCCACGGTAATAAGGTGTGTAGATTATTTTGAGCTCTTCGGCTATTTATCAACTTCTGATGCTGACTATACCATTTATCCAATTTAATTATCCAAAATTAGGTATCAAATTTATGACGAGTAAAATATAGGTAAAATTTAAATCATGAATCGACACCCAGGGCCCTATTTTATAAATCTACAAGTTACAATTTACAAGCGGAAGTCTCTATCTAACACATAGGGTAGGAAAGAGACTTCCGCTTGTAAATTGTTACTTATAGCTTTATAAAATAGGGCCCAGGTTTTCTCAACCATTTGCATACTTAATTAACATCTGTTATTTTGTTACGCACTGCACTGTTTGTTATCATCGCACCTAATTATTTAAATATTCAGTGAATTACTGTAATTATTTTGAGAACAAGTATCTTTAACCCGAAAACCTTAATGGCACACTTTAATGCAAACTCAATGCCTAGAAACACGACAACAGACAAACCACGAACATTTCTCACCAACATAGAAGTACCATTCAACCCCACATCAACAACTGCACTATGAAAACATGATTTGCAAACAATTAATCTTAAATTAATTAGTGTTAGGAACAAAAACATAAGTAAAATATTATTTATGGTGCACCACAAACTTCACTTCCTTTATAAATGTGTAAGTCAATATATGTAAAAAAGACCTGATTCAGACATCCTCCTGTCTCACTAAATCTCACTGTATAAAATAAAGTGCAGCGCCATAATCTTATCTGACGCGGTGGTCAAATCTGGAACTAAGCTAGGACCCGATTTTTGAAAGCACATATGTGAAAATACTACTCAAAAGTGGTGAAAAATCGTGCTGAATTTTAAATACAAGTAGCTTAGGAGAATATTACAGATCTCATTAGTCTTGTGGCCTAGTTAAAAATTTGATTCGAGCTGTACTTTTGAAGATTTTTACCACTTTCGAGTGGTAATTTCGAGTGATGTGCTTTCAAAAATCGGGTCCCTGGTATTCACCACTGTTCGATATCGTATATCATCTATGAAGCCATCTCTATCATATCTCGCAGTAATAAACAGAAACACGAATGTATCTGACTCTCAAGATAACAGGAGCTTAACGAGCGTCTGAAGATACAACCCGCGTATTAATACTAGACTCATACAGCCTACCTACGTCTAGCGCTGAGAACGCTTTTAACAAAGCTTAGGGCGCCTACGCATTGGGTGACAACAAGTTCCTTAAAGCATGCGCCAGACGGCAATCTAGCCAGTGGCCAGTATATGTAGCCAGTGGTTTTAAACGTTTAATTTCGATTTACCCTTAAACGCCCTTGGTAGACGGGCGTGCGCTTCAAACCATTGGCAGAAACAGTGGTA
This sequence comes from Pandemis heparana, assembly GCA_963854515.1. Classification (NCBI taxonomy): domain Eukaryota; kingdom Metazoa; phylum Arthropoda; class Insecta; order Lepidoptera; family Tortricidae; genus Pandemis; species Pandemis heparana. The sequence goes on along the minus strand of OY978030.1, from coordinate 5,725,074 downwards.
GAATGCCGTCTGGCACATGCTTGAAGCGCACGCCCGTCTACCAAGAGCGTTTAAAGGCCAATCGAAATTTGATTAGAACCACCGGCTACATGGTTTAAAACCACTGTTTTTCTACCAAGGTCACCTGGCAGAAGCTGTGGTAGAATGCCGTCTGGCACATGCTTGAAGCGCACGCCCGTCTACCAAGAGCGTTTAAAGGCCAATCGAAATTTGATTAGAACCACCGGCTACATGGTTTAAAACCACTGTTTTTCTACCAAGGTCACCTGGCAGAAACAGTGGTAGAATGCCGTCTGGCACATGCTTGAAGCGCACGCCCGTCTACCAAGAGCGTTTAAAGGTCAATCGAAATTTGATTTAAAACCAGTTTTTCTACCAAGGTCACCTGGCAGAAACAGTGGTAGAATGCCGTCTGGCGCATGCTTTATACGTCCATTACTTTAATGCAAAAGCAACCTTCGTTCAATTGAAATAAGGTGCAACTTAAGGCATCGCAATAAAGAAATCTGGCGAATAGGTGAAGTCCCTTCTTTGACGCGGCGGCGAAAATTTCCACAGGTTATCTGTCAAATATACGTCAAAATCGACGGTTATAGTTAATATACAGTAACTTGGTGTAACCGACAATGTGAAGGCGCTCTTACGTATGCGTCTTACGTCTTGACGTTAGGCATAGGTAACGCCGAGTAACGGAAGTAACAGTTGCTTGTAAGCGTATAAAAACATCGATCTATCAAATTTACAGTTCTGCCTGACAACTGAGAATAGGTACGGAATATTTAAATGGTCGTCTTTCGCTTTCTACAAGATCTGTAAACTTGTAGACTTGATTGTAATGAAGGCACCACTTTCTAAATAGTATCCGTCACATTTTTAATGCAAAATGTATTTGCATACATTTTGTATGTAAATTTCGAGTTCATCTTTCATCAGTGTTTATTGTAGGACTCTACGCGACTGTTTTACAATTTTACCTTAAAAAAAAACCAACGCGTGGGACCTTGACCATTACGACTGTAAAAAAATACGCAGTTGATCAAACCAACACTGTAAATAGATAGGTACAAACTTGTAACATACAACGGAAGGCGTTAACAGTGCGCATACAAATCTGATATGACAGTGTAAATTCGTACAATTTTACGGAACTCTGATAGGCTCTTGTTAGAATATAAAAATATGCGCTAGGATGAAGTTAGGAAAGGTTCACCACCCCTGGCGTGACCGGAAATTTGACACATTGGTGACATTGAAAATGTTTCCGATCTCTGACTTCGAATATGGATAGAGCTTGTTAATTGGTTAAGTTGGAACTGTATGTTGATTGCAATAAGAATTAATTTACACATTTTATTAAAAGTGTTGGTGGAATAGATAGTGAGTGAAAGATAAGTCAATTCTAAAATGCGTCAATCAATTGAATAACAATTAATGTCTTAGTGCTGTAGTCAATAATAAATTTTACATCGCAACAGTTACGTGAATTAGTTGAAGTTTTATTATGAACAGTTCAGCCAGGGATGGCGAACCTTTTCTAAACATTATAATTGTAGTTCTACTAGTAACGTTTATTAATGTACATTTCATCTATTCCTAACACAAACACGGCAAACGTTTAACTATTTTATTTTTCATCTAACTTACAACACAATTATTAGTTATACAGGAGGCACAGCAACACTGTAGATAGACATTTGGTAAAAAATGCATTTTATCAATATTAATTAACCTTTTTTATATTCCGTGATATAAACGAATAATTAGTATTATTTAGTGTGCATTGTTATTAGGAATCAGATAGCAGTCAATGCAAAATAAAAATAATAATAATAATTTTATTAATGATTTAAAACTAGTATAAAAAGCGGTTTAAAAGTACTCAGTACCGTTAAATAAAATCACGAAGACGTCGTATTGCAAATAAAATCACTTAAAAACTACGTTTTCATCAACAAAATTTCAACAAAACTTTCAATATTATTTTATTTATACAACAAGTAGCTCAATAAAAGCTAAAGAAATGGCATTTGGAAAATCACTTAGTAATTTATATAATACAAAAATATTTCATTTCTCACGTCACTTGGGTCAAATGATTGTCTATCGTCATTTTATGAAAAGCGAAAGTAAATAAAAATGTACTTTTGAAAAACATTTTCGAATAACTAACGATTTTAAAACTTACACAACATAAAGCTGCTTTGAGTCACTCCTTTTTCGAGTACTTAATAGTTCATTACATAATAGGGCGGTATAGCTGCTCTTATAACCCAGAGGGACGTAAACAAATGTTTTTAATAGGCAATCAATCAACCCTTCTGTGACTACCTGCGTAAACGTTTAGGCTTCATGTGGGGTTTACAACACAGATTTATATACTCTCTATACACATAACAAGTACATAGATTTGTATAGTATTTAACACTCATTTAATATTCTAGCAACAGAATTATCGAAACGAAGAGCGGGCGAACTGATACACAGCCTCCAAAATAATATGTGGCTCTAACATTTAAAATAAAAACCAGGTGCTATAAATTGACATTGTTCATTTTTTTAGTATGCTCTAATTTGAAAACCATTTGGAGGAAAACCATCAAATAACCGATTTATCTTGTCCGATTTCAAAAATACGTTTGCAGATATTTTTGTAAAAGTACTTTTGACCTTTGTTTGATCTAACGACCGGGTTTTTAGTCAGAATCGGGCATTCAATGTTTGCCACAAAAATGGAAAAAAAAAAGTTTATCTACGCCACTACGGTATCTGTCATGCTGTCACTGTCACATCTAACTTAACCTGCAAACATTACAAATAAAAGCAAATTCAAAGTATAAAACTGTAACAAACAATGGATATTTATAAAAAAATGTTTTGTTCCGGGATGCAACAATGACTCGAACTATAGCCCCAACAAAATCATTGTGAAAATCAGAGAAAATTTGCGGAACGAATGGTGTATGCAAGCTAATGTGGAATATTTCAATGTTTACACGATGTATTGTTGCGAAGACCACTTTAATGTTAGTAGGAGTCAGGAAAGATGTGCAGGGGTGAAATCAAAAAGCAAAAACAGCACGGAAAACAATAATAACACCAACGAACGGAAATAAATCGAACACGCGAATATTGTTATTGTTTTTGACGTTAAATTCACACACAGGAATTCAATGCTATGTTTCCCTACCATTTTAGGATATCAAAAACAGTGCCCCTCTCCGCTTCAATATTAAAACCGTACAACACTAGACAAATCTATGCATTCGACGCTAAATGTGCTATGCACATTAACCTACATAGAATCTGAAGTGCAAATACAACTACATAGCTACCCGCCGAGAGATCATTTTTTCTTGACAGTCGAGCTACTGCCACTGGTACTCGACCGCGTCTGCACGCCATCTTTCTTCAGCAGGCTCACCCCAAAAGCGGGGCATTTCTTTCGCAACGCCTTAATCTTATACAGTTTATTTCCCTGTGAGTTGTTAGTCTCCTCAAAGTTCTCCGGTGTCACGTCAGCCGTGATTATAGAATTAGAGATACAGTCCATAGGTTCCGGACTGCTGGATTTGTCCCGTTTCCGACGGAATCTGAACGGCGTCTCTAAAGAATCAGCAGAAATGTTGGTGACATTGGTATCACTGGAAGACAGGTCCTGAGTCGACTCCAAATTGCTTTTAGCCACGTTGTTCTTCGGTAATTTCTTACGAGAGTTCGAGTTGGAACGAACGATGAGTTTCTTACGCGAATTTAAGTTGGAAGGCGTCGTTTTGGCAGCAACCGCTTTGAGGTTAGGCTCGGATGGCAGCCTGTTCTTTCCGTTCAAATGACAGTTCTCGGTCAAAGCGGATAGCGTGGAAGTAACATTACTTAACGTACTTACGGCCGACGTTTCTGGATTGGTCGTGATTTTGGCGACTGTTTTTCGCGTGAACGTTTTCAAAGGGCTGCTGTTGTGCGCGTAGCCGATCGGCCTAGCTAGATTGGCACGTTGTCCATGGAAACTGCTCTTTCCTGTGAACTGCGCTTTGACACTAGCAGCTTTCGCTTGCGAGTTGGCACTTCGTGTTGGCGGGAACGTTGACGTCTTTGACGCGTAGTGTGATTTCAATGTAGAGTTTATGATCCTCGGTTGTGGTTTGAGGTTGGTGTTGTTAGCGTTACGGATGTTGTTGGTGGGCATCATGTAGTTCATTTTGGGTGTGAACACGGTTTTGGTGGGCAGCATGGCGGTCGCGGTGGTCTTGTATTTGCCGATGACTGACGTAACGTTGTTCTCGGAATCAGTCTCGTTTGCGTTGAGGGCATTGGCGTTGTCGAGCTGTAAAAAGGTAAGATGTTTCACTAACGTTTGTAAGTTTAGCGTAAGTTAATGTGGGTGATTAAAGTAGAAGTAAATTATAGTTTAACCCCCTTATTCATAAACGCTCTGTGGGCTTCTGCTAACTTAGCAATCGTTTGTCCTTATCTGTGAAAGGTAAATGTCAAAGTGACAGATAAGGACAAACGATTGCTAAGTTAGCAGAAGCCTATAGAGTAGTGTCCGACCGAAACACGATTTTTAGCCGAAACCGAAACCGAATATTCGGTTTTTTTCTGATTTCGGCCGAAACCGAAACCGAAATTTTTAAGACGTATCATATCAAACAAAATATTCAATATTACTGTACAAATCGTAAGGAAAAGGTTACTGCAAAGATTTCTTAAATGAGAACAGTTACTTTTTTTGTTAAACAAAATAAAAAAACTGCATGCATACTACTGTCGCTGGTCTCAGCTGGGCCGGCCGCCTGTGCATTACCTATACCTACCCGGCCGAGCGTGCCCGAATTAAGCCGAGCACTCCGATGCGAGAACCGCGAGAGGCCGCGAAGTAATTTCGGCCCGGCCGAAGGTTTCGGCCGGATTCTGGCCGAAACCGAAACTTCGGCCGAAATCACTTTTTTGGTCGAAATTGGCCGAAACCGAAACCGAAACCTCGGTCGGACACTACTATAGAGCGTTTATGAATAAGGGGGAAAGAGCTTTTTTCCAAGGTTTTTACACTACTACCTACTATTATAAATACAAAACTTTGGATAGGATGTTTGTTACTCAATCAAACTAGAACGGCTGAACATCACTACATAGTATAAAACAAAGTCGCTTTCCGCTGTCTGACTGTCCCTATGTATGCTTATATCTTTAAAACTACGCAACGGATTTTGAAATAGATAGTGATTCAAGAGGAAGGTTTATATGTATAATTCTATGCAGACGAAGTCGCGGGCAGAAGCTAGTAGTTTTATAAAACTTGCGATAAATCTTTATAGAAGTCGTGGACAACGACTAGTCTATTCGTAGAGTCCTAAACGCGTCAATGTTGTGTGTCGTAGAAGATAGTAAGGTTTGTGGGATTTATGTATGTTTTATGTGGCATACATCATCATCATCATCTCCAGCCTATACAACGTGTCCCCAGCCTATGGACATAGACGAATACTACACGTTTATTAGGGTATTTCTAACCAATATGCAAAGTATTAAAACAATCGGTCTAGTATTTACCGAGAAAACAATGGTTTTCAAATTTTAGCTTTTGAAGCACCCTCTATTTACATTGTGTTGATTAATACGCATTTATGCGACCAATGCAATCTCTTTTGAAGAGTTTGAAGTACTGTAATAACAATATTCAAGTGGAAACTCCTTAGACGTGCATGAAAACTCTGTGGTAACTGCATGATTTTCTTTTAAAATAAATGACACTTATTAAGTGACGTTGCCATGCCATAACATAAATCAATTTGTTTGGTTTTGTTCATGAAAAGCATTTTGATAAGATGGCACGATATTCTGCTGCAGTGTACATGGATATGATATTAATTATCAGAATGGCAATCTCGCCATCAGAACGTACCGTGAGCGATAAAGTGAAACTAGGTGATGCCCTAATAACCCGCGTACAATAACAAGAGCAGTTCAAAGAGTGAGAGAAAATCGCCCACTGGACCCAACAATTAACCGCGAAGACGTTATAACCCGGCAATTGCCTATCAGGCAAGAACAATATATTTTTGAATACTTTCGTCGTACGCCTAAATCTAGCTTGCGGCGAGCGGCTCGCCGTTTTCATGTTCACGGTAACATTCGGAAAGTTAAAGACGATGGTTTCAGACAGTGCTCTGTTACGAAAAGTCCAGAGCAATATGAGGCCGCGTTTACACATGTGTACACTAAGAAACGGTAGCCACTTTGAACATTTAAAAATTTAAGTTTTTACATTTTTTTTTTAATAAATGGTGATTGCCTAAATTTGGTTTCATTAATTATTTTAATCCTAAAGTTACAATTTCGATACTTGATAGTCCGATCAGTTTAATAATATGCCGAATTATTGCTGGTAGATTAGACATTTATCTACTCCGATGGCGCGTGTGTGTTGCCTGTAAGTAGATACGCACACATATCCCTGTTGTTGACTTTGACATGTGTGTCACACTCACACAGGCATATCATTTCATCTCATTGGTGTCAATAATGATACAGTATGTAACTTTTTTCTGCCTTTTATCTGGAATTAAATTTGTTAGAAATTTTTGATTCTTGATTTTACTTCTAATTAAAACAAAAACTGTTTCACAGCATTAGTGAGAAGTAGCATTACGATGGTGTTCATTCTGTGTCCACAGGCTGGGGACACGTTGTATACGTCCCACAGCTGGGCAAAAACCTCTCAGTATGAGAGAACTATAATTCCCACGCGGGAACTTCACACACACCATTGAATTAATTGGCATACATACTTACATATGTATAAACGCTTCGCACTAGCATATAGTAGCGGAGTAGCAGGGTAATTGTTTATTGTTAACTTGCTGTTGCCTGCGACTGCGTCTGCAAAGAATTCGTTTATCGCTATCCCGCGGGAACTACTCAATTTTTCGGGATAAAAAATAGCCTATGTGCTATTCCAGACTTTTCTCTATGTATGTGCCGAATTTCATCCAGATCCGTTGGGCCGTTCTGGCGTGATTGAGTAACAAACAAACATCCATCCATCCATCCATCTATCCATCCATCCATACTTTCGCATTTATAATATCAGTTAGATTTTAGCAAGTGTTCACACTGTTGGCTCACCTTGCTGGCATTCTTGTTGTGCAGTATGGTCTGCAGCGAGACGGGCTTGTCGTCTTGGTCGGGCAGGTCGCAGTAGACGCCGCGCGCGCACACGGGGAGCGCGCTGATGTGGTGCCGGCGGCGGAAGGCCTCGCCCTCCGCCAGCATACGCGGCTGGACGCTGGGGAAATAATTAAAAAAAAAAACTAAATATAAGGACTTATGGTTGCGGTGACTGTATAGTATAAACCCTTATTCATAAACGCTCTCTAGGCTTCTGCTAACTTAGCAATCGTTTGTCCTTATCTGTGAAAGGTAAATGTCAAAGTGTCAGACTGTGTGTATGGTATGTGATTAGTAGGGAAGTATTATAAATGTGAAAGTTTGTTGGTATGAATGTTTGTTACTCTCTCACGCCAGAACGGCTAAACAGATCTGGATGAAATTTTGAACATAGATAGATTATAGTTATGGGAACTACTTTTCATCCCGAAAAATTGCGTAGTTCCCGCGGGACAGCGATAAAAGAATTCTTTGCAGACCAAGTAATGGACGACTATAGACCGACTGCTTAACTGAGTCCTCGCCCGCGCAGTACGGGCGCGGGGTTGGCGACCACGGGGGTCGAGGTGCGGGCGGCAGCACTTCCCGCCCGCACCTCTCTCGGTCCCCTTTGTAGTCCAACCCTACGCCCCTGTACCCGCGCGTGCAAGGACTCTGTTAAGCAGTCGGTCTATATGGTATTTTAATTCTTACTTGTCCTATTTGGTAAACAAAATTCTAACCTCAAAACGTCTCATTTTTGTTATTTTTTAACCATTTCATCGTAAATAAAGTAACTGGAGATAAAATAACAGCAAATTCATGTACAAAATATTACCTCAGGTTCATTTGATGACATAATACACCTTGTTCTTTACAAAAATTTGCACATTGAGGTTAGAATTTTGTTTACCAAATAGGACAGGTAAGAATGAAAATACCATAATTAACACTCAATACTCTATTGCACATAATGTTTTATTGAATCAGGCGTTACTTTGCGGAGGTCCATTTCAATGAACACAAAATATTTACCTTGCTACTCCGCTACCTACGTGCACATTATATCACATTATGTACCCTGTTGGGCGCAGCAATTATTAAAGTTATAATTATAAAAGTTAAGAGGGTGCATCCGTGCTGAGCTCGCAACGTCGCATTTTTGGTGATTTTTTGCGATTATTTCACAGAAATTGAATGAAAGTATCAAATATCCGTCTTAGTGCACTTCGTTTTTAGTGTATTAATGTGTCTAATGCAATGATTCATCGTGATGGACTTTTATTTTCTTATTAAACGAGATATAGTGTTTTATCCCTTTTATACGAAAATAAAAGTCCATCACTATTAATCATTGCATTAGACACATTGATACACTAAAAACGAAGTGCACTACAGACGGATATTTGATACTTTCATTCAATTTCTGTGAAATAAACGCAAAAAATCACCAAAAATGCCACGTTGCGAGCTCAGCACGGATGCACCCTCTTAAAGTAAAAGGCTCACTTCTCGAGGAACCACTGCTGGTGGCCGATGACGGAGCCGGGCCGGCAGACGCGCAGCCAGGCGATGGCCTCGCGCGCCGAGAACCCGTGGTGCTTCATCATGTAGCACGCGATCAGGGTGCCCGTGCGGCCCAGGCCCGCTGCAAACAAGCACAGACTCATTTTTAAAGTATTGTTGGGACATAACTTTGACGAACGGATAGCCTAGTGATTAGTGACCCTGACTATGAAGCTAGAGGTCCCGGGTTCGAATCCCGGTAGGGGCAGACATTTGTATGATGAATACGAATGTTTGTGCCCGAGTCATGGATGTTGTATGTATTTATCTACATTATATATGTATGTTTATCCGTTGCCTGGTACCCATAGTACAAGCTTTGCTTAGTTTGGGACTGGGTCAATTGGTGTAATTTGTCCCATGATATTTGTTTATTTTATTTATAACAGGGTGCATTTCTACTGAGCTGGCAATGTCGCATTTTTGGTGTAATCGTGATGGACTTTTATTTTCGTATTAAAGGCTTTATAATATATCTCGTTTAGTAAGAAAATAAAAGTCCATCACGATGAATCATTGCATTAGACACATTAATACACTAAAAATGAAGTGCACTACAGACGCACATTTGAACTTTCATTCAATTTCCGTGAAATAATCATAAAAAAACACCAAAAAGCAACGTTGCGAGCTCAGTAGGGATAAACGCTTTCAACCGCGCGACGATATGGTGCCGCTGCAAAATAATGACCAAGTGCGGGTAGTTCGAAAAACTCGCGCAGCTAAAAGCTAAACGTGTGATACCCTACATGGCAGTCTGCTCGTGACCACGGCCGCTGCATCGTACAAAAACGGCCGAAAACGTGTTTCAATCTCGCGAAAACGCTTAATTAGAGAAATAAATTCAAGTATTATTTGGTGTTTTTTCCTCTTTAACCGATCTCCAACAATATTGTTTCGTTTTATGTAAATCTAAGGATTTAACCGACAAAATTATTCCTAATATAGAATCTAACTAATATTATAAATGCGAAAGTATGGATGGATGGATGGATGGATGGATGTTTGTTTGTTACTCAATCACGCCAGAACGGCCCAACGGATCTGGATGAAACTCGGCACATGGACAGAGAAAAGTCTGGAATAGCACATAGGCTACTTTTTATCACGGAAAATTGCGTAGTTCCCGCGGGATAGCGATAAACTAATTTGCAGACGAAGTCGCTGGCAACAGCTAGTACAATATAATCTAATATAGTATGATATGGTAACACTTTGCATAATTGCATTACGAGAAGTTGATGAGCATTACCCTAATAAAGGCATACAGGGAATTACCCTAATGCGTGATAAAACCTCGCCCTGCTGCCCTATTAATATAAGTGGCTGCCCTGCAACATATGTCTATAAGTTGCTTGAAATTAGAAGTTCGTATCATACCATTCCTCACAATTTAATATTTAACACCGTTAGTGTGAGCGAGATTGCAGTTAAAAATAAAAAATAAAAACCGGCCAAGTGCGAGTCGAGCTCGCCCACCGAGGGTTCCGCACAAATTTACCATGTTAACATAAAATCCAGTGCTAGCAGAGCCCTGCTCCTAAGCAAAATGTATGCAGTGCGAGGTCATTTTATATTGGTTACTTACATAGACAGACATATAAAATTTACGGTTTTCGCAATTTTTCCTTTATCTGTGCTATGAGACGTTGCTTCGTACCAAATTTCAAGATTCTGAGTTCACGGGAAGTCTGTACCCTGTAGGTTTCAATTCCCTTGCGAGTTTCGAAAATTTTCAGAAATTTGCGGCATAGACTGTATTTATAGTCTCTTATATTCCAAAAAGTGACGTACCTTTACAATGGACAGCCACAGCGCCCTTCGCCGCCTCTGATATCCTTATAAACCGATTCACAATCAAGTCCGAAGGCACCGACCCATCAACAAAGAACAACTCCCTGTGCTCGAACCCATGCGCCGTAAACTGCCTAGCGTCATACGCCTTCTTGTTCAACCGGACTATGGTGGTCACGTTGTGCCGCCGGAAGTAGTCGTGGTAGTGTTCGGGGCTGTGGAGGGGGTAGCCGCGGTCCAGCCGCGACCGGTGGTGGGGGCCGGAGAACGCGAGCATCTTGCCCGGCACTATCCAGTTGAGGTCGCCATTCTCCACTTTCTGGAAGCAACAAAAACATGACAAACTACCAGGGGCGTAGCTACCGCCGTATCTGCCGTATCAATTATACGGGGCCCCCGGGCCACTGGGGCCCCCGACGTGCGTAAGCAAAAATAAATGTGAGTAATCTTTACCCTTCATAAGGGCCCCCAAATATTTTTTTATACGGGGCCCCACCAAGGCACGCTACGCCCCTGCAAACTACATATATCCTCATGACAAATTAAATCCTACTAATTTTGTGACGATGTGAGTGAGTGTGTACGAGTATGTTTGTTTCTTCTTCACGCTAAAACGACTGGTTGGATTTGAATGAAATTTGGAACGAAGATAGCTGGTACCCCAGATTAAAACATAGGCTACTTTTTATCCCGGAAAATTGCATAGTTCCCGCGGGATAGTGATAAACATATTAAAGGTCGTAGCTGCCTAGACTCGCAACGTAAACAATTATTGCAGAATATACTGTCAACACCAGTTGCTACAGTTACTACGCGAACGAAGTCGCGGGCAAACGCTAGTACTAAATATAAATTAGGCAGCGCTTACAAATTGCGTTTACCTGCCCGCTGCCTACACTACACGCCACTGGCTAAATGTCAATAATTCGACGAATGGCAAAACATACGGTACTAACGATCATATTATGAAAATTCAGTGAAAGCATTTGAGGTCATTTAATACTAGTTCGGTACTGATATAGACAAAGACATAAGAATCTAATATTTCCGGATTTTTGTCATTGGTTATGCTGTAAGAGCTACCTACATATCAAATTTCAAGTTTCTGGGATAACTGGAAGTACTTAGGTTTTGATTCTATGTTGATGATTGTATCTTTTGATTTTATTGTAAGTTTTTCATACGGATTTAAAGAATTGAAAACTAAAGTACTACTTCAGCTTGATATCCCCGAGAAAGAGAATCTTGACAGACTTAAAGACTGACGTTTCACCTTTTATTCATAACAATTTCGTTCTAAATTGAGACAAGCACGGTATAATCTTCTAAATATGCTAAACTAGCTTCTGCCCACGACGTCAGCGTCGAATTTAACTAACCTAACTAATATTATAAATGCGAAAGTATGGATGGATGGATGGATGTTTGTTTGTTACTCGATCACGCCAGAACGGCCCAACGGGTCTGGATGAAATTCGGCATATTGATTACTCAATCACGCCAGAAAGGCCCAACGGATCTGGATGAAATTCGGCACATAGAGAAAAGTCTGGAATAGCACATAGAATACTTTTTATCCCGAAGAATTGCGTAGTTCCCGCAGGATAGCGATAAACGAATTCTTTGCAAACGAAGTCGCTGGCAGCAGCTAGTTATACATATAAACCTACCTCTTGTATCACTCTATCTATTAAAGAATCCCACATCAAAATCCGTTGCGTAATTTTAAAGATACATAGATACATATGGACACTGGGGAAAGGGACTTTATTTTATACTATGTAGTGAAGATTAATGAGTTTTAGCATCATATAATCACCAAATGATCCATGTTATGTTCTTAAGTACCATAGTACACAATTATTTTTGTGTACAATCAGCGGAATATTCCAGTGCTAACTGAAGTCTTGGTGACTCACGTGTTCTAATAACTCCATTAAGAATGTAATCTTTAGACCAACATCCGCCTTATCGCAGGTATTTAAAATATTATGAATACTAGCTGAAACTTATTTACTGTGCTTTAACTATTTACGGGGTCCGGTAAGTAGTACAACTAACTTAATGCGGAGATAAGTGGACGGGTCATCTACCAAATATAGAAAAACTAGCTGCTACCCGTGTCTTCGTCCGCTTGGACTTAAGAACTGAAAAAGAACGCTATGTAAATGTATCTCTCATTTCAAAATTCCTATGGAATGTTGAGTCGACTTATTGGTTTTGTTTTGACAACGCAGCCCTCGTGATGTTTATAAAAATCTGCAATAATTATATACGTTGCGCTACAACCTTTGATATGTTTATCGCTATCCCGCGGGAACTATGCAATTTTTTCAAAGAAATTAGCCTATGTTTTAATCTTGGGTACCAGCTATTGATACAAATCTGTCTGGTCGTTTCATCGTGAAAGTTTTTTTTTCTTTCTCTTTTTTATCACAAATTTTGTTTCGCTTTGACCAGAGACTTTAGACATCTCTACTATAGACTAATGTAATTTAAGGTACGAACTTACCTTATACATCCCTTTTATAAAATGTATTAATTGTATTTTAGTTAAGTTAAGTAGAAATAGATTTACAACAGTACTTATACTGATGTAAATCTATTTTATTTTGAAAAAAAAAAATTACTTTCTGCCAAAAAGTCGAAAATTTATTTTGCAAATAGACCAATCTGCAAAATAAATTTTCGACTTTTCGACTTTTTTTTTATTCGAACCTAGTTTCGAAAAATACCGGTATACAAAGCCCCGATTCTGGTATACTACTCACCTCATAGAACAGGTACTGCTCAGCATCAAAGTGCTCGAAGTCGAAGAAGCCGGCGTCGTGCGCGACCTTGATCCCGTGCAGCACGTCCAGCAGCGAGATATCGAACAGGGGGGGGCCCCCGGACGCGTCCCGGAACGTCAGAAGGGACCACTCCGAGCCCTCCGTCAGTTGCTTGTACACAGCGCCCGGAGAACCATTCTGGTATATTATCTGAAAAAGAAATAATCTAACCTAAAAATTTCTTCTTACACACACAACGTCTTTATGCCTTACGGGATAGACAGAGCATAAGATAACAAGACCTACAGGCCACGTTTAGCAAGACACTGGACCCGATTCTACAGAGCGGCCGCTAAAATTCCTAATTTTATTTAGGCGTCGCTAAATCCCTTTGCCATTCTATGAGCGGCAAAGCCAATTATAAAATTAGAAAATTTAGTTTTAGGCTATTTAGGCGATGGCCACGTAGAATCGCATCCACTGTGGGCTTATAGGTGGAAAGTGGAGTCTAAATAGTGATGGGTTGCTAGCCGCATCGCCTATAACATGACTCCTATGATTTTCGACCAGTACCTGGATGGGGTAATGCGATTGCATTTTAGATACAAGCTTTTTTGCTGACTGTGCTTTATGTGGAATGTACTTGCGTTGTCATCCGTCCTACATATGTGAACCAAATTTCAAGCCAAATGGACCAACCGTTAAAGAGTTCCTTCCTGCGGAGACGGTCTTGGCTGAACCAGCTGAATTTTACTACCAGATTATTGTATTATAAGTATGCAAAATATCAGCTCAATCGGATGAAAATATCTGCTTCAAAATTGAGTCGCAAGATTGCACCCGGACAAACATACTTACATACATACATACATACGTTGCAATCTAATCTAACTAATATTATAAATGCGAAAGTATGGATGGATGGATGGATGGATGGATGTTTGTTTGTCACTCAATCACGCCAGAACAGCCCAACGGATCTGGATGAAATTCGGCACATAGATAGAGAAAAGTCTGGAATAGCACATAGGCTACTTTTTATCCCGGAAAATTGCGTAGTTCCCGCGGGATAGCGATAAACGAATTCTTTGCAGACGAAGTCGTTGGCAACAGCTAGTTTAATATAAAGCTTGCAACTTGTAAAAAAAGCTTGTAAAAAAACCAACTGCATCAATTTTTATAATTTTGATGTACCCAGTTTTACTCCCACTATTAAGACGAATCTAACGATACCTCTCAAGCGCAAATTCGACAAGTCGTTTAGGCTCTGGAGCGTGTCAAAGAAATCCACATACACTCGAGAAACATAACACTCCCTCTGGCTCAGTCGGGTAAATATACCTAAATTTAGATCATAGAATTCACAGCCAACTACGCTATGACGGCAACAAAATGGCAACTACCCACCGACCGCCATTATATCCAATACTTCTAATTCTCTCAATTATTCTGTATAAGGTGTAAAGTTGATTGGTTGTCGTCATCGAGCATATAACCGATAGAGTGCAAATGTAGTTTTGTTTTTTTAATACTCAAACACTCGGCACCCGGGTCAAGCACGCTGCTAGAGGTGGGCAAATACAGATATTATAGATACTTTTAGTCAATATCCAGCAATTGCGTAACAAAAAATATTTTTTTTTAATACTTTTTGGTACAATTTACCGTCTAACTGTGTTGTTTTTTGTTTCTCTGTGTACCGAAGATGTGTAAATGTATGTCTCTATCTCTCGCTCTCAGATACGATAATCATAATTATATTTTTATATGAACTACAAAATGCTTTTTTCCTATGTACAGTCGAGTTTCACAATATCTATGCAGCCAAATGTTCAAAAATATCTAAACACGCTTCTTATGTAACTGAAAATCGGGTCCCTTTTTGTCCCATAATTTTCTTTGGTCATAAATTCATAATAATCGTTAGTCATCATTTTTTTGGTCATATCACATGAAACCGTGCATTTTTCAGAAATTTTTGAAAAGGCATCAGAATGCAGTAGGTTAAGTTAGGTAAGGGTACTATAAATTCTGAAACAAAATTACTGTTTCAGAAATAAAACGCTTTATGACTAACGAAAATTATGACAAATTATTCGGAACTTCAATTTTATGAGACAAAATAAAATATAGACGCACTGAAAATAAAGTCGGTCAACTGTATAGATCAGTAGTTCCCAGAGTGGTCCAGGTGGACCCCCAGGGGTCCACGGAAGATTCGACGGGGGTCTACGTTGGGCGTGACCAAAAATGGGGGTCCACAATCGCAAGCGGGGGTGCATGAAAATTGAATAAAATTTGTGAGAATTGATTGGTTCTTGTGCTGTAAGTCATTATAGATTTCAAGAAAGTAAGGTAGGATGGAGTCACTCGCAGCACAAAAATATAATTTAATTTGTTTAGTCGACTTTATTTTCAAATAATTAACCCTATCAAGCAATCAATTCTAACAATTTTTTTGGAAAACTGTTAATTTATCGTTGAAACTCAGCAACAACGCAAGTTTACATAGATTATAGAGCTAATCTTAATTTTTTTTTCGAGATTTAGTTTAGAAATTAGTGGTAATGTAGCTAGCTGCAGGGGGTCCACCGGATCCAGCAAAATTTTAAAAGTAGTCTATGGAACAAAAGAGTTTGGGAACCTCTGGTATAGATATTGGAGAACTCGACTGTACGGATAAAGTGATAACACAACTCTAATAAGTGTAGGAATGGGAGGGCCAGTATTGGCCACTCTATTGGTTCCATGCCCGATGGTTGTAGTAGTATCACGTGCGTTACCTACACGATTCACTTTGTATCGCCTTTTATTGGATAATGGAAACGCGTGGGACGCTTCGTTCACATTACGGCAGCCAATTTTATTGTTTGCGCGGAGAAACATAGGCCGTCTAGACATATACATATAAGTATATATAGAGTTGTGATCGTACATGTAACATACTCTCATCATAATAATTCAATTAGCTGTTGCCTGCGACTTCGTCTGCAAAGAATTCGTTAATTGCTATCCGGCGGGAATTTACCGGGATAAAACGTTTCTCTATCTAAGTGCCGAATTTCATCCAGATTCGTTGGACCATTCTGGCGTGATTGAGTAACAAACAAACATCCATCCATACTTTCAAGTATTTTCATGGATATTCTTCAGTATTCATACGTTCGGCTTCGCTTCCGTGTAAAAATAAAAATTAGTTCTATCCCGCGGGAACTCATTTGACAAACATTTGTTAATAGATACATTAATTTTCAAAAATTGATAAATCTCATCGAAACTGTTTTTGGATTATTTTAAAAATTTAAGAATTAGCCGGCAATAAAAGTTTGTCAAATAATAAGTTTGAAAAATAATACAAACTGTGAAAAGCTTTTCAGCAGATGAGCTACCATCTTACTTAGCGCTCTAGGCAGGCAATTTTTCCGCGTCTTCTAGTATAGCATCAAAAAATACCAAAGTTTATAAATAAACGATAAACTTTGTAATTTGTAAACAAGTTTCGAGTTTATAAATAAACGGAAAAGTTTATAACATGTAAACAAACCGCGATAAAAGGCACCATAGCCACTAACGGCGTACGCAAACGTTGGTTTTTCGAAGGTTCGGTCGGGAGTCCCGATGGTCTAATTGGGAGGACGCTTGTCTCGTGTAGCCATGACGCGCGGCTTCAATTAAATCCCGTCCGGCACTCGAACACACACACACACACACACACGCGCGCGCACGCACGCACGCACGCACACACACACGCACACACACACGCACACACACACGCACACGCACACGCACACACGCACACACACACACGCACACGCACACGCACACACACACACACACACACACACACACACACACAGACAGACACACACATAAATCACGTCTTTATCTCTTACGGGGTAGACCGAGCTAAAGAAAACAAGTCCTAAAGGCCAAGTTTAGCATGATTGTGGGCATATATATAGGTGGAAAGGGGAAACAAAATAGTGATGGGTTGCTAGCATCGCCTATAACATGATTCCTATGCCCATTCCCTCGATGGGCTTTTATCATTAGAAAAGAGAAGCAAATGGTACATCATCATCATCTCCAGCCTGTATACGTCCCACTGCTGGGCACAGGCCTCCTCTCAGAATGAGAGGGCTTGGGCTATAGTTCCCACGCGGGCCCAGTGCGGATTGGGAACTTCACACACACCATTGAATTGCTTCGCAGTTGTGTGCAGGTTTCCTCACGATGTTTTTCCTTCACCGAAAAGCTCATGGTAAATTTCAAATGAGATATCGCACATAAATTCCGAAAAACTCAGAGGTGCGAGCCCGGGATTCGAACCCACGACCCTCTGCTTGAGAGGCCACAGATCAAACCACTAGGCTACCACGGCTACACTATGTTATTCTATGTTTGTCTACGGCTATTCTATGTTTTTTCTTTACTCCCAGACCATCATGAAAGCAAGCTTTATCATGAAAACTTCATCGTTTATTTAAAAAACTTAGGTTGCGCTAACCAGGTGCATTACTATAAAAAAAAACGCACATACGTTAAAGCGACGAAATTAACGTACACTTCAAAAATCGAACGCGACTCTAGCATTCGTATTTCAAAATAAGCTCTTAAAGGATCCAGGAGGCTAACAGCCTTATTCATAAAAAGTTAGAGGCTCGCTATAAGCTCGCTATAGGACCGATGCAAAAAAACATGATTCATAAACGTCAATTAGCGCTAATCAGTCCTTCAAGGGTCTGTTAAGTCTTCCGAAAGTTAGTGGACCGTAGACCCTCCTTTATCTCTCTATAAATGGCTGCCACAAATATGAACAGCTGATTTTGGCAAGAGCAAAACCATACACAAGACAGTTTTTTTTGTTTTAAGTTTGTATCCCCTTCGAGAAAGGTAAAGGAAACTAGATCCACACTGCCTCGTCTGTCGTGTTAATTTGCTGGTTTCCCGCTAATTCGCTGCCACTGCTGTCAATTTTTTTTTAATTCACTAAAAAGCCATTTATGGTCTATGATTTGTCAAGGTGACAACATAACGCGTCTAATCCATTCATCAACAGCTCATTAGTTAACAGACTGCTAGCAAGCGTTTATGAATCATACTTTTTAACAACTGTCAAATAAGCTTAATCAGTCTATTAACTAATCGACTGATCAAACCTCAATTAAGGATTTTTTATGAATAAGGCTGTTATTGTCTAACTCGCTCGCAATCGCCATCGTGTTCATTTTGACAGTTCTTGTATGAATGTGACAGCTAGCTGATTCCGATGCCAATTGTCAGCCCATACAAGAACTGTCAAAATGAACACGATGGCGATTGCGAGCGAGTTACACAATAAGCCTACTGATATCCTGGTACTTAAACTCTCCCTCCGTCTTACGCCTGACGCGAGTTTAACGTTTTTTACCCATCCCAACAAGCGCTCAACGGCGCTAAAGAAGTTATCACTTTAAAAAATCAAATATACCTGATAACTTCCAATAAGATAGGCGGCGTTGAGTCTAAGGGTCTCATTGTTACTGGTATAGTACACGATCTTCTTCTTAGGGTTCTTGTCCAGTTCCTCATTGAGTCGGTTGCAGAACTGGTACAAGTGGCACAGGTGGTACGGTCCGAAGTCGAAGTAGAAGTTTTCGTAGACGATGTCATCCTCTATGTGGAAATACTTGCTGTTACGGGTCGGCTTCGGCTTGTAGCCCGTCTTTAGGGTCGCGAAATAGAGCCTGTCTGGAAAATAAAGGAGTGTGTTAGTATTTTTTATTTTACACATAAACAGTCAGACCTAAATAGCTAATAAAAGGCAGAATATAGTCACGACGGCGGAAGTGAGGCGAAGATAGGATCATACATACATACAAATTAATCACGTTTATCCCTTGAGTATAGCCGTGGTAGCCTAGTGGTTTGACCTGTGGCCTCTCAAGCAGAGCGTCGTGGGATCAAATCCCGGGCTCGCACCTCTGAGTTTTTCGGAATTTATGTGCGAAAAAAATTACATTTGTAATTTGCCATGAGCTTTTCGGTGAAGGAAAACATCGTGAGGAAACCTGCACACATCTGCAAAGAAATTCAATGGTGTGTGTTAAGTTCCCAATCCGCACTGGGCGCGCGTGGGAACTATAGCCCAAACCCTCCAATACACGGAGGAGGCCTATGCCATGAGGCACGCCGAATTTCGCGACATTCGTAGTTTAGTATATTTCAAATTAAGCGCGATACTTTTGAGGGGTTCAAGGTTCATACATATTAACATAGTAGATAAAATGTGCGATGACTTTGTAATACACGTAAATAGTGACAGCAGCAGTGAAACTGATTCGGAATAATTTAAGTTCTTAAGTAAAAGTACAAAGGTAGTAAAAAATATTGATGTGATAATTGTTGTTTTATTTATGGCAAAATAGGGAATGAGTTGAAAACTAGTAACTGATTCCCGCTCTCACACTACTACTAACTAGAAAACATACAAAAAAAATTATTGAACAAATCATTTTATTAAAATACGCTTTGAAAATTCTCTATTTCAACATGAATGACTCAAATTATTTTCATTACATCGTTCATTCTTTCATTCACTCACTAAGTCACATCACTATTTAATATTTGCTAAAAACTGACAACACTGAAAGTGTCATCTGTAGGCTTATTGTCTAACTCGCTCGCAATCGCCATCGTGTTCATTTTGACAGTTCGTGTATGGGCTGACAGTTGGCATCGGAATCAGCTAGCTGTCACATTCATACAAGAACTGTCAAAATGAACACGATGGTGATCGCGAGCGAGTTAGACAATAAGCCTACTGGCTGCAGTGATTTATCTGCCAGACTATATATATATTGTATATCTATGTATTATCAACGCAGACGAAAACAAAATGACATGCAGCTAAAATGCAAATAGCGGCATAATGCGACCACTGCCGGTGCACTAACCCCCGTAAAACCCATTTCTGATTCAGTCCGCAAAATAACTGCGGTTATGGTTTTTATTGCCCTGTTCTATGCGAAATAACGTAGTTGGGAACAGTTTAAAGTCTGGTCACGTAAGATGTTAACTGATAAAAAATTTACTGAAAGAACAGCCGTTTCGTGTTCTCGTAGCATCAGGTGCTTATACCTAGGTATTTGAGATTTAACTTATTTTAGAAGCTTTTTTTATATTACAACATTACATTTCATCATAGGCCTCCTCCGCTGCATGTCATTTTGTTTTCGTCTGCGTTGATAATACATAGATATACATATATGCCATTAAGCACGCCGAATTACGCGACAATTTAAAAAAAAAATTGATTGACAACAACAACATGTACTTACTGAAATTGTAGCGAATTCGGAAGAAAAAGGCTATACATACATACATACATATCGTCACGCCTCTTTCCCACAGGGGTAGGCAGAGACTACTTTGTTCCGCTTGCTACGATCCTGGCATACCTCTTTCGCTTCATCCACATTCATCAATCTCTTCATAATGCTCGTCGGTTTCGGGTACAAAGGCAAAAAAAAGGGGGTAAAAAGGCTACAATAATAGTAATAATTACATTTCAGCAGGTGTGTTTTTCAGGATCTTTGAATAATAGTTGACAAGCCCCTTTTATTGTTATAACATTAAAGAGATCATACAAGTACCAAGACTCGTGCAGTACTTAATTGAATTCGTCTGGAACGCAATAGAATAGACAGTAACGCGATAAGAAATTTTATATCTGATTCCACCCCTGCGTCTTTAGCCCAGGACTTACAGGAATCCTAGTATCCGCTTGAATATTTCGGAAAAAAAAACTATTTAAACAGGTTTCAATCGGTGTCAGTTAAGTTCAGTTGTCACAGTTCTTTGTGTCATTATGCTTATTGGTTTTTTTCTTTAAAAAAATCCGAAAAAAAACGGAAAAAAAAAACGAAAATTTCATAAATTCCCGAAAAAATCATTAGATTTTTCCGACATTTTCAACGGTAGCCGCAATCTAATGCGAATTGTAGGACTCTCCCAAGTGTAAGCTGGGCTTAAGGCTCGCATGTACAGTCACCAGCATAAATATATGACGGTGAACAGGGCCGCAAAAATAAATGATTATCTATTGGGCTCAATAGCTTATGACGATACTGCCGCGGTAAAAATAAGTGATGCTCTATAGGCGGAAAAAACATCGTCGCACCCTTATCAGCAAAAATATCAATTTGCAGTGAAAGCATATCATCGGATGATAGGTGGGCCGCATAAATATCAATTTGCTGTGAAAGTATAATCATCGGATGATACGCGGGCCGCATATATATCTGACACGTAAAAGTCAACTCTTTGTTGTTGATTTGCAAAACCGAACCATCCCTGGCTAACATAGAGACGTAAATTGAATGAAAAGATTTGACAATTCACGAGAACAGTGCAGACTTGTCATTGCATACGTCTGTCTCACATTGTTCCAATCGCGAATATGTCAATAATATAATTTTAAAATCTTTATGATGTGTGAATAATTAGTGGCCAGTATCATTTTAGGTTAACTAAAAAGTTTTTATATTACGAACAATATTATAAACTTCCATACATAGTGTTATAAAAAATTTGGTATATTAACGTTATCAGCACCTTACAAAAAATGGCCTAATTATTTTATGCGGAGTTAGAATTTAGTTTATTAATTCGGACATGCTTTAATCAAAAATCATTCTGGCGTTCAGGACAAAATAAAAACAACTATCAACTTCGTCTTATCAACTTAGCAAGAAAACAAGCTAAATTTATACCAATAGCTGTTGCCCGTGGCTTTGCCCCTATTCCAGATTTTTCTTTTTTTTCCCATTTTTTTTTAAGAACCTTCTCCCAATAAATAGCAAACTCATAAAAAAAAGAGAACGAGAAATCGGTGATGCCGTGAAATGAACAAATATTTCTATTTGGCATTCACTATTTTATTGAATCCGCCGCCGTTACTTTTTGAAGGTCCATTTCAATGAACAAAAACCATTTTCTTTGCTACTCCGCTACTACACGAGTAAGACAGCCAAAACCTGTGCGAAATATATACGTTTTGACAGGAAACCCCAAAAGACGTATATTTTGCACAAGCTTGGCTTACTTGCACGTGTAGTAACGGAGTAGCAAAGAAAATGCATATTTTGTTTCGCTTTAACCAGTAGAGACTTTATACATCTCTACTATAGACCAATGTAATTTAAGGTACGGACTTAACTTAGGGACCTTTTACATCCCTTTTATAAAATGTATTAATTGTATTAGGTAAGTTAAGTAGAATTTAAGTACTATTGTAAATCTATTTTATTTTGAAAAAATGACTTTCTGCCAAGTTTCTTGCGGCGCATTCTTCTTGGCAATGATGGTCTTTCCGAATGCGCTGGTAGATTGATAAAAAGACATGTAAAAGAGCCCTCGGCGGCCTATTTGCAAAATAAACTTTTGACTTTTGACTTTTGACTTTTGAATGTCTTTGTTCACTGACATTTGCTGTTTAGGATCCAAGATGCTGGACATAATTTGACATAATTGACAGAAAATATTTTTTTGGATCCAACATGGCGAATGACATTTTAACGCAAAATATAAATATGAGCGTAACTGCGCGTTAATAAGGCCTACGATGTTTTATCTAGCAATTTGTATAAAATAAATAATCATACATAAATAGTGTTTTTGATATTTTTCATTTAAAAGTAACGTAAAACGCCATTCAGCCGTCAATGATGACGATGATGATGATAATTAAAAAGTAATTGTAGGAAAAGTGCTGTTAAAAATGTTGTAAAATTGGCTCATGATCGCTACCCAACCAACTCGCACATTGTCATAAAGATTCACTTAGAATAGCAGTTGCATAAAATACTATTAAAGTTCACACCCCTTTCCAGGTCATCGATTCCTATATAGGTAATTTTGTAATTTAGGAATTTGAGTCCGTCAAATATGTGATAGAATAAATTGTGAGACAGACGTATGCAATGACAAGTCTGCACTGTTCTCGTGAATTGTCAAATCATTTCATACAATTTACGCCTCTATGGTAGCCAGGGATGGTTCGGTTTTGCAAATCAACAACAAAGAGTTGACTTTTACGTGTCAGATATATATGCGGCCCGCGTATCATCCGATGATTATACTTTTACAGCAAATTGATATTTATGCG
Source organism: Pandemis heparana (assembly GCA_963854515.1). Taxonomy (NCBI): domain Eukaryota; kingdom Metazoa; phylum Arthropoda; class Insecta; order Lepidoptera; family Tortricidae; genus Pandemis; species Pandemis heparana. The sequence goes on along the minus strand of OY978030.1, from coordinate 5,701,653 downwards.
GCCCACCTATCATCCGATGATATGCTTTCACTGCAAATTGATATTTTTGCTGATAAGGGTGCGACGATGTTTTTTCCGCCTCTAGAGCATCACTTATTTTTACCGCGGTAGTGTCGTCATAAGCTATTGAGCCCAATAGATAATCATTTATTTTTGCAGCCCTGTTCACCGTCATATATTTATGCTGGTGACTGTACACGAGTGGCTGTAATTGCCATAGAGTTCCGGTACTTTACTTGAAACCGTACTCTAGTTTTGGAGTCCAAGTTAGGAGAGGTCGGCACCTGACGGTGACAAAGTAAAGAGGAGCAGCGCAGACTGTAAGGCCAACATAATACATATACGTCCCGGCACGTAAGTCTAACGATAACGAGTCACGTGGAGGGGATCTGCGCACCCAAGGATACCGTATTTTATAGTTCTGCGGTGCCGGCACTTATACTTGTCCTTTCTTCTTCCTTCGTTGATTTGCTGCGAAACTTTTCCTTCTTTTTATTTCTTCATAAAGGGAGTTGACGACATCAATCATCAAAGCGCGAATTCAACTATTTATTGTTTCTTGGCCTGTCTGCGAAACTGTTAACTCAGGCATATACTTAAATGTAGTAAGATTGGTTTTAGGCATACATCATTTTGAGAAATTAGTCAAAACTCCTTTTACAAAACGAAGATGAACAGTCTTTCCAGACTTGAAGAAGAGATGCAAATTATACACTATCATCGACTCTAGTCTTTAATATTATACGAAAACGCGACGAGTTCGTATGAAAGTATAAACGGAGCTACACTTAACTTTAGCGTCCTGCAATCACAACCTAATTCATGACAAAGATCACGGCCGCATCCACAAAAACAATGTTACTGAACTTGTTCTAAAGTATTCTAAACAATGCAAAGGCTCTACAAATGGATCATCGCACGCCCACCGCCCGAGCTTGCGCCACACCCCAGTCATTACGTAACCAAGGCCACGCTGACACTCGGCCGCGCCTCATCGCATGTCGGCATTAAACTCTATTTCAGTGCACTTCAGTTTAAGGTTACCTAGTGCTTTTCACACGGAGTGACTTTTCAAGGTGTTGGGTGGTTCTAATAACAAGTACTCTAAAAACAGATACGATAGATTAAGCAAATAATTAATATTTGTACTGAAACCAAGCGTGCCGACATTTTACCACTTACTGTGACACCGCCCCCGTGGTAGCCTAGTGGTTTAACCTGTGGCCTCTCAAGCAGAGTCGTGAGTTCGAGCCCGGGCTCGCACCTCTGAGTTTTTCGGAATTTAACATGAGCTTTTCGGTGAAAGAAGACATTAGAGGAAACCTGCACACATCTGCGAAGCAATTCAATGGTGTGTGCGAAGTTCCCAATCCGCACTGGACCCAGCAGTGGGACGTGTATAGGCTGGGGATGATGATGATGCTGACTGTGACACCATATCACCCCGCTACGATTTAAATGATTCAACTGGCTTCTTTCAAAATGTCTTCGTATTTTCACGATGTATGGAACAAACTTTGACGTTCGGATGCCTAGTAGAAGCATTTGCGAATATATAATAATATGGTTTCTCAACTTTCTCATATCTGTGTACAAACTAAAAGAGTATGAGCTTCACAGTGGCCTCACCTCACATGATCTGAAAAAAAAAAAACACTACCTTACCTAACCTAGCTAGTAGCTTATGACTTGAGTCATAAGCCCTAAGGTAACACATGTCAAGTTTGAAAAACCCCCAAAGTTGCGTAAAATTAATTAACGAGAGGTTTCCTGACAGACTAAATATCTAGATGGCAATAGGGGTTGTATATACAGGCTGTATCAGACACCCCCTAACAATAATCCGCTGGGGTATAGGACTGAGGTGGTAGTATTAACTGTAATCATTCCCATAGAATATTAAAAAAAAATTAGTCCAATTTTTTTTTTATATTTTTTTTAGCTTCTATAGCTATGGTTACATACCCCAGTGGATTATTGTTAGGGGGTGTCTGATACATCCTGTATATTTCTCTACATAATAGACGAACAATGGTCACCGATATCGCCAAGCGAATTAGCACGTTGAGTGGCAATGGGCAGGCCATATAGCACGGAGAACAGATGGTCATTGGGGGCGAAAGGTTCTCGAGTGGAGACCGCGCGGCAAGCGCAGCGTAGGACGTCCACCAACGAGGACGGATGACCTGGTTAAATTCGCGGGTTCACGGTGGATGCAAGTCGCCTCCAACCGCAACTGGAGGTCTGTGGGGGAAGCCTATGTACAACAGTGGACGTCCTATGATTATAATGATGACTTCTCTAGATGTATGACACAAAATCGCTTCCCGCCATCTACCCCTATGATCAATTAAACAAAAAAAATCTCGTATGTTGTATGGGATGGGACTTGGGAGCCCCCTTAAATATTAATTTTATTCTAACAGAACTACATCATCTGTGAAAATTTCAACTGTCTAGTTATCACGGCCTATGAGATACAGCCTGGTGACAGAATAGGGTTCCGGTTTTACCCTTCGGGTACGGAACCCTAAAAACGGTGCAATAGAACTATTTCGATTGTGACTAACTCATTTTTAAGTAGCAGTTAACTAGGAAGGTTTATTACAAAATGTATGTGACATCACACATTCATTGCTTAAATAATGACATCAATTAAATGTCCCAGCGTCCGTAAAACATCAAAACACGTAAAGTTGAAGCTTGACTGCGCTACAAGCACTTGAAGGAAACTTCATAATTGCTCCATTAAAAGTTAAATCGAATATTCAAATGCACACCGATCGTAGGTAAGGATAAGGCTGCAGTGGTTCTCAAAGTGTGCGGCGTGGCGCCCCGGTGCGCTAGGGGGCTATTACCAAATTCGATTTTCAAAGTTCTTATCAGAAAGTTGCGAGTTGTGTTGTTGCGAGGTGTGTCAGAGAGTTGTGAATGTATGCATTGGAAGGGAAAGGCCTAGATGAACGTTCGAAGACTGAATTGGGGACGATTTTAAAACAAAGGTCAGGTCAAGAGTACCCTAAACCGACGAGCATGTTTGAAGAGATTGTCGAATGTGGATGAAGCGAAAGAGGTATGTCAGGATCGTAGTAAGTGGAACAAAGTAGTATCTACCTACCCCTATGGGAAAGAGGTGTAGCCGGTATCTATGTACACTATTAGTGTGAGAACCGCACGAAACGAACGTAGAAAATCGAATTTCGGAGTATAAGGCTTGGAACGTGTAAGGCCGGCCATAGATAGACTGCTTGGAGCGGTCAACACCTATGGCACGAGAGCAGTCGTCTTGCAGTCGAAGTCGACTTCAACCCGACTGCTCTGAATTAGCGTTAAAAATTTCAGAAAAAAACAATGATTTTTTCGGGAATTTATGAAATTTTCGTTTTTTTTTCGGATTTTTTACGAAAAAAACAATAAGCGTAATAACACAATTGTGACACCGATATCAATGGCAAAGTAAGTCTATAATCCACCAGTATTAAGAAAAATAACGTTCTTTTGTATTTTTCGGAAATATTGAAGCGGAAAATTTCATTATTTCCTTCCGTAAAAATCTGAAAAAACAAGCCGTTTAGAAAGAAACGGGATTTTTTCCGGAAATTTTCAATGCTACTGAATATTGTAGTGAAACTACAGATCACCCCAACAGCGATCGCTTGAAGCTGTTGACATTGATTCCAAGCGGTCAGTCTTCATAAAAAACATTAATAATTGATTACTGATCGTTTAAAAAAAATATCGATATCCAATAGTAGTGGCGGGTGGTGGTTTGCGCAAAGTCCATCCGGATCACTCCTTCCATCCTCCTTTTGCGTCCATCCTTTTACACGCCCACGCTTACTCACCAAGCGTTTTTTATGTGCAATAAAGAGTTTACATACATACATACATTATTAGGAGAGTGAGAGGGACAAAAACCAAAAATCTAATTCCAAACCGATAATAGACCTCCTTCGTTCAGGATATCGTCAAACAGCGATGGAGCTATGTTCTGTAGCACATTGATTTGACAAATGAAATGCACACTTACACTCCAACATCGCATCCGCCGTTACGTGAAGCCATAACTTTGAGAACCTCAGGGTTACGTCATACAAATTTACAGTCGGCTCTAAACACCCGAGACACCCCCGGACGGACGTTCCATCCTTATCTGCCGCCGTAAGTTAGAAGAGGACGCCTCACGTGGGGCGAGGTCGTCAAGCGCTGAAATATCAACTTTTTCACGCGACCCATCTAACTTTAAGCGATTGTCTTTAGACATGTGATTTCAAAGTTTTTCCACGTTATGGAAATACTTCGAACGAGTGTTATGATGTTTTTCATAAGTTTATGATTAAGCTGTTGCCTTGGGAAATGGTTGATATTTCAGAGGGGTTTTCGTACGCGTGTCAGTGAATCGAGTTACCTATACTTTTAAAGTGAAATGGACATTTCTTTGCTGATTTAATTTTAAATAGATGGTAGTTGGGGTAATATTTACTGTTGCGATTTGTCACGCAATTTTACGTCGTTTAATACGGAAATGTTTTTGAAGTCAAATTTTGTATTGCTAAAGTTGTGGCTTGACAAATGGTTTTTAATATTTCAAGTAGGTCGCGTTCATGAATGTTTTGATACTTTAAAAAGTTGACTAAAACCTGTAATTTGAAGCAACTTTATAGAGGTAGGTCAGTACCACTCCAGTATAATTATTCTTTAGTGACAGTTTTCGGTCACAAATATAATAGACCTCGAAGGCGTTTGCCTTAAACTGTCAAATTCTATGAGAACAGTTTGTCACCGTTTCGATCCGCAAGTGGCGCTGCCAATTTTTCCACAGTGCTAAAGACGTCTACGTGAACGCGTACTTTTGTTTTTTGTGTGAAAGCTTACACTAGAGGCTCAGAAGTAATTTAATTACTGGTAAGTATGTTTTTGCAATAAAATTAAATTAAAAAAAGTAAAAATTTAATTGCAAAAATAACGTTCGTTTCTGGTTTGTTTAAATTTTCTTGAGGAATTAATGCGTAAATTTTTGGTTCAATTAATTAATCAATGTTGGTATTGTTGAATGCAATAATATATCAAATACATATAAGTTTAAGAATATAAATGAAAATTACCATCCTTACCGTTGCTCCGTAACCACTGAGCCTACATTTTTGATACTTAGTTATTTCCTTATAAGATATTAAGTACAGAAAAACTTATAAGAACTATGCGCTCATTGATTTAATCAGGCGTTACTATTCGCAGCAGATTAGCAAGATAAATGTATTTTTTGTTTTTTAATTAATTATATGATCTTAAAATACAATGGAAATCTTTCAAGATAGTACTTAGGTATCTCCCATCAGTATTTTAAACGCGATCACCTTTAAATTCCGATTATAAACAAATTATAGTAATTTATATGTACATCTTTACATTCGAAATAATGGCAAATCCACAAGAATCTAGTTACAACGATAATAAAACTTAGATTAAACTTGAGAACACAATGTAACTGTTTTATGTGACCATAAATCATATCATAATGTAAGAAGACGTCGAGTTTATTCGGCGAGCTATTTACGTTAAGCCTTTCCGCTATATCAATATCACTCAAAGTAAAACGCCATAAGCCTCAGAATTTAATATGCACATATGACCTTTTAGTTCGGTTAAATATCATATTGTCTTGGATTTGATACGCATAGGAAATTAGGTAATATTTATTCGTCTTTCGTTTGCGGGTTATATGTGGATTTGTAATTTGTATTTATGGTAGTATGAGTTAACGAAGGTTGCAAGGCAAACATTAATTAGAATAGGAATTGTTGATTTCTGCCCGTGTATGTTTTGTGTTTGTTGTACGAAAATAAATAGATGGTTAAAGTATGAAAACGTTGGCTGGTCAAAATTTCATCAAAATATACATCGAATCGACAATTTAGGTGAACAAAACATTATGCTTTTCTCAGGCGACAATTTGTAGACTTTTAACGACTTCAAAAAAGGAGGAGGTTCTATGTTCGACTGTATGTGTTAGAAAAAAAAAACCTAGTGAATAACATATTGAGAAGTAGAAATAAAGGCCAAATATATCAATTTCTGATAAGGTCCTGGTATTTCGCTGATTTTTATATGATACTGTTTTTGGTTATTCTAACATTTCAATTATTCCAAACAAACTCTTAAGAACTAGAAGTGCTACTTACAGCCTTCTCAAGTATTCGCCCTTGACAGAATAACGGACTAAGGCTGGATTCGACCAAAGTTTTTATTCCAGGAATAACGGGTACGTATTAAAATACATAAAGTTAAAATACCTAATGGTACAAAATACCTAAATGCAATTTTCTAACAGAATCGTTATAAACTTAAACTAACTTAACCTAAACCAATCTATCTATTATATTTAGGTTAGGTTAAATTTATAAAATTCTGAGAAAATTGCATTTAGGTATTTTGAACCATTAGGCATTTTAAACCATTAGGTATTTTGAACCATTAGCTATTTTGAACCATTAGGCATTTTGAACCATTAGGTATTTCGAACCATTGCTATTTTGAACCATTAGGCATTTTGAACCATTAGGTATTTCGAACCATTGCTATTTTGAACCATTAGACATTTTGAACCATTAGGTATTTCGAACCATTGCTATTTTGAACCATTAGGCATTTTGAACCATTAGGTATTTCGAACCATTGCTATTTTGAACCATTAGGCATTTTGAACCATTAGGTATTTCGAACCATTGCTATTTTGAACCATTGGGCATTTTGAACCATTAGGTATTTCGAACCATTGCTATTTTGAACCATTAGGCATTTTGAACCATTAGATATTTTGAACCATTAGGTATTTTGAACCATTAGTTATTTCGAACCATTAGCTATTTTGAACCATTAGCTATTTTGAACCATTAGGTATTATAATACGTACCCGGAATAACACTTACTATCGGATACTAATGTCAAAATAGTATGGCGTTTTGACATTAGTATCCGAGAGTAAGTGTTAGGTATTCCTGGAATAAAAACTATGGTCGAATCCAGCCTAAGTAATAAAAATTAAGTTAGTAACTTTTTGACTAGGTAAGTACCTACCTATAGCGGCGAATAGCGTCGCATTTTTATTGGTAAAGTTTTTGTTTTTATGTTATCTGCCAGTTTGCTTGTAGTAGGTATAAACTTTTTCAAAATATTTTAGTATGTAAGCATGCATAATGTTTCATAATGTTTACCTTCTGCCATCTTATAAATGGTGAATGCAATTTTATTGATAGCGTGTGCGTGTTTGACAATAATATGTACATATTAGTTACCAACTTACGTGCGAATTCAATTTTCAATTACTTTCTTGATCTTAGTTTACGTAGAATACCTACGTAGTTTCAGATCATTTTATTTACAATTCAATGTACCTACTTCTTTGGCGCCACACAATATGGAAGAAAATCTCGGTGACGTTATTTTTGTCAGAATTACAGATCTACTTCTGATTATCCATATATTTCTATCAGTTTACAAAAATAACTTTAAAACTGCGCAACAATTATGCAAAATACACTAACAAGATCCAATACGTTAAGGCAATTTCACACTACATCGCTCAGAGCCAACCGTGAAGGTCGCCAGTTCGACCAACTTAACAAACTACAGCTAACACCAGCGCCAGTATTAAAAACTGCCTACAAATTTGCATCGGACCATGCTAGTTGCAGTTTTGCTCGAGCGCAAAGTTAACTTTGTATTTCTATAGGCTAGTTTATGAAGGCTGGGATATGGTACACTTTGAATCGACACCTACGATGATTAGTAACGGATCGAAGTTGAATTGAAATACGAAGTCGCCATCATTTAAGTGAACGCGACTCGATTATTAATCGCTTTATTTGGCGTGTGCCCAATAACATCCTGACCAAAATCATGAAGAAGTAAGTGTTGATTTAGAAGAATGTTTTTTTTATCGACGTTAGAAAAAGGAAATTAATGTAGTTTAGATAAAAAAACTATGTAAAGGCAAAGTATGAAAAAAAAAACCGAATACGTATAGGTATTCTTTTGCCGATCCCATATGCAAAAAAAAATCCTATCTGTATAGCAAAGAACAGATTATTGTTTTTATTTCATCAATGGACAGGACAGTGCCTATTATAAACCACTTTTGAAACAAAACGCCATAAATTTAACATTATAAGCACATAACAGTCATGTTTGTTTGAATAAGCAACTAACTACACAATTGAATGAATTGCATCAACATTTTCTACGAAGCATGCAGAGTTCACTGTCAAAGGAATTGAAACAATAAGTTTATAGTTCAACACAGGTGGCTTGTAGGCACATATAATGTGGGCGGTATTTATTTATATGACACTTGGTATTTCCATTTGTTTGGGAACACATTTTACAGACTTTTCAATTTCTGTGACACCAGAATTTACGTTTCAGCTGTCCTTGGTTTTCTGTGTGCATCAGACCATGTTCCAATCTAATTAGACCTCTAGTCACTAGACCAGACCTTATTGTCTAACAGGCAGGCTCTCGCGATCGTCCTCACCATCTCTTTCTAACATCATACTTTACAGTTTGACAGAACGGAATGGTGAATATGTTTGTGAATGACTGTTCAAGACCATATAGCACTTGTAGCTCTCAACCTTGACACTGGCAAAATTTTCCCATTGGACAGAAGCCATCTTTACGGAAAAAAACGACCAAATGCCCAATCACAATCATCTCAATAGTGGCACAACAGAAAAACATGTTTGTGCGGAAATAAAAAGTACCTACTCATTATGCAATTGGTTTGGTAGGTTAGACTAGTTAGTAAACAAACCACTACAATAATAGAGCGTCCCACATGTAGTGCCACAAATTTAAGGGGTGATAGCATTGACTTAAGGTGATAGTGATAGGTGTTCAGGTCATCTACCATATAATAGAAAAATTAAGTACACCTTATATAAAAACAACCATTGGAAACATTGAATACCTGCTGGAACATGGTTCTACACACACATTGACAGTAGTAGTGCCAACACAGACACAGTGTCAGCTGCCGCTTCACTTTCCTTGGCATCAAAAAATAATCTGATCCACAGATATTGCCAACATAGATAATATAATAATATGGTCAACCAAAACGAACCCTAGGCCACTAGAACCTTGTCACAATAAGGGATCATGGGGTGCGAGTCGGGTTACCTCCACGTGTGGCCAAGAGCTGCGGTTCGTTTTTGGATCCGTCCGGGGCGAAGAGCAGTGCTTGGGCCGGTGCACCCTGGGCAACGGTTAATGATTTCCTGGCAGTATCTGAGGGATATCATTGACCGTTGGCTAAGAGCCCGACAGGGGGGGAGGGGGTCTTTGACCGTGTTACCGTACAACGTTGCCGACATTTTGTCACAAGATTTTATAATTACATTTTTTAACCCTGACATTGGCGAAGTTGTCGTCACTATAACGACTTGTAACGCCACAAATAAAAAAGAAGAAGAAGAAGAAAGGATCAGCTTGTTATTTGTGTCCATCAACGGCTTAGGGCAGTGTTAACCTCCTTCAGCCACGGACCCCTAGGAAAAGTAGCACAATTTTTAAGGACTCCTAATTAAAAACTAAATCGATGCATAGCTGCTACGAGACTTGGTGGTAATTATTTATTGTTGTCAGGTTGACCAAAACCCATGGAACCCAGAGGTCCGCAAACCACAGGTTAACACTGACTTAGGGTTCCATTTGGCTGCCTGTACTTACTAGCTATAATTTACCTTTTATGATTTCTGTGGATGATATTATAACATCACTCTCATCCATTCTCACTTTGTAGCACAGGAATGCTGCTGTTTTCTTTATCTTGACTGATTTACTGATCAGCAGGCTGACGTCATATTATTTTAGTAGTTCGTGGGACTGCATTGATGGAGTTTATATTAGGCTTGATTTTTTATACAGATGACTTATTCTGAAATTAGAATACAGTGGTTTGGTGTAAGACATTATATGGAGTATGAAATAGTTTTGTGTAAGATGTCAAGGGCCATGCACATCTAGGCTTTCTTTTTATAACATGTTTTTAAATGAAAAAATTACTTGCTACTTGAGTTTCCATCAGATACCGGAGCTTACTTGGCGTGCAATAATGTATAAAGACAACTTTATTATCAAATATTTAAGTCTTTGTCTTAATAAAGACTCACTTCTACTTATAGAATTGAGACGAGTGAGTGGGTGAGTGAGTGTTGTAGTGAGTGAGTGTGTGAGTGAGTGTATCTACACTTTGGACATATTTACCAATATCAGAATGGAACATATTTTTAACATGTTTATTGTTAAGTTTGTCTACCTCTTATACATCCATAACAGATTTTGTAGTTTAGTAAAGTAGTTCATTTCAAGAAGAATCAGAACCTTTTAAACAAAACTTTTGTAAAGTAAAATGAGAATTTGAATATTCAAGGCTTATTATGAATATTTCCATATTTTATCACATGTACTGATTTAAGAATCATTGCTTAGTGATCCAACATCTTGTGTGGGTTTATGCAAGTGGATATGTTACATTTAGTCATGTTTCCTTAAATGAACACTAGTTAGAAAGCTGCAATTTTTTGCGGGCGGCATATTGTGAAACTAGCAGCCAATAATTTAAATCCTATTGGTGAAGGCAAAAATAAAGAAATGCTAATATTGAGGTACCTAATTGTATGAGTAAAGTACAAAAGAGCTACTTACTTATACGATATAAATAGGATTTTCTTATAAAACTATTCTTAACAGATATTCCGGGGCTTCGGCGTTAACCTTGATTGTTGACACAAAACACAGACACTGACGATTAAAAAAAAACTGCTCAGAAACACAGATTTCTAATCAATTGACACTTAACATACGAAATAACACGCCGAGGAAGCTGTAAACTGTTATCGGAAGTGATTTTTCGTCCACATTTCTGTTCCATTGTCAGACTATGTCCACGCAGTTGCCATCAGGGCCTAGCGTAGGAGTCAGTTTATTAGGCGGCGTGGGTCGATTTCCACTCAAACAAAAGGCCAGTTTAACTCGCGACGAATCAGCGAAACCTTCAAGCCACTTAACTTCAATATTACTAAGCTCACATTCTATTCAGAATCTAATAAAACACTCACGGGATCGAGCGGCTTAACAATACTAGGTAAACTACGACTACTAAATTGATAACTTGTAAACAGAAGCACCGGTGTTAACGTGTGATCATAACACAATTGATTATGACGACGCAAGGTCACGGATTTACAATGCCCGCCGCGAATGCGATTTATTTCTTCGCCATTACAGCATGACGTTTATACACCGGAGCCGTTGGAGAAACTCGTTTACTCGTTTTGTTTGATATGTCAAAGTCAAATTCTCCTGGCAACTAGCGCCCTCTTGCTTGATTCTGATTGGCCACATTTTGAAGAGTATTAACCAAGACCTAATTGTCTATGGTTTACTTTACAAAAACCCTCAACAGGTAGCGCTGTTGTCAATAGTAGCTAGTAGTCTAGCAGTATTCAAGAGATGGCGCTTTTGGCAACCAACCAAACTGATAATTGAAAACTAGTTAATAGGTGGCGCTTTTTATTAGCGTCTCTGAAACTTAAATATAAATATGTATGTACACTTATTTATTTAGGTAAAAATAACGCTTTTTAAAGCTTATGTATACACAATCTTTCTACTCGAGCAGCCTGTGGGTTAGGTATACCAAGCGAGCCTATGACGCCCTGCGCGTCCAGTACAATAAAGCCTTTAGAATGCTGTTGGGGCTGTCAAGAAGGTGCAGTGCCTCGGGCATGTTTGCCGAAGCCCGTGTTGACGGGTTTCAGGCAATCATGCGCAAAAAGATAACATCTCTGTTAGGCAGGGTGCGAACAAGCACCAACAGCATTCTACAGGCAATAGCGTGTAGATTTGACTGTCCAATTCTTTCTTTCTGGGTTGGACAGATCTAGGGCGTTGCCCAATTCATAATTTAATTTTAAAAAAATAGTGGTAGCCAGTAAGTCTTACTAATACTAGTCTTAAGTCAATTGTTACTAACATTCTATGGATCAATCTAGTCTGAAATAAAGAATTTTTATTTATTTATTATTATCTCTTAACAGCCTATGGAAGTGTCCCACTGCTGGGCAAAGGCCTCTCCTCTCGACCTCCACAACTCTCGGTCCGGCGCAATGTCAGGCCATTCCCCCATATACGCGTCCAAATCGTCCCGCCATCGCATTTATTATTATGATTTCTAAAAAATGTTAATGAAAAAAATAATGGAAAAAGTAAAACACACTTTAACATAAAAGGACACATATTTGTATTTATTCGTCACAAAAAATCAGATCGTTCAACACGTATGCGACTACACGTTTAAAACACTATTAATTTATCGATGCGTGCTATCGTCAATTGTTGAGCTGTTGGTTGACGACCTTACATCTGTCCGCCGCCGCCTTCACAGCCCCGATAACAGCTGATCGAAAACCTGAACAAGATAAACAGTCAAAATTAATACCCAGTGGCGTAACGTGGGTTTTCGCCGCCCTTTGCAGCACCAAATCCAGATAGATCCATCGCTCACCATTCTGCTCCAAGTGGTAGGTCCCGTCAGCGGTGGACCCCGCGGGACTAGTGACGTTGTCCTTCAACTGAGCGGGGTGCCCACCCTGGCGCACCATCGCGGCGGAACCCAGCGTGGTCTGAGCGGCGAGACGCAGCGCCAGGTCGCGGGGCAGACCGCAGCGTACGCCGCCATCCGCTAGCGACTCGATGAGCATGTAGACCTGAAGAACATGATCATTTTTTGACTAAGTAATTGTGGCCTTAGATGTCATTTGCGTTTGGACATAAAGAGCGTCTGAACCCCCTAGCCCTGACAGGCATGCGTAAAAAGCATTATGGTAGTTAGAGAAGAGTCCAGAAACCTTTTTCCTCAGACAAAGTATCCACTACAGACTACAAACTCCGATCCAGATTTGGGTTATGCTAGCGGACCAACACACTTTATTTCAGAATAACTTCCACCATTTCATAAACAAGTACATTTTACACTTAAACATCTATTATCTGGGTCAACCTTTGTACTAAGTACTTAACTTTAGATCTGAGCGTTTTACAAAAAAAGTCCACATGTACATTTTTTCCAGAATTTAAATAGGTAGTTAGGCATTTTGGTTTTTTCTTACTCAAAATCGTTTACCCTATTCGATTCTCATACAAGAAGAAATGTGTCCCAGATTTTACTGTGGATTGTTTTTTCCTGCTCGTCCCGTTCCATACATAAGTACCTATATCAAAAACGTGACGAACTAAAATGGAAATTTTGGGACACATTTTTTCTTGTATAAGGATCGATAGGGTAAACGATTCTGAGTAAGAAAAACCCAAAATAGTAACATTCTGGAATAAATGACTTTTTTTTGGAAAACGTCCATCTACCGTCTAGCCATTAGCGACGAAAGAAACCATCAACGGATCTTTTTTTCGACACAAGGATACCGACCGACACCGACAGCTGGGACCTTACCATGACGTCTTAATTCGATTCAGTTTAGGTTCGCTCGCTGTCAGATTCGTACTAAAAGTGACAGCTAAAACTTGAACTGAGTCGGAATAAGGACGTCATGGTAAGAAGGCCCCTGTTGTTCTTCTTCAAAGTCTACTCACATAAGCCGGCCCACTCCCGCTCAGCGCGGTGACGGCATCCATCTGGTACTCCGGCACCTCGTCGCAGCTCCCCACAGCACGGAACAGCTTGGCGGCGAGCTCGGCGTCGGCGGCGGTGGCGCGCGCGCCGCGGCTGAGCGCGGCAGCGCCCTCCTTCACCAGCGCGGGGGTGTTCGGCATCACGCGGATCACTCGCGCTTCGGTGGGAAGGCTCTGGAAAAGATATATTTTTTTTAAGCGTAATGGGCATGAGTTTGATCACAATCACGCTGGATGGCTTGGCCTAGTGACATTGATGTATATTTAGGTACCTGCAGCGACCTTAGCGCCACCGCGCTCTCGACCCGGGCTGGTCCCTGTTTCACCATTGATACAATTGTCGGTAACAAGTGACAATTGTACAACAAACTCAACAAGAATCCACGCCAGTTGTCACCATATTTGCTACACATTTCATTCAGAATTGTCACAATTTCACCGACAATCTTCGACTTGCGCACAGGTAGCTCCGGTGTTCTGCTTAACGCTATTGAAGCTCATAGTTTTTTTAAGCCTTATATAGTCATGGGTTTAGCCACAATCACGCCTGATGGTAAGCGTAGATGTAACGATGCAAACAATTGATCCTCTAAATATCCGCATCTCTTTCTAGCAGCCTGTATTACTATCACCATACCTTCTCAATGGTCGCCGTGGACACCCCCATGGCCACAGAGATGAACAGCTTTCCCTTGGAGGCAGGCAAGTCCCGAACCTCCCGCAGAGCCGGCCCCACCACCTCTGGCTTCACTGACACTATCACCACCTCTGAACGCTCCACCACGGGACGGTTCTCAAACAGTGCTGTGGCTCCTAGACCCTGGAGAAAACAGTATTTTTGATGGAACACCGAAATAAAACGGTCAATGGGAGTACGAGTAACTAGAAGGGACCGGATACCGGTATTTCTTCATATAAAAATACCGGTATTATTGCGTTCTATTTCGTTCTTTGGTTTATCATTTAATTTTTAATGGGAAAATTTAATAATACGAAGTAAAGAACATAATGCAAGTAAGCATAGTAAGTTACGAGTAAATACATGATTGAGACCTACATAAAGAACATAAAATAATTAAAAACCTATGCTAGGCAATATCACAGGTTTTTAAAAATACCGGTTCCTGTGCCTAACGAGTAGGTCCCCATTTTAGTATACAAGCTGACCCAATCTAAATTTTTAGGGTTCCGTACCTCAAAAGGAAAAAAACACAAGAGGCATTTCATCTTAGCCGCCTAGGTTGGCAACGCATCTGTGATCCCTCCGGGGTTGCGGGTGTCTATGGGCAGTGGTGATCACTTACCATCAGTTGACCCACTTGCTTGTTTTCCTTCCTATTCATATTTAAAAAAAAAAAGAGTAATAGCGACTAGCGATATCAGCCTGCTCTGTGGCGGTGATCTGCGGATAACCTTTTAACTTTTAACCTTCCTGCTAACTAGCTAGGTAGGTACTATACTTCATTTAATTTAGAATGAGAAACCACAATAGCTTTATATTGCGTCTGGTCAACTATTTCTTACCTAGCAAATAGTACAGTGCATTAGTTTGGCAGCCGCAAAATAAAATTGTTTTAATGTCACTTTATTTGCGCGTCGTCAAATGTTACTCTAGTACAAATTGTTAAAAGATAGATAGATGGTAGTAATTAATAGCTATATTATAAACATTTGAAATTCTGGTTTCAAAGAGCCGACGTTGTTCAAACACCTAAACTTATGTCTTGAGTGATACAGGTACAGTGCTTATAAATATAGATAAGCAAAAGCCGGTTAAGTGCGTCAATATTAGCACATAAATTAAATTAATGCAAGGAGTTGTAAAAACACGCTCCCTAATTTTTACGTGAGAGAAAACTACGTCACTGGAAAACCCGTAAAATTTTAGACTTTAAGATTTTATACTCGTATATTTATCAACTAAATAATTGCCTACGTATTAGTTGCTCAACTAAGCACATATTTATTATAAATTTACAAGAAAAATTAACTAAACTAGAACTAAAAAAAAAAGAAAAACAAATTAAACTGCCTGCGTGATGGGGACCCTACCTAATGGTCCAAATTTATTATAATTGTTAGCATAAGTTTTATTTTTATTTAGTTATTTTTAAGTTAGTTTTAGTTTATATTTTTGTACTTACTTATCACTACTTTTGTAATCATTTTACAAAATAAATAAGAATTAAACTACCTACCCAAAACTAATTTTTAAATCCTCTAAGGGGCCTCTCCTTTTTATTTTAGTTATATCAAAATTGGTTTTAATTTAAGAGTTTTCAATATTTCACGGTTAATCGGGTGCTCAATAAAGGTAATCGCGGTTCATATCCCGTTTTTAATATTTCGAATAATTTTAGTTTAGTTTTTAATTTAGTTTTTTTTTCTTTTTATTTGTAATATCATTCATATTGACATATGCGCAATATTACGTTAGTAAGTAACCATCGGTGTAACCTAAATTCGGTCAGAAACGTGAAACTACGCCTAGCGCAGAAAAATATACCTACCTCATGAATAAAAAGATTTGGTGTAGGTTAGTGAGGCTCAAACGCAAAAGTAGTAAAAGGCTAAGGCCTAGGCCATAAAATGTAATCATGTTTTGAAGATAACATCGAAAAACATTGTGTTAGGGTGAAAAGGTGGACTTTGTACAGCCATTACAGTATGATCACTATCATAGTCACTATATCTTCTTTCACACCAGCATGTTCCCTTATCACACTGTTTATAGGTATAATTGTTATAAAACGTAGACTAACTAAACAGATCTATATGGGGAGTGTGAATGGTTGCGTTGGGAGGTGGAAGGCCTAGACGGACGTTCCTGGACCAAATAGGAGACGTTTTGAAAAAAAGGCAGGTCAGGAGTACCCGGAACCGACGAGCATGTATGAAGAGATTGATGAATGTGGATGAAGCGGAAGAGGTATGTCAAAATCGTAGCAAGTGGAACAAAGTAGTCTCTGCCTACCCCTATGGGAAAGAGGCGTGACTGTATGTATGTATGTATGTTATAAAACGTCGTGAGATATTAAGTATGATCCTTCAACATTCCGGTGGATGGGATGCTGATTGCATACAATACAATGATTGTTTGGGAATATAGATGAAATTGATTTGTTCACAAAGGCGTTGAAATTAATTGGAAAGGAGAATATACCTAAACGTTGTTTAGAAATTACCTTGAATGCCTCTGCGCTGGCAGTGTCAGCCGGGTGAACGCTTGCTGTGATCTCATCCGGCTTTGCTAATCCTGTAAGAAGAATAACCATAAATTCTTCAATCGAGGCCAGTGGCGTGCAGTGGCGATTGTCAAGTAGACAGCTATGCTGTAACACAGTAAGGTGACGCATCGCAGTTTGTATCACTGTAAGCCACAGGAGACCTTTTTGTCTAATGCTCGAACTACTACCACATTAAGTACCGTAAAATGGGGTGAGTAGGGACAAAATTAAAGTTAAAACCTCGATAAAAAATATTTTCATTCGATTTTTATAGATAAAAAATGTTAAACAATAAACACATATATAGGTAGTGGCGTCAAAAGGGATAGGAACAAATAAAAAAATGACAGCAAATTACCACAAAAAAGGAGATATAATGTCTTAAAATAAAACTAGACTACTTTTAGAGCAAGCTGAACCAGAAATTTTAAGTAGCAAGTGAAAACAAAATAATAGTTCTATCCTTCTCCCCACGCAATCCCTTCTCACCCCATTTAACGGTACTGTTAATTTTTAACCATAATTTAACCTGCAGATATGAACCCGTTGGCCAGTGCAAAGGCCAGGCGGCCGCCTCCAATGAACCCGATCTTCATGGCTTCGGTCACTGATACTGCAACAAATAACACCACTATTATTATAAACTTAAATTAAACTAACTGCTTCGATGGACGACCCTCGCGCAGGCAGCTTCCTCGCACAAAGACGGGGACTTATGGGACCAAATTTATTTTAATTCTTAGCGTAGGTAGTAAGTTTTATTTTTGTTAATTTATATTTATGGTAGCTTTAGTTTATATTTGTGACAGTACTTTTGTACTTATTTACATAAAACAATACTAAACTAACTCAATTGTATATGGGACAAACAAATGTACATAGTTAAGTGATTTAGTGAGGTGTATTAGGTTAGGAGTAGAAAGAATAGGTACTTAAGTAAAGAGTAAAACAATACGTCATAATGTTAATCGCCTGATATCCGTATATAACATAAGTCGTCATAAGTGCACTGATAAAGTTTAAGCCTACAATGAATTGGATCGATGTTCATCGTTGCGTCAAGTACCCTATTACCATACTAGGTACTAGGTACACACTTTACAAAAATATTTAGACAAATTACTGCTGTATTTATAGCGTTTCTCATAAAATAGTAAAAACTACAAAATAACCAAAATCTAACTAAAGCCAACCAAAATTAGAAGTAAAAAAAAAATTAATCCGTTTTGTAACCAAAATTAGAAGTAAAAATCAGTTTTGTAAGTAAATAAATAAATATTTCGTTTGTTTGAACTACAGTGTATGAGAAGTAATAAAGTGCCCCAAATATACACTTGAATTACGTAAATGCACTCAAAACTCTACAATACTATAACAACTAACACGTATAATTTTTCAGGCAAGGATTCTGAAAAAACAACTGCTTAAATTAAAACATAAACACAAAAAACATAAACTGTTGTGTTGACGTGGGCAAAGCAACCGCCAGGCTAAAATGGTACTGGGCTGGCCACGTCTACCGTATGCACCCAAAGCGGTGTGTTTGTTACCACTCAGTGTTACCACTCAGTGGATGCCCCAGGATGGCTATCGGCGCCGCGGCAGGCCGAGGCAGAGATGGCGGGATGAAAAGACTTGAGTGTCCCAATAATCCATGAAAATAATTGAAATGGAAATCCCATCGAAATCAAAACAGTCTTTCACTTAGGTATTTCATACTCAACCCCTTTTGTACCGTAAAACCTGGTGAGAAGGGATTGCGGGGGGAGAAGAGTAGATTTTGTTATTTTCTGTTTTCACTTGCTTCTTAAAATTTCTGGCTCAGCTAGATCTAAAAGTAATCCCTTCTCTGACCCAACTATGGGGTGAGCAGGGATTTGCCTATATTTTAGTGTTTATTCTATCTATAAACTATAAAACTAAATGACTAATAATCATTATTAAACTAAAATTCATGCCACTTAAGAAAATATTTCTTATTGAGGTTTGAACTTCGATTTTGTCCCTTCCCTACTCACCCCATTTTACGGTACCCGGTAGTAAAAGTACTGTACCTACCTACACCACCGTCCTGATTCAAAAGGACGCTTGACCAAAAAACAGATTTAGTTTAGATTTTTTGACAGATTAGACATCAATCTATCATAATTTTCTCAAAACCCATGGAAAAGAAATGCGCCCTTTTAAATTAGGAGGCAGAAAGAACTATCGGCGCGTAAATCCCATTCACACTTGACCGATATTTTTCATTACAAAGTAATTTTACAGCTTTTCATTATGAATGTTTTATGTAAAACGTGTTATGTAAAACACTACTTTGTATTTCAACTAATAATGACTGATAATGACTGTAAACTTCGAAGGATTGTGTCACAGACTTGCGTCATCTGTGTGTCTAACTCGGAAGCTAATGTTTGTCCACTGTTTGCAATTCTGATGTTAACTTATAACTCTCAAGTGGTAAATGCTCCTGAGAGCCAAGAAATACTTACTAATCTGCTGCTGCGTGTTTTCTCAAAATAAACTGCCAACTTACCTTTTTACTCGAAAGTTAAAAAAAACAAGATTAATTTTTAATAGACCACTCTTTAATTTGAAATTTTACCCTCTTACCTCTGCAATATGACTGCGTAGGTATAACCTAACTTTACAAATAAATGTAATAAAAAATTAACTAAATAAAAACCTTAATATTATAGTTTTTTCTGAAGGTTTTTCAAATTAATTAATCACAAAAATTAACTGAATATATCTGTATTTATCTATATAAATAATTACAAGAAAAAATAACCAAATTACAACTAAAAATGCTCTCTTTTTCTAAATAGGTAATGAAAAACTTACGTTGCACGCTGTAAGTAGCAACAGAGAACGACGTTCTTCACTCGAAGTTTAATACCAACTGAGAAGTTATTGTTATCTTCTTATCATTCGCTACACAACTATTCTTTGTAAGATCGATATAATTAACGTCCGTGACCTATAGCTTTTTTTATTAACACACAGATTGTAAATGAAAATAGCGTGAATGTCATAAACAGCTCTGTAGTCAGCACTTTGTTTCGTAAGATAAAAACTGAAAAGTTGCCAGTTTTTTTTTTAATTTTCGTGGACACATGTGCCAGTTTTTGTAGTTGCGTCCAGAATTAGTGAATTTATACTTAACAGTACATTCCAAGGAAGAAATAAAGAATGTCTCAGATCGCAGGAACTTAAGGAAGGATTCATTCAACCTGAGGCTTTCTTTATCACCGCCCAAGGCGTGTAAACAATTTTACATCTTTCCTTGGCCAGGAAGTGGAAGTTTCCGCTCGCGTAGCGGGTGGTGTGGTAAATTGCTACTTACAACCCGGGCAACGTAATATGTGTTATATTATAGTTTCTGAACCTTCATCACTTTTAAGTTGACGCCAAATTGGAGGTACCTAAGTAGCTATTGTTTGTGTAACGTTATTTAAAGTTTTATATTGCCTTCATGTAACCTTATTTATTTTAAGTTAGTAGTAGTGTTCGTTTTTGTCAGCAAACTACCATTTCCTACTTTTTAGGTGAGGACTGAAAACCAGCAGCTCTGCTGAGTCCTCTCCTTTTCACTAATTGTTTTTTTCATTTTTTGTTTTTATTGTATTGTTTGTTTTAGGTGTGAACAAATATTCTTTTATTTTTTATTTATTTTTATAAATGTTATTTTCCCGATCTTCCAACACTTTAAATCTCCTACACTTTTTCTCCGAGCAATATCTTCATCGAGAGACGCTAGCTATAGGTACTTGAGGATGAATAATATGTGTATGTGTTTTACAAGTAGAGGCCTTAATTGATATCAATTTGTTGCAACCGAGTGCAGCCTTGACGACCGGCCTCAATGAATGCTAATAAAATTCGCTAATGTTTGCTAAATGCAGCTAGAATGCACACGCTCTGCACTTGTATTGGGTACTTAATAAAAATATGCTTAATACAAATATCAGACTGATAAAAATAAATAATAAACGACACCACAGAAGAAAATGAAAATTATATTTCGGACATACTTAACTTACTTATACGATAAATTTCTTAAACTAAAACTAAAATAAATCTAAACAATAGTTCCCGCGGCATTGATTTTACATTTGTTTTAGTTTTAGTTTAATAAAAATATTAAGTGCTTAGTAAGTTTTTTAAGTGTCATGTTAATGTTTTTATTTGTAAATACTTTGTGTAAATATATCTCAAAAACTTATAAGATATGCAGATCAAGCTTATTTTTAAATACCTAAGGGGATCGAGCCCGATACCTAAAGCTACGTCCTCAAGTTCTGTAATCACTAGGCTATCCAATCATAATATTAAATAATCAACCAGTACATCAAGTCTAGGATGCCACGCACGGACATAGCTTAGCTAGGTTACTTAAGAACATTATCTATGTAGCGTAGAATACCTAGGTCTAGATATTCAATGTGTACTTGGACCTTGATCTCACCGCGTTGACACACGCTTGTTTATATTCCGATCATAGCTTTTACATAAACACAGCTATAGGTACTATACATACTTGAGACTTATGCAATCTGCAAGCCTGGTAGTGGAAGCCGTCTAACAAATCAACTTTACGTATCCACACCAATATTCTTTTTTGTTTTGTCCAATTTAACTATTGAACTTCCTCTCCTCATTCTAATAAGCACCTCAAGATTTGATCTAATACAGATTTAATAAATGGTTGTGCCACTGGGTTCATGCCATTCACATCTACGAATTCAGCTCTTAAACTCTAGTCTAGCTCAATGCTATAAAAGGCAGATTGCAAGAATAAGTAGAGATAAAAAATAAATCTAATAAAAGTCACACCTGAAAGAAAATATTTGCGTCAGATTTGGACCACAGTTGGGAGCTTTTGTAAGTATCCGGTTCTAACTTCAGTATAATATACATACCTACCGGAAGTGTATAAAGCCAACTTAAAAAAGTTGAATTACATTTCTTGGCTATTCTCTGTCTTGCGAATTGAAAATTGTTCTTTTACTGTTATAATTATAATGTATTTAAATATTTAATTAAGTAAACCGAAATTTCAAATTGAAAGGTTCTTTGCACTGGTGTCATTCTTCTGTTTATAAGAATTCACACAGTTAATTAAAATAAATTATAAACACTAATCCTAAAAAACCTATCTATTCTAAAACCAACTATAAAAACCTATATTTCGGTTTGTAATCTTTAAATAGCTGGCCTTGTACAATGGGTGATTCTTCGGGGCCCCGATTTCCGATGCCCGGGCCGGGGGCTTATTTCAATTAAGTAAATGATTTATATAATACAGGATATTTTATTTTCAACCATAACGAAGCTCCAGTCATACAACTGATAAACAACGTTACGAGATAAGTATGTCCGTTTGGTTCAAATTCAAACGTGCCATGTAAATAGTATTGTAAATTAAGCTAAGCCCCTGTCGGGAAAGCAAAGATAGCCCAGGTTATTGGCCAAAGATACGCAATCTGACATGGACGCGATAAGATAATTATGGTATAGGAAGTGTGTTTCTGGCTTTGGTGTTTTTGAATAGGTAGATTATTTCGATTTAAAAAAAAAAGCGGCTTGCCGTATATTGACAAACGGTGCGTGTTATTTTATCATATAGGTATTTGACAGAAGACCTAATAGATATATTCCTATGTCAAAATCGTTGGTTAAGGTTAAAGTTAAATTGGTGCCACTCACACTAAGTACTTATTTTATTTTACAAACTTTTGTGAAGGCTGACTATAATAGGTATAAATTTACAATCAAAACTTACTGGAGACTTGGCGCATCTCGCTGCGTGCGTGTTTTTGTTCACATATTCTTGGAATAATTACTAATTATCGAATAAAGTAATGTCATTCAAAGTCCAACCGACTGAATGGATGCTATTCAACGGTTTAACTAACTGCTGATACTCTTATATCTCCAATGTTTTGGACCGAGCATGCGCATTGACGATAGAAAAGAAATATTCTTGTAAGTTGTGAAATGTTTGTTGGGATTTTTTACATAGAACAAAGCAGATCTGAAAGTTAAAAGACCACATTCGCTTTCATAAAAGACCATTCGTGATGGCTTAATGAATATCAATGCACACGTAATTTTTTAAAGAATCGAATGTTTTGCCGCAAAATTAAATAATACAGGTACTTAAGGAAGTAGGTATATGCATTAGTACACTTCACGTTAGTAATTGCGAATGTATATTTTTAAGATGGCTACCTAACTTAAGCTGTGTTTGGCTTAAATTGCAAGCTTTACCACAAAAGTTCAGCAACAAGCTTTGTTAAGGACAAACATACCGTTGTTAGTAAATACTATATTTAAAATCAATACTCACACTTCAACATTTTTCACGATTTTTTTTTTGGTTATACACACAAAAATCCACTAAAACCACAACACTGTCACTAGAAATAAAACTTTGAACGAAATACTCGTAAGTGAGTAAATGACAGTACATTTATTAAAACCGTCAATGCACATTAACTTATTAATTACTTTTGGACATTATCTGATCATTAACAGCAATTTCGAACCAATTATTAATTAGTTTTTGATATAATTTAGTCGTAAATTACTTTCCTCTTAATAGTTATAAAATAGTTTATTATTTATAACTTTATATCAACCATGACGGAATACACTTGGTGTGCATTGCAACGCGGACTGAGCGAATGTTGTACCTTCAGAGTACTGATACGGAATTAATAGTCACAGGGAAACTGTTTATATCTATATTATTCACTACGTCCACTAACCTACTGCATAAACAATTAAACATCTAAGTAATCACAACATAGGCAGCTGGACTAGGCTAGAATTTATTTATTTTTCTCGAAATTCTGTACATACAACACACTCCCTTTGAGCTTTAGCAGTTATGATACATTTCCAAGCATTTTCTCCTAGCCAGTAGCCTCGCTTTTGTTATGAAATATAATGTTTTAGATTACAGCATGATCGAGACTAAATAATTTTGACTATGCCCTTGATGCATGTGTTTGCCTATTTTCGTGTATGTGTTTTATGTTTCATTTTTGTACAATTGTGTCTTTCAAAATAGAATAAATGTCTTCTTTCTTTCTTTTTTCTTTCTTTGATAGACGTCCAGACAAAAGATAAGTTGCTATATGCGTTCGTACGTGCATTGTGTAGGTGTAGGGCGTACGCAGCAGCGTTACAGTAGAGTGGACAAGCAAAATGCCATCGGCGCTAACTTTATGGGTTCCTGGGGACTAGAACACAGAAGAGACGTCGATGCACTTCTTTGTATGAGGAAGGACCATCTGCAGAATCTGCCACGAGCCTCAGCGTTAAGTATAAGCTGAGTTACCTATAGGCACAGTTAGTCAAGAGACTAGAAGTTTTCAAAAACAATAATATAGAATCGTGGACGAAATCCTATGAAGTGGATGAACCGTAGAGGTTCGAAACGCGTCCGTGTAATGTATGGTGTAAGGGATAGTTAAGTTTGTGGGATTTATGTACATATATTTTATGTGGCAGCAGAGTTTGCTTGCATTTAAAGACAGGTATATTTCGCACAGGCTTCTGTCTTGCACGGGAGTAGTGGAGTAGGAGCACGTTTTTAGATTTATTTTAGTTTTAGTTCAATTAATTTATCTCGTAATACATTTATATTTAAGTTGTATTTTAAGAGTTTTGTGTAATAAAATAAAGTACCTAATTTTTTTTATTCAGGAAAACTGTTACGTTGTTATTTTTGTTCTTCATAGCGGCCGAATCTTTTTTAAGTCAGTTATTTGCTTACAGTTATTTTAGTTTTGTTTTGATTAGATTAGATTAGATTGCTGTGGTATTGCGTATTGTTTCATCGTGTTGTAACTTTGCCATCAAAATTGCCATTGAGTGGTATCAAAGTAAACGATACCGTAAAACGGGGTGAGTAGGGACAAAATGTAAGTTCAAACATCACAATCATATAATGATATTATCATGTGTGGCTAGTTGTTTATTATAGATAAAAAATGTTCCGGTGGTGTGAATTTTTGTTTAATAATGATTACCTGTCGTTTAGTTTCACAGTTGAAACAATAAAAACTAAAATATAGGCAAATCCCAGCTCACCCCGTAGTGGGGTCAGAAGGGATGAAAAAATAAAAAAAATGACTATAGCAAATTACCAGAAAAAAGGAGTAAATGTGTTAAAAAAATAATCCCTTCTCACCCCGTTTTACGGTATACCTAGAAGTTATACCTACTTATAGTTAGTTAGAACTTATTTCTCTGACTTATTGGTTGTCTGGAAGAGATCGCGCCACTAAGCGATAAGACCGCCTATTGTATACTTTGTTCTTTGTTTCTGTATTGTTTTGTAAGTACTGATTTGTGGTGTTCAATAAAGAGTATTGTATTGTATTGTATTGTTATATTAGGTAGGTACTTGATTAATTATGCAAGCGCCCTAGCCCTACTAAGCAATATTAGCCAAGGGCCCCACAAACTAAGTCTACCCTTGGTGTCTTGTATGTAAGTGAACCTCGAGAATCGGTACGATTGAAGAAACTGAATCACGTTCTCTGAAACCTTCCCTGACCTGAAAATCTGAAACCTGAAAGTCCAGTAAATGTCTAAAACTGTACAAGCTCTTGCCTGTTTACTTCTGTACATACACACCATTGGTTTACCTGTTTTTTGTTTGGCTACCTGTTTTTCCGCGACAGTACTGCGCTAATAGAGGAGTTGATAAAACTCGTTATCTATCCAGCCTGGCCAGGCCAGGATATCTATAGTCCATAGGTCGCTATATAGGTATGCTAATATCCTATGTGGCGGTTGAAAGTTCATACTGCATTATTAGGAGTAGGTAAGTAGGTATCAGTTAATTAAAGTAGGTACATAGAAGCAATGGTATGGTACCTATTCTAATAGACATTGGCACCGGAGACCTGCAACGCTTACAGCGAGCGACCTCTGATACAGCGATTGCGACTCATATGACTACTACTACTAGCTTATATGATCACAGATCGTTTTGTCCTCTTTTTAGATTGAAACTGTAATTTCAAATGTTTACACGTAATCTAAAATTTCAACTAGCTCGACAAGTCTTCGGTAGTATAGTGGTAAGTATCCCCGCCTGTCACGCGGGAGACCGGGGTTCGATTCCCCGCCGGAGAGAACTTTTGTTCATATTTTTAGCTATTTTTTAATTTTTATGGGTAACTAAATTAAGTATTTATTTTATTACTATGTATTTGAGTTATTATGATTTTTTTTTTGGTGACAGACTACATGATAACAATACCTACATAATAACAATGACTTCTCATTATAATGTTTGGCAAGCATGCGAAATGTAAAGATTTAATCAAAATACATACAAAAATAGGTAGGTACTTATACCTACTAATTCTAATTGTTTTATTTTTAGGTAAGTACCTAAGTATATAGTATTCCATTATTTAACTGGTGTGATTTTGTAAGTAGCTGGAAGAAAAATCCCTCATAAGAAATATCCGTCTAACAAAAACATACCAGCGAAATATTAATTAACTATTTTTTTAATTGCATCACTCAGTACAGTACTGTAATGTTTCACCGAGCCTACATGAAAGTTGTAAATTTTGGTTAACAGCGCCATCTGTTGCTTATTGCAACTACTACGACAGCAAGCAACTTGAAAGCAAGGTTGTTTCGTGCGCAACCTTTTTGGTTTTGGGTCTCGCATAATACTTTGTATTTTTTTTTTAACAAATTAATTTTAATTAATAAACAACAACAAATTAATTAATGCAAGAAAAAGAAAGAGACTATTAATGTGTGGCGTTATAAATTTAGATTTTATAACTTCTTGTTTACTTCATTAATTATAATCTTCATTGTCTATGGCTGTAGTCTTAAAAAAAATGGCAATGATGGCGGCAAACTTCAAGTACCGTTTGACTTTTGTGTCTGTCTGTTTTTAAATATTTTTTAATTGTCTGTGTATTGTTTTAATTTTTAGTTACTAACCTCTAATTAAAATACCTTGCCAGTTTTACTTACGATTTTTGTGTATAAACCTAAACTAATCATAATAATAAAAAAAGCCGAATCTGGTAGCTTTCGTTTTTACTGAGTTTTTACCCGACTGTCGGCAGAAATCTCAGATTGTATTTAAAATTTCAAGTAGTTGTACTTGTACGTTAGTTGAGTTAGCGGAAAGAAGAAATTTGTACTCTGATTGGACAATTATTTCAATTAGGTACTATGTCGTGAATATTAATGAACGAGTTTTTCAGTAAGTTTATTTTTCTCGTGTTTGTTTTTTCTTCAAGATTTGCTTTCTCTTTCACATTGTTTGCCCATTTCACTCGTGTGTGTATTCGTTTGTTTCGCTCACACGCTCGTGCTCCCTCGCACTCAATGCGTTTCACTGCGTCGCGTTGTGACGGACGAACGGCGACGTGCGGACGTTTGTCTATGGACAGTCGCTCGCGGTACGACAAGCTCGTATTGAATTTGTGTTGAAGTAATTCATGTATAGTGAAATAAGAGAAATTACTCTATATCTCGCATGACAGTGAATAAAATACCCATCTGAACATGGCGTTGGAGGGTGTGAAAAGTGAAAAAAGTGAGGAAAACAACGGGAACGTCCCAGACGGCAAGGCGAACGGGGTCGACAACAAAAGTAAACAGGTACTAGTAAGAAGTATTTTCGCGGTTTTCGCACATTTTCCTCATTGGACTTTCTTCTTTATATGGTCTTGCGGCTGGTGGGAAGGCCTGGAGCTAATGATTATTTTTTAGGGTGTTCCCTAGTAGTTTTAAACGCAAGACTACGAAGTGGTAGCATTTTCGCGCAGCTGAACTGGACTGGATAGGTGGCGGTCTAAACAGGGATGTGACCTATTTTGGGCGTATGCGGCATAATAGCTAAAGCTCTTGCACTTGCGGACCAATTTATAAAAAAGCGTCATTGGTCTATGATGCCATAGTAATTTTTACCGGGTCGTACGAGCCAGCAAAAGTATTTACAAATTGATTTTAACGAATTGCGGTAGCTCGCGACACGATTTCATTCAGGTCTATTGATAGGCAAATTGTTTGATTGTGATATTGATATCATATGTCGTTGCACATCACATGCTCTGTTAGAATTAGGAAGATAATGTTATCTTTTGTTTGACCTTGACTGATTATGTTTATGCAGATGTGATACTGTAACTTGAGATAACAGGGTTAAGGTTTGTTGGTATGAAGGTGGAATTAATGTGTGTGCATTTTGATTTCAATTAAATACCTACCTGTTATCTCAATTACACTTTTGATATAATACCTACTAAATTTAGCGAGAGCAAAATTTTTCCAACATTATGTAGGTATCAAGTAATTATAAACTTAATATCAACATAAATCATTGGTAGTAAAAGTTATTGTTATTTGTAGGAAGTCAAGCATTTACCCCTAAAAATAGTATGTGCAATACAAAAAGAATATGACAATAAACATCAGATAATATAACATAATGCTACATGTACCTACCAAGATATAATATAATTCAACAAAGATTTGCAAGTATTTTTTGATTGAAGAAGCAGAAGAGTCTTAGTTATCTTTATTTAAGTATCTACTTTCAAGAGGGGATTAAGGAAGAATTGTGAAGATATTGCTTAAAATATTACTATTAGTTAAATTATTTGATTGAAAAGTTACATCAATTTCTGTTTGTTTAATTGCTTCTTCATCTTTCACATTAACATTAAGCGACAATCAATTGTATGTAGTTGATCCAAAACTTAATAAGTTACCAAATTATTTGAAATCAATATTAACTTATGTCTTCAAGTATTTACTGTTCATGTTTTAACTGTGAATATATTCCATGACAGGCGTTAAGGCCAGCCTAATTGACCTAGTCTAGTGACCCAATTAGATTCTCTGGACTCTTTTAATGGCTTGTCCACTTATTAGGCATATACATATAGGTATATTTTACTAAATGTTGTATGGCAGTATCCACAATATTGGGTTTATTGTTTTTGAAGGTAAAAGAAGTTTGTGAAAATTACTTTAAATGGATACTTTTGTAGTATTTTACTCATTAAAGAAAGTTATCCTTTGTTTACCATTTATAAAAAAAAAGTCTAACAAAATCTTGACAGTTAATATACATACTGTAGGTAACTACAAATGTGATGTAAAGACAGCTCTACATTAATTGTATAGTTCAGAAACATATTATGTCTTTGCAGTAATATACTTATTAAACTAATTCATTGTTATTATTAAGTTCCCAACCCGCACTGGGCCTATGTGGGAACTATAGCCCAAGTCCTCTCGTTCTGATAGGAGACCTGTGCCCAGCAGTGGGACGAATATAGGCTGGAGATAATTGTTATTGTTAACTATTTTTATCAAAAAAATCTATAATTGTCTTACTCTAAATCTTGTATACTAATATACTTTGTAACTACATAATAATATGTATTATAAAGACAGCTCTACATTACTTGTATTGTTCCAAAATAAATTAAGTGTGTTTTTAAATGAGTTAAAATGTAAAACAGGACAAAAAAAAAGAAAAATGTAAAGTATCTACTTGAAACTAAATAAACTATTAAGAGCTGTTTCATTTTGGGTACTCTACTCTACGTACGACTACGCATACAATACACAGACTACCATAATGAGCCGGGTCAGAAGGTCAAACAGTTAATCAAAATGTGTCCACTAACAGAATCAAGTAAGGGTATGGCTTGTAGTCGAATGACATCACTTCAGTGCTCACCGTCATTGCAACCTTGCGGGTTGCGAATAGTAAGTTGGTACAGTCGCCATCAGATATATCGTAGCGGGCGAGGTCCTCAAATATTTCGGAGCAGCGTTAAATTTCAATAAATTCGTTACACAGATATGGTTAATAACATCAGAACACGCAATCCGTCATAAATATAAGAACAGAGACTTTTCAATAAATTCGGGACGTTCAATGAGCTAAAAATATCATCAAGCACATATCGTCAAAGGTATCGACACAGTCAGGCTGATCACAAATATCGGAACATATGTGGAAAATAAACCTTACGTATATAATAATAGATTCGAATTCCAAACAAAATACAAATAAGGCTCAAACGTCATGCCAAAATAAAAGATATGTCACCTATATAGTGTACGCGTCTGCATGTATAATTCACTGTGTTAGTAACATAAAACCTTTTTTGTTGTATAAAGTGTAAATTGTTACTGGCCACTAAATTGCCATTATACTTTTTTTACGAATAAAATTTTTCTTCTTCTGCTGTTATAAGTCAAAGCATGTAGTTCTATTTTATAAAACTAATTTTATTATAAACACACTGTAATTTAAACTGTTTGTCACAAAGTTAAGGTATATTTTCCAAAAATGTTCCGATCTTTATGGTCAGCCTGTCTGCATCGATACCTTTGACGATCTGTGACGTCCCGATTTTATTGGAAAGTCGCTGCTACTTTATTTATGACTAATTGCGTGTTCTGATGTTATTAATCATATCTAGTGTAACGAATTTATTGAAATTCAAGGTTGTTCCGAATTATTTGAGGACCTCGCCCGCTACGATATATCTGATGGCGACTGTACCTATCTAGCTAATTTATTACCATATTGTACTCTGTTTACGATCTTAGGTAAATGTAACCCCTCATTTTACGAAATTGCTTTAACTTGTAGCTTTAACATCTATTTACCTATCTTCATTGTGTTATAAATTTAATCCGGCATAATTCTGCAGGTGATTAGATTAGTTTAACTTTAACTGAATACCCCAGAAAATGTTTTTAGTTCCATATAATTGGACGACGTAAAAGGACGACTTATTAAAACCTTTATAGGAGCATTCAATTACACACCTGCTGAAATAGGTATTCCAGAATAATTCTCAGACAACTTGTAAATAAGAATAGATATCCTCAAAATAATGCGCAATATGCTTCCCTAGCTCATAATAAGGACGCCTAGCTAGACGTGGCCAATAGGAGAAGAGAAAACAATGAACCATTGAGAAACTTTGTCCATAGAATATTAACTACATTATACATATACCCAACTTGCTCTTTTGCTTCAATCCACAACTTGGAAGCAAGTTGATGCCAACCAAAGTTGATGTTGCACACTATTCAGAAGTTAATCCATCCAACATAGATTAGAGTCCGATTAGCAAATTGAGAGCCTCTGCAAGCAGTAAAAGAAATCTAATGTATGTAGGTGTATGTTGCACATAATACGTTTATTTTTAAGTAAAATCACGTATTCCTTAGATTGTCTCGTACTTTAGCCTTAGCGATCGAGGAAACGATAGGCATTTTGTATTACATTCTAAAAATCCGCAACCAGTTTTATTATGTGTTTACTCACTTTGTGACCTTAGCCACATTACGCATCCTCCGCACTCGCCTCAAATCGCCATTTAACTACCTGTTGTCCGATTTCGATCGCACTGTTGTTAGAAAACAGACATACGTCCTTGCTTCTTTCCTGTCGCATTTGTTTTGGCTCTTTGGACATGACTCTACAGCGAATAATTTTCAGGTTTTGATTATTAATGATGTTCAAACAGAACAAAACAAGGGAATGTTCATGACTCATTTTTGCGCTATAACTTATACGCTGTATCATAAAACATCGAAATTCTGATATCCACCTTCTTCCAAGAAAACATTAGCGTAATCCTGGCTCGAGAATTTGTCCCTTGAGATTCAAACTTTTAAGAGTGTTCTTACACCCCATGTGAGTTTTGAATTGCGGTATATACAGCCGTATAACATTAGGGCGGTACCTATTATTGATTCCAAAGCGAAGCAAATCTGATGTTCGGCAAAGATTTTGGCCAGGAAATGAATCGCGACCACAGTCAGTATACTTGATTTCGCAGACGGACATTTTTGAACCAATTGGACCAATAAACAGAGGGGCCAGTTGGTTTAAGGCCGTGGTTATCCAAACTGTTCGTATCCTCAATAGTAATTCGCAGTGAAATCGCTACAATTTCCGGTAAGTTCTGCAGGCAAGGTGAAGGTCACCGCTACCGTGACGTTATGGTGTTGCAAGGCGTGGCCGACCCACCTTGCGTTTTATTCAATGGGGAAAAATCGTAATTGGCGTCGTAAAAACGCTAGCTCTACTTAATGAGATGGTGAATACGCAATACAATACTCAAACAGACATCTATTTCCTCGCCCTCCTATCGTTTGTAAGGATCTTTAAAGATAACTTTTGTATAATGGAATTGTACCTAAATATAAATGAGGAAAACACTTACTATGAGGATAACTTCCGAATAAGTATCTCAAATAATTACAGCCTGTTAAGCTCTCAAAATACCTATGAAAAGAAATATTACCCACATCGAGTTTTTGTCAAAAGAGCCTGCGACCTTGACACAGCTCTCCGCTCTACATGACGTCAAACCCCCAGAGAAGGGATCGAACTGTGCTCGAGTCGAGACTACCCAAATTACGAAGATCCATGAAAATTGAATGAAAACACCGCATTACCTACTTTCGCGCACGAATGACAAAGGCACGGGAGATCTAATAAAGATGGACATTTGTAGTCAGTATCCAGACAGAGGCGAAAGATTAATGTTACCCTCATAGTAATATTTATTACGGTGGATATATAAAGACGGTTTTATTCGGCAAACACAATGTGTATCAGTAAATTTTCACGCTATACTTTATTTGAAAAATAAGTGAGTTTGCCTATGTAAATGGAGTGGCAAGGAGTAAAAGCCCCCTTTTATGGTGTTGGGCAACGAAGGGCGTACGCACGAGTAAATTTGATTATTCCACCACGGCACACGGGCGCCGGCCCTTAGAGGGTAGGTGTGTCGGCGAACTTCGTTTAGTAACATAGTCAAGAAGAGTCATTTAGCGGCAAATCGGTTTAACCGCCCTAATTAGGACGCAAGCTCTTGCTAATTTTGTTTTAGGTGTACATTTCGCAAACTCAGACGCTTTTGTGGTTTAAATTCATAATTTTGGCTGCTGATTTTAATAGTGCGACTCTGGCTTTGCGCTAAGATAAAATTTGTGGTGAAGTAGGTATATGAAAGTTGCAATTTTTATGTTAATCGTGTGATATCATGAGCGGGAGCACAATTGTAAATGCAACGAGCATTTCTTTTTGCAGTTAAACGCACATGCCGCGCTAACAGTTTTACAACGCGTTTTACGTTTCGTAGAGAGCCGCTATGCATATCAATTGATTCATTGTGGCCGTAACAAGAATGTACGCACACTAATCGATAGCGCGACCGCTGACAGTTTGTTCCTACAGGGACAGCCGCACGCGCACCCACAACAAACGTGTAACCATGTTGACAATGTCAATGAATTATTTAAGTAGCAATCAAATCAGCATAAATTATGCGTGATGCCAATAAACACATCTTTGTTTACACAATGAAACTAATTGTCTTCAAATTAGCGCTCTGATTAAACAAGCCGTTACGCAAAATCGTTTTCATTTATAATGAATAGCAATCACTTGTTCCTTACAAAGCAAACAAACATACGACTCTTCTTGTTTTGTTCCGTTCCGTTAGCTTTCTCGAGTTACGAGGCCGGATTGGATAACTCGGGGTATTATACTGGACCAAATTGTTTTGGCCGTTGTTTTGTTCTATGCGGTTTGGGTATGGGGATTAATATACCGAAGCGAGTGAAAGTGTACAGTAAAGCTCCCATGGGTATTGCTAATGAGAATATCGTGTTATCCGATTTATTTTATTAATCCGTACCGTAACCTTTCCCCGCAAGAATCGATCGCGATTCTGAAAAGCCACGCCTGGACAACAGGTGCGTTTTATTTTGGTTCCAGCTATCTAAACAATCTCCGTAGATAACTAACGTTTCCATCTATTTGTTTTAGAAGTAAGTATGAGTATGCTCCCGTATGATCGGTTCCACCGTTGCGGATATGTTCTTTAATTTCCGCAGAGCGGAATTGCAGTGATTTTTAATTACGTGAAAACTAATGGTCTAGATTCGAGTTTAGCTTTTCGTTTAATGTGATGTTAATACGCTTATACGACGTGTGAGTGTGACATTAAAGGCAACAGAATTAAGGCCGCTAAAAACTCGGAAAATTATTCCGTTTTCCGTGACACTATTGCGTGACATCATGTACTAGTGTGGCCACAACACGTCGCCCTGCCTTGGCTTGATGCACGTATTCATACGGAGACTCGAAAAAGCTCCAGTTCTTTGATGGATGAGCCGTAATTTGCTTTTAAAGTTTTCTTATTCGAGCCGGAGTGCCGCAACGCTTCGAAAACACGGCATAATGGCATTTGGCTAATTTCGTTTCTTTTACGAGCACTCTGTTTACATGTTTGTATTAGGAAAATACCTTGTCTGGCGGTTGCCCAATCTATTTTATGACTTTATTCGTATCGTTTTTTCTTTTAAATATTGTATTGCCTTAAGTGATCTGCATTAATGATTACTTTTCGTGAAGATATTGTCATATGATAGTCATGTCACATTGTTGTATTTCACTGTCTCTCCAATGTTGCGATGACAGACGATGATTGGAAGCTTGGAAGTGACATTTTATGTTGGTTTCAAATGTCTGCAGTCCCAAATGAGTAACTCTTGGTGTCATGTTTCTTTTCATATGCAGCTCCAGCTTCGTACTCATACAAAACAACCGCATCGTCCCCATCAACACAGCAATCAACGTATTTTAGACTGACCATAGGACTGACATGATTACATTAAACCTGTTTGGACGTTAGCTTTTGTGCAAAACTAATTTGGGTATGATTATGACAACGGACAAACTTGTTTAAATGATTAAAGCTCACATAGAAAATTAATCCAATTTAGTCTTGTGAACCATTCAAGCTTAATGCGGCACGGTCGGGCGAGGACATTACATTAAATGGTAAAAACAATAATTACCGATGCGTTTCATTCCAGTCGCTATAGGCTCGCAATTGAAAGCGTAATTACTAATGTATATGACGAAGACAAACTTGTTTTTGTATCTTAGCAACCGCATCGCCGTGGTCTGGGTTCCACTTGTTCCATCGGAAGGTGGCAGCGCGTGACGTCATCAGATAGGCACCCAAGCAGAACCAAAACAATGCCATGTAACTCGCAGGCCCCATAACTCCGGACATTCTGTTTAGGTTGTTAACTGAACGGGGCAATTTTTACTTCGTTCTGGTTGCCAGATTAAATAAATTTCCGTGTTGGCGTAATGCCTGGTTTTTCGGCGTTTTCGAAGGTAAAATACATCCTACTTAGCGAGTCTCATCTAAGGTATAATGGCCCTAGTGAGTCTCGGAGAGTGCATTGAGACTGCTACCGGTCACGTAATGCCTTCCGGCTCGCTGTTAATAGAACTTTACCGTTGCAAACTGCAGAATATTAACGCCCTACTGGGCTTACCGTAGCTAACTTTATCTAAATACGAAACATCAATCGTTAGCATCAAGTTTTTAATAAACGTAGCATTATTAAAAGCTATTTTTGTCAGTGAATTCGCGGTACTGTCGTAAACTCAGAGGCCGGTTGAAAATTGCGTTACATCATTTAATCACGCCAGCGTTGGAGTAAATTAGTGGACACTGTCCGGTCAGACACGCCCATTGCGTGCGTAAAAAGATTTGTAGCTGCTTAGTTGGATAGGTGGACCGTTTTAATACCTATGTGATCCGTGATCCAATTCCAATAGAAGGACTCTTTTGTGTTTGGCTAGGTTTGTTTTAAATTATTTTCCTTTTGTTGTTCCCTTGTTAAAGGTATCATTGTTTCTTTATTTCGTCTGGTTTGTTCGCCTTTCTTTTTAATATTCTCGACAGCTTCTCGACACGCAGCTTTAGGCAATGGTTGACCTTTGTTACGTA
Source organism: Pandemis heparana (assembly GCA_963854515.1). NCBI lineage: Eukaryota > Metazoa > Arthropoda > Insecta > Lepidoptera > Tortricidae > Pandemis > Pandemis heparana. The sequence goes on along the minus strand of OY978030.1, from coordinate 5,665,874 downwards.
ATGGACATTCTTAAATTTTTCCCTTTTCTCTGTCCGTTGTTTTCTCCGAGAGAGACGATAATTTCATAAAATTACTCTTGTCTCACAGTAGGTATATTATTTAAAGTTATTAACTTGTTAAAGAGATTTCGTTATTCCACCTTTGAAATGCCCGACTTGTTTACAGCATTGATTGAATTCGTATTCTATTTAACCTTAACCAACTTGATTCTAATCCCAAGTAAATAGCTAACTATAGTACCCTTCCATTGGATCCCTCAGCATTCGTGACTAAGCATCAAATGGACCATTTAGATTCAAAAGGGTGTGTATTGTATGAAGTTTCTCACGCACGGTCAATACCTACAGCGGTGCAGACGCGCCGTCGCCGCCTTTAGTTCAATAAACGTCAAACCGTGGCCCTTAAATTAGATTAAGAATAACATGGCGTACCTCGTCCATACAACGCTGGCACTGGCACCGTCCAAAATGAATCAATAAATAAAACGTTGCCATTTGAAAGCGCAGCAAATGCAATTTCAAGAACGACGGGTGTGAAATCCAATTAAAAATTCGCTCGCAGCGAGCGAGCCGCCTGAAAAATGCATACGGTCGAACTCCAAATCCGTGAACTAGTGAAACATAATGTTATTAACAGAACAGGGATAAAAAATCGTTTGTCTCGCACTAGCCTACCGCAATATGGACGGTCGCAAGTGTAGAGCTATTGCTACCACCCTCGCGATATAGCTGGAGCTGGATATGATGTCCGCTTTGGGAATGCAGTTATTCACTTTAAATCGTTCCAGATTCGACCGGAAATTGACGAAAACTATTACGGTGGGTAGATAATAGACCCCCAGCGTGTGAATTGAGGTCGTAAAAACTACAGGGAGGTTATTATGCGCTTCCTTGTTGCTGTTTCAAAACCGAGTAGAAAATAGAAATGTTAAATACTAGAACAAAAACGTGCGACAAACAACGGAAAGTACTAAAGTAGAAAGTTTATTGATAAGCGCGTCTGAACTAATTAGAGACAGTAGGCTCTTTCGAAGTGAAAATACAACGGGTTTCGACGTCGTTCACTCTCAATTTAATCCAGGATCAGATTTCACGACACGATCTGATCTTATTTATTTTAACGGTACTTTGTAATCCAAGCAACACAACACAAACGTATATCTATCATCTACTTAATATAAATAAGAACTGCTAAACGTGTTTCTAAGCGCAAAATTTGCTCGAAAAAACGTTACATAGCTTTTGACAGAGCGCCGGATCAGCTAGTTTCAAATCAAAATTGACTCTGAGTTGGCAAAGACGCGCTTTTTCCTATTAAATCCATCATGGCTTAATACTGTAACACCTATAAAATTAGATGTGATGTAAATATTATCTCACGCCGAAGCTGGTTTACTTTACACTAATATATTGGTGACGTCACTACCTCCGTCCGCGCAGTCACCGGAGTATTTCGGCCATGTCAAGTCTCCAAATAAACTCGTGTTGCAATCACGTCCAAAATTAATACATGCATGTTGTCGATACATTATTGTGGCAATTTGGAGACCTTGATCATCTATGTACGCTGTCAGAGTCGAAGACTTTTATTTGTATCTGATGTCAAAACTTCACAAAGTATCTTAGTATACTCATCAGCTCATCACCCTCTTCTGTTATTCTTTTAAGAAAGGCAATTTCAACTTCCTCCATCGTTGAGAGGACAGTTTGCCGAAAAATTATCGTTGTTAGTTGTGATGTCGATTGTCAATTGTCAACATCTGCTAGACAGCTTGCCCTAATTTGCTAAATAAACTATAGGTATATGTCTCGTAGCGTTGAGAAATGGAATCGCTTGCTACCAATTACAAGCTCATGGAGATAGTTTTAATTCCAAATGTAAATTGAAGATGTTTTTTTAGTTTAGAACCGCTTGCCGACTCAGTTCGTCAGACCGATGCAGATTTGAATAAATTAAGATAGTGGCAAGGCCGCCCACACTGCTGTTTGCTTCTAGCGAACGGGTATGTTCAGACGTTTATTTTATTACTTAGTATCTAACTATCTATATTGAGTTATAATGCTTTATTTGGATTATTTAGATCTTTATATTGTTTACAGGCCGTAACATTTCGCGAATCTATATTAACAAATTTAGTTGCGATAGCAGTCTAATCTAAAGGATTTGAGCAGTGACTTATAATTTATAATTTAAATCTTCGATGTTACACTGGTTCATTTTCTAATATTTTAATGGAAAAGAAACGCAACATGATGCAGAATCAACGCACGTGCCAAATGAGGATAACCTGCATGACTTTTACAACATTAATTTGCAAGATGATGTAAATATCTTAAAATAAGCATCCACCTTCACGGTCTCTGCCAAAGCAAGTTATGACACGGTGCTACATTTATTATGATAAAATAAACGCTTATGTGAATGAGATAAGCCTCTTCACATAAATTATGTATTCATACATTAGCCTAACTTGGCATTAGGCCCGGTACACAAACCTGGTTCAAAGAAAGTAAATTAGTGTTGATTTTGTAAGCAACGGATTCATTTATGCTCGAGTGATATTCAGATCATTACCATAAACATTTATGCGAATGATTTAAAAGTCTGTATTAGTCTAGCTCGCTTGCAGCTAAATTTTGACTACGAAGACTGGTTTGGTTCGATACTTGTCGTGTAAACATTCCAATATCTCCTTCACAGGTATCTTCGCGGCTTCCAAATGTTATTCTTGTTCATTTTGTTAAATCAAACAAATCCAATAGAAAAATAGAACGTTACGAAAAGGTGTTTTTATTTCTCTCCGTCTTGTTGTCACGAACCAGTTTATCCCGATTAGCTGCGTGACAAATTGGGAGATTTTGTCACAGCAAAACGCCCGCCAGGGATTTCTCTTCAGATAATAGGAGTCATCCGATCTTCAGCGTCCGCGAATAACTCTCTTAAAAAGCCCTCATAATTCTGCTGAGTTTTTTTTTACCGTCTTATACCAAGACGTTTTTATATCTTTATCGGTTGAAATAATCCGTTGGTTCCAAGAATAGCGGAATATTCTTAGGCTATAATCCTAGGAGAGGTTAACAGCGTCGCTCGCTGCTAAGATACGTATGTTATGATTCATATGGTATTTTATAGTAATAGTAGATTGTACACCGAGGGGATAAAGCACTGTATTATGTCACGGGCGCGATATTGAATCCTGAGCGCAGCGAAGGACTCAAGATATAACTCCCGAGCGTAGCGAGGGTGTTTTGAGTTAATTCCTGAGCGTAGCGAGGGAATTAAGATTGAGTCCTGAGGGGAGCGAAGAATTTAAGCGCACCCAAGACATAAACAGTTTTGTCTCCGAGGAGTATACTCTACTTTTCTCACCTTTTGCGAGACAATAAAAACCAAGGCAACTAGTAAAAGAATTTCATTTAAACAAAATTAAGTAAAACAAAATTAAAAGTACAAATATATATTTGAGACATTGGTCCAGTTGTAATATTTTTATTTGGAATATTTGCAGTTCTAACGCGTGACTATATTACAGCGTTCAGCAAACACTCGCGGCTTTTGTTTTATTTGAAATTTGTTTCATTCGTTTGAAAATCGAACGCCGCGGCTTGCCGTGGCATGGCCATCTCGATTTTCGGAGCCGTGCGATTTTTACGAAATTAGACTTTAAGAGTATGACAATAAGAACTATGAGAAGTGAGATTCATATTACTAACCGGCGGGTTATAATGAAATTCAGTACAATATTACTGCCCGGCTGAAGCCAAGGGCTATAATGAGTTACTTTGAGTTAGGTTTACATGATATATAATTAGCCATTGTCGAGCAGGTGGTGTGAAAAAGTTTTAAGCTTTAGAATTCGTTGTATTAAAAATAATGTTATTCTATGTATGTAGTGCATGCAATGCATAGATAATAGTCAATTTTATGTGGTCACATGGCTACTGGGGCGTGACAGCTGCATGTATATCTTTGTTCCGCACAAAAGAATGGAATATTGGATTTATGCCGTCACAGTCTAATGCACGTATTATTGCCCAATTGCCTGCCGCCGCTGCCGCGTCTGCTAACAAGATAATTCTAATAGAGCTGTTTTGTAGAACAATCTGAGCAACACGTTTCCGTAAGCTCAACTACGTGGTTACATTTACGTCTGCGTCGTAAAATAATAAATATGACAAATGATTTCTTGGTATGTGATGTGGGTTAGAAAGCGTAACTTTTCTGGCGGTAATAATTTCCCAAAATAAAATATTTTGACGTGTCGTTATTCTACATTTTCTATATCGTAAAGCTAAGTATTTTTTCCAAGTAGCAAGAGTTTTCTCGGTTACCTTGGTATTTCTCAACATTAATCTCTGTGGTAGAGATGAGACCATCTGGGAACCTGTATTATCCAGCTATTTGTGATGCAGCCCGAAGGCGCCGGTTTGAGGCTAGGTTAGGATTGATTCGATTACTGGGACCGGTTCTTTTCAGTGTCGACGGACGGTATGGACACGCCAACATGTCGTGTACGTATTCGCGTAGCACGAAAAACATATCTTAGCCCCTATAAGGGAATCGCTTGCGCGGTGACTTTTTACGCTACGCGCGATGCAGCAATATTCGTCGCTAATACAATAGTTAAAACATAATAGTAAACCTGCGATTTGTTACTGTTTATTTTACAACTAAATAATGTATGCTTGGTTCAAGACGATAAGAAATAAGCTATGTGCGGGAGTTTTTCCGAGCTTACTTCCTGTCTTGGTCTTCTATTGAAAGAATTGTTTAGCCCGACTGTCGTGGGAAGTTAGCGTGACATCCCACATCTCATACAAAACTCCCATGGTTAGATATGTTGATTGTATAACATAAGTAGGGACGGGACAGTCAAGGAATTTAATTCCTAAGTCCTAACCCACCATGGAACCTTTTTATAGTAAGCGTCGTAACGATTTTCGTTGTTAAGTAATGCGATGTCACTATGTCGTTTTTTACAAAGAGGTTCCTCGATGGGTCAGGAATTAATTTCCTTGACTATCTAAAGATCTACTTAAAAATTACCATGTAAATACAAAAACAATAATCGGAGTATAATTCAACAAAATTGCTATGTGTGTGGTGTAGCGGTAGAGCGGTACCTAGCACGCATTACGGAATGAATGAGGATCCGGGTTAGATTCCCGGCTATAGCTTTACTTTTCAGATTTTTCTATGTGTTCTAATTTTCAGTGTCGTATAAAAATTTAAACGAAATTTCCAATTCAATGACAATTGAAACAAAATTCTAAACCACCGAGATTGTTTTTTGGCATTCTCTCAATAGTGTTAACAGCGTTACTTGCGACGTATCTTGTATTGTAGCTAAGGTTATGAACTCTTCATTGTTCTTTCTGACTTGACGTAGGTAATAATGCCATATTACTCGTCCACTCACCCACGTGGTGTAGTAAATGTAGTAACATGTGTTTACAATAAAACCAACACATTGTTTTACTTTCACTTACGCGTTTCTTAGAATAAGTCTCATTTCTAAATGTCAGATCGACAGGTCATTACACCGACCTAATGTGATCTTAATTTTTGACCGCAATCGTGAAAATTAAGTGTAGTACTTGCTCTAAAACCTATTAACTACAAAGGCTCTGTGGATGACGTTTGAGACCGCTTCACAGATAGCGTTGACGTTGCAAAAGAACGCTCGACGGAGATAGAGCTTTTATAAAGAGCCAGTTTTATTTTTTCATATGGCAACTTTAATTTCGTGTCCAGTACCAGCCAGTACGTCGGTTGCTATTTGGTGTATTGTGAGTTTTGTTTTATATTTCAGCGCAATCGTTACGGTTTGTTTGGTCTGTGGGACGTTGAATTTAAACAATGTGTAACGTGTTTTGTTAACTTTTGATTGATTGCCTTTTATTTATGAAAAATTGTGATTATAATGTGAATTTTTATTACAGAGGTGTAGTATAGTCGTTAGATGTTTGACCTATTTGTTTGAACTTCCGTTGCGTTGCGATAAAATTCAATATCTTATTAGTTTCCGAGAAGTGCGTGAATTATTTTAAACTTTGAATTAATTCAACAGGATAAAGTAAGAAGTAGGTGTAAAATAATTTCAATAATAATCTGTAATCTGTCTGTTAAAAATTAGGTGATGTTAATGCCCTATGTTTCAGTAATAATGGGCACTATTACTCGTTATTCACTTTAGTAAATTACCTAAGTCATCGTTACCAGGCCTCTTCTCTTCACGGTAAATTTGCTATACGTTCGGGAGTATGCGAGCCGTTAACTTTTTTAACTCGCTAGCTTTTGTGTTTTACTTATTTTGCGGTTATTTAATGATACCACAGAGTAACTATTAAAATAACTTGCCGAGAGACCACATCACTACAGAACACTCAATAAATATTACAAACAATACGTATAACAAACGTTAAAGTCTGACAGTACCTATGAACTCAAGGATTACTTACATGGCTGAATTTATCGCGTCACATACATACAGATACAAAAAACAAATAATTTATTTATCTAAAGAAACGAGTTAATAGTAGAACTATCTATCAGACTCCAAACTAGGCTGAGCCTGTATCTTCGAAGTCTGCGAGTGCAAGTTAGCATTAAAAATAGGTAACAATTCCAGAAAAAAACAGTAAATAGGTAATAGAGATTGGGCGAAAACCCGAAACAAAATTATAGAAGGTGCATGCAAATACAACACAAATGAAAGCAAAATAATACTACTTCTCGTCCTTACATACATACCGTCACGCCTCTTTCCCACAGGGGTAGGCAGAGACTACTTTGTTCCACTTGCTACGATCCTGACATACCTCGTTCGCGTCACAACTTTTCAATTATCCATTTTTCCTTTCTTCGTATCGGTTTTCCACATTTAAAATCAAGATTCGCATTGCAATTATGTTTCCGAACTGCATAGCGACATTAAAAACAAATGCTATGCGGGTGGCATTTGCACGACGCGAAATGCATCAAGACGAACGCTTTCGGTTACATGCGTGCATACTGATGAACCCATCAGGGAATTCTTTAGGTTAAAATGAAATGGGTGTTCAACGTCAACTTTGTATGCATATATCTTAGTACTATAGAAATAATTGAATCGTAACCTATTGTAGAACCTTTTCGCAGAAAATATAGTGACATCATATTGCTTGAAAAGTACCTGTTGGATAAAAAATCATGTCGCTTCTTCCCTAATTTTATGTAGCGGTAGAGCGGTAGCCATATGCACATGTGTATTAGGTACATGTAATTAATGCAAGATACTTTTTACCATTTGTTTGTTTAATGAGTAGGTATTAAATGTAAATTGCTATGCACTTATGTAATTAAGGTCACTCTCACATATTAAACAAAAACAAACACGAATATTATCATAGGGTAATTTAATTAATACATTTGATAAAGTAAAATAAGTGGCGTTAAAGTTTGTACTTCCTAGAGCGTCATGTCTGTTGAATTTGAACATTTTTATTACGATACAGAAAGGCAAGTCTATCCAGTGAATAAAATGGCATAACATTTTAGCCAGTTTAATTACTTATTGTGATATGCTCACGATCTTTGATGCAATGAAGGGATACGATTAGCGAACGGTGCTTTCTACGAAACACTATCTTTCATTGACTACGGAGAAGCCTGCCATCAGATAAATATGATAAATTGTTATTGCGAACTTACACTTTCTTGTTATCCGCTATTTAGTCCTTTCTCTTTGGATTTAGCTTAATAGCAATATGAATTCATTATTCGAGTGCCCTGGACGCCTAGTGTTTAAAAGGTCAGCTGGAGATAGGTTTTTGTTTTGAATACCAACTGATAACATAACCTCAACAGTGCAGTGGAAAGAAAATAAGTAACGAAAGGGCGTTGAGTGATAAAACAGAACATACATTTTAATGAATTCCAACGAACGCCAATTTGATGCTTTAAATGCTAGAAATTTCATGTAAAGTTGTATATAATATTGCTGCTAAACCAATTGCATCTACCTACTCGTTTTTAGTTTTCCTAGAAACAATGGAAAAACAAACTATGAACAAGCGTAGGTACCTACTTGCTGTAAAACCAAACAGCCGTGAAGAGCAGTCGTGAAGTGTGGAATAAAATGGAACTTTCATTTATTTTCTTTCAGTTCAGGCTAGAATACTAGACTAAAAATATACCAGAAGCTTACGCTTCTGTTTATGTAAATAACTTGAGAATAATAAAATGCTAAAGCATCTGTAGAGGATGGTCGTTTGTAAATTGTAAAATAAAAGAATGTTTAATCTGTAAACAGGTATATTCGTAACACTACTCAATCAAAGCTGTTTGTCAGAGAACATGTACCCTACCTCTAAGAATAATAGACAAGCACTTTCGATAGCCAAACACTTTCGCCTTCAGTACGCTGCGGATAATAGCACCGAACAGTGACTCACTTCATTGAACAAAGCACCAACCTAACATGGTCTTCCTCATCTCATAATTCTTTTGACACTAAACTATGAATGAAGGGAAAATTGTTATTCATAGAGGCCATCTTTAAATGGTGGCGCTGTTGCATTTTGAATGCTGGCGCCACTAGAAAGCAGCTAACGACCGCAGAAGTTATTTAGTAGGCAATTTGTACGAGAACTATAATTATAAATTCCAATTTAGAATGTCAGACATAGATTTGCCCTGATTCCCAATAATTAACTCGATGGATGCTTCTATTTATGGCGACTTTAAAAGTAGTTATTGCAAAGATAAGATTTACTGTTACAGCTATTTTATCTAAAGAAGTTTATAAATTATTCAATGCGTCTCTAACACCTTACGGCCGTTTATTGCAAAATTATACCTGCTTAATTCTCCTGCCACGTATGGCTGTCTCCACGATGAAAAGCAAGGCATTAGATACAGTTACGTGGCGGCCTGACATGCGCTGACACCGTAGGGTTCCAATAATGACATGACGTTTCCTTCTCCGACTTTGTATGCCATCGACTACATTGGTTGGACGTGTTTTATACGGGACTACAAAACGTGACTGTTTCGGCGTGATTACTTCGCGCATTTCACGTTATTTGCTTGATTTGACAGCTTTGTTGATCGTGCTACTTAACTTTTTCTGAATTAAAGTTATTATTGAGAGAAAGTTAATTTTCAACCGTTGTCTATGGTCTTAAAACCTTTTACTTGCGAACATTATCTATGGTATTAAGCCATCTATCAAAGTTAAATGCTTTGACAACTAAGATTGATCGACGCCAGCAGTTTTCTCTGTGATGATTACATTTGATGTTTATTATGGCACTACATCTGTGGTTTGTGACGTCGTTCCATTATGTATGATCATATGGCAAAGCAACGTTAGCGTGCTGTCCATATGTGATGCCTTGTGATAATCGTAAGTATTTAAACACTATGGAACAAAAATAAAGAAACAAACACAATTGACAAACAATAAGACACAGGAAAGGCGAACTTGTCAATTTAAGAGAGCTCTACCAGTCAACCTTTTGGGAGGAGCATTAAATTAGCGGCCGATAAATACTTTAGCAATAATGTACTTACAGCAAAGACAACTAATAAAAAATACTTAGGTTGTATCTAAATCTGACGTAGGTAATAATATTGACTTTTGTAAACAAGCCCAAGGTCTTGTTACCCTAGGCTTTGTGTATATCGTAAGGGTTAAAGACGCCATATTCAGTAAAAACAACAATCATGTTACTGAATAACCTCGATTTTTCGTGCTACTCAAATTACAAAATGAACGCTGATATCTCTGTCTTTGGTGACGAGATTAAAAGTCGTTTAAGTAAAGTCGATTTAAGAAATCATTTTGGGTCTGAAGCTTATCAACACTAGATGTCTAAAAAACGCGCAACCTCATTATCTTAACGTCGCTCCCAAGATTTATTAGGGCCCTCGTTAAGCACACATTACGTTCTCAGTTTGATGGTCCACACTCGTCCGTGTTAATTTGACTGGGAATGGGCCCCATTATGTTAGCTCGTGACCCTTTCACTGTCAAGGCCTTGTTCCTGTCATCAACTCGTCGCTACGCTACGTGGAAGCATTTCGGTCATATTGGTTTATTGATCCACCCGCTCTCTCAATTTATGGCCACGCTGACTGACGCGAGATAGCGAACAAGTAAAATTGATAGGTATTCATATTAAAACACGATTTAGAGTTATCATTCACTGAAATACTTGAAATAATAACTGCTGAAATTTTCTTTCCTCTTTACCCTGGAAATCGTTGTGAAAAAATACACGTCCATTTTTATAAGACAGCCTTAATTGAGCTTTGGCGAATTGTTTTAGCCCACCATCCTTAAGTGATTCCGGTGGAATAAAATTTAATAAACGAATTCCATTCTTGTTCTACGAGAAATTCTATCCGTTTCTGTTTTTCCTCTTTGGTTTTGGTGGTGGTTGGAGTGATATTTCATTAGCATCTACGTAAAATAACCCTAAAAATAGCCAGTACTTAAACTTTACTGTAGTGTAGTCATAGCTGGCCGTCGTTGTCCTCAGATTTTATACTTAATCTATATTAAGAATCATGTTAGTATTCTCGACTTACTCCCATGACTGTGGCTTGACTTTTTATCAGCTGCTACAGTCCTATTTACTAGCACAAAAACAGTCAGCTCTGCAAAATCTAGATGAGGCTGTTTATCTCGCATTTGCATATTCCGAGACGCCACCAGCCACTACGCTGGGAGAAACTACTTTGCATTAACTAACTTGTGTTTGCAATTTGCATTTCTGCTGTACAGTGAAGAGCTGGTTATGTGAAACTAAGCACTAAGATAATCGTCATTGAACCTAAACCAATCCTACGTGTTTTTTCTTTAAGCAAGAGTCATCACGGACGTTGTTTAAAGAAAACGTTTCAAGTTTGGTCAACAACGGAACATTGAACCATGATAGTGTAGTTAAATGGTTACAAAACGTCGTTCGGTGTACAATCTTTGACGTATAACAGGTCGGACAAACAACCTGCGCTGGCCATGCGTGGGTAGACTAGTCTGGCAACCCTGTATGGCAGTGACTCAGCCGTCGGTCTAACCGTGTCGATTCCTAATCAACTAAGTAACCTCTAACGTGTTAGTTTTATATAGAAGTGGTTTTTACGGTCATGGTTTATTAGGGTTGAATGAAACGAGTTCGCATCATGATTTGCTGAAACAAGGTCTTTACATGAACGGGCAATAAGCAAGATTACAGGCGCTAAACTTTATTACTAGCACTTGAAAGATATTACCAGACTTAAAGCGTTAAATCTTGCAACGAAAATTGATACCGGTAATTCGGAATCATCCTCACTTAGCCAAGAATGTTCTTAAGGCTTCGGGCCCGAGAGGCGGGGAGCAATGCATCGACGAACCGGTTCCGGGTCAAACTGCACCAAAACGCAGTGTAAGCTTCGCTACATATTATAAAACGAAAGTTTCCGCCGCGTCTGTCTGTTTGCGATAAACTCAAAAAGTACTGGATGGATTCATGCAGGTTTTGCCAATAGAGTGATTTACGCGGAAAGTTTAGGTAAGTATTATAATTTGTCAAGATTTTATGAAAATTGATTGAATGTAATATAACGATAAATGTTGGAAGTCTTGGGAAAAGTCAAGCTACCCGGGATACTAATTTTAATTCTGCGGGGACGAAGTCGCGGGCGCGGGCAACAGCTCGTACTTATTTCGCCGCATGCTTTGAGGTTGGTATTAGGTCTGTCCACTAAACGACGTACGTCTGACTATAGATAGCTACGAGAGTTCTTCAAAGATTTGGATCACAGCGACTTTATTCGAAAGAGAGCGGAGAAGTATCTTTTAAGGAGCTTTTATTCCAAAATCGATAATCTTACTGTGCTTGTGTGGTCCAGTTTAGTTTTCATATTGACTTGAGATAGGTACCTACGAGTTTGTTTTTAAAGTAGTGACAATATGGACGAGGAGCTTTTGAAGCAACTTACATTGATGTGGAGAATGTTTCGATTTCGAATGTTTGTGAAACATAATAGGTGCGCTCAGCATTTCTAGTTCTAGTCAAAAGTGAGATTGTGTCCAGTTACATTCAAGAACTGCATATACTGCCTTCCCAGAAAGGCGTACTTGTTTGGTGTCGGTGATGCTCGCTCAATGTCACTTTAGAAAGTGTCTAACTTCTAGAAAAGCGCCGGTTTCTGTTCAGGAAACAAACCTTATAAAGCGGAACGTCTTCCTTTTACGAAGTGTAACACGATGCGTGTCCTAATTGGATTTCATTTCAAACAGAATTTTAATGTGTATCATAAAATCGTCAATATAACCATTTCTGTCTGAGCCCTGCGCTGTTTAAAATTTCCCAGCTCACTCGTTGGTCATTAATGCACTAATTGCTGGGAGCTTTCGAGCAATTACGATGAAGCTTTAAGCTCACATTGTCCACAACATTAGCGTGGGTGGAATAACTTTTTACTTTAACAAAAGAGAGAAAGAATGCCTCAGAGCGCTTTTTTAATCCTTTAAAAGCTACGAGCCGACTGAACCTGTTGGAGAGACAATGGTTTTTTTACTTCGTGTTTTTGTGGCACTAAAAGAATACTCTTTATCTTTATGGTGATATAACTTACTTAATACATTGATTGTTACTGGCATTTATTTTAACGGCCAACTAAATTGAAATCAGAACATATTTTTCCTACATAACCTCAAAAGAAGCTTTTAAAAGCAACATACCTATCGAGCTATCTCAGAAGAGCAGCTCAAACAATCGGTTACGAAAGAGTAAAATGTCTTAGATTTTACATAGTAAAAACAAACAAATAAAGCTCGACCACAGTCCTTTTTGTTGTCCGTGATGGATGGTTGAACTTCGTCGAATCCCGGGCGACGTTAAAAGTTTCCGTCAAATGTTCCGATAAAAGCTACGGCTTCCCACATACAACTATGCCCAGTTGGAGAAGCCACAAATGTACCCAGTTTAATGTTTAGCCCATCTATGTCAGCCAAATGTGTTCAGACAGCCTAACGTGTACAACACAAAATGAAAACGTTTCTCTGTTTGAACCGGCAGTTTAAAACTAGGAGTTACGGTTATAGCTTAGGTGTCACTTTACGTAGATGATTTAATACCCTGTCTCAATTTGCCTGGCAAAACTATTTCCAAGGTTTTTCTATTAAAGTCTAGTGTATACAAAGCTCGGTACAGAATGGAGCCATTGTCCCAAAAAGAACTTTTTGTTGAGCAAACGCAGCTGTCTGTTGGGCCATAAAACGGAAAAGTAGGCCGCATCGTAATTTTTAGTTTGTAGTAGAACAGATTGCTTTTCCATCTGCATCGGTATCGGACAGAAATAATTTAGAACGTAACGTAAACTACGTATCCCTGGCAGAACTTTTAGATATGAATTTTCAATACTTGAGTCATCACTGTCTCTTGACAACTTGTCCTAGTTCCAAAGTGCAGTCTTTGAGTTGGGACCAAGAAACAATGCTTCGTTTGCATGTTACCGATTTGAAACACCATTATTATAGAATAATAACAGTAAATTATTAATAAATACATATTACAGGAACTACTGAATTACTTAGCTCCAAGGTAACAAAACTTAAACTATGGATAGACATACTTTTACTGCTAAATATATACTTATATGTATACATATTTAACGTCCACGGCTTAAGAACAAACATTTGTATCCATTATACTTAATATCTGATCCGACCGGGAATCAAACCCGGGACCTCGAGCTTCATAATCAGGTTCTATGACAAGTACAAAATGTTATGCTTTTACAATTTAGGAGATCCGGCTATACTTCTCTGTGGATCGTAGGAGTAACCGTGGGTAGGCGGGCTATTGTCTCATCTTGTGCTTTGTTTTAGCTTTATGTATTAAGGATGAGATTTGAAATTGATGTTATCGTCTGTTAATTTAAAACTAACGACAACTGAACTCTGAAATTCGAACTCTATCGTGTTAATCTCTCTGTGTATTAACATCCAGAGTTTGTAATATAAAAGGTTTAAACATTGTTACAATGTGTAGAGCAAATATTCAATTGAGATGTCGTTCGATACCGAATGTTATGCACGGAACCAAATAACTAATTATAGTAATGGTAAAATCAAATTGAATGTCAGAACTATTAGTGACGTCAAAGTTTAAAATCGAACTGGAGTGAAGACGCTCTGGCTACCACAGTAGAGTTGCGCAAGACGTGAGACGTGACATGTATTTTAGATACAGCTTTGTGATGCTCTATTTAGTGTCAGTAAATAGTTGTCGTCCGCAACTTCGTGTCCTTAGAATTCGCTTATCATAATATCTCGGAACCTACACCATTTTCGGGTATAAATAGTACCTATCTTATTTCCATCTCCGGTTATGCTTTACAAAATTGTATCTATTCCGTGACTACGTCGTCAAGAAATTTAGAAACTAAGAACATTTGAATTAAATAATTAATGTTCCCCGCCGTTGTACAATTAAGGAATTTAATTCCTGACCCATCGAGGAACCTCTTCACATACAACGTCATGGTGACATCGCATTACTTAACAAGGAAAATCGTTACGGCGCTTACTATAAAGAGGTTCCATGGTGGGTTAGGAGTTAAGTTCCTTGACTGTACTAACTTGTTACTTAACAGAATCATAGGCAGCATTACAGTTTAATAAGTAGGAATTTAATACTCTGTTTATACCAACGACAGTCTGCTCTGCAACGTAAACTGTACATGGTGTTTGTTTACTATCAACGCTGGAATAGTGGACGATCGTGTGATCTGCGTGCTGCCATGTAATTACAGGTACAGTGCTAATGTACTTTTTGTTTAAGCATGTAGAGTATCGCTTTTAGACACGCCCGGTTAATTAAACTATCCGTTTCAACGGCGAACTATTTTTCTCCATCAGGAGGTCCTGTGGCTTTCACTCCAATAATTATAGTATCTTTTGTATCATCTCATCATTAGGATGTTGTAATGATCATTATGTTGCATTAGCCGCTGTTACAAGCAATTTAGACGTGTCACATAATTTATGTCTTTCTAAATTCTCTGTTAATCCGTTACATAGCCTCTAGTGTAAAATTTTGACCCAATAAACGTCTCGAACGGGTTCGCGCGAACTTCGCAATTACTATCGAAACAACAGCGCCACTAGAGGAACAAGACTGTAACTACTGCAACAAACAGTTTTCATAGTATTTGATATTTTAAAGCAAACGCGAACGAGTCGTATTTTGTGATATTAAACTTACACTAAGCATTTAAATGGTAAATAAATGAATCTTCCTTTGTTAACTTTTGTTTATTTTCATCATTTCATTACATCCAATGTACCAGCTTCAATCTCCAGTCTTCAATAAATCATAGCACTCCAATTAAATTACGTATGTCATTGCCAAGGTCTCGGGCAGCCAATCAAGATCCGTTGCGTGATGCCTACTGCGTGAACAATGTACCTGACTGCGTCGTAAGCGCACGTGGGCGTACGTCCGTGTTTTTAAGGTTCCGTATCTCAAAGGAAAAAATGGAACCCTTATAGGATCACTTTGTTTCCGGTCGTCCGTCTATCGAGACCCTTTTTCTTAGGAACTCTTAGAGATATAAAGTTAAAATTAATATCAAATACTTAGGTCTGCGACCCCTTAGAGCTGTGAAGAAATCAACTCTCTAAGTCGACTCAATCAAAAGATACAGTCAATAGAAGAGGCCATACAAATGGCCGTGTTCCCAAAAAATTGGTGGTAAAGTACCTACTTTCAGTTGTCATGAAAATTTGAAATTTGGTATGAGAGCTACTTCTTAAGCGGACTTGCGCGGACCAGAGTTAGCCCTTAACCAAGAGTTAATTGTCTACTTTTGTACGTGGTTTGCCGCCTAACCTCGGGTTAAGACGCTAACTCTGGTCCGCGCAACTGGGATACTCGTAAATGACACTACGTTTTGCTTAAGAGCAGGACTCTGCTAACCCTGGTTTTTGTAGTCACTTTCACTTGCCGAATTTCTACGGAACCCTCGGTGCGCGAGTGCGATTTTCTTACTTTTTTTAAGGACGTTGGATACTTCACCATAGTGCATCTTGAACAAACTAGGCATGTTTTAAATTAATATTAGGTTTGTGAAACACGTGTGTGCCATTGTTTGTATAGGAAAAGAGGAACGGTACATACAGGTGTAGGGCTGAGTAGCAATGACTACCTTGTATTTGTGTAAGAGTTGCATTGTTAAAAATATAAGTAGCGGACTTTCATATCACAACTAGATACATCTGTTTTGTTATGAGCACTAATTAGTTAAAGTGAATCTGAGAGTGAAGCTTAAAGGTGCGTCTATGCTAGGCGAGCCGAGCACTGGCCGATTTAGTTGAAATTTGGTATACAGATAGTTTGAGTCCCGGGGATGGTTATAGGATTGTTTTTATCCCGGAAAATTACATAGTTCCCGCGCAGACGGAGTCGCGGGCAACACCTAGTTGGTTATAATTGCAAAATTTACCAAAATGGACGGAATTATAACGTTTTATGAACTGTACTTTGTGCTCTTACGAATAAATGAAATTACAAACCACAATCCAATTGAACCTACCTTGCTATTCCGCTACCACACGTGCAAGACACAATCCTGAACAAAATAAATGTCTGCATGAATAAGTGAATCCAAATAGATACGATACGATCCTATTTAGATCAATTAATAATATGTATAAGTATAATGTATCTAATGGGTATGTTGGTGTTGGGAATACGCAGTGACGTCACCTGCTTACGGTTTGGCTGTATGCCAAGCCAACAGACTATCTTACTCACACTTGCCTACCAATTGAATTTCCTAAAAGTACACCTTTTCGTCGGAAATAGCGAAAACCGCAAACTAATGGCCTTTGTGGCTTTGCTATTGGCTCGCATACAATTGGGATTGTCTAAAAAAAATACCTGTCCTTTTTATAATTTTTTTGGATAGAGAAGTTAATTATAAGAAACTAATTTCAATATTTTATCATATAACTCACAATTTTTTTAAATATTAATTATTGAAAGTATTTTGGTTGATGACGTCATAGTTTCCTATGCCCCTGCCACACATACGCTTATTTGATAAATTGATCATAATACGTATGTGTAGCAGCGGCATTAATGTATTTTCTATCTGTGGCGAAGTTGAGAAACTGTCACTAGTGCCAATGTCATGTCACAACGTTCCCAGTTTTTCAAGTCGCGTCGTGTGTATTCATTCTTTCTTATTATCATATTTTTGAACTGCCTTTCCCCTGGATTCCGATTACCCCAACGTACGCGACGACCTGTGCTAGTCACCTGAACTGAACCAGCTTAGAAATTGAACTTCGCTTGCCTGCCGGATTCCGAAATGACAAAAAAATGTATGGTTGCAAGTTGGTTGGTTGCAAGTTATACTGATCGCAATAACAAACAAAAAGTGTTTGTACATGTTAACAACCGTTTGAAGCTTATTTGAAGAGGTCATGGTGTCTTAAATAGACTATTGAAGTTATATGGACCATTGTCATTCTAATTAGTGTGTGGGTTAAGAAATAATATCTATCTGTCTATGTCTATGTAATAAAAAGCGAATAAAGAATAAAATTTGTTTTATTTAATAGACTAATGGTTTATACGATTTATAGTGACTGACCACTCATATGACAATACAATCCAACAGGGTTCACTTAATCTTAGATAGAGCACTTGTCAGTAGTTTAGGAAATATGTATTTCCAAAACTAAGAACTTTTTGACGAGCTTATCAGTAACGTCATGCATGATTCCATTTTGGGAAGATTTGTTGAATCAGCTCTAACAAACTGCCAATAGGCAGTCTTTCTACTGGAGCGTATGTCGTTCGTGCAGGCTGAGCGGTATCCCGGGTCAAACCGAGTCGATTTTCCAGGAGAGAAGCGTAGGTCCTCGTTCGTTCAGGCTGATCGGTGTCCGGGGTCAAACCAAGTCGATTGTCCAGGAGAGAAGCGTATGTCGTCTGAAAGGGTTATCGGAATCCAGTATAAACTCAGCTAGAGTATTTCAATCTTCAATACGGTAAATTCACATTCGTTGTTAAACAAGAATGACATAATAAGATTGTAATTTGTTTGTCATCTGTCATGTCATAAGATGAATTAAATGTCATATTGCGGGTCCAAGTTGAACTCCGTAGTATAATTGACGCGTAAATAGTGAAGAATTTGTAAACTTAGCAAAAAAAGTACATTTTGGACTGTCTACGTCATTCGTGGGAATGTCAAATGAAGGTTATTGCTTATTTTTCATGTAATAAATTCATTATTGTAAAATAAAATAAAGTAAATACAGAGAACGATATAAAAAGCATTTATCTCGAAATGGTTTTCGATTTACCATGCATTGTAAAAAAATAGACTATCCCAATTAAATATGAGCGAAGTCAAAAGTTGATGGCTCCAGTGTGGCATTATTTATTTCATAGCATAATATATATTTAGTTTGTAATACTTATTTATTATTATTCTGATTCTGGATGCTGCCTACCTTTATTTTCGATTCCCGAGTACGAGCAAAGTTTAAGAACAGTTTCATAAAATCTGATTTTAAAGAACGCTCTATATCAGAGTTTCTCAATATAATGGTCCACGGACCCCGGACCCCTGGGGGTCCCCGTAATTCATGTAATCGCAACGCTTTGATTTCATTTTTATTAGGGGGTCCTTGAAAATTGTGTTTGTTTTCCTAGGGGTCCGTAGCCGAAAAAGGTTAGGAAACGCTGCTCTATATTGCTTATTGCATCATTTCTGGGCTACATAATACCTACTGCTCAAAAACGTCTAAGGATCAAACGGTTAAAAACACTTAATCCTATACTAACTATTTTGGTATTTGGAATGCAGTAGGTAAATTAATTGTCTTATCAAGTTATCACGAAATAATTTGTACACTTAGCTAAATACCAGTTTATCCATTGCATGCAATGCAACCTAATATTATCCTCTTACGATTTTCAACGTGGGATTACGATGGCGATTATACACGCCGTAGCTTACTGTTAGATAATTATACAGGTTAATTACCTCTGGACCCGCAATTCGTTTACGCACGGCATCATTCGTGGCAGAGGCCTAATCCGCGCGTTATGCTCTGTCCTAGCATCATTTCATTAATGTATTAATACCACGGTAGGTATAATGGCTAAATCTATATTATTGAGTCTATATATTTGTGTAAATATTTAACACTTAGTATGCCTCTACAAATTGTGATAACGCTGTAACGTCATTTCTATTCATTTTGAAATAAAAATAATCATTTTCGAAACGTACAAACGCCATAATTTCACGTGGGTACTCTACATTGATGATCTTCAGGTATTAACTGACTCCGCATATTTTAAAACTCAATATTGTCATTACTGGCCTGGACTCCCAACTCGACCTACTTCACGAGTGTTATTGATTCAGCGATTCGGTTACTCAACCTTGAGAATATTTCAAGCGATGATAAAATGCATTCTGGGGTTTTTTCCATCATCCAGTATCATCAGAAATGGTTATTAGTGTGTGTAATTGGTGCATAGTTAAGTATAATGCACCCTGCATGCTTTACTCGTAGAAGAAAGTGGTCCATTTTGTTAGAATTGAGCAAAATATAGAATTGATTGCTGTCCATTGGCATCTTATGCAGTTGAGTCAGAGAAGCCAGAAACCATTTACTCGGCACAGTTTGGTAATTTTGATAGATAGGATGATTAGTGTCAGAATATTCAGAAAAAAAGAAAGAAAAAATCAGTAAGTAACTGCGATCTATATCGTTGTATTCAAACCAATTATGCCCATCCCATGGCTTCGTCGCCGTGAAAAAATAAAGAGTAGTTCTCCATTGATATCAAAGGTGCCAACAAAAGGGTACTTATACTTCATTTAATTTAGAATGAGAAAACACAACAACATTATATTGCGGCTCGTGAACTGTAATCTCTTTACAATTTGTACTAGAGTAACAATTGACGACACGCAAATAAAGTGACATTAAAACAATTTTATTTTGCGGCTGCCAAACTATTGCCCTGTGCTATTTGCTAGGTAAGAAATAGTTGACCAGACGCAATATAATGTTATTGTGGTTTCTCATTCTAAATTAAATGAAGTATAGTTACCCTCAGCAGCGAGCTCGTGTGAGATCACAAACCTGTAAAATGGATAATTTTGCCGCCAAACCAGAACCCGTGTCAATAGTTAACGAGACCAACTAAGTGGTTATTGTTGTCAACGTCAATTGATCCGGAACAGATGCTGCTGCTGCTAATGTAGAAAGCGTCCGGAGTTCTTGACACATTTCGATTAAACTTGCTTGCTTGAGCGTCTGCTTCCATTACTAGTTTATTGGTGCTGTTAATTGGGTTTTCGAAATTTGCAATGCAAGTATTGACAGATACTTAACAACTGCGTCCAAATATCGGGGGTTAGTTAAAGGTTATCTCGGTCTATATCCAATTGATAATAAAAAAAGCTACTTTCATCTTATTTACACTTAAAGCAAATATACATTTTCATTTCATTTCATTACGCATGTATTTCGATACGGAAATTATATAAACCCAAAGGCATGCTTCAGCTAAACCAATGACAGTTATAACTTCGTAAACTAATTAAGTTTCCATACATGTATATTAAATTATAAATTGATTATTACCTGAATGGCTGAATCGTACGCTAAGATTTTTCCAAAATTAAAAACCACTTAAGAATCCACAACTCGTTCTGATTCCATATTGCATAACGTACAGGCAAATGCATCAAGCACCTACGGACTGATTGCAAGCATGAATGAGTTATGGGTGCTCGAGAAATTATTTTCAGAACGTATCGATTTCCCAGGGTTATTTTAACGGTTCTCTTTTATGAATTAATGGTGTACTTATGGCGTACGGTGCTTAAGACTTTAAACATCTATTTTCAGTGCATTGTACATTTGTAAACATTGTTGATAGTTCCTTGGTTCCGTTCACGTGTGTTTTATGATGTGTGGGCCTGTAAAAGCTGTTGTACAAACAACTATCGACCACTTCATGCTTATGAAAACTTGTTAAGATGCAAATAGGGTTCGAGATATTGTGAGAGTTGATGAAGTAATATTAGAAAAATGGCTAAGCTTAAATCTATACCGATAAAAGAATAATTTTGACTGATTGATTGACTGACAACTCACAGCCTGAACCGCTAAAGCTGAGCTGCAGACTTGAGATTTGGCAGACATATTCCTCGAGTATCGTAGAGTGGGATTTTTCGAAATTCCCACGGAACAGGAAATAAATGCACTACCTCCGTAACTATAATTACTTAGTTTTTGAAATTTGGCATGCAAGTAGGAAATCATTTTCAAAACTATTTTAGGTTCTTTTTTTATTTCCGCGGGACAAATACTTAATTAAAGTCGTGAGCAAGAGCATCGCCACTATATTAATTATACACGGACGAAGGCGTGGGCAAAAGCTAGTGATACATGTATGACATCACATACTAGACTTAGACACGATTTAATTGAATAGATGAAATCTTGATTAAAAGACTAAGATCAAGTCATTGCGAAGGTACTCGGTGATAAAACGCACTGATAAATTGGTGATGAAAATCTTATCCTCGTCTCGGCAATAAATCTGGAAGACTGTCTGCATGGCTGACCCAATTACGCTTCGAGGGCGTCGTGGTGTCTTAACGGGTACAATAAACGTTTCCAATTCACTGTGCTGTCTATCATGGTTTTAGATACATCGTATTGTATTTGTTTATCGCTTTGTTCGTAGCTGTAGGTGGTACTTCTCGTAATGAGCTCGCGTGGAAACTAGCCCAAACCCAAGCCCTCTCATCTGTCTGAGAGGACCGTGCCTAGTAGTGGGACGTATTAGTCTGGAGATGAGGGGAATTTGGAAGCGAAAACTCGAATTGCACTAGTAAGGATGCCCAAGGGTTCGTTTGATCAATCTAAACCATCCAAAGCTTATTGTAAGAATTAAAATTGTAAGATTCAATCATAAACTCTGAAGCTAGCAGATTTTCTTACTTTGTAAGGAAGGGATGACTTAATCTTCAATTTAATTAGGTTAAACTTCAAACGGGCTTAGAACCAATTGCGGGCTAAAAATACCTTCGGAGCGAAATGAAATCGTTTAAATATAGGAAACATCTATAAATATACATATAATGTGTATTAAAATTAATCAACAGTACTACAGAAGGACTAAAAGTTGGTTGAACTTAACAGCTCTGTTAATTGTTTGATCCATGTTTGGTAAAAATCGGTCCAGGAGTTTGAAGAGTATCAGCTCTTTACCAAAATGATGTAAAGCATTTTTAGCATAAAATTGAATAAATAAGGGTTTTTTTCTTAAACTGTAAGTTTTTTTGGGGTTTTTTAATTTTAAATTTACATATTTTAAACTTTTATTCTATAAAGATGCTAAGATGCGATAAATGGAAGTCAAATGATGAGAAATTTATTGCAACATTTGCAACATGCAATTAGCGTTCAATTTATCATACGAGATCTATCATCGGAGCTCCAGTTCTACCTTTACACCAGTCATATCTAAGGAATTCTAATCAATCAAGCAGTGGCCTGATTATCTTAATCTCATTAACTGTCGGTCGAATTGATGCCTGTTGAAATTGAAAGCAAACTGATGTTGAGTATTGGAAATAGAGTTATCAATAAGGATCTTTTATTGTCAAAATCGTCGTTGAGTATATTAAACAACAGCTCTTGTTTGATTCTCATCAAAAATAAACGTGGTTTGAACTAAAAGCTATATCTATCTGCATATCTATTGTCTAGTACACTCTACTAATTACTGGTGAAATTCTGATGTAATTAGGACGATAGAGCACAAATCCTTCGGTGCAATTTCTCCGATGAACTTCTTTAATATTAAGTAATATGATTGTGAACTAGGCCATCGATATTCACTTAGTATTAGTACTACATGGTACTAAAATCGAAGCCTAACACTTTCTATCAGCGCCATCACTGGCCGCCATGTTGGTTACTGAAAGTTGCAGTGCCATCGATCGAAGGACCACTATGGCTGTTGTCATCATAACTTATTCATAATAAGCCTGTAATAATAGCCCGTGACGTGTTTTAGGGCGACTAAACTTATGTTTATTTACAAGTAACGCCTTTGTTTTGATTTTGTGACCGACTGCTAAAATATTGATAGTATTTCCCGCCTTTATTTCAACATTAGAGCTGTTATTATGCAAATTAAATTACAGGTCATTGAACCAGTAACAGGAGGGATTGAGTCACGTGAAATAGTCTATAATTTCCTTTTCAACCTGCGTAAGTTGCTATTGTCGGTGTAAATTATTTTTCTTATCTTCGTTACAATCTTAACTGAAAATGAAATGTTTTTAATGTCAAAGTGCTATAAAATATAAGTATAAATAACGTGATTAAGTGTGCACAAATGTTCTTAAATGCGGTAGAACATTGTGGCAGGCAAATGGGCCGTAACTTGAGAACGATCCTGGGGAGTCTGGCGCCACACCCTCACACGGACAATAAGAGGCTGTAAGATAAATCATGGAGAGGAACGTCCTTAGCAATTCAAATTGCCATTAACTTCAACAGTGTTTAATTCAGATGATTACGAATGAGCCAAAGACGATAATAAACATCGTAACGCCTGCGAAAATAATAATAGCAACGTCTCACAATTACACGTAACGTAAACGTAGCGTGGTTGTAACGCGTAGGCGTGCATAGTATCGTAGGTAAATATCGTAAATTCCTTTCACGGTATCTTGTTGTAATAATAATGTTAATGATTAATCTTGCTATTCTTCCAGCTTAATGTACTTGTAGAAAGAGAACGGTTTCCGAAGATTTGCAACTTCGAATTTTGCGGTAAGTAGGTACCTATATCCCACGTTTTCATTCATTATTTATTTCATTCAATCTTTTCTTTACCGATTTGAACTGATTCATGAAAGCAATTAAAGTGGATTAAGTCGCGTACTCAAATAATAATGGATCCGGAATGGAGTGTTAAATCTTTGGATGTCGTTCGGTCCTCGTCTTTAGAGGAACGATTAAATAATTTAAGCTCGCGAGAGCGAGAGCGCTGCGTAGTGGGCTGCTGATGTTTACACCGTAAAATGAAGTAGGTAGGGTAGGTTCCCGAACTGAGTGCCGTGCGGCCGACACCCTACTTGTTTCCAGCAGCTTTCCGGCAGATGTTTACACCGTAATGATGATAGAAAAGTCGCTTATTTTGTTATATGTAGATTAGACTGCATCTCTCATTCACTATAAGCGGTCGGTCTATAGACTGGTAAGTATCTTCAAGTTTTATTTAACAAGTAATGCAACTACAACCGGAATAAAACCCATTAAAGTGCCATTGGTATTATTTTCCTATTTTTTTTTGTTATACATATTCTAATTTTTCTTCATTTGCCCATATTTCACTGAATAATTTATTTAACACTGATCATTCTCCCTGTCAACAACGTTTGCTTAAACAACTAGTTAATACTTAGAACAAACAGTCTCTGTTAACAGCCAGCGTCCCTGGGCAACTCTCTCGAAATTATACTTCTTCCTACGTCCACAGTGTAACGTAAATAACTGCATTATAGGAAAGGAAAGCATTTGCAGTAACAGTTTCACTGCCGTTAACTGCAAGTCTAGGTTTTTTTTTTTAACCGACTATTCTCTATGGTCGCTCTGCGGTTATTTTAGTAACTCGAAGTAAATGGCTTTAATGAGGCGTAGCATACAACATGCTTTTACGATTGCAGTCATTAGTTTTCTAAATGCGGCAGTCTCGTGATAATGATAATATCAATGATATTTCATAGTATAGATATATTACGTTCCCAGTAAATTGCGTTTGAAAAACGTTCCCTCTGTCAACTGTCACATTGACTGTCACGGACTACTCATACTGTGGCTTGTTTGAGGTAAATGAGACAATTGGGTCATTTATGAATCTTCAACTCGGGCGCGGTAGTGACATATCTCCTCCCAGTTTATATGTAATATCATTGGATAATATTATTTATGCAACCTACTAATATTATACATCTTCACGCTGAAACGACTGGGCGGATTTGGAACGGAGATAGCTGGTACCCGAGATTAAAACGGGCTACTATTTATTCCGGAAAATTGCAAAGTTTGAATTCTTCCGGAAAATTGCAGGTCTGTTTCAATTGCTAATTCTACGCAGACGGAGTTGCGGGCAACAGCTAGTGGCTAAATATGTCGGGTGTGTATGTTATGTGTTTAATTTACTGACAACGGCAGGCATGAAATGCGTCCCTTGTCCCGTTTATTAACCTGCGTACCTTATTTGTAAGCCGATGCGACCTATATTTTCCGCAAGGGCGAGGTTACCCGCTACACATGTTATCATGCATTATTAATTTGCCTATCGCGTCTCATAACACCTGTGTTGAACGATGTTTATGTTACTTTTAACCTGAAAATTAATTAGAATAGGGACTTCCAATTTTAGCTTAGGCAGTTTTTTAATAGGTAGTCTAATATTGGACAATGGACAGCGCGCTGCTCTCCGTTTTGGTGTTTAATTATGTATTTTGATATTGACAGCTAGCATTATTAGACTGTCTGTTTTTAGTCATCTGTGCCAAAGGAAACGGACCAAAAACCAGCGCTGGAAAATAAAACCAGCATATTTGCTGAAACCGGTACTCGTTGTTAAGGTGTTGACCTTATTTTATGCTGGCAATCTACATTTTCTTAATTCTTTACGGATACCAATTGAACCCCAAACCCGATATTATTTTGATGCTTTACTCTCTACTGATTTTTTGCGATTAACACCAACTTGCTTCAAGAATTTTGGTGTGACCCGAAGAGAAAACTTATTGCTATATTTTCTTCAACACTTCCTGAGCGGCAAGTGGCACAGTGTTACAATATCGGTTGTCACCGGACACGCAGGTGCCACCGATACCCATGGGACGTAACCCGAGGCCCGCTCCGCCAAGGCAATAGTTAGCGGGCCGTGGCTGTATGCGCAGCAGGGCTGGCGGCTCCTGACTTGCTTACAGTTTAAAAAAAAAAACTCACAGGCTGGATGGAAAATGTTGTATGATTTAAGATGAAATTTATGAACGCAGCAAGGCGGCGGCTCCTGACTTGCTTATAAGTTAAAAAAAAAAACGAAACGGAAGGCTGGCTGTTTCTGACTTGTAGGTGTGACACTGAAAATGTAGTCAATAAAAGTTAGTAAGTAATAGTAAAAAAGCGCATGTTGAAAATTTTATTTTAAACAAATACTTATTGAATAACTTATAACCCTCTACTAGTCTATCGTTTTAATTTAATTAAGTACCATACAACACAATATGTATTCATAATGCACCATTAAAACTTATGTCGGCAAATTTAAGCAACTCGCAAACTATTATTACAGTTACCTTTGAAATGCTTGGAATAAGGTTTTTTTTTGCAAAAATGTAGCTGAGAGCTAGTTTATTTTCAGAATCAGCATTTCTAGTTTAAATCACAATAATTTGCATTTCATTTAAAATGCACTCTCCCTGCACTCATAATGCTTCTTTCTCAGTTATTAATTTACCTAGCTAGTATTGGTTCATTGCAGGAAAATGAATAAATTGCTTCAAAGAGAATTTTTTTATTGCTAATCTAAAAAATCCAGGACCTCATTATATACAGGAAAAACATAATATAGTAATAATAATAATATTACGACCAGATAGCCTAGGACCTAGTGGTTACGGAACCTCACTGCATAATCTTGAGGTTCTGGGTTCGATCCCCGGTTGGGGCAGATATTACGTAGGTACCTACATAAGAAAAACGGGAATGTTTGTTATCGAGTCTTGTATTTAATATGTATTTATGTATCTAAGTAAGTATTTATCCATTGCTTGGTACCCATAGTACAAGCTTCGCTTAGTTTGGGACTGGGTCAACTGGTGTCAATTGGTGTAAGGTATTTATTATTATTTATTGATATTCAGGCAGTGAAACTGGTAACAGTAATTGCTGTACACAAAGAAACAATTACACAGAGGAAAATAACTCGTGTTCCGTTTGAAACTGTTTGAAACCTCTCCTGATGCCTGAGTTTTGAAGGAAAGCTTTTGAGTTGCCATTATTTTCAGAGATTTTTCCTTCAAAAATTGTTTTCTCATTCAGTGAGACAAATAAAACGGCAATTCAAAACTTTTTGTGAAATCATAACTCGTGAGTTTCAAAGACTTGTTTAATTATGCAAGCAAACGTTTGTGAACAACGAAACGGACAAGAAACTTTGAGATTTCGCAATGAAATCTTAGAAGTTCTGATAAATACAGAAAGTTTGAAAAAGTACTGCTTGGAAGTTTCTCTGAAGCATTTAATCAAGATCTAGTTTCGAAGTAAACACAGTCAATTCAATGGTCATGGGAAAGAAACGTAATCTTTAGACAACAGATGGATACGACCTTCTGAAAATGTATCTTATTTTTCATATAAAAATTGTAGGTCCAAAACGCTAGGTCCCTTTGTGAACATACATACAACATTTTCCGTTGACATAGAATGATATATTATGGCAGTAAGTTAGGCATCGTAAGACAGCGAAGGAAAAAAAATCGCAACCAAAATAATACGTATCCTTTCGTGCGCGTGAGTCTTTTCTAAACCGACCATTTGTATACGGGTACCTAGTAAGTACATAGTATATTATATTGAGTATGTATGCATATGGCAGCCTCCTTGAACTTTGCGAAATCAATTGTGCAGCAGGTCAGGTGGCGTGGGTGTGCACGGGCATTTAATTTAAATTAGAACACGTTAGCGATTTCCCGCCACCTCAATAGACTTATTTACGAGGAGACTCCCACATTGACAGTGTAAATTTAAAAAAAAAATTGAAGTCACTTTCTACTCAACTCAACGCAACATACATATCAATTTTTTACGTAAACTGCTTGAAAATCTCTTAACAATTTTTATGGGAGTCTATGAACAATGAAAAGCCGGACTTAACTACTGTCATATTAAGTAAAGGTTTACGCAGTTATTGTTTATCAAAGGGTTTATGTTAAATTTTCAGCAGATTTTAATGAAATTAAAGTAACCTTTGTGCTTCAATCCCGCCCGCTGCATCAGATCTTAAAATGACTAAAGTTTTAATTCACGTTTCTGAGTTCGACATTTACAACTAGAAGAACGAGGTAGAAACAACAAGCATACGAGTATTACCCACAATATTATAGCCTAATAAAGTTTTCTAATAAAGACAGTTTCATGCTATCGTTTGTTTTGTTTCAGCAGTGTGGTTGGCGCAGGAAATTAGGAACGCTTTAGTGACGCCACCACCTCCCTTGTCCTCCTTGTCGTTAATGCATTTTCCTGTAAATTGCTTCGTGTTTTACTGTACTTAAGGAAGTTTAATATAAAAGTTGATACTAATACGTGACGAATTATGATTGCCGCTTTACTCGTACACAATCATAGCGGTGTTTATTTGCACTAGCTGTTGCCCGCGACTTCGTCCGCGTAGAACTAGACTTAAGAACTGATGTTGATAGTATATTCTGTAATTATACAATTACTAGCTGTTGCCAGCGACTTCGTCTGCAAAGAATTCGTTTATCGCTATCCCGCGGGAACTACGCAATTTTCCGGGATAAAAAGTAGCCTATGTGCTATTCCAGACTTTTCTCTGTCTGTGTGCCGAATTTCATCCAGATCCGTTGGGCCGTTCTGGCGTGATTGAGTAACAAACAAACATACATCCATCCATCCATCCATCCATCCATCCATCCATACTTTCGCATTTATAACATTAGTTAGATTAGATTAGATTAGATTTACGTTGCGACTCTAGGCAGCTACGACCAAATCGTTCATCGCTATCCCGCGGGAACTATGCAATTGTCCGGGATAATATGTTTTAATCTGAAAGGTACCAGCCGTCTTCGTTCCAAATTTGATCCCAATCCGACCCGTTAAGAAGAAACAAATATACACACTCACTCACATCCGCACTCACAAACTTTCGCATTTATAATATTAGTAGGCTAGTCAACTTAATCCTCTCAGAATAATCTGTCTGTTCTTGATCTACCTTTGCTCTTGTGTAACCTGGATGATAGTTCCTTTGTCCATTCCCGCCGCAAATCTGGTAAATTAAAATCCTTGTTTGTGAAAATATCTCCAAGATTATTTTTATAGAGATTCGATTTATCTCCTTTCTTTGCTATAAAATTTGCGTTTTGCGGAACCAACTTTTTAAAATGTAACCTAGCAATTTTAATAAGTGATGACCCAATATAACCTCACTTTAAGGTTAATATTTTAGTGGACACACGGGCGTTGCCGTTTTTCCATAACATTTGCTTTATTTTCCTCTGTCCCTGAATATTGCAATAATTCAACGTCTGGAAGGATTGATCTGTGATTAATTCTTTCGTGACTGGTGCGACTTCCGCAGCTCGTATTCTCGTACCCACGATTCTGATGAGAAATTATTTGTTTGGGTTCTGCGAGTGTTTGTTTACTTCTTTGTAGGCCTTAATTGTCATTGGGTCATCAAAATTTATTGGAATGATGTTGAACACGCACGGTAAGATTGATTTTCGTAATTGCCTCAATGTTTTTTTGGAAAGGTTAGGACGATGTGATGAAAGCACGTCAGAGTTCATTTGAAGAATGATTGTTTTTGTGCGACCAAAAACAATGGGTCTAGTGTTACCTAAATTGGTTACTTTTTTGAGCCTTTTTGTCGGATAATTTTCTAGTCTGTCATCGACCCGCGCCGTATGGCCTGTGATTGAATAATAAAATCATGATCTGCTGGTCTGAAGTAGGTAATCATATCTTTGATTAATATTGTACAAAAAAGATGTTGCGCATAGAACTATTCGCTACGTATCTTACTCAGTAATCAATTTCGTATATATTTCATTAAATAATTTGGCCCTACATTTTTATCTTCTTTCTCTGATGGCTTATACTATCACCGTAAGACTAAATTTTCAAATTTCATGATTCTAGATAGTAAGTAATTACCGGATAGGTGTTAATTTACTCGCAACTGCCAGACAGATAGACAGACAGATAACGTCAAATCTTGCCAGGGTTCCATTTTTCCCATTCAGACACAAAGGAGGTTTCCAGTTCACCGAGCATTGCAGTTGTTTTACTGGCAGTCTTCCTGGATTGAGACTGATGTGTCCTTCCTCCTTGATTCTATTTTAAGGGCATCTTCAAAAATAGACAACATCCTCCTTCTCAATTAACTTGATCATGCCTTCCCGTCAGATATCTACAACAAAATGTTACTGCACTGTCTTTAAAGCGATTAATTTTACGACTAATAACAGAGAATAAGAGAAACATGCTTGTTGCTTGCCAAAAACAGTAGCAACAAAGGGAAAATGCCTTCGTTCAGACAGAGGGAAACAGCTACATAAAGACTACTTATTTGGTAAGAATGAAGCGTTATCCTAAACGGTCGTGAGCCTCGTGCGACCGGCGCCACAATAAAGCAAAGTAAACTCGATCGCCGACCAATGGGGACTTGGCGATTGAAAAAACTACAATCCTACCAACTTAGCGCGCTCAGCGCTCGGCCCATTCGAGTCCACCTCTAAAAGATACGGCGTTAGAAGTCGTTTTTCAGATTGTAATGAATGTCCAGTGGTAAATAAATGTTGTAAGCATGACCAAGCGTTCTGCGGCTCGGCGGCGGAGCAGAACTATCGTCAGCTCTTTAGCCTCGCCCTACTAACCGGTGCTATAGGGCCTGATTGAATTTTTCGATTAAGTACAATTGATACCTCATTTTCGATTACAATATCCGTTACGGGTTTAGAATATGATTTTGCACTTTCACCGATGCGTCTCATGGATAGACTGTTTTGTTCCCACTTGTTATAAATATTGTTTTTTTTTAATCATTTATTTGTACCAGATAGGTACGTACCTTGTTGTCTAACGCGTGGGCGCTCAGGATCACATTCACCATCCCTTTCTACCCTCACTTTTTACTGTTTGATAGCAAGGAATAGTTGTCGCGATTGTGATTCCGAGTGCGTTTGACAATATGGACTCAGGATGTTGTCTATTGCCTGAAAAAAGTTGACCAACACGTAACAATTAGGATAATTTATTATCTAAGTTAAATAGAACTTCTTTATTTTCTATAAACATTAACGTCTGCGATATTGAAATTACTGTTAAAGTAAAGTGCCTTCTCTTTCCCCGTGCCACTTCCCGCATTGCAGTACGGAAGGCAATCGATTCGTCGCGGCAGCCAATTACATCCCAATTGCCCACTGATGAGTCCACAGCACAAAGCAAAGCGCACAGCAAAACAAAAGACGGCCGGGTTGTTAACTGGTCTTCAGTCAATTATACGGTTCAGTGTTACCATGATTTTTACGCACTGATACGTTAATATCTAAGTTGGAAATATTCTTAACGCGTTTGCTGTCAGCTGTCAAACCCTTGACGTCTTCAGAGCCTTTAGTGCAAGGCTGGTCAACCCTATGCCCGCAGGCCACGTTGCGGCCCGCCGACCATTTTTAAATGGCCCGCGCAAGCCTGAAAATACCCATGAAGTTAAGAGTCCTTGTAGCTTCGTGTACCATCAGTAGCCCGCCAATAATATCTGGGTTGTCCTTGTCCATTATGAGTAAAAAACGCCTGAAACCGTTCGCGTAAACCACCTGCTGAAGTTCTATCCTGAAACGATTGTGAGATTGTGACACATTACTGATATTCGGTCTACATTTTTTTTTCAAATTAGTTATAAACTTCAAAGGAATACGTAGGTATGTATCTTAAAATATTTTCCGACTAATGACTTAATCCGAATTTCTTCTTAATTCCGAAATAATTCTAAGACTCTTTCTGACTAAATAACAGTAATAACTTGAAAACTTCCGTTGGTTTTTATATGAATCTTCTTACTAATATTATAAATGCGAAAGTATGGATGGATGGATGTATGGATGGATGTTTGTTTGTTTGTTACTCAATCACGCCAGAACGGCCCAACGGATCTGGATGATTTTCGGCACATAGATAGAGAAAAGTCTGGAATAGCACATAGGCTACTTTTTATCCCGGAAAATTGCGTAGTTACCGCGGGATAGCGATAAACGAATTCTTTGCAGACGAAGTCGCTGGCAACAGCTAGTATATTGAATATCTATGTAATATTCACAGAATCTTCGTTGAGTGTGATGTTGTGTAAACCGTAATGGCGGTCGTGAGGTAATCTCTGGTCCCCTAACGGCTATTTAGGATACTTACTTACCTCCAATATCCACTGTACAGCTCTTGAGGAGAGCCTGGATTTTGGAAACAATGATAGTTATGTAAGGTTTTGCACGCGTCGAGCGTTGCGTTCTTTTTTGTTCTTGCGTATACATGTTTGTAATAGTAATACATATTACGATTGCCTCGGTCACGGATTTGAAGCTAGGTACTAATTTAGTGTCGATGCATATCATACTTGTCTAAGGGCCTGATTCAGCACTCTGTAAAGTTCCTGATATCTTAAGTATCAGTTATCTATGATTCCTTCTGTATTTCTTACTTCGAAACAGCCAGACGTCATCATAGATAACCAACACTTAAAATATCAGGGTCTTAACTGAGAGTGGTGAAACAGGCCCTAAGTCTTCAAAAATTTATATTTACCTACTTGCTAATTTTTAACCTTTAATTATACCTATAGTTATCGTTATCAATTATAACGGAACGGAACACACATTGTGATTCCAATGACCCGTGAAGCTACAAGTAATAATTTTACAAGTGTAAACTCAACAATTGGTCAAATCCCAAATCCCAACCACTGATTGGTTGTTTGCGCTTGTAAAATTGCAACATTAGCTTCCAGAAATGGGCCACAAAATTGCATGGATGGATTTATGCAACTTTGTAAATCAGCGACAGTCGACAGCTTGTTATTGTTTCCTGGTGCTTCCATCATCGGGATGTCAAGCTTTCGTATACAAAGCCTCTATTCAACGATAAGTATTTCGAAGAATTAGCGGATTGATAACCCCGGGATCTTCTGCGTCATATAAGTTTTATTGAAATTATTCGTTAATCATCTTTTTTTTTCATAACACATGAAATTGTGCATTTTTCAGGAGTTTTGGAAATGTCGTCATTGTCAGAATTAGTTAGGTTAGATTACTTTGTTGGTTTATTTGTTTCAAAATATAAACTTACCGTTTCAGAAATAAAACGCTTTATGAGTAACGAACATTATGCCAAACTAATCATTTGGAATTTAAAATTTACGTGACAAATTATAGACCCTTGATAACCCCTATTGAATCTTTAACTTAAATGAGGCGTTGCCTCTGCGCAACACCGAGCTGCGCGAGCGCCATTACTTTCTAACGGCTTCCTCTGTTCTTTCGATAATCATACTGTTGTATATTACCTTGTTTTTTGATAGCAATTTATTCCTATAAATTACCCACAACAAGCAGCAGTGCCATGTCGGAATTGAATCTCGCGTCGAAATTAATATTGCAGCATCTAGCCCAAGTGCGCGAGATAGACTATCCGTCTTTTTCTTACTGTTCCTTCTAGAAAGAGACAGGAAGTCTATCTAGTCGCTTGTGCTAGCCGTGCAGCAAATGTTTTTAACATCGAGTCATCGATCTTGTGAGATGCTGGATTCTTTGGCAAAAAATGCGTCAGCCTATAATTGCCGTCGCTAATTGTAGGCAGGGGGCTGCGCGCGCGCTGCTGTGCTATTAGACGTCGATTGACAATTAAGTTTAGTTTCTACTTTGGAGACATGTCGTTTGGCATTTTTTTGCTGAACGGTGATTTTATCTTGTACGTCTTTAGAAATCTCACAAACTTTTACCTTTTTTTTAATATGCTGTTTACTTTTTGTGCTTATCAATGGTTTAGTCCATTTCTAGAATCGGGCAACCTACTAAGGACTTGCTATATAATAGGTATGTTTAGCTCTTTCTATTTTATTGTAGATTATATGTATAGATATTCCATAATATTTCATCTTTTGAGGCAAGACTAGATTTTAGTATTAACTATTTCTCTGTACTAATTCCAAGTGGAAAAAGGCCAGTAACAATAACATAACTATGTAAGCTCTGAAGCGACGGGCATCGGAGCAGAGTTTGACCAAAAAGATTGCGGGATTCTTTGAAGCTTTCTGAACAGGACTGGGGAAGCTTTGCAAATGACAGAAAAGGGTGGAAAGAGATAGGCCTTTAACATTATAAATAAGCTCTGAAATGTCGTGAACCGGCGAGTAAAACAACGCAGTGACACCAGAGTAAGCCGACGACACTTTCAGCGACGTAAACCGTTGAAGCATGGCGCGGGCGGCCTGCGCAGGCGCAGTGCCGCAATGGCGGTCTGGTGCGGCGCGCGCATTCGCCCGGTCGAACGCCGCGTCTACTCCATCACTCTCGTGGTGCGTTCATCTACCGTTCTGTTCTGTGATCTGAAAATTGGTGTTTCATTGTACAAAGTGTTTGAAGAGGAATTACGTTTATTGACAGAAAATCGACAGTCATAAAAAATTTGAAAAATAAAATACACAACTTAAACACTTACAAACTGCAAATACTTAAGTACCAAATCCTGCCAAAAGGGCCACATTCAGCATGATGCTGCGGCTAGCTGGAGCGCTGTTTTTTTTTTTTTTGCTGATTTGAAGTTTCGAACACATTAAAAAAAACGCTAATGAAGGCTGAAAATATTGTCGCTGTGGTCTTTGGAGCTGTAGAAAAAAGGATTTACATCATTTTAATAACCTATAAAAATTTACTTAATTTCACCATAAGGGTGCGACCAAACCGCCGCGTATACGCAGTGACGTGTCGTTTGTGTCACGTTTTCTCACCGTTTCTTTATACATTTTGTTGCGATTCCGTAACGTCACCGTTTTTTAAGCGGCGGTGTGGTCGCACCCTAAGTCGGATTCCGGCTGTTAAATGATTTTCAATGGGACATGTAAAAGTTGAGCAAAGTATAGCAATTTTCTTCAACAGTCGTAAAAAAGCAGCTTTATGCGCGATTACGTTTCCATTCCATAAATCATGATTTTGATTTATCGCACGTAAGCAGTTATTAATTGCTTCTCCTAAGATTAGTTAGCAACTTGCTAATTTATATATTGAGCTCGATGTTTAATGCGATGGGAATTATCAGAACCTTAATACAAATGTATATCCGGATACATGCTTCTTTGTAAAGTACCTAACTAAATCTTTTAATTAACTTTTTAGTGCCTACTTAATAATAACGTATTGCTTATCATGTTTGTATAATTGAACTTAAAAACTGCTAAACGGAATATGGTTTGACTTGTATTCATAGGTTTATTTCCGTGTCTGTTATGTTTAGTAATCATATACATAGTTATATGCATGTACAGAATTGTTCTACCAAAGACGATAAATACGTCATCTAGGTATTCCTTTGATAACAAATTGCGACTCTCATATTGGTAGTTGGACAAGTTTTTAATTCAAGAAAACATCTTAAGACATCTCAAAATTGCAAATACGTCAAGCCGTCAAAACCGAAAAGTATCATCCGAATTGTAATCGATTAGATACTCGATGACATTCCGATTAATAGTTAACGGTCACGATTCCGTCGATTCGATGGGCAGTCCGAGAGAAGCCAACCAAATCTTATCTCATCACTCATCAGATCTCTGATGGGTCTATCTCTGATGCAGGCAATCAATTGGAATAATTATTGTTATCCTGTTGTATCGTAGAAGCGGGCATGTTGCGAAGTTTGCTGAAAATGGATTTACAAGTTCTACTTCTTACTAAACATTCACTCACCTAGACATTCCTCTTTTTTTCGAAAGAATCTGGGAGCACTGATATGTTTCGCGAACCGTCATTTGGGTTCCTGGAGCTACTTTAGTGAACGGTTCAGTCAGATTTTTGAAATAAAACTACATAATGTTTAGCTCTGAATTTTGGCTCTGTTTTGAGACATCGCTTTAAACGCGACAAAGCTTCGTGAAATGTAGACAATCACACTTTGCTCACTCAGATCACCGCGTTTAATAAATTCGTAATCTGAATGATTCTGTTTGAGGAATATTATTTTTCTTGCTAATTATAGTTAACCACTGATCTGAAAATTTCTGTTTTAGACTCTGATCTGTTTATTTCATTCTATTGATTTGTCAACATAGTTTCTTTTAAAACTAAATTAGGTAGCCAATAATGATGAGTTATTATGAAAGAACACAAAATACAGAATAACGGCTTTAGTACCTACTTGTTGCTCTGTAGTGTAGTATAATAACGCAAACGTGAAATAAATTCAGAACAGAATTATTTCTCCCTAGAATGCGAAAGAAAGTGCTTAATAATCCCAAATAAAGGGCGAACGGAAACCTTTACCGCAATAAATACGTGAACCGTTTGCAAAATTTGAGCAAAACAAAATTCTGTAGCCCATGACAATTTGGCAACAAACCCTTTCAAAGAGTTCTTTCTAACTTATTCTTATGCCGTTAAGATAAATGTATTTGTAAAGGTAAGGCAATTCCAGCTCCTTTACAAAGGCAATATCGATAGATAGAAACGAGTGTATGTACTGAAAAATAAAGCAATAAATACGGAAACCTTTTATCGAATTAATCGGGTTGACGGCCGGGGCATGAAATCTTGCGGCACGACTGCCAACGCCAGCACAAGGGAAGTTGTATTTTTTTACAAATATGACCATTCTACAAATAGGAAACGTGCCGAGTAAGATTTGTTTCCCAGTTGGCAGTCGGTGACTTGTGACTTAGCTACTTGTATTCTCAGATAAATCCTTTGTTTTATGTTGATGATTAAGCGGAAATGAAGCCTTTTTTCATCCAAATTCATTTACGTTTCGTGTATTGTTTATTGTCGTGTACTATTTTAACCTTCCGATGTTGTGCTGCATCGGATTTGATCTAGTGTTCGCTGAGAACCGAAACATTTCTATTTTCAAGATAAAATTGAACTGTAATATCAACTCTACTTTACGATGGCGTCGTTTGAATTCTTTTCTTATCAGCAGCCACATCACGTAATCGCGTCTTTGTGAGCCTTTACCTACAAGCATGTCACTGATCGATACCTCATGCAAAGGAAGCTGAATTGTCAAGACGAAACCTACTACGGTTCCGTTGTCAAAGTGGTATAAACGGAGCCCTAATAGTTTCTGTCTCTCTACCTGGAAGCGGTTTATTAAGCTCAGGAGCCCGATTTTTGAAAGGACCACTCCAAAGTGCTAAAAATCTGGGTGTTGCTACAGCTCAAATGAAATTTTCGATTCGTTGAAAATATTGAATATAGCTGTAATTTTCTTCTATTCTACTCGTATTTCGAATTCATTACAATTTTTCGCTTTTTTTACTTTTCGATGGCTGTTACTTTCGAATGATATGCTTTTAAAAGTCATGTTCAGTAGCCTGTTATCCGCTATAATTTTACAACAGTGTTGAACTTGCAGTAGTAGCGGTTAATATGGTACAGAATCAGTTCACAATAATTACAGTACCTTCCTTCATAAGTACAGCCATCATTCACTGCGACGAAAAGGTACAGCAGGTCCCAATTGGGCGGGTTAGGTAATAAGAGTATAGTTTTGCAGCAAACTGTTTAGTGTTTGGTTACAAACGTTCCCAATGTATACCACACGTCTGAACTAAACACAGAGCTAGTTTCCTCTAGCTACATTACATTGTTTGTGCCCCCTCCGAGACCCCAATCACTCTTTCTCTCGCAATGTTCTCGTATTTATTTACGGGATTTGTTTTCACGGTAACTTTGATGCCGACGTTAGTGCTGTTTACAAAGAAAGTACTTTTGAAGTAAAACATTTCATTTCGTAGACAGATGAGATCACGTCTACCTAGCTGGGCGAAAAAAATAGACTGGCTTTAACAAAAACTATTGAATAATCAATTTTAGTTTTGCATAGCGCAGCGTACTGTCTTGTCAGAGAAGAGAAGAGGGAACATTTTTAATGGTCCTACTTAGTGTTTTTCTGATTTTTGCTTGGTATGAAATATAACTGATTGTTACTAGATTCTTAAAAGGACTGGAGACTTACTGAACCAGAGAGCCCATTTTCTAATACTACTTGCTACTAAACTGACACTCGAAATTTTATTCGATTAAATCGGAATCGTTATTCTGAGGAGTTTATATCCATGAAGTAAAAACTTGCTACTCCGCAACCAGACTGGTTTTAACTGGGTTTTACTTTTTATCGGAATTACAGCTAGGTACAAGTGGCGGCAAATAAGTAAAACTTGGAGGGGATATGCGCAGTATGAAAATGATGTTGTTTTTCATACTGCGCATATCCCCTCCACGTTTTACTTACTTGCCGCCACCTATACATTAGAAAAAAGTAGGTAGGTGTTGTTGAGTTGAGTTAGTTAGGCTTTCTAGGAAATCCCCAAAGCGATACCGTTCCGGATTTATATTAACATTTTTTTCGAACTTATGGTTATCGTAATCATGTCGTGGATATGGACACGAGTGGCGACCACGTACGGAAAACGCAGCGTAGGAAGGCCCTCACAAGATGGACTGATCACATGGTGAAGGTCGCTATATTGCGCTTATTGGGGGAGTTCTGTGTTCACCGGTGGACGTCTTTTAGCTGATGTTTGAGGACTTGGACTAAACTCGACTTGTTTTGTTTACAGATAGACCCGAACACAGCGTTCCTGCGAGCGGCGCGCGGGGGGCAGCTCGACACGGTCGTCGAATTGCTCGACTCCGGCGCAGTCAAAGACATCAACACCAGCAACTCGGTGAGTTCTAACTTCAATGATATCAAAAGTCAAGGTACGCCTGTCCGAACATTTTGATTGAGCATGGACACACTCTGACAGCTGAACGATACGGCGATCTAATTCTATTCCTACCTACTACCTACCTTACTACTTTGATAGTTTCAATTGACGTACCTAACCTACACTCAAGGGCATAAATATTATGTACGTTACCAAGACGTCAAAAACAATTACATAATTATATACTCCTTTATGCCATAAACAATAAGGCCGATGAGACATACTGGTATACATACATACACTAATGACTGTACCTACTATTTTTTTTAAATATGAATTAGATTGGCAAACGAGGAAGTGGGTCACCTGATAGTAAGTGAGCATCACCATTCATACAGACCCAGCAACACCGGATTGCAGATGCGTAGCGCCAGCCTAGAGGGTTAAGATGTTATAGTTACCTCACGCATCACTATTTTACCGGATGTTTGATCCTCCTCTCCGAAACGTAGCAGCGCAAGCACTGCTGCTTAATGACATGTATCTAGTTTTCACTAAGTCCTATCGGTCGCTAAGAGCGGAACGAAATCAGTGGATTATTAGGGACGGACTCAGCTGTTGTATTGGTAAACACTGAAAGAAAAAAAAAACTTAAAGGACCTTTTTTTTCTATTTATTGAGCTCTCCAAGCGCAACATAGCCATGCAACCGGGGCTTATCATGTGAAATACGCTCATGAAGAAAATGCGATGTGTGGTGATTCGTTGGAAAAATCTAATGCTTTGTGTTTGTACTAGAAGATTATCCGCTTATTCCCAGTACATAATTATTTTAAAATAAAGTAAAATAAAGACTATTTCTAAATTAAAACAAATATGTTCGCGGCCGTATCTAAACCTAAATTAATCCAAATTAATCATCCTACATTGGTTTTACCAGTGCCGGTTATGTAAATTGGTTATGTACGGGGAACAAGCTGAATTATCTTATCAAACCTTTACATTTTCGAAGCAGAAAAGCGTATGCATGTGACTGGCCTTACTTATATTGAAAAATAACTGGCAGAGTCCATAATTTCTTGGCAAAAATACGTGCCTAGTTGCTTTCATACAGCGGACTTGGCTCTATTTCTACCTGGATTGCGTAACAGCGCCTAGAGGGACGTTTATAATAAATGATTAAGGTAAATTGGAAGCTTGTTTACGGAGTTGTTCAGAATACTTCCAGCGAAGTCTGCGAAAGTAAATTAATCAAAACGGACTTTCGTTTAAAATATTTTGACATAAATGGTTCTTAGCCGTCTTAAATGAATACATGAAAAACTTTATTAAAAAAGCAATCTCGGGAGAAGAGGCCGAGTCTATAACCACTGCCGGCGCTTTTAATTTTTACTTGTGGTGTGGGAAATGTGGGAATATGCGAATCCCTTTCTCTTGGGTTTTCTTCGCCTTCATTGCGTTATTTTTTTAACAAAATGATGATTAAAGCTATGATAGAGCTTAAATGTCAAAATAATAACAAAATGACTATTAATCTACACTGTGTATTAAACTGAACACCACTTGAACGCCACCTTATTGCGATAGGGTTCTACGATATTACGTGAAAACATTTATCCCCTACAGTAAATTTTGAAATAATAAATATAAGTATAAAAGCACATCTTTCTATTCTTTCGTCTGTTCCGGTTTTCCATTGGAGTGCATATTCTTCGGCAGTCGCTTGCTGTCGGTGCGACAAATTCGATTTCCCACGCATAGCAGCCGTCTTCGCTTCAAAATAGTCGTCATTCTGTTTCAAATAGAACAATTTTAATGCCTTATTTCTCGTGGATGCTTTGGAAAGATAATGCTATGAGAGCCACTATAAACAGCAAGCTTATTGTCTAACTCGCTCGCGATCACCATCGTGTTCATTTTGACAGTTCATGTATGGGCTGACAATTGGCGTCGGAATCAGCTAGCTGTCACATTCATACAAGAACTGTCAACATGAACACGATGGCGATTGCGAGCGAGTTACGTAATAAGCTAGCAGCTCTACAATCAATTCCAGGGACCTTACCATAAGGTCTTAATGCGATTCAATCCCGACTCAGTTCAGGTTTTAGCTGTCATTTTTAGTATGAATCTGACAGCGAGCGAACTAAACTTAATCGAAATTTAATCCCATTATGACATCATGTCATGATAACTCCCCCCAGTAAACCCGTACTACTGTCTAACACACTCGAAATCACAATCGCATTGACCATTTCTTAATGTCAAACGGTAAATAATGAAGATAGAAAGAGATGGTGAATGATGGTGATGACGGTGATGGTGGTGATGGTGGTTTTTGTACTGATTTGAGGTGTTCAATAAAGAGTATTTGTATTGTATTGTATTATGAATGTTAAAATGAAATGAAATGAAATAATTTATTTTGCTTTAGAAATGGTAAAAAAGTGGTGTAGTAAGTATTTAGTATTAATGTCCAGCGACACGTCTAACCAAATAAATTGGCATGCAAACATTATCTTATTTTCTAAAGTGGTTTTTGTATGTAGTTTGCAATTTGAAATAGCACATTTTACAGTTTTCATTATTATTAAACAATAAATTGAAATAAATTAAAATATGAATGTTACTATAAATTATTACATTACAATTACAATTATTTACATTACAATTACAATTATTTTGATTGAATGAAATGTTTTGTCCTTAAGCCATTGAAATAATTTAAATCTGAAGTTTCTTTATTTTTATTTTCTTAATTTATTTACTCAGCTATGTTCTTAGGCAGCTTGTTAAATATAACAGTTTCTGCGATACAAAAGCGTGTTCGTTTTAGGATAAATTAACTTATTTGGGTAGGTTTAAGTTTAAGATAAATCCATACTGCAATCAATTTATACATATTTGGAGTGTGATCCAACAAACCAACTCAATTCCGACGCTGACTACGTTCCTGAAAGCAAAGTAGGTGAGATACAAAGCTTTATTCAAATCAGTCAGTTTGTCTTTGTCTTTGTCTGTATAATACAGAAATGATTTATGATTTGAATTTTCATTGCAAGCTTGCTTTCCGTTGCGTCGAGTATCTAATATTTATTAAAGCTTCTTGGTAAATTGACTTGTTGGTTTGGGTCATGTCGTGCAAGATAAAACTCGCTTCTAGTGTTCGGATGCCTTGAAATTTGGTACATATGTAGGATGAATTGCAGGGCAAGCAATGTGGACAGAATCTATAGTCAGAAAGAAGTACCTACTTGTACTAATAAAATTAAATTTAAAATTTAAAAACCTATTTTCTGGTATGTATAGGGTCCCCAAGTTATGATAAACTAGCTGTTGCCAGCGACTTCGTCTGCAAAGAATTCGTTTATCGCTATCCCGCGGGAACTACGCAATTTTCCGGGATAAAAAGTAGCCTATGTGCTATTCCAGACTTTTCTCTATCTATGCGCCGAATTTCATCCAAATCCGCTGGGCCGTTCTGGCGTGATTGAGTAACAAACAAACATCCATCCATCCATCTAGCCATCCATATTTTCGCATTTATAATATTAGTTAGATTAAAGATGGAAATAAAAAAAAGTCTCTACTTTTAAATTAATACTGTAAAAATTAATCTACTTTCAGTGGAAAAACTCTAAGTAGGTACCTACCTACTTTAAACTCGTAACATGGACATGACAGAATATACTTAGGTATGTTTTAGTAGCTCGCAAATAACACTTTGAAACCTTTACTACCTACCATAATAAAAGAGAAGTCAAAACCCTGACGCGGTAATGTTCATCTTAACTGCCCGGCCGAGAATATGCAGGGAGTAATTTTGCAATACATTGCGTGTGTTGCCCATAAACCGTTTTGCAGTGGGAGTATCAACCAAGCAATGGATCGAGAATTTGCACTGTCGGACGCGCATGGTCGTGGCCGACCGTAAAAGCCACCGGAGGTAGGAATGTAGCCGGAGAAGCGACGTTCCGGCGCCGTATCTGAGACAGGGAAAATTTAATTACCTCCGACAAGTAATATCAAAGGTCTAGTCTGCCAGAAAGTAGGTCATCTTTTTGTTTTAAATGGGTTATACGCTGAATAATGCTATTGCTAACGCTGGTTTAAAGTACCCAACTAGAATATCCCTAGAATATCCCGTATTGCTTAGGTACTTTTTTTCACCGACGAGCATGTGTAAAGAGATTGATGGATGTGGATGAAGCGAAGGTTTGTCAGGGTCGTAGCAAGTGGAACAAAGTACACTGCCTACCGCTATGAGAAAGAGGCGTGACGGTATGTATGTAACAAAAGAAAACGAGCAAATGGGTTACCTCATGGGAATCAATCACCATCACCACTATCACGGATATCCTCAACACCGGAACATTGCAGATGAGTTGCCATCCCTAAAGGCAGTAAATGCACTGGCTTACCCTTCACACCGAAACAAAGCGCAAGCTCTAAGCAACAGTGACAGCAGGGCGGCAGGATTAAGGAGTAAAATGATGGTAGCGATCCGGACGGATACTACACTAGTTCCTACTACCCGCAAACATTACTTACGGCTCTAATACAGTGTATAGCGTGTGGGCTTTAGACCGAAAGAACATAATACAGAGTAGACAAAAGCTCCAAGAAAATGGCCGAATATTTCAGACCACCCGCATTTCTCATTGTCCGAGTTCCCGCGCTTCCCTCTCTCATTCCACATTTTACGTGGTCGCGAGATTTAAATTTAGCATTTTTAGGACTCTGTCCGGTGTTCCACAAAAGAAACGATATTTTATTGTATCAAGTATTTCATTGTCGAACCTTCGGATCTTTTAAGTAAACTACAAAAAAGTTTACGTGTAGTAAATTAAAGCTGCCTAAATAACTATTGAATTAAGCTAAGAATAGCAGTAGTTAAATCAAATATCCTATTCAACTTCTACCGCGCATTAAGGCATTCGCTGAAGGCTCTCAAATTGAAGACACTTTTTCAAGTGCCGCTAAACGCACCACGTGCGTTCAAATGGCTCCAAAATAAATTCAACTGTACGGAATGAAAGTCTCTATAACGCATATATATGCGTTCCCTGCAGTGAATGCGTAAAACCAAACTACTAATAAGAGGAATAAAAAGGTTTGAAAATGTATTTCCGTACTGATGTCGCTAGTTTTTCGCCACACATGTTTTGTTTTCATGAGTACTGGTCTAAATTACGGTACTTCACCAGTGAAAGGTTATCCTTTTTGAGGCACAATCTCTGCAATAATTCATCTTTTGAGCAATTAACTCGAGGGGCGCTTTTGTTACAGGCTGAGCCGTAAAAAAGTAGGTCCGGCTTTTTGTCCCATATAGCTTATGTACTTAGTCACCTGGCGCTCTTATCTCATGTGACATTTGTATTCCTCTTATTTCTAGTTCTGTACGCTTCTTTTGTACACGGATTTTTACGTTCACGCGGACCAGTAAGTGAGTGCAAATAGAGGGTTGTATCAATATTGTAGCATCTCCATCCCTCCTCACATTCGTTATTACGACAATGAAATATGGCCCGAGATATTGCCCGTAAAAAGGATATGGACAGATT
This sequence comes from Pandemis heparana, assembly GCA_963854515.1. Taxonomy (NCBI): domain Eukaryota; kingdom Metazoa; phylum Arthropoda; class Insecta; order Lepidoptera; family Tortricidae; genus Pandemis; species Pandemis heparana. The sequence goes on along the minus strand of OY978030.1, from coordinate 5,621,536 downwards.
TGGGGCGACTTGGAACCATAAATTTTGCGCTGAGTGCAGCTACTTTCACGACAGGTTACTTCTGCTAGATTTTATATCACTCTCAAACATGTTATTTATACATGCTTATGCTTCATCTCTTACGGGGTAGACAGAGCGTAGGTTCACATGACCACATTGACCACGTTCAGTGTGATTGTGGGCGTAAGGTACCATAGGAATCGTAACATGGGGTTTCTAGCCGCATTGCCTTCAAATCAGTAGGCTTATTGTCTAACTCGCTCGCAATCGCCATCGTTTTCATTTTGACAGTTCTTGTATGAATGTGACAGCTAGCTGATTCCGATGCCAATTGTCAGCCCATACATGAACTGTCAAAATGAACGCGATGGCGATTGCGAGCGAGTTAGACAATAAGCTTGCTGCTTTTAATTTGGACTTAGTTATATTATATGGTGGAAAAACTTATTTACACTCATATATTACATCTTTATCACGTACGGGGTAGACATTGCCCTAAACCCAAACCATGACTATTGACCAAAGATCTAAAGGCCACGTGCCACGTTTAGCATGATTGTGGGTGTGTAGGTAGAAAAGGGAATCAAAATAGTGATGGGTTGCGAGCCGCATCGCCTATGACAGGCGTCTTACGATTTTCACCCATTCCCTTGATGGACTGTTTTTTGCGCAGGAAGAAAAGCAACAGGTGCATACTACGCTTTTTCTTTGCTCCAAGACCATCAGGGAAGGGAAACAAACTTACTTCACCCCAACTAGTGCCAAAGAAAAGCGGTTTTTAGTGAATAGTGACCCAATTTATAATACCCCGTTAGTCATGCGCTTAGCGGAGTGCATTGCACTAAACCTATAGCCTTTTACCGCGTTCACGCCGCACAGACCGACTACAGATAATTTGCTATACTAACACGTATTTATCTTTCCTTAAGGCGCTGTCAACAGCAAATGACCTTGAGCAGCGCCACTCTTCACACATGCGGTTCGCGTGCCTGTGAGTGAAAGAGAAGAAACTATTCTGGAAGCTTGGCGCGCGTCTAAAATCTTGCAAATAAGACACAAATAAGAAGAAATAAAAAAAAGTATGGATTATTTGTGAAATATGACTCGTTAGCCGTGTAGGTATGAATATGTTGACTTCATGTTTTTAATTGCAGACCCATACGTCGAAAAAATAAAGACATAGAACCGTTTAATGATGATTTTAAGACCAATCTTGGCAATTATTTTCTATCGAGCCGATTTTGTTCAATTATGTATCGAGCCCGTCTAGCGTGTTTGAAATATGATGAAAATTAACATTATATTTTTTTTGTATTTTTTTGTGTGTAGTTTTTCTTAAAAAAGTGCTTAAATAACATAAATTTCAACAAAATTAGGTGTTGTCAGCCTCTTAACTGCCTCGAAATAGAGGTTAACGTGCGTAGATCTAGATTTCCCATTTCCCACCATAGACACGGACTAACAAAGAGTACTTATTAGTACCTATGTATACGTTTTAGTTGATAAATGTCAGTGGGGTCACCATGACGTCTTAATGCGGTACAATCCCGATTCAGTTTAGGTTCGCTCGCTGTCAGATCCATACTAAAAATGAGAGCTAAAACCTGAACTGAATCGACGGCATGGTATAGTCTAAGAGTTTTAATTGGAATGTAGTTTGTGCATGTGGTACACACAGCAAAACTATTCGGTATGCACCCTAGTTGTCCATGTGTGTCATTCTATACACACATCCGCACCTATCCGCTGCCTTAATTACACACACAACAAAATGGTTTTGTATCCACACGAGTATTCACACTAACATGGCCTATGTGTGCTGATTGTGTTCTCTGACTACCTTCACATATCTCTTATTGTATAGGTTATTGTTATTCAAACGATTTTGCTCAATGGAAGAATAATTTCGTCATGAATAATATGAGCGCGGTGGCTCAGTCGTACTGATTGGGACTATGAATGTTAAAGATCTCGGTTCGAATCTTGCACAAGTTTGTCTATTTTGTTTTTTTTTTCAATTTATAACTATCTCAAAACCAAATCATGACTACTTCAAACAAGAAAAAAAGAAAGTAAAAGAACAAAATAAGAAAATAAAATCATTGTTTCAAATTGTTTATTACAACATTTAAGTATTTATTATTACCATAAGACTATAACTAATTAAATTAGCAAAATAAAACTGCATGCTTTTCCTTATAATATAACAGAAGAAGGACAACATTTATTCGTAAAACAACACACACTATAGTGACCAGTATGATTTTAGGTTAATTAAAAATTTCTGTTACAAACATAATTTAAAATTACAATACAAATGGTAAATTGAATGCACACCACAAAAGGGCTATTTTTAAGATGTAATTTATTCGAATTAACAAGGGTTTTGAAAAGAGTATCATTTATAAGAATTTCCGATTTATTAAGTTTACTTAAGTCTGAGAAAGATGAACGAAACGTTTTATTTGTCGAGAAATAAAGTCAGTGGTGAAATGAATCGACATGTTAAATGACAGCCATTAACAATAACATCATTGCACACTGGATTAAATCTCCACTTTCAAGTGACTAAGCTACCTAAATTTGCTTTGGATTTTATATCAGATGGATCCCAGTTAATAACAGTTAAGGGATCTTGTTGGGTGCTCAGCCAGTCTTTGACTATGACACAATAACATTGTTATGCACGAAATAGGTCACACATCACTTTTTTTTTAGCACTGTTATTACGACCCCCAACCCACTAACTCACAAATCCCATGGATGACATCCAAGCAGTTTTCGCCACAAAATTTTTCGTCCATCTTTTTCAGACGTAAATGGTTTTTCATCACTAAAAATCACTACATTATGGTATTCGAATCAAAATTATAAATATTCACGATCAAAGTTCATTCTGTTTCTTCTATGCTGGCTGATCCGTTGAAGAATTTTTTTTTGCTGGTTTACGAGTTACGACAATGCTATCCTGCAACATGCAGATGAAGTCGCACACAACGTAGGTAACATTGTCTCTCGTTGATGTGAAATAGGTCCCTTTAGCGTGTGCGGCAACTACTTATGTCAAATGGCGTGAAGATGAGACTTCTTGTTTTGACACAGAAGGAATATTCTTATCGTGCCCCAAGTCTGCATAACGGTGAATCCATAATTGAAGTCTTCCGCTGCAAAATAAATGAAGTTTAATAAAAAAACATTCTTCGTCAAAGAAAGTTATTTGAATACATTACGGATACAATAATAAATCATTGTCTTTAACACCATGAAGAAATTTGATGTAAAATAAGAAGTAATTATTTTATCAGACATTTTGTCTACTTACCGATATCAATAAACTTATAGAAATGCGATCCTTATAGAAATATTTTGTTCTTAAAGATCAATAATTTCTGCTCTTTTCAAAAAAGATGATGACTATCCATATTTTGCAAATCACAAGGTATTTCAAAGGCAAAATTAAACAGTTCATTGTTGTAAAACCACTTGTAAAACAAGGCGTAACGAATGGCGGCTAGCGTTGACAAATTCATATTACTAATAATTTGAGGGTAGAATATTCTTTATATTGTTAGACGGCAATTAATAAAATGTGCATCGTCTAGCAAATTTCAATCTTATTTCAAAGCTCTTTTAACAACTATTTACACATTGCAAATGCAGTAGTCACAGTTTGGACGTAGTAATTCATAAATTCACCATCTATATTAAATGTCTCGGTGGCTCAGCGGTCACAAAGGCAAGTCGGATACTTGATTTGTGCACTCGCTCTCCAGTAAACCGAGTTCGAATCCTAGAAGAAATGACATTTTTGGATGTTATTTAAATGGCGATGCTGGTTGTAAGGAATATTGGTTGGAAATGTTGGAATTGAATCTCAGACCAGACTTGATGAGAAATAAAAATATAACAAGTTGAATTAGTGAGATGGTAGCTACTACGCTGGTAATAATAGTTCAATGCGTCAGATTGCATAAATTTTAAAGATTCAAGGTCAAAGTAAGACTCGATCCGGGGTGCCTTCTCTTGCCTTACACTTGCGATGACAATATCCAATGTAAGATAATAATGTAAAATGTTTTTAGGAAAATGCAAAAATAAAACAATACTTTTACATTATTTCTGTAGAATTAACTTAAACCGGAGATATTGAATTTTTAAACCTTTGAGCTAGGCACGATACCAAGGGGATTTTTTAGTTTAATTTGTAATTATTTTTAACTTAGTTTATTATAAACTACCTAACTAAAATAGTTGCAACTTTCTTCATTGTTATTTTATAGTTATTGTTGTTGTTTATATAATAAATAGGTAATTTACAGCGACATTACTTATTTATCTTATTACTAAAAAAAACTGTACTGAGAGGGTAGATATACGATCGAACTCACTCACACATTCACATGTGGATTCTACGTAATGTTCATGTCGGTACTCAACACATAGACGACGTTTGTGTGCGTGCCTATGCTTACCGAATTATTTTGCCGTGTGTACATAATAACTTTTTTAAAAATATCTGTATATCTTAGTGATAAACATGTATTTAGCACCTCAAAATTGTCTGATCTTATTTTTAGACCATGTTTGAACAAATAAATGACTAATTACTGATTACTGATGGTAAGGCCCCTGATTACCCGGGTGGTTAGAGAATCTGGATATCTAGCTTTTTTTTATGTATTTCTGTCTATGTAAGTAACCAATATAAAAGGACCTTACATTTTGGTTAGGAGGCAGGCCTTGGCCAGTTTTTAGGGTTCCGTACCCAAAGGGTAAAAACGGGACCCTATTACTAAGACTTCGCTGTCCGTCCGTCCGTCCGTCTGTCACCAGGCTGTATCTCAAGAACCGTAATAGCTAGACAGTTGAAATTTTCACAGATTGTGTATTTCTGTTGCTGCTATAACAACAAATACTAAAAACAAAATAATAATAATAATAATTAAGGGGGGCTCCCATACAAAAAACGTGAAATTTTAACCTTTTTTCATGGCTACCACTCGCCGAGCTAGATCTCAAGAACCGTAATAGCTAGACAGTTGAAATTTGCACAGATTATGTATTTTTATTGTGGCTACAACAACAAATACTAAAATCAAAATAATAATAATTAAGGAGGGCTCCCATATAACAGAGTAGTTGTTGGCGTTTTTTTGCTGTATCTCATGAACCGTAATAGCAAGAATTCCATACAACAAAAGATTTTTTTACCGTTTTTTCTGGTACGGAACCCTTCCTGCGCGAGTCGGACTCGCACTTGGCCGGTTTTTTCTTCTGACATTGCCTAAACGGTGTACTTATTTTTCCCAAATATGACTTCCCAAACAACTTATCGCAATACTTACATTTTCCAAGTGAACCTTTAGCAAAGTTACATTTAGCATTTAGTTCATTTGGTCAAACTATGATTTGGCAAAGTTTCACTTCGTCAAGATTTTATTATGCAAATGCTTCTTAAGCAAATGTTTTGTTTTGTCGTAAGTTATATTCCAAAAATAAAATTCCCAAATGTGACACTTTGCACGGTATACTTATAGCAAAAATCTGGCAAATGATAATTATTTTTTACTGTTGCAGTAATACAATAGTAGGTACACTGCAGGAATTTTAAGTACCTATAAAATGAACAAATGGCAGATTTTATATATTTAATTGCTTAAACAAAGAAATAGTTCGTACAATTTAGTATCAAAACAGTCGGGAACGCCCAAATACTTCGAAATATTTTATTCCGAACTCACAAATTCCGATTTTTAAAACTCCGAATTTCATAATTCCTAAGAAATAAAATTCCGATTACTAAAAAACACGAAATTTATTTAACCGAATTTCAAAAATCCGGTTATATATTATTCCGATTTGTATAACTCCGAATGATAAAAATCCCGAAGTGTCATTGGCCCGAAAAACAAAATTCCGATTATTAATTTTCCGATACTTCATTACGAATTCGGAAATTTGATATTCGGGATAGTGAAATTCGTGTTTTCAATGATCGGAATGTTGTTTATTAGGAATTGGATTAATTTAGGTTAAGGTGCGGCGGGGGTGGCCCTTGGGCCAGCCCTAAGCCGCGAACATTTTTGTTTTACTCCAATAATATTTGGAGTTTTGAAAATCGGTATTTTAATAATCGGAATTCGTATTTTTGATATTTCGGATTATTATTCATTCGGACTTCTTATTGTTCGGTGTATTGAAATTCGGAATTTTGAAAAACGCGATTGTAAACGTTAGGCATTTTGAAATTTCGGACTTAGGTATAAAAGATAAGACTTACAAAATATAATCATATTATTGTTATGTTTATCCTACGCATTACTCAAATTGCGATAGAAATCGTATGCCATGCGATATTTTGGGTTTAGTACGTTATGCTAAACGATACATTTGCCAAATAAGAAATTGGGAAAATCAACATGACCAATTCATTATTTGCTAAATAATCACTTTCCGAAAAAAAGGTTTGCTAACTGCAATATTGCGATAAGTAGTTTTGACAATTGAATTTTTGCCAAATAAAAATTTGGGAAACAAAATTTGCGATGTGATGCTTTGGGGAACATTCTTTGCCAAACATCAGTAATCCTGCCTAAACGGCCAGTTTTGTCGCAGTGACGTCAGACCGATGCGCTTTTCATAGCGCTGATTGCACCTGGCGGGATGCGTTTGGCGGGAAATGGGCATTATCAGATGATGTCACCATGGTTCATAAATAACTGGTGCAGGTAGAAATAAAACGCCTCGACTGCGATGAAATGTATACAAATAATATTTATCGAGGTCCCAGCAAAGGCAGTTGATTTTGGGCACAAACTAGACAGTGTTAATCTCTGCTAATATTATAAATATAAAAGCAACTCTGTCGGTCTGTTACGCTTTCACGCCTATTTAAACCACTGGACCGATTTTGATAAAATTTGAAACAGAGTTACACCCCCTTGCAAATAAACGGGCACCCATGGTTTTTGTATTTTATGTGCATTAAAGCTTACTATCTAAGCTTTAATGCCTAAAAATCTGAAAAACCGCTTTAGGCTTAAAACCACAAAATTACATAATACCTTATCCACTAATACCCCTAATTTTCAAATTACCATGGGCTCATAATACCTAAAAATACCTGAAAAGTCAAAATGTCTCTTGTAAAAATTAGATATTTTAGGTATATTTAGGTATTATGAGCCCATGGTAATTTGAAAATTAGGGGTATTAGTGAATAAGGTATTCCCGGGGAAGGACATAGAATAGTTTTTATCCCGAATCCCACCGAATTTCAACTAAATCCGTTCAGCGGTTTTAGCGTGAAAAGGTAACAAACAGACAGTTACTTCCACATTTACATTAGTAGGCATTGTATTGATGATTTTGCTTCTCAGTACATTTTGGAACCACAAGCCGCATGGCTTCAATTTCAACTTTTGATACCTTTTTATGGCTTAGTTGGAATACACTTGAAAGATGGGCAAGATGGGCATGTGTTTTGTATGAAGCTTGAGGTCCCGGGTTCGATCCCCGGTCGGGGCAGATATTTGTATGAAAAAATTAATATGTATTTAAGTATGTATTTATCTATATAAGTATGTTTATCCGTTGTCTAGTGCCCATATCACAAGCTTAGCTTAGTTTGGGACTAGGTTAATTGGTGTCAATTGACCCAAGATATTTATTTATTTATTTTTATTTATTTTAAAATACCCAAAACAGAACAAGCTGAATCGCTGTAAGTAATGTGTTGCAGAAACAATACAAATGAATTTAGTCCAGCCAGTCATCATTATGAGAACTCTTTCGCAAGGCGGTGGCATTTTATAAAGGTGATCGTGCACATTGATTTTGAGAAATAAGTACTTATTGGATGACTTAGGGCCTGTTTCATCATTCTCTGTTAAGTTCCAGTTATCTTAAGTGTCAGTTATCTATAATTTCGTCTCTATTTATTACTACGGAACAGACAGAGACGTCATCACTACATAGTATAAAACAAAGTCGCTTTCTCTGTCCATATATCCCTATGTCCCTATGTATGTTTAAATCTTTAAAACTACGCAACGGATTTTGATGCGGTTTTCTTTAATAGATAGAGTGAATCAAGAGGTAGATTTATATGTATAATTCATGCATAATATACCGTGCGAAGCCGGGGAGGGTCGCTAGTCATAGATAAAAGGAACTTAACAGAGAGGTGAAACACTAATTTTGTTTGAACTTACGTTGCGTCTGCATCGTCTCCATATTCCCTAGTCTAATAGCAGGATTAACTTATCAATTTATTTATTTACTAGCTGTTGCCAGCGCCTTCGTCTGCAAAGGATTCGTTTATCGCTATCCCGCGGGAACTACGCAATTTTCCGGGATAAAAAGTAGCCTATGTGCTATTCCAGAGTTTTCTCTATCTATGTGCCGAATTTCATCCAGATCCGTTGGGCCGTACCGGCGTGATTGAGTAACAAACATCCATCCATCCATTCTTTCGTATTTATAATATTAGTTAGATTTTAGGAAAACCAACAGCTATAAAGTACAAAATAGTTTACTTCCATAGTACCAATGAAGCCAATTATAAGATCTCACAACTAGATCATACCATAATAGGCATACTGTTCGTTATTCCCCTGAAAGCTTTGATTCCATCATCATCATCATCAATCATCGTCTATATTCGTCCCACTACTGGGCACAGGCCTCTCAGAACGAGAGGGCTTGGGCTATAGTTCCCAGTGCGGATTGGCAACTTCACACACACCATTGAATTGCTTCGTATCATCAAAGCTATCTTCAAAGATCATGGAATGTTCTCTAATTAAAAAAGCGGGCTAGTCCTATCCTACTATTATGATTGTGAGGATGTATGGATAATTGTTACTCTTTCATGCCAGAACGGCTTAATGGATCTGGCTGAAATTTGGAACAGGGATAGATTATGATCTGGAATAACACATAGGCTAGTTTTTATCCCGGGAAATTGCGTAATTCCCGCGGGATAGCGATAAACGAATTCTTTGCAGACGAAGTCGCGGGCAACAGCTAGTTACACATATAGCTACGATTCGCTGCCTTAATATGGATAAGCAATACGGACATCGGTGGCCTAAATACCTTCAACAAAGGATTGTGGGGCAAAATTGTGGTACCCTAGTTCATTGGAAGAACACAATCGATTTGCCGATAATTGTGGAATTCTTTCACAGTCAGCCCTTATTTACTGCTTGTGCGCAACAAATTCAGTAATGGATAACTCGTAAGTACGAATACGAAAATTTTATGAGATTTCTCGAACTAGCTATTGACCGCGGCTTTGCCTGTTCCTCTTACTTTTTCAATATTTTCTCACTTTATACCGGCACTCCACTTGGCGTTGCGTGTTCGCGTTGCGCTATTGGCAATCTTCGTCGCATGCGCTAGAAACAATATAGTGCATCCCCTTCACTCAGAATGCAAATATTTGAATAAATTACGCCAAGTGGAGTGCCAGTATTAAACCTTCCCCGAACTTACACAAAATTTTCAAAACCGAAATTACTCAAATTGTGGCAGCCGTCGTCGAGTTTTAGCAAGACTAACGAACAAGTGGGCGACTGTGCAGAACCTTTTCACAATCAACTTCTTAGTACTTTGACACAGTCAGACACAAATAAAGAGTCGATTACTTATTGCTATAAGGTTACAGAGACTAGGGTTCCATGGTAGACCGTACATAATACGACTAGACTAGATGTAATAATAATTGTGGGGTGCGCTACATAGCTGCCTAGCCATTAACTATGCAACTGACAACTGCGCACGATTCATTTGGCGTCATTGCATCAAGGTCGCTTGGGACTCAGGGGACCGTGGCAGTAGGTAACCAGGTATCGCAGTACTTAGGTACTCGAGGGACCCGCGTTACTAGCTCATAATAAGCTATCATGCACTGTCTTCTGGCCCCTATTTCACTTGGACAATTGTAGGCGACAAGCGGAGGAGGCCTATGCCATGAGGCACGCCGAATTACGCGACAATTTAATAAATAAACGACAATAACAACAACAACAACATGTACTTAATGAAATTGTAGCGAATTCGGAATAAAAAGGATTATAAATAAAAAAATAAATAAAATAAACATGTTGAATCTTTAATCTTACTAATATTATAAAGGCGAAAGTTTGTAAGTTTGGATATTTGTTGCTATTTCATGTCAAAACGGGTGAACCGATTTATTAAAATTTGGTACAGATATAGTTGCAGTCCCGGGGAAGGACGTAGGATAGTTTTTATCCCAGAAAATAGATAGTTCCTGCGGGATAGCGATAAGCGAATCCATAGCAGACGGAGTCGCGGGCAACAGCTAGATGTCACATATCGCCGAGTTTTGTCAAATTGTTGAAATAGGGGCTACTTAACTACTTTTTACTTTAGCGGTTGAAATTTCGGTTTAAGTGTACCCTTCTGTTCAAGCAAGTTTACGTCAAAAATGTGACGGTGTAAAGAAAGATAGAGTATAGAAAGTTAAAGAAATGATAATTGCGATTGCTACTGTGCACGCGTTATACTTATACCTACATGAAGCCTACCTATGGGATAAGACGGAGCCCCCAGACTTCCCTCGTATCCATTACAAGAAGCCAATGGTGTGAACTGTTGCGTACGGTGCGTCTTTCGTTGTCCTTAAATTTGAGAAGGGTTTCGCGCCATATGTATTTTAGCCGTCGTATTAAACCTTTACGGGTGATCACCTTGTGCTAGCCCTTTGGATAGCTACCACCATCATACTGGCCAATCCTGCCGCCAAGCACTAACGCTGTGTTGAAACATGGAGAAAAAGCTGAAATGCAAACAAATTATCAACCAAAAGGAAAACCGATCGCGGTAAAACTAGTGCTACTTAGTTTTAATGGGAAGTCCTTAAAGAGTTTCCGAATATGGCCCCTTATTAGGTACTTTATTGATTAGCCCCCTCATTCATAAACGCTCTCTAGGCTTCTGCTAACTTAGTAAGCGTTTGTCCTTATCTGTGAAAGGTAGGTAAACGACAAAGTGACAGATAAGGACAAACGATTGCTAAGTTAGCAGAAGCATATAGAGCGTTTATGAATAAGGGGGTAAATCTTCTATGAGATAGTCGAATGGGTCGTCAACGTATCAAAATGTTATTACAAATTATCGAAGAAATTTACCTATGCCTTCCGAAGTTGGAATCGTAGAACTTTCGTTGCAACCCGAACGGGCTGAGTACGTATTTATACTGCGATCTTGTGTCCTATTCACACACACTTGTTTACTTTAAAAGCCCTTTCTTTTTACTCGCTTGGCCTAGTTCTATGATACGTTTCGCTTCCACGTACAGCTTTAATTAAAACCCTTTATAGCCCATTTCACTACGAGTATTCACTATTCATGACTATTAGCTGCGTGAAACGAGTACCTGTGTACAACCAAATGAATGAATTGGTAAAATTTTAACTCAATTTTAATAGAATAGAATAAATTTATTTCGTAAAAAATACATCAGCAGTATACAAAAACGATTGTCTGGCAGACCCCAAACTAGGCAGAGCCTGTATCTTGGGACCTTGGAGTGCACTATACAAGACAAATTAACTTACAGTGGTTAGTAGACGTCAGTTAGAAGTTAAGGTAATTTCAAACTAAAAATAAAAATAAAATTAATAAAAATAGGAGCGAAACACAAATGCAAAAATTAAACAGCTTTAAGAACTTGTGCGCGTGTGTGTGTCTGTGTGTGTGCATGTATGTGTATGTGTGTTTGTATTTATGTTCATGTATGTTGTTAGGAGTTGACGCGAAGTAGAGCCTCCGTATCATCGTATGACAAGGACGCAAGTCATTTTCTTACAATAAGTATGAGTCTACCTGTCGTACTGCTACTGTAGTTTAATTCACGATTATCTAGAAGTTTGGGACGATATAAAAGGATTGGTCATTGGGGCTAATCATTTAGGGAGTCTCTTGAAGAAAATCTTTCGAAAAGGTCGGTACTAGTCGAATCGTCCCAGTTTGATTTGTACTTTTCAATTATTGTGGGAACTATAGCCCAAGCCCTCTCATTCTGAGAGGAGGCCTGTGCCCAGCAGTGGGACTTATATACGCTGGAGATGATGATGATGAATTATTGGAAGAATTTTTAGAATCGGTTCGCTGATTCGGCAAAATATTCACCCAAAAATTGCGAATTGTGTATTGAATGAAATAATAAGTGATTTTAACCGCTATCTAAATAGGACTATTATGTATGTAGATTGTAGAGGTAGATATTACAAGAGAGTACAGTCCATGAGCTCCTAGAGCGACATTCGGGTTTGTCATGCTGTCTCACTCACTCTTATGGGTTTGATACTTGAATCAGCCGATGGTATACGAAACCCGAATAGCTAAGAGCACACAGACTGTACCAGACTTACTAAACTTACCTACAATAGCAATATTTGTTACATTTATAAGTTTAGCGCAGTCATTCCGCTATAACATTTGCTATGTTTCATACGCATGCGTTTTTTTGCGACATAAAATAATAACAAAATTTAATTTATAATATCAATGGCGACCCGTCGGCCTTCAATGCGTTCCGCTCGGCTGGGTGGTAATAAGGATCCTTTTACGTTGTGCACTGCGCTGGTCTATTACTAGACCACTATTATACTCTATAATACACGGACCTATGAATAATGTTTATTGTAACAGGTAGCTCAAATTCTGGTTCAATGTAGTTCAGTCCAGCCGAAATGGTGGAAATAGTTTAATTTTTAAACAAGCTTTTTTATGACTAGTTGTAGCATTCGTACTACATACTCGTAGCTAAGCGTGAATACCAAATTTCAAGTCAATCGGAATAGTTGAAGAGTTCCATTCTGCGGAGACAGTCCACTACCAAATTAATGTATTGTCACTAAGCTTACATAGTTATGCTCATATCGATCCAACCGCACTGGAAGAGGGTCAAATTTTATTTAAAAAAAAATCCTGGTTTGAAAATTGTATGAGTATTTATGGTTTTAAAATGGCTTTGCCCTTGTTTAAAACTGTCTACTCGAGCAACAATGTATCTGAATAGCTGAAAGTTTTAATTACTTAGGTACTATCATTGTTAGAAGCATTCATCGGTAACGACACGTCTAGTATTTTAATGAGCTCTAGTTATTCCTAGCTATTATTTCTTGAGTCAGAATTCCTAACTGAAATATGTTCATTTTAACAGCTTAACGGTAACAGAAGGTTCACTGCGTTCTAATAAACACTACACATGACAGTAATGTTGCGTGCTAAGTCTTTCTTAGCAGTAAACTTAGTAGGTATTTACGATTCAGTTCAAGCATAAACTAGGCGGATGAGAACAGGGGCCTTACCATGACGTCCTAATTCCGACTCAGTTCAAGTTTTAGCTGTCACTTTTAGTATGAATCTGACAGCGAGCGAACCTAAATTGAATCGCATTAAGACGTCATGGTAAGGCCCCGGACGCTGACATTGTTTGTCACTTGATCACTCGAAATAAAGAAAATGTGTTGAATTTGAGATACGAATAGAAAATAAGTAAATTCATCATCATCGTATCGGTCGGGTGACGCCCACTGATGGACATAGGCCTTCCAAAAGGCTCTACAATAATTAGTTCTGTGCTAACCGCAGTCAATGGGATTTTTACCAGACCTTGCGGGAGTAACAACATTTCGCCTTCCAGTACGAAATTGCAGCTCTCATTTAATTTCATCTGCAGTTTACATCGAAAGGTACTTTCTAGTGGTGTGGTTTAAGTGGCCCTGAGTGTGTCCGCTGTTTCATTAGCTATGCTCCATTATTGCAAAGCATTTCTCCACCAACTAGAATCAGATAAATGAAAGCTGTATAATTTCTATTTGTTAGTACGTTCTCTCGTTTATCAGTTCAGATTTAAAATATTCATAATTGTTCTCTGAATCTTTGCAATCTCAAACTGAGCTTGGTTGCACATGGCTTATAATTCACTTCGAACTGCGTCGCATTCACCATCCTTTTCTACCCTCATTATGCACCTTTTCGAAGAAAGAAACGGTGATTGCGTCAATGCAACTGTGATTTCGATTGCGTTAAACATGGCTTTGAGTCTATTTCGTATTTATGTGGTGTGTCGTTTTGTCAAACAAACAATAATATAATAATCCGACTTCATAATTCGCAGAATCTCATCACGCGGTGCTCGTTGGGGTATATAATTTCCATTTGCCTAATATACGAGATACGTCGGGCGTTATCATGTTTACAAATTTTAATCTAAATTGAGGTTTATTTAATTTGTTTTGACGGAGCGTAGGATACGTAATTTATCATTTCTGCTGTTCCAGAATATGGGGTAAAACCGACAAAAATTGTCTACAAATAGTTTGTAAACGCTAAGGGTGGGCAACGCTATAGACCGACCGCTTAAATGAGTTATCGCCCGTTTGGCACAGGGGCACGGGGTAAGACTACAAAAGGGACCGAGAGAGGTGCCCCCTTTGTCGTCCCACCCCGCTCCCCTGCATCGCGCGGCCGAGGACTCATCGGTCTATAGTAGTACTTTGTGAAATGGTTGGCAAAAATGTGAACTAAAGTGAATGCTTTTAGTTTTCATCAGGGTTTATTTGGATTTTGATGGTTATTTTCTTGTTTCCAGAATGGGCTGAATGCGCTCCACTTGGCAGCCAAAGATGGGCACATTGCGGTGGTTGAGGAGCTCCTCAAACGGGGAGCCACCGTAGATTCTGCCACAAAAAAAGGTAAACATTCACGCTTACCATATAACGTGGTCATACTGGTGTACTTCAGCGAACTTTCTCCATGTGGGACTGTAGAGGATATCATTTTTATTTTTATTATTCCAGGCAACACAGCACTGCATATAGCATGCCTCGCGGGTCAGGAGGCGGTTGCGCGGGCGTTGCTCGCCGAAGGAGCCAAGGCCGACGCGCAGTCCGCGGCCGGCTTTACCCCGCTCTACATGGCCGCGCAAGAGAACCACGCCGGCTGTGTCAAAATGCTGCTGGCTGCTGGGGCCAGCCAGACTCTGGCCACAGAAGTGAGACACTGCTATTTAAATAATGATTACAGCTTTAGACATACGCTGTTGTGGCTAGAAATCTTCCAATATGAATATACAGGTTGTCCGTTAGGTATGTAAAGTCATCTTAAGTTTTTCCCGTAGATTCTGACTTTTCAGAAGTTACTTTTTCAGTGTTGGTCGAACAAAACGGGCATTTCAAGTATGGCATGATTTTTCAAGAAAAATCGCTTTAATATAGACAGAAAATAATAAAAAAATATCTATGTATAACTACGAGTTAATGCATTGTCATTGTTTTCAGGACGGTTTTACCCCACTAGCAGTGGCCATGCAGCAAGGTCACGATCGCGTAGTTGCGGAATTATTGGAGTCTGACACCAGGGGTAAGGTTCGGCTGCCTGCGCTGCACATTGCTGCCAAGAAGAACGATGTCAAAGCGGCCACTCTTCTGTTAGAGGTAGGCATGGCTGACTTTCAAATAACCAAGTGAATACTAATATTTATGTAAGGACTAGCTGTTGCCGAATTTCATCCAGATCCGTTGGGTCGTTCTGGCGTGATTGAGTAACAAACAAACATCCATCCATCCATACTTTCGCATTTATAATATTAGTAAGATTTAACAAAAACTGCGTCCCGTTTTCAGAACGAGCACAACCCAGACGCGTGCTCCAAGTCCGGCTTTACCCCGCTGCACATAGCGGCGCACTACGGCAATGCGGGTGTGGCGCGCGCGCTGCTGGCGGCGGGCGCCGATGCGGGCCGCGCTGCCAAACACAACATCACGCCGTTGCACGTCGCAAGCAAGTGGGGGCAACTCGCCATGGTTGACCTCCTCGTCGAAAACGGTCAGTGCTTAAAGTCCGGCTTTACCTTATTGCAAATAGTTATACTATAGCTTTTAAGTTTCAAAACGTATCGCTAGAGTTCTATATTGCGTTAAATAATAATTCTTATTACTATTTATTTCGAACAACTACATGACTCATACATTACATGGCATGGCTTATTAAATTATTACATTATATTACATTATTACACTACTTTAAGTACTACTCTTTAAGTGTTAGTCTTAAATCTTTAATATCTCAAAATGAAGTTTATAGATTCGAACGTGGGTGCAGTTTACTGATCCCGCACCAAGCATAATATTGATGTTCCTTAACTTATCTTTTTATCACAGGAGCGAACATCGCTGCAGTTACAAGGGACGGTCTTACCCCCTTGCACTGTGCCGCGCGTTCTGGCCACAGTAACGTCGTCTCGCGATTATTGCAGCACGGCGCGCCCATCACTAGTAAAACTAAGGTACAGTAGGCGGCAAATATGTAAACCATGGAGGGGATAAGCGCAGTATGAAAAACAACATCATTTTCATACTGCGCTTATCCCCTCCATGATTTACTTATTTGCCGCCTATTACTGTCTTTAATCTGAGGACAACCTTTGACCTTTGTCATCTAAAAGCTGGGCACAGATTGAACGTGCGTTTATTTTTTTTTCAGAATGGGCTTACGCCTCTCCATATGTCCGTCCAGGGCGAACACGTGGAGACGGCGAAGGTGCTGCTCACAGAGGGCGCGCCCATCGACGACGTCACCGTTGACTACCTGACGGCCTTGCACGTCGCCGCGCACTGTGGACATGTCAAGGTAAAATTCATATGTGGTACACAATGGACCACTACAGCCCACTGTAGCCCATCACAATATTCACAATACAATGTGTTCAGTAGGTAAAGTCTGTTTTGGTTCGTAGGGTTGGAGCAATCGAAAGACGTGGTTATTGCTTGCTGATTTATTGGAAACTGTTAAAAATAATATTTCATGCTAGTTTATACCATTCACTCACACATGCACAAATCCATACGTATTTCCTTCAACATGCCGCCCACCAAAGGACTATAAATGTCCTTTATATAAAACATTTACTCAAAAACTTACAATATAAGTCATGGAAATGCTTACTACAATCTATTGAGTGATATGCTAAATATCAAACTTTAAACGCTTAGATGTAACATAATTATTTCTACGGGGCAATGCATGCATGGACTGAAAACACAGTACAGTTCAGTACAGTGAAAAGTAGATTGCCAAACTTATTACAAACGTGCAATAATAGTTAAATTGTATAGTTGTAAACATAATTTAAGTTTTTATGATTAATTAAACAAAATACTAACACAAAATTGTATTAACTAGAATTACTCAGGTATATAATATATTAAGCATTAACGTCTACGGGAAGATGACATAATTTTGTAACAGATCGTTTTGTAATGCTATCTCCGCTTTTTAGAGTATAAACTCGTGTTACTCCATCGGCGCCTGGATGTTTATCCAAGATACGACCCAGTAACCATTTCCCAGGCGGCAAATTATCCTGTTTCACCAGAACAATTTGTCCGATATCAAACTCTTCCAGGGCTCGCTGCCATTTGGGTCTTTGTTGCAGTCTCGAGAGATATTCTAGTTGCCATTTGCGCCAGAAATCGGTTAGTAATTTTTGCATATGTTGCCATCGAGATAGCTGACTCATGGGAGCATTCTGCATATCAGGTGTAGGGACGGTGATGGGGGATTCCCCAATCAAGAAGTGGCCAGGAGTCAACGGATCCACATTATCCACGTCCACGTCATCTATAGGACTTAAGGGCCTTGAATTCAAGCACGCCTCTATTTGGTATAGAAGAGTGGTCATTTCCTCGTAAGTTAAATGTGCGTTAAGGATCCGTTTCAGGTGGTGTTTCATAGATTTGACTCCCGATTCCCAGAGTCCTCCCATGTGTGGACTATAAGCTGGTATGAAATGCCATTGAGTGCCATCCATTGCCAGTGAGTCAGTTATCTGTCCGTCAAAATCCAACTTTGCTTCTATGAAAGAGGCTGCCAGTTCCTTGTTCGCACCAACAAAATTGCGTCCTTGATCACTCCAGAGGTGTGCGCATCTTCCACGTCTAGCAACAAATCTTCTGAACGCTCCGATAAATGCTTCAGAGGTGAGATCTCCCACCAATTCGAGGTGTATAGCTTTGGTGCACATACAAACAAAAATTGCGATATAGGCCTTGTTTGTCTTTGCACCTCTGCCTTTCGACATCAAAACGTGGTACGGGCCAGCAAAATCCACCCCACTGTTTAAAAAGGGTTTAGCTGGGTTGACCCTCACTGAAGGTAAGTCCCCCATTAATTGTGATTTTACTACAGCATTCTGCTTGGCACATGTCAAACATTTCTTTATTATTAATTTCACTGCATTCTTTGCTTTCAGGATCCAGTACTTCGATCGTAAGTAGCCCAGCATCAATTGATGGCCGCCGTGCAGAGTCTTTAGGTGAGCTTCGCGTACAATCAGTATGGTAAGGTAAGTGTCATTTTCTAGTATAATAGGATGTTTTTCAGTTTCATTCAGGTTAGCGTGGCGTAGTCTGCCGCCCACCCTGAGGATCCCATCTTCATCCAGGTAAGGTTGTAAAGTTAGTAATTTGCTTTTTTTGTTTACATTTCTATCCTTTTTTAAATTCTCTATCTCTTCCAAAAAACATTCTTTTTGTACAATTCGTATGCATGTTTTAAGGGCTTCCTCTAGTTCTTTAGTAGTCATAGGGGTTTCTTTATCCTTCAGCTTCTTTCCTTTAAGAAATCTTTTACAGTAGACTGTACTCTTCGTTAATTCCTTTAAATCATCAAATATTTCAAACTTCGTAGAGAAACTATCTTCTTTGTTTTTGATTTTTAAATTAATTTGCATATCCTTTCTTTCCAGGTTCGTCGTTACGTTCTTCGGTCGGCTGTAGGTGATTTCTCCTTCTGTCAACCACTTCGGGCCCTTCCACCACATTAAATTGTTTTTCAGGTCAAGCACGTGTTGGCCTCGCGAGGCTACGTCAGCAGGGTTTTCTTGCGATTGAACGTGATACCAATTATGATTCCCAATGTCGTCTAATATTTCAACCACTCTATTTCTTACGTAAGTATTCCATCTTGCTGGATCTCCAAATAGCCAGGATAAGACGATTGTCGAATCGGTCCAGGCAAATATCTGTTGCATAGGTATATTCATTGCGTCTTTTATTTGTCTTAGCAATCCAGCGAGCAACGCAGCACCGCACAGTTCCAATCGTGGGAGTGATTTAGCCTTCGTAGATGCAACACGTGTTTTCGCAGCAATGATTTCAGTTTTCACTTTTCCATTTGCAGTGCGTACCCGCAGGTATGCAACAGCAGCATAGGCTTTATTCGATGCGTCGCAGAAGCCATGAACTGAAACGTTTTTCATTACCTTTTCGGTTGTGTGCAGCCATCGGGTAATTTCAATATAAGGTAAGTACTGAAAACTGTCTTTTAATTTGAACCATTCATCAGCAATCTCTTGCTCCACTTCTTCATCCCATGTTATTCCTTGTAACCATAATCTTTGTATCAACAGTTTTGCCAGCAATATAGTCGGTGCCAACCATCCGAGCGGATCGAATAATCTTTGGATGTCTGCTAACATGGTTCTCTTGGTAATTTTGGCACACTTTGAAGGTAAATTTAGACTATACAGAAAGATATCTCGACCCATGTCCCAATGCAGTCCTAGGGCTCGTATAGTTCCATCTATTGTAATATCAAGATTTACATGGGTGCTTCTTTGTGAGGGGGTGAAATGCTTCAGGAATTCAGCATTGTTTGAACACCATTTTTGTAGTACGAACCCACCCTTCTGCAAAATAGAGTCAATATCTTTAGCTTGCTTTATTGCTTGCTCTAGTGTGTCGTTTCCTGTCATAAGGTCATCCATGTAACAGTCTTGTTTAATGATCTTGGCAGCATCAGGGTTGAGGCCGCCTTCATCATCGGCTACTTGATGTAGAGTTCTCACAGCGAGATATGGAGCGGATGCCGTACCGAAAGTTACTGTTAATAGCTGAAAATCCTTAACAGGTTCATCTGGATTCGTTCTCCACAGTATTCTCTGTAAATCTCGGTCTTCTTCGGTCACGAGAATCTGGCGATACATTTTCTGAATATCAGCAACAAAGCATACTTTCTTCATGCGCCACCTCATTATAAGACTTCTCATATCGTCTTGTAGCTGTGGTCCGACTAAAAGCTCGTCATTAAGAGATACGCCATTTATCCCTTTTTGTGAAGCATTGAACACTGGTCTTACTTTCGATGTTTCCTTTTCTTCTCTAACTACAGCATGATGCGGTAGGTATACGGCTAGGTTAGACATTTGATCTACAGGTACTTCTTGCATATGATTCAATTGTTTATATTCTTCCATTACTTTAATATATTCAGTTTTTAGGTTTGGGTTTTGCTTAAATCTTCTTTCTAATTGATATAATCTTCTCAGAGCTATGTCTCGTGTTTCTCCTCTTGTTGATAAAGGCGTGTTGGTTTTCATTGGTAATTTGACAACATACCGTCCGTTGGCAGTTCTTGTTGTCGTCGTTTGGTAGATTTCCTCACATTTTTTTTTCGTCTGCTGTTGGTTTTCTTTTCTCATCTCTGCCGTCTTCCCACATTCGTTTTAGCATGTTGTCTATATCTAGATGTACGTGCATAACTTGTATTTCATCTCTTTTTTCAGCGTGTTGAACGGTTCCAAATAAAATCCAACCCAAGCTGGTATTTTGTGCACATGGAGTGCCTGGGGGACCTTTGATGACTTCACTCTTCATAATCTGGGCACATACGTCCACACCAAGTAGCATATCTACTCGTCCTGGTTGGTTGAAGCTTGGGTCTGCCAGAACGAGTCCTTGTAGGTGTGGCCAGGTGCTTGTAGAGATGGTACTTGATGGTAATTGGGCGGTAAGTCTCGTTGACATAATGTATAGTTTTACTGACATTAGGAAACTAGCGTCGTGTCTGGATAGGAGTTCTACTTCTGCGCTGTGCTTAACAGTAGTGGTCGTAGACCCGATCCCGGTGATAGTGCCGGTGACAGGCGTCCGTCTAACTCGTAGTGTCTGAGCAGCTCTCTCACTTATGAACGTCGCTTGGGAGCCGGGGTCCACTAAGGCACGAAGCACGGTGATGTTTCCTGAAGCATCCTTCACTGGTACGAGGGCAGTGGCTAATAACGCTGTAGAGGCACAAGTCGCAAAGTGAGAAGACAGCTCCATCTCCGGTGACATATTTTCTTCTGATTGTGGCTCTTCATCTACTTGGCTGTGATGGGCTTGAATACTGTCGGCTCGATTTGAAGACATCACTGGTGCTGTAAGGTGCACCAGCGTGTGATGCCGTTTATGACATATGCGACAAGACATGTTAAGATGACAATTCCTCGCTGAGTGTCCTGCAGCCAGGCAATTAAAACACAGGTTGTGAGTCTTGACATAATCACATCTTTCTGTAGGTTGCATTTTCGTAAATTCCCTACAGTGGCATAATGTGTGATCTTCGCTGCACATTGAACAAGTTCTTGATTTGGTATTAGATGTCGTCGAAACGTGCACTGCATATTCCTTTGATTTATAGGTCTTTTCTCTTGAAGGCGGAGCTACAAGTTCCAGCGTTCTGAATTTAGACTGAAGAAATTTGTTCAAGTCATCATAAGTGGGTAATTCTTCAGAATTATCTTGACAGGAAAATTGCTCCCACTCTCGGTGCGTCTCCGGGTCTAATTTCTGCACAACCAAAAATATAATCAACGGATCCCAAGAAGTAGTGGAAATTTGAAGATTATTTAGGCTGTTAATGCATTCCTTGGTAGCATCCAACAACGATTTAATATTGTTTGCAGTTTGTGCGGGGACTTTCTTTTGCGTAAACAATCTTTTCAAAACAGTGTTTACAATAATCTTTTTATTTCCATATCGGCTCTTGAGCATTGTCCATGATTGATCATAATTGTTATCAGTTACTTGAACGTGCCGTAATAATGATTCGGCCTCTCCAGTTAGGGTACTTTTTAAATAGTGTAATTTCTGTACCTTGCTTAGCATTTGATTGTTATGTACCAAGGCTATAAACAGATCGTGGTAGGACTGCCATTCTTCATAAAGTCCAGAAAATGTGGGTAACTGTATTCGGGGTAACTTTAATAGTTCATCACTAGATTGCCCAAGTAACGATTTGGTTGAAGTTGGGCTGTTTAACAAATCCTTTAAATCGGCCTTAATGCATGTGTATAAATCCTCATACACAAAGAAGTCTTCATTAACGAAATATGAGTAATCATTTTTTTTTTCTTTAGGTATACATTTCACAAGTTCCAAATGTAGTTTCATAAATGTATCCCAGTAGCCTTCCACTGATTGCAATCTTGCTTCTATGTAGCCTCGCGTCAAACGTTGTTTGGGACATTTTTTTTGATTTGCTTGAGTCTTAGATAACAATACTGCAGTATTTTCCAATACATTTATCAACTGTTCCGGTGTATTCATTTTTTTTTTATGTATATTTAATCTTGCACTTAGTATAGTTCAATTTACACTTTAATATCTTCTCACTTCGATAGCGTAATAGGTACGTAGTTTTATTCAAATCGTTATAATATTGCACTAAACTTGTAAACATCGGTCTCCGAGTCAACCTTTTTTTTTGTACCTGCGGCCGCTTCCTTTTGTTCTCGCGCTGGCCGCACGGTCCGTCCTTTTGTTTAAGACTCGGCTCGTAACGTCGTAAGTCACTTCACAATCCGGTTCGATGTTCGACCATATGTTCAGTAGGTAAAGTCTGTTTTGGTTCGTAGGGTTGGAGCAATCGAAAGACGTGGTTATTGCTTGCTGATTTATTGGAAACTGTTAAAAATAATATTTCATGCTAGTTTATACCATTCACTCACACATGCACAAATCCATACGTATTTCCTTCAACACAATGCATCGAAAGAAAAAGTAAAGAATGAAAAAAAAAGTTTATTTATGGCAATCACAAAATAACAAGTAAATAAACACATTAAAATAACAGATACATAAATTGTCTCAAAATGGTCCCAACTCAGCATTTGCAATGACTTTATTGAACATCATATAATAAACAATATAGAAAACTGATACATAGAGAAAATTACTAGGTAAACAATAGACGGTCTTAACTTTACAGAGCTATCTCTCCCAGCTCCACGACCACCACCACCGTCATCATCATCAAGGCCGCACTGGCACGATCGCCATGTGGTGTTAGGCGTTAAGTGAGACGTCAGTCTTGGTTAAAGAGTGCATTATTACTCACACTTAAGCTAGCGATGCATCCATATATAGGAAAAGAGGTGTGTGTATGCACACTACAATCGTACACCAATTGCCCCTTGTATACAATGGCTATGGTCTGTATTGAGCCATTGTGATCCACTGTGTACAGGGCCATTAGTTGATCATTGATACATGATGTATTTGTTTGCAGGTAGCGAAACTCCTTCTCGATCGAAACGCGGACGCAAACGCCCGCGCCCTGAACGGATTCACTCCTCTACACATCGCCTGCAAAAAGAATAGGCTCAAAGTGGTCGAGCTATTGCTTAAATATGGTGCTAGTGAGTATTGGCTTTTAATTATAGTGTTTATCACACAGAAGAAAGAGATATAGTAGAAGTGGTATGCGAACGAGTGACGCGTGCCACCTTTATGCGGAAAATTGCACGTATGAACGTAAAATTCAAGTTGACGGTTCGAGTAGCAGAATTATTCAGCCAGAATCTGATTTTCTCGAATGTTCCGCTTTTATCACGTAAACCAAAATCCCATTCAGCAGAGTTTATTTTGCAACGCAGTTATTTTAACGACATCTGTTGTGCAATGGCAAAACTATTATTTAGACAACTGACATTTTCAGACTGTTATCATTTGGCTTCTTCACGCTAGATGGTGTTTATATACCTGTGCAATGGACTTCAAGCAATATTCTGTGGGTGGAAAGTTCAAATTATAATACCGATTCAGAACTTATTACATTTTTGTAATAGAAAAGCTACGACCAATAATTGCCGAGATTTCATGGTATGAGTGAACTGTTGATGTCAAATTTTGGCGACACCGGTTTCCCTAGCGAAAGCGACTTATCGCATTTCTACTATATCTCTTTCTTCTGTGGTTTACCACGTACAGTAGCGTTTATAATTAAGTTTTTGCTGGGCAGGCTATTATGTGTAATATACTAACACCCTTATTCATAAACGCTCTATAAGCTTCTGCTAACTTAGCAATCGTTTGCCCTTATCTGTGAAAGGTAAATGTCAAAGTGACAGATAAGGACAAACGATTGCTAAGTTAGCAGAAGTCTACAGAGCGTTTATGAAAAAAAAATTGAGTTAGTATCACTGAATTCTTATATTTTCCGTATTTATTGACCGATATTACTTTTAATTTCACTATTTGTCATCTCTTTTACGATATTCTCATATTTTATTAAGAAATGTAATATTTTTTTTTTTTTTATTTATTCCCTATAACCTTGTACACTCTTGGCTCTTTTGACTCGGTACCGTTATCACAGAAAACCCAACTTCAGTCACTTCAGTTCTAATTCTTCGTCTCCAGGCAAGTCGGCGACCACCGAGTCTGGGCTGACGCCGCTCCACGTGGCGTCGTTCATGGGCTGCATGAACATCGCGCTGGTGCTGGTCGGCGCGGGCGCGGCGGCGGACGCGTGCACGGCGCGCGGCGAGACCCCGCTGCATCTCGCTGCGCGCGCGCACCAGACCGACCTGGTGCGCGTGCTGCTCAGAAACAACGCTAAGGTAGAAACACATTCCAATGTTTATAACTAGCTTTTACCCGTGACTTCGTCCGCGTAGACTTAATTTATCTTCAATTAACTAAGCAATTTTCGAGTATAAATGTACGTATCCAATGAGAAATTAAAAATCCATTCATATAGTGCCCCTGTAGTCTTTTTTTTACTAACGTAGCCTACCTACAAACCCCCCCGTCTCAAATTTCGGGTTTTGGGTTTCGGGCCAAAAACGACCATGTAAGGCGGATTTATTGTCTATATTTGCCATATTTGCACGAATAAGGCAAACACGCGTTTCTGCCCGCTTGTCGGTTTTTGGTCACACACCAAAGGACGCAAATATGGCAAATATATGCGTGAAACTTGCATCCTGTGGTGGTTTTATAATGTTTACATTAGAGTATCAATCAAACTTCGAATATCTTGAATAGCAAAATCTACTTGTCTGTCTACTGTCTAGAATTAAAAAATATATAAAAATGACAGTCCTTTCATCTGTTTTGAACTCTCGACGAACAGAAAATAATGTTATCTACATATTTTGATGTGAAGATGTTTATTGTAGAAAATGATTAGCCATTAAAACACTCGTGCAATCTTTATGAAACTCGGCTTCGCTTTGTTTCATAAAACCTCATTCGTTTTTTAATGCCTCTCATCGGCACCAACCACAAGAACAACTATTAAAGAATCAGGCGAAGGGCGCATTCCAGTATGAAAAAAAAAAAAGATTTATTTATTTCATAAAACAATTACATAACCATTTTATTGGCTGGAACCCCCTTTTAAGCTTAAGGAAGCCTGTGACAGGGTGTGTAAATAGCTTTTATTTTCCGTGAAAATTTCCAGAAATTACCTAGTTCTTTTCGAACTTATTGAAAACTCCGCAACTCGAACATCTGTATGCGAGACCTACCCACGAGATGTAGGGCTTGTCTCACCACTCCTTAACTGTCAGTTATCTATGGTGACGTCTCTGTCTGTTTCGTAGTAAAGGTCCGACCACGCCGCCGCGTATACGCAGTGACGTAGGCATTACGTTTTCTCACCGTTTCTTCATACATTTTGTTGCGATTCCGTAACGTCACCGTTTTTTAAGCGGCGGTGTGGTCACACCTTAATAAATAGAGACGGAATCATAGATAACTGACAGTTTTGGAGTGGTAAAACAGGCCCTTAGTGTGTCTGATGCGTGTGTACAGGTGGAGGCACGCGCCCGCGAGGAGCAGACCCCGCTGCACGTGGCGGCGCGGCTCGGGCACGCGGACATCGCGGCGCTGCTGCTGCAGCACGGCGCGGACGCCGCCGCCGCCACCAAGGACCACTACACGCCGCTGCACATCGCCGCCAAGGAGGGTGAGCACCTGTACAGGGTCGCGGGGGCACGTGCCAACCCCTGCAGACACTAAAGCCCTTGTCCATAAATCTTCTGCTAACTTAGCAATCGTTTGTCATTATCTGTCACTTTGACATTTACCTTCCACATATAAGGAAGTTAGCAGAAGCCCATAGAGCGTTTATGAATAAGAGGGTTAGTTTCTCAGAATTGTTTCCGAATATTTCAGCAGGTGGTGGGATTAGTTTATTAGGCCCTGAAATATTTTTTTTTCAAACATTGTTGTAGATGTCGTCATTGTATTCTAAGTAACGTTGACGGCCGAATTACATTGCAGGCGCCATTTTCTGACCATGAATCGGATTGCTGAACTGTTTTTCATTTGTTTTTAACTTTTTAAAAAGTCAAAGAGACTTTGGAATAATAAACAACAATTACATACAGTAGCCAAGTCGATGGCCGAGGAGTGCGCGTTCACAAACAATACCAACATTTGTCAAACGTTCGTCGATGAAAATAATTGGACACCGAATTCAATTTCCGTGCACTGAATTATTGTGAATTTTTAGACTTTCTGTATTTTTCTTAATCGACATCTAATTAGACTCTTGACTTCCCCAGGCAAAGAAGAAGTTGCCTCCATCCTCCTCGACAACAACGCCCCAATCGAAGCGGAGACTCGCAAAGGCTTCACTCCACTCCATCTAGCGGCGAAATACGGCGACATCGGTGTTGCCAGGCTGCTGCTAGCGCGGGGCGCGCAACCCGACGCGCCAGGAAAGAGCCACATCACCCCACTGCATATGGCCACTTATTATGGCCACCCTGACATCGCTCTACTGCTTTTGGACAAAGGTATGTAGAAACTAAGAAGTGACTGTGATTCTGTTGGACGGGTGGAACACTGTCACATAAAGGAAGAAAAAAATTATTGAATTTGTTCGTTGAGGACAACGTTTTAGCCTGTTTTCTTTTAGTGTAAGCAATAGAAAGAATTAAATAGATGTCAAATCAAAATAAAATAAAAAACGGGATTTGATTATTTAATTACTCAAATTAAGCAGGTTAAAATGTTGCCCTTTAAGGAATACTTTCATTATTTTTTTTGTTTTTTAATTAACAAAATTCAAATGCTAGATATATACCTACCACCTAAATTTGAATGAAATAAAGAACTTATTTATTTGTTCCACCCGCGCTATAGAATCGCCTTTTTGTACAAGCACTTGGTCTAAGTTAAAAGCTAATCACGCTGCAATCGAGGCAATGTGACGCCTTCGAATTGAGCTTTTAAAAATGGATCCGAGAGACATGGTTTCCACACTGACGCTACACTAGGTTGGGGGACGAAAGAAAGAACTATGTCTAAGTTACTATAATCTGGAA
This sequence comes from Pandemis heparana, assembly GCA_963854515.1. Classification (NCBI taxonomy): domain Eukaryota; kingdom Metazoa; phylum Arthropoda; class Insecta; order Lepidoptera; family Tortricidae; genus Pandemis; species Pandemis heparana. Next base: position 5,594,115 of record OY978030.1, on the reverse strand, counting down.
CATTATTATTATGGTACTTATATTTTTTACCAATGTTTTCAATTTATTTTGACGTGATAACGTCTTATAAATCGATGAATACCGGCTGCACGCACGAAAAAGTGTCACGTTCCGCGTGACGTCAGAGCTAGCAGTTTTCATCAATATTTCTTTATGACGCGATCACGTAAAACTATCGTCCGTAAACCGACTTTACAGACAACCATGTCTTTTTAGACATTTCTTTTTTCAAATTTGCCAAGGTATTCAAATTCACAGAGGCTCGATTTCAGTTATTTTTTATTAAATTATAAGTATATTTTATGAGTTTGCTTGAGTTTGAAATTGAGTTAGAAATTATGCTATTTCCAAAAGCGAGAGCCTTTGTCATTTTTAATTTTACTATGTCATTTTGTTTCCACCCAGGGACCTTTCTTTCGTTCTCTAACTGTGCATTGACACATCTATTATCGCTAAATGATCACGAACAAAACAATCTGTTTATGTTGAAGCCACATTGTAATGCGTTTGGGTGCGTTAAGATAGATTATATTAGTACTTTTAGATGAAAAACCCTTATAAATTTTATGACCACCGGGTACTTTTATCCTTATATTTATTGCTTCTTCTGTCAACCGTGGTTGATTGACGCGAAAAACTTCAAGCCGTTAGTTTACGGATTTATTCTTTTAACGGTTGAGCACATAACAAATTACTGATTAATTAAATTAATTCTAACCGTAATGGTACGATACAATCCTAGCGCACCCATAGCTAGTTCTGGTAGCGTCAGTAAGCTAGATTTCTTTCCGTAGGGGCGTCGCCTCACTCGCTCGCCAAAAACGGGCATTCGGCGCTACATATCGCCTGCCGACACAACCATCCGGATATCGCCTTCGCCTTGCTCGAACATGGTACGTAACGTATATGTAACCTCGTTTATTATAAAGCTGCATTTACACGCTTCCCAAGACATGGCATTGAAACTGAATCACGTCTATGGAACCTTTTCTCATACGCATTAATTCGCATTAATTTCTTTGGCGGGTATGTGGTAAGTCATTATGTTACCAGTTAAAAGGTTCCACAGTACACAATTCAGTTGAAAATAATCAATTGAATCATTCAGTGGCGTGCATTGGGGATTGCCAGGGTAGGCAGTGGGAAGGTGACGCAACACAATTTGTGATCGTTGCTTACTCTAGCGAACCCCTACTGAACTATCTGTAAAGTACTCAGCAGTAGGTAAGTAAAAATTGGCTGCTTTTCTTAGAACTTCTTGCAAAATTTGAACTTTTCTTTATCTCCGTTAAAAGATTTTGTAAAAAAAATTGTAGGTAGTTATCTTTTAACCGTTTTCTATTCTTTATTCTAAGAGTCCGTTAAACCTATGTTATGTTTTGACAGCCAAATAGCTTAGTGGTTAGAAAACCTGACTAAGATGCTTGAGATACTGGGTTTGATCCTGGCGGCATACTCCGGAGTATTTAATGTTTAATGATTATTTAACGTATTTATATAATACTTAAGTATATAATCGTTGCCTAATATAGCGTAGTATAGATGAAAAACTTAAGTAAATGACCCGTTGTATATGTGAGTACCTAATGTGTGCGAATAGACAAATTGACGTTCCAACTTAGAAAAATAACTTACACTACCCTATCACATACAACAGGGGCCTTACCATAACGTCCTAATTCCGACTCAGTTCAAGTTTTAGCTGTCACTTTTAGTATGGATCTGACAGCGAGCGCACCTAAACTGAATCGCATTAAGACGTCATGGTAAGGCCCCAGGTCATATACTTAAGTTTTTCACGTATACAAGCTTTGCTTAGTTTAGGCGTAGGTCAATTGGTGTATGTCTAACATCTTTAAACAAGGAATTCCTGAATATTAATTAATTTATTTATTTCGAGCATCTCGGGGATAGCTATAATGATTTACGATGATATGTACGGGATTTTAAGGAGCGAAAAATCGATCTTGCTAGGTTTCATCTTTCGTTTTTCCGATTTTTGCAAACACCTACTTTAGATACGTCGCCAAGGTACTGATTTATTTTTAGACAGTCCTTAATTATTTATTTAGTAACGCTTGATTTGATTGTGTTATTAACATTTAATTGATAAGTGAATCACAAAAATTATAGTGTAATCGCTTTGATACGCTAATGAATACTGATACATCTGTTTAAGTTAGACATTAGTCATGATAGTGTCAATTACATGCATCAATTCAGTGTATTGCTCTCCGTTGGCATTCAAACATCATCAGGGATTTTGTCATGATTTCACACTGGAAATTTAAACCTAACATAAAGCGTACAGTCGGTAAGATACTTGGGAGCACTTCAGATTTTATCGGCGTTTAGTTGCAACATCGCGCGACTCGTGTCACCAGGGCCCTATTTTATAAAGCTAAAAGTTACAATTTACAAGTCTCTTTCTAACACATAGGGTCAGAAAGAGACTTCCGCTTGTAAATTGTAAATAGTAAAATAAGGCCCAATGTTGCACGGATCGCGCGATGTCGCCAGATATGTCAGATGAAGTTTCGCGAAGTCGCACGATGTCGCCTATTTCCATAAGTCGCGATGATGCCAGACATTTATGTCAGGCGAAATCGGCCGGCTCCGCTTGACATATCGTAGTATATTTGTCCCCTCGTGTATCCCTGGATATAATCTGCTCCTAAATCTCCGCCAAAGACCTACCTAACACACTAGACGCCAATTTAGCAACGTCGACTACTACCTACCGATAATCTAAAGTATTGTCGTCGCAGCCTCACATGTGGGCTAGGCCTATGGACATTCGCCCGTGGTTTTGAATATAAGGATCCGTATGCATAAGTGTAGATTCGTAATGTTTGTGATACAGACGCAGACGCCGGCGTGAAGTCTAAGGCTGGGTTCACACCGCTGCACATGGCGGCGCAGGAGGGCCACGAGGACTGCGTGGAGATGCTGATCGAACGGGGGGCTGACGTCAACGTGCCGGCCAGCAATGGTATGTGGTCTATTCAGTGGCGAGTCTACAGTTCCTGCTCTCAGATAGATTTTTAGGTTTTTTATTTATTTATTAGCATCAAATTGCAAAGGTAGCTGAAATCGTTTGTTTGGTAATGAGTCCGAGAACTTTGAAATGATCTTGATCGACAATCATGCGGTGCGGCAAGCCAGGCTTTTGGCCTCATGTGACAATATTGTCAAAATGACGGTTACAAATCAATTATTTCGTCCTCAGGTCTGACACCCGTCCACTTGGCAGCGTCGGAGGGTCGTACGGGCGTGCTAAAGGCGTTGTTAGCGGCGGGCGGTCAGTGCGGCGCGCGCACACGCGACGGCTACACGCCGCTGCACGCCGCCGCGCACCACGGACACCACGCGGCCGCGCGCGCGCTGCTCGACGCCGGCGCTGACGTCACGGCGCGCGCCGCACACGGGTACGTTACACTGCGCGCGTTACAGTACACACTGTGCAACACCACGGCCACCACGCGGCCGCGCGCGCGCTGCTCGACGCCGGCGCTGACGTCACGGCGCGCGCCGCACACGGGTACGTTACACTGCGCGCGTTACAGTACACACTGTGCAACACCACGGCCACCACGCGGCCGCGCGCGCGCTGCTCGACGCCGGCGCTGACGTCACGGCGCGCGCCGCACACGGGTACGTTACACTGCGCGCGTTACAGTACACACTGTGCAACACCACGGCCACCACGCGGCCGCGCGCGCGCTGCTCGACGCCGGCGCTGACGTCACGGCGCGCGCCGCACACGGGTACGTTACACTGCGCGCGTTACAGTACACACTGTGCAACACCACGGCCACCACGCGGCCGCGCGCGCGCTGCTCGACGCCGGCGCTGACGTCACGGCGCGCGCCGCACACGGGTACGTTACACTGCGCGCGTTACAGTACACACTGTGCAACACCACGGCCACCACGCGGCCGCGCGCGCGCTGCTCGACGCCGGCGCTGACGTCACGGCGCGCGCCGCACACGGGTACGTTACACTGCGCGCGTTACAGTACACACTGTGCAACACCACGGCCACCACGCGGCCGCGCGCGCGCTGCTCGACGCCGGCGCTGACGTCACGGCGCGCGCCGCACACGGGTACGTTACACTGCGCGTGTTACAGTACACACTGTGCAACACCACGGCCACCACGCGGCCGCGCGCGCGCTGCTCGACGCCGGCGCTGACGTCACGGCGCGCGCCGCACACGGGTACGTTACACTGCGCGTGTTACAGTACACACTGTGCAACACCACGGCCACCACGCGGCCGCGCGCGCGCTGCTCGACGCCGGCGCTGACGTCACGGCGCGCGCCGCACACGGGTACGTTACACTGCGCGCGTTACAGTACACACTGTGCAACACCACGGCCACCACGCGGCCGCGCGCGCGCTGCTCGACGCCGGCGCTGACGTCACGGCGCGCGCCGCACACGGGTACGTTACACTGCGCGCGTTACAGTACACACTGTGCAACACCACGGCCACCACGCGGCCGTGCGCGCGCTGCTCGACGCCGGCGCTGACGTCACGGCGCGCGCCGCACACGGGTACGTTACAATGCGCGCGTTACAGTACACACTGTGCAACACCACGGCCACCACGCGGCCGCGCGCGCGCTGCTCGACGCCGGCGCTGACGTCACGGCGCGCGCCGCACACGGGTACGTTACACTGCGCGCGTTACAGTACACACTGTGCAACACCACGGCCACCACGCGGCCGCGCGCGCGCTGCTCGACGCCGGCGCTGACGTCACGGCGCGCGCCGCACACGGGTACGTTACACTGCGCGCGTTACAGTACACACTGTGCAACACCACGGCCACCACGCGGCCGCGCGCGCGCTGCTCGACGCCGGCGCTGACGTCACGGCGCGCGCTGCACACGGGTACGTTACACTGCGCGTGTTACAGTACACACTGTGCAACACCACGGCCACCACGCGGCCGCGCGCGCGCTGCTCGACGCCGGCGCTGACGTCACGGCGCGCGCCGCACACGGGTACGTTACACTGCGCGTGTTACAGTACACACTGTCCCACACGCCGCTGCACGGCTAAAGGATCTATCGGTGGATAGATCCTTTAGCCGTGCAGCGGCTTTCCATGAAAATTTCCGCTGGAAAACAAACTTTAAAGCGCGAGTGAAGAAAGAATGAAAGAGAAACTTGGTAGAGGTAAAGGGAATATTTAGAGAAGCCGTTGGGAATATAGTTGATAGAGCAACACGGCACTGCTACCCGCTAAAATCCAGCGGTATTCTCCCGCTAGTTATTGAACTAAGTCATACGCTGCGACAGCGCAAACTGAGACACTGCCTGGATTTGAGGCACGCCGCACCATGAGGCAAAGTTGTCGCCGCATTTCGCCGTCACTGGGCATTTAGAGAACACTTTCTTTTGTGGATCACTTCCTTAAGCTTCGCTGTTAGGGATAACTTACGCTACTACCTAGTCGGAGAGAGCCCGAGTCTTGCATCGCTTGTGTTGTGGACCTCTTCATGATAATCCGGCCTCTATCACTGTTCAGCTTTTGAGATAATATTCCTAACTAGCTTCTGCCCGTGACTTCGTATGCGTAGAATTAGCAATTGACATGTTTATGGCAATCCCCCGGAAACTATGCTATTTTCCGGGATAAAAAGTAGCCTAAATAAAACCAAAAAAAATAAAAGCACAAAAAAAGTAAAAAAAAAGTAGTGGTAAAAGTAGCACTTGATGGTCTCATCGGAAGACCAGCGCTGGCTGCAAGGCCAGCATTATGCTGAGATGGGACCATTTCGTGATGTATGTCCTACGTTTTTTTTTACTTCTTTTTTTCGTTTTTGTAATGCTATATGTCACGAATAAATGTTTTCTTTCTTTCTTTCCTATGTTTTAATCTAGGGTACCAGCTATCTTCGTTCCAAATTTTATCCAAATCCGTCCAGTCATTTTAGCGTGAAGAAGGAACAAACATACATACTCACTCACTCACATCGTCACATCGTCACAAACTTTCGCTTTTATAATATTAGTAGGATGCTTTCCATAACACGTATTGATCTGTACTAATCCGGATTATGATTGCAGCTTCACCCCGCTCCACCAGGCCTCGCAGCAAGGTCACACGCTCATCATACAGCTGCTTCTCAAGAACAACGCGGATCCCAACGCTCTGTCTGCTGTAAGTTACGATAATAAGTTCCTACATTATAAAGATGTCTTAGAATTGTTCTAGAATATTCCAGCAGCTGGTTGGGTTGATATGATTGAATGGGGACTATAGTTTCTTTGCTCACCAGTTGGCGCCACTCTTGACTAAGATCCAGAGGTATAGCTAGAAAAAACATAGCTGTTACCTCGGCAAACAAGCATACTTTGGCAAAAAATAAGATTGTAAACAATAAACAAACATACCTATGAATTAGCTGCTCTTTGAGGCCGTTTTTGCGCCTCTTTTTCTTAATTCCGCTTTCAAAGCATTCACATTCATCGCCAAATCATTTCATTCGTCCCAAAATTTTGGGACTAGCCCCGTTATTCAACGCTCTGTATGCTTCTGCTAACTTAGCAATCGTTTGTCCTTATCTGTCACTTTGACATTTATCTTTCACAGATAAAAAAGATTGCTAATTTATACGTTTATGAAAGGAGGTAGGTCATTAGTATAAATTGTTCCGTGGTATACAGGATGTTACAAAACTACGCGTAAAGCCGAAAGGAGGTTAAATGTGACCTTATAACAAGTCCATTTACAATATTTAAGAACCCCAGTATAGTTTCCTGTGATGACAGTTTACTAGGGTTGACAATATTTTTGGCTTTGATATTTTACGGGGTATTTTGTAAGACTTGTATATTTTTTTCTTTCATGCAGAATGGTCAAACGGCTTGTGCCATCGCGGATCGGTTGGGCTACATTAGCGCGGTGGAGGCACTGCGACCCGTCACAGAGAATACTCTAAGTCAGGCTGTCGGCGATACCGGTGAGTCCATAATTACTAACCACGATTGGGCCCATAACCTATTAAAATACGAAGTGATGTTACCACAGACTATACTTCGATTTTTTTTAGAATTAGAAACCACAATAACATATTGCGGCTGGTCAACTATTTCTTACCTAGCAAATATACAGAGCAATAGTTAGGCAGCCGCAAAATAAAATTGTTTTAATGTCACTTTATTTGCGTGTCATTTGTTACTCTAGTACAAATTGTAAAGAGATTACAGTTCACGAGCCGCAATATAATGTTGTTGTGGTTTCTAATTGTAAAAAATCGAAGTATAAGGGCCTGTCTCACCACTCAGTTAAGTTCCATATATTAAGTGTCAGTTATCTATGATGACGTCTTTATTTATTACTACGAAACAGACAGAGACGTCGTCATAGATAACTGGCCCTAAATGTATTATTTTAGTAAATAGCAAGCTTACAATAAGCCGGGTACTCATCTGCGAACTGTTACCGTAACTGTTGCACGTTACAGTAACCAAAAACGCTGGTGTGTACATGGCGTGCTGAGTAGGTAAGGTAATCCGGTGCTAGTGAAAAAACCGAAACTGATCGGGCCGTTCCCGACTCATCTTCGTGAGTTTAGCCGTTGATTAATATTATAAGTCTACAGATAAGTTTCGTGCATTCTAAATTAACCTTATATTTCTTGGTATAAGCGTGCCTTTTATCACGATTGGTTTTAAGCTATATTTAGCAGTTCCTTGAAGCCTTGAACTTTACAGTCTCTGGCAATGCGCCAATCGTTGCAACGCAAAATAAATTTAATGACTTCGTTCCCGAAGATGGTTGTTTGAAAATTTCACTTTTACAGAAAGATGAATTTATCACTTCTGCATAAGAAGACCAAATAGAAAGTTAAGGTGGAGTCTGGTATACTACGCCTCAGAGTGTGCGTATTGTTTCACGCACACAAGCGCAAGCATACCTTGCGAACCGAACTGGTTGAGACACGCACACGTACTCGGCGAGGCGTAGTTTTAACCGGCTTCACTTCGTCTGCGCGGAACTCCGTCTTGGCTTTTTAGTTTGTACGAGTTGTCATGTTCATCGTATTTATGCTGGATGTAGGTGCATAAAATGACTTTTTATGCTCAAGTGTATAAAGTTAAGTCATTACCTTAATCTAAGACCAAGACCCTTGATTTTCATATATAATAAATGGGAAAGTTTATCAGAAGAAAGTTAATTAAAGTTAATAATATTGGCCCCGCCTTTACTCAGGCAAACTGGACATAAAATTTATAAATTCGCATATTATTTAACATATAAACTTGAGTCATAAAATAACAGACGAGGGAGATATATTGCTAGGGACGTATCCATGTATCTTAAGCTATCAAATATCAACATTGAAAATAACCAATTGCACACAAACAGGCACAGATAATATACAGCGCAGTCAGTTTGACTCAATTGACGCGATTGCATCTCATTCAGCCTACACAGTGAATGGATTATTGAAGCCCAACATAAGCTGGCACAGAGCACTGACAATACAGCGAAATCACTAGTACTATTTATTAGTTTATGATTTTGATGATCAGTGGTCAGACAACGGACCCTAACTCTAATCCGGACTCTAAGACCCCACAGAACCAGCTCAGGGTACCTCTCCAATTGTTTCCTCATCTAAGTCTAAAAACCGCGAACCCAGTGCATTTTTAACCGACTCCAAAAAAGGAGGAGCTTCCCTTCAAAATAAAGAAAATATTTATTTCCATTTACCCGTGATTCTTCGTATGAAAAAGCCTTTTTTTTATTTGTTAGAGAGGCAAGACAAATGAGTTAACTAAATTAAAAAAAGTAAAAAGCGCACTTTAAAGTAAAAATGACCATGTTCAACTTCAATGAACTTCAACGGTCTGATACAGCGATTTCCGTAGAATTCAACCTCTATTATTATTGTTATAGCGCTAGCCGTAAAAGTTTCGATGCGCGAGCGCATGATAGATCCGCGTGCAACGCAACTAAATTTAATGGTACTGCCGCACAAACGGAATAACCGCTGGACTGTCGCCAATACTCGTAAACTCATATATAACAACATATTTACGATGTACATCGTGACATTCGGGTCAGATGATAAAAGCGGGGTCTTTTGATGATTAACAAATTTACCAAACTTCGTACTAGTACTGTACAATCACGTTGTTTGATGAAGCAAGAAAGTGCTACAATGCTATGCTGATATAGAAGCAAAAAAACAAATATAGAATGTACCAGTTGCTTCTCTTCCCGCGCAGGTAAGAGCACATCGAGGGAACGGACAATTTTTTTTTTTGATCCGCCTGTCAGTTTATAGACTAGAATTTTTTCGATCCCTGACTAGTAATAGCTACGATACTACATACATCTACTAGCGACCCGCCCCGGCTTCGCACGGTATATTATGCATGTATTATACATATAAACCTTCCTCTTGATTCACTCTATCTATTATCTAAAAAAAACGCATCAAAATCCGTTGCGTAGTTTTAAAGATTTAAGCATACATAGGGACATAGGGACAGAAATCGACTTTGTTTTATACTATGTAAGTGATTTTACGTCGTCTTGGGCCGTAAGTAGCAATTTTTTTACCCCCCCCCCCCCCTGGCCAGGGGAAGACGTAAAATCTCGGGCGGTGTTAAAGAAAGCCTCAGGTCGCATGTTTATCGCCCTAGCCTTTGGCTCGTGTGACAAGTATCTGCGGTCTGACACATTCTTTATTTCACCACCCACGGGGTGTAATGTACTATTATATACTTGTCACGATCCATTCGCAAAATTTTCCTAAACAAATATTTGCAGCATAAGTACTTTACAAAGCACTTAAAACCATCTGTCAGCTAAATAAAACCAATACTAGAGCCAGAACACGCCTCCCTAACCACTCAGGCGCATCATTGTAAGCAAATCAATCGATATTAACTGCACACAATGAAACATAAATTATTCATTCGTTATTTGCTATCACATCGCTAAGCAGCAGGCATTGTGATTCACCTTTGTGATTGTGATGCGACAACGTCTGGTTTTTTGATGTAGGGTGCCCATGGAGTTGGAAATTTAACGGATAAATTCGTAAAAGTAATGTTATATTACATTAAAAACGGGCTAACTTTGTTTGCAATTAATTATGTAGAGGGTGATTTCTGGGACTGACTCGATTCTAAAAAACTTTTACGAATAGAAAGCTACACTATCAGGGCAGGGAGGGATATAACATAGTATGCTACTTTATTCCGGGAAAGTATATAGATCCCGTGGAATGTAAAGTTGCGGGCGGGAAGTCTCTATCTAACACATAGGGGCAGAAAGAGACTTCCGCTTGTAGATTGTACCTAGTAGCTTTATGAAATAGGGTCCTGTAGGCTTATTGTCTAACTCGCTCGCAATCGCCATCGTGTTCATTTTGACAGTTCATGTATGGGCTGACAATTGGCATCGGAATCAGCTAGCTGTCACATCCATACAAGAACTGTCAAAATGAACACGATGACGTTTGCGAGCGAGTTAGACAATAAGTCTACTGGTTTATTAAATGTGTCTTATAATTAAACCAGAATATTTCGGAAAATTGTTGGGTTGGTCTGAATCATTGCAAATGTTTTTCAGAATTTCTGTTTGACGAGTGTTCATGCATTGGTTCGATGTTCTAATGGTACGACGTCAAAGGGCCGGCTTAATTTTAAATCCCAAAAAAAAACACTTCAAAATCTTTGCAGGAGGGTGGATTTTTGACGGTGTAATTTGTGTGCAATACGTTTAGCATGGCACACAAATTACAACGTCAAAAATCCACCCAGGAACGTCCTTTTAACCTAACGTGTGGAAATATTCCAGGGTAATTCTAATACACCTTGTATGGTCCACTGTCCCCAAAAACCCATGATTATGGTAACCCTACATCTATTTCTATGCACTCTTGCGCATCTTCAATTGCACCCGCTATCTTATCCGTGCCAGTGTCACTGGGGCGGTTACGTCATCGCACCATTCATAATCTTGTTTCGTAACCTTTGATAGTCACAGTCAACCACAATAACTTTTTATAGAGGTAACACAATACACTCTTTTTGTTGACTGTACTTACGATATCATTCATGCTGAGAATGTGTACCATATTTCAAATCAATCTGACCACTAGAAGACAAAGATTTTTAATTAAAAATAAACCAAGAAACAAAAAAACTCGTGCGTATAATTAAAGTTGCTAATGATTATCGTCTAATTTTATTAATTCCGTGTTCAAAAGTTGACGTAGCATGAAACTAGACATTATTTTTAGACCCCTTCAAAATGGCATCACCCTTACCGTTTAAAAGGGGGGAGAAACAGAACGATCGAAACGGGAATGTTAAACTATTAATAGTACGAGTATCAGTAATAACACGGTACGCGAATGAATATCAAAGCCTGGTTAAACTTAGAGCTGGTTGAACGTTTGAAATTCGACTATCGTATCATACCAGCCTTCTTACACTCATCAAATGACTATTAGTATGAGCGGTTGGGATGATACGAAATTCGAATTTGGAAAATCGAAGTTTATCCTGGACGCTCTTGCCTGCCAGCTTATTTTCAGTCTTGCATTCGATATTGAATCGATCATCTGCCTTAAGCGTCTGATTAGTAGTATACATCTCGTGAGAAACGAAGTACAGAGGTACTTACAACATATTCATATAATACTTATGTCAAAAATTGTTTCATTCTTACAAACTCCATCCAAAAGCCTCACACACAAATGCGGAACACACACAACTAAACGTTTCCCACGACCAACGTGGTTTATGCCTGTCATATTTTATGGCAGAGTTGCCATATCAAATACTTTCTTTAATGCAAAATAGGCATGCATTTAAACATAATCACGACAGATGGTAAGCGATAATGTGGCCTCAGATGCACGCTTGCCTAGTAAATAATGTAAGTATTGTGATTGTCAAACCGAGACTGATTCTTTAACATTTTCAATCTGTTTTATACCAGTTAGGTTGGTTAGGTTGGTACATAAATGAATACGATTTCAAAAACGTTCATTCGTAAATTTTACATTTATATTTTAGATATTGTCACACACATCATCGTTGGACTATTGTATTGTAAAGACAGTTGTAAATAATGCTATAACTATAACATGAAACATGACATCATTATTGACCGTCAGTTAAACAATATTGATAGTAGTAACTTTACGTTAGCTGTAGCGTTCCGTAACAGTACACACATAATTACACGCATCGCTTTGTGTTGAAAAAAAATCATATCATTACAATTCACCACACGTGTGGCATTTACAATTACAACAATTTGAGTCTTGACACGTGTCAGCAAAGTTGAAAACTATAGTCACAATAATTGTTACGTTAGTCCTTTTTATAGTAATGGCGTGTAATGTACTATTGTTCGGCCGTGACGTCACACTCCGAACGCGCGGTGACATCAACGCCTGGCAAAACTCCATTATTTTTTCAAACATCTCGAAGGTGTAAATACGCCTCGATCTTGATCTTTGGAAGAGGTCCTATAATCCTAATACCCTAAGGTTCCATACATGTCGTAAAATATAAGCTGAGTAAGTTTTTTTGACGTGACAACGTCTTAAAAATCGATGAACTTCGGCTGCACGCACGAAAAAGTGTCACGTTCTCGCGTTCCGCGTGACGTCAGAGCTAACAGTTTTCATCAATATTTCTTTTTCTTTATGACGTTATCACGTAAAACTGTCGTCCGTAAAACGACTTTACAGGTTTTTGACATAAAAATGAAATGTCAATCCATCCTACACATGCATACCAAATTACAAGTCAATCGGACTACTATAAATGAGTCAAAAACTTGCAACATTTTCCAGCCAAATAGTCCAGCATGCAAGAGTTGTATCGCGCGTGGGATAAATTACCCGTCTTTTTCTAACTGTTCGTTCTAGAAAAAGACGGGTAGTCTATAGCATGGATTAGATGGTCAATATTATCGTGTGATCCAGACATATCGCGATCCATATATTGAAATATTAATGCGCAACGCAGCGAAAGTTTTGGTGTGAAATCCATAATTCTATATTGACTTACCACGACGGTATAAAAACCGTAGAGCAACTAGGGAAATAGGAAGTCTGACTGCCAACCTTCAGTGAAGGAGAGGCACATAAAGAAGATGATATTATACTCGTGCCGGCCGTGCGTTGCGTTTGAGACTGACTTCACCAAACTCAGCTTCCCAAACGACGATCTTAGCACCTCTACTTACCACTTCATCGCCTCACGTGCCTCCGAAGTGGTTCATGATGTTTTTGGTCTAATTTGTTTAGCGCCACGCCGGTAATCGGGCGTGGCGTAATTGGCATACCGGCACGCGGGACGTACATATTTGAGCACCTACGTGACTCACAAAACTATTGTTTATTAGCTTTTGTTTGATATCTTGGACTTGGCTAGCATTTTATTTTAATTATTCATAGGCAGTGTATATTGCCATGGAACAAATAGTGTAGTACGGGATGGCACGCGCGTGTTTACGATTTTGTGAGCGTTTAGTGTAGATATTCGAATGGTCGAATAATTTTTTGGTCTAACCTGTTTTTTGATCGAATTATCGCTTAGTCTAAAAGTTCTCCAGCGACAACTTAAAATATTTCGGAAAATATGAATAGGTTAGGTTAACTTAGCTTTACTCTATAAGTTTATTTTCAGTATATGTATATTGCGTACGTATATAGGTATACGCGTTTGAGACGTTTTGTTGTATCTTTACATTAGAAGCTCAGCGACTCTTTCCTACGGATTGAGTCAGCTGTTTATTCGAATACAAGCGTAGGTTTCCATTCCTCTATAAGTAAGTCAATAGTATCATTACAAGTGTGTATATTTGGTCATCAACGTACATAACACTATCATAAATTTAAAACACTGTCCAAGTTAGTTTAGACTTAAGACGTAAAAATACTATTTTATTTGAACACGTGCTAACAAAGTATACAGATATGTTTTTGCTGCAAATGCCAAATGACCTCATCGCTCTTGGATTAGACGATGATCACCACAAACATAATTTATATATTTTTTTATCCTCAAAAGACGTGACGGTCTAGCGGTAGAGCCGGAAATATATCGTAGTAGAGTACTACGTCCAATTGATGCTTTGTTCCATTTTGTATGTTGAGAGTTTCTATGCTAACAATTATTTCTGACAATGTTTATTGACGATATTTACTTGATTATTGCATTGCCGTCGTTGCTCTATGTACCAAATTTCAAATCAATATGACTGGAAGTGGGCCAAAATAGTAAGAAGTGACGCTATTAAAAATCTCGTAAAAGTTAACAGTAAATAAATACCTATACTTAGGTTGATTATTTAACGGCTTCATAATAATACGTAGACCTTGGAATTGATTGTTATAAAAATGCGTTAGGTATAAATTAATAACAAAATAGCTCACGCCACGGACCTCAGCCGAAGCTATGAGCGGCCCTGAAGTGTCTTGTGAATTTTTACCGGATGACTAACCGATTACGCCGGTTTTATGTTCTACGGGAGCCGAGCTCTGTTTAAACTTTTTGCATACTAACCCACGTGAGCCGGCTTCAATGATACAGCGGGCAGTCGGCTCGCGACCTTTCGCTTATCACGACGCGCAACACAACTCAATTAATACCAATCAAATTAAATCGTCAAAAAGACAACGGCTCTACTTTTTTTAAAAACAACAGAACGACGTAAGGTACGGCGCTAATTCAAATTCCGAACGCTAGTGATGTGAACTTTCGCATGTTTATGCTAATTCCTGTGGTGTGTGAGATTCGGTTACGATAATTTCCGCGAATCGATGATGTAACTGTTGAATCGCTGAATGATTCCTTTGTTGATCGACCTCAGTGTGAAACAGTGTGTTCTCAGAAGAAACTGTAACTGAAAGTGTTAGTGGTACGCTAATTAAGGAAACCCTGCGATACTGAGGTACGTTGCTTTGAAACATGTTTTATCACGTATAAATTCATTGTTTATAAATTTTCTGTATATGCACAAACACTGTTTCGTCTGTGGACGTTCGCCAAAATTTATAATTAGACCGGTAGCGGGGAAGAATTTTAAATTTCCTCTCCGCGTCGGATATTAGCGTGCAAAGGCTATTTTTGGGATCTTCATTTGGTTATTTCATGAGTCAAAAGTCAAAAGAGAAATCAGTAAAAATACTCAGAGAACATTCATCAGTTGTGTTATTTTTAAAGTCCACATGATATTCCAGCTAGGTTCGTTGTCATATCTCAAACTAACAAAACTGTTTTCGTTAGGTACATTAAAACCACAACACTACCTGTTTACATTTACTACACGCATCGAAAACAACGACTCAGACAACCTACTTACTCTTCGTAAATAACCAAGCTACTCAGCCAAACTGCAATCTGCTGACCTTCGCCAAGTTGAACTTTAAAAAAAAATAAGTTGGTCTTCGAGTTCGTATATCAATCGTGTCGAGTGACGTAATATGGCCAGTTCGACCTCACGTATGTATTCGTATGTTAGTCATATAAGAGTATAGGTAGGTGAGCGAAAACCAGTTTCGCTCTATGTAGGTTGTATATTTCGAGTTTGATAGATAACATCGCGGGCGCAAGTGCACATGTACACGAAGCTGTATAAATAAACCTACACATGTTTAGTTCAATAATTTCCACCACATTTTCAAGTGTTTCCAGCGTTTTGGCGCAGAAGCTGACAATTTTTTTTTTAATAATCGCTAGGCGCAATGTAGGACTCTGGCTTGGGGTGAAACAACTTCTGAAGTAGAAAAAAAAACAAATTAAAAATGGAATAAGTAGACACATAATGTAAATCTAAAATCTTTGGTTTCTAAGATGAATGCGTCGCCAACAGAAGTCGTGTTTCATCTTAAACCATAATTCAATGCGACTTGCTTCAACGCAGACCTCTTTATTACCTCTTTATAAATCCTTATTTTCCTTACACACAAACTCACACGGCCGTAACGTTTCTTTATTGGTTGCTTATCAACATTCACAGCACTGGACCGACCATGGAGTTACAAGCTAGTGGGTCAAGGTGTTCTTTCACCCTTATGTAACACCAAGGAAAACATTAAATAATGGAAAACATTTCCAACTCTTACAGTTAAATGCCAGCCTGTGAAGCTCCACGATTTTTCTCCTTTGAACAATTGACAACATTTCATTTCTATAACACCTGAAAATGTATATATGGTTCGAAAGTATTTTGCCTCCTGATCACTGCAATATGTTTATATCATTTTAATATCGCTTATTATAAAAAATAAAAAATAATTAAAAATATGTCCTAATTTTACCAAAACTACCACAGGATAGGTGAAACGCCTTTGCTTTTTTCACGCGAAAAAATAAGCGATCATAATTTTGTATTTTTGACAACTTCAAAGTACAAGGGGGGCAACTCTGAAATTCTGTTTTCGAAGTTCGTTGCATACCTTCTCTCTCACTCTCCAGATAATGACTATTAGTATGAGCGGAACAGCACAAAGCGAACCTCGAAAATCGAATATTGGAGAACAGGGTCTGACATTGACAATTTGAAATTGACGTCAGCTTTTTTTCTATAGAGAAAAGACAAAAGGATAAGTGTCTATTCTGCGATAGTATCGGAGTTACGCCCTTTTAGAATAAGCAAAAATTAATAAATTAATTATAATTTAAATACAAACCCTAACGAAAAAATTAAACTGTCAGCATGTTCATCTTTTCAAACATAGAGAACCATTAAAATTACAGGCTCAGAAATATGAAATGTTGTCAATTCAACGGCATTATCGTCTTACACACTATTTCTCTCTACCCTCATCCTTTACCGGTGGATAGAAAGGAATGGTAAATGCCCTAGTGATTCTGATTGTTAAACAATAAGGCGTCAGATTGACGATGGGTTCTCAACCCTCATTTTCCGATTCTAGTAATCGCCACTCATGGTATAACTAATATAACGCATGCTGCTATAACTCAGCTTCAGTTTAGTAGATCATAGCGTAGAGTCAGCAGCAAAAAAGGTGTAGTCGAAGAGACCAAAATTGTCTACAATGCACGGCTCACACAAGTTCGCGCGAGAGCAGTGACGCAAGCAAATTACACTACCCATCTTTTAAATTACTAAACGACACTGAAAATCAGAACACAGAAAAATCCGAAAAGTAAAGCTATGGCCGGGAGTGATAGGGGCAGCTGCTATGGGTAGTGTAGCACGCATCACGGAATGATGAGGATCCAGGTTAAGTTTAGAAATTTAATTTCTAACGGGTAAAACCGTAAAAATTAACAAAAAATCAAGAAGTGAAATTCTTGATTAATTTGGTAATAAAATTGGGTTCTAGAAAGAGACTGGTGATCTATCTCGCTTGTGCTAGCAGTGCCGACTCTAGTCAAGAATGCGTATGTAGCTTCCGTGCTGTCTCTACCAGGGGCCTTACCATGACGTCCTAATTCCGACTCAGTTCAAGTTTTAGCTGTCACTTTTAGTATGAATCTGACAGCGAGCGAACTTAAACTGAATCGCGTTAAGACGTCATGGTAAGGCCCCTGAATTGACGCCAGTCGATCTGTTTGTCAACATTTTGCGGTTACATCTTAGATAATCGTAAATATCCTGGAATACTGAGTACCAATCCTGTTAACAGGAACATATGAGCAATGTATAGTCTTTCCTTCCTGTTCGTTTGTAGGATGAACAGTGAGTACAAAACTGTAGTTGTTACCCATGCTTACGACGTAGTTAGTATGATACAGTCAGCGTCATATAGTATGAAACATCCAAGGTGATCAAAAAGTTCACCATACTATTTCTATGGTGAACTATTTGGCTGACTGTGTCATGGATTGTGTTTTAATAAGAATAGCGTATGACGTGGTGAACGTTTATTTCCCCAACCACAGCTGATAGGTTTTGGTTTTTAATCACCAACAAACGCAAAGATTGAAGCGTGGTTCTAACCATCTGACGCGTCGTAGTTGCAAGTCGGGTTAGTGATATGCGTTATGTGTCAAAGGCGAGACTAAATTTTTAATCAACGACGAGTTATTTCTTTCTGTTTCTAGTATTATGCACATTTGTATGGGTAAACATGTTGCTTCTTTGCTTTGTTTGGTGGTAATAACTAAATAGTTCTTTAGGTGGTACATGAAACATAAATTAAAAGTTTTTACAAAGGTCTTTTTAAAACTCAGGCCGTAGAGATTATTCCGGTTGAATGCTTTATACGGTTGATTATAACTTCTAACGCAGTGTTTAATAGTGTTTATTTCAGTTGGTTACACGCACGGCGGATAAGAAAGCCTTATCAGTTCACCTAAGCGCATTATAGCTCCGTACGCCAACATTTTATTACATAGATTTAATGTTTGCTAAGTGACCCATACAGATTTTACAAATTTCCGTAGATCTTCTTCAAAGTCGTTCTCTTATTAAAGATCGTGTCGCCAAGCTCGGAAAGCACTTTTTGTTTGTTTGACACCTATTGAGAAAATCGCTTTTTATCCACATTTGGAGAAAGAGTTTTGACCACAGATTAGAAAGATATAGTACAGGGTTTAGACATTTGAAGGAAGCTTAAGTGATTTTTGACAGCTAATAAAACGTGAAACGTTAAAAGTGGTGAAATTATAAAATCTCAATTAATGAATTGCATCTAGTAAAAAACACTAAATACAGTCTTACAACTTTATTTTAATTCATAAATATCAGCATTCAACATTAACCTTCATTCTTTTTGTAAAAACGGATAAAATGTTCTGACAGTCCAAGTAAGTCAATATGCGAACAAAACGCATCCGATTTTTTTTTTTATAAAATTCGTCCCTTGTAGGAGAGGTAAAGGAATTATTGTCCATTCCGCCATATTAAAGATTGTAATGCCGGTTCACTGTTTGTGCTGACAATAGCACTTGATGGTCCCGACGGAAGACCAGCGCTGACTGTAAGGCCAGCATTATGCTGAGGTGGAACCATTTCGTGATTGTATATGCTGTTACTTCTTTTTTTTCTGTAATTTATATTACGAAGAAATGTTTTCTTTCTTTCAAATAATAAAAAAAGATTAAGTCAAAACTATTCAATTAAGCCGTCAACGTTAAATATTCGCATGTTTTTCTAGTTATTTTGTTATTAAAAATGAGTGATAGTACAAACCCTTTTTCTTATTTTCCTCGTTGTAGTGAGGTGAAAAGTTTTGTGTTACACACGGGTGAAAAGTTATTTTACGCCTCGTGTGTTGAAACACTCGCTACGCTCAGGATTCTATTTTTGAACCACTCGCTCGCTCGTGGTCAATCATAGAATCCTTTCGCTAGCTCGTGTTTCAAATGAACACTCGCAGGTAAAATACAACTTTCCCCCCTTGTATAACAATTAACTATTAATATCAGCTCTACGCTTTTTCTGTCGCTTGCTTTCTGGAGAGAAATGCTTTATTTACGAGACACAGCGACAAGCACTTTTCATGAGAAAAGAAACAGTTATTTATTAGCTTTTCCCTAGCTCCGACATAAGTCTACACTAATATTATAAAGAGGAAAGATTTGTACCTATTTTTGTATGTTTGTAATGAATAGGCTCAAAAAGTACTGAGCCGATTTAAAAAATTCTTTCACCAATAGAATGCTACATTCTTCCAATTTGACATAGGCTACATTTCATTTTGAAAAAAATTAGGGATCCTTGGTAAAATTTGAACAATGTAACCGAAGGTGTAGAAAAATGAGTCTTAAAATGTCTTTCGTCGAATGCGCTGCCGAAACTATTAGCGATAGAACAAAATAATGTACAACAATATTGAAGAACATCATAATGTCTACAAAAAACTCCAAAAATAAATAATTGTCTACCCCGTGCGAAGCCGGGACGGGCAGCTATTTGTTATAAAATAGATAGCTATTAAACTAAATGATAAAGTTCATTAGATAGTTATTAATTAAACTAAAGCACGTGTGACACTATTAGGTACGTGTATGGCGCCAGTTCATTAAAATCCCCATTTAAGTATCATTCAAAATCTGACCCATTACGAAATTAACATCCGTGCATTGTTCACTTTTCAACTGTTTAAACCGCTCTAGATGTATTTTAATTACTTACTGGGCGTCTATATTTTCTTAATTTTTTTCGGCATCATCGGATTTGTAATTGAATCCGAAGGCACATACAGTGTCATTCGGACAATTGACATTCGCATAGCATCATATGCAACTGATCGCAACCCGACGTTAACGGTCGAAATACGAAGTTTGACGAGGGACATATGTATTTAAGAAAATAGACGCACTACCTACCTATTACATGCCTCAGTGACATCATTAACAGCAATAATAATCAGCTACAACTTTTAATCAAACACAATCAATCAATTTAATTGCGTTATTAGTCCTATATTTACATTACTTACACTTACATTATTTAAAATTTAGGCATTAAGGATTATTTTTGGATTCGATCAGTTCTTTTACTTTTTCTGTGTGTCTACTCTTGCTTAATACCGTGTCGTGTCAATCGTTCTAAGGTCAACTGGAAGAAATCCCTTGTAGGGATAAGTTCGCCTTTGTACATTTGTGTTGCCCTGTATTTACCTTTTTTATGTGTTTTATGTACTTACAATAAAGAGTTATACATACATACATACATACATACATACATATTTCACGATTCATAATTCGCTTTATTCTACGACCACTCGAACTTTCGAACATTCCGAATTACTCAACCTTATGTCAAAGCTATTCATTCCACTCCACTCGGGTACATAACTAAGCAAAGGGTTACTTTACTTCTGCTTAATGAATTTGTTTCACCATAAAATTATTTAAGCATATAAACTTTTCCACATACTGATTTCGTAATTTGTATCATATCCATCGACTGAGGAGGTACCTATGCTTCGTTATCTTTTGGCATTGCGGTTTGACCTCTAAATATATATTTTGTATATTTAGATAATTATTTTTATTAAAACTGACACCATTAACGCTTACTTTATATCAGTGAACACTCAGTGGTTCGAAAATAAGTGACCTAGGGGATAACAATAGACTGTTGCCGCCAGTTAAATGTTTACTAGAAATTGTGAAATAGCTGGCTGGAGTTATTTGTACTGAATTTATTAGTGTTGGCTAATAACTGAAGAACGTTCTTAAATGATTTAAATATAGGTATTTTAATTATTGATTGCCTTAAACGGACGTGTCAACCAGAGAGTTTTATTTTTATCTCACCCGTTTGTGCACATAGGACTTTATAAAAAACAATGTTGGATTCACAACAGGAGTAGAGAAAATTACAACTCATTCAAAATACTCAGATTATTACTACATTCATGATCATCATGATCATCATCAGCCTATGTTCGTCCACTGCTGGACATAGGCCTCTCCCATGGCACCCACTGAGCACGATCCTCGGCCACTCTCATCCAGCTCTTGCCAGCCGCCACATTCATGATATTTTCAGGGATATGATTTCATGAAAAGGCTTCTCAAAGATTTTCCAGGGATTTTGAGGATGAAAAACAATTATTCTGATATGTGAAGTGATTGCAGCGGTCGGAAGACTAGCATAATATAACTTGATCCGTTCGCTGGCTGGCATGATACGGAGTGATGTGTCATGACGTAGGTCATGCGTTGATGTTGGTAAATCACACCCAATGATGTCATGTCTATGAAGTTTCCAATATTACGAGGAATGTCCTGAAAATGCAACAGTTGGCGCAATGAGTGTACCCACTAGTACAAGCTATAATTTTTCCCAAGCTGTAAACCTACTAATAAGTATGCCTCTTTTGATTTGCCAATAGATAAAAGATAGAACCTGAATCCCGGGGAGCAATGACCTTTTTAGTATACCCTCAAGGCTTCTTAATATTACCTAACATTTAATCACAACTTACTACAATTTAAACATAAAACACTAATAATGGGTTTAAAAAAGCCAAGCCATTTTAAGGCCAAATTTAAATGCGTAGAACTTGAGACGAAGGCTCTGAAATTACTCCTAATTGTATACGAGACAAAAAGGATATAGTTTTTTTACTCTTATTATGGTCTGTTAGGTAATAAATGACGTAATGGTATTATTGACCCTGGGCCTTACAGATCAATGTGAACAAGTTATTCAGAAAAAAGTTAACCTAACTTCTTCCCAAGATACTCGTACTTAGAGTATAATTTTTCGCCGCCTGCGTATTTTTGGGACTAGTGGTATTTTCGATATCTAAATAAAAACATTATTTCCGGTTAAGATAATGTGTTATAGAGTGGAATTTCCGGTTGACAATAGACTACGTGGGATCGTAGAATCGACCATGTTCGTTTTATAATTTAATTTAGTCCCTGTTACGGAAGGAAGGGGAGGCCTTCGACCAGCAAAGGGACACTTATATAAGTTAGGATAAGTGTTGGTAAATTCAGATCGTTGAGTTAACGCATGCAATGATGACGACACGCCTATCTGCGTTTTCGAAATTTTACAAGAACGTGAACACGAACCGAATTTGTGACTTTAAATAGTTTTATTCAAGCGATAAGCACAATTTTGTTGTTCAAAGTATGTAGTTGTTGTTAAATCTATGTAAGCAAATACTATTTCAGACAATTTATAACCAGATTATCTTAAGTGACACAAGGTAAATGTTGTGATAGTCTTGATTGTTGATAATTATAGGTAATGCTTAATATGGAACAGGCAACCATATGACATGTATACATAAACAACAGTACTTTCAATAAACAGATGACAAGCGATGTTTTTTTGCTAAAATATCAGTTTGCAGTTCTATGCTTAATTAGCTATTAGTTTACATTTTGTATGCCATCATTTAAGCCAGTATTTAATTTAGTTGCGATTCGGATACTTAATTAGATAGGTAGTTATTTTATTGACTTTAGTTTGTTAGCTATTTTTCACGACTTGATATCACTATTTCGCGGGGTAGCAATAGGTTATCCAATTAGTTTACGTAGATTTCGCGTTGCTCATTACATTAAACAACAATTTTGCTTCAAACTGTTTGTCATTGAATGATGACGTTATGATGAATCACTACAAGTGTCCGGACCCAGTCATTTGTGTCTAAAACAGTGATTTAGGTCATGACCCATGAATGTGTGATCTTTATAATACGAACTGCTTATGAATTATAATTCTAGAAACATTGATGTGTAAATGTTAACTTATACACTGTATTTCATTCAGGCAGTAACAAAAAAAAAACGAAAAAAAGCAAAACCTCGACATAAACATAAACTTTTCTCATGAATCACTCTATTGATGAAAACCGCACAAAAATCCGTTCAGTTGTTTTTGAGTTTATCGCGAACAGACTTTGTTTTTGTTTTGTTCAGATGTCAAACACACAATGTTTACTTCTTCATTGCGTATTATTATTTTAATTATGTTGAACTCGTAGATACAGTTCAAGCGTGCCATTTTGCATGGCACGACCCACGGTTGCGTGCACCTTCCTGATATTCCCGCACCGGATTGATTTTTCAATTCGAACCGGGAAAGTCCAACGTTTACTAATAATAACTGTACTAGCAGGATAATAACCCGGTGTTTTCATTCGTACTTTACGTACTATAAGTAGAATACTTTGAATTTTAATTGAATGCCAAAACTAGTAGGTATTTGTTGTCTACTAAAGTGCTTCGCCATCTTTAGGGGTTCGGTTATCAAAAAGAAAAATGGAACCCCTCATAGAATCACTTATCTGTCTATTTGTCCGTCTGTCATAACATAATATTGATAATACTAAAAACCCGTAGCAAATTTAATTAAAACCGTAGGTATTCGAGAGATCTCAAAACGTTGCTCGATAAGAGGACATAGAATCTTAATGGGTTTAATGAGCATTTAAATCTGAACTTATGTCAAAGTTTACATTGAAAAATAATAAAATCGTGTGACACTTTCGCGTGTTACGTCCGCGCTGGAAGACAGCCAGTAGTTACTCAGCGAGCCCACTCGACATTCCTCAAAATACCACAGACGGATGAGTTACAACACTTGCAGTGACGCTAACAGCCCGGCTTTTGCTTCTCTTGCATGTCTAGTAGTGTTGTAATGATTGATTAATCTATCGATGGTCTCGATAGTATTGTGACCTTGAAAATTAACTATATAGAATGCTATTGATAGTAGGGTTGATGAGGAAGTGGTCATGAGGAAGAGGAAGTATTAAGAACATATTTTGTGGAAGGGGATGAGGAAGAGAAGATTAAGTGATAGGATTGTATAGGAGCGACATGTGAAAATTAAAAATTCAAACAGATCAATGAACGCAGTATTTATTTATTAAAACGTAACCCCCTTATTCATAAACGCACTATAGGCCTCTGTTAACTTAGTAATCGTTTGTCCTTATCTGTCACTTTGACATTTACCTTTCACAGATAAGGACAAACGATTACTAACTTAGCAGAGGCCTATAGTGCGTCTATGAATAAGGGGGTAATTATGTACGTAATTTTTTGTTTTAATAATTAAAATTTACCACTGCTGCAATGGGAATGGGAGGTTTATTTTCATGAAATGTACGTACTACGCTACGCGCGAGTGAATACGCAATATGCGCGGTGAGATGAAAATTCCTCTAAATTTTGGAGGAACCGGAAGAGGATTTTTTTAATTTCGTTTATGTGGAAGTGGTAATGATAGAGGAACTCAAAAAATTGCGTGACTTCCTCAGTTAAGGAAGCGATAACGGAATCTTCATTGGGCACTATTATTAGTAGGTATTTATTTATTTGTAAAAAGCATTTTCTCAAGCATGCTCGGAAATGTACGCGTTAATGTCGCGAAATGAAGCCAAGAAGTTTCACATTTACGGCCTTGGCCAAGAAGTAATGTGGTGCGGTCGAAATGAAGCCAAGAAGTTTTACATTTACGGCCTAGGCCAAGAAGTAATGTGGCGCGGTCGGCGGGTGCGCTCGGCGCGGCGCGTCGGCGCGGGGCGGGGCGCGGGGAACATGGCGCGAGCAATAGTTTGTTCAAATGGCATGTTTCAAAAATTAAAAATGCGGCTAATTAAACAATTTTTACTTGATTTCCTCGCATTGCTTGAGAAAAGCACTATACAATCCTCGGCCGGAAACAGGGATTGCAGGACTCGCTTTATCCGGCCTCGTCTACGACTCGGCCGTGTACCCCAATCTCGTCCTGCAATCCCTTACTTCACGGCCTCTGCAGTAATGTACTATTCTCTTCGATTATTTTCAATACTTACAGTTAACACTGTATTTATTTAACATGTTATTATATGATTGTCAACACAAAACGACTCCGAAACAGTCGCCTACATAAAACAATCCGACAAATTATTGCTTTAAGTTCAACTTGTGACTCAAATTATAACAAAAAAAATCATTATTTTGTAATTTTCCACGCAAGATTCGCGTTACCTGAAAAAATGCTTGGAAGTTTGTTTCTCTCTCCAGCCTATATACGTCCCACTGCTGGGCACAGGCCTCCTCTCAGAATGAGAGGGCTTGGGCTATAGTTCCCACGCGGGCCCAGTGCGGATTGGAAACTTCACACACACCATGGAATTGCTTCGCAGTTGTGTGCAGGTTTCCTCACGATGTTTTCCTTCACCGAAAAGCTCATGGTAAATTTCAAATGAGATATCGCACATAAATTCCGAAAAACTCAGAGGTGCGAGCCCGGGATTTGAACCCACGACCCTCTGCTTGAGAGGCCACAGGTCAAACCACTAGGCTACCACGGCTTTTGCACGGAAGTTTGTTTACATCGGCTCAATGCGCACTGTGCTGCCCTCTAGGCAACTAACTGCGCACAGTGCTGCCCTCCAGGGAACTAACTGCGCACTAGCGCTGCCGAACCTACAGTCAATTGTACGCAAGCAACTGTTATGCCCATCGCGACATAGATGGCGCCACTTGAATGAAAAAAGCTTCAACTATTTTAGACCGATTTCAAAAGTTTAAACACAATATGAAATTATTATTACAATGTGCTCTTTGGGAAGCTGAAAGGTAAAGAAAATTAGTTTTTTAGCTTTGGTCGATTTTTAATTCATTCTCCTGAAGATCGTTAATCGTTAAATTAAGAAATGTTTCCTTGAAAACTATCCTGAATAAATGAAATTAAACTCTATCAATTATTTTCCACCCAATCATCGATGGATATCCTACTACACACTTACCGTATAATCATTAACTTTATTGTTCGAATTAGTCAATAGAGACCATGGGAAATAAATAAAACATACAACCAGTAATAATAACTTAGAAATATAGAGTCCAATTCAAAGGCAACATTTATTCTCATGTTAGCGACGATTACGGCTAAAACAAAATAAACGAAACCAGTTTAGAATCCATTAACAGTTAATTGTCGTCTAAGAGTGCGGTAAGGTGCCCATAACACGCAAACTAACAACTGCAATTGTTATTTCGATTAACACTTGCTTCAGTATTGACGTTCAATTTCCCCGTTACTTCACATCATGACCTGAGAATAAGAAGGCTTCAATCGCATTGAAGATCTAGAAGGAATATCAACTGTATACGCGGGTCATAAGACTTGAATTACGACTAGATAAAATAGTTAAATAGAACCCTTGTATTCTCAAATCACAAGCTAGTGACAGCACTTTATTATCCAATATCGAAACTGGCGATAATTTTTCCTACTGTTTGTTTGCACTCGTGATTTGTTTGATTCTGTTTAACGGACGAATGAAAGGCGACACCAGCCGCGAATATAGCGCCACTTCGGAAATGTTCTTATATCTCCTAAATTAGATCATTTTTCAATAATTTCCGAAGGTTAGATACTAGGGAAACATCTATACCTAATATGTACCAAGTCAGTGTATACAATTTGGCGTTATGTAGTTGTCACTCACTCAGAGTGCAATGAAATAGGTCCACTGTATCAGCCACTGGATTGAGAGTACATAGCGATTATAGGTGTTTCCTTATTATCTAACTTTCGGAAATTATTGAAAATTGATCAAATTGAGGAGATAAAAGAGCATTTCTGAAGTGGTGCTAGTTTCGCGGCTGGTGTCTCCTTAAACAAGAAGTATCCGAACAGACAAACACAAAAACCAAATGTTCATTAGATTAGACCGCAAATGTAAACACTCGACGTTCGGCATATTTGTATGGAATCGTAATAAATCACACAAGCGTGGCATTGAGCGCGATCACGGAAGCATGTATGTAATGTAAACTGATGTATGACTATTTGTATGGGTTGTACTCTCGTGCACTCTAATCGACCGTGGCTAATGTACGAAAGAACGCGAGTGACTCATAATACTCTGAATAAATAAGAGTAATCTGTATGCTGAAAAATGTATTGTTGCGTAACATGGCGAAAATTATACTTATTGATTTACTAGCGACCCGCCCCGGCTTCGCACGGGTGCAATCAATGTTTCTCTACTTAGTAGTCTACTATATTGTGCGTGTATTATACATATAAACCTTCCTATCGAATCACTCTGTCAAAAAAAAACCGCATCAAAATCTGTTGCGTATTATAGTTTTAAAGATCTAAGCATACATAGGGACAGACAGACAGCGGCAAGCGACTTTGTTTTGTACTATGTGGTGATGCCGACATCGATTAAAATTGTGTTTTTTTTATGTGCGATATACTTGTTAACCTAGTTTGTTAGTGCAGCATCTTACATAGGTGCCAATGTCAGCAAATACGAGCAAATTGTGATATAAAAATATATGTAAAGTGATATTCTTCTTATTTAGCCATCAGGGAACGATGTTCTATAAATGGAACAGTTATTTAATAATTGACCGATGGTCAGGGTGCGCGGGTGCGCCCACCGAATTGCTGCTCTCCCCCCCGATAGTCCGTCAACGAAACACTTCTCTTGAGCATACTTACGAGTAGATGGATACGGGAAGATGAGAGGATCTCCAGTTAGGTATACTGCCTCTTGTTTAAGTAGGTACCTATCGACATCGTAATATCGTAAAGCATAGGTAAACGAAATATCCAACGATTATTTAACCCGTATTACATTCCTCTATTAGATCAATTTGTATTCACGGCATGTTTTGATATTGCGCTGAAATAGAAAAAGTTATAGTTCGATTGCTCTCGAAGTAACACCTTCTGACGAAACTCGCCCTTGGCTCGATTCCCGATTAATATCAACACGCCGAACTGTATCATAACACACTTCAAAAATAGAAAAACCAGCCAGCCCGCCGCAGGGACCATTAAAACCATGATTAGAATCGGATAGGCAAGAAAATTGTGACGCTTTGTTATTCGGAAATAATGGCACGGCAACCTTGACTAAATTACCGAGGCATGGGATGTGTAGCGGCGCAATAAAAGTCACAGTAAAAACGACATGACTCTCCAAACAATGGCGATTACAGCATATTACACCATGCGTTGTCTTATCGCTCTTCCTACCACTTATCTCATGTAAATTAATCAAATAAGTTCATCAGAACTTGCTTCGCACTCACGCCTCGGCCGCGTTCAACCAAGAAGAATGACCGCTCGGCACGAACCTCAGGGTCTACTACCAAGCTCCAAATCTGAAGTTCGTATCGTACCATCCCTCTTACTTTCCCATTAAACACTATTAGTGTGAGCGAGGTGGCACAATCGAATTTCTAATTTCGGAGTATGAGGCTTAGACTTTAATGTTCGTTTCCTCGACCACTCGCCCTTGAAGTGATAGCGGCTCCGTAATTACACCGAGCTTGGAAAACTATCGATTGATCTATATTTAGCCCCATTTCGATCACTTAGAAATTTATTATGATGGATCAATTAGCCGACTGTTTCTTTTCAAGTACCAAATACCGGGGTAATGTGTTGTCACTCTTCAAAATAATAAACAGGTGAAATTATCATCATGTTTTAGTTTGATGGAGCAGGCGGAATATTAATCCGTGTATTGGCCTTGATTCCCAATCGGGCATCCCGTTTTGGCGGGCGAGTGGCGGGTGAGCTCACGCGCCGCGCCTCGTAGACGTAGGCCATAGACTGCGGGTGTTTGCCGCTCGAGCCTCAAGCCTTACGGCTGCCAGTTGCCAGTTCTTCCTCGCTCGCTCGCGAACGCAGTTAGCGTTGCTAGTCTGGCGCTAGTTTCCGAACGCGCATCTGCGTCTCGCGCCACCCGCCAAATTTAAAAAGTTTACAAAGCGCGCGCTTTTCGTGTTGTGAAAACAAAATGGGTGTTATTAAAAATCAAAAGAGCAAAACGAAGAAGGAGGATTTAAAGAAAAATGTGGAGAGCGGTAAACCGAAAAAGGATAAGAAAGTGAAAAAGAAAAATAGAGTTTCGTGTTTACAGTGCATCAAGTCGCCTTCTGAGGATGGTAGGTTGAAAAAGGCGTGTTTTATTATTTGTCGCAGTGAGGCAAAAGTTACTTTATTAGAATTCACGAGCGGAAGGGCTGTTGGCAATTGCTCCGAGTCGCGCCGTTTTAATTCGTTTGTATTGTAGATACTTAATTGTTGTTTCCCTTTCCTGTTTTCTTTTGTTACTGACAATTATGTACTATCTACCAACTAGACACGGTATAATGACGATATTTATGTCATAAATCAAAAATGACGACCTGTTATCATGCTTTGAAATTGATCGTACCTATTTACACAATAAATGTTAATGTTATTACTATTCTATTTTTACTATTTTTATGTGCAATACATAATACTTTTGACGGCTTAATTACTGTTTGTTAAATTCTTAGTTCTTAGTTACTACAAATAGTTGAATATAAATGCATACTAGAATAGAGCCCCAACCGCAAGCTAAATAAAGTAATCTAATTTCAGCTCTACCTCATAAGTTAAATAAATTTAAATATATCTGTCACTGCGTTTACTTCGATGCAATTCAATTGCTTCACACCATTAACTGTTCTTTTGCGTAGAAAATTCACCGCGGGAAGTCAACCGGCAGTGACAGCTTAACTTTCGACGACGAACTGCGGTCCCCATTGTCATCTAACATGCTTGTCCGCCGCTAGCTATTAGCGGTCAATTAACCACGGGGTCAAGCAAAAACTGTCAGTTAAATGACAACTTTCTATAGCACTTTTCTATAGAATAACAAGTGCACAGAAACCTGAACTTTGGTTTATTTTATAGGCAAGTGGTCAATATGGACCTTACACATAGCAATTCCATCTGTAAAACCCACCTAAATTCGCTTATACGACAAAAAAGATGCTTAGCGTCATGCCGAACCCTATGCCCATTTGAAGACACTGCAGTATAATGAAACTCTTTTGTTCGATGTTATTGCTGCCCGACCATGACATCATCCATGTACAACATAGGGCTTAATCTTTATGAAGGGCCAAAAAAACGTTTCTACGCATCCTATTTGATTATGATCCGCGGAGCAGCGGCGCTTGGCGTCGTCCGACCTACATACTATGTTTACGTCCCGAATAGCTCATCTTGGTTTCGTAATGACCACGGGATTCGAGGAGCCTGGTGCTTTAGAGTTCCGTGGGATATGGCAGGGACTATTTAAAATAATAAGAGGGTCTCCGTGTTACACCAAAAATTGCTGGTGAAAATGCAGCCCAACTGTCTCAAAACTTATAAGGAGCTTTGTTTGGCTCCTTTGTTGTTATTACGTTACACTAGCGACCAGCCCCGGTTTCGCATGGATGCAAAGTACTTAGACAAGACATCATTATCAATAAAAGCTCTCAGTAGTCTCGATTAGCTTTTGACATCTTAAAAAATTAACACAGAACAATATTAAACTATATGAATTTAAACTTTCCTCTTGAATCACTATCTATTGATGAAAGCCGCTTTAAACTCCGTTGCGTACTTTAAAAGATATGTATAAGCATACAGAAGGACTAACGTCGGGAAACAACTTTGTTTTGAACTATGTAGAAATTATTGTTAACTAGCGACCCGCCCCGGCTTCGCACGGTATATTATGCATGTATTATACATATAAACCTTCCTCTTGATTCACTCTATCTATTAAAAAAGCCGCATCAAAATCCGTTGCGTAGTTTTAAAGATTTAAGCATACATAGGGACATATTTGAACCCTTTGCGCTTAACTAACCTAAAATCGGGTTTATTCTCACACCGTGCAGTCAAGGTTGGTCAAATGTTTTGGTTTACATCACCGGTTACCGCATTAGGTCACAGATGGCTGGGCAGGGACCTGTCAGCTAATTATATAGGCTGCTACACTTCCGCTAAAAATAACTCGCACGGATGATAAGCTGTTTTCTGCTGGTACAAAAGGACTTTTGGCAACAAAAATGTGGACGCTGTTACATTTTCTTTATACAATAGGAGATATAAATTATTGATGTTCACGACACGCCTCTTGCCTATTCGAACTACTTTTAGAAACTTAACTTAGTCCCATACCCCCTTATTCATAAACGCTCTCTAGGCATCTGTTGACTTAACAATCGTTTGTCCTTATCTGTCACATTGTCATTTACCTTTCACAGATAAGGACAAACGATTGCTAAGTTAGCAGAAGCCTATAGAGCGTTTATGAATAAGGGGGTTAGATTATTGTGAGCCTATCCCCTGACTTTTCTAATTTCTGCGCGGCCTTAACTTAAATCGGATAGTGATTGATGTTATTGGTCTTTGAAAATAAAACAGAATTGTCATCGTTATTGTTTTCTACGCTCCCGGGGTGCAGGATAGCTGTAAACCAGTAGTTCCCAAAGTGGTCCTCCAGGTGGACCCCCAGGGTCCACGGAAGACTCGACGGGGGTCTACGTTGGGCGTGACCAAAAATGGGGGTCCACAATCGCAAGCGGGGGTGTATGAAAATTAATTTGGTCGATAGTGAAGAACTAAAATGTTGGCCTACCTACAACACAAGGAAATATACCTACTATATTTATTTTTACCACTCCGAATGGGACGTTTTCTGAATAAAATCTGTGAGAATTGATTGGTTCTTGTGCTGTGAGTCTTTGTAGATTTCAAGAAAGTAAAGTAGGATGGAGTCACTCGCAGCACTAAAATTAAATTTAATTGAAAATTTGTTTAGTCGACTTTATTTTCAAATAATTAACCCTATCAAGCAATCAATTCTAACCTATTTTTTCGAAAACTGTTAATTTATCGTTGAAACTCAGCAACAACGCAAGTTTCCATAGATAGAGCTAATCTTAATTTTTTTTCGAGATTTACTTTAGAAATTAGTGGTAATGTAGCTGCAGGGGGTCCACCGGATCCAGCAAAATTTTGAAAGTGGTCTATGGAACAAAAGAGTTTGAGAACCTCTGCTGTAAACTATGATTTTAGCTCAATAAACAAATAGGTAATATTTAATTTAGCCTTGTAAACACATTTGCAGATTGAGCTGGATGAACGAAATCAGGATGTTCATTTAACGGCAATTTACATAGCTATTTGCTGTAGGTGAGATGAGATCACTTCACGTGCAAATGGAAAATGAACAGAGCCTAAGATGACTTCATTATTTTATGTATGTAATGTTTCTACGTCCATTCTCACGGCACGCGTATTGTTGGCAAAAAGTTAAGGTTGTTTTATTAGGTTCTGGTAAATGGACCGTTTCGCTTTCCCGAGATTTTATGACCCGTAATAATTAGTACGATAGACTTTTGGCTTGTCTTAATAAACTAATCTTACTGTTAGGTCATTGACAGCAACCTTTATGGTGGTAAAGTTGTTACGATACCTAAAAAGACTTGTGGATTGTCGACAAACAAATTAAACAACTAGGTACTTTACGCTCACTTTTATTCGAATGGGCACTTAAAACTTCATATGGCAGTTGAGAACTCGCAAGTAAACTAGGAACGAATGATATATTTTATATATATATGTAATTCTGTGCGGACGAGGTTGCGAAAAACAGCTGTAGTAAAAAATAATCTGATCAGACAACGTCATTCATACGTAAAAATCTACGTTAAACCCCTTTCTGTTAATTGCTTAAACATAATTGAGATGCCATTTTGTACATAACATGACTTCACTGTCAGGCTCGATTGCAAGGTCGTCACGAAGCATCTGTGTGACATTGTGTCGAGTGACTAAATGACGAAGCCAGATGCGTTTTATGACAAGCCTTACAGGTATATCGGTCTTATGTGGGCGTTCGTAATGCTCGTACAAGGTGTCGGAAACGGTTGAAAACAATTGAATCACGATGTCAGAGTCGCACCACATGACACAAAACTGGATGACAACTGACCATTTGAATGTTATACTCCGCGCGGCGAATCTTGATCCCTATGACACTTCTAGTGACAGTTCATTTTATATAACCTTGTAATGAGGTTCGGTCACGTTGAATCGTTTAGAGGCGAAACTTAAAGTCTAGCACGTCATAATATAATAGAAATATAAGATTTGAATACGAATATAATAAACTTATTACGTATTTATCATATTTGATGGAAATAATTTCACCTAAATTTACATGTTGACGTACTCCAAAAGTTACTTCGTTAGGCTGGTATCGACTAAGGAGTGGGTATATCGATAAACATGACTTAGGAATATCGGTAAACAGATGACTTTGACTGAACAGAATGGAAGGAAATTTGTTGTTCACTATGTAATATTTAATTAAAGCCTAGCTTGGCAAAAATAAAACAAACGCTTTGTGTTATATTATGATTAACTTTACTAAATGTTAAAAGACCTGATTGGACGCAAGTCATTATATTATCTTTGCCAGAAAATAGAAAAATCGAAACTGGTGCATCACTATTAGAAATGTCATCGGAACTGTCATAGGGATCAAGATTCGCCGCGAGGAGTATAGGTACTCTTGCTTCATGTGTATTACTTGAATGTGGTCCATTGATTCTTTCCTGCTTATATATAAACAACGGTTAAACAGATCAGTGATCTCTTATCCCAAAAATAGTTAGATATTTTCAACTTAAATGTACATTTATTGCTATTAAGTTCTGACTAATTTAGTTTTGCCACCGACATCGGATCATTGACGATATCAATATCATGGTCATCGTCGTCGTCGTCGTCGTCGTCTTCAGCCTATATCACGTCTCACCACTAGGCACAGACCTCAGAATGAGAATGATCATAATCATAATCATAATCATAATCATTTATTTATTGTCAAGACTGTGTAAACAAACATGTTTACATTTAAAAATGCGACATATTCAATCAATTTACACCATACCACGTACCACCATCATACCACCACCACCATCATTACGTGATTGGGCTTGAGTTCTCACGTCGGCCTTGATATAATTTTATTGTGGGATAATAAGAGTTAATAGCATCGGTTTGTGTATGTTTGATCTGAAAACGACTACGTCACGGGTAACCGGACTTAAATTTTATACCATCATTCATTTACTTAACACGAATAAACATCGTAGCAATGAAAACTGCTCGCGTTTGATAGCGTATAAAAACATTGACCTAAAAATAGGACCAACCATTCGAGCGTGTTTAATTAATGTTTCCTTACCTAAATAACCCTCGGTACTTACCAACTACCATCAACAACAGGTTGCCAAACTGGATAGTAGCAATTCAACTCCTACTTGTGTTATAGTTGTTAGGATTTATCCAAAATAAACAATGAATACCAAGCATGTTCTTTTCACAGACGAAAACACAACGTGATCTGTTGTTGATAGCAAAAGAGTTTCACTCACAACCCTAACACCTTTTGAATAAAGTTCAGATTTCTATCTGAACTGTAGTTTGAGACCTGTTTGCTTATGACATTATAATCATGAAGAAATCTGGGTGAAAAGGATAATCAAAAAGCAATACAGATATTTTTGTTCGACTATTTTCTCTACGCTCGATCTTGGCCTTATTTGATGAAATTCGATTCATGGGTTAACAAGATATTTATTTAGAGTTGTATACGTAACTATAACTTACTACCGCGGTCAATGCCCGCACTTGAGTTGAAAAGATGTATTGGCCTTCAGAAGATAGAATTTGGCAGGACTTTTTATTCTCATCGGAACCAGAGTCGATAAATCGGGTAGATCCTTGGCAACGCAATAAAGCCCGGTTGACAAATAAATGGTCGAAGTTTGGGGTCCAATTTGTGTTTTATACTTTCCGTCGTTAATACAAGTAATTGGCGAGCATGCTAGAATCAGATTGAACGGTCAACTTTAGTACTAATTACTTCATAGATAAGTATAGAATATATAGTAATAGAAGATCGGCAAAGCAAGAAATTGCTATGAAATCTGTATTGTCCATAGGTATGCGGTGAATGTTTGGCATATAGACGCAAAGGCGATCGATGAAGACATTGATTGGAAGCAGTAAACCCAAATAAAAATTAATAATTTCGTCATTAGAAATGAAATGAAACCATTTATTGCCGAACATGTATTACATTATCAGGTCTTACAATTATTTGGTGCATCATGTTCTGTCGTTTCCGGCATGCAAAATCAGTATAAGTTACTAAAACAATTCCAATATCAATTAATTTACACTACAATATTAATCCAACATCAATTAATCAGAACACAATTCCAATATCAATTAATTAGAACTACTTTTTAAAGTCACAAGTAGGTAAATTCCCAACAGGCTACTACGAAATTCAATTTACATTCTCAAATAAGTGGAATGGTACGAAACAAACTTCGAGTATACTTTATTCGGTGTATACTTAAGGCCTGCTTATACCAGTAGGCTTATTGTCTAGCTCGCTTGCAATCGCCATCGTGCTCATTTTGACAGTTCTTGTATGAATGTGACAGCTAGCTGATTCCGATGTCAATTGTCATTGTCAGCCCATACATGAACTGTCAAAATGAACACGATGGCGATTGCGAGCAAGACAATAAGCCTACAGGTCGGTATGACCCTATGACCCCATGGCATGGGAATGCCATATATCTTGCCGCACTTTTAGTGAGTATTACCTCAAATTAAAGTAGTAACGATCAATTAGCTAAGACATAACGCAAATCAAGGCTCAACTGATGCGTGTTTGTGATTAAACACCCATTAACATGCAACGGTCGTAATCAAACATCATCCCAGCAAAAGCGACGGTGATGTCAACTGACAGTGGCACTCCTAATGAAACGTCACTTGCCCTTATTAGTTGAAACAGATAGCCTGACAACCGACGATCCGAAGGACAGAGGCTCTTAGTGGGATTTGATTATATTGATTTGGGTCTATAGTACCTACTGCGTTGAAGAGTCTCGCGATTGAGTTTATATTTAGTCAAATGCCAAAACATTCGTTACCTACCTAGTTTCAAAAACCATCACTACCGTGACCACCAAGAAGAGGCACATTAACTCACAATCTAACTAATATTATAAATGCGAAAGTTTGGATGGATGGATGGATGTTTGTTTGTTACTCAATCACGGCAGAACGGCCCAACGAATCTGGATGAAATTCGGCACATAGATAGAGAAAAGTCTGGAATAGCACATAGGCTACTTTTCATTCCGGAAAATTTCCACGGGATAGCGAAAACCGAATTCTTTGCAGACGAAGTCGCGGGCAACAGCTAGTAGTTTTATACCACAAAATACTGAATAGTACCTATTTTGTGCGGTCGGAGATGCCGCTCCCTTATTGGTTTGTACTTGTAGAACCACCAAGCAAAGTGCTGCTGACACAATGCTTGTATCATCTGTCATAGATGTTCAGGCATTTGATGATGATGATAATTTTTATATCATGTTTATCACAACCGATGTCTGATTCAGTTGTTCTGTGAAAGGATAGATACTTTAACAAAAGGATTGCATTGCTGGTTTTCCTTAAATGCCGGTTATCCCGTTTAACCTGTAAGGGATGAAGAAAAGTTATGTGTGTATGATACTGATAAGTTATGCAAGAACAGTGTTTATGTTTATTACTAAGGGGGCAAATGTATTATAGCCACATGTTTTTTTTACAAACAAACACATTTAGTGTTATATAATTTATTCAATTGTAACGTGACTATAACTATCGTGCTGCATGCAAAGATTGATATTGAAAGTGAATCTATTGTATATCGCGTTATTGTTGAGAGATTATCGAAGTCGAATGAGCTCCGATCCGATAGGTCGCAAAAAAAGGAATACATACTGAAAAAAAAAGTATTTTTGTTACAGACAAAACACAACGGTGAACTTAATCATAATACGAGTAGTAACTATTGATGATTCGGTGTTTTAGCTTGATTTTTAACTGCTAACTTGGCAGATAATTGTTTTGTCTGGGTCATGATTATAAGTATTACAAGACCTTGTCATGCATATGATTACGTATGTAGTTTCGTTCTGGTGCAACTGCTGTAGTTTAAGTTAACAATATGGTAGCGTAGCAGGAACCAGAAGAACGTCTTCTATTCAATTCAATTGAATTCATTTATTTGGCCAAGTAACATCAGTCACATTCAGCAAGTCATTAAATCTAGATACATCAATACAATCTTAATTATATATTGCGAAGGAAGTTTGCCCACGTTTAGTTTGAACTTTTTAATGTAGGAGTCTATGTGGTTTTAGCCAAACTATTTTCGAGCAAAACATTTCCACAGATGTTAATTCTGCTCAATGATATCACGCTATCATTAACACAGCATTATTTTTAGCACTCACACGATGTCATTTCCAAATCTGCTAAGACCTTTGCGTTTCTCCTCCCCGCTATTATACAAAATAGGTCGGGAAATGTTAAAAAGCTATTTTTAGGGTGTGATTCATAAAAACAATTGCACACACTTGTGCGTTACGCTTAGAGCATTTAATAACTGGAGATGCCGCTGATGAGCCTGTTCCTCTGTTACAACGAATACATCGAGTTGAGACTAGACTACCGCCTTTCAGACTACTTTTTTTCTGTTTTTCCAGATAGATACAACCTAGTTCTATCCGAGGCTAGAGTAGTCAGGCTGTTACTAAATTGTGTGGCCTCATGTTTCCTTTTCTCGCTGATCAATGAATCTAATCTAACTAATATTATAAATGCGCAAGGATGGATGGATGGATGTTTGTTTGTTACTCAATCACGCCAGAACGGCCCAACGAATCTGGATGAAATTCGGCACATAGATAGAGGAAAGTCTGGAATAGCATATAGGCTACTTTTTATCCCGGAAAATTGCGTAGTTCCCGCGGGATAGCGATAAACGAATTCTTTGCAGACGAATTCGCTGGCTACACAGCTAGTTGTAAATAAAATATACATAGTTTTAAACAACAGTGGTTGGATTGACTTGAAATTCTGTATATATTGCGAATATAGCTAGAAAAAAAGCTTACATTGAAATTAGTGCGCGGCGCCTCCGTTAGGTTTTGAGCTCTGAAGCGTTGTAAATATGTGGTGTACGTTGTGTGCATTTATACTACAAATAAACTATGAACGGAATACTTCTTAAAATCAGGCCGTAGTGTTAATTTGTTTCGAGGTCGATTGCGTAAAGTGCTACGTATTAAAGGGACTGTTAATCAACTGAATAAACTCGTCTGCTTTATTATCTTCGAAACTCATTATCTATCTATCATTCTGCGATAAAAAACGGACAAGCACTCGAAGCTTTTGTTATGGGTTTTTGTTCGACATCAGTCAAAGTGATATGTAAACTCAGAGCTAAGTGATAGTGATGTTTTAAGATAAAATTGCCCGTGATTCAGCTTCTTTTTCATATGGATTAGTTCTGTTTGTATCCAGTTTGGATGTACTTATTAAAAACTTTTATTACATCTATAATGTTTCTGTGAGCAGAGTTTTGAGTTAAAAGTTTGTCAGTTTCTGAATTTTGCAAGTGAATAGAGGCCACTAGCTGTGCTCGGATTGATAGGTAGATAGACACGTATATAGCTCCAATGGCGCAATATTCATGTCAGTACTCTCAAGTAAAAAAGCGTGTAAAATAAAGATTTAGGCAAGGTTAAATCATTTATTTTTTATCAAAAAAAAACATGTCTCACGAAAGTTGAAATAAAAAAAATTCTAATTAAACTTACACATTCAAAAAATTGCATTGTTATCAATCTTAAACGAGTACGAAATGCAACTGCACAAAAAAAAATATGGAACAGCAACCACCTTAATTTGTTGCTATCTACAAACACATAAAATAAAGTGCTAAAATAAAGAATAGAGAACCTCCTATTCACAGCCCTAAGCAGGATATTAGTAACCCGATAAAATCCTTTACACTACTACTACGGCTTCGTGGCCTTAATTTGCCACAATATTGATATATCACACCGACCGATTTACCCTTTTACTAAAAAGCGAGGATTTTCACTAATATTTTCTATAGACCTTGGTAGCACGCAAATAGCTCATTAAATTAATTATTTAAATTAGGAAAGGGAACAATATTTTTTTTCTAAAAACCAGCATCAGACATAGGTAGCCCTTGTTTGACACTGCTTGACCTCACTTATTAAAAGTATCTATACTGTTAATATTTTTAGGTTTCAGTTACCTTAATACGTCCCTGTTTTTGTTTTAGTGTGAGTTAATCTTTTATGTGTGCAAAGCTGCCACGCATTCTGAGCAGTAATGTCAAGTCTGCTAGTTTATATGATGTCTATGGTTTTATTGTACGGTTTTTGTTTTTTTTTTTTGCACCAAATAAACCTTTTTCTTTCTTTCTTTTTGATTTCAAAAGTCGGCTTCCTGCCCTCTTACCTTTTGATAACACAATAATAAGAAGTCAGGTGTTACCGTGCCGCGTTTAAGGGGCCACGTGGCAATTGTACAAGTCAGAAGTCATCTCAATTGGCCCCGGCCCACGCTTCGGTGACATCAGTCGCTACCTACGTTAATACATACATACATGTGATGGCTATGGCAATAAAAATAAGTGGCATTATGTTTCGATATCGTTGGGTTAGGTCATCTTTAACGTATTTCTGTTAAGAGGCTGGCAACACCTAATTTTGTTGAAATTGATGTTATTTAAGCACTTTTTTAAGAAAAACTACACACAAAAAAAATATAATGTTAATTTTCATCATATTTCAAACACGCTAGACGGACTCGATACATAATTGAACAAATTCGGCTCGATAGAAAATAATTGCATTGGTCTTAAAATCATCATTAAACGGTTCTATGTCTTTATTTTTTCGACGTATGGGTCTGCAATTAAAAACATGAAGTCAACATATTCATACCTACACGGCTAACGAGTCATATTTCACAAATAATCCATACTTTTTTTTATTTCTTCTTATTTGTTTTTTTTTTTTTTTTTTTTTTATGTGAATAGGAAGGCAAACGAGCAAGTGGGTCACCTGATGGTAAGCGATCACCACTGCCCATAGACACCTGCAACCCCGGAGGGATTGCAGATGCATTGCCAACCTAGAGGGCTAAGATGAAATGCCTCTTGTGCCCGTAATTTCCCCGGCTGTCTTACTCTCCACACCGGAACACAGCAGTGCAAGCACTGCTGCTTAGCGGCAGGATTAGCGAGTAAGATGGTGGTAGCGATCCGGACGGACCTTGCACAAGGCCCTACCACCCTGCTGTGTCTTATTTGCAAGATTTTAGACGCGCGCCAAGCTGCCGGAATAGTTTCTTCTCTTTCACTCACAGGCACGCGAACCGCATGTGTGAAGAGTGGCGCTGCTCAAGGTCATTGGCTGTTGACAGCGCCTTAAGCTTTATAAGTGTTAATTGACATTAGCAGATGCTGTGTAGGCTTTTGTTTGAGGGTAAGGGTGCAGGTTTCCCCCCTTTCCCCTCAATTTTCTAGCCCTTACGGGTTAAACAGACCCTGGGGTGTCAAGGCCTAAAGATCACGTTGATGATTGTGATGATTATTAAGATTATGGCCCATTCCCTCGATGGGCTTATACTTTCTGCGCGGGAAGAGAAATGAAGTTGTTTGATGCAGTTTAAGACTTTTGGTTGAGAATTGGGGTGCAAAAGTTATAAAAAGTACTAACTTAATATTATATTTGTCTTCGTCTGTTTTATGGTTAATAATATCTGATACATATTTACTAAAAAGCTGTAGTTAAAGGAGTTAGAACGTAAACAATATAGGCACCTACTTGGATTTTAAAATTCTGCAACTTTGTAAGCTGTTTCTAGAGAACTCATCAGTAGGAAGATGGGCTAGATAGTCCCAAAATTATCTTCCTATTACGTTAATCGTCTTATTATTATTCAGAATATATTAATAGCCAACGTTTCCTTAACACTTCTACTGTCGCGATTGGAACACTCCATTAATTATGCAATAAAAAATCGTGTTAAACACCTACTTTAAGGGATAACATTTAAATGTCTTGCTATTTTTAGAGACCTTGCTTATCCATTCGTCACTAACGTGGAAATTGTGGACTTGTTTTTTTTTCCACGATTATTTATTTATTTATTTATTTATTTAAGGTTCACCAACAATTGTTAATACTAATACATCGAACTTGTTGCTTGTATATACATGTTGAAGAGAGTATCACAATCACTTATAGGTAAACACCGCATGCAAAATAAAAGTGAAGCTTAAAAACTAAGTTTATAAACTAAATTATGTTCTCAAAACCAACTTTATACAACCAAACCGAACAAAATTCGGGCTAGATTTAAGTTAAGTTTAAGATAGTTCTGATTAGTGCAACGGGTGGGTTGGGTCGAAGTGAATATCCGTCCTGTCGCTGCAACTATTGGCAATGCTCGTCAGCTTAC
Organism: Pandemis heparana; assembly: GCA_963854515.1. Taxonomy (NCBI): domain Eukaryota; kingdom Metazoa; phylum Arthropoda; class Insecta; order Lepidoptera; family Tortricidae; genus Pandemis; species Pandemis heparana. Next base: position 5,552,462 of record OY978030.1, on the reverse strand, counting down.
AAATGGGAGAGTTCTTGCCAGATACTGACCTTCTGAGCGGTGGACACAAGGGGGTAATGTGATTTCGGGGAAACGGGAAGACGCACGAAAACGCAGAAGCGCTAGTAGCTGTGGACAGTCGATTTTGTGCCGGACTAGTTTATGTAGGAATAATGCATCTAGAATGGTTCTTCTGGTTTCCAAAGACTGGATTATAAATTTCCCTATTAGCGTTTTTTTCTTGTTTACGTCGGATTACTATACACAGACATATACACAGATTGGATGACAGTACATAGAACGTACCAGCTGCTTTTGCTCCCGCGCAGATCGTTAAAGTTTATCGAGGGAATGGGGAAATCTTAGGAATCATGTTATTGGTGATGCGGCTGGCAACCCATCATTACTTGATTCCCCTTTCCATTTAATACGCCCACAATCACGCTAAACGCGGCTTTTGTCTACCCCGTAAGGGATAAACACGTGACGATTGTCAAGTTAGCAAAAGCCTATAAAGCTTAAGATAAGGGGGTTAGAGTCTAGCTGAATCGAGTGTTTTATGTAAATTAGAAACTTAAAGGTGGTAGTTTCTACTTAATAATACCAGTACAGCCTTAAAAAAGTAACGGGTTAAAAAAACCATAAAAATTTACAGAACGAGTGAATTCATCGATGCCATTGACCCTTAACTGTCCTGACAAAATGCAAACCGATGCAGCCTGCCCATTCACGGTCATCGCCTAAAACTGAGAGGGACAGCGATAAAACCTACCATACAAAATTGTGTCCTGTCCCTTTCCCACTTGTGTATGTTTATGTTTATAATTGGAACCTATTTATGTATGCAAGAAGAGATGCGCAGCCAAAACTGTATTGAAATGTATGACTTCCTTTTGCTTGTATTGGTTATGGTATTCATAGACACTTTCTATGGAAAGTTTGTTATTTTTCGTGACCAAACTTTGGCCTGAATGGCAATTTAGACTAATCATTAAAATGTTATTGTTTTGATTGATATTTTATTTTTATAAGCTTTTATTTAACTTAGAATGTGTTTTGCCTGAAATCTTGCAAGTTAACTTCAAGTCTAATTTTAATATGAACACCTTTGAGTAAAATCGAACACAATGGTTTATTTTATGTATGGTTTTAATATTCAATAATTACTACTGCAACACCGTACTTTCGCAAAAAAATCTTAACAGCGCGATGTAGGATTGTCTATCGCACGAGACAGCGCCATCTGTGGTGAACTAATGCCTTACAAACTACTACACCTTCTAGTGGTCAGATTGACTTGAAACTTGGGATGCACAATATACATATTATGGAGGATGGATGATAAAACAAAATGCGAGTACAAACAGTACAGTTAGCAAAGTTTTGTTTATTTGTTGGTCTAGTTCATATTTTTATAATCTGATGCTATTACTTTTGTTGCTTTTTAATAATAATAAATACATTTAATTAGTACAAACAAACCTAATTCCCATTAAGTCATTTAATTTAACAGCGCAATATTTCATAGCATTTCACCGACCGCATCATTGTTTCATTGTTTGATTATGAGAACGTCAAAAACAATGATTGTCCAAGAAACTTAACCCACTGCAAATACAATTAAGCAATTTAATGGTCTAACCGCCGATCATTGTCGCATAATCATTATATGATTATAATTATGGCTCTTTCGCGTTACCCATTACCAAGAACGAAAGGGGTTCTCATATCATCTTTTGTTTTTGCTTACAATTTGGTTTGTTACGACGTTATTGTAACATTTGTAATTGACAACATTTCATATTTCTGAGCCTGTAATTTTAATGGTTCTCTGTATTTTGTTTGAAAAGATGAACATGCTGACAGTTTAATTTTTTCGCTAGGGCTTGTATTTAATTTACAATTAATTTATTAGTTTGTGTTTATTCTAAAAGGGCGTAACTCCCGTACTATCACAGAATACACACTTATCCCTTTGTCTTTTCTCTATAGAAAAATAAACTGCCGTTAATTTCAAATTGTCAATGTCAGGCCTTATTCTCCATTATTCGATTTTCGAGGTTCGTTTGGTGCTGTTCCGCTCATACTAAAGTCATTATCTTGAGAGTGAGAGAGAAAGTATGCAACGAACTTCGAAAATAGAATTTTAGAGTTGCTCCCCTTGTACTTTGAAGTTGTCAAAAATACAAAATTATGATCGCTTATTTTTTCTCCTGAAAAAAGCAAAGGCATTTCACCTATCCTGTGGTAGTAGTATTGGTAAAATTAGGACATATTTTTAATTATTTTTTATAATAAGCTATATTAAAATTATATAAACATATTGCAGTGATCAGGAGGCAAAATGCTTTCGAACCATATATACATTTTCAGGTGTAATAAAAATGAAATGTTGTCAATTCTGTCCCTATTATTCTTTTTTCAATCAAGGATTTAATTTTGGCCAGTACTGCCACTGGGACGCCACGCTAGCTGCGTATCCTGTATAAAGGTGCGACCACACCGACGCTTAAAAAACGGTGACGTTACGGAATTGCAACAAAATGTATGAAGAAACGGTGAGAAAACGTGATGGATACGACACGTCACTGCGTAAACGCGGCGGTGTGGTCGCACCCTAAATTCGATATCGCCAAACCGTCGCTAGTGTTAGCTGTCGTAGCTGTCAATATAATTTGTTGGATACGGTATATGGCGCACAGCTCTAAGGTTCAATGATATGTTTATGGCTCAAAATATCATAGACTTTTCGCCAACAAGCAAAGTACTCAACTACGTACATATTGTTTTTATCTCTTACAGGGTAGATAGAGCTTTGATTAACAGGACCAAAAGGCCACATTTAGGGTGATTGTGGGTGTATAGGTGGAAAGTGGAATCAAAACAGTGATGGGTTGCTAGCATCGCCTATAACATAATTTCTAGGATTTTTGCCCATTCATTTACTTAACTGTTGTTGTAATTGTTGTTTGTTTGTTGCAGGTGGCCTGGAGGGCAAATACCGCGTGGCTGCGCCTGAGCTCATGCAGGATACTTTCATGAGCGATTCGGAAGACGAAGGAGGTGAGGCACTTAGTCTTATATACAGAGCAGAGAGATTTTTCTATGTGTTCTAATTTTCAGTGTCGTTTAGAAATTAACTTTTGAGTGGCTGAAAATGTTAAATAGAGATTTGCAATGAAAACAATGAAAAGTTAAATATTTTAACAATTTTACATTTAATTAGTTCAGTTCAGTGTTTTAACATTTATCAATTTCAAAGTGTTTCATCATTAGTTTCTCTATGAAATAAATAGATAGTCATATTTTTTTACAAATTGTCTCTTTTTAAACTACTTCGTTTACTTCTACTCGTAATCATATTTAACATATTGTATTCTGTATTTATCGATATACATAAATGTATAATTGGAAGTCGTTAACGAGAAGTCCCTATGACAGCTCAAACGTGCTACGAGAATTCCGGGCTCGGCTTATATTATTAGGAATTCTGGAGGAATTATCCAGAATTATCAGTCAGAGTCTGGGGCATGCAGTGGGGGGTCGCCTGGCCTTATACTCCCACTCTCACTAATAGTCATTCAGTTTAGAGCGAGAGGGGCGGTATGACACGAACTTCGAAAATCGGATTTCGGAATAGCCCCCCTGGTTAGAAAGCGCGTACTCACAAATTGTGTTGGGTCACTTTGCCGCTGCCTACCGTCACCTTACTACTGCCTACCCTAACGTCCTTCCATTGCACGCCACTGTTTCCCATGGTATAAATTTTGGAATCGACCCTGCACAGCACAGGCGAGGACTTATTTAAGGAGTATCTATAACAAGTTTGGTCTAGTTATCGATTACATTAGGGCAATCTCGTTGCGATCAAGGGTCTACTCGGGTCAAGTTGTTGCGCAAACGCACGTCACGTCAATTAAATGTAATGTATTTAGATAGTCTATTAGTTATTTATGATTCGTGCGTCAAGCAGAAGCGTATATCTTAGCTAACATTAGTATTGCGGGTCCTTATTAGGTATTAGGGTCCTACCTACAAGGTCTGTCCGGATCGCAACAACCGTCTTACTCGCTAATCCTGTCGCCAAGCAGCAGAGCTTCCGCTGCTGAGTTCCAGCGCAGAAAGTAAGACATCCGGTGAAATTACTGGCATATGAGGTATTCCATCTGAGCCCTCTAACCTGGCCTCGCATCTGCAATCTTAGTGTTGCGGATATGTAGATAGCGGTGATCACTTACAATCAGGTGACACGCTTGCTCGTTTACCCATTAAAAAAGAGAAAAACTTATGACGTTTATGTTTTGACACTAGAAATAGTCTACTCGCGTAATCCACTTAAATTACAGGGGGGTTACCACAGTCGCTTAGCGCGTGCCAAGTTCTATTCAGCGTAAGGGACACAGCTATGCAGCCATATAGCTCTGTCTCTTACGCTGAATAGAACTTGGCACGCATTAAGCGATTGTGGTAACCCCTCCAGGTCCGTGGGTACCATATACCTAATCAATTTTGTTCTCATTCCAGGCGAAGTTGAGTGTCCTATCCAGCAGCAACAGCAATACCGCTACATGAACAGCGAGGCAGGCACGTTGCACCGCGCGCGGCCGCTAGAGGACAGCGTGACGGACGGCCACCTCTGGCCCAGCAACAATGACAAGAAGGTCGCCACCATCGACCGGCAGCCGCTCGACATCGGGTGAGTGACGCGCGAAGTGACGGCTGGAGCTCAGCGTGACGGACAGTCACCTATGACGCAGCTATAGTAACCATAAGGTTGCTATCATTGACTGGCAGCCGCTCGACATTGGGTGAGTGACGCGCGAAGTGACGGCTGGTCACTTCTAACCCAGCAACAAAGCAACGAGGTTGAAGCAAGAAGGTTGCCATCAACAGGCAACTAAGGCAACCCGGCCCAAAAAGAGCAAAAATTACCCACAGTCGCTATAATTTTCGTTTGACTGTATGTAATCACTTTATTGTACAGTCAGCGTCATATAGTTTGAAGCATACACGTCGGCCAAATAGTTCGCTACACCATAGAAATAGTATGGTGTGTCGAACTTTTTGGTCATCTTGAATGTTTCATGATAAAAGAACATAACTAATTGACAAACATTAAGATGATTGTTTGTTGTTTTATTGTATTTTAACATATTGTTGTTTTCTGGTCAGGTTCCTGGTGTCGTTCGTGGTGGACGCGCGCGGCGGCGCCATGAAGGCCAAGCGGCGCGGCGGCGTGCGCATCATAGTGCCGCCCGCCGCCTGCGCAGCGCCCACGCGCGTCACCTGCCGGTAAGACAAGCAACAATAAGTCATCATCTTCCTAGCGTTTTTCCCGGCATTTGCCACGGCTCAGGGAGCCTGGGGTCCGCTTTGACAACCTAATCCCAAGATTTGGCGTAGGCACTAGTTTTTACAGAAGCGACTGCCATCTGACCTTCCGACCCAGATGGGCTAAGCCTTATTGGGATTGGTCCGGTTTCCTCACGATGTTTCCCTTCACCGAGAATGATGATAAATTTCAAATGTAATTTCGCACATAAATTCCGAAAAACTCAGAGGTTCGAGCCCGGGTTTCGAACCCACGACCATCTATCTACTTCAGAGGCCATAGATCAAACCACTACGCTATACCACGGCTTTTAAGTGCTTAAACAAATAATATTAAATTCAAACAGCCCCCACGCACTAGTCGAGAAACCGCTGGACCTATTTTTACCAACCACCGCGCGGAAACTGGCTTGGAAATACAATTGACACACACTGAGATACATGCACAAAGGCGGACTTATCCCTTTAAGGGAGCTCTTCCAGTGAACCTTTTTTATGTATTTTCGATTCAGTAGCCCAAGCCCTCTCGTTTTGAGAGGAGGCCTGTGCCTAGTAGTGGGACGAATATAGGCTAAGGTTCCTAAGTGCTCAACATTTTACTTGTAATATACCTGAGATGCATACAAACTGAATCTTTATCTATTGCGTTTTATTGAACAATTACTCTATCAAGAAAATCCAAACTCGAAATTGTTGTCCTTCGCTGGACTCTCAATTATGATCCTTATTACATCGCACTGCGGGTCAAAATTCCAAGTTTGAGTCATGTTTGTGCACTAAAATTGCCGTGCAAATTGAACTGATTGAGTTTGAAAGGAACTATTTATTGACGTTAGCTTGACCCATTTACCTTTGCAAAACACAGTAGACGTAAACAAGCCATGCGGCATTCTTCTGAATTCAGATCAGGGACCTTACCATGACGTCTTAATGTGATTCAATTCAGATTCAGTTAGGTTTCAGCTGTCATTTTTAATATGGATCTGACAGCGAGCGAACCTAAGCGCATTAAGACGTCATGGTAAGGCCCAGGATTAATGAATTGGGACGACAATCGAAAATACCTATAAATAAAGTAAGCACGGTTTATTCGGCAAAAACACAAGGCGTTCCACAAAAAAATAAACGCGGTATGGAACTATGTCGCTGATTTTCAGCAGCAACTCGAAATAACATACATTATCCAAAAGAAAACAAATATTGTCGGTAAAACTTTAAAATAGCATATAGGATACTTTTATCTGGAAAACAGACAGTTGCCAAATCGTTGCTCGAATCAAATTTCGACTAAACATTAAATTTATTAGTCAAAACTCATCGGGCCAAATTATATTATAGCCTAAGTGTTAAATAAACAGTAATTATTATGGTAAATGGAGTTCTGCATTTCATCATCATCTTCCTAGCGTTTTTCCCGGCATTTGCCACGGCTCAGTCAGGCACTAGTTTTTACAGAAGCGACTGCTATCTGACTTTCCAACCCAGAAGGGTAACTAGGCCTTATTGTGATTGGTACAGTTTACTCATAAAGTTTCCCTTTACCCAAAAGCTCATGGTAAATTTGAAATGGAATTCTTCATTAACTCTAACATAAATAAATAAATCATCGTGGCAATCGTCCCAAACTTCTGCGATCCGTTTCGGTTCATGATTCACATTGCACCGCTAATGTTATTGTTTGTTTATTATTAGCTGTTCAGCGAGTACTGAATGAAAATATGCAAGGTCACGTGTTGATTCATTGCTACTGTAGTGCTGTTGCGAACTTGAAATATCAATTGTTGGAAATCGTCGGGGATGCAATGCCGCGTAACTAGCTGGTAAATACCGCGTATCTACACAACACCCAACTTTATACTGGTTTGAACTGGTTTATTATATTACTGGTATTTTTGGTAGGTATAGTGATAGGTTAAGATTTAATTTAATTTAATTCGTAATTCGATATGTAATTGTATGGGTTCAATTAATGCCTTATTATTATTATATTCTAATCAGAATTTTAAGTTCGTTGGCGGGAAATATTAATTTGGCTACATTTTGTTAGATACGCGGTATCAACCAATGCTAGTTACGTGGTTTTGCACTATGGGTGTTGTGCAGGTACGCAGTATTTACCAGTGCTAAGACCAAATGTAACGTTTGATGAACAGACTAACAGTCGTTGTGGCTGTGCACGGATGTTGATCGTCGATTGTTGTTGATTTTCTGCAACTTAATGTTATAATGGGCCTGTTACACTGCAGCGCGGCGACGCGTCGCGCGCCGGCCGCCGCGCCGCCCCCGCTGATGGAGGGCGAGGCGCTGGCGTCGCGCCTGCTCGAGCTGCAGCCGCAGGGAGCCAAGTTCTTGGCGTGAGTATCCCAGTTCCACCTTTCGGCCAATAATGATTTCAGTGGTCTAATCCCGCCGTAGATAAATTAAGGCCGGCGCACACCAAATGTGTGCTGCGTGACACAGTTGTAATGCAAGAAACTATGAGATCTATCTATCTATATCTATGGCATCTATCTCATAGTTTCATACATTACAACTGGTGCGTGTGCGTCTCACGCAGCACGCATTTGTTGTGCGCCGACTTTTAATATACAGATAGATTAATTTTGGTCACCCCTTTGATGCTGTACCGGAGCCGTACAGTTTGAGCATTGGTAAATGTATGAAAACATTGTCAAGTACAATTTAAAATTCCTGAAAAATATTTATAGGGGTGTTCAAAACGGTATCCGATCATTTGACCGAGATACGTTTGACAAATGTATCGTTTGACAAACATTTCATTTGACAACCATTAAATATCTAATAAACAGTAAACTTTTTAAAAATCGAAAACCTTTAGGCGTAGCTCACATTAGGTTAGGTTTGTTTTTTGTTTCACAAGTTTTCCAAAAAGTCAATGTGTTAGTAGAAAATAGATTGTCAAATTAAGTGTTTGTCAAGCGATGTGAGAAATGTTGTTTTTGTTTGTTAGCAAATTATGGTAAGCCGTTCAAAACTAACCGAACCACCTGGGCCGTATTTTATAAAGCTACAAGTCACAATTTAAAAGCGGAAGTCTCTTTCTGACCCTATGTGTTAGATAGAGACTTCCGCTTGTAAATTGTAACTTGTAGTTTTATAAAATAGGGCCCTGCTTAAATATTCCGGAATAGTGCTGAGAGACCCTGTATACAACTCTTCTCACCGACGTGTGTCCTTGCAGGCCGGTAATAATCGAGGTGCCAATCTTCACGACTTCGTGCCAGGAGAGGGAGATCGTGATCCTGCGATCGGACACCGGAGACACGTGGCAGGACCACTATCTGCACAACAACGACAACCCTATGATACAGGTAACAATTTGTACGAGGGACAATTTAAATAAAAAAATAAATTTAAATAAATATCTTACGACAATTGACACCAATCGACCTAGCCCCAAACTGAGCAAACCTTGTAATATGGGCACTAGACAACGGAAATATATAGATAAATAACATTCGTATTTTCATACAAATATCTGCCCCGATTGGGGATCGAACCCGGGACCTCAAGCTTCGTAGTCAGGTTCTCTAACCAGTGCAGAGAGACAAACACTAAACTTGTTACGGCAATATTAAGTAGGTATGTTTGTTTTATCTAATCGTTATTGTTGGAGTATAAATATTCATTAACTGTGTAGTGTAGTATGTTTTATATTTATTTATAGCTCATTTTCGTATGTTTTTTAGGAAGCGTTGCATCGCGAGCGGCAAGAGCACGGCAGCTCCGGCGAGACGCTCGGGGAGAACGGCGAGCGGGTCACGCGCATCATCACGTGCGACTTCCCGCACTACCTGGCCGTGGTGTCGCGCGTGCGCCAGGAGGTGCACGTCGTGGGGCCCGAGGGCGGCACCGTCTCCAGCTCGCACATACCGCAGGTGGGGCCCACAGGGCGATGACCCCACGGGGAGCTTAGGCGGTGAATAGAGAATGTTGATGTGCTAGCGGCAATAGACGCGGGATATATCATAGGTGGGACTCTCCCGGGAAACTAATCAGGGGGCGGCTACCCCACAGCGGGCGAGTCTGGAAGCCGTTTTATTTCAAAATTATAGAAAATTTCCTCTTTATTAAGGTCTGTTCAATACAATACAATTTTCGGCAAATCAATAGAGAACCCCAATAACCACGTGTTCAGGTGCAAGCGCTGTTCCCGCCGCAAGCGCTGACGAAGCGCATCCGCGTGGGCGTGCAGGCGCACGGCGCCCCCCCCGCCCTCGCGCGCCGCGCGCTGCCCCGCCACGCCGCGGTGGCGCCCGTCATCACCGTGGAGCCAAGACGCAGGAAGTTCCATCGCAGCATCACGCTCACCTCGCCGCTGCCCAAGGGGGAGGTCGGTACAGACGCTATTTAAAAAGCCCTTAGCTTAGAAGCCTTTCGTGCTTTGCCAGTAATGTTACCACCAGTTCTCTCTGTGCTGGAAGACAAGAACACGACTGCTACTTGGTGGCGGAATTAACGAGTGAGATGGTGATAGTGATTGTTGTACTGAGTAAAAATTTTTAGTTTTAGGTTTAGTTTTAGGCAAAAGGGTCACACTGAAAATCAGCGCTGCGGCCTGCCGCAGATACATGCTGAGTGTGGCCCTTTTGGCACTTGCGGCACATGTAATATTTTTTGAATTGTTCATTTTTGTTTTTTTATTTTGTTTTTTATGTGTCGTTTTGTGTCAATAAATGTTTTCTTTCTTTCTTTCTTTCTAAATTTTTATCAATAACAATAATAATACCAACTATAAAAACTAACTTATACCCGGGAATGGTCGAGAATTAACTGCGCCGCGTAGCTTTTTAGACCGGCAAGAAACCGAATCAGATATGCGGAGCTGATTGGCACCTTCACTACTTGAAGAGGCACTTGTGAAAAGAAAGAGGGAGAGAGAAGTACTTACTAGGATAGGCGATGCTCTTTTGCTATACGGAGCTCACGCCGCTGCCTGTATTAATTGTGTTTTCCATCTCCAGAACGGCACCCACGACAAGGCTTCGACGTCGACGCTGCGGCTGCTGTGCTCCATCATGGGCGGGCAGGCGCGCGCCGTGTGGGAGGACGTCACCGGCTCCACGCCGCTCACCGTCACCGACGACTGCGGCTCCTTCACCACCACCGTCTCCGCCAGGTCAGTGGCCCCATTTTTGAAAACACATGTGTGAAAATATCACCCGATAGTGGTGAAAAATTTGACTTAATATGAAATACGAATTGCTTAGAAGATACTTACGGCTCTCATTAATCTTGTGAACTAGTCATAATTTGATTAGAGCTGTAGTTTTGGAGATATAAGCGGATTTATACCACTTTCGAAGGTACTTTTGAGTGATGTGCTTTCAAAAATCCCCAGCATCCTCACCGCGGGGCGCGCAGTGGGGGCAGTGGTACTAATTGTGTTGCGACATCTTCCCTCTGCTCACCCTGGCGACCCCTCCAGTGCAGGCCACTGACACCACATACGTACATAAATCAAGTCTTTATCCCTTACGGGGTAGACAGAGCCTAAGGTGACAAGACCTAAAGGCCACGTTTAGCAAGATTAACATATTAACTATTGACATTTAAATTTGTATATTCCTAGATTTTAGTGATAAATTGTTTTTGTGTGCCCTTGCAGGGCGTCATGGACCGACTAATTTATGCTTAACACCTTTTAATATAAATGTACATGATATTACAATCTAATAAATAAATAAATAAAAGATTGTGGGCGTGTAGGTGGTAAGAGGCAACAAAATCTGTGAAAGAAACCGAATCAGATTCTCGATTGACACGATCCCATTTCAAAACGACACTGAAAATTAGAACACAGAATCGGATTCAGTGTCATTTAGAATTTTTTTTGAAATTTAATTTCTAATGGGTGAAACAGTAAAAAATAAACATAAAAAATCAAAAAGTAAAATTCTTGATTCATTTGATAGTACTGTTGTCCCAATAAAACAATGAAACTGATGCTACTATTATGACAAATGCGCGTAAAATTTAAGTTGTTGTACAACAAAGTGTAGTGTTGTAAAACTTGGAATTATTTTAACTTATTTACTGTACACTTTGTTTCAGATTCTGGCTGATGAACTGTCAAAATGTCAGCGACGCCACCAAGTTGGCGACTGAACTTTACAAGTAAGTGACAAACGAAAACACTCAATATAACTAACTCCTCGTTATTTTTTCTCTTGTACGACGTCTTAATAAAACAAGACAGAATGAGCGTATTAAAAAAATAGTACCTCTTACTTTTTTAATGACTTTTTCTTATTCTGAATCACCAGCACTATTCATTTTTGTAAAGAAAAAAGTATTTTGAATTTTTCGTACAATTTGTACTGTCATATCGCCACCAGTCTTTTTTCGACAGTAAGGGCCGGTTCACCACTCTGTAAAGTTTCTGATATCTTAAGTGTCAGTTATCTATTATTCTCTCTCTATTTCTTACTACGAAACAGACAGAGACGACATCATAGATAACCGACACAATATCAGGGTCTTAACTGAGAGTGGGGACACAGGCTCTAAATCTTCCAAAAATTATGGGGTACTTTTATGTTTAAAACGCTCGAATACACAAGTCCGGAGTATGAACGTTCTCAATTAACTTTTGGCATGCAGATCCAGTTATTTTGCACTGGACTGACTAAATCAAAATCTAACAAGTACACCCCCTTGCAAAAAAGGCACCTATGGTTTTTGTATTATGTGCATAAAAGCTTACTTTCTAAGCTTTAAGCCGAATTTACATTATGCAACTAATTTCGTGCAACTAGCATTACATTGCTCGGCCGACAACCTAACGCGTCAAAAGTGATTAATCAAACGCCGCAGTGCAATGCTAGTTGCACGAAATTAGTTGCATAATGTAAATTCGGCTTTAATGTCTAAAAATCTGAAAAGCCATAGGTGCCCGATTTTTTTGCAAGAGGGTGTACATTAAGGTCTTTTCCTTCATAACTGTCCTATTTGGTAAACAAAAATCCTACCCCCAATGTGCAAATTTTTGCAAAGAATAAGGTGTATTATGTTATCAAATAAACCTGAGGCAATATTTTGTACATAATTTTGCTGATAATCTCCAGTTCTTTAATTTACGATGAAATAGTTAAAAAATAACAAAAATGAGACGTTTTGAGGTTAGAATTTTGTGTACCAAATAGGACAGTTAAGAATGTAAATACCTTACGCGCTAATACGTTCGCAGGGAAATGTTGCTGGTGCCCTTCGAGGTCCGTATAGTGGTGCTCGGCAAGCGGCTGGACGCCCTCGAGGGCCGGCTGCTGGTGCTCTACATTACCGACCGATACGCCTACGAGACGCTGCTGCAACAGGTCAGTACTATGGCTTCTTTTATGAAACAGGGTAGCAAGCAAGCGTAATAAGTAGGTACACCACTTTCCACCCCTTTACCCCCTAGGCTCCGTTTTAGGTAGCTGCCGAGAGTTGCAACCTAAATAATTATTGCAGAATATACTTTCAACATCAGTTCTTAAGTCTCAATCTACGCGGACGAAGTCGCGGGCAGAAGCCTAGTAAAGGCATAATTTAAGTAAATATTTAGGTAACTATGTGATCAAATTATTCCTTTGTATAAAGTATAACTAATTCAATGAGTATTAAAAAAATGTTGCAATATTTATCTGATGCTGTCTTAATTTTTAAAGCAATCAACGCGTCCTATAAATTGTAATTAACATCATTCTTGACCCACATTGTTTTATTATTTAAATGATTTCTTATTCGATTCTTTTACACTTCGAGAATTTCCTACAGTCAATGCGGTGATAACTTACCAACTTTGGTATTCTATGTTTACAATTTTCCATTAAAAAGTTTCCACAATCTAAAAACAGTGAACTGTGAAATAAAGCTGATTTTAACAGGTAATTTCGTCGGGGACAGTGCAATACCGCGTAACTAGCACTGGGAAATCAAGGGACTAGCTTGAAGGTAGCGATCCGAACGAACCTTGCATAGTGGACACCACCCGAAAATAGTGTGTATGTATAGTATGAATCTTCCCAGGTGAATTTTTCGCTTCGAGCCCTTATCTTTCAAACAAAGGCGTCTCTATTATCGCAAAGCCGCAAGCTACCGAGTTAGCACGTGCCACTACAACATTCATATTGAAAAACAAACGGTATCGTCATAGTATTAAGGTTCAAATTAAAAATAATATCTAGAATATCAGTGACATTAAATTTGAACCTTAATACTATGACGATGCCGTTTGTTTTCAATATGAATGTTGTAGTGGCACGTGCGTACGGTAGCTTGCGACTTTGCGATAATAGAAAAGCCTTTGTTTGAAAGATTAGGGCTTGAAGCGAAAAATTCACCTGAGAAGATTCATACTATACCTAAGAAGGTAGCTTGAAGGTAGCGATCCGAACGGGCCTTGCATAGTGTCCTACCCGAAAATAGTGTGTATCAGGTTGATGGTGCGATGTTTGTTTGTGTGTCAGGAGCACTACACGGAGGTGGCGCACTCGACGTCGGTGCAATTTCTGGACGGGCGCGAGGTGTATCTGGAGTTCAGCGGGAACCTGGTGCCGGTCACCAAGTCGGGCTCACAGCCCATGTTTAAGTTCGAGGTATGCTACGGGATCTCATCATCTGCTAAAAAACTTTTCACAAACTCGACATTTGGCAACTCTTTAAGAGGGTGCATCCCTACTGAGCTGGCAACGTCGCATTTTTGGTGTTTTTTTGCGATTATTTCACTAAAATGAAAGTTTCAAATATGCGTCTGTAGTGCACTTCGTTTTTAGTGTATCAATGTGTCTAAAGCAATAATTGATCGTGATGGACTTTTATTTTCTTATTATTTAATCCCTTTAATACTAAAATAAAAGTATAACGATTAATCATTGCATTGGACATATTAATACACTAAAAACGAAGTGCACTACAGACGCATAAGTATTTTTCTGTGAAATAATCGCAAAAAAATCACCAAAAATGCGACGTTGCCAGCTCAGTAGGGACGCACCCTCTTAATTTATGATGAACTTAATTTATAGTAAACTTTTTTAAAATAGAAAATTTTAGGCGTGGCTCACATTAGGTTAGGTTAAGTTTGTTTTATAAGTTTTCCTAAAAGTCAATATTTTAGTAGAAAATGAGGTTGTCAAATGATGCATTTGTGAAAACTGGTTTAGCTTACAACTTTTCACAAAAGTTTATAAGAGAGTAACAACATACCCTTGCCAAAGGGACCGGGCTGTAAACCAGCGCTGGAAACTTAACCAGCATTTGCTGAGACCGGTACCCATTGTCAAATTAGTTCTAATTGTATTATGTTGTTATGCTCTTGATTGTAACACCTACACTATGGCAATAAAGACTTATTTGTCTAACTAATATTATAAATGCGAAAGTATGGATGGATGGATGGATGGATGTTTTTTTGTTTGTTACTCAATCACGCCAGAACGGCCCAACGGATCTGGATGAAATTTGGTACATAGATAGAGAAAAGTCTGGAATAGCACATAGGCTACTTTTTATCCCGGAAAATTGCGTAGTTGCCGCGGGATAGTGACAAACGAATTCTTTGCAGACGAAGTCGCTGGCAACAGCTAGTTAATTTATAATTGAATATTTCCAGGCGTTCAAAGACAACCGCGTCGAGTTCCCCGTGCGAGTGAAGCATCACGAGGAGAGCCCGTCCGGACGCGTCTACTTCATGAACGAGCCCAAGGTGAGACCGCACGCCTTAATGCGATTCAGTTTAGCTTCGCTCGCTGTCAGATCCATACTAAAAGTGACAGCTAGAACTTGAACTGAGTCGGAATTAGGACGTCATGGTAAGGCCCCTGGACTCGTCGACGTTGTGTCTGACAGCCAGCATGTCTAGCACGAGAGCGCGCAAGTCGTGTCGCGCGAGATAGATTGTCCGTCCTTTTCTTAATGTTCGTTCAAGAAAGAGACGTGTGTAGGTCCTCCGCAGCCTCTTTATTGAACACCATAAATCACTTTCAACATGAATCAGTACAAAACAATACAGAAACAAAGTACATTCGAAATATTATAAACGGGATGTGAACCACGATTACCTTTATTGAGCTCCCGATATTTCGACGCAGTATGCATCATGATCACGGGTAGACTGAAGAAATTGCGGGTGGATGTTATTTTTGGGTAGACCGAGCTCTGTCTACCCTCATTCTTGCGCGTCGACTGCGAGTAAAGGTAAGGTCTTTTCATTCTCAACTGTCCTATTTGGTAAACACGATTCTAACCTCAATGTACAAACTTTTTGTAAAGAATAAGGTTATTATGTTATCAAATAAACCAGAGGCAATATTTTGTACACAATTTTGCTGATATTTTATCTCCGGTGCCTTTATTTACGATGAAATATTTAAAAAATAGCAAAAATGAGACGTTTTGAGGTTAGAATTTTGTTTACCAAATAGGACAGTTAAGAATAAAAAGACCTTAATCGCGGTTCATATCCCGTTTATAATATTTCGAATAAATTTAACCGGGAATCATTGAAAACTCTTAAAGAACAAAGTATACAATAGGCGGTCTTATCGCTTAGTAGCAATCTTACCAGACAACCAAACCAACCATAAGACAGAGAAATAAGTTGCAGTTGTTGTTGTTGTTGTTGTTGATGATGATGATGATGTGTGTGTATGTCAGGTGCCTAAAGGCGAGCAGTCGCAGACGCCGGCGTGCGTGCTGGACGTGGAGCTGCCGGAGCGGATCGCGCCGCGCGCCGGCAAGAGCCAGGTCGACTACCTCAACCTCGACCAATCCGGTTAGTACTGGTTGTTGCAGTGGCGTGCAGTTGTGGCCAGGGTAGGCAGCCGATCTTACCGCTGCCTACCGTCACTTACAGCGGCAACGCTGCCTGGCGATCACCCACTGCATAAATTCTTCAATGGTCTGCTTAGTCTGTTTTCATATTTACGTTAAATATTAAGATTTCTCGGTTATAAAATGATACACTGCGAATAATGCCCATTAAGTGACTTAATAAAGTTTTTGTGAGTTAAGTGATTAAGTGAGTTAATAAAGTATCTACCTTTTTTCTGTGTTTGAAAGTAAGAATCGAAATTTTTTGTAGATTTTTAGTGTATTAACAAAAATGATATAACATAGAGTCCTCGCCTGCGCGGGTACTGGGCCTCAGGGTAGGACGACAAAGGGGACCGAGAGCGGTGCGGGCGGGGTAGTGCGCCTGCCGCCCGCACCTCTCTCGGCCCCCTTTGTCGCCTACCCCACGCCTCCTGTGCCGCGTAAGCGAGGACTCGGTTAAGCGGGCGGTCTATAGCAGACAATACCCATTTCTACCATCACAAACCAACCAACCTTTTCTAGTAGACTGTATGCTGTATCGTTCCCCAGGCTTCGACGCGCTGAAGGACGAGCTCAGCTTCCACTGGGGAGAGCACCACCATCTGGGCCCCATAGCGCCGCCGCCGCCGCCGCCGCTCAACGGCCACGACGAAACACATGTAAAACTTTAAATATCAACGCTAAATGTTAACTAGCCTGAGTCTAAGGGCCTGTATCATCACTCTCTAAGTTCCAGTTATCTTAACTGTCAGTTATCTATGATTCTGTCTCTATTTATTACTACGAAACAGACAGAGACGTCATCATAGATAACTGCTGGCACTTAAGATTACTGAAACGTGAGAGAGAACACAGGCCCTGAGCCTATTGTAGAATTCTCTATCCCGTACGAACTTTAAGAAATCAGTCCGTATTCCTTCGTCATAATATTGTAGGAAACCTCTTCAAAATTTCGGCTTTCTAGATCTAAAAATTTGGAGTTGATGAGTCAGTCAGCCAGAATTGTAATTATTAAAATTTGGTTCTGATAACGTAACAACAAGCTCTTCCTTCCATGTCTCAAAAAAGAAAGTAAATGTACTAGTGTTACTTCAGATATATTTTTTGCAATGGGAAGAGGTTACAATAGTGACATCTCTAGAATCTAGGAGAGGTATAAATTTGAAGATAAAATTAATCATTACGCGTTTCTTTTTTTTAATACAGGACTTGATCATTACGAACGGCGACGTGAAGTATCCAACCAAGGATTCTGAGGACATCGTCACAAAGCCCCAGCGTAAGTACCATATAAGTTCCTAATACCAGCAACAATGTAACTTAAATAAACAGTAGTAAATGTGTAGTAAAATTTGTAACAAATAATTTGTTTGCAGCAAACGGTAACACAGCACACGTGGACTCGAACAAAGTCAAAGCAACGTTTGATTCAGACGAAGATAAAACACCCATGAACACCCTCGAGAAAACCGAGAAGGGCAAGAAAAAGGAAGGCTTCCTCGGAGGCCTCGCAGACAAAGTCAAACACGTCTTCAGCCACAGCCAGGACGAGGACGATAAAGACGCGAAAGACTCCCCCAAAGCCAAATCTAGAGAGTCCAAAGAAAAGAGCCTCACAAAACAGTCCAAGGAAAAGAGCCCGAAGAAGGATTCTAAAGAAAAATCACCCCCTAAACAAGAATCTAAAGAAAAAAGCCCGACTAAACAGGATTCCAAAGAAAAAAGCCCGACAAAAGAATCCAAGGATAAATCGCCTCCCAAACCTGCACCTAGAATTATAAGCGAAGATCTACTGGGTAAGGTTGATGACATGTTTAAAGATCTACGTTCAAAGCCACACCAAAAGGACCAAAAGGACAATGAAGATGATTTGGAAAGTGAAATTTATGCTACAAAATTGGTGGTCGATGAAGATCGACCGACAGGCCTGCATGATATCACTGAGGAAGTTTATGAACAGTATGCCAATATGCAGCCGGTAGAGACTCCTCTAAACATTCCCAAGAAGGACCCCTTCACTTACCCCACTGTATGCTGCGAAGGTAAGAATTACCCTAAACATAGCCACGAAGAAACTTCAACGTTACTTGACCAAGCCGAACAAATCAAGTTCGCTGCTCATGAAAAGATGCAAGACGTAAGCGATAAAGTACACGATCATTTAGAAGATGATGTTGCAAAGTTAACTCAAGAAAAAGATAAACTTCAACGTCAAGCCAGTGAAGCAAAAGAGGATATTGTAAGCAAAGGGGATAAAATTAAATTTGGTTTATTGGACAAGGAACAGGAGTTAATAGGGGCAGCGCAAACCCAAGCAAATGACGCAAAACACGCTGCTGCAGATGGTCTTGATAAGTTATCTGAATCTGCGCAGAAAACGCAAGATAGTGTTAATGCTAAAGTTGGCGAAGTTCAATCTAATATCGCGAATGAGTTTGATAATGTTAAGTCTTCGGCTAATGATGCCTATGACAATTTCACTACCACCGTCGGAGAAACTAAAAATAACTTTTCGAATAAAGCTCATGAGTTCGATTTTGCTGCGAGAGAACAGGCAGAAGAACTTAAGAATAGAGGACTTAGTGCAGCCGATGATCTGAAGCAGAAAGCCCATGAAGGTGCTCACACCGTCAGCGACACTTTCCATGCTGTACAAGATAATCTAAGTAATAAAGCTCATGATGTCAAAGCAGGTGCTAAGGAAACAGCTGATAATATAACAGATAAAACGAACGAAAAATTAAACGAACTGAATGATTCTCTGACTAACGCTAAAGATAAGGCTCAGGAAGCCGCCTCAGATCTCAAATCAAAAGCCGGCAAAGAAAAAGATAAAGCTAAAAAAGAGGCCAAAAAAGCTAAAAAAGAAGGCAAAAACTTCATAAGTGGATTAGTTCATAACATATTCGGCGAGAAAGAAAAGATTGAGAATGATATTAAAGGTAAAGTAGCTGACGGAAAAGACACGGCTAACGATTTACTAACGCAAGCTTCGGCTAAGAAAGACGAGATTAAAGACGGAGTTGAAAAGAAACACGAAGAACTCAAAGAAGGTGCTAATCATCTAATCGAAAATGTCAACGACAAGGCCAAGGAAGCAGACAAAGCATTGCACGATAAAAAAGACCAGTTGGAGAAAGCTGCACACGAAAAAGCCGAAGAGGTCTCTAATGCCATTCACACAAAGAAGGACGAAGTCGAACAAACTATCCGAAATAAGACGAAAGAAACTGGCGATGCCATCCAGAGTAAAACACAGGAGGTTAGTCAAACTATACATGACAGGAAAGAAGAGGTAGGAAAAGTTATTCAAGACAAAAAGGCTGAAATATCAAATGCAGTACACGAGACAACTGAACAAGTTGGAAATACCATTCAAAGCAAAAAAGAAGAGGTTGGACAAGCCATTCACGACAAAAAAGAAGAACTGGACCAAGCCATTCAGAGCAAAACACATGAAGTTAGTCAGACTATACACGATACGAAAGAAGAGCTCGGAAAAGCCGTTCACGATAAAAAAGAAGAAATTACAAACGCTGTTCATGATAAAACACAAGATATAAGTAATACTATACATGACAAAACGCAAGAAGTTTCCAAAGCAGCTCACGATAAAGCACAGGAAGTCAGTACAGCCGTTCACAATACGAAGGAAGCAGTAGCACAATCTGTTCAGAACAAAACAGATGAAGCCAAACATGCATTAGCAAACAAGGCAAACGAATTAGGAAACGCGTTCCACGATACAAAGGAATCAATAGAAACCACAATTCACGATAAAAAAGCTGAAGTACAAAACGCCGCAGAAACAGAATTAGACCGAATAAGACAAACAGCCGAACAAACGACAGACCAAATCAAGAAATCAGCAGAAGATACATTAAATGCTGCCGCTGATAAAAAGTCAGAATTACAATCAGATCTTTCTAACAAATTCAGCAATCTGCAACAACAGGGGCATGAAGAATTTGAGCAAATCAAGAAATCAGCAGAAGATACATTAAATGCTGCCGCTGATAAAAAGTCAGAATTACAATCAGATCTTTCTAACAAATTCAGCAATCTGCAACAACAGGGGCATGAAGAATTTGACCAAATCAAGAAATCAGCAGAAGATACATTAAATGCTGCCGCTGATAAAAAGTCAGAATTACGATCAGATATTTCTAACAAATTCAGCAATCTGCAACAACAGGGGCATGAAGAATTTGAGCACATCCAAAATGCTGCAAGCGACAAAGTAGCGGGACTACAACAGTCGTCTAAAAACGCGTTCGACCACGTACAAGACTCGGCCTTGAGTTCCTTCGATAAACTCGAAAGTTCTGCTAAGGACAAGGTTGGCGACGCTAGGGACACGTGGGAAGACTTGCAGAGTTCAACAAGAGACACTTATGCTGATTTCAGAGATGACGTTCACGGTCTAGAAAGCTCCGCGCAAGATACCCTGCGCAGCTTCCAAAGCTCTGCAGGAGACACTTTTGACAGTTTAGATGACTCCGCTAAAGAATACCTGGGTGGGGTGCAAAGCTCTACGCAAAGTTTCGAAAACAATTCCAAGGAACTATTCGGTGATCTGAAAGATTCGTTCGAAGGTTTCCAAGTGTCAGCTGATAATAAATTGGAGGATGTGAAAGGGGCGGCTAAAGAGAGGTTGGAAGAGGCAAGCGAGAGGCTCGAGGGGGTGAAGGAAGGGGCAAAAGAGGCGGAGCAGACGGTGGCTGATACGGTGGCGAAAGAAGCGGATAGTTTCACGAGCAATCTCAACGATTTGGGCAACTCTGTCTTCGGGTCTTCGGGCAAAGGTGAATACTCGTATTTTAACAATATTTCTGCATATAATTGAAGATTGTAAACATTAACAGCCTTATTCATAAAAAGTGAGAGGCTCGCTATAAGCTCGCTATAGGACCGATGCAAAAAAGCATGATTCATAAACGTCAATTAGCGCTAATCAGTCCATCAAGGGTCTGTTAAGTCTTCCGAAAGTTAGCGGACCGTAGACCCTACTTTATCTCTCTGCTAACTCACAAAATGGCTGCCACGCATGTGAACAGCTGATTTTGGCAAGAGCAAAACCATACGCAAGACAGTTTTTTTTGTTTTAAGTTTTTATTCCCTCCGGGAAAGGTAAAGGAAGCTAGATCCACACTGCCTAGTCTGTCGTGTTAATTCGCTGGTTTCCCGCTAATTCGCTGCCACTGCTGTCAATTTATTTATTTTTATTCACTAAAAGGCCATTTTTGGTCTATGATTTGTCAAGGTGACAACATAACGCGTCTAATCCATCCATCAGCAGCTCATTAGTTAACAAACTGCTAGCAAGCGTTTATGAATCATACTTTTTAACAACCATTTTTAACAATCAAATAAGCTTAATCAGTCTGTTAACTAATCGACTGATCAAACCTCAATTAAGGATTTTTTATGAATAAGGCTGTAATAATGTATTATCCTGACTACGATATTGATAAAAATTTAGGAAACCTAATTTGAAGTCATACATTTTCATTTCTCTTTTTAAATATGTTTTTTTTTTCTAGGTTTCATGAAGGACTCGAGCACAAAACTATTGGAATCCGAAAAGTCGCAGTCCTCTCCCTCGCCACACAAAAAGAGCTCAGGGTAAGATGAACTTAATTATTCTATATAGTAAACAAACCCACGCAAGCTAGGCTAGAATAAAAGCGCTACGAATGTACAAATGTAAATAACGATGGCACAAAGCACATGACTAAATACCATGACGCCATTTTACATTGCCAGATAACATCTACATGCATATAATTCACGATAATTCACGATTATTTTTAAAACTGTGAAACTTTATATTTATTTTGCGGGTACATAAAAGGCTTCTTCAATATCCGCCCGGTACACTACCAACATCTTACTCGCTTATCCAGAGGCGCTGTTAAGTACTTATTTAGAACGGTTAAAGGTGCGACCACACCGCCGCTTTAAAAACGGTGACGTTACGGAATCGCAACAAAATGTATGAAGAAACGGTGATAAAACGGGACGCATACGAGACGTCACTGCGTATACGCGGTGGTTGGGTCGCACCCTAAGACAGCCGAGAAAATTATTGGCCCGCATATTAGCCTTCTCGATTAGCAATGAAAAAGTAACTTGTAAAAGTACTTTGGATTGGCATTATAGACCGGTCTATAGACAGACAATATTATGAAATTTCATGAAAATTCAATATTTTTTATTCAATATTTGATATTGATTAGTATGGCAGTATTGGCATAATATTGACCGTCTGATCCATCCAGTGGTTTCACAGTTTTTCTTGTACGTAACGTATACACTCGCCTAACCCTCGCACGCCTTACAGGATACCGAAGTTAAAGCAAAAGAAGAGGAAGTAAACGCCGCCGAACGGACGATGTATGATATAGTTGTTTAGTTTTACTATTTATTGTTGTTACGTTGATCGCTTCCGTATTAGATTGCTGGCTGGCTAAAGTTCTTTAGCATGCTTCTAAGTTTAAACGACATTTGTCAAGGCTTATTTACTAGCAATCTAGTAGTTAGAGATCGGTAATCCTATCAACTGCTAAATAGTTACTACAGTGAATAATTGAACTTGAATTGTGCTTATTCAAAAGGTTCATGTTCCATTGGAGTAGCTATTTGTTTAGTTGTAGGCAGTGTATTGTGACATTGTTTCAGTGATGTCACCAATTTAAAAGAGATTCAGTCAAACTCTGTATTTTAACTACTTATCGTGTCAAGTTTTTATATATTAACTTTGATTAACGCACTTCGATTTCAAAGAAATCATCGTATTTGATGTGACTCGTAGTTTGTATTTCTTATATATCATGCTTATTTGCATCAATTTGATTTTTACAAATGTACAGATCAGTCTAAAATCTTGCCTACTTATTTTGTTTTGTATAATTTTAATTTATTTTGACAAATCAACGATTCTTATACAATTGACAACCGAGTTTATACAAGGACATAATTTAATATATTTAAATGTTTACGTTGCAATTAATTGAACTTTTAAACAAATATTTTTGCATTTTATATTAAATTTTAAGTATTTATGTAAATTACGTACTTCTCACTGTCAATGTTTGTGTTGTATAATTTATTATTTTGGAACAGCATTTTTACAAAGTTCTCATTGCTTTGTACAGTTTTCGTCGGAGCATGATACATCGCATAGATCTAGGTGTCAAGTGATTTGCCTAAACATAGATCTGCTAGTTTATTTTATTTATTCAGTGTCATGGCTAAGTTTAACATGTACATAATTAAGGAATGCGAATAACATGTTACAAATTATGTTAGTTAGATCGCTTTTTCGTCACAAAGCGTATTTATCCGCTGTTGCAAACATTTGAGAGAATTATTAATTTATGAATCGGACAGCGCCCGGTGTGATGTCTCTCTGTAAGTTGTTACATAATTTAAGATATTATATGAGACGATTCTCGAACAATCCTTGTGTTTTTATTGCTAGCTTTAATTTTTATTTGCGCACGGCACAGCACGTCGCACCAAATAACTGCAAATATAAACAATACTTTTTGTTTTCATTATTTATTGTAATTGTAAGATTGAATTTGCTTTAAGCTATATATTGGGAATCGAAAAGACGATAATTTCCATCAAAAATGAAAACATGTTCATTTCCTGTTTACTAGGTGTAATAAAATGGACTTGCCTCTTTTGGGCATACACCTCTACATCAAAGTTGCCACCTAAAAAAATATTCGTCAAAGATTTTCACTACACTACATTCTTGCAGTTATTGCATCGTATTTCAGTAACATACCCTCGCACAATCACGCACCCGCTACGTTTTCATAAGCACCTTCACATCGGTGAGTTAATTTACGATTCTTTTGCATTTATCATTTGTAGTTTTTATGTTGACGACTCAATGCTTACATAACTCTTTTCTTTCCAGTTTTTTCTCCAAATTACGCCGCAGTCCGTGATGCCCTGATGCCGCTTTACCCCGCGTAAGAAAGTTATTCGTTCGATTGGCAAGTTATTGGTAAGGTCGTCAAACTCAACGTTATAATAAATAAGTATAGGGGATATCTGCTTTAGGACTTGTCCCTCGCTTCTATCGGTGTAGATAGAGCTACATATAGACAGTGTTGATTCTTGTATCTTACTAGATATCAGCGAAGTAAATTTCAGAAGATCGCAGATAAAAATGCGAAGTCATAGTTTCTATGTGTATAAACAAGAATATAAGTAATTCTGTTGCCTGTTTGTTGATAGGATATTTCCAAATGAAAACTACCTTACATTTCGTAACAGCGAAGTATCTAAACAGAGTAGAGTTAAAACCTAGAGTGTTACACATTATTTTGTATAGTTTATCGTTGCTGATGTGTTCAAGTGTAACCTGCCGTTGATGTTTAGAATGTTAAGGATGTAGGGTAGTTATGAGTCACAGGATTCCCAGTATTCCCAGTATTCCCACCTTACATGAACTTGGGCCCGATTTTTGAAAGCACGTGTGAAAATACCACTCGAAAGTGGTGAAAAATTGTGCTGAATTTGAAATACGAGTAGCTTAGAAAATACTTACGGCTCTCATTAATCATGTGGACTAGTCAAAAATTTGATTAGAGCCAAAGTTTTGAAGATATAAACAGATTTATACCACTTTCGAGTGGTACTTTCGAGTGATGTGCTTACAAAAATCGGGGCCCTTGATGCCGATAAAAGCAGTATGTAAGCGAGTGTCACACATTTAGCTCTTATGTGTTAAGGCTAAGCATAAAATTGAAACATTTTCCAATAACCTTGCTAATTAAATAGCAATCACTGTCGTTAAATGCAGATTCGCAGTGTGTTTTGTATAAAAACAACTTCAGATTAAAGTCTGATTAACTTATTTTTAAGTGCGCTAAGAATAGAACTTAGCTTACCCGCGAATGTGATTCCTTTTTTCATGTACCTTTATTCGTTGAGAAGTTAATGAATATATTTTCCCGCCTAATCATTGAAAATCGTTCTTGAGTGTTTAAGTTGCATTCATTGTATTTTTACGAGTGTACGTCACAAGTGGTAAAGAGGTGCTTTGTAATGGTGGCTACTGTTAAAACTTCCAGCTTGTCACTTAAAGAGCAGAAAAAATTGACAAGATGATTCCTAAAATTTTAAATGGTGACACTGACCCGAAAATGTTCCAAGTACATGCTACGTAAATACGTATTTTCGAGGAATAGAATGCTACACCAAGACTGGCAGTTTTTTAACATGCACAATTTTACTAATTGCCGTATTTAATTTTATGTCAAAATAAATAATAAATTGTCGTACTCTTTCAAAGTTAAGCTCTCTTAACAATCAAATCATTAAAATGTTCTGGAACTTTCTTAATCGCAGGTCACTGGTCAAATTGAATAGTGAAACAATGCAAGTCTGTAAGTAAAATAGGCTTTATTGCCTACCGATAGCGCTAAAAAGAAATAGCGAATGCGGTTAGACAGCCTCCATGTTTGTATCTGTCTAAGTGAAGCAACTTCAGGAATCCCGTGTGTCACTAATTTGTATTTGAACTATTGACGATTTTTATTACAATTTTGATGGTTCCTTTACGCTGTCGACTTCCATTGTTCCACAATAGCTATTAACTATACTATAGACTATAGAATTAAATCTCATACTTGTCACCGCCCCCAACTTTACATTCTACTGCACTAAACATACATATTTACTATTACGGTTAAGCCATTATTTTAGGTATTACGTCGTTTTATATAGTGATAGTGACATACATTAATTATTTGTATCATTGGAATGCATTTTTTATTAAAATACCTGGCGTTCTAGGTTATTTTTGCCTATTAGGACGTAAGTTTTAAAACTGTAACCATTTCTGGATAGAAAATACCTTTTAAAAAAGTATACATATAGCTAGTGTGTTGTGTTTAGAGCACCTGCTGCGTGAGTTAATGTTGCGCTCATGGTTGATTTAATGGTTCGTTAAATCTCTCCTTAGTATAGACTTGGCGTACTTTGTATTCTTCTAAGGATTTTTTTGATGCTACATTAGTCGTGTTGTGTGAGGCCTTGACTCAAGTACGTGTGCGAATTATGAATAAAAAAACAATACATACTAGCTACACTTTCAAAATCAATCTGCACAAGTTTTTACAATTTCAAGTTTCACATTTTTATAGGCCAGGAGCGAGGTACTTGCGACGCGAGCCAAGCGTGTTGTTTAAAATAACATTTTGGAAATACTGTGATGCCAAAATATTGAAGTTTACGTGTAAAGTTAAATAGAGTTTTGTTAATTTATGAATAGAGTTTATCTTCAGTCTATTTATTGCTTTTAGTAATAAATGAAATGCGAAATAAAAAATTGTTTTATTGTTAACTTCTTGCATTCGAAATGGTTGAAAAAGTTATGTAGCCATTTGGAAATTTAATCTACCAGTTTATGGGGGGTTAATTTCTATTTTAATCTAGCAGTTTTAAAATAAAACTCCATCGTGATCATAAAACTGCGGTTTAATATTCAAAATTCAAATTCAAAATTCAAATTAATTTTATTTCAGACTACTTATTTATATTGGTAACTAATTTTGTTTAATATCTAGAATGTTCCACAATATCACATAGTACAAACTCGGCATATTAAAGTTCCAGGTAGTACACAATATATTACGAACGATATACATATGCATAATACTCGCATATGGCAAGAACCATCTACTTAATGTAGGGTACATACATGCTGTTCGACATTTCATAAGAATAATCTTGTCAATAGTAGTCTTGTATGTAAATTTTCCGTTTGTCAGTCATTGCGTCTCTTCCACCAGGCTAAGTTGGAGAGGGACGGACTGAGCGACAACGCTAATTACTTTCTAACACCAACACTTCACTTCGTCAAATATTTTTCTACTTATATTCGTGTCCAAAATTAAACTAGTTTGACAGTTGACACATATGCCAGATACGTGAAAAAATTTAGCTATAGGAAAATATCGAATAAACAGCGGACGTTAACAAAATTTATCACACAAAATTGTTGCAGTTTCAATCGATTTTTTGGGAAATTAATATATTCGACACATTGTTTTAAATATGTATCACTATATTTTATTAATATTTCATTACGTGCATAAATAAACTTTGATTCGATTGAAGTAATTGTAATTTCTAATATTTCCTTGCAAATGCATTCTATTTTGAAAACTAAAACCATTTTTTTTTAAATTATTATTAATAGAAACAGCACTGGTTGCAACTGTGGCAACATTTTGCGAATATTCAATTGTCAAACTGGATCGGTCAATTTTGAACCCGACTATACCTAATTGAAAAAGATGCATCGACGCTAATACCAATCAGCAATTCAACAACGAAGTGTAGTCACTCTACCGATCATTCTGCCGCCTCTTATTTTCACACCAATCGTTAATCTTATACTTATTCTCTAAACAGATAACAAAAAAAATGTGCATTTTATCAAAATTATACTAAGTAGGTAAACAAGTATATTTCAAGTGTATTTCTTTTCACACGAAAAATTGCAAACGTAAGAGCATTATAAAAGGAATATGTCAGTAATATATAAAATATATATTAAAAAAAAAACAAATTTTGCATTACATTACACACCTAAGGCTCAAAATAGCTTAATATTTTCAGTTTATAAAATAAGTATGCAAAAGGTAACTCATACGTCTTACCTAGTTTTAACAAAGAAAATTCACTAAAAATTAAATTAAAAACACTTTTGCATTAAGAAACCTTTAAAACAATCATTTGGTTAGCACAGCACCAACTTCAATGGAATGGTCTCCAGAGTTTTACCTAACTAATCTATAAAATAAAGTCAAGACCAATGAAAACGGGTTACTTAATTAATCCCGGCCCGTTTTCATTTGTCTTGAGTATAATTACTCATAAGGCACCTATACTTTGTGTACGTCCGTTATATGTTATCACATTGTGCTTAGGCTAAAACGAACTCAAAAAAGTTTCATAAGATAAATTCATAAGTGAATAGTAGTACAATTGAGAAAAATACTGCAAGAAATGCATTGAAATACGGTAAAAATCAAGTACAGAACGATATTATAGTCTAAGAGCTGGTAGACATTTTTATAGTAGATGTTTGAGTCTATGTAAATATATGCTTACTTTGATACCTAAACAGAAAAAGCTGTAGGCTGAAGCTAAATGAGTTCTTGGATTTTTAAACAAACTCGTGGTTTGTTTTGCCTGGAAATATTCTTGAGACAACTACAATTTTCAATAACTTTAGAGTGAAAGAAATAAAAAAGGCACACAAGTCATAACTTAGACGCTATCAAAGTGATTAATTGTGAAATAGATACTTGACATTTTAATAAAATATTATTGGCTACTGAAAATGAGTATCCTAAAAAAAGTCAGCGTCTGTAAGACATACTATATCGAGAATATTAACTTTACATATAGGTCAAGGGTCAGTTAAGCCCCACTACCGTTCATCCAGGTCTGTTTTTGTGTTTTAGATATCATAAAGAAATTATTGTACAAGTTTTCAAGCTGTCTCTTGAACTTCTTTTTACTCTAAAATATGTCTACCAGCTCTCGAATTACTACACAAGAGATCTCACAATGGAGTCGCAAATTCATAAAGAAAGTATTAGTAAAAATTTAATATAAATCTAAATTCTTATTACTCCGAATCGGAGCAGGAAGTGGCTACTACTCGTATCACATTTTATACACAAGTTAATAATGCAAGTAAACAATATAAGTAAACATTATAGCAATATAATATAGAATATCAGGTAAATATCAAATAATCATTTGTGCTATAAATACCTCTCAAAATAAATTACAAATTAAATAGCTTTGAATAATATAAAAATAGTGTCTTAATAAAAGGTACTTAGTCAAAATCACATAGTGAAAATGGAAGATATCATAAAATAATACCGATTGGTACATATTGAATCTTAAAATTTATCATAATTTCATTCATATACATACGCGTCATAAGTTAATAAATAGCGTCAATTCCTTTAATAAATATACTCCACATTAGAAGCAGCAGTAGACAATCTCAAATATATTTAATTTAAAAACATCAAGTCTCATACTTGCCCGAGTTCTGCGAGCTACCCTCGCTCTCATATCTCATTTCGCTATCGCATTCCAAATAGTCCATATCGCTCAGCTCTCTCTTAATCATGAGATGAGGCGTTTTTCTAACCGTCTTCTCCTTCAAACATTTCGGGGCAATTTGTTTGCTCTCCATCAAATACTGAACTACGACCCTCTCGAAGAACAAAGCTAGAACGAAATGGAACGCCGCTATCGCTATTATAATGTAGCTCAATAGAACGTCATTCGGCATTTTGAGCTCGAGGAAGCGGGCGAGCCACTCGGCCGGGGCTATGGCGACGTATAAAGATATACCCGTCATTACCAAAATACTGATCATAAGATGCTTGTTGGTCACCATGGACCTCCTGTACGGCGCGCCGTGGCTAAAAACAATCGGCATAACTATATACTGGAACATGGACACGGCAAAGATGGCGTAGTTTTCCCAGCACTCGTTAGCTTCTTCGCCTTCGTAAGTATGCCTCTCGTACCACGGGAAAAACGTTAAAGCGTAGTAGCTCAAATACTGCGCCACGCCGATCAGAATCAACTGCCCCAACAGAGAAGTGAGCGGTACCAAACCGAGCAGAGAGGTCAGCGGCGGTATCTTACACAGCTTGCCTCTGTACGCCTCGGTCATGCCGAAGAAGAAAGCGAAATTAACTATCAAAGCCACGTCTATGTATAAAAATTGGAAATCCGTCAAATTCGAGTCGAAATAGTATAGGAATGCGACTGATAGGAATTCGGTAAGGGAGTAGGCTACCATGAATTTGAAGACGCCGAAACTGGTGGTGAGAGCCGCTCGGCCTTCGCGGAGGACCCGAGCCACGCAGACGATGTCGGGGTCTGAGGAGGTGAAGGGGGCGGCCACGCTGGACTCCAGCTCGGACAGCGAGATGCCCGTGTGCGCGGCGCGCAAGGCTCCGCAGTCGTTGGCGCCGTCGCCGCACATGCCTGGACAAACGGGTTTAATATACAGTTCGCGATAGCATTCGTCCGCGTTCGGGAGAGCATTCGGCGTCGAATATTCGAGTGGAGTTGACGTTGAGCCGAGCATCACAAAGCTTACATTGATTGCTCGTTTGCAAATGCTCTCAATGAGGACGCTCCTTAATACGATAATAGACACAACCAATGTTTGACACATTTTTAAGAGCTGTCTGTTTGGTAGAATATTTTTTTCCCATTAAAATAATCTATTGAACTCATTGGCTTTTATGGCTAATTTATAACCTATTCTGAATATGAGACATATTCAACGGATAGACCGCGATTACCTTTAACCTCCGTTATACATATTCATATTCAATCATTTATTTACATAAAAACACAGAAAATCCATACCCCGTTGATAATAATACATGTCGGCACGACTAGCACAAAAGCATGCGAGAGCTGTGTCGCAAGCGAGATAGACCACCCGTTTTTTTCTAGAACGAACCGTAAGAAAAGGACGGGCAATCTATGTCGCGACGCTGATGTTATTAACCGTGAATCTTTTAAATCCGCTGAGTAGACAAATCCACCAAAAAAAAATTATGTCCATAATTATACCAAACGATCATTAGGCGAAACGGCATTAGGCCAATAATACAGGTATTCCAACTGACCGACGTAGTATCCGAGCGCCTGGTACTCGGTGACCAGCTGCTGCTTCTGGTCGGCGCTCATGCGCGCGAACACGGCGCCGCGCGCGATCACGCGGGCCACCTGCCCCGGGTAGTGCTCGCGGAGCACCTGCCATAGAAACCATACATCTAACTAATATAATAAATGTGAAAGTATGGATGGATGGATGGATGGATGTTTGTTTGTTACTCAATCACGCAAGTCGTAGTCCTTACCAAATGTGCTTAAAAATATTTAACAAGCTTCCTAAGGATATTAAAGATCTTCCTCTACAAAAATTTAAGAAGAAATTACTTGCATGGCTCTGCGAGTTGTGTCTACTCTATTAATGAATTTTTTAACATTCAAACTAAAAATAGGTGAAATTATTAATAGTTATTGTTACAAGCAAATATATCTAGACATTAAGGCAACATTTTAGATAGCATAAGAATAATCCTGAATTTGTCTGCTTATGTTTTCAGCAAATTCAGGAATATAATATTTTGCATGCTCATTAGAGCAGAGTATGGCAGAAGAGCAATCATATTTATAAAATCTTATACGTTACCCATATTCCGCAAATAAATTTCATTTCATTTCATTTCATTTCATTTCATTTCACGCCTGAACAGCTCAACGGATCTGGATGAAATTCGGCACATAGATAGAGAAAAGTCTGGAATAGCACATACTTTTTATCCCCGAAAATTACGTAGTTCATCATTTCATCTAAGTCCTCTAGGTTGGCAACGCATCTGCAATTCCTCCAGGGTTGCGGGTGTCTATGGGCAGTGGTGATCGCTTACCATCAGGTGACCCACTTGCTCGTTTGCCTTCCTATTCACATTAAAAAAAAAAGTTCCCGCGGGATAGCGATAAACGAATGTTTGCAGACAAAGTCGCTGGCAACAGCTAGTACTCCATAAACGATAGCAATGAAGCAATTTAGCGTTTAAACACGGAAAAGTTTGAATACGACTATAATGAAGCTGTTGAAAATGACAACTAGGGCTGTGGAGTGGTTATAAAACAAGATTAAAAACGTAGGTAATAAATTTGATGTATAAAAAATAACGGCTAAATCTGTAGCTAAGCGTAAAAGTCTTACACTTATTATGTTTTTCTAATTCAAATTCAAATTGTTTATTGCAAATGGTTTTTTTTTAAGTATTCATTAAAATCCAAAGGTTTTAATCAAAAGAAGAATTGGACAAGCTACTCAGAAAAACGCAAAAAGGAAAAATCTTCGGCACAAATATTTATAAACAAAGATGCGGGAAAAATCTAGTACCTAAGGTATTTTTATTCTTACCTGTCCTATTTGGTAAACAAAATTCTAACCTCAAAACGTCTCATTTTTGTTATTTTTTAACTATTTCATCGTAAATAAAGGAACTCGAGATAAAATATCAGCAAAATTATGTACAAAACATTGCCTCAGGTTTATTTGAAAACATAATAAACCTTATTCTATACAAAAATTTGCACATCGAGGGTAGAATTTTGTTTAGCAAATAGGACAGGTAAGAATGATAATATCTTACTTTAATAAAAATCCAAAACTCAAAAACAAAAAATCTGTTACTTTATATTTGTCCCCTTTTCTCTTTCCACCTGTCTCTATCGGTTATCAAACAAAAAGCAATGTAACATAAGGCCCACCTTCCACGTGTCGCCGGTCATGACGATCTTGTAGTTAGGGCCGGCGTCCACCGCCTCCGCGTCCGGCTCCGACCTGGCGGACGAGCCGCGCCCGCTGTCCACCGAGCGCCACGAGCGCTGCAACGCGGTGCGACGACCCACCACAGCCTGCCGTGCCAACATACACATAACTTAACTCCATATACAGGGTGTATCAGATAGCCCCTAACAATAATCAACTGGGACAGAAGCTAAAAAAGATATAAAAAAAAACATTGAGTAATTTTTTTTATGTTTTCTATAGGAATGGTAGTATTAACTGTAATCATTCCATTAGAAAACATAAAAAAAAATACTCCAATTTTTTTAAATATTTTTTTTAGCTTCTATAGCTATGGTTATACAGGGTGTTTGGTAGCCAGGTGCAAAGCTTTAAGGGGGTGATAGCCGAGGTATTTTTGAACATTTTGAGCCATACATGTCTTAGCCGAAATTTGATATTTTTTTTTAAACTGAAAATTTAGAAATTTTACGAAAATACCCAGAATTTGATAAAAACGAGTCAATATTGCGCCAATGAGCTTTAATTTGTTGACAAAATCTTTTATTTCGGATAGTTTAATGTGTATTGGACCAAATGAAACAATTTTGAAGTGTCTGTCTTGCCACAGAAACAAAATGGAGGCATTCGAAATTACTAAAAATGTCTTATTTTGTAACAGAGTAATTTTTCAGTGCCATAAAAAAAAATAAGAAAAAATCCTGGAAATGTTCAAACACTTTTAAAAACATGCCTGTTTATTGCTCTTTCTTTTAAGGTATCACTCATTCACATCGCTTGCTAAATCTGAGATAAAAAGTAAAAACCAAACTCGGGGAGCACTCGCTAAGAATGCACTAGTATTGAAATTTCACGTTAAAAGTAGGTACTTAAGTAGTAAATTGCATGAAAAAAAGGTAAAAAAAAATATCACAAATCTTCACTTTGTTGTAATTTGAATAGTAAATTAATTCATTTTACAATTCTTTTTTTACCTTTTTTCATGTAATTTACTAGGTAAGTGTAGGTACCTAGTAAATTACATGAAAAAACGCGAAATTTCAATACTAGTGCATTCTTAGCGAGCGCTCCCCCGAGATTGGTTTTTACTTTTTATCTCAGATTTAGCAAGCAATGTGAATGAGTGATACCTTAAAAGAAAGAGCAATAAACAGGCATGTTTTTAAAAGTATTTGAACATTTCCAGGTTTTTTTTTTAATTTTTTTTATAGCACTGAAAAATGACTGTTCTAAAATGAGGCATTTTTAGTAATTTCGAATGCGTCCATTTTGTTTCTGTGGCAAGACAGACATTTCAAAATTATTTCATTTGGTCCAATACACATTAAACTATCCGAAATAAATTATTTTGTTTACAAATTAACGCTCATTGGCGCAATATTGACTCGTTTTTATCAAATTCTGGGTATTTTCATAAAATTTCTAAATTTTCAATTTAAAAAAAAAAAAAAAATTCGGCTAAGACATGTATGGCTCAAAATGTTCAAAAATACCTCGGCTATCACCCCCTTAAGGCTTTGCACCTGGCTACCAAACAACCTGTATACCCCAGTTGATTATTGTTAGGGGCTATCTGATACACCCTGTAGATTAAATAAATACTTAATTATTTACATGTTTTATTGAAGTGAAAACTTCTTTAATGGCATTGAGCACTTTTTGGGATGGGTAAAAAAATGTTAAACTCGTGTCAGGCGTAAGACGCAGGGAGAGTTTAAGTACCAGGATATCAGATCCTCTGAGAGCTTATTTTGAAATACGAATGAATCGCGTTCGATTTTTTAAGTGTTTTTTTGTAGAGTCGTGGAGCAAAAGTACTAGGGCATCAGCACATTGTTAGAGGTCTGTCAATATAGATAATGCGTAAGTTTTTTTTTGTAAGCGGCCATGCAGGGTACAACATTAAAATCTAATCTAAGCTGCTGTTTTCACTTCTGCCGGCACTCCCGGAGTGCTACCCGTCGCTTTTTTTTGTATTAAAAATTGTTACGGTTACGAATAAACTTTTTTAATTCTTCCTGATCTATTCTCAAACTAAGCGTGAAGTCCAAACTGAAGTTTATGTGTTTGATGCATTTGTATGCATATGCATGCTTATATTTTTTTTTTAAATGGAGGATGTTATGAGCTCACGTCCTGAAAAAAAAACTTGTTTGTGATGAACTGACCCCTTGGCTGGTACTCTCGCAGTAGACGACTGGCACAAGGCCGCTTTTCTCCACGCACAGGTGCACGACGCGCTCCCCCGCCGCCAGTATGCCGCACTCTTTTGCCACACTCACTGCTGTGTGTATGTTGTCACCTGAAGAAGGTATGTTATTGGGTAACCTAAAGGAATGTGAAGCAAGTGCAATATTCGCCAAGGAACGTTATAGTTTTGGTTAATGTAAGTAACAAAATAAAAAAAAGTCACGATTCAAACTCCATCGCTTGGAGTCTAAAAAATTCTATATAAAAAATATACAAAAGTCGTCTTAAATCATGTATAGTTTAGTTCACATTGTTAATTAAAGGGTAGTGTTTAACAAAACTGCTCTAATTAAGTATAAATAAATTAATAAGTTTTATGAGACTAGCTTCATTCTGCAACTTCGTTTAAACAAAGTTGGCAATTCGCCAGTTTTTTCGGGATAAAAGGCTCATCCAATGTAGCGCTAACAAACCGGACACAACTTTTTATGTTACAAAGGATTTAATAAAATAGCCTTTTTTTTAAATACGTCTTAATATGAACAATAAAATAATCTTGACCTTCTTGACAAGCGAAATCGTGTAACGCGTAAATTTAATACCTATTCGTATTCGCAAATTTTCTCATAAAGTTCAAGGTTGTTGATTATTATTATTTAGCCTGCTTGCGTAAGCTCATCTTTCGGCCATCTGCAATTCGTGTGCCTTTCTAAATCAGAAACCGATTTTTAAATTCGCACACAACTGTATAAGCATCGGTGGTTCAGTGGTAGAATGCTCGCCTGCCACGCGGGCGGCCCGGGTTCGATTCCCGGCCGATGCAGACTTTTTTCCTTTTTCTTTTTGACAAATTTTATTGCAACAAAAATATCATAATTCAACCAGGTATTTAGTTTCCTAAGCAGTACTTTTAGCAAAGTTTTTATTTTAATAATTGCTGGATTTTTTACTTTTACAGACAGCTCATTGCCATAGATAGATAGATAGATAGATAGATAGATTTATTTGTCACCTTTTTAAAAATACAATACATTTAAATGTCAAACATAAGTAATTCACAAAAGGATCGTCAATTGAAATACAAAAAAGAAATAATAATAATAATTGAAATAAACTTAAAACAAAATAACAACAAACAAACAAAATAAAACCATATTAAATGTCAATTTAGATTCACAAAAAGATCGTCATGAGTACATAAAAAAGAAAATAATAATAATTTAAGTAAAAGCAATTTAAAATGTCAAATAATAAATATAAAACCACAAAATGTGAAAATATCGTCAAAACATAAATAACAAAAATATAATATAATAATAAATGAGGTACTAGAATGGTACAAATTAAATGTCAAGTTTAGTGTCACTGTACTCTTTAACAGAGTACAGTGACATATCCAACAGAAGTTTTTTAAGTCGGCGTCCAAAAGTTTCATCTGAACATTCACTTTTCAAGTCAGCGGGTAGATGTTCGTAGAACCTCGGGTCAACGACGCGCGGGTTCTTGTCGAGCAGCGCCAGCCGCCGCGGCACCGCTTGCAATCGGCCGGTCTGCCGGGTTATTCTACCTGGGATATTGACGCGTTTGAACGAGTTTATATCTCGGCGTGTTATCATTAAAATGTCGTATAAGTACTGAGAGTAATGCGTCAATATCCCAAACTTTTTAAATAGCTCCCTGCATGAGTCTCTAGGTCTAACACCCGCCAATGTGCGCAGAGCCCGTTTCTGGATCTTAAACACTCTGTCTGAATTTGTTGAATTTCCCCACAAAATGTTGCCGTAGGACAACAAAGAATGAAAGTTAGCATGATAGATTGCGACTAGGGCTGTCTCCGAAAGCAGTGGCTTAAGCTTGCGTAGGGCAAAGACAGCACTGCATAATCTTTCACAAAGCTTTTCCACATGCTGTTTCCAAGTCAGCCCAGTGTCCATCACAAATCCCAGAAACTTGCTCGTATTACACATTGGCAGCGGACTCTGCAGTCGAGGGGTCTCAGCACTGTTTCTTGTTCTGAACAACATTATATTGGACTTTGTAACGTTCATAATTAGTCCGTTTGCCGCAAACCAATTTTGCAACTGATTGCACACGCCGCCCACCCTGTCCTCAAGCAGTAAATAACTACAAGCGCTCACTACTACCGTTGTGTCATCCGCAAACAATACCACATGACCATCGGAAACAGAGGCGGCAAGATCATTGATAAAAAGCAGAAAGAGGGTATTTCCCAAGGCCGACCCTTGTGGAATGCCTATATCCACACTACCAGCCCTAGATTTGACCCTCCTTCCATCAATTTGAACTGCAACCGTCTGTCTCCTGTCTTCAAGAAAAGATTTTAATATTTTCAAGGCGTTGCTCTTAATACCATACTGTGCTATCTTTTCTAGCAGTAATTGGTGATTTATTACATCGAACGCTTTGGAAAGATCACAAAATATACCTGCCACCTTATCCTTGTTGTCTAAAGCCGTCGTGATGCAATCGTATATGTTATAAGCAGCTAGTGTGGTGGATTTACTTTGTCTGTAGGCAAATTGTTTGTCCGTCAGTAGGTTGTTCGTCTCCAAATGACGCATCAAGCTTTCAGACAGAATCGACTCAATAAGTTTTGAGATGTTTGGCACTATCGTTATTGGTCTGTAGCTGTCAACCGAACATTTATCACCTTTACCCTTATATACAGGACATACTCGCGTGCTTTTAAGTACGTCTGGGTAAACTCCATCAGAAAACATATTGTTAATGAGTTCAACAAGTATCTCTGAAATGACTGGCCAGACACACACGAGTATGTTAATGGAGATGTCATATACGTCAAGAGTAGTGCGTGTTTTCATCATCGACCGCAACACCCGGTTGACGTCAGCAAGTGTTACTGCAGGTAAGACAAAGTCTGGAATATTAACATCGTGAAGAAAATTCGTTAAATAGTTTGCAGAGGTACTTGTATTGGTTTGCAAGGTGTGTTTAGAAGCAACCGTGAGAAAGTGATTGTTGAGGTATTCAGGTACTCTGTTTGGTGAAATTTCATTTGCCTGATCATCTTTTAATGGGAAGGTATGTATCCCCGATTTTGATGATATTTCCTCGTTAACAACGCGCCACATTTCCTTTGACGGGTTTTTACTGTTGTGTATACGACTCTCGATGTATAGTTGGCGGGCAGCTAAGGTCTCAGATTTAATTAATTCCGCATAGCGACTGATGCCTTCAGTCAAAATCATACTGTCTGGATATTGCCGTTTCATTTGTGTCAAGTCATTGTGGTTTCGAATCAGTTTCATAAGGTTTTCGGTCATCCATGGAACATTATTTTTCTTCTTTTTGTAAATCTTTTTTATAGGAAAGTGAATGTCAATATAATGTGTTAGTATACTAAATAATTTAATAAATTTGTCATTAATAGAAATTGTAGTCGTAAAAATAAAATTCCAATTATAGTTTTCAATGTCAGTGTAGAATGCTGTATACGCGTCGTCGCCAAATAGTCTCCTTTCAATGGGGTGATTTGATTTACCACCACACCGCGGGGAATTGACATCTAAGGTAAATAGTTGCGCATTGTGGTCGCTTATAAAGGTGTCAAGGGGCACCGCGGCCGTGGCGCAAGCGCAGGCACGCGGAATCACCCCACAATCGATAGATGTTGAGCTGTGCGTGGACACACGGGTTGGAAACGTGATACAATTAGTGCACGAATAACTTTGCAAAATTTCATCAACTCTCTTTCTAAGGATGTTTTCAGACTGAAAGTCAACATTTTGGTCGCCGACCAATATAAACCTCTTATTTTCATCAGTTAGCTTACATAATAACAACTCCAAATTATTCAAATAAATGTCAAAATCACCCTTACCCGTGCGATATAATACAATGATAATTAAGTTCGAATTATTAATTTCTATGGCAGTAAATTCAAAATGCAATTGAATTGCCAGGCTTTGTAAGTCATTTCGCTGACGGTAAACAATACCCGCCCGTGTGAACAGCGCGGTACCGCCATGCGCTATGCTCGTGCGGCAGTAGTAGTTTGCCAGTTCATACCCACATAACCTAATTCGTTCGATCTCATGTTTTTTACACCAAGTCTCGCTGCAAGCTAAAACGTCGGGGTTTTCAGTACTTAACAACAAGTCCAGTAACGCGGTTTTTCCACAAATGGACCGAACATTTTGGTGTACAATTTTAAAGTTTGTGGGTGACACTAGTGTGGTTTTGTTTTTGCTACTGGACTTTCTACGTTTTTTGGAATAACAATGTTGAAACGCCTTATCGACACACCGGCGGGCCAGTGCCTTTCATCTCTTACCAGCCGCATTTTGTCGGCGGGGACGTCAAGCTTGAAGGAGGTGTAGTGGCCCCGGGTGACTACCAATTGCTCGCAGCGCGCGTCCTTGATTTTCATCTCGGCCTGGAGGTGCTGAAGAACATCCTGCACTGTAGTGCCTTCACTCAGATTGAAGACGTGCAGGCTGACGGGGCGCGGTGCAGCGGCTCGGAGGCCCGGCTGTGCCCGGGTTGCTTCAGATGCTGTGAGTGGAGCCCGAGAAGGCGGTGGCTCCGTGGAAGCTGATACGAGCGGCGAGGATCCACTTGCGGTGGCTCGATGGGCCTTATCAGTTTTAATTTTACCGTTTACCGTCGCAGACGAAGAGACAGCCCGGCGGGGCCGGCCGCGGCGCGGCTTCGGTCCAGGGTCAGCTGGCTGTGTGTCGTCGTTATTCTTTGCTGGTTCCAATACTGGAGAACTGTTACTAGCGTCGTGTGACACACCAACGTCTGCTTCTGGGATATCGTGGACAGTTACTTTGTGCGCGTTATTCACGTTTAAGTCGCCAGTGCCGTCAAAGTACTCCAAACCCTCGGGACCAGACCCATTAAGTGAAACATTATAATTTGTGACGAATTTCTGGGGAATATGTGAAGTGTGGGAGAAAGGTCGTGTATTAACTGGTGATCGCTGTTCGTGGTCTCGTAAGTTTTCAATATTTTTAGTCAGTTCTCCAATTTTTTTCGTCTGTGCGGTTATTTCTTGTTGTTGTATTAGGATTAAATCGTAGCATCCATTCAGCTTCTTTCTTATTTCTTTGATAATTCCCTCAAAATTTGAAATAACGTCAATCAACCTTTTGTCTGGATCCTCCTTAGTGCTTATCTTTGGTTTTGTCGGTGCCATATCCGATAATTTATGTCACAATGTCATCAAATATAGTCAATAATAAATAAAATACACTAAACTTAGTCGAAATTAATTAATTTGAAAATAAAAATACGGAGCAATTTAAATTTAGCTGTTGACAAGGCAGTGTTGCCAACAACACATACATAGGCTACTGAAGTCAGAGATAGAGAGTAACCCCCTTATTCATAAACGCTCTATAGGCCTCTGCTAACTTAGCAATCGTTTGTACTTATC
The DNA here is from genome assembly GCA_963854515.1 of Pandemis heparana. Classification (NCBI taxonomy): domain Eukaryota; kingdom Metazoa; phylum Arthropoda; class Insecta; order Lepidoptera; family Tortricidae; genus Pandemis; species Pandemis heparana. The sequence goes on along the minus strand of OY978030.1, from coordinate 5,512,305 downwards.
TTATCTGTCACTACTCTAACTCTACTGTCTAGCAGAAGCCTATTGACCGTTTATGAATAAGGGGGTAAGACAGCCGGTAAAACGGGATATTCCGTTTTTGCACTCTACGCTTGCAACTCATCTGCAATCCTTGTGTTGCGGATTTACCATCAGTTATGTTACCCAATTTCACAAAAGCAGGTCCATAATATCCGCGCACGTTTCTTTTTTATGAAAAGAGGCAGGAAAATGAGCAAGCGGGCCACCTGATGGTAAGCTATCACCGCCCAGGAGAGTTGCTAGTTCGCTGTCGGCCTAAGGGAATATACTCTTTTTTGAAGGCCCCGTTGTCATAAAGTGGTTTCTGTAAACTAGTGATGGGCAAACTACGGCCCGCTGGCCAACTCCGGCCCGCAAAGGAATTTAATGCGGCCCGCCGGCGTGTTAAATGGAGTGTTATGGCACAGGATGACGATATTTAGACGGTCCTGCTGTATAAAATAGAATAATAGATGCAAAGGCAACGGAGCCAGCTACACTAGCCACGTAGTACATGCATCATGTGTCAAAAAAATTGCATTTTGGTGTAAGTTTAGCCCTTCTCTGAAATATCTGTAATTATGTGGCCCGCCATGAAAAAAGTTTGCCCACCACTGCTGTAAACTAATTCAAAGTGACTTTGTATATCCGTGTTACCTGTGATCATGACGACATGTATGTTCGCCTCCTTCAGCTCTTGAATAATGTTGGTGGTGGCACCTTTCAAACGGTTCTCCATTATCACCAGACCCAAAAATTCCAGTTCACACTCCACCTGAAAAGATCACGGTTTTAGATAACTGATAGAAATAAAAGTAAATATATACTCCATATAATTAACTACTTATCCCTGTATTGCCCGTGGCACTACTAAATGACACCACTGTCCAAAGATTTTTATTTTAAAATCAAGTTTAACAAAGTCGACGGAGCTCCGCTTTCGCGGAGCTCCTACTTCTGGGTAGTTTGGGCCCTTCGGGCCTGCTGGAAATCTAAGCTAACCTAAACCTACCTCCCATTTATGATATTTATTTTGATCAGTAGTGCCACGTAGTAGTGCCATGGGTATGACCTCAACATATTGCACCACTCCAGCCTACATATGTCCTGCTGGGCACAGGCCTCCTCTCAGAATGAGAGGGCTCGGCTAGTTCCTACACGGGCCCAGCTCGGACTGGAAACTTCACACACATGATTAAATTGCTTCGTGTAGTTGTGGGTCCCACCTCCTCCCTCGCCATCTTCTGCAGCTGCCGTTGTGTGACCTCCATGACGCGCGACCCTATCGCGATCACGCGGTAGCCTTTCTCCGCGTAAAAATGCAGTACTTCGTCCAGATCCTCGGGTACTAGGAAACAAAGAAAATTCAAATTCAAAACATTTCATTAAGCCTATGTCTACAGGGTCGCTAAAAATTGTTCCTTATTTTTTTCTTTGACAGTTTCGTGACGAGACACATAAGTTCTAAGAAAAAATTTATAGTTTCTACTACTAAGTTGATAGTTTCTTCAACTAAGATTATAGATTCTTGACTAATTTGACAGTTTTTTCAACTAAGTTGTTGGTTTCTTCAACTAAGTTGATGGTTTCTTCATCTAAGTTGACAGTTTTTACAACTAAGTGGATAGTTTTTTCAACTAAATTGATAGTTTCTTCAACTAAGTTTATAATTTCTTCAACTAAGTTGATAGGTTCTTCAACTAAGTTGATAGGTTCTTCAACTAAGTTGACAGATTCTTCAACTAAGTTGACATTTTCATCTAAGTTGACAGTTCCTTCAACTAAAGTTGCCGTCTGCTGCATTATTCTCTCTCGCATTAGCAATGGTACCTGTGTCGGGCTTGGACAGTGTCCGTATCATCTCTGGCGCGCCCTTGCAGTAGACGCGCAGCACTTGCTCGCCGCGCAGGCGCACCGCCACGGACGCGCGTTGCAATGACGACACGAACTGGTGCTGCAGCACGATGCCCACCTCGAGCGGGATCTGCGGTTGCACTAACATTGAAAACCGGCCAAGTGCGAGTCGGACTCGCACACCGATAAATGTCTATAAATAAACCAGTGTAAGCAGAGCCCTGCTCCAAAGCAAAATGTACGCAGTGTGGGGTCACTTTATATTGGTCATTGATATATTGCTTTGTACCAAATTTCAAGATTCTGAGTACCCTGTAGGTTTTGATTTCCTTGCGATTTTCGAAAACTTGCCGAAATTTGCGGCATAAACTGCTGTATCTTTTGATTGCGTTGGCTTAGAAGTTTGATTTCTTCACAGCTTCAAAGGACAGTAGACCTGAGTATTTGATATAAATTTCAGCTTGATACCTTCACGCGTTCCTGAGCAAAAGGGTCTTGACAGACGGACGGACGGACAACAAAGTGATCCTATAAGGGTTCCGTTTTTCCTTTTGAGGTATGGAACCCTAAAAAACCCAATCCCGCGGGATAAAAAGTAGCCTATGTGCTATTCCAGACTTCTCTCTATCTATCCATCCATCCATTCATCATGTTTTTTTTTTTACTTTTTATTGTCTTTGTAATATATCACGAATAAATGTTTTCTTTCTTTCTTTCTTTCTTTCATCCATACTTTCGTACTTATAATATTAGTTAGATGTTGTTGATGATGATGATGATGATGACTCACGTGCACGTCATCCACGTCGATGCTGGCGGAGCGTGTCGGGCGCACGATGGTTGGGGTCATCAGCTCGCAGTCGGCCGGCGGCGGCGGCTCCTCCAGGCTCCAGCCGGTCGACTCGAACATCTGCGACACAGCTCGTTGAACGGGACAACCGACGACACAACATATGTACGTGTAAAAACTATGTGCTTTGATTATGGAAATTTTAAATTAAGGCGCTGTCAACAGCAAATAACCTTGAGCAGCCACTCTTCACACATGCGGTTCGCGTGCTTGTTAGTGAAAGAGAAGAAACTATTTCGGCAGCGTAGCGCGCTTCTAAAATCGTGCAAATAGGACACAAATAATAAGAAATAAAAAAGTATGGATTATTTGTGAGATATGACTCGTTAGCGGTTTAGGTATGAATATGTTGACTTCATGTTTTTAATTGCATACCCATACGTCGAAAAAATAAAGACATAGAACCGTTTAATGATGATTTTAAGATCAATCTTTGCAATTATTTTCCATCGAGCCGATTTCGTTCAATTATATATTAAGTCCGTCCACGGTCTTTGAAATATGATGAATATTGACATATACATTTTTTATATAGTTTTTGTGTGTAGTTTTTCTTAAAAAAGTGCTTAAATAATATCAATTTCAACAAAATTAGGTCTCGTCAGCCTATTAAAACTATATTATTCCGTACGGAAACCGTACGAAAATTCCGTACGTTGCGGCCGGCCTAAAAAGCTAACCTTCAAGTCGAGCGGGTCCCCGGCCAGCTCCCCGTCGAGCAGCGTGAGGCTGTGGCAGCTGGCCATGCCCAGCTTGAGCTCGTGCAGGTCGTTGAGCAGCCGCGGCTCGCGCACGGGGCGGGCCAGCCGCGCCGGCGCACACCCCGCCGCGGGAACCACGCCCCACATGTCCATGCCGTCCTCCGTCAGCGTGCCCGTCTGCAAATGCAAACAAATAAATACAACACCGGGTAGCACTCCGGGAGTGCCGGCAGAAGTTAAAAACTAAACACACGAACACTCGCGCAAAAAAAAAGAAAACAAAACAATAAACTTGTCCTACTGTAACGTATATACGTTAACTCTTTAAACTTAGAAACTAAACACTTAAAATCTAGAACTAGAAAACTAATTATAATAAAAGTACTACACATAAAATCCTTAATATCTACTTAAATACATTAAATGCTTATAAATACGAACCTAATAACTAAATCCTTATTTGCTAAATAATCGTCTTAATGTAATTAATCTAATTAAAAATAAACTTACACTAATGAAGTAAAGTAATTATTTCAATGAACAAACTCACGGAGCGTACGCGCAAATAATGTTTTATCGTATATCGTGGAACCGGTCGCCGGCGCAAGCCGATCTATACCGACTGCTGCGCGAGGAGGTCCGAGCGCCCGCTGCCGCCGCACACTCAGCCACTGGCCTTACGACGCAAAGGCCGCGTCCAAATGTAGCCTTTAAAGCTGCTCTCGGAGCGGAGCGATCGCTGCCGAGCGTCTTTATTTATTTAATTTTAAAATACTTTACTTTCTTATAATGTGAGTGTTATCTCGTCCCGAACTTTGGGTAAGTGTTGCACAAATCATTATTAGCATAGTTTAATGCTTATTAGCCTTGTTATTCGATCATGTTTCTGTTGAAGCGGTAGATGTAAATTTAGCGGTCACCTTAGCCGACCTTCCTTTGTGTATGTGGGAACATTCTAGACCACCTATGCATCATTGCATAGTCTTGCACTATTTTTCTAGACACCGTTATCTTGCCAGATCGAAACTGTTTTAAAGATGATTTTGTATACATAATTTTATAAAAGAAATGATTATTTATAATAAGAGGTTCTACGCTAGTTGATTTTGCCTGTATTTTGCTACGCTTCTGTATGAGCCTTTCTTTACATTATCTAATAAATCAGCGAGTACAATTTATATACATATTATTCGAAAATAGACTTATTTATTGATATTTTAATTTAATTTATAAAACTGAGAACTCAATTTGATGACATTACATAATAATTATGAGAAAAGGCTTTTACTTAAATATAATCACGCAATAAAAATCATACCAATCAATGTAAAATAATTTATCATTGAGAATCTAATGCTAACGCAAATACTATTGTTTTCTCTTGGATTTACTTGCGCATATTGCTTTAATTTAATTAGTGTTAAATAATTATACAATTTTAGTTACGCTTAGCCTTGGATTCTCACTGCATCGCTTGCTTCTATTGTACCTGGACTGCATCACCCATCATTTCATGATTGCTAGTTTGTAATTGCCTACCCCCTTGCGCGCGCGTGACACTTCTGCAGTCCAGGGCTAGGTTTGAGTCTGTGCTAACGAGTCCCATTGGACGCGTTCCAGGAACACCCTACCGGGTGAAGATCACCGCATACTACACCCTACTGGGTGAAGAACACCCTCGACGCTCATCACCGGCGCCTCGGCTCACCATGTCTCCTCCTCGATCGCCTCACCACCCTGCCCTCCGAACGAGCTCCGCACTACCGAGGGGCGTACGGTAACCAGGAAGAGACCGCCAACCTTCACACAGCTCCAAGGCACCTAGCTACGGCCCTGCCTAGTGGCAAATGACTCACTCCCTGAGCTAGTCTCATGCGCTAATTCTAATAAGGACTCTAAAATTAATGGCTAAACCTAGTTAAATCCAAAAGTTATTACTACCTTACATCTAATGATTAAATCTACCTTAAGTCTAAAATAATAAAAATAGCCTTAATTCTAATATCTTAAATAATTAATTATAAAATGTTGAGAACAATAAAATTATCTTATTGAAATATACTGAAATAATTAACTATACTAAATTATACAAATTAAATTATTAAATTGAATTAAATTCTTATATTTTAAATTAATGAATTTTAAATTATTAAATTATGTTATTTCGTTTTAATTATTAAAATGAAATTATTGTTTTAAATTATTAATGTTTGAATTATAATTTTAAATTATTTATTCCAAAATTAAAATTAACTTATTGTTTTCAAATTTACTTTTTATTTGTCTCCGTTTTAGGCTACCTGCCTTTTTTTTTCCCTCGAATACGGGACAAATTGGCGCCCCCGTGTTTTTTTTTATAGGTATAGGCTATTGGACTGTGTGAGGGTTGGTATTTTCTTTCTTTAAGCATTCTTGGTGTTGGAGTGTGCATGTCTTAGATCTAGCAAACCATGCTTATAATTTATAGAACGCTTTCCATTCCAGTGGCAACGTGTCTATAGATTCTTATTTAACTTGTATACTTACTGATTATTGTGAAACTTAATGAGTTATTTTTTAATGAAGCTTCTGTGACGCGTCACCACTACCGCCTTTAGTGTAGACGCATATTTAGTGTACCTAGTATGTAAGATTCATCTTCACCTTGTGCAACATTTACCTAATTTACCTTATTTTTATCAATTACACTCACTATTGTTACAAATTAAATCCTAAAAACAACCCTTAAACTCAATTTACTTAAAATTAAACTATAAAATACAAAAAAAATCCTTGCTTAAAACTTAATTAAAATATCTTAAATAATTAAAAGTACACTAACTATACCGCGGCAAACCTCAAACTTCTACCAGGTTCTATGTCTGATGAGGCTTCATTGTTTTTTTTCTGGTTTTTTTTATTGCGTTTTCGGATGACCGCCACCGATAAGATCGGTTTCGTTTTTTTAACTAAGCACTGTAGTTTTCTAGTTCTAGTGATTTATCTAATGAAATGCAAAGCCCTCACCAGAGTTTTCGTCTTCTCTTGAAGGAAGCTCAAACTGAAGCGGGTGGTGACTTCACTTAATAAATAAATATCCTAAGCCCTCACCTGAGTTTTCTTCATCTCTTAGAAGGAAGCTCAATCTGAAGCGGGTGGTGACTTCAATTTAATAAACACGTTAAGCCTTCACCAGAGTTTTCTTCGTCTCTCAGAAGGAAGCTCAATCTGAAGCGGGTGGTGACTTCATTTAGTTAAAACGTAAAGCCTTCACCAGAGTTTTTTTCATACCTAGGAAGGAAGCTCAAACTTAAGCGGGTGGTGACTTCGTAAATAATTATGATAAGCCTTCACCAGAGTTTTCTTCATCCCTTGGAAGGAAACTCCTATTGAAGCGGGTGGTGACTTCGCTAAATAAATGTGTATTACTTACAGCAGCTATCACTACCAACATTCATTTGCTACCTGAGCGCCGCGTATACTGTATAATGCGACTCTCTTTACTGAAAGACGTTTCCTTCGTTTGTTTATATACACATAAGGAGACTACATGACTGATTTGATAGAACGAAAGGGGAAGAATGAAAGTGTAAAGTGGTAAATTTAAGATCTTGAGTGCTTCTCGAAGGATTTTTTCATAGGAAAAATCCTTCTTCTAGGAGACGGTGTACTGTAACGTATATACGTTAACTCTTTAAACTTAGAAACTAAACACTTAAAATCTAGAACTAGAAAACTAATTATAATAAAAGTACTACACATAAAATCCTTAATATCTACTTAAATACATTAAATGCTTATAAATACGAACCTAATAACTAAATCCTTATTTGCTAAATAATCGTCTTAATGTAATTAATCTAATTAAAAATAAACTTACACTAATGAAGTAAAGTAATTATTTCAATGAACAAACTCACGGAGCGTACGCGCAAATAATGTTTTATCGTATATCGTGGAACCGGTCGCCGGCGCAAGCCGATCTATACCGACTGCTGCGCGAGGAGGTCCGAGCGCCCGCTGCCGCCGCACACTCAGCCACTGGCCTTACGACGCAAAGGCCGCGTCCAAATGTAGCCTTTAAAGCTGCTCTCGGAGCGGAGCGATCGCTGCCGAGCGTCTTTATTTATTTAATTTTAAAATACTTTACTTTCTTATAATGTGAGTGTTATCTCGTCCCGAACTTTGGGTAAGTGTTGCACAAATCATTATTAGCATAGTTTAATGCTTATTAGCCTTGTTATTCGATCATGTTTCTGTTGAAGCGGTAGATGTAAATTTAGCGGTCACCTTAGCCGACCTTCCTTTGTGTATGTGGGAACATTCTAGACCACCTATGCATCATTGCATAGTCTTGCACTATTTTTCTAGACACCGTTATCTTGCCAGATCGAAACTGTTTTAAAGATGATTTTGTATACATAATTTTATAAAAGAAATGATTATTTATAATAAGAGGTTCTACGCTAGTTGATTTTGCCTGTATTTTGCTACGCTTCTGTATGAGCCTTTCTTTACATTATCTAATAAATCAGCGAGTACAATTTATATACATATTATTCGAAAATAGACTTATTTATTGATATTTTAATTTAATTTATAAAACTGAGAACTCAATTTGATGACATTACATAATAATTATGAGAAAAGGCTTTTACTTAAATATAATCACGCAATAAAAATCATACCAATCAATGTAAAATAATTTATCATTGAGAATCTAATGCTAACGCAAATACTATTGTTTTCTCTTGGATTTACTTGCGCATATTGCTTTAATTTAATTAGTGTTAAATAATTATACAATTTTAGTTACGCTTAGCCTTGGATTCTCACTGCATCGCTTGCTTCTATTGTACCTGGACTGCATCACCCATCATTTCATGATTGCTAGTTTGTAATTGCCTACCCCCTTGCGCGCGCGTGACACTTCTGCAGTCCAGGGCTAGGTTTGAGTCTGTGCTAACGAGTCCCATTGGACGCGTTCCAGGAACACCCTACCGGGTGAAGATCACCGCATACTACACCCTACTGGGTGAAGAACACCCTCGACGCTCATCACCGGCGCCTCGGCTCACCATGTCTCCTCCTCGATCGCCTCACCACCCTGCCCTCCGAACGAGCTCCGCACTACCGAGGGGCGTACGGTAACCAGGAAGAGACCGCCAACCTTCACACAGCTCCAAGGCACCTAGCTACGGCCCTGCCTAGTGGCAAATGACTCACTCCCTGAGCTAGTCTCATGCGCTAATTCTAATAAGGACTCTAAAATTAATGGCTAAACCTAGTTAAATCCAAAAGTTATTACTACCTTACATCTAATGATTAAATCTACCTTAAGTCTAAAATAATAAAAATAGCCTTAATTCTAATATCTTAAATAATTAATTATAAAATGTTGAGAACAATAAAATTATCTTATTGAAATATACTGAAATAATTAACTATACTAAATTATACAAATTAAATTATTAAATTGAATTAAATTCTTATATTTTAAATTAATGAATTTTAAATTATTAAATTATGTTATTTCGTTTTAATTATTAAAATGAAATTATTGTTTTAAATTATTAATGTTTGAATTATAATTTTAAATTATTTATTCCAAAATTAAAATTAACTTATTGTTTTCAAATTTACTTTTTATTTGTCTCCGTTTTAGGCTACCTGCCCCTTTTTTTTTTCTCTTTCCGATTACGGGACACTACACGAGATTCGAACTGCGGTCACTTGAAAAAATGCACTGTTATTCCACACCTTATACAACTAGGCCAAACGCACATATGTTAAAGGGACGAAATTAACGTACACTTCAAAACTCGAACGCGACTCTATCTTCATTCGTATTTCAAAATAAGCTCTTAGAGGATCCTGATATCCTGGTATTTAAACTCTCCCTCCGTCTTACATCTGGCGCGAGATTAACATTTTTTACCCATCCAAAAAATTGCCCAACGACGCTAAAGAAGTTATCACTTCAATTAATAGCTGCTAAAAAAAAACAGTCTGGTAAACATCATATTTGTTACCTTGTCAAAGCAAATACAGTCCAACGATCCGCTGACGTTGACAGCCCGCGTGTTAAGGCAGGCGACGCGCGCGCGTTTCAGCCGCGACACCGCGTACAGCCGCCCCACTGTCATGGCGGCGGGCAGAGCCGGGGGCACCACTATAGTTATTATGTCCAGCGCTTTGATCGCTATGTCGCCTGGTGTTAGGTTGCGATAGGCCTGTGGGAAGGAGATTCACTTGAAAAAAATATCTTCAACCAATTTAACTGTCAATTATCAACTGACTTCATCTACACTAATATTATAAAGAGGAAAGATTTGTACCAATTTTTGTATGTTTGTATGTTTGTAATGAATAGGCTCAAAAAGTACTGGGCCGATTTAAAAAATTCTTTCACCAATAGAATGCTACATTCTTCCAATTTGACATAGGCTACATTTCATTTTGAAAAAAATTAGGGATCCTTGGTAAAATTTGAACAATGTAACCGAAGGTGTAGAAAAATGAGTCTTAAAATGTCTTTGTCGAATGCGCTGCCGAAACTATTAGCGATAGAACAAAATAATGTACAACAATATTGAAGAACATCATAATGTCTACAAAAAACTCCGCGGTAGCATATGTCCAACTATTGTAGTTATGTCACTACAACAACTTTTTTCATTTTAAAAGTGTTTTATATCCAAATTTCCAAAAATAAATAATTGTCTACCCCGTGCGAAGCCGGGACGGGCTGCTAGTTAATTAATATAGTTATTTAAAAAATATATAACTTTGGCAATGGTGGTGAAGTAATCTGGTTTAAAGGACCCATCCGGTTCGAAAGCCCAATCCGGTTTGAAGGACCAATCCGGTTCGAAGGACCAACTCACCTGCGCTAGTATAGGCTAGGCCAACCACTGTGATTCAGGATAGGATCTAAAATAACTTGTTTGTAGGAGTGACGGTCTGAAGTCATATGATCTTTATCAATGTACGGAATGTACCTTACGGGTTTAGAAGACCAATCTGGTTTGAAGGACGTACCGACCTTGAGAGCTACAGTAGCCAGGCCGAGTGCCGCGATGCAGGCCAGGATAATTTGTAGTAGTCGCATTCTAAAACTAAATATACACTACATCTGATGTATCTGGTTCAGAGGACCAATTCGGTTCGAAGGACCAACTGACCTTTAGTGCAACAGTGTAAGCCAGGCCGAGCGTCGCAATGCAGGCCAGGATAAAGATGAACTTGTAGGAGTCGCGTTCTAAATGTTCCAATCTAAATATACCTGACTTTCGATGTCTGGTTCAGAGGACCAATCCGGTTCGAAGGACCAACTGACCTTTAGTGCAACCGTGTAAGCCAGGCCGAGCGTCGCAATGCACGCCAGGATAAAGATGAACTTGTAGGAGTCCCGGTCGAACTTGAAGTCTGCCGGTGTGGGATACAGGATGCTGCGGACTAGCTGCCCTTTGCTGGTGTTGTAGCCGGTTCGAAGGACCAGCGCTCTTGAAAAAAAATTGACCTACTTTTGAAAATGTGTATTCAATTTGTGACCGGTATCGCATGAGAAAAAGCGATTTAATACGCGTATGTTAGGGCAAGATTGATATACAATACAATCAATTAACAGGTTACAGGATAGATAACAGATTTATTTATTTATTTCATACATATGTACAGTAAGCAATTGCCATAAGATGACGAGGCAAGTTTAAGTGACAGTGGCGTGGTGACGGTGGTAAGTAAATACGTTCCCTCACTGTACAAAGGCGAACTTCACGACGGCATCTCTTCCAGCTAACCTGTTAAGCTTGTGGCACTGACCTGACCGGTTCGTTGTTGTAATACCGCGTCTGTATGACGCGCGTGCCGCAGAACAGTACGCTGGACGCGTGCTCCTTAAAGTCGAACGTCTTGTCGGTGCGCAGGAGTGCCGTCTTGGTCACCGGGACCGATTCGCCTGGAGAACAAGTTTTGGTTTTAATACAAGCTTTCGTTATCTCGATAAGCCGTGGTAGCCTAGTGGTTTGACCTGTGGCCTCTCAAGTAGAGAGTCGGGGTCGAATCCCGGGCTCGCACCTCTGAGTTTTTCGCAATTTATGTGCGAAATTACATTTACATTTGAAATTTATCATGTGCTTTTCGATGATGGAAAACATCGTGAGGAAACCGGACCAATCCCAATAAGGCTTAGTTACCCTTCTGGGTTGGAAGGTCAGACAGCAATCGCTTCTGTAAAAACTAGCTTTCGTTAACTTTACTTGCATTGTCATCCATTCAATAATAATAAAATTATTAAGGAAGTAGAAAGGGAATTAAAATAGTAATGGGTTGCTAGCCGCATCGCTTAAAACATGATTGCTAAGATTTTCGCCCATTCACTTGATGGGCTTTTACCATCTGCGCGGGAAGAGAAGCAATAATAACACTCAATTGCTAAACATTCTTGCTGATAAGTCTTGGCTGACTTTGTGTTTTGATGGGTAAATAGTGTGATGACGTCACCAGACCACGCACAGCCACAGAATAAGTAATAGTACTAACGTACAGAAGGCTCTCTCTCTCTGGAGTCGATTAAATAAATAAAAACTCTAGCCGCGTACACATAAAGCACAGCTCTGATATATTTACCTACAGCGATAATAGCCTACAGCCCCACTCCATCACATTTCATGCAAAAATAAACCGTATTACTACGCGAGAGCGCTTCTTTTAGTTTAACCGTTTCAATCATGGCCGTTCACGACGTCACCGCGAACTTATTAGGATTGTAGTAGTCATTGTTCGTTGCTAGGTAATTATAACTAGGTACACAAATAACGCGCGACGCCAGCGTGCGAGGCGAGCGGCAACCTACTGCCATTATCCTGCCCGGCAGGAGCGCCGGTTTATCGTATCTAAACTACGGAGTGTACACCCCTTGGCATAGCTGGGCAGGCGTGGGCTGTAGTTAATGATAATGATAATGTTTTATTTCCAAAATACTTTACATGCCATAGCAGATTTACAGAAACGGTTACCTTAACCTATTTATGAACTAAAGTTTAGTAGCGGTTCTCACACTAGGTCGAGCCTGTGTCGTGAGAACCAGTGACAATTTACCATAGGACTGTGACTACTGACAAGCACAGAAATAGAAAAAAAGGATAAAAAGAGAAAACAATTTGCCAGCAATTAAATTAAAAAAGCCGTGGTAGCCTAGTGGTTTGACCTGTGGCCTCTCAAGCAGAGTGTCGTGGGTTCAAATCCCGGGCTCGCACCTCTGAGTTTTTCGGAATTTATGTGCGAAAATTACATTTGTAATTTGCCATGAGCTTTTCGGTGAAGGAAAACATCGTGAGGAAACCTGCACACATCTGCGAAGAAATTCAATGGTGCGTGTTAAGTTCCCAATCCGCACTGGGCGCGCGTGGGAACTATAGCCCAAACCCTCCAATACACGGAGGAGGCCTATGCCATGAGGCACGCCGAATTTCGCGACAATTTAATAAATAAATACAAAAATAAACGACAATAACAACAACAACAACATGTATTTACTGAAATTGAAGCGAATTCGGAATAAAAAAGGCTTATAAATAAATAAAATAAATAAATAAATTAAAATTACTTATATATGTATTATATTAATTTGGTTAAAACTAAAGTGCGCTGTGTGTGTGTGTGTGTGTGTGTGTGTGTGTGTGGTTGTACCTGCACGTCATACCACAGTTTTCAGTAGATTCTCGGTTTCCGTATAAGTCAATGAGAGTAGCATTTTTTTAAATTTATTCTGCATTCGTTTTAATGCGTCATTTTGTACATTGCATAGTTACCAGTGAGCATGCTCTCGTTGACGATGGCCGCGCCCGCGAGCAGCACGCAATCGCACAGCATGACGCAGCCGTGGGGTGGGAGCGTGATGACGTCACCGGGGGCCACGCAGCGCGAGTCCACCTCGCGCAAGTCCCACAGTTGGACAGTAGCGTGGGCTTCCACCGTTGCACGGAGACTTTCCTGGTTCTGGAAGGTCGATTACCGCTAGAAGCGTCGAAAAGTTTTCAGGTAAAAAACGCCAAGTTATTGAAGTGAAAACTTTAGCGGCGCTGAGCACTTTTTGGGATGGGTAAAAAATGTTAAACTCGCGTCAGGCGTAAGACGGAGGGAGTGTTTAAGAGTAACAGGATATCAGATCCTCTAAGAGCTTATTTTGAAATAAAAATGAATCGCGTTTGATTTTTGAAGTGTTTTTTTTTTTCAAAATTACTAGGGCATCAGCACATTGTTAGAGGTCTGTCAATATATACATACTAGGGCTTCCAATACCGGGATCCCGGAAAATTTTCGCCATTTTTCAATACCGGTATTGAAAAGTCTAATACCGGGATCCCGGTATTAGTGATTTTATGATTTCGTTAGAGGTCTTTACATCGTCGCCGTACATCGTTCATGTAGGTGAAATAACTAACAACCTACATTTATTTGTGATTATTTGTGATAAAAAATGTGATTTTAGTTCATACTTAGGTCATAGATACATAATTAATGCTATTCTATTCCAACGAGACGAGAGGTGAGGTGATGTTATGTTTGTATTTGTAATGGTGCTTAGTTATGTTGGTTATCTTGGTTTAATTTTTGTACAGTACTTACTTTCAATTAATAAAAGCATGCTTTTTACCATACATACCTATTAATATTACTGATTATGTTTTTAAGAGGGTGCATCCCTACTGAGCTGGCAACGTCGCATTTTTGGTGATTTTTGCGATTATTTCACATAAAATGAATGAGTTTCAAATGTCCGTCTGTAGTGCACTTCGTTTTTAGTGTATTAATGTGTCTAATGCAATAATTGATCATGTTGGACTTTTATTTTCTTATTAAACGAGATATAGTATTTTATCCCTTTAATACGAAAATAAAAGTACATCACGATTAATCATTGCGTTAGACACATTAATATACTCAAAACGAAGTGCACTACAGACGGACATTTGAAACTTTCATTCATTTTCTGTGCAATAATCGCAAAAATCACCAAAAATCGACGTTGCCAGCTCAGTAAGGATGCACGCTCTTAAAGAATGGTAAAAAAGCATTTGGTGTAAAATTTGTTGTAATTTAATATGTTTATTAACTAAATACTGTTCTTTTGATTGATTTTTTCATCGAAAAGATTGAGAAAAATTGATAATTGACTGTATTGAAAAAAAAAAATCTTGATACCCACTTCAATACAGGGATCCCGGGATCCCGGTATTGAAAAAATAAAATCCGGTATTAATACCGGTATTGAAAAAGTCCGGTATTTGGAAGCCCTAATACATACGTACGTTTTTTTTTAAGCAGCCAGTACGGTACGCGTCTTGAGCGTCATGGAGGTTACAACATTAAAATCTAATCTAAGCTGCTGTTTTCACTTCTGCCGGCACTCCCGGAGTGCTACCCGTCGCTTTTTTTTACAGTTTTTTTTGGCTGACTGTCTCTTTTGTTGACTGTACTCGAATTGTCATCCATCCTACATATGCGTACCAAATTCCAAGTCGATTTGACCACTACAATATGGTGAGAAGACTTGCATAATTTAGCCCAAAAACATATTAAATTTTTCAATCTAAATTTTTATTGACAGAGAACGCACAATTTGAAGATAGTTACCCATATTTTTATATTTGTGAATACATTATATTGCGTATTAATGAAAAACCCATTTAAACCATTGATTGAGCAGTAAGGGCATGACAATTGTCGGTGACGAGCGACAATTCTGTTAACATTACAAACTCGACCAGTATCTACGCCGGTTGACTTCATATTGACTACGTCTTGCATGTCGAATTGTCATATATCGCCGACAATACTGTCAAGTTGGTAAAATAGGGGCCTTGGTGCTTGCTGTTGAAAATGGAATGTATGTACCATTTCAACATAAGAATAAATAAAGAAAGAATGAAAGAAAAAGTTTATTTATGACAATCACAGTAATTAAAACAAAAACATATTAAAAGCTACATAAAAATTGACATAAAATAATAACAAAGTAGAACGGAATCTCTTTTGACCGCGTCCAAACCGCCGCCATTTATATACCTACTTCCCCCCTCACGTCGTTACACCCCTCTGTCCACCAGGCGTGTTGCTAGGGTTGCTTACTGTTAAGTATTATACTTACGTCTAAAGATAATATCGCTAAAATATAAGTTTTTATTTACTTTGAAATCATTATTTTATTCTAGATTTACAAAATATGAGATTTACAAATCATTAGGTACGTCATTTGTTTCCAAGATGAAGGTACGGGACGCGCAAACAGCCAAACGCGCGTGCGGCGATGCCGGCCGTAACAGCCTGACTGAGTAGCTCGCTAAGCGAGTACTCTAATATCGTGACTCGTACATATCGTACTCTAATATCTCAAGAGTCCGGCCGGAGCGGGAGTTTCCGTTCTACTGTTCTTATTTATTCTTATGATTTCAACTAACCTTCTTAGTCTGTATAACAGAAGTGGCAACACCAAACGTGGACATCAACACGACGGCGCCGCAGTAGTAATAATAGGGTTCCGCGAGCCACACAGCGATCGTGAACAGTTGGAACACGTAGAAAGGGTTCACCACCTCCAACAGCACCAGGGTCAGGATACTCTGCACCGGCACCTTGATCTCGTTTAGACCGTAGATGTTTAGCCTGACAAACAAATATAAATATTCAGGGGGCTACTCAGGGGTATTCCTTCAAATACTCGTACCATTATTTAATTTGTACTATAGACCGACCGGTTAACACCTAATTTTCTTGAAATTGATATTATTTAAGTATTTTTTTTTAAGAATAACTATGTGGGACGGGGGAATACGAATACAAGTAAACAACTTGAATGTTGAGTAAAGACTAACTTTAATGAATTAAAACCTAAGTTATTGTTACATCAGCATTTCTTAAGCTAGGTACTCTCCTCACATCTTCCTCCTTAAGGAAAAAAAAAAAAGTTTTGTTGTACTTTTTTTTTTTTTTTATATAAGTTGATATTATTAATAATAAGGCTTAGTTCTATTCTTATGTACTAAAACTGGTTTCCCATTAATTTCCACCATCACATTAGGTGACTCGTCTTTTATGACTTTGTATGGGCCCAAATAAACACTATCTAACTTATTACCTACTTCATTTTTTATCAAGATTTTATCATTGACATTATACGCAATAGTATTAGTTGTTAAGTCATACTTAGCTTTTCTTATATTTTTAGATTTAATCAAATTGTCTCGGGCTTCTTTTTGGCTTAATTGTAATCTATATTTTAATTCTTTGGGATAGCTGTCATGATTATACAATGGTTGTACAGCATTCCCTTTTAAATTACTGGGTAGATTACATTTCCTACCATACACAAGTTCAAACGGGGTATATTTAGTTTCTGTATGTACGGAAGTATTAAATGAAAAACTCCAAAATGGTAACCAATTGCTCCATGTTTCGGGGTGTTTATCAGTTTGTATGCGTAGGAACGCGGCCAGATGCTTATGAGTATTTTCCAGCGCTCCTATGCTTTGATGGTGATAAGCTGTCGAATTTAATTGTTTGATGTGAAGTAGCTTACTTACCTCTTTGAAAATGGCTGATAAAAATTCTGCCCCCCGATCTGTCGCTATCTGGTTGGGAACGCCGTATCTAAGAATGAAGTTGTTTACCAATGACCTTGCTACGTCTTCACTTGTTTTTTTAAGTAATGGATATGCCTCGACAAATTTCGTCAACTCGCACTGTAATGTGAGTACATATGAGTAACCATGATCGTCAGTCTGTAATGGTCCAACTAAATCAAGATAAATTTTTTCAAAGGCCGAACTTGCAGTTGTTGTGATAACCATTGGTTCCTTAATGGGAGTGGAATATTTATTTTTCTGGCATTTCTCGCAACGCTTAACAAAATTTCTAATTTCGGTTTCCATACCAGGCCAAAAATAATATTTCCTCACATTATTGTACATCCGCCTCATGCCCGCGTGACCACTAGTGGGCAAGAGGTGGAAGTCGTTTAGAATTATTTTTTGTTGTTCTTTGTCATCAATTCGCATTGTGTTGTTTAAAATAATTATTTTTAGTTTCATCTTATAATTTGATTTCTTTATCTCTTTCATTAATTTTTCTACAAATATATGCATATTTTTGTTTTTTACTACATATATTACAGTAACATTAATTTTACTACAAAAAGTATCCAACTCTTTCACAAATTCGCCTGGCGAGAGTTGCGATGAAGAGTCAAAAAATTTAATGTAAATTACTTTTCTCATGGAATCATATAAAAATATTTTATTTTCGTAGTCTGTATTTGTCCCTGGTGTATTTCTTTCTCTATACGTTTTTAGATCTATTTTACTAATAAACTGTAACTCTACTGATCCATTAGTATGTGTATCTAAGATTGATTGGCTTGTAGAATATTGTTCAGCAGAATTAAAGCTCTTTTGTGCGGCCTGGTGGTTTTTGTGCGCTTGTGCCCGCGTTACTACATGTATGTGCTCATTTAACGATTTCAGATCGTCGCTGGAAATTAACGCTCGTGACAAGGCATCCGCTGGTCCGTTATCCGATCCTCGTATATATTCTATGCTAAAATCATATTCTTCAAGGGCAAGCCGAAATTTTAATAGGCGACTCGATGGATCACGCATCCCAAATAAATAGACTAGTGGCTTGTGATCTGTCCGAATAATGAATTTAACGCCATATAAATATGGCCTAAAGTGTTTTATAGCCCAAACTATTGCAAGTAGTTCTTTCTGTATCGTAGGATAATTTTTTTCTGCTTTATTTAGTGACCTACTTGCAAAAGCAATTGGCCTGTTATCTGCATTACTTAATACTGCTCCTAACGCATATCCAGAAGCATCTGTTTGTAAAATAAAAGTATTTTTCTGTGATAAGTCCGGATATTGCAATACCGGTGGCGATGCTATTTTTTCTTTTAACGTTTCAAACGATAGTTGACATTTGTCATTCCATATAAAGGGTACATTTTTCTTTGATAAGTGATTTAAAGGTATTGCAATTTCCGCAAAGTTCCTAATGAATTTTCTATAGTAATTGGCAAATGCCACAAATCGTTTGACTTCGTCGCAATTTGTTGGGACAGGGAATTTGACTAAAGCTGTTATTTTTTCTGGATCTGGTAATACTCCATCTCTTGTTACTACGTGGCCTAAGTAAAGTAATTCCTTTTTTAAAAATTCACATTTGTTTGGATTTAATTTTAAGTTTACTTTTCGTAATCTGTTAAACACGTCCATTAAATTTTTGTTATGATCATCTAAATTTTTTCCAAAAACTATAAGGTCATCTAAATATACTAGACATTTTTCATGAGTCAATCCTGACATGGCAATATTCATCATTCTAGAAAATGAATTAGGACTTGTCCGCAAGCCCATAGGCATTCTTGTCATTCTATATTGGCCAGATGCGAAAGCTGTGTATTGCCTACTGCCTTTGTCAAGGTCACATTGATAATAACCATTTGCTAAATCTAAGTGGCTAAAATATACACACCCTGAGAGAGAATCTAAAATTTCCGTTATGTTTGGAAGTGGGAATTTATCATCCTGGAGGCAATTGTTTAGTTTTCGATAATCTATAACAATACGCCATTTTTTTTCGCTAGATCCGTCCGACCGCTTTGGTACTAATAATAGTGGACTTGAAAATTCACTAGAGCATTTTTCTATAATGCCTTGCTTTAACATATTGTCTAATTCATTTTGTATTATGTTCTTTTGAGCGTGCGGTAATCTATAAGGCTTAGTGTAAATGGGAGCCGTGTCGGGTTTCAGAGTTATAACATGCTTATAAATATTTGTTGTAGTTAACTTGTCACCTGGTAAATAAAATATATCGGGAAATTTGGCACATATATTTTCGAGCGATATTTGCTCCTCTAGGTTTAATTTACCCAACTTTAAATATTTAAACAACATTTTTAGTCGGTCTGTAGCTACTGTACTGCACTTTTCAAAAGAACATATGTCGTATTCATTCGCTTTGTGGATAGAAACATTAATGTTGTTCAACTGGATTTCATGTTCAGTTGTATTTAAAATTTTGAGTGGTATTTTACCTTTAATTGGCGAAACTAACGACCCGGCTAAAAAAATTCCATCCTGTAACTCATTAGAGCATATGACACAGTCTTCTTGTATATCTGTAGTTACGTAATGTATGGATTCTGACCGTGGTGGTAATGTGAAATATTTTTTGTTGACGTTTAGGGGTAACCTTGTTGTTTCATCTGTATTTGATAGCAAAGTCAAAATACCTTTATGCAAATCAATTAAAGCTTGATATTTTATAAGGAAATCTTGACCTATGATGCCATCAAATTGACATGGTAAGTCGTCAAATACATAAAACTTGTGGTCAAATGCATAACCTTGGTAGTTTAATCGTAGGTAAACAAATCCGATTGCGCATTTCTTTCCACCGATTCCGTTAATAACTAATTCTTTTTTGCATATAGGAATATCTAATTTCAAAGCGCTGCGCAACTTTAACGCGCAAATTGTCGCCCCGGTGTCAACTAACCATGAATATGTGATATTGTTTTTAATACTTAAATTTACATAGCAAGTATTATTACTAGCAAATATATAATCATTATTCTCGAAAAAACTGCATTGGAAAAGTCTTGGATTCGTCTTCGAATTGATTTGCTACATGTATCTCTTCATTACATTGTGCATCATTGTCACCCGTTTCGCTTAAAACATTTAATTTATCTTGTTCATATCCATTACTTCTTAGTGAAGTATATAACCTACCTTGAGTTCCTCGATAGTTGGGGCGGTAGCTGCCTCTACTGGTGCTTGCAGTCTCCGGCGCGGGTGCTCGCCCTGCTGGGCCCGGGCCCGGCCACTGGCCGGCCGGTGGTCTCGCGCCACCACCGCGGTATCCGCGATAGTACTGGGGACGACCTCGACCCCGTACAAAGACCCTTTTATAATTATTATAATAATTTTGATTCTGACTGAGTGTTAACATATCACCCGAATTAGACGACGATGCTGTTTCTTCATCTTTTGCGCCTTGCATGGCGTCCTTGAGCGACTTGTAATCGCGAGCTGCAATTATCGTGCTAATCCTTCGATTGCGCAATCCGTCAGCAAATTTTTTGATTGCCTGTTTTTCATTGACAACTTTTAAAACATTAAACGCACTCGAATTTCCCTCGGATTGCGCTATCGTTAGGTTAACAAACATTTCGGCTAACTGTTTGCCAAATTCATCGATCGAACTATCTCCTTGTCTTAATGCCTGCATTTGGTTTTGTATGGCAAATGCAGATTTTTTTGTTAATAATTGTTTTTTCATATCTGTAACCATACTTTGTACCGAAGTGTAAGTTTCACACAATTTTAGCTTCGCTATTTTTGTTATGCGATTTTTCAGAACAAAGGCAATTAAGTTTTGTTTGGCCTCTGGTTTTAGGATAGAGTCATAGTATTCTATAGAATTAATGAGCTGCTCTATAACAGATTCATCATCCGTCATGGCTGGTATCAGCGAAAGGGCGATTTTTAAGTCAAATTCTGCCATTGTGTAGTTTTGTGTGTCTGAATCTAATTTTGAACCGCTTGCGTTTGAACTTGAGTGTGGTGTGCTACAAAAATTCTCAATCCACTTGTACAATTCTTGGATTTGATCACAATGTGATTGGATATCGACTAAACAATGTCCTTCTAATTTATTACTTTCTATTTGACTGTGTATCTCTCTTACAATAGTATGGAATTTTGCATAAATTACCTGAGCTTCTGCTAATTTACTGTTCAATATTTCAAGTTTTCTTCTCTCGTAATTAAGTTTGGACAAACTTTCCTTAATACGTTTTAAATCTGAATAGACACTTGTCAACTTACTGCTAATTTCAATTTAAACTAGAAAATAATTCAAACAGTTACCCATTTAATTTTATACTTAATTTTATTTTATTAATAGGTAATTAGTTCTAATACATTTTTTTTTATTTGTTCTAATTTATAACTATATATGTATTATAGTCTATAATTGTTGTTTCAAAATTCTGAACTGATGAAATTAAAAAGAAAAAGTCGCACGGTACCTGCTATATTAGGATCACAACACGATATACTTAACACTTTCCACTTCACATAATATTCATTTAGCTGCTGCTTAGTTAATCCTTGGCGGCTCCGGTACGATCAATTGAGCACCTGTGGCAACGGGATTCTTCAAAGTCACGTTCTCTCCTAAGGGACCTGCGTAAATTATACTGTACGATCCAGCCTGCTGACCATGTTTCGTGGCATTTCTTGTATAATCTGTAGCACAAATATAATCCTCCAATGAACATGAATGTGCACATAACGATCATCATCACACTTATGATGGACAAGTGGTTCTTCATTTCCATCGTAGTTGCATCATTGCTACTTTTCCCAGCAGCATTCTGGGCGATAAATACTTCGTCTTTTTCGATTTTGGAGTTGCACATAGTTAAATGATGGATAGTTATTTTAATTAATTGTTCCGGCCCGTACACAAAAGCAATGTAAATGAATCTAGGTCACACAAGCTGTAGCGATCGCACTTCCGATTCCCGCGAATCCGACACCTCACGTGGCAGGGTCGCCATGTGGGACGGGGGAATACGAATACAAGTAAACAACTTGAATGTTGAGTAAAGACTAACTTTAATGAATTAAAACCTAAGTTATTGTTACATCAGCATTTCTTAAGCTAGGTACTCTCCTCACAACTACACACAAAAAAAAATTAAAAAAATATATGTTAATATTCATCATATTTCAAAGGCCGTGGACGGACTCGATCTCGATACATAATGGAACGAAATCGGTTCGATAGAAAATAATTGCAAAAGTAGGTCAAATATTTCCATATACATGATTTCTGAACGAGCCCTTGGCGTATCACACATGTGAAATGTCAATTTAATGTTTTCATAATTTCAAATGATAAGCTTCTAACAGCCTTATTCATAAAAAAATCCTTAATTGAGGTTTGATCAGTCGATTAGTTAACAGACTGATTAAGCTTATTTGACAGTTGTTAAAAAGTATGATTCATAAACGTTTGCTAGCAGTCTGTTAGCTAATGAGCTGCTTATGGATGGATTAGACGCGTTATGTTGTCACCTTGACAAATCATAGACCAAAAATGGCCTTTTAGTGAATTAAAAAAAATAAATTGACAGCAGTGGCAGCGAATTAGCAGGAAACCAGCGACAGACTAGGCAGTGTGGATCTAGTTTCCTTTACCTTTCCCGGAGGGAATAAAAACTTAAAACAAAAAAACTGTCTTGCGTATGGTTTTGCTCTTGCCAAAATCAGCTGTTCACATGGGTGGCGGCCATTTTGTGAGTTAGCAGAGAGATAAAGTAGGGTCTACGGTCCGCTAATTTTCGGAAGACTCAACAGACCCTTGATGGACTGATTAGCGCTAATTGACGTTTATGAATCATGTTTTTTTTGCATCGGTCCTATAGCGAGCTTATAGCGAGCCTCTAACTTTTTATGAATAAGGCTGTGTGTTCAACAATAGTTTGGGCTGTACTGACATGCGCGCGCGCTTCTCGCCGGCGGGCGGCGCGGCGGCGGCGCGGTGCAGCTGCGCGCAGCTCGCGCCGCCCTCCGGCCCCGCCAGCAGCGCCCACAGCGCGTGCGCGCCGTCCCACACCAGGTACTGCTTCTTGTGCTTGAAGTAGCGGTACTGCTCCACGTCTGGAAATAAAAAGCGACGGGTAGCACTCCGGGAGTGCCGGCAGAACTGAAAACAGCTTAGATTAGATTTTAATGTTGTAACCTACATGACGCTCAAGACGCGTACCGTACTGGCCGCTTACAAAAAAAACGTACGTATTATCTATATTGAAAGACCTCTAACAATATGCTGATGCCCTATTACTTTTGCTCCACGACTCAACAAAAAAAACATTTGAAAAATTGAACGCGATTCATTCGTATTTCAAAATAAGCTCTCAGATTATCTGATATCCTGGTACTTAAACTCTCAATCCATCTTACGCCTGACGCGAGTTTAACATTTTTTACCCATCCCAAAAAGTACCCAACGCCGTTAAAGAATTTTTCACTTCAAAAACAATTCAAAAATATATACTATAGATCGACCACTGTGTCGTCCTACCCCGCGCCCCTGTACCCGCGCGGGCGAGGACTCAGTTAAGCGGTGCGTCTATAGATATCGTTTGTTGTATGTTAGAACTGATGTTGATAGTATATTCTGCAATAATTATTTACATTGCGACTCTAGGCATTTTTACGACTTTTGACATGTTATCGCTATCCCGCGGGAACTTTGCAATTTTCCGGGGAAAAACGTAGCCTATGTTTTATGCCCTAGAGGGCACCAGCTATCTCGTTCCAAAAAAATCGTTTCAGCGTGCAGAAGGAACAATCATACACACTCACACACATCCTAAATTGGACTAATAAAACTGCTACTTATAACAAACTTCGATTATTGTTTTTGTTTGTAAAGACAGTGACAGATTGTCATAACGCCAGAAAGCAATTGCTTAGTTATTTTTTTGGCTGAATACCAAGATACCGTATCACAAATTATGTGTGGAACGGAAATAAAAAAGAGCACAATTTAAATTATACCACACAAACATGACTCACTCGAAAAAAAAGCCGTGGTAGCCTAGTGGTTTGACCTGTGGCCTCTCAAGCAGAGGGTCGCGGGTTCGAATCCCGGGCTCGCACCTCTGAGTTTTTCGGAATTTATGTGCAAAATTTCATTTGAAATTTACCATGAGCTTTTCGGTGAATGAAAACATCGTTAGGAAACCGGACCAATACCAATAAGGCTTAGTTACTCTGGGTTGGAAGGTCAGATGGCAGTCGCTTCTGTAAAACTAGCCTACGCCAAATCTTGGGATTAGGTTGTCAAAGCAGACCCCAGGCTCACTGAGCGGTGGCAATTGCCGGGAAAAACGCTAGGATGATGATGATGATGACTCACTGAGTGTAGTTCCATCGTCAAGATGCAGCGGCGTGTGCAGGTCGCCGCCCCTCGCCAGGGTCACCTTCTCGTCTTCCGCGAAGCCCTCGTTGTAGAGCCCGCTACAACCAAACACTATCTATGCTCTACATCTACACTGATATGCGGTGACCGGATCCAGGATGCAATTTCCCGGGGTTTAAGTCCACTATCTTAACATGGATATGAGTAACAATCCCGCGAGTCTTTCTGCCTACCTTTATAGAGCTTTAGATAAGCTCGATTAGGTCAGTCGCACATACCTTAGTCAAGTTTCACTTGAAGATCACTCATCATTTTGGAATGTAGAGGGGTTGTTTAAGCATTTCTTATCATAAGAGTTTTTAATGATTCATGGTTAAGTTCATTCGAAATATTATAAACGGGATGTGGGGGCCGGACGGTGTGTGTGTGTGTGTGTGTGTGTGTGTGTGTGTGTGTGTGTGTGTGTGTGTGTGTGTGTGTGTGTGTGTGTGTGTGTGTGTGTGTGTGTGTGTGTGTGTGTGTGTGTGTGTGTGTGTGTGTGTGTGTGTGTGTGCGCGCGTGTGTGTGTGCGTGTGTGTGTGTGCGTGTGTGTGTGTGACGGTGTGTGAATATCGGGTGCTCAATTAAGGTAATCGCGGTTCACATCCCGTTTATAATATTTCGAATTTCTTATCATTCTAGCAAACGTCAGTGATAGTAACTCCTTGGTTGTTTAAAAAAGCAGACTATAGTCATGTCACGTATGTCACTTGTAGTTATGTCGTAAAGCAGTGTTTCCCAACCTGTGGTCCGCGGACCCCTGGGGGTCCGCGAGTATATGCATGGGGGTCCGCGGTGTCATCTCTGGACCATACATAAATGCTAATAAGTCTCGTAATTTTGTATCTGTAATAACTAAAAAATACCTAATCCGATTTTTTTTTCTGTTTATTTTATTAAGGGGGTCCGTGAAAACTGTGCTTCATTTCCTAGGGGTCCGTAGCTGAAAAAAGTTGGGAAACGCTGTTGTAAAGAAATAAGTGTTTAAATGCCCTAACTGTAACCACTGTACTGGCGAACATTTTCATTTTATTTCATTTATCAATAACCCATTTCCCATAATCCCGGAAAGCCCAAGTCACAGCCATGTTAAGCATAACGTTTGAGGTCGTTCACCCCAAATTGCATCCGTGATCCGATCACTGCTGATATGATTCACGTAATAAATCTTTTTTTTACTTCGCGAACTTGGCTGACACACTGCCGTGCGTCTCAAACTCGAATACATGCTGCACGGGAATGAAATTAATCATCCTTTGAGTGTACCTGGGCCCTATTTCATAAAGCTACAATTTTCAATTTACAAGCGGAAGTCTCTTTCTGACCCTATGTGTTAGATAGAGAGTTCCGCTTGTAAATTGTATCTTGTAGCTTTATAGAATAGGGCCCTGTTTTCATACTTGTTTTCACTATATCGCGGTCATTTGAAAGTGTCAAAATTTTCTGTATTGCTAAACTACGTCGCCTTACCTGGTATCTGCTATAGTTTTCTCTATAATTTTGTGTATGTAAAAAGTCTTGCATTTTTTCTGATATGTTTCCTGTAACAAAAAGTTTTTCATTTAAGTATATATATTTATCTTTATAAGTATGTTCATCCGTTGTCTAGTACCCATACTTATAAGCTTTGCTTAGTTTGGGACTAGGTCAATTGGTGTCAATTCTCCCAAGATATTTATTTGTTTATTGTATACAGGGTGTATCAGATACCCCCTAACAATAATCCACTGGGGTAAATAACCATAGCTATAGAAGCTAAGAAAAATAAAAAAATAAAATGGAGTAATTTTTTTTTATTGCTATTTTCTATAGGAATGGTAGTATTAACTATAATCATTCCTATAGAAAATATAAAAAAAAATTACTCCATTTTTTTTTATATATTTTTTAGATTCTATAGCTATGGTTATATATCCCAGTGGATTATTGTTAGGGGGTGTCTGATACACCCTGTATATCATAAAATTTAAAACCTATGACATAATTTTCTACCGTACATAAGTCTATCGGACGTAAGAAATTAAGATTAATATCAATCACAATATTGAAGGCAGACCACAAAACACCTACCACAACTAGTACTTGGTCGGCGAGCTGGAAGCATGCGCGTACGCAGGTGGCGTATAGGAACCACGTCGGGCACCAATGGAAGAGCAGCATGGGCGCCCCGCACAGCAGGACCGAGAACGCGTACACCAGGTTGGTCCGCCATCTGCACCTCCGGTAACCATATACTATCTGGAAATATAACATACATACATACATAAATCACGTCTTTATCCCTTACGGAGTAGACAGAGCCTGAGGTAACAAGACCTAAAGGCCACGTTTAGCATGATTCGCAACCCATCAACCATTACGTCGTAAGGGATAAAGATGAAATTTGTGTATGTACAACAAGCCTATTAAGTTCTTCCCCGGGATTGAAACTCTCTTTGTACCAAATTTCATTCAAATCGGTCCAGCGGTTTTAGTGTGAAAAGGTAACAGACAGACAGAATTACTTTCGCATTTATGTATAACATTAGTAGGGATACATATAAAACTCAAAACTCTCATTCTGAGAGGAGGCCTGTGCCCAGCAGTAGAACGTGTATAGGCTGGTGATGATGATGACATATAAAACTAGTGCCTATGCCAAATCTTGGGATTAGGTTGTCAAAGCAGACCCCAGGCTCACTGAGCCATGGCAAATGCCGAGAAAAACGCTAGGAAGATGATGATGGTGATGATATTATGTCTGAATAAAATACTGTTCTAAGTAACTCAAAATTACTTTATTTACAAAAAAAAACTTACCTACTCCACTAAACAAATGCTTTAAACAGTCCTTTATTATTCAATGACAGCATTTAGATAAACTTAATAGGAAGACCAGCAGCCCTGCGATAAGCCAGTACATAAAAAATTAATAACTCACAATTAAACTCAGTTTTGTTATGGACCTTACTCGCCAATGTCAGGGTTGAAATTTGAATGTGCTTTTACTTTTAGTTACTGCATTTTTAATTTGCAACAATGTATTACAAAACCGCTTTGTCTATGTGGTAATGAGGTTACTGTCATCATTATGTTATTTCCCGCAGATAAAGCTCATAATGGATAGGAAATAAATACAATTCAAGTAGATTACCTACTTTAATACAATTCATCTTCCTGATAGTATGGGGGCCCAAATGTTATGTCAGATTACATGATACATGTTTAAATTAATGCAAATATATCTTTTTTACTTAGAAATAGTATAGTACTCCTAAGAGGCATTTGACCAGTTCAATTTCATCTTTAAAATATATGCCCTTCAAGACCCCTGAAATTTATGATATTATATGGAAATGATAAATGAAATAATGTTTTTTTTGTTATATATTATATTTTATGAGTAACATTCAAATAAGGTCTTGAATAATAATTTTTCAGGGTTAATAAAAATAATGTTACTTATTTAAAAAAAAACATAATAATCTGATTAAAATCAGTTTTTTTTTTTACTTTTTGTCTGTTTTTTTATTAATTGAATAGTCAGTTGAGTTATTTATTACAACGAAAACAACATATTTTGATTGAAATAAGCCTACATAGCATCTCTTTGTCTTCCAGACATCTTGTTCTATTCATTCTTTAACTAGTCAATTATAAATAACCCGGTGAAAAGCGAAATGCATGACGCGTTTTAATTTCGGGTAATCCCAGAACTGTGTCAGTAATCACTCGCATGGCTGCACATGTGTGCGCATAGTCTATGTCTGGGGAAGTCCCTAAACAATTTTTGTCCAATTTGGTGGCAGTATAAATTTATTGATTTAAATCAATGATTTATTTAAAAAATTCAATTGATACAAATTATATCACCCTGCAAAAAAAAAAAAACTGCTCTGCAGTTACTATTTACATTCCTCTGATTTTTCATCACGCTAGGAAGATGATGAAAATCCTCTGATTTTTATAATTTCTTTTTTTATGAGATAGGGTAGTAATCAAGTAAATGGGTCACCCAAAAGCTCATAGTAATTTGAAAATGTAATTTCGCACATAAATTCAGGAAAACTATTATACACCGATATTTTGTATTTATCAGAATCATATTGATGCGTCAATTGCAAAGGTTGCCAAAAATCACAAAACAGTACTGTTCTTCTGAATCAATAGTTTGAAACATGACAAAAATATTTTATGGAACAATTTAATTTTTTATTTTTATTAATTTACCTTACATTAAAATTTTAAGTTAAAACTGTAACCATCAGTTTCTTACACAAATAAATAACAAAAATATTAAATGGATGAAAAGTTAAAAATACCTGTTCAAATTCTGGATCGGTGTGAATTTCCTGCGTGTTTAATTCCAGATAGAGATCTCTTGAAATTTCTGGATACACTATCTCGTCAATGAGTGGCTGAATGTCGTCTTCAGAATCCATTTTTTTTTATTAAGTACAAGTAATAAATGCTCCAGAGATCAATTACTTTAAGTTGAGAGAGTATTATAATTTTATTTTTGTTTCTTCCTGTTTGTGGACAAGCAGCTGCCGTAAAGATACATCCTTGTATGCTCTTCCCAAAACATAGTAAGTACTAAACAATTGCCATTGTAACAGCACCATGTGTTGCTTGTTGTATCACTGTGTACATGTTTTATGACTACGAATACCGCGCACCAAATGCAGCGTATTATTAATGCCACGTTAGACTTATTGTGAATATTTTTCTGTTAAGTAACACGATTTACGTAAACGGATTTTGTAAACAACAAAGAAATTGCGAGAAAACCTTGAAAACATTGGTTGATTGTCAAGTAGTAGTCACAAATAGAACAGGAATGGTATTTTTCTTCAAGGTTAACATGTCGTTATTAAGCTAGATGTTAAATGGTGTTTTAATTATAAATTCATTCAATGAGAGCATTTTTATTTTCCATCTCATGAACATATGTATGGGCAAACTAAACTACTGATTTAACTGATTGAAACTGTCACTGTCAATGTCAGTGTGACAGCTTGACTGTCAGCCAACAGCCGAACCGAACGCGGTTCTAGTTATTTAATCAAACGCGCACAGCTGCCAAAATATTTCCTGCAAGATGTGCTAACGTAACATATTTAATTAAGTGTATGCTATGCAATTATAATGATAATATAATCATTTCTTATCAATCATTACCATTTGCCTGTCATCTGTGGTAAGATGTTGTTCCATGCTCAACGTCATCGTGCTCTTAAATTTGTACCTGAAAAAATAAACAAAAACGTTTATAAATAGTAATACTTACTAAAACACCAGACACCAAGTTAACAACAAAAGTATTAAGTTTAGTATTGTTGTTGTTTATATTTAGTGAAATTGTCATTTAATTAAAATTAAGATTTGCATCTTATTCTCTCTCGACTGAATTACTTGAAGTACATCAATATATTTTATTATTATAGTGGTGTATTCTGGCAAATAAATTATTCTTATTCTTAAAAAACATTAACACAGAAGTAAGTTTTTTTTTAAAATTTCATTTTCAGTCGCGTCGCGTTTTCCTATGGCTCAAATGATTCTTCAATTCAATCAAAACGCCACGCATCTGTCAGTGTCAGTTGCTGTCATTCATTGTATTGTACGTACATTCGAACGTGTTTGTTGTTTAGTTAGAGTCACATCCTTAATTTCGGCCTCGTGTGTAAATCGCTGCTTCATTATTTTTCTAGTTGTTATAATTACAGAGGTTTGTATACAGGTCTTCATTTAATCGTTGTATTACCGATTTATCCTCGTTAGTGAATATCATTGTGAAAACATAACCTAAACTCTGTCAACCATTTGTACGATTTCTTTCAAAGTTAAACAATAATAAGTGCCAGCGATGCTCGTATGTAATATAAACTATTTATATTACATTATTTGTGTAGTAACCAACAACTGAAAATGCTCACATAAGTTTATTTTTTTATATTATTATCCTATCGTTTTATTTCTAACTTCAGATTCTTGCACCACAATGATCATTCCGGTCCGTTGTTTTACGTGCGGGAAGGTTATCGGTAACAAATGGGAAGCATACCTGGGACTTCTGCAGGCCGAATATACAGAGGGGTAAGTTGCATTAATAATAGTCTGATAGAGATGCATTTTAAAAGTGATTTGTAGAGAATTGATGGAATCATTGGTTTCTACTGACTTACTTTTGGAAATACTTTTTGGTAGGGGACCTAAATTATACCTCTTATCAGCTAGTGAGGTTAACAACA
Organism: Pandemis heparana; assembly: GCA_963854515.1. Lineage (NCBI taxonomy): Eukaryota > Metazoa > Arthropoda > Insecta > Lepidoptera > Tortricidae > Pandemis > Pandemis heparana. The sequence continues at coordinate 5,481,625 of OY978030.1, read as the reverse complement.
GTCTAAAACAAAAACCAACAAAAAATAGTCATAACCTGTAGCCTTTTAACACCTGGTATGTTTAGACCCGTGGTCGTCAAATTGCGGCTAGGGATGCAAACGATGCATCGATGTTTTTGAAACATCGATGTTTCAGTAAAAAAACATCGATGTTTGCCATCGATGTTCACCATTGCAAAACATCGATGTATCGATGTTGTTTTATGCGATGTTTTGCCTGCCATCTATTAGAAATTTTTAGTGCTTTTATTATTATGATGTTTTTCTTTTGCCTGTCATCTATTAGAAATGTTTGGTTCTTTTAGTAGAGCAGAAAATAGGTTTTAAAGGTAATTTTATTTCCTATACTCTATTCTACACCTTCCTTATTCTAAAGACTTACCTATAATAAAAGAAATTTAAAAAAACATCGATGTTTTTCGGGCTATGTTTTTTGAACATCGATGTTTGTTCTGAAACATCGATGTATTGATACATCGATGTTCTCGCTTTCGATATTTGCATCCCTAATTGCGGCCCGTGGCCGTTATTTGTGCGGCCCGCGGCAAAGTAAATTGTTTCAAATAACGAAATAAGCTGAATACATTGTATAAGTGGACAAAGGCTCTTGGAGCGCCTTTACATACTCTGCGGCCCGGCCCTGGAACTCACACTGTCATTCGTGGCCCTTGGCCAGTAAAGTGTGACGACCGCTGGTTTAGGCTGTCCATGCTAAATATAAGGCAAATATCTTTTCTATCTTTATTGTAATCAGCAAGATTGACATTATTTGAAGCAAACAAGACTAGACCATGGTATTTTTTTTTTACTTTCCCTAGAGGTTTAATGCCTGACAAGGTCTCACATTTAAGCGAACTCAATAATTAAATAAGTATTTACTTAAAATTAATGTAAATCATGTACAAAGTCCAAATTAACCTAAATCAGTCAGTGTGTAAAATCAATCAACTTTATTTAGCATGTCACAATACATAAATATTTTAAAACCAAAAACAGAATAGTTATTGTTGATTATATCATTCAAAATATTTGAATTACAAAATATTCAACATAATTTATGTTTTTGCAACTCATCCACAGACATTATTGAACAATAATGTTTGTATTTAGTATGTTGATATTATGTAGGTTTATAGATAAGCTTAATTTCAGCTATTCAGCACCAAGAACCCGATAATTGGGTATTCTGTTCGTAGGCAATTTTTGCTACAAATTGGAAAAATGCTGCCACCAGTTACAAACATAGCGCGTAGCACTGCATAGCAGAGAATAGTATATGTTAAAGTGGACATTGGAAATGTACTAATTTATTAAGGAGACCCAAAAAAAATACAATCAAATAAATAACAAACAATAAATAAACAAAAAAAAAAAAATAACACAATCAATCAAACAACCCGCCCCGCGTCATTCCCGGCGCAAAGGTGCCCATCACACTCGCAGCATTACCACGCTGTACAGCGATGGACAACCTTTGCACCAGAAAAGACCCGGAGCGAGGGTCAAAACCTCTCCCACGCAGACGGCGCCCCACTTCCTTCAAAAACCGAAATCGAAATCGAGATTTATTAAGTAAATACTATAATTTAATAACTATAACACTATACTATATCACTCAAAACAATGTATTTTTTTAGCAAAAGTTTTTTCTTTCTTTTACATAGATTAATCCATAGTATGTTAGTTTACAAATAGAAAAATTACTCATAAAATCAATACATTGGTCAGGTGTATACGGTAGACTTATAAACACAGGTGTTAATTTCTATAACTTGTTTCAGTGACGCTCTAGACGCCCTAGGCCTCAAGAGATACTGTTGTCGTCGGATGCTGCTTGGACACGTCGACTTGATTGAAAAACTCCTCAATTATGCGCCATTAGAGAAATAAGAACTTAATTCCATTAGTTAGTAGCTCCTTTTGACGCCCACTCTTTACCATTTTGACACTTTTGATAAATGTTACATAGCTGTCAATAACGTAACTATAAAAACTGTGGTCCGTGGCAAATTTATCAGAGGGTCCTTTCTCAATTTAAAGAAGTGCATTCAACCTTCCTTCTATACTCTAGACCCTGCCTGTTACACTACCGGTAAATGTTTTGGTAAGGTTTGTGTCAAAAGAAATTATATTTTATTGTAAGTAACATTATTGTAAGAATTAAGTTGTTTAAAATGAATCTATTCACTTGTAAATAAAGACTACGCTATGAACCGAAAATATTATGTCAATAATAGTAATCTCAGTTTCTAGAGATTTTGGAATTTCGTATTTCCTACGCAAGCAAAGTATGCAAACCACAAAAATTACGGAAGAATGTAGATTTGATTAGATAAAGTGGGATTTTCTGCTACAAATAAAAAAGTAACATTATTGAGACATTGTGGATGCATGAGTCGTATGAATTGTATGAAATAAAGATAAGGTTTATATGTGTTTGTTTTATTTAACTATGCGGAATTCATGTGCAGATTCTAAACAAGAGCTGAAGAGGTTTATATTGTTCGAAGATAGCTGACTATAAATTTGTGAGGCAAGATTATTGCTTACTAGCCTCTGCCCGCGCCGCGGCTTCGTCTGCGTAGAATTATACATATAAACCGGCTTGAATCACTATCTATTAAAAAAACCGCATCAAAATCCGTTGCGTAGTTTTAAAGATATAAGCATACATAGGGACAGACTGCGGAAAGCTACTTTGTTTATACTATGCAGTGATGAATATGCAGCACAAGGGGCTAACGTGCGGCCGCTCGCAATTGTATTCACTAATTTCGGTGAAACGGGAGGATGGGAATAGAAAGAGACTGAAGATACGATTGTTGTAAGTCAGTTGCACGGGACTTCGAAGGATTCTGCTTCTCTTCAGCCAGCTTCGAATTTGTAATGAATATGTCGCTTTCAACCGTCGATTCCATCATTCGCCAGCGAGCAGATTATTATACTTACCTATTGAGTATAACAAACATTGATATCTGCATTAAAAGTAGAATTTTGAGGAAAGTGGATTCGGCGTACCTACGTGACGCCGTAAGAAACGGTGAGAAAACGTAACGCGTACGACACGTCACTGCGTATACGCGGCGATTTGGTCGCACCCTAAGTGACCCCGCGTCAATAACGTGGGTGGATATACGAGCGTTTTGACCGTCCGTGTCAAACGTCCGAAATCCTCCCTCGATTAGTACCACGCGAATGGAGGGACAAATCAGAACATTTTTGATTAAGCCATACCCTTAGCAACGGTAAGTTCAGTACCTATCTACCTTCTTTTGCTTTCATATGAAAATTGACGGGCCTTACCGTGACGTCTTAATGCGATTCAGTTTATGTTCGTTCGCTGTCAGATTCATACTAAAAGTGACAGCTAAAACTTGAACTGAGTCGGAATCAGGACGTCATGGTAAGGCCCTAAAATCATCTCTTGCTAAAAGGAAAACGACACCTTAACAACGCCGAATATTGATCTGTTAAGGCGACGCCTCACTGCAGTGCTGTCACGCTACGCACTTCGCATATTCGCTATCAAAATGTGGGCGGTAGTTTCCACAGCAGTGCACACGCTACGCACGAAATGACCAATGGACCCACGTGGGTGACGTGTGTAGCGTGTCCGTGCGCGTGCGCAGCAGTGGGGCGTCGCTTATATCGTAAGCTTTACAGCGTCAGTGACGTGCATCATGCATCATTGACACCGGAGCCGCTTTGTTCGAAATTACACTATGCAGAGGGATCAATATCCTCTTAATCAGAGTTGTGACATATTTGAAATACTTGTATTTAAAATACAAATACAAAATACAAAATACGTATTTTGGATTTTGTACTTAAGTACTTTTTTTAAAAAGTATTTTGTATTTTATTTGAAATACTATTAGAGACGTATTTTGTATTTGTAAAATGTTTTGTAAAATACAAAATACTTTTTTATTCTTAGCTTCATTTTTCTAAAGCATTCCGCGATTCAGTAAAAACAAAAAATGGCCACTAGTGGCGCAGCAGCTTTGAAAGTCTATGCGCAAAATGACAGATGAAACAAAACGCATATAAAACCTGACCAATAATATATGAGGGACCCCTCTTGACAATCCTCAAACGTTACGTTTTGCAGTGTTGGTAGCTATTTCATAATTTCTGTGTTATTCGCTCGAAATGTCTTTAAAAAATGCCAAAACAAATTGTATTTAAACAATATGCCGTGTAGGCAATAATACGTTATTTTAACGATTCGTATTTAAGTGATTATGAATGTATAAAATGTATAAATGACAAATAAAAATACAGAAATAGAAAAATATATTTATAAAAAACCGGTACGTAAACAGCACTACAAAAAAGATGTCATTGTGGGCATTGTGGCAAGATGCTCTTTTTGAAGAGCTTGTGATTTTAAAATCTAAACAAAGAAAACCAGTAATTTTACCATAAAGTATTTTATTTCAATAAAGTATTTTGAAAATACATATTTTGTATTTAGTATTTAAATACAAAAGGCAAAAGTATTTTGAATCTTGTATTTGAAATACTATATTAAAAAAGTATTTGCATTTTGTATTTAAATGCTTTTCGAAAAGTATTTTGTACATCTCTGCTCTTAATTCATGTAGATTATTGCTCACTATAGTAACTTGCCATCTTCATGGCCATTCATGAACATAATTGCTGATATTTAAGTTACGCAAAATTAACTAACAATGCGTTCATGGCACTACATAACAAACTGCTTGTATGCCTTACTCAACGTCACATTCATATAAGTACTTACCTAGTGTAATTAGTAAAGATAATGGTACGGAACCCTTCGTGCGCGAGATCGGCTCGCACTTGGCCGTTTTTCATCAGTTGACGTCAACACTCATAATGAAACACGAAGCTTGCCCAGAGACAGGTAGAGAAAATGGAAGCACTTAGTAAGTATTTATTCATTGTAGTTAAACTGCGTAGGTACAAAAGATGGTAAATGACAAAATTAGGCACTGTAAAAGTAGGACTGCAAAATTTTTAAACAGTCCTTATCAAGCATTTTAATTTGCAATAAATTGCAAGCAAACTCGCGAACCTTGGAAAATACTTAAGGATAAACAGAATTGAGGACAGTTGCTTAATCTTCTATAATAAGCAAGATATTATGATACCCACGCAAACTGTTAGGGGTCATCCATAAAGTACGTCACACGTATTTCATGAATTTTTGACCCCTCCCCCCTCCTTGTCACAGATGGTCCATAGATGGTCACATTTGTGAGACCCCCCCCCCCCCCTTTCTAGTGTGACGTCACATATTTTGCAATTTTACATCCAGTAAATTATTAAATTAAAATAGCAGTTCCGTAATTAGTTTTATTTTCATTTAGGCACGTTTTTCGTTAATAATTCAAATTTGGCATTTTATTTTAACACTTAGATGTACTGTTGGAACTGATAACATACCTACATACGTTGTTACATGACGGTGAAAAACAAAACCCACGTCAGATGGCAAAGGGCAAAATCAGGGGGCTACTCATATTTAAATTCGATTTTAGAACCTGGTATCATACCGTCCCCCTCACTCTCAAGTTAATGACTCATCATCGTCATCAGCCTGAAGACGTCCACTGTTGAACAAAGGCCTCCCCCTTAGCACACCATAATGAACGATATCTCGCCACCTGCATCCACCGTTAGTGACTATAAGCGCGGAACAGCACGAAACGAACCTCGAAAATCGAATTTGGGAGTATATGGACGTGGCATGGGCTGACGGGACGCGAACAACATGGTAGGGGTAGAACTAGAAACTCGATTAAAGGACGCCGAAAAACAACTCCCTACTCTAATCAAGGGCCAGGGCCGGCACTGGTTCTACCCTTATCGGGTAAAGACGGCCTCGTGCTACTGACGCAATAGCTAACTTAAACGATGCTGTACGTGACGATAGACCACAAGAGCAACTCAAGTATAGTCCCGAGCACTAAGTGCTGTGATTGCGCAAGGATCTGCCTGTCATCGTAACTAACCCACTTAAGTGATTATCATGTAAGTAGAACACAGGTTATTGCTGTACTTCTGTACTTAGTTAAAATGCCAGACGAAGCCTAAGTAGTTAGCATTATTTTTAAGGAATAATTACTGCAAAGAAAAGTGGATGCCGTTAGGAGACCGACAGTATGTAGTTACATGAATATGAGACAAGGATTGTAAATGTTAATTACTTTTTGTAATGCAAATTCTAAGCGATGGGACGTGCTCGCGGCTTGTTGTCTATTAGCTGAAGTAGTACCTAATGTACACACACATACATACACAAATCACGTCTTTATCCCTAACGGGGTAGACAGAGCCTTTTTTTGCGGTGGGAAAATGCGTTACGCATACGACCGCGCCGTGGGTAGGTACCTACAGCGCGGAGTTTATGTGGGACTCTCCTCCGCCGTGCTAGACGTGCAGATCAGCATGGAAGAATAATAGTAATGTACTTAGTAGATAAAAGTGTTGCCTTACAGTGCGGCAATGCAGCCCAAGTTTGGACACCTTACTGCCTGACAGTAAGGGTGCGACCAAACCGCCGAGTATACGCAGTGACGTGTCGTATCCGTCACGTTTTCTCACCGTTCCTTCATACATTTTGTTGCGATTCCGTAACGTCACCGTTTTTTAAGCGGCGGTGTGGTCGCACCCTAATCTGGGAAAAAACTGGGAAAAATCTGGGATGCCTAACGTGACCATACGTCCCGCTTTGGGCGGGACAGTCCCGCTTTCAGGCAGTCTGTCCCGGTGTCCCCCGCGAGGCTGAAATTGTCCCGCTTTTGCAAACACACCAAATAATAATTTAAAATCTGAATTTAACAAACTTTTCCACGATTATTGAGTACATTATGTGTCTGCCTGGAAATAACGCACCTGTGGAAAGAGTTTTTTCTCAAATGAACAAAGTAGTGATAAAACACAGTTGAGTGTCGCAGTAATAAAAGTTATTTTGATTACGAAGATAAATATAAATAAATCATGTACTGAGTTCCACACTTATCTAAAAACAAGACCCGATATTTTAATACAAATTTGTTCAGCCGATAAATATAAAAATACAAACTAGAATTCACGTCACTACTTATTTGCTTTGATTATTTTGAGTTATTCTATGAGAACTATATTTAAAAAACTTGTATGTACATACAACACCAATACCTAACTTTTTTTATTACTTAATTCCGCAGATGTCCCGCTCTGACAAAAAAAATAAATGGTCACGTTAGGGATGCCTTGTTTATTTATATTATTTTAGTTTTAGACTTTTATATTTAGTTTAAATTTGTTCTCTTTTGTTAGGTATATGATTCTTTAAACACTAACTTACTTACTGTAATTTAGTCCGTTCGTGATAGGCATTGTTTGGAGTAGCATTTTGCAAGATATCGTGCAAAACTTCATGCCTCTAGCTAGATAATGTTGAGAATTCAGGATTTTGAATGCGTAAATCCCGATCTCCTGGGAATATAATCTACTTAGGTAGTCTGTGTGCTATTTTATTTTAGAGATCCAACATACAACTACATACCAAATTTCATCAAAAACCGTAAAGACGTTTTACTTAGCATAAGTAAAACAACAAACATAACAGGTCTAGCTAGGTACTTACAACTTTCGCATCTTTACCTAAAACGAGTAGAATAGGTAATATTCGTTGTAAATGACATACCAAGGATGGTGAAATAAAGATATGTCTCTGATCGCAAGGAACTTGTCGTACGAGCCAAAGGCGAGGGTGATAAACAATGTGACCCTGAGGTTTTCTTTATCACCGCCTGAGGTTTGCACACAATTTGAAGTCTTCCCCTGTCAGGAAGTGTAAATTTCCGCTCGCCTAGCGGGCGGTAAATTGTAACTTACGGTCCGGGGCGACATAAACAAATATTAATACTCGTACCTATGACTACATAGGTAGACAGGTACGTTCAGCTCATTTTGTACAAATACAACACAAACAAATATGAGAAGATTGGTCACATGCACATCGCACCAACATTTTATTATCTCTCGTCCATTGTGTTTTTATGTAGGTACTTACCCATCTTTACCCACGACATATATACGTGTCACCTCACCACATAATTATTTGCGCCGCGTAAATCGCGTAAACGCTCAATTTCTATGCTTTTACAGCAAACGTCGATTTAGCTACATTGTTACGGGAACAGTAAACGTATTGACTCCAGTCACGCCTGTTGACCACAATGAGCGAAGGTTGAACTGCTATTCCTGATCATGACCGGAACGGAAGCATTGACAGGCCCACAATCACAGTAGCCACTAACCACCATCTTACAAGCCCGGTCAGACATTCTTCGCCACCTTTTGTACGGTTTGGAACTTTCGGATATCAAAAGGAAAAACGAGACCCCTAAAACTCTTACTGTGTCTAGTTTAAGGCCTACAAGGATAGTAGATAGATCTACCTACCCTTCTAAGACCCTTCTAGGGGTCTTCTGTGCTCAAAAACTGTACAATACGCGTTCGTCTGTACTGTTAAGATTTTAACTTATAAATCCAACAACTTACAGATGTTAATGAAGTAGCCCCCTAAACATGTTTGTACATAGAAATTAACTCTAAAATACAGCCGCAAATTCAACACCATTATATACGGACGATTTAAAATAACTTAGTAGGTACCTATCTAAAAAATCTATTGTTACAGGTAAACCAATTTAAAGGTTCGCACGATTCATAGCACGCATGAGGCAGTACCTAACAAAATTTATGTCAAAATTGTAGGTAATAATTAGATGATTCAGCTGTTGCCCGCGGCTGCGTCCTCATCGCTTTATTTTTCATAAAATATATGAGAACTTCTCTTAAATTGATGAACACAACAAAATAGAATTAAATTAGCGAAATCAGTTCAGTCGTTCACGCGCGTGATACAGTGACGAGACCAAGGGATATAATATTTAATACTAATAATGATTGTCGGTCGTTTGGTTTCAGAGTTTAAACAATAAACACTAAAATATAGGCAAATCCCAACTCACCCCGTGGTGGAGTTAGAAGGGATATAATAAATGACGAATTACAAACGGCTTAAAACGGTCTATTTAGTGCCCACCTCAAAATACTGGATTATCGAAATGCCAAGGTCAAGCAAGGTCAACTGTTGACGAGCGAACTTAAAAACACGCTTGGTGGATTACAGGGGTTTAATCACTCACATAAACTAAACACAATAATAAATATACAACTAGGAGCCTAGTGAACCGTTCCAAACTGACAACGCAACTGCTGTAAAAGTCCATGTCGTTGTCAGTCAAGGTATTTTTAAGAATCGAACAATAATACGAGTAAAAGATAAATATATGCTAGAAGGAGGCTGTAACCCAGCCAGTCGCCAACATCAACACTTAAATTAACTACTTAGTTACTACACACAAAATGGCCATGTGAGCTTAGGGGTCTGACTCCCACTTGAAAATAACCCTAGAGAAGAGATGCCCATGCATGGAGTCCTGGGGCAGATCAGGCGCAAACTACTGTAGCGACCAGCTGCTTTAATGCTGCGCACGTGCGAGGTGACGTCACACATGTCATGTTCCACATCGCGGAAATGAAGTTTCTTAACGCGGATGCATAAATAAAACTTTCAACTCTAAAATCGTCCTTCGGGCTTCGGTCCCCAGACACAACATTCTGCCTGGATAATAATCTATCAATCGTGGCCACTCCCCACACTATTAGGTATACTTAATTAGTCATGAAATGGTTATTATGATTAATTAGCTTGTACATACATAAAAAGGTTTTAACAATCGAACACTAAATAAACATGATTCAATTCTGAGTAAAAGTAATAAGCATCATAAGTGCACTCGTTATGAAGCACGTTGGATAGATTTAGCTTTGTTTGCTGCTGATAGCGGTAATCTACGAGTGGATTAACCTAGTGGAACAGTTATTTAACTATGTTTCCTTTATTTAAATGAAAATATACCGCGGAGTAGTACAAACATCAGGCGTCAGGTGTCAGTGTAGACATCGATAGTTAAGAACTACCTAAGTACTAAAAAACTACTAGATAGGTAAACTAGAAAACTAAAGAACTACGAATATAGTAAGCAATTTTTTTTTATTACTCCGCAATCAGTCGAAAGACTTTTATCGGACTTTTTAACGGTGGGTGATGGCATGTTAGGAAAAAGGGCCATTGCTCTTTTCCCCGTTTACAATACACGGCGTCTCTTCAGCCTTACAACGTGACCAGAGGTATCTAGCAGCTTGGTTGCCAGAGGGTTAGGGTTAGGATGCTCGGTTAGGCGAGCAATGGGAGAGTAAGCAATTTGTGGGTACGAAATTGAATTGATGCAATGTTAAGTACCTAAACGTTTACTTAAGAGGCTGACAACACCTAATTTTGTTGAAATTGATGTTATTTAAGCACTTTTTTAAGAAAAACTACACACAAAAAAAAATACAAAAAAAATATAATGTTAATTTTCATCATATTTCAAACATGCTAGACGGACTCGATACATAATTGAACAAAATCGGCTCGATAGAAAATAATTGCAAAGATTGGTCTTAAAATCATCATTAAACGGTTCAATGTCTTTATTTTTTCGACGTACGGGTCTGCAATTAAAAACATGAAGTCAACATATTATTCATACCTACACGGCTAACGAGTCATATTTCACAAATAATCCATACTTTTTTTTATTTCTTCTTATTTGTGTCTTATTTGCAAGATTTTAGACGCGCGCCAAGCTGCCGGAATAGTTTCTTCTCTTTCACTCACAGGCACGCGAACCGTATGTGTGAAGAGTGGCGCTGCTCAAGGTCATTTGCTGTTGACAGCGCCTTAACAATCTTTTGCATCAAAGATACGCCAGTTCTAAGTACCTACTCTTACCAACAGGTGGCCCGCGCTTGTCTCCCTCTTTCCATAAAATAAGTGAAACCGAATAGTACCTATTAATATATCGTGTCGGTGACTAATTACCTTGGTTTTTACAGCCCCACAATTAAGAGAAGAAATGAGTAGATAGATGGTAAAAATGAAAAGAGAGCATCATCTGCGTAACTGGCGCATGTTTGGCATAAAAAGGTTTGTTTAAATATGACAACAATTCGTACAATTGTTTTTAATTCCTTTTTACATTTGTTACTTACAACTCTTACAAGGATGTCGTTTAAAAAAAGTACCTACGTTCATTAGCAAGATCGTTACTAAACGTAAGTATAATACATCTGCTTTGTTGTTTTCGCGGATGGAACTGTAAATTGTCCATGAAATTAGATGTCATGCCTATTGTGTGGTTGAAAAGAGGTTGCAGCACCCACTTAAGTACATACGTTCAGTATGTACGTATAGATTAGTGCCGTGTAGAGCAGTGGCGTGGCGTCCATAGAACTCGATTCCCACCGGCTTGCCTATTTTAAGGCAGTTGGGCAATTTATTGTGCAGAATTAGAGGAAAAGGCTAGTTAAGTTCCCTTCGGCTTGCCTTCTGATATACTTGACGCCACGCCACTGGTGTAGAGGTATACCAACACGTATGACGCAGGAAATTATCATAATAACTTAAAATTGCCGAGTTCTGGTCGACCCGCCTTCGCGGCGCAGCTGTCTGTACGATTTTGGAACCTTACACAAGTCCTACTTTCACTCCATAATAAAAACGCTATCACCAGCCCGAAGACGGTATGTTCACTCCTCAATGTGTTCGGATGTATTCTGTGTGTCACAGAAAGATCTCGTCAAGCTCTTTTGAGCTCCACTAAGACGACCACGTTAGTGAGCGCGACACGATATGAATTTCAAACTTGGTACAAAACCTTCGGGCTCGTCCGGAATTTGAAACGCGAAGTTTGCATCATCTCTCTCACTCTCTAATTAATAACTATTAATGCGAGCGGAACAGCACGAAACGAACTCCGGAAATCGTATTTCGGAGAAAAGAGGGAGGGGGGGGTGTGCGAATCAAAAAACAAACAGTGTACATACGCGGCGCGTGCGGGACTGTAGGAGACATTGATTGATCGCCATTAACATTGATAATCAAATCACTCAGTCAACTTATCACAGCAGGAACCTAATTCTCTCTAACTCCAACAAGCCATCTAGGAATACAGGGTGTATCAGATACCCCCTAACAATAATCCATTGAGGTTTATAACCATAGCTATAGAAGCTAAAAAAATATTTTGAAAAAATGTAAAGTATTTTTTTTTCTATAGGAATGGTAGTATTAACTTATAATCATTCCTATAGAAAATATAAAGAAATGTTTATGTTTACTCCAATTTTTTCAAAATATTTTTTTTAGCTTCTATAGCTATGGTTATATACCCCAGCGGATTATTGTTAGGGGGTGACTGATACACCCTGTATTACAATGTCTATTTAAAGATGGCGGCCAAAGAAAACGGGGATATTTGCAACCGCACGCCAGACGGCCTAATGGGGGGACGTCCCGGTGGGGGACCTTGGGCTCCCTTTCGGATGATATATCGCGAATATATTGCCGCTACACGTCGCTATGCAATTTATACCATCAGGTTAAGGTTATTTGCAATTGCCGATGCTCTTTTGTTCTGTACAATTTGACCGCGGAATGTTCAATTTTTGACTTGGAAAAATTCAATTGGGTTTACGAGTATAAATGAATTGTTTCGATAACTTTTCAAACAAATAAGAATCAACAACGTGATAAACATAATCATAATAGGCACTTTAAGATGTTCAACAATTAACTCTTACTCGCTAATCCTGCCGCTAAGCAGCAGTGCTTTCACTGCTGTGTTCCAGTGTGGAGAGTAAGACAACCGGGGAAATTACGAGCACAATATATCACTATCCGAGTCTATGGGCAGTGGTGATCACTTACCATCAGGTGACCCTCTTGCTCGTTTGCCTTCCTATTCATATAAAAAAAAGTAAAGGACTGTTGTTAAGTAATTTAGAAAATGTAGAAGTGGTGGATGTCGCATACTCGCATAGTGGTTACTTACAGACCAAGAAAAAACGAGATTATTTAACACACCAACGAGCTAGAGCTAGCTAAAACACCAATGCCAATTTTTTTATGGAGAAACGTACCTATACTTAACTAACATTTTATTACCGGTCCTTCACCTTCCTGTAATGCAAAATATGTAGGTATGGTTATGGTTCTAGCTGTAATTGTATCTATCTTTATCTACCTCAGCAAACCCATTTTTAACCATAACTGTAGCCACCATTAGTTGTAACAATTGGCTGATAAGTGAATAGATTATATATCCAGGTTAACAGATAATTTAATTTACATTTAGACATAATTAAAACCACAAAACAATTAATGGTAACGCAAATATAATCTCTTTCGATTAGTTAGGTACTTTTGAAAAACCATCGCTTGCCACAGCATCGTGATTTTCTATATATGTATATATATGTTCGGCTTAAAACTTTTTTTTAATTATTGTACACTAGCGACCCGCCCCGGCTTCCGCCGTGGTAGCCTAGTGGTTTGACCTGTGGCCTCTCAAGCAGAGGGTCGTGGGTTCGAATCCCGGGCTCGCACCTCTGAGTTTTTCGGAATTTATGTGCGATATCTCATTTGAAATTTACCATGAGCTTTTCGGTGAAGGAAAAACATCGTGAGGAAACCTGCACACAACTGCGAAGCAATTCAATGGTGTGTGTGAAGTTCCCAATCCGCACTGGGCCCGCGTGGGAACTATAGCCCAAGCCCTCTCATTCTGAGAGGAGGCCTGTGCCCAGCAGTGGGACGTAGGTATATAGGCTGGAGATGGAAGCATACATAGGGACATAGGGACATGGGGACATAGAGAGCGATTTTGTTTTTTATACTATGTAGTGATGTGTACCAGTGGCGTGTCGTCAAGAAGGCAAACCGAAGGAAACTTAACGAGCCTTTTCATCTAATTCTGCACAATAAATTGCCCAACTGTCTTAAAATAGGCAAGCCGGTGGGAATCGAGTTCTATGGACGCCACGCCACTGATGTGTACTTACATAAGTTACATAAACTAAATAAAAACTAAAAAATACTTTACAAATGCCATACAGAAATAAATATACGTTACGTTACCGTTTGTGTTTATGGCCAATTAGTGGTAATCGCTTCATAATACCATGTCTAATTGATTTGGTCATTGTAACAGATGCAGCTCGGTTTCAATAGATACGACAAGTATGTTTTTTCTTAATATTATAAACTACGAGTAGTTTCTGCCCGCGACTTCGTCCGCATAGAATTAGCAATTGACACGTTTATCGCTATCCCGCGGGAACTATGAAAATTTCCGGGATAAAAAGTAGCTTATAACCTGGCAGGTGATTTTCTCAACAGCTTAGTAAAGTTTGCATGAAAATCTGCTCAGCCGTTTTCATGTGATGCGCTCGCAAATATTAGGTACAGACCAACAGACAAAAATTCTAAAAACTGTTGGATCATGTTCTGTTATCGATTCGAAGTATCCCCAGTCAATTTTTTTTTAAATAATCTTCCATGTACATACTTTCGACCCTCTTAAGCTTTATTATTATTACCTATATGTACCCATAGATGTATTGTGATAGAACCTAACTCTGTATCTCTGTCTGTCTGTCCGTCTGTTTGCTGCCTCTTGGTAAAACCGCTTTAATACCGATCTTGGTGAAATTGGACAAGATATTTTGATCATTAAGAAATAAATTATGTAGGTTACTTTTATCCCGAAAAATTAAAAAATCCTGAGGGATAGCGATAAACAAAATATTCGCAGACGAAGTCGCGGGCAACAGCTACTATTACATTAACAAACTAAAAATACTTACATGAATAATATTTTTAACTTAGAACCAATCAATTTGGTCTAGCGTCGATATTATTACCACTTCAAATAGGTAGTTAATTTTAGAAGGCATGAGTCACTAATATTAATATTATGAAAGTTTAGTATAGAGCCTTATTATAAACAGACACACATTGCATAAGCTCGGAAACCGGTATTTGAATATGGAAAGGTCGTTTTGCAACAAAAATAATAGGTACACTGACGAGCAAAAATAATAGGTCACTTTCCATACAAAGTTCTATGAAAAGCGACCCGTTATATTTGCTCCTGAGTAGATTTATGCAAATATAATGCAGTCAAGTATCGGGCGTTTTAGGCATTGGTCCCACCGCCGACAATGAGCGAGAAGCGAGTAAAGCGAGTTGTCGCTGGCTCTTGCTCACAGATTAAAGAAAAATCCATTAATAATTTCTATGCTCTTACTAATAAGGAAAACGTCGTCGCCGGCGGTGTGAAGCCAGCGATCAACTATAATTATATCTGTCTGTCTCACGCGAGACCATATCTTTTATTCGTTTCTTGAGTGAGAAAATAGTCGATAGTTACGTTGGGATATCATCAAATTTTGAAGTACAGTATTTTTCTTTACAAGTACAGTATAGTCCTTTATTTGTATGGTTGTATGTTATAAACTCTTTATTGTGCAAAATAAACATAATATATAGAGATTTGTGTTAATGTCTCAAGTTGTTGTCTTTATAGAACCAGATACATTTAAAAAAAGTTATCGGATAAGGCCACGTAGCGTAGGTAGGTAAACCATAACTCTTTTTTTGAATAATGCAAGAAAAGTAGATAAAACCCTGCGATAAATGTGTATTTCTAGTCGTTTATCTTTACTTTAAATAATTCTTAGCTTGACAAAACAATACTCGGTATTGATGTGAATTACAGATCTACAAATTATAATAACCAAGGATTAATTGTCTAATGATATCAGAATCGAAATAGGTGTCACATTCAGCTTTCTTCCTGTCTGGTAAATTATGAGGGTAGAAAGAGATATGGATGGGATTTCAAATGATCATGAGTTAGACAGTACCTAAGGCTGTTATTATTATCAGGAACGATACCTAACGGATCGATCACTTTAAATTTTCGAATAATTTCTGATAATTTCTTAGACGTAGGGACAAATTTGGAGAATGACCACGACTATTCTGACTATTCATAACTTACTTCTATTTATGACTTTTCTGTGCACTTCTGTACTTTTAAATTTTTATGTGCAATAAAGAGTTTACATACATCCCAACAAACAATTAAGCTTTGGTTGCAGCTCATTTTAAATCTTAGAGTGCTACTAATGATATACAATGGATTCCATTGCCACTAAAGGTGATACAAAATAGTTACGAAATACTTTTAGCTCCTCAGGTTGTATTAAAACTGTTAATGACGAAGCAGAATTTTCTTTACAGTTAGTGTAGTGGCAGTGGCTGCTTATATACTTAAACGTTAAAGCTTGTTTCGGCCTGCAACGTCAAAAGCTCTTTAAAGATCTTCATAAACTCCCTGTAATTCTTATTGCTGTAAATCTGGTATATTGGAGTAGCTTATATACCATAACGCTGTATATCAACTTTAGTGAAGTTATTGGTTCTACAAAAGAGTTAATTGAGAGTCTAGTAACACCAAACTCTACATGCGTTGAATACATACATACATACATACTATTCTGCAGATTTGGTGCACTCCATGTGATGCATGCGTCGCACAAGTGGACGAAAAAAAACGCATTAATCAGGCGGGCTACACAAATTTTTAGAATGACCAAAATTATAGATAAAATGAGACAGAATTTCATTGCGGTAGTTTCATGTAAGTACGTTTCATCCAATATTGTCTGACAATGCATATTTGCGTCAGTTCAATGTTTATCATCATAACAGCATGAAAATGAAGAAGGGTTATTTAAAGAGTCAGGGTTAAGTGACGTTTCGGGAAATATCAAGAGAGTTAGATTAGTTGAGTTCTTGAGTTACGAGATATGAGAAACGTAGATAAAGAGATATGAGAACTGTGTTAGATCTATTATCTACAACGAAGGATCACTGAGTTTGGGAAACAGAAATGAGAACAAATTGATACTAGTGAGCGTTATTTTTATCATGTTTCTCTTTCTTGTACGAAGTTTAGCAATAAAATTGATAAACAATGTTTACAGCCTTACAATGAAGCTTAATGCGATACAATTTCGAACCAAAGTTGGATCGATCGCTGTCACATCCATACTAGAAGTATCAAAAATGACACCTACAAGCCTACAACATAAAATTGAATCGGAATCGAATCGCATGACGGCATGTGGTAAGGCTGCTGACCAAAAAAAAAATAATAAAATTAAAAATTAAAAAAAAAAAAGAAGAAAAAAAAATGAATAAAGAATAAAAATTATAAATAAGAGGGTAGTTTGGAAATATACGAATGTGGGTACATTTAGTTTATTTATTAGTTAACAAATTAGTACGACGTTGGTTCGCATGTACATCGGTTGTGCTCTAACTTTGATAATGATCCCGTAGAGGGATCGAAACGCGCGTCAGTGTTTGTGTGGTGATAGGATTAATTAAGTTTGTGGGATTTGTGTGCGTTTTGTGTGGCAGTAGTGGTGGGAGGGCTTGCATGCAAAACGTATATATTTCGCACAAGCTTGGTTATCTTGCATGTAAGTAGCGGAGTAGCAAAGTAAATATTTTGTGTTCACTGCTGACTGTAGTTTATTAATGTCTCTCGGAAAACTTCGTGTTTCATCAGTTGAGACAGAAGATACGGAGATATTAAGATACCTATTAGGAGCACTGTTCCTGGATGACTCTTTAATCGTGTTGCAAGTAAAAAAGATCAGGTACAGGTAAAGACATGCATATTTTACACAGGCTTAGTCATTTCCGCGTATGGGGCGGAGTATACGTTTTCCGATTTAAATGTTTTTTATTAATTAATCGAAATTCTATCCCCCTATACTTCATTTAATTTAGAATGAGAAACCACAACATTATATTGCGGCTCGTGAACTGTAATCTCTTTACAATTTGTACTAGAGGTAACAAGTGTTCAAAACCTCATTAAAAAGGAAGTACTTAATTACGAAATAGAAAAGTTGCATAGTTTAAATAAATCTGTTAGAGCTCAAAATCTCCGTCAATTAGATTACTTGCCGAAATATGTTCTACCAAAATGTTCCAATGTATATGGTAAACGCACATGGCAGTATATGTTACCAAGTATTCTCAATGAGTAACCATCGGATACTCATAATGAAGTGTGTGCCAACCCCAATAGATGTAAGAAAATTGTCAAAGCATTTACCAAAAGTGTAAAGCAGCGCAACAATAGCCTGTCTGTTTAGTTTAAGTAACCAACTTGAGTAACCAGCAGCGGCAGATAAACTCTGCTGAGTTTTCGCCCGCTGTTAAAGCTTTTAAAATGTAATATTTTTTTTGTATTAAATAAATTAAAAAAAAAAAAAAAAATTGACGACACGCAAATAAAGTGACATTAAAACAATTTTATTTTGCGGCTGCCAAATTATTGCCCTGTACTATTTGCTAGGTAAGAAATAGTTGACCAGACGCAATATAATGTTATTGTAGTTTCTCATTCTAAATTAAATGAAGTATAGTACGCTCTAGCTCTAGCGTAGGTACTCGTGTCATCAACATAGCTACATTCATAAATCATATCTTCATCCCTTATGGGGTCAGATGCTATGGTAACAAAAGACCCAAAGGCCACGTTCAGCGATTATGGGCGTATAGGTGGAAAAGGGAATTAAAATAGAGATAGGTTGCAAGTCGCGTAGCTATAGCATGATTCCTAAGATTTTCGCCCATTCCCTTAATGGACTTCTACCAGATGGTATGGATGGCGCGAGAAGAGAAGAAACTGGTACGTTCTATGTTTTCCTTTGCTCCCACACCAGCTTGGAAGTATCATCAACGAAGTGTCATCTTGTTTAGCCCCAGTAGGTATAAGTGCCGGCACGTAAGTCTAGCGATGACCTTGTATGCGCAGAAGTATAAAATACGGTATCCGTGGGTGCGCAGATCCCCTTCACGTGACTCGTCATCGTTAGACTTACGTGCCGGCACGTGTAGAGTTATTGTGGGTGGCCCAAAAATGTTTTGGTCCTCTACAATAACACTCGCACGTCAGTGCATTGAGCATTTTGTTTTTAATTCGCAAAAGTGCAATGTGACGCGGGAATTCTTCCAACAGCCACATTGCAGAGGTTGTTGACATAACATATCGAGATGCGTGACGATATCATTGATGATTATTAAATCGCTGTGCTCATTGTATTCGCACGTAATGTTGCGTATAAAACCCTTGAAATCATGCAAGTTACTTTGTCGAACTACCATTACATTGCGCGCTCGATAGGCTAACGCTTTAAAAGTGACCAATCTAACGCGGCAGTGGAAAACTATGATACAATCATCGAAATAATTGGTAACGTCAACTGGGGTGACTTTGGTAATTTTGGGGCTGGGCAATTCCAAAAATAGTGGCACCTTAACCTGTCATTTAGTTTTTGAATAGAAACTATGCTCAATTTGTCGTTTTCTGAAAAAATATTTTTTTACAGGTATAAATCAATCAAATACACAAAGGCCAGCCTTTTCTCTTAAATTTAAATTTATCAATTTAATAAAAAAAAATAGACAGTGCCAGTTTTTGCTGTAACCTGTCTTGTCCAAACGCGACACACTTCGAGTTTTGGTTCTTTATTTCATTCATTTACGATTATATGTTAAAAAAATACGATGCTACATGACAGCGAGAATATAACGTTATTAAAAATATAGTTCACGGATTTTATATATCATTTTTAAACAACTATATCCATGCCCGAATTTTGTCCAGCGATATTTTCACTGTTTTCTGTGTGTTCACTGAACAGCGTCTCACTCACACATAGATAATCATTTGTAGATCATAAATCGCGGCAAAACATTCCTTCAATATCCATCTAACCGCCTAGCTAAGCGATTGCGGGCGTACGAATGTAGTTTTGTGGCGACAAGTGATCGAAGGCGGGAATCTGGGGTTTGTAACGGGTATGGTGACTTTAAATCGAAACTTACAGTGGAGCCCACATATTTCTGTTCTTGCTGGTAGATTGAGTTCTGCCGCCTATGCTGTACGAAGAATCAGACAATTCACCAACGTGGAAACAGCTCGACTAGTTTATTTCAGTTACTTTCACAGCATTTTGTCTTACGGCATTCTGATTTGGGGAAGAGCAGCTGACATACAGACTATATTCATTCTACAGAAGAGGGCAGTTCGGTCCATCTATAACCTGAGCTCCCGAGAGTCATTAAGAGAGCGCTTTAAAGAGATAGAAATTCTTACAGTAGCTTCGCAGTACATACATGATGTGATTATGTATACACATAAGAATTTCAATTCCTTTAAGAAAGTGTCAGACATCCATGATTTCAACACTCGAAATAAACACAAGCTTCTCGTTCCTAAATTTCGTCTACGGAAAGTAAGTAAATCTTTTCTGGGAAACTGTGTCAGGTTCTACAACAAAGTGCCTGTTGATGCGTGGAAACTGCCACATGTGTCATTCAAGAGATACATAAAGAACACGCTCTTGAAGAAAGCGTATTACACAGTAGATGATTATATGTGCGACGATAATATGACATGGCCATCTTTGGAAAAATGACCGTAAGCCGGAGAATCCAGTGCTTTGTGAGTGATCCTGTAGTATGTGTGTGTGTGTGTGTGTGTGCGTGTGTGTAGTGTCTATATACGGTCTCTGGCCCTGTTGCTACCGTCTGCTGTAGACTTGCTGATCTCGGTACTGAACTAAAATTTTTATTAAGATTAAAGATTATATAGACATTATCAATATTAGCATCTTATCAATTTAAATATTGTGCCTACCTGTTTTAATTAGTTTGTATTATTATTTTCTTTTTACTTTAGTAATATTTTTATTTTTATTATTATTAATTATTTACAAGGACATAAATATTGCTATGTCGTATGTGTATGTGTGCTAAGTTAGGTATTAGGTAGGTATATTGTTAAGCTTATGGATTTCCGTTTTCTTTTGTTGTTTTATTTTTTCATTTACTGTCTAGTTACAGGCTAGCAGCGTCGAAGTTCCTAAAACGTCCCCATAGCGAGCCTGTGGGGACGGAAGTGACACATGCCCTCGGTACCGCTCTGCTTTCAGAGCATGACATGAGCGCGTGTGAGCCAACATTGGGGGCGGCAGACGTAAGCTTGCCTTCGGAATCCAAAAGCTTATCAGTTACTTACTTGACATGAAATGCATATTTCATATTTTTTATTATATATAATAATATTTTTTTTTTTTTTTTTGCTCTTTTTCTCATCGACATTGGAGATATCTCCAATTAACTTATTTGACGGTGGAGGCGTTTTACACCTCCACTAAACTTAGATTATTTTTATTCACTTTTTGCTTTTGCTTTCTCTTTCTTATCATTATCGCATATTTTGTTTCGCTTTGACCAGTAGAGACTTTATACATCTCTACTATAGACCAATGTAATTTAAGGTACGGACTTAACTTAGGGACCTTTTACATCCCTTTTTATAAAATGTATTAATTGTATTAGGTAAGTTAAGTAGAATTTAAGTACTATTGTAAATCTATTTTATTTTGAAAAAATGACTTTCTGCCAAGTTTCTTGCGGCGCATTCTTCTTGGCAATGATGGTCTTTCCGAATGCGCTGGTAGATTCAAAAAAAGACATGTAAAAGAGCCCTCGGCGGCCTATTTGCAAAATAAACTTTTGACTTTTGACTTTTGACTTTTGACTTTTAACTTGTCTCGATTATTTCACAAAATTGGTATGGAACGTTTTTTACATATATATTTAAAATGTTCTATATACTCATATCTTGTCACAATGAGAATGCGGCATTCATATTATTAATGAGTTTTAAGTAATCATCTAGTATACCCACTTTTCATTGTAACCTGTGTCACTTTCACTTGTAATCAATAGACATGTTAAAGTGACTCTAGGCAGGTTAAAGTGATAAATAATTTTGAGTGGGGCATTTACGAATTTGTTATTCGGTTATCTTAGTTCCTAAAGTTAACAATAACGTGGAAATAATAATTTGTGTTTGGGTGGAGTCGTCTTTATAATAATAGTTATAAAAAAATATACTTCAGGTCCAATTGAACCAATGTTAAATGATGGTGATGTGATTCATATGTCAAACGGATCTTCACTACTTAACTTACTATTATCATTAACTTCTCTACTTAATTTAAAACGTTTCAATTATTCATACCTACATAAACGATTCACCCTATCATACCCCGCAGACTTTCCTAAATTGATTCTTTTCATGGCGTTCACAATTTCCATACCTATCTCATTTTACTCACATTTTCACTCATCTCTCCGGCATGAGCCGGTACTTGCACTGCTCTGATTCTTCTGCTCTTTCAAACAAGCTTTTTAAATATTCCTTCCATCTCTTTAACACATACTCTTCTCCTTTTATAACACTCCCACCCTGGCTTGAAGATCTCACTCACCCCGAGGCTCTATTTTTTCCAAGGGCTGTCTTTACAGATTTCCAAAACATCTTTATGTTACTTTGAAATCATCACAAAGCTTCCTATCCAAATTATCTTTATATTCTTCCTTTTTTCTGTCGCAAGTCGTCTTTACTAAACCTTTCTTACTTTTGTATTCATCTTTCGCTCTACGTACTTCTTCATCAGTTACTTTTTGCATTCGTTGATTAGTCTTTTTGGCTAACGAATTCAACCATGCCTTCTTTTTTTCGCACCACCAGCTGTACATACTTCAGCATCCATCCATACGTTCCTCTTCTTTCTCCCTTTTCCTCTTTTGCACACCCCCCACATCTCAGTAGCAAGTGTAGCAACACTCACAATTCCTTTCTTAAATGCCTCCCATACCTTTTCTATCTAATATACCTCATCTAAATCACGAAATCGATCCCTTAACCCATCCTTGTACTTTTCTCTTCCATTCTTGTCTTGCGGATTCTCCACTTTTATTCGCTCTAGGACACTAGAGGGCTTTTTGACCCAGTGCCATCATCGTTTAAACAGACCACTGATTTGGCATATCATCAGGTGGTGGTCTGTATGGATGCCGACACCGCGGTATGTGCGCGTGTCCCTGACTTTCTTTCTCAATCCACTATTACACAATCTATCATACTCTTCAAACCTTCCTCCCTCGTATACATAATGGATCTTTTTATGTGCAAACAGTGTTCGACAAACAAAGATTCCATTCCAGACACACCTTAAGTACACTTTTCCTATTTTCATTCACTCGTTCATCACCAAACGCACCAAGCACTCTTTCATATCCCTTACGATGTCTTCTTCATCCGTTGAAATCACCTAACACGATAATCCTCTCATTACACTTGAATTTATTCAGAGCATTTCCCACTCTATCCCAGAACTTGTATCCCTTACGCTGTCTTCTTACCCATCCGTTAAAATCACCTAACATGATAATCCTCTCAATCCCAGAACTTGTCTCGTTCGGTTTTATCTTTACATACCCACTTGATCCCACATCTGTCGGTGCATACACACCAAGGATGAAGATGCAAGTGAGCCCAACCTATATTGTAACCCAAACAAACCTGGAACTCCCACAGTAACTCACTCACACACTCAACCACTCTTGCGGTTGTATAAGTATGACACCAACTCCCTGACAGCTTCGATTGGCACCAGACCAATATACTCTGTAGGGTCCATGTTTGATGGTGTCACATCCTTTCCGCTTGGTCTCATTCACACACAAAACATCAATATGTCTATCATCCATCATCTGACACACTTCGTCTATTTTATCCTGCATTCCTCCTCTAACATTCAAAGTAGCGAAGCGGCTCTCTGTAGCCCACTTCTCGCCCTCGTGGTGAACGAGACGTGACGGGTTGCGAACCTCGCCGCCGCCATCCTGGACTGGATTTCTTACCCACGAGAAGCTAGGGAACAAACTGTCCATCCTGGCAGAGCCCCGCATGCCAGGATAAGGCAAGCCTTTAACTGGGGGTCGCCTGGTCCCCAAGGCTAATAGCACGCTTACCACTAGGCACGCCTCTAGATACGCATCTCTCGGCACAGCAGACCTTAGATTGGCGGACAGGCAAAGAAAAAGGGAGAGGTAGGATAGAAGGGTGTAATGGGATTTAGAATTGAGGTAGGACATGGTTTGAAGGAATACTACAGCAAGGGAAGACTGACTGAGAACCGACCGTAGGAGCTTGAGGAGGTCGGGGTCGTATACCCGTGTACTAAATCACAAAATGCTGGACAGGCATATCCTGATATATATTCTTTCGTACATAATCTGGAAAAATTAACTTTAACTTGTATTGTTTTCTCTTCTAACCTGTCCAATGTAACTTTAACCTGTATCTCCAAAACTTCAACAAGCCTCAATTTCTATATTTTTATGAATTTTGTGGTGCCTTTTTCAATATGCACCAATTGTAATATTTTAACAATATTTTTCATACTCCGTTGGTAAAACAGACCCATTTTATTTTTACAAAAAACTTTAACCTGTCGGTGCCACTATTTTTGGAACTGCCCGGCTACTTTGATCACTTTAAAATTGCTATAAAATCGATATTATCCATATCCGGTGAATGTTTGGCATATAGACGCAAAGGCGATTGACGAAGACATTGATTGGAAGCAGAAAACGTAAATAAAAAATAATGGTTTTGTCTTTAAAACTACTTTTTAAAGTCACCCCGTAAATCAAAGTCACCTCATTTGACTGTAGTGGATTTGTATCACTTTTCATCCAACTTCGTATCTAAACAATACTTTTAGGTATGTCGCTCTAAAGTCGAACTTTCAAATCGACAGCCACGTCTTATCGACGTTGTATTTTAATGACGTGCTAAGTACCTATTCAACATTTGTGTGGCAGACCACATATGGCTGTCGGTACCAAAGTCAAATTTTAATACAGTTTTCGGATAGGTTTGCTGTCAGCTCTTCAAATAGAGACTTCCTGATTGGTTCCTGGGGCCTTATCATGAAAAAGAAAGAAAGAAAGATCCATGCTAGAAGTCTCGAATTGAATCGCGTTAAGACGTCAAGGTGGTTAACGAATATTTATCTAACGAAGTAACTACCTGGAAATACGCGACTCGTTTCGACTTATAATCGTAAGTTAAACAGGTTATTTTGTAGTTTTTACCAGCCTACCAGATTTTACCCCGTCTTACTTGTTGTTCGCAAATCGTGACTGAAGCTGAAAGCGTTGGCCTTTACGACAATCTTATTCATGGGACAATGTTCGTGCAAATTACATAGCACAGACCCGAGAAAATAAACCGCAAACATTGTTTACAAACTTGGAATTATGATAATCAGGTAGGTAAGTACTTAACTCTTTAGGCAATATCTGATACTACCATCAAAAACATAAATGTGAAATGAGAGCCAAGTTTTACTTTGAGAATATGCGGCATAGTTGATATCGCCCACAAAAGTTCTGTTTATTCACTTGGATGTATTGTAATTCAATTAAGATTGTAGAACTTTAAAATTAACTTCTTTGCACTATATTCACGTTTCGACGACCTCGACACCTATGTTTGTTCCTACGTATCATGGGACTTTAAGTTAACTTCAAACAGAGTTTAAAGTTGTAAGGTATAGGTATCAGGTATAGATATAATCGAGGCCAAAGTGAAGACGGTCATGAAAATCGCACACTTCCTCCATAATTTTATTTTGATCACTGTGGCAAGGGGTCGTCGTCCGTCGAGTGACGTTGACAATCAATCGACTTATTCGTAGAACCTTTTCACAACAAAAATATCCATAGTTTCACTGTGATGGACTACCTGCGTTGTATGATCTCATTCATGTTAATAAAAGATACAATATTATTCACTGTGACAGTTCCAAAGAAGTTAAATATTGAAATCTGGCTCGATTTGGTTTGTTTATTGACTTTCTGAATTAGATAGGTAATGATACATTTTTCGCAGAGAGCTCCTTTTACACCGCCTTTAATACATATTTACTTGTGTCAAGGGTATTTAAAATCGGACTTTCCATGCATGTAAGTAATTTAGTAATAAATAATAGGTTATTTTATCAGCGTATAAATGGCGCACCGCTATTTTAACTTAATGCTTTTTTAATACCGTAAAGTATTGGATACTATTTTAATGTAGGTATTGGAGAAATATGGCTCACCTATGTATTGTCTTGAATTTATACAGCCAACTCAAATATCTTAAAAATAATTAGTGAGATTAATTTCCATTCAAATAACAATTAAATAATTGTCAAAAAAAAACATAAGACTTACCAGAAATCCAAAGACAAACAAACAAATTCAACCTTTTTTCACTTCACTAGCATGTTATACACACACGTTGAACGCACCTTTAAAACTTTTCGCGCCGAAAATCTTGTTGGAAAAAAAAATGGCGCGCGGAGTGACAGTATGGCGAACAGCGAGGCACTGGCGCGCGTCGCCTACAGCCAGCGAAAGAGCGAGGTGAGCCGAAGATAATAACGAAACGTGCACCTTCCAATAATTTACGTAAACGCAAGCAGTATTTGCATAAAATTAAACTCTGTGTCTGTGCCGGTGCTGTGACGCAAACACACTCAGGACGGAAAACCTTTTTAAGTACGGATGCCGAATGGTATAATAAAAATAAATAATTTGAAAACAATAGCCGTTTATAACGAAGCAATTGTAACAGGATATGGAAGCTTCCTCTCCTCTCAGCCAAAAATTATGATTACCTATCGATGATCACAATATTCACAATGGCGTTCGTGTGAATTTTTGCCGTTTGTATGTTTTTTTTTGTTTATGTGAATAGGAAGGCAAACGAGCAAGTGGGTCACCTGATGGTAAGCGATCACCACTGCCCATAGACACCCGCAACCCCGGAGGGATTGCAGATGCGTTGCCAACCTAGAGGACGTAGATGAAATGCCTCTTGTGCCCGTAATTTCCCCGGCTGTCTTACTCTCCACACCGGAACACAGCAGCGCAAGCACTGCTGCTTGGCGGCAGGATTAGCGAGTAAGATGGTGGTAGCGATCCGGACGGACCTTGCACAAGGCCCTACCACCCGCATGATGGTTTTGTTTTGATATGAGTTTTTTGGAACGTAAGCAAGTTTTCTGACGGATGACGGGGTGCACAATACGGTCGAGGCCTTTAGGTATCGTCCTTACTAATATTATAAATGCAAAAGTGAGTTGTTTGTTTGTTTGTTCCGCTTCACGCCTTA
Organism: Pandemis heparana; assembly: GCA_963854515.1. Lineage (NCBI taxonomy): Eukaryota > Metazoa > Arthropoda > Insecta > Lepidoptera > Tortricidae > Pandemis > Pandemis heparana. The sequence goes on along the minus strand of OY978030.1, from coordinate 5,454,518 downwards.
ACTGAACCAGCCCAGAGCAGGATTTTTTTTTTCAATTTCATGTCAGAAAATTGTATAGTTCACGCGGGCGCGCGATAAACGTATTCTCTGTCTCTGCCGCCGAAGTCGCGGGCAACAGGTAGTAATATAAATATGAGATGCGCGCAACTATGGAGGTCTATCCCCTAGTACGCCATGAAGATGTTCTAGCGGACATTATAATTTTTATTATTAGAAAAACCTTAACACTCATAGGTCATCATCATCATATATCAGCCGTAGGACGTCCACTGTTGGACATAACCTCCCCCATAGGCCTCCAGTTACCTCGGTTGGAAGCAGCTTGCATCCACCGTGAACCCGCGACTTTAACCAGGGGCCTTACCATGACGTCATTCCGACTCAGTTCAAGTTTTAGCTGTCACTTTTAGTATGAATCTGACAGCGAGCGACCCTAAACTGAATCGCATTAAGACATCATGTTAAGGCCCCAGTAGGCTTATTGTCTAACTCGCTCGCAATCGCCATCGTGTTCATTTTGACAGTTCTTGTATGAATGTGACAGCTAACTGATTGCGATGCCAATTGTCAGCCCATACATGAATTGTCAAAGTGAACACGATGGCGATTGCGAGCGAGTTAGACCACAGAGTTAGACAATAAGCCTACTGGTCATCCGTCCATCTCGTTGGTGGACGTTATACCGTGGTTCTACGCTGCGCTTGCCGATCCGCGGTCTCCACTCGAAAACCGAGTAGGTACTTATGCTACTTCGAGTGTAACTAGTTGAACGCGAAGTAATTTTCTTGACATTAATATTTCATATTTTTTCAGCGAGTGGCCATTAGACAATGAGGCAAGGCGCAGTTTTACCCGGCCTAACTTTGCTCGCTGTATTGTGTCTTTACTTCACGTGTTTTATAACCTTAATAGCCTTAACTAGTGTTGTACCTAACTAATATTCCCCAGAGTAATTTCACAAGATTTTCCTCCATTATAAAAAAGAGTAGGTAAATCATAAACCAGTGTTTTTATACTCGTAAATATGATGATGCCTTGAACCCATTAATGCCTCGCTCAATGTCAACAGCACATCTATCTTATTAAGAAAGCGATAAAATCTCTTGAGTTGACATGGAATATAATTTGCTCCTTTGTGCAAGTACGGCTGCGTTTCTACCAGAGATGTGCGAGGTAGCTGAGCTCGACCTCTTTTCTAGTAAGCAACTCACCCCTCGCTGTCGCAACACATGCCTCGCAACGCCTCCCTCGCTCACATCCTACCCGTTTTTTAGTACATTTAATCGTTATACATGTATGTACAAAAACAAAAACCTCGGTCCGTTGCGGTGTGTCCACTAGAGCTGTGCTGAGCGAGGACAGGTATAGTAGGCGGCAAATAAGTAAAACGTGGAGGGGATATGCGGAGTATGAAAAACAACATCATTTTCATACTGCGCTTATCCCCTCCACATTTTACTTATTTGCCGCCTACTATAAATGAAGCGTTTCTATTGGTTCATGATACACATTCCTCGCACAGCTGTTGGAAACGCAGCCTAAGATGATGATGTCAATGGCTTTTGAGATAACATTTTCTCTCAAGTGTTTTATTCGTCACTTAATACATTGTTTAGTTAATAATGTAGTGACGCATGTTTCAGAGTCGTTTGTTATCTATTAGTTTACACGTTTAGTACTAAAGACGTAATTATCGTTGTTTTTTTTTAATCTCGTGCAAACTTACCTAACGTTTCTTAAAAATATCAGCATGGTCCCTAGGATTTTTGAAAGCTCGTCCACTGTTGGACATAGGCTTCCCCCATAGACCTCCAGTTGTCTCGGTTAAAAGCGGCGCGAACCCGCGATTTTAACCGGGTCATCCGTCCCCTCGTCCGAGAAATGACCATTACTGTTACAAAGTACCATCAACAGCAAACCATGAACCCATCATATACATATGTATCCTTAAATTTTATCAAAAATCTTTAATTTAAATCACATTTTTTAACCTTTTAATCAATTTAATTTAATTTAATTTAATATCTGACATTGATTTTGTATGCCCTCAGGCGAAGCAATCGCCATCGTGTTCATTTTGAGAGTTCTTGGTATGAATGTGACAGCTAGCTAATTCTGATGCCAATTGTCAGCCCATAAATGAACTGTCAAAATGAAGTCGATGGTGATTGCGAGCGAGTTACGTAATAAGCCTGCAGTTTCACCTATGTTTGCAAATAAATCACTTTGACTTTGACTTTAATTTAATGTTCCTTTAAGAAAAAAGTCCGGGCCTTACAAGTGCCGGCACGTAAGTCTAGCGATGACCGTTGATGTGCAGTATTCGAAAATAAGGTGTCGCGGGGGAGTGCAGGGGACGCGGGCGGGGGTACTCCACGTTAGACTTACGAGCCGCCACCTGTAACATGACGTCCTAATTCCGACTAAGTTCAAGTTTTATCTGTCACTTTTAGTATGAATCTGACAGTGAGCGAACCTCAACTGAATCGCATTAAGACGTCATGGTAAGGCCCCAGATATTTAGTACCTATCTTATAAATAAATATAAATAAACAAATAAATATTAATTAGTATCTTATAAGTTCTTAGGTTTTTACGAAAAGACTATATTTTTTTGCTGATCCTCCCAACCACGTTATGTATAATTTGACTTGCAAGATTTGACCTTATCAAATGTTGATATTAAATAAATAATTGCAAGTTAGATCTGTTGGTCCATCAAGAAAAATGGGATCTAAGGCAAGGAAAATACAAACAATCATTTTATATAATTCATTTATTTAAATTGTATAGTATTCACATTGTCTGCAACACCGGCTTTACATACAAAATGAGAACACAATTCACAAAATAACTAGGTATAAAGAGAAATGCAGCGGTCGAACGGAAGCTATAATAACTAGCAACTATACAACTGTATAGTTCAGCGCATGGGACTTATACAAATGTACTTGGCAGTAGGCTGGAGGGTGAAACGGGTAATACTGGCGAGAGCATAGTCAATCAAAACCACTGTGCCAATAATCTGGCTTTACACTCCCAAATTCCATTTTCGAATTTCGTTTATTGCCGTTCCGCTCACAGTCATTAATTAGAGGGTGAGACGGTATGATACAAGCCTGGAACTCAACTTAAGAATTTGGCAAGGGGTATGGCATCAAAACCTCGCCGCCCGTGAGGCGTTTTGCAGAACCAGGGGGTCTACTCCGAATTTGAAGTTCGTATTGTACCGTCCCTCGCAAACGCTATTAAAGTGAGCTAGACGGCACGATTCGAACTTCGAATTTGGAAGCAAAATACTATAGCCTGTTTCGCCTCTCGTTTGTTACTACATTACTACATTAAAACGATGTGCAGTTATTGATTCTTAAGCCAACGCAGCATTGTATGCACTTATGAGACAGAACACTTGGTTATGTGTCTTTTACGCATTGAGGCAGCGAGGTTTTGATTACGAAAGTTTTCATTTGTTCCATGGAACTGATATATTGAGAGTTTGGGACTGCAAAGTTTTCACTTTTCTATTTTTTAATGTATTTAAAAGACAAACATTCAGAGCCTTGTCTTACTGTACACTTTAGCGTTTGTGCCAGATGTAAAGCTACTATTATTGCACGAGAGCGGTAAGAGATAGCTTATGTCCTCGGTACACTTGTGAATCTTGTGATTGGGCTTCAGGCAGCGTTTAACTGAATTTCGTGTACAAAATGAGATATAAAAACGTCAGATGTTTCTAGAGACAACATTTTAAGATAACTTTCTCTTTAGCGACATCTAGCGTTACTCTGTCATCTCGCTTGCCTCTCTTTCGCGACCTTAACTTTCAGTCTGCGGCATAGAAAAAGTTATCACATTTTAAATTCTAAAGGCTGAAGAATTGACTACGTCTCAGCCCTCACGTTGCCGTAAAATTAAAAAAAAAGCTATATAATTGACTAAATATCTTAAACCGCTAATCGGGGTAAAAATAAACCTAATGTCATCGCAGATTACGAGTTACATAAACGAGAAATCCAGACTACGTTAATATTAAACTATTGAGCATAATAATAAACAGAAGGCAGTCAACTTAATAATATTATTATAGAAAAATGCTCTTTGAGTATAGTGAGATACATTGTCAAATAATAAAACTGGAAAGTCTATGGAATCTGTTAAAAATTCGAAGAGAAAACTCAGGTACAGTTGCCAACACTCATTGAACATTCCTGCTGACATCTTTGTTGGGTACAATATTGGTCAATTACCAGTGCTGGGTACCTAAATGTGCAAGATTTATTTCATTTTTAAGATACGGCTTTTTAAGATAAGTTCGCCTCAGAAATCAAATTTTCACTGTCCTTTTCTCGCACAAAGCGATAAGCATTCTGCTGGAAAGGGATTGCGATAGCTTTGAAAAAAAAAATGTTTACAAAAAATAAATATTATAAGGTTATTTATAATAAATTTTCATAACCGCTATGTCAAGAGGTAAAAAAGAGATGAGCATGCATTTTGTTTGATATCTCTATTACCTAGGGATGTAAATAACCCATTAAAGCACTAGGGCAGTAATTAAACTTTCTCATCACATTTCAACACATTTCATAGACAATCACTACAAAGAATACAAGCCACAATCAATTTGTTAATATCATTACAATGTGCATTTCATTTGTTTACCTTTTGTACATACATTTGTATGTAAAATTATATACATATAGAGAAAACTATCAAATAAACGAGAACTAAATCGGCATATTTAAAATAAAATATACTCACATAGGCCTTTCGTAACGCTACAAAATATCGGGAAGACAAAATAATGAACATACAATTATTTAATATTTTTAGTGTTATTTGGTTTTACTTTGTTTCACATAACATACATTAGTTGGCAGTTCACATTTTTTTACACTTATTCATAATTACAGTTTAAAACAAAGCAATAAGAAAAAAAGTCTAATTTGATTTTGAGCTATCACTAATTGTATTAATTAATTTTAAATATTTAATCGAAACGGTGTACAATATTCGTCATCAAATCTTTTACCGAACACTTCAGAGTGAAAAGGACACACTATATGCTATAAAATGTACTATTTTACTCGACTGTGCGTAAAGTTATGAGAAGCATATTGTCCTTCATTTTCAATTACCACTATTTAAGTAATAAAATGTTGAAGGCTGTATAATTTATGTGAAACATAGCAACAACTCTTCAGACCAAAGTTATGTACTTCGGCAATCATCGTATTACAGAAATAGCACGACAAGTGACAGTTCGGTGACCGCCACTCATTCTGATCTGAAGTCGTAATTGTCGAAGCACTCAACTCTCGCCGAGAATAAGTCTTCTAGATGCCTTCGCGAAAGATCTATTTCGAGGTTGGATACTAATCCACATTGTTTATTGTCACGTTTTGACAGATCTGACAGAAGCGACATCTAGGGACGAGCAGAAACACCCATATTGCACAGACAGATACTTGAAGGTATTCGAATGCGATGCAAACAAAAATTGCACAGGGCTTATTGACAATATATTAACGCGCTCTGTCGTCCGATATGGGAACTAGCAACCTTAATTCATCCATGGCAGTGCTTGAAAGTGTAAATGAATGAAAGCAAGGAATTGAACGAAAGTAATAGCATTTGTCTCTCTCGCACTTGACTTGTTTGATTAGTTAAAAAGAGACAGCTGTATTGTAAGATGAAATAAGACTTGCGAGCAACTCGGCGATTTCCAATACACATGGATCATGGATCGTTGGCTTGGCTAGTTCTAATATCGTCCGCTAGTGGCGCGCGAAGACAATGCCAATAATTAAAAGTAAATACACTGATTAGTCATATCAGCTGTAGTCAGACCGACGACAAACGAAGATTGTGCAAGAGTAAACGTTTACAATGAGATCACATTTCAAGTTAAATTCTTTTACTAATTTGTAAGATTTAAGTGTGTACGAAACAGCTTAGAACACGAGGCTGTTTGTACACAGCTTTATGTTGCTTATCGTTCCGTGTGACCACAGCCTTACAGCATTATACACGAAGTAAAGTCTGACAAGTACAAGCTTTAAAAACAAGTACCTACTAGTAAAACATTTAAGTACTCTATTGTCTTTTACATTTGACATTTGACTTTTCTTAGTGCATGACGCCGCGATATTAACAGAACATTCATATTGACTAATTCAATGACTAAAATTAAACACAGATAAGGAACTTAAGTAAACGAAATGCTGTATATAGTAAATACATTATGTAAATAACTGTAACTCTCCATAGTATATGGCCAGGGGTATAATATTGATCTATACTCACGTGCAAAAATAACGGGTCGCTTCCCATAGTTGTATGAAAAATGACCTGGTATTTTTGCTCGCCACTGTATACGGACGCGGCGCCGAACAGACGGGCAACCGCGGCTCTATGCTACGCGCATAGCTTGCACCTTAACTAGCTTAAAAGGCCATGTAACTAACTACCCTTAAATCCTTTAATAATTCCGATTATAAGGTCACCATTTCGTTACGAATACAGCTTCACTATATCACTTGAGAAATTATACAACTACGAAAACTTATAACGAATCGACGAAACAATAGAAAAAAATGATTTGATTCTGTAGAAAATTGTTACGTTAATATAGTCACACACATTAATAGTTCGCTTATTCTATGGTCCCGGGGGGTGATTGGTGTGTTGGCGGCAGGCGAGGACTAGAACGTCCCTTGTGCTAGCCGGCGGGGTGGCGACGCACTTGCAAGGACAAGCGCCTCCCACCCGCCGCAGGCCCGGGCGCTCCCCGCGGGACCGCAAGTCGTTTCGGTAAAATGATAAAAGTTCCCTTAAACAGTGGTCGAGGTCCCCTATCACTAAACCAGACTTAGTAGGCACTAACACCGACACATCCGACTTAACGTCCTTACGCAGTAATACATAGAAAACAGTGAAACACATTAGTCGCACGATTCCACTAGTCCGTTACTTAAACTTTCGTAGTCTTTATTTATTTATTGAGATCAATTTTGCCGCTATGCACTAGTTTGGACTCGCCGCGCGAAATTGTCTGTCGCCTCCACCGCCTCGCCTAAAACTAAACACTTAGTAGGAACATGGAGGTTCGCACGCTTCCGTCAAACAAAGTCGGGTTAGAAACGGGTCTCAACAGAGAGCCAAATTAATACTTTGTTCGGTGTCGACTAACGTGAAATAATTACGTATCGATCAGTCGAAGAGTGTGAGGCGGCGGACGCTCGCACTGTCAACCCAACCGCGCCGGCGCCGCTGGCTCCAATAGGGGACACACAAGCTATACCCATTCAACTGTGTCACCGTATGACACAATATAATAATACAATTACACATCGGAAATGACACGCAATTACAAGTGTCAGCATTAGTGACCACGTTTTATTACTACATCCCGTTCTAACTACTCCGGAACGAAAGAGATTTGGCAATGAAACGATAAACAGCATGGCGTCGCTGCCTTCTCGCTCACTTTCCCTTCTTCTTGGTTAGTTAGGCAGACTGTAGTGATAAAACATGGCACAGTCACTCATGGCAGCATAGGCGTGTCGTACAATGGTCTTAAATCAATATTAGTTCGCTCGTTGCTTCTATACGGTGACACAGCCAGCCTCAGGATAGAGGGAAACGGCAACACTAAGTTTACACCTACAAAATGCACGTACACTCTTCCACACATACTAAACGTTTGCGTGAAACAATACCCGCCTTCGGGAGGTATAAACTTAGCATCACCCTCACTTACCCAACCTTCGGCGGTACATGGGAGCTATCCGTGCAAGCGATGAAGTCCCGGCAGTTTCCACTAGCACCATATCACTATAGAAACGGTTCTAGTGGGAACCGTCTAGCCGTCGACGGGTCAAAAGAGGTCAGCTATCACATCTACCTAGCGTACAAACGCACTAGCGGATAGACAGATGTAAAGTTATCCATCGTTCGGACCCGCGTTTCGGAGGCGTATGGGAGCTCGCCGCACGAGCCGTGAAGTCCCCTCGGGGCGCGCCGGCGGATCAGACGAGATGGTCGCGGTCGTCCAGCGAGGCGTCGCTGTGGTCTGCGCGCAGCTCGCGCTCCAGGTCCAGCGAGCGCCGCTCCAGCTCCAGCCGCGCGCCCGCACCCGCCGCCGCCGCGCGCCGGGGGGCTTCCAGGGACGATACCTGCAAACAGTGCGAGTGAGCGGAGTGAATACGGTGTATAGCCAGCTTATGTGTACAAGTGTTAGGCGAGCTGAGTTTTCGTATTTCGTTGTCATCACGCCGGCCGGTTAATATTCCACTCGCAAGTCAAGAATAACGTTTCATTCGTGGCGTTTAATGTCAATTGCATACGATCGTGAGCAGTAATAACACGACGCCACTCGCTGGAAACCTTTCGGTCTCTTTTGTTCTGAAGTGTTTAGATTACGGTGCTAAAGAGACATATGCATTGTTATCAAAGTGTGGTCGAAACAAAACTGAACCAAAACTGACTTTTGCCTCCGACAGTTTTTAAGCGCGATGGGGAGTCTAGTTGTATATTGTACGTCAATGTAGGAGGCGTATCAAAGAGTGACCGAACTAGCTCGACGAAAAGAGGTATTTACAGGTTGCGGGGCCGAGCACACGGCACGGCAGCCAGCTCACCTTGGCGAGGCGGCGGGCGGTGGCGCCGGACGCGGAGGGCGCGCGCTAGGAGGGCGCGGGCAGGTGCGGCAGCTTGCCCGCGCCCCAGTAGCGCGCGCCGCCGCAGCCGCTCGCGCCGGCCGACGAACCGCTCTCCTCTGACAGCGCTGCTTGTAATTTCGCTTCTGGAATTACAAATATAAGATTTATTAAGCAGGAATCAGATCAGGAAACGTTATAATGGCAGTATACTTTTCTTTACCAAAATCGCCTAACTTTCCATCGAAGTACGGTCACCCAAATAAGCGTTCAACCACTTTTCATCCAACTTCCTATCAAATCAAAACGTCGCTAAAGTCGAACTTTCAAGTTGACAGCCTATCTTATCGACATTATATATTGTGACCTGCAGAGGAATTTTAACCATAGGGTGGTAGACCACATATTTGGCTGATGGTACTCTACGAGAGTTACATGTGGATGTCTTATAAAACGATATAATCCAAAAATTAAAAAATATGTTATATCAATTTAAACTCATTTGCACAGATAGATAATAGAAGGAAAAGACATCAGTCTGTTTCAAAAAATACTGTTTTGTTTCTTACACTTCATTGCATACATACTTATATTTATAACCTACCTCAGTGGTGATATTACAATAGTTATTTTATTTCAATAAGTAGATCCTTCATATTTGGCTTTTTGTTTCTCGAATGGGAAGTAGAAAGAGGCCCAAACATTGTCCAGTGCCATTTAGTTGTGCAATAATTGCATTACAGTCAAAATACGCGACTTGCTTGTTCCATAGTAAACATAGAATTTGTGAAGTTCACGATGATGACGATGGTACTTACTGGCGACTTGTGAAGCGTTGAATGTGACGGGTGTGCGCGCGAGCGGGGTGCGCAGCGAGCCGCCGCGCGCGCCGCCGCTGCCCGCGCCCGCGCCCGCCGCGCCCGCCGCGCTCACAGACTGCAACAACACGCGCAACGCTGTAGCGTGCAACGCAACACTCACCACCTAAGGCGACGGCCAGACGTACAAAAAATACTGTGGTATCAACATCATCATCATCATTATCATTATATCAGCCGAAAGACGTCTACTGTTGGACATAGGCCTCCCCCAAGGCTCTCCACTCGGACCGGTCCTGTGGTATATTTATTTATCTAATATTGTGATAGTATTCGTCTAGACATGGATGGATGTCAATATATTTACCAAATTGATAGCTCACAGTATTTATTGTACGTCTAGCCTTCGTCAATGGTACGGTCGAAGAAACTGAATCACGTACCTCAGTGGAACCTATACATACAATAAATCACGTCTTTATCCCTTACGGAGTAGACCGAGCCTAAGGTAACAAGACCTAAAGGCCACGTTTAGCATGATTGTAGGTGTATAGGTGGAAAGGGGAATCAAAATAGTGATGGGTTGCTAGCCTTTTCTTTTCATTTTATTTTTATTGTACGATGAATAACATATCGCCATATCGCAGGTGTATGATAAGTTATTATGACATTTGCAGTGAAAACATTCCAGTGGTACGCGATTCAGTTTCTTTTACTGTACATTAATTTCGAATATGTTACGGTTTAATTAGATCGGCTTAAACGGGAACTATTAACTGAGAGGACCGAAGAGTATAAAAAAATCACTACAGTATGTCATAGTCATAATCATATAACAGTCCTCCACCGTCTGTCTGTGTGTTCGCGATAAGCTCAAAAACTACTGAAATGATTTTCATGCGGTTTTCACCAATAGATACAGTGATTCGACGAGGAAGGTGTAGGTATAATGTGTCAAAGTTTTGTGTAAATTGGTTGAAACATAACAATAATTGTAGGAAAGTAAAGCTGCCTGGGAGACAAATTTTAATATTGCGTGGACAAAGTTTAATTTCTTAAACATAAGCTTAGTTAGGCACTAGCTGTTGCCCAGCTTATAGCAAAAAGAATAGAATCATTTTCGAAACTAAGTTAAGCAAATAAAAGGGTTTTGTGCGGGTACATCAAATATTAACATAAAATATTTGCTAATCCACTCTACTTGCTTTATAATGTTTGTGTACAAAGAAGGCAAACTAGCAAGCGGATCACGCTACATCAGCTTAAACTGCCACTTAATTCAGTCATCCTTCAAATTTGTACAATTCATTAACGCGTAGCGCAAGTGGAACAGAGACGTGTGACAGACAGAGTGCACAAATCCGGAGAGTGACCGGACTAAGTTATGCCAAATTACCAATGGCATAAATTTCTATGGAACTTGAATAGTCAAGTATACTCGCGAGCAAAAATAACGCGTCGCTTTCCATAGAACTTTGTATGAAAAGTGACCTGCATTATCGTAAGTCAATGGTGACCTGTTATTTTTACTCGTCAGTGTAGATATAAAGTAAGATAAGCTCAAATACTACACGTACATACCTGAATACCTTATCTCATATGGTACCCAGCTAGTGAAATTAAAACAAAATTTAATAAAAAACAATCGAAAATAATCAAAAATTAAAATTAAACTAACTTAAATAAAAAAATTGCTTGTGGTAATTCTGAACAAGGCTATTATAATTCAAAATTCATCTTCTGTGGACGTCATAAACCGTGACTTTATGGTAAAAAATGTATTAAATACTAAATTACTCACAATAAATGCGGTAGTGAGAAAAAAAAACATTCAATGAAATTGATATAGTTTTTAAAAATGTTTTGTACTCGTATCTTGTCACTCGTTATGGTCTATATGGCTTTTTTAAATGGCTGCTTACCGTTTCCCATTATTTAGTATGCCATAAATGCATTGTTTGCCATAACTCTGTTCACTTCAACTGTTGCTCAGTATTGTTATAAAACTAACCTAACCACATTTCTACAGGGTGGCCAAAGCTATTGACAAATATTTGTAAATTACCACAAGCAGGGTGCGAAATCAAAACGAACCTATTTGTCTGTGCAGTGGGGCGGGGCGAGCCGCTTGGCGTGCGCGATACTAACGTGCGAGGGCGGCGGGTCGTCCTCGTGCGGCGCGCGCGGCAGCCGCCGGCGCAGCCACGCGTGCCGCAGCGCCTGCGCGGGCGTCAGCCGCTTCTCAGGGTCCCATTCTAGGCATCTGGACACAAGTTGATTGATTAATTAGTTGAAGTTGTTGGGTGGCGTGAGTAAACATTGGGGGCGGCAGACGTAAGCTTTCCTTCGAAATTAATAATTCCATTTTTTTTTTGTTTTCGGCATTGGAGATGCTTAATTAATTAATTTGACAGTGGAGGCGTTTTACACCTCCATTGAACTTAGATAATTTTTATTATTATGCATTTTATATCTTATTGTTTTCTTTGAATATATTTTGTTTTACTTTGACCAGTAGTATTTAACTTGGGAACCTTATAGGTACATCCCAAAAATAGTTTTTGTAAATTCCTTTTATAAGTAGATTATTCTTGGTAATGATGCTCTTTCCGAATGCGCTGGTAGTTTCAAAAAAAGACGTGTAAGAGAGCCCTTTTCGGCCTATTTCCAAAATAAAGTTTTGAATTTAGAATTTTGTAAAAAATAAATCATATTATATTTTATAAATCATAGCATAACTGAACATAAATGAAAAATAGGTACTTTGTAGACTACCCACGTTATTATCTAGGTAACATTGTGAAAAATATATGCATTGACTCACCTCCTAATGAAATCAATAAAGAACTTATCCTGGCAGCCTTTTAGCGCCGTGACAAACGTTTTGGATCCCGGCAGGCCTCGGGGCTTGCCTCTTCTAGACATTCCTGAAAACATAAAATACACATTATTACAATATGTTATTGTTGACGACATTTCATTTATAAATATCATCGATGTGACAACCACGATCACTCTGCCAAAGAGTGACCACGAAGAGTCAGGTTCATTCGTTTGCTAACAGCGTACCTAAACTCATAACAAGGAAGACGATGTAGAAAAGGTTTCATGTCTTGAAAATTACTACAAGAGTTTTTATGTCTAGTGGGGAAAAGGAAGCTCATGAGTATACAACAAACGACATGTACAAAGTTACAACTAGCATAAGTTATTTATTATAGCCCTTATCCATGTCAGGGTTAAAAACTGCACGTGTCACATCTCAAGGAGACACGAGATTGTTTTCATATCAAGGTGTGAAAATAGTCTATTATGTAATTCAATTCAAACAAACATTCTTCTGAACATTTTCATTATGTTCATTCATTCATGTCAAGGCAAGAGCGTACAAGTTTACAAGACGATGAAAAAAAATTAAAATGAAAACATATATTTTAATGCAACGGTTTTATGTCCCATAAAACAGGTCCCGAGTTGAAATCAGACACTAAATTACTCCGCCAAATAGGATGGCGCGGCGCAACTCTTGGCTTTTTACCAAGAACATAATACAGCAGTCAGCAGAATCATAGACGATGGTATATTTAGAACACAGTTAGTCTGTGACCGGTCTCTGATTAACCGTTTAGTCACCTCAGGGTTAGATCTGTGAGATGCGCCGTTTTTCCACTGGGCAACGGTAGCATGCACGTACGATGTGACTAACACACTATTAGGTTACTTTTCATGCTTCATACTTATATGTATTGATCTTTAGTCGATAAATAAGATTGATGCTGGACCATACTTTTCACATTCAGCACTCAACATTGAAGAAGACCTGGGTGCCCATTTTGAATCAATCCCTGTGAAAAGAGCAACCGAACGTGGTAATAACGAATGTCGAATTTAATTTACGGTTAGTCTACTCTAACCTAACTTATCAATAAGTAACTTATTAATGTTTTTTTTATTTTTTGTAAATTGTATCTGTTTATTTATATTTGTACAATAAACTTACTTAAGTACTTAGTAGCAATCAGAAGCAGTAACTATTTGACAGTTTGTTTAACACCAATTAGCTTCTCGTGATACGGTCGAAAGCCAATTTGAACGTGGAGACAGTCGTCCGAACTGTGCTCCTTTTTATCATTTTTCCATTCTTTAAAATCAACTCTTGTGATTTCCTACTTGAAAATACATAACATAGCATAAATCGTTTCTGCTCAAGTTGAGAATTATAACCGATTAAAATCCGACTAAGGCAACAATCGAATGAGTTGCCAACATTTATCTCAATTAACAGCAGCTACGCAACAATAACTCCGACAATCGTATCATCCAATATTTCCCCCAAAAATGTTTACAAAAAATGCAAAATCCCCGCGTGGGTTTGGCATCCGTGACTCGGAGCATGCGTTCCTACTCGTATCATTTGGGAAAAGGGGCGTAATTACATCGAGTTTGTTACTACGAAATATTCTTTGCGTATCATCGTATTTTTAGTTGTTAGTAAGTGTTTTGCAGTTAGTCAACGCATCGTCACCGCTGTCTGCCGGCGCGGTATAAATCGTGAAGAAGACACAACTCTGACTCATACAGGGTTTGACAGGTCGAGCTTTGGCAACGTCATGCTGCCGGGTTGAGTATATTTTGTGGGACGCAAAGAATCTAACTCATCGGCAACTTTTGTTGGTAAACACGATCAGGATGCTTATTGTTGCATCGGTAAAGGCTAGCACGTGTGCACGCTCCCACGCTCTCAGCTTAAGTTTAAGCTCGCCCAGACGCGCCTATTGCTATGCTATATGCCATGAAAGTTAAAATTGATGAGAAGATTCTCAACGCCGAAATCGTTTTCCTCTAGACAGGCAACGCAATTTTTTCTAACCTGTCTTCCTCAAAGGCCAGGCTATTTTTGCCCGGACTGCATATGCTGCCGCGATGTTTAACTTAGCAGTCACAAACAGCTCGCTCTAGTTCCATTTCCTCTCCTTTGCCTCGCGCATAAAAACCGACAAGTAAACATGACGAGTAGTAACCGTACATCACAATGTTACCTACTACACTACTGTGGCTCTGGTGTTCAGAGTAGTCCTAACAAAGTCTTACCTCCAGCCAGCGCAGTGCTCCCATCCGACATCGTATTGGCAGTGCAGTACCGCGGCAGACCCTTGCTGCTGATAAAGTTCTTAGAGCGCTTGCCCTGCTCGATCAGCTTTTGCGGCGGCATGCCGAGCATTTCGATGATGCAGGCCATCTGGTCGGCCTCATCCTCGCCGGGGAGGAGGGGGAACCCTGGAATTGGGAAATAGAAAAGTTAATACCATGAAAATTCATGCCAGATTCAGATAAAAGGCGTCTCCATATTGAAGTCGTCAATTCCATGGCTTGAAATTAGAGCAATTTCAAGCAACATAGAGTGAGTAAAGATCTTTCGGAGTCTTTCACTTGTCTACTAATTTGACATAAATTGTCTCAGCATTCCTTTGTTGTGACTGTATCATGGGAGACAGAGGGCCTAGCCTATTGACTACTAACTATAGGATCATCATCACTATTGTAGATGGACTTCTAATGCCATGATTTGTCATAATGAAGTATAATGAAAATACCTTAACTAAAGATTCTTTATCCACTGTGGTGAGCGTGGTTATTTTAATCTTATGCGCACTTCGGTTACTTCTATTAATAGCTTCAAAGATCTTTATCATCGATGATATTGTTAATTAAATACTACTAACTCTACTAACTTCCTGGTTACTTGATACATTAAAAAGATAAGTATTTATTCGATTAGGCACTATTTGTTATGCGTATCACTGACCAAACCGAATGAGCACTTTGCCGACTGATTTTAACACCAACATGATCAGTTCCATGAAAATAAAATTGAATGGCCCAAGATATCTCATGTTGAGACTCTACCTAGCAGTAGGGTAGGACATATATATAGACTGGAGATGATGATGATGACGATAAATGTAACAAGAGTTAGATTTGCTATGTCATTTTCCTAAGGTGAAAACTACTTAAGACTTGCTTTTTAGCATGCACGCGCTCCCTTCGTCCCCATAGCAGAATCCTCTATTCCACGGCACTCTTAAAAGATCACCTAGCGACGTGTACAGACATTACCCAAAGCTTCATATTACAGTTTTAATTCTGCAGGGAGTCTTACCTGTTAGCAGTTCCGCTAATATGCAGCCCAGCGACCACATGTCAATGGGCATGCCATAGCGAGCGCCCATCATCACTTCAGGGGCGCGGTAGAACCTCGACTGGATGTACGTGTACACCCGCTGATGCTCGTAGCAGGAGCTCCCGAAGTCTATCACCTGGAAAGACCAGACAGGAGTGTTAGGTTGACATAAGAGTGCAGACGGAGAGATTCCATTTCGATATGAAAGCCTTCTAAGTCTTAAAAGATACGTTTTTGTGAAAGAGATAATACATGGACACTACCAGAGGATTGTAGGTGCATTGTCAGCCTAGAGGCCTGGGGCCTTACCATGACGTCTTACCCCCTTATTCATAAACGCACTATAGGCCTCTGTTAACTTAGTAATCGTTTGTCCTTATCTGTCACTTTGACATTTACCTTTCACAGATAAGGACAAACGATTACTAACTTAGCAGAGGCCTATAGTGCGTTTATGAATAAGGGGGTTAATGCTGTTCAAATTGCGACTCAGTTCAGGTTTTAGCTGTCATTTTTAGTATGGATCTGACAGCGAGCGAACCTAAACTGAATCTGAATTGAATCGCATGAAGACTTCAATGTCTTATATAAAAAGTACTCTGTGATGGTAACCCCCCTGAGGTACAATATCTCATATACATATTTCAATGTCATGACTGTCTTACACTACACAAGAACACAGTAGCGCGCGAATTGAGATAAGGTAGCATCAGACAACAAAAAACAGCCATGAGTAAGCTCTACTATCCGTAAAATTACCTGTTTGGAGCTTTCACGAAAATAAAGCTAATAAGTACCGTGATTATTTTAGTATGTCAGAAAGTTAAAGAGTCTATCCCCCTTATTCATAAACGCACTATAGGCCTCTGTTAACTTAGTAATCGTTTGTCCTTATCTGTCACTTTGACATTTACCTTTCACAAATAAGGACAAACGATTACTAACTTAGCAGAGGCCTATAGTGCGTTTATGAATAAGGGGGTATAGGTATTAGTCATCAAATCACAAAATCCAGAAGATTCTTCAAGCATACTTACATATCTAAAAATAGATACTTGATTTATATGAATACGAGTTTTTTTTTTATGAGAATAGGAAGGCAAGCGAGTAGAGCCACGTATCTCCTACAAATAGTTATATTACTTCATTAAGGAATAATATTATCACTAAACGACAAGAAATTTAATAAAGTACCTAACCTATAATACTCAGTGACAGCAGCAGTCGTAACTCGTAAATATAATATGTCTGTCTGTCTGTGTAGTGTACCTACTTAAGTCTTAATATGGGCAGTTGTACTTTGGCCTTGCGAAGCATATTGAACTCTATATTATTTCCTGTTCACTAACTATGTTTTGACTTATGAGTATTAATGTTGTGCTCTTGTGCTCCAAATGATAAATGAGTAAATATATTCAAGTTTTAATTGCATTTACCAGAAGATATTCATACAAAGGACAATTTTACTACGATAAAGAAAATGTAGTAAACCTTAACTTCTTTTGTTTAAAAATAACTGGGTCTAGCTAGAATAAGGGACAACAAACTTTTTAGACAAAGAATCGGAAACTGGAAAAATATAGATTTCTCTGAGGGTCAAACAACCGTATTTTGGTGGATATGCAATAATTAGGGGTCGAAAGAAAAGACAATTATTCACTCTATTAACGAATTATTTGATCTTTATTTCTTAATAGCTCCTAAAAACATTTTTTGAGATGAAACAAATCCAGTAAAAAAGTTATCACACAAAAATAAATCAAAATATTACAAACGAGAGAACACTAGTTTAATCTTCGTGCTTTCAATACATTTGAACTCAAAGCCGTCTGGCGCAAACTGTTTACTCAGAAAACATTCAAAAGATTAAACATTCCTTACATAATATTTTCATTTCAATACGTACTTAAAAACCGACAATTAATAACGTGCGAGGGATCGATCCAACCCGGACACTGTTTTTGTAATTCTTTTGATGTTTATTTAGCTTAAAGATTCTAATGTATGCTTTATGACTGTTTTGATTTAGTACAGTTGCACATGCTCCCAAAATTTCCATGAAAACGATTAATTTCAAAGTCACGTTTTTGTTTTTTACCGTCCTCGATAATAAACGACTTCATTGATAATGGCTTAAGTAGGATTAGCAAAAAATTCTTTTTTATGAGTGCCAAAACGTGCAAGTGGGTCATGTGATGCTAAGTTACAATCTACCCATAGACACGAGCGATACAGGACTGCGAATGCGTTCCCAACCAAGAGGACAAGACGTGCCACTAATTTTACAGGCTGTCTTACTCCTACTGAACACAACAACGCAAGCGCAGCATACATACATAAATCACGTCTTTGTCCCTTAGAGGGTAGACACTAGACAGAGCCTTTGTTATCTACAAGACCACGTTTAGCATAATTGGGGTCGTAAAAGTGGAAAGGGCAATCAAAATAGTGATGGGTGATTCCCGCATCGCCTATAACATGATTACTAGATTATCGCCCATTCCCTCACGCAGCACAAAGGCAGCAAGCAATATGCGAGTAAGATGTTAATATGTTCAAAACCTCGGTAACATTTCAATGACGTCAGAAACGGCACAGTTTATATTGAGGTCACTTTATATAAACTAAACTTCCGAGTAAAACAGATCGGAATAGATTGAACTTGCTATAAAAACGCAACCTCGTACCTGCGCGTACGCACCACGTAATTGACGTAAGCTTTTCCGGTCAAACAGCCCATTGTGAATTAAAAAGGTAACAATGGGGACCGAGCTCCACAGAGTGTTACAAAGATACGTGTAGAGCCGAAAAGGGGTGAAATGGTTAATTGTTGAATCCATCGGCAATTATAGTAGAAATAGAATTTGTCGAAAAAAAAAATAAGTGCCATACCATTTTAGTAATGATAAACCTCTATGGAATGGCTAAAAAGCAAAATTACTTTGAAGGAAGCAGCACAGTTTAATTCCATTCTTGATGATGATGATGATGATGATGATGTCAAAATACTCTTTACCAATTAATGTTGACTGATTGATATGACACTACTAGAGTTAGCTACCACGTTTTTTTTTGGCTATTTTTTGTAATATTTATTGGAGCTGTAGAAGTAGCGCCTAAGGGTGATTGGACAACTAACCGGTAAACAGAGGCCGTACCGTAGATCATATTTATGGCACTTACGACAATTTTATAGAGGCTTGTTTTCAGGTTCACAGAACGCAGACCGTTTTCTTGTGACGTTTCGCGGAAATTGAAAGATCAAACAGTTGCCGGCGAAGTATCAAAGAAACTCTGGGGTGCGATCACGTCTTTCCCTCGTTTTCATCTCTCGTTTTGCGAATGTAAAGCTACAAGTTAAATCAAATACATTTCTTTGGTATAAATCGAATACTTGCATACAATTTGATGAACATGAAGGGGTGTTTTTTGCGCGTGGCGCCAAACAATAATGAAACTGTTTGTTCCGGGGTGGATAAACTGACTTTGCTGAACGGATTATCATGCGGTTTTCACCAATGGTTAGAGGAGGAGGAGGGCATGAGGAGGGTTTGGGTGTAATTTGCTAAGGTTTTTTGTGAATTAGTAGAAATATGACGATAATTGTGGCAGCGCCGTGTTAGTAGATATCTACGAAGCACCCGTGGGACACTGGGGCAGGTCGCTAATTTAAGTATAGGTACATATAAGTTTATCCGTTGCCTAGTACACATAGTATAAGTTTACTTAAGTTTGGGACTAGGTATAAAACGTGTCGAGAAATTATTTTTTGATTTGTTGATTTATTTTATGTTACCCCGGATGTTCATTGGTGGGTGGGCTCACTTAACAATATATTTTAAAGAATATTATAAATCTAAACAATTATTTTTAGCCCCTATTTCCCAGTATCTTTTTGACGCTGAAGAGGTAAACTACGAAAAATCATCATGACATCTTGACAACAGCAAATGGGCGGAAAAGTGTTAGTTCCCCGAAGCGCCGGCGTCATTGGCAATGACCCAATGATACAATGACTACTCATGATGATTATAACTACGTGATGATAAGTAAAATAACAGTAAGAGTTTATTATTACATAACTCGATGACTGCACGGTATGGTTTTAGAACGATAATAAGTTGCAGTCGTAATGTACATAATTTCTCTAATTCATCATCATACATAAGTACTACACCTATACACCTATTTATTTATTTCTTAATTATTATGTAGCCTATTGGAGTGGTCCACAGCTAAGCAAAGGCTTTCTTTTTTCCGCCACTCGTCCCGGTCGAGGGCATGCTCCTGCCAACTAATATGTCCCCAAGTCTACCTGCTCTTCGATGGCCATCGTGCGGAACCCAACGGGTAGCGATTTGGGCCCATTTAGAACCACTTATGTATTGAAAAACACAAAAGGCTAATAACAGCTTACAGTCAAATTAATTTCATACAATTTATTTATTTATTTATTTATAAGCCTTATTATTCCGAATTCGCTACAATTTCAGTAAGTACATGTTGTTGTTGTTGTTATTGTCGTTTATTTATTAAATTGTCACGTAATTCGGCGTGCCTCATGGCATAGGCCTCCTCCGTGTATTGGAGGGTTTGGGCTATAGTTCCCACGCGCGCCCAGTGCGGATTGGGAACTTGACACACACCATTGAATTTCTTCGCAGATGTGTGCAGGTTTCCTCACGATGTTTTCCTTCACCGAAAAGCTCGTGGCAAATTACAAATGTAATTTTCGCACATAAATTCCGAAAAACTCAGAGGTGCGAGCCCGGGATTTGAACCCACGACGCTCTGCTTGAGAGGCCACAGGTCAAACCACTAGGCTACCACGGCTTTTCATACAATAGAGCTCATTAAATTTCTGGCTTTCAGAATTTACTAAACGAATAAAAGGTCTTTGAAATGTAGCTTAAATTATCTCAAGCAAGCTCACGCAAGTATCGTATCGTAACTAAAACAGTACTTCATCATTCGGTGTAAAGCTGTCACAACGCAGCGGATATTGCATTCAATATTAAGTAGTGTAGTGATATATTAGAAAGTTTTTATTAGACTGTTATGATTAGCTTTATTCTCTCATCTGTCGTGTCAAGAAAATGGGAGTCGGAAAAAAAGGAAATCGCACTATAATAAGTTTTCTGTAATAAGTGTCTATCACCAAATTTCAAGTCAATTGGACCATCGAAACTGGGAAAAACCGAGTTGAAGGATTTTATTACATTGTTTATTAGCTACTTATTTAGTAACATGTATTTATAGTGGCATTAAATTTAAAAATATTGAGAACTCGTATTTTGAATAGGTAGTCAATTTAGCCAACATGGATGATACAATCGTGGTTTCATTTCAAAAGTATATAAATCAATGATCTGCTAATCTAACACGAATTATCAGTAAAAATTGTACAAGGAATAATTTTGCATGACAGTTATTCTGAAACCTGAGCCAACAAGATGTCACGGTTCATAGTGAGGTATTGCCAAAAACTTGGCGGAAACTGTCACAAGACTAATTACCCGGTAAATATCCAATTGAGAGACAAGTTTCTATAGAATCGTCAATTCCTAGTAGCCTGATGACGTCCACAGGTGGAGCCGAAACAGTGACATTATTTATGAAACCGCACGTTTGAACAACTAATACATCTGAAGACATATTTCAAATTGTACCTTAAAGTGCGTATTTAAGGTTCAGAATTTCAGTTAATCCCATGTTGATTTACGTTACGTTACTTACTTCTGAACGTGCCAAACGATTATTAGGTCAAATTCATTAAGGCCAATTTTTTTTCTACTTTAACCCAGTAATTGTATTTATTTTATAACTTTCAAGCTATGGTGTAACTCTACATACGAGCATAGGTACAATGTCTTATTAATTACTAGCGACCCGCCCCGGCTTCGCACGGTAAATTGTGCATGTAATACATATAAACCTTCCTCTTGATTCACACTATCTATTAAAAAAAACAGCATCAAAATCCGTTGCGTAGTTTTAAAGATTTAAGCATACATAGGGACATAGGGACTTAGGGATATAGGGACAGAGAAAGCGACTTTGTTTAATAAGTAAGCAATTTACTAGCTACGCGAGGGGAAATTTCTACTTCCTGGCCAGAGGAAGACTTAAAATTGTGTACACACCTCGAGCGGTGATAAAGAAAGCCTCAGGTCGCATGTTTATCGCCCTCGCCTTTGGCTCGTGCGACAAGTTCCTGCTATCTAAGCTTAGACGTTCATTTATTTCACTACCCTCTTAATGTAATGTACTATCTGGAACATTTCAGATGGTGGTAATTTTGTATTCAAAATTAAGTAAGTACCCCTTTGACTCAGTACCTACACTTTGAGCATCCGCCAATACTCGTATAAGGAACCATTTTCCAATCATAATGAAAAAAATCTAAAACACATTTAGGGCCACTTGCACGGACCAGGGTTAAGATTAAGACTTAACCCCGTGTTAGATGCTAACCCGGGGCTAAGTAGTGTCAAAATGTATGGAACTGTCAAACCAAACCCCGAGTTAGCGATTTAATTATTTAACTCTGGACTGTACAAGTGGGCCTTAGAGGGATGTATAGTTAAACTGACCCAACAACCTGATTAACTATTCCGTATTAATTTTAAGACAGCGAATAAATATCATTTTTAATAAGACACCGGCAGTTCTTTATCTACGGTCCGTTCCAGGGAACGTACCAAAGTACCCATTTTTTCATACTCACTGCAAAGAACTGGGGTGCTACTCTGAAATTCGATTTTCAAAGTTCGTATCACACACACCGTCTCTCTCACTCTCAAATTAATAACTATTAAGGAGAGCGGAACGGCACGAAACGAACTGCGAAAACCGAATTTCAGAGGCCTGGATACATAACTTGGGGAACCGACTGAACGACTGTACGACTGTATTCCACATTTACACAAAATATTGTTATGTCACTAACAGGAATACGTTTTAAATCATTCTATTTCTTGGCCCTTTCATTCGTACAATTTCATAATAAGCCATTGTAAACCATTTCCTTTACGTCATCGGTAGTACATAGCTGACATGCCACAATAAGGACTATAGAACAGCAATTTACAACTCATCATGTCCGCTGTGACGTCAAACCCTGTTTTAAGACGTCAGGAGAAAATTGTTAATCCTTTACGTTTTGACAGTCTGTGGTACGTTTCCTGTAACAATTGTAGCCATAAACCACCCATAAACGATTGACTTACTGCTTCAAATACTAACATCGAACCTAACTAGCATACGGCGGTGAGAAGGTACTCTCGTGTGTGTGTGTGTGTGTGTGTGAGTGCGTGCGTGCGTGCGTGCGTGCGTGCGTGCGTGCGTGCGTGCGTGCGTGCGTGCGTGCGTGCGTGCAGGCATTTTTGCTTAATGCATGGAGGGTTTAAAAAAAACATTTTTTATCTCTATTCCCAAGGCGTACCGTTTTAGTTTTTAACTAAAAACTTGTCTTCTAACAGTGAAACAAGGAAGCGAGAACAGGACCTGCGCATGATTAATTTCTCAATGATTTTCGGAAGGTTACGGTACGCGTCGATTTTTCTAGAACACCTGTATGTACGCGGAATACAGCACATTGTTTACGCGTACCTTTCAATCAAAACGATAATTCTTGCGAGCGTGAATCGTGCGCAACTTTTCAGTGAAGTGTGTTAATAGTTTCTCTTCCGATAGTACGAGTACCAGTATCTCCTTAAAAGGTGCAGTTTATTTTTAGCAATGACACCGTTAAACCTTGAACCCAAGTTTCTTAAAATGATGTTAAATTTGTGAGTACCTATTTATTGCGTGGTTTTTGATTGGGGAAACCCAGTCGCTGGGCACACTGGCATAACTTGATCCATTCCCGCGAAGCCCTTACATGGAATCAGGTGTCTTACCATTTGGCGGTATTGCAGACCGACAGCAAGACACAAGATAAAATTTATCAATAAATATTTAACAGCAATACAATAAAAATAAATGCGCTGTAAAATTCAAATATATTATGCAATAATATACATAGAAAAAAAAAACAAAATAAAGCATTACTTAGACATAAAAATTCTTTGCAGACGAAGTCGCGGGAAACAGCTAGTATCATCTCTAGGTAACTTGATTACGCTAAGAAAGCTTGTTTTCATCGTTTTATTTAGGTATTGATAGTGCTACAAATACAATTTACCGTTATATATCAGTATCTGTCATAGTGCGTGTGTACATTGCCAAAAACCTCGACAAAGAATCAAAACTCTTCAAAATATTTACTCAATGCGCGTGCGCGTGTTAAATAATTGCACGTCGGAAATGTTTTAGAGTTTCTCGGATTTGAGTGCTCGGTTACTTTAGTTGGTTCGAGTTTAATAGCGTAAACAAACCTATATACGATTCTAGGGAAAGCGATATATGTATATACTTTACAGTGATTATGAGAAATACAGGAGAATTAACATAGATACGTAGCTCGGCTGAGAATGCGCGATTTTGAATACTGATACATACATACTTATATTACCACAGGGGTAGGCAGAGTTGAAGGTTCTCTATTGTTTGCCCGAATTTCATATGAACAAATTTCACATGCCCGAATTTCAGTTGCCATAATTTTATATTCCATAACGATATATATGCCATAATGATCATTAGCCATATTTTCATTTGCCATAATTTTCAGGTGCCATAACGATACGTTTGCCATAAATTTCATTTTTCCTATTATCAATTGTCCTAAAATCATTTGCCATAAAATTCAAACGCCATAATAATTATTTGCCATAAAAAACCCAGAATTTTGATTGATGTCTAGAAAACAAATATAAATATGAACTGAATGACTGAGGCGAAGTCGACGGAGCTCCGCAGCGGAGCTCCTATTCCGCCTAGTTTTGGCGCTTCGCGCCTTGACACCATTCTAACCTAACCTAACCTATAATTATATTAAATGACCAATCATGTGGCTATTGAGGGGGGCTTCGCCACCCGAGCCCCCCGAGCCCTTAGAGATGCTTCTATTTCTGCTCTGAGGGTCGCAAAAAACCTAACGAACCTACCGTGTTTCGGTAGCAGTAAATTTCAACAGTCTGGATCTGTATTTTCCTTATTATGACAAATGATTGTTATGGCATGAAATATTAGTGATTTTGAAAGTTATGGAAATTAAAAATTATGGGAAGTGATATTATGGTATCTAATATTAGGGATGTTGAACATTATGACGTTTGAGTATTATGGCATTCAAAAATTATGGCATGTGATATTAGGGCAACTGAAGGTTATAGCCAGTGACCATTATGGCAAATGAAATTAGTACAAATGAAATTATGGGAAATGGAGGGATCCCAGAGTTGAATATTGATACTGCATTTTTATATTTTTATGCGGCTACAGATACAGAAACCTAACATTGAAAAAGTAAGTACTTATCAACATCAGTTTTTGGCATCCGAAAAAAATGCAAAAGATTCGATAAATCAACCAAATCTCAAATCAAACAAAAGCTCTGGATTACAGAAAACATTACCGATGTTAAAATCCGACTCGGTCTTGACTTTTTTTATTTTAATCCGGCTCACTCGCACATAAGCATTGTTTTTGCTGTTAAAAGTAGATTCGCAGAAATACGTGTCGGTGTAAACGTTTCATTGATAATTTCAGTACACTAACACACACATACCAGCGTCTAGACACCTTTATTTTCTTTACTACCAACCTCCATACATCTAAACCTAAGTCCGGGTATAATTATAGGTGAGATTTGTTTCTAATTTCCTATACAGCATGAGTGCGCTTTTAGATCTTAGAGAATCATGTTTCGCTTGCCTACATGAGATTGCATTTTAGCGCGATTGCTTAACTTTTTGAGTAGAACGATAAACAATAGGTAATATTAGAAATTCGGCGAAGCATCTCACAACTAGACGCAAACTAATGCCCCAAGAAAAAACGGATGATAGCAAAAATTTGCAACAAATCTTCGCGGTTGTTAATTACGTAGCCAATTAATCTATTGCAACAGTTTATTTTAACAAAGAAACCAGGTCAAGAAAATCAAAACCGCAACACGAAAACTCATAACCTTCAGACGGCACGACTGGGCGCTGTGGAACTGTGTTTTTTTTTCTACGGCACAGATAATTAGAACTATTATGCCGCAGAATTAATTTATGCCAGTGAAAAGTAAATGTGGTGTCAGAGTTCGGACAGATGTCGGCTGCGTCCTCGATGTGAAGTAACGATACGGTGTAATTTAATTAAGACGTTCCCGGGACATGGCCCGTGCCACTAGAGACACATATTAAAAAGTTAAGCAGAACTGTATTCCGAATTTAAATAATTAATTTTGTCGCGAATATTTTCCGCGAACGCGGCGAAAGGAGGGCGTGGCGAGTCATGCTACTTTTTAGAAAAATCGCTTATGCCAAAAAGCTACACGGTTTGCAGAAAGTTTCGCAGAAACTGCTTTTGCGCGATTTGTCTTTATCTCTTTCGATTGACGATGCAATTAGTTGAAGTTTTTTGGGTCAGAGAGATCTTCATTGTTGCGAATTATCGAGTGGGAAAATCGGTTGGAAAATAGTGTCATAGATTAAGATACAAAAGGTTCTGGCACTAGAAGTCAACAAGTGTAGTGCAGATAAAAGTTCTAAGTATTTCCATTCTGTACTTGTTTGTAGAAATAGCAACGGTTAGAATGGTCAGAGAATTGATAATTTTGTTATAAGTGGTGATGCTCCCTTATCAATAGTAAGAATACCAAAAGCAGCCGTGTAGGGATGGGTTATACTTGCTATATCGCGTACCAGGGCTTAAAAGTACGTCCACCTTCTCATACCAGGTGCAGAAACCAGGTATCAAAATACTTTCAAGGTATTTTCTTCCCAACGTAACGACGACTCGAATACTTGCTTCCTTGCAAGTTGCAAGGAAGCAAGTATTCGACTTGCAAGTTTAAACCTTGTTGTTATACAGATAAGATTCAAAATATTCCAATCAAGACGTAAAATACTTTGAAAGTATTTTATTTCACGTATAAGCATAATCTGAACCTTATGTGTATGAATACAAGATATAATTTTGCATTTTGAAATTTTGATTTAAGTACTTGCTTTACAGTTCGCATAGGCTTCTGTTCCTTACCGCCAAATTAACGGCCACCCGCCCGGGCTACCAAATTAACGGCGAGATGTTTTCGCTGTATATGTTTTGTCAGATTGGACACTCCCGATTTAAATGTCAATTTTGCCTTACACATTTTGCACTCCCCAATATTATTCCCTTTATCTATAAAATGGTCCCACGCCACACTTTTTTTCGCTGTCATATTTAAACACAATAAATTTATTACAACACAATATACTTAAAACACACACACACACACACACAGTTTAAGAACAACTAATTGCGATTATTTGCGATGATAATCGAGCGCAAGCACAACGTAAACAAAAAAATTCAGAAATACAAGAACTTCAAAACTGTGCAAGATTAAAAATGCCGAACGTACACGCAAATATGTACCTTGTAATCCTTCCAGTAAAGCTGTATGAATTTTAATGCAATCTTAAATCTTAATGCAATTACAACTTGAATGATTCAAGGTCAAGCAACATGAACGAAATGCATTATTGTAACCTATTTTTCATATAATTAAGGTTTACTTTCCAAACTCTAATCAAGTTGAAAACACTGAGCGAGGCGAGACCGATATATATTGCTTCACCATTGCACGGCGCACGCCCCGAGCCCAGCCGAATAGCACCGAACGACGAGCGAGACAAGTTCCAAGAAAAATACA
Source organism: Pandemis heparana (assembly GCA_963854515.1). Classification (NCBI taxonomy): domain Eukaryota; kingdom Metazoa; phylum Arthropoda; class Insecta; order Lepidoptera; family Tortricidae; genus Pandemis; species Pandemis heparana. The sequence goes on along the minus strand of OY978030.1, from coordinate 5,427,065 downwards.
TTCAATTCGTTCGACGTACGAGTTCGACGTAGTAGTACTTACTTTGAAGGGACAGTATACTTTAATGGGAAAATACTTTCAAGTCTTGCAAGTATTTCGGGTCGTACCTGGTTGGTATACTTGCAAGGAAATACCTGGTATCAAAACCTGGTAACGTAAATACGCACCATCTCTACAGCCGTGACTTTCATGCTGTTTCCGACTCTTTCTGAATAGCCGAGTACAAAAGAGATGCACTTAGCAACCAGCGTGAATAGTAAACAGTAGCGGTCCAGTTGCCACAGATAATGCTAATTATTTGTAAATCGAACGCCGTGTTTACATTGGGCGATAAGCGCACGTGCGGCGCGGCCCGACTTTACGCAATCCTTGACAACCTGAGGTGATTCATAGCGCTGCAGTCGATTACAACACTGTTTATATTCGCACAGATTGTTTATCGCGTGTCAAATGGTTAAACACGTGTTCGATTGCAGATCGCGTTTTTTTTTTAAAATTTCTTGTTTTAAAAATCTTTAACGGCCAGTATCTATTAACAATTTTCCAAAGACAAGTTCGGTTTAAAAGCGTGGCAAACAAGTGAAATGCTCTGGTAGCGGTAACCAGTCTCATAAAACAGCCGCTGTACAACCACGTTCGAATTTTGAAGCGCAGTTTCCAAAACCGACATAAAATTTTAAAAGAAGTCGTTTACGATCGACAAATAAATATCATGTTTTATAATATAAACAGATCGAATTTTTATACCTCACTTTAACTTGCAATTTATTTGCGGTCAACAGATGGCGTTTAACCCACATTTAAATCAATAAACCTTAAACTTTCCGTGAATCGTGCGATTATAAAATTGTTATGGTCATATTAACTCGAACATTCGGGTTTATCGGCTTTCCCGTTGAAAATTAACGCCCAGTTAGTTAATGTTTCCTAATTAATTTTATGGACTTTCAGGGAATTGGGTCAGAGTGCGCTTTTACCCCGAAAATTAGATGACATTACGCAATTCGGAGGTGCCAGTTCTAAATCGAAAAGGCTGTATTAAGGTGTTCTTGGACTAAAGAAATCTAAACTAAATCATCATCATCATCATCAGCCAGAAGACGTCCACTGTTGAACAAAGGCCTCCCCCCTAGAACGCCACAATGAACGACAACTCGCCACCTGCATCCACCGGTTTCCCACAACTTTCACGATGTCGTCGGTCCACCTAGTGGGAGGCCGCAACTTGAGAACTTTTCTCCCCCAACGGTTGTTTGTTCTCCAATTACGAGCGATGTGGCCTGCCCATTGTCACTTCAACGTACATATTACTATTCGAGCTAAACTGAATAGCAACTTATTAAGCAAACGTAGTAGTAATATTGTTTACAGTGTATCCGTATCACTTGTAACTCTATTAAGAAAGATACTATATGTATAAAAGCTACACATGATATAAATATCAAACTTAAATTATTCAGCAGCAATATATAACTGATATCTCAGTAAATAAACACTTTCAACTTATCGCTTAATGCGTGATCTCAGTGTATACAATTATATCACTTTATTATTTTTCTCGCAACGCGACGACAGCCTCACAAATTCGGACCGACACAGAACTGTCATTTTTGTCAAAAACGCACGAAAGACGTCAACATTCTGTGTCATAATTGTCGTTCCAATTTCCCAAAAAATGCAACAGCAACAGTGTTGTGTACTTGACATACATCTTTGCTCCCTTAACCTGGTATTTGATGTTTATCGCACCAAATTATCAAATTCCAATGGAATTGTCTAAAATTTCATACATCATAATTTACTTCGAGCTTCTGGTTTGTACAAAACAAATGAATGTCGCCACAAGTAGAATTTATGTCCCATCAAGCTGAATCATGGATCAAATCTGCAACAAAAAAACCCATTCGAAAAACGAATAAAATTCGTATCCAGCCAGTAAATTTCAACGTTCATTGTTGCCAACGGAAAGATAGCCTTCTAATTTCAAATTAGTTCTACTTTTTTATTGATTACGAGTAAATAATGGCCAGTTACATAAAATTGGTCACTAAAGCGTGGCACACTTATCGCCTGGTAATGTGAGAAAAACGAACTGTTTGTCGTTGTAACGCGGTAAGACGTAATGTGATTGAATGAGGGCAGCACGCTCCAGCGCTCGCGTGGAACTCGCAAGCTGATCTCATGTGAATCATTATTTTCTTTTTCAGGGTTGAAAGACTTGCCAGTACAATCAAAGAGGTATTTGATTAAAAAAGAAGGAAGGCAACACTACCCAACAAGTGAACAAGCTAGGACACCACTCCATAATGGCGGTATCACAGCTTAATAAAAACGCCGGCGCTCTGTAAATTTGAATATTATTATGCTATTCTCCTGGACCCGTTTCATTCACAATCCATCCTTATTCCACAGCTTATATACTTTGAAAATACGTTGAAACAGAGCAAACAGGCACGGTCCAATGCGTTCACGGCATTCGTGTAGTTTGTACATTATTCCGGTTCGGGTCGGGAGTATTGAAATATTGTTATAGGCTTGGTAACACAAAGCTCTCTCGGATCCAGAGAGTTGTAATTTAACCTATGATAAGCCTCGGCAAATATTATCCGATATTGACCGAAATAGCTTCATCAAATATCACCTCGGGCCGTGATTTTGTTTTTTCAAATTACTTATATAAACCAAAATCCCGAAAGGAAGCGGTAACCCTACACCACAATAAGCTAATACTGGATCCAGATCTTGTTAAATTTTAAAACGCCTACGGTCCGCCAAAGAGAAAAGTAAATGGATTCCGCTTATTGCTGCATCGGAATCCGATGGAATTTTAATTCTTAAATGAATTAAAAACGGCATGCTTTGTACGTTCATTAGAGATCCGTCGGTACTAGAATGGAAAAACATCTTAGTACGCTATCACAACGTCTACGAAGGTAGACAAAGTCTTACAGCAAATTTATTTTAAAATCTTAATGTTTCATTCTTTTGTTTCTTTATAAAGCTACTAAGCTACAGCCAAGAGGTTTATCCTAAAATTGTAGATCAGCCTAAAGGGCGTGCAAATAATCCGCTCCCTTCCTCCCTTGCTTAGGCGTTCCAAATTCGAATACCACTGTGGCCACAGAACCAGAAAAACAAACGGCTTTTTTCCTGCCAGCATTTCGGGAAGCGCGGGGCATTGGCAGCACGCCGCGAGCCGCGAGCAACCGTTCTCAGAATGTTCGGGTCGCGGCCAACGATTCTTTGCATCAATTTGTCTAATAGTGACGGTATAAAAAGACAATCAAGAGGAAAACCATCTAATTAATGATTGAAGGGAAAACACGCTTTAATTAATTCAAAGAAAATTTTTTGGTCAACTGACGTCTTTAAAAAAACTAACCACGTCTGTAAATAATGAAATTATGACGTATTAATTCAAGCTTGTTGAAAACACACGTATTTTCAACTAACATAATTTACATTTACGCCTAGACCATCCTAACAATTGTATGATACGAGAATCCACTTTCGTTGTTCCACAGCCAAAAATGAAAGTCATAAGCGCTGAGTTACCATTGAACAGACTAATTGACATGGTGTGTGAAGAGAGCGTGACACTCGCTCGCGACTCGATCGTGCCGATAAGTGAAATGACATCGTGTCGATATTTCAAAAGGATTTTTAGAGCAGAAACAATTGAGTGATGCTATGAAATGATACATGAATGTGTATTGCACCTGAATTATAATAATATGTACTTATATGAAAATAACACCCGTTACTCATTCTATGGCTACGTGAGTGTGGTCGCGTCGCGTCATGTATATATAGGTAGATTGCGAAAGTAACTTTTTGTACATAGTAATATTACAAATGCGAAAGTGTGCCTTCGAAACGGCTGAACCGATTTAGTTGGGGTTTGATAGTTTAAACCCCGGGGGATGACGTAAAGCAGCATTTATTCCGAAAAATCGCATAGTTCCTGCTGGATTGCGATAAGTGACACCTATTTATTTAAAACTAGCTGTTGCCAGCGACTTCGTCTGCAAAAAATTCGTTTATCGCTATCCCGCGGGAACTACGCAATTTTCCGGGATAAAAAGTAGCCTATGTTCTATTCCAGACATTTCTCTATCTATGTGCCAAATTTCATCCAGACCCGTTGGGCCGTTCTGGCGTGATTGAGTAACAAACAAACATCCATCCATCCATCCATCCATACTTTCGCATTTATAATATTAGTTAGATTCTATGTGAAAGTCCGTAAATTTCTACAACTTAAAAGCACTTTTCAAGGAACAGTGATCTAAATCACGCCGCACACTGCGTTTACGATGTAACAAAACATTCCCACACATTTTTGCGGCAGCGCGAGTACTTCGCGCGTGGCCTGCGGCGACAAACGTGTTGCCAAAAAAAAGATCAGCGGGTGTTCTACGAAATGATTAAAATTAATGAACCCGCAAGCCGAAAGGTACGGGAATCGCAATCGGGTCGCCTCGTGGCCCACTCCGCCACTTCTATATTAGGCTCGACATGACTCTGTACGAGAACCATAGACGCTTAATGCCACTCGCTCATTTAAATACATGAAAAACTTCGTACCTGCCCTCTTAATCAAATTGAAACGAATCCAAGCGATATAAATCAAAAACAAGAAATCGGCAGCACTTAGAAATGCGTGTCCTTCGAAACCAATGTTTACGTGAACTCAATCGCAGATTCAAGATGATTATTGACACAGGTGTTAACAGGAGGGAAGTCGGAAACCCACATCCTTGTGCTAAAATACAATTTTTGTTAGCTTAGTGCCTTATAACAACATTGGAATTTGTTAGAAGTGGCCGCGAAGCTGATTTCGGGGCACAAGTCCAGTTTGTTGACACGACACAAATGACACGATTCATTGGAAGACCATCAAAAATAAGAGTCCGGTGTAATTTTGCGCTTCTAAACTGATAATAATTATAATGAATGAGTCACAACGTGAGAGACATCGACAATCAGTTAATCAATTAACTTAATGAAACCACGGAACAAAAGCTATTACTTTACAAAATGTACACCCTTGTCAATCCTAATACCCTCTGCAAATTGGATTTCGCTGAAAGTAGTGTATTTTAACCTGTATGTAAATATATTGAAATAAATTTCGCTAATATGATGTCTCACGTAGGCCTGTGACCTCGATATTGTCGATCTTAATTGTAATCTATAATACCTATACGATAAAGAAAATTTACCAAAAATAACTGTCAGAGTTATAGTGCAAAGTAATAATCAAACAAAGGTACCCAATAAAGAAAGACGTTAACTGAGTCAGAGTAGAAGTAACAGAGACATTAGATCTTTTTCTGATGACGTAAATTGTACGTAAAACGTTCAACACAACACGTGTCTCGTATCGTAATTTCAGTAGTTCATCAGTAAAGTAAACGTTATTGTTGACTCGTCTAAAACGCCCGTCGACAAGTAGGCCGAATACATTATTAATAGCCCGCACGTCAGCGATGCACTGGGGTGATGGACGTTCACGGAGCGAATAAACGGGGGCCCTTTACAGGGAACGAGTTGAGCTTGAAGATGCCTCCATACAAATTTGGAAAAGGAATCAATAAGATTTACTGTTATATTGTTGTTCTCAGATGATTTAAGAGTACAAGTCGCGCCAGAGATTGACGAATCGGAACCGATTGAAATAGTAGTACTATTGTAGCTTTTATTAGACCTTATGACAAATGATCAAATGGCCACCAAAGTGATCTTACAAGGGTTAGAAAAAATGAATCGTATAAGAATGTAAGTAAGGTGTTATGTAGGTACGTACGTATAGGTATAAAAGCACGTGAAAGTATTATTGAAGAAGACATACGTAATGGTAGAGACTAGGCTGAACTTTGCAAAGTAGTCGGATGAGGTAAATCGCCCTCGGCAAGTAAGCGCAACAGAAACAGCACGTAAACAATAATACACGATGTTAAAGCTTGCTTAAATCCAGCTATTAATAATTATTACGTTAACCTGGACCTGAAGTATTGTGAAATTTCTTCGAAGTTATCTTAAGACGGGTTTGCATGAATGCGAGGATTTTATGTGGGAAAATTTACTCGTAAAGAAAGCTGCATAATTTTACGCAAGAAACTTGGAGTATTAATAGTGTAATATAATAAGAGACCCCGCGTGGGCAGGACATCGACCTAAAGGATTTACATTATAGACTTCGTCAAAGTAAGAATATTACGGAATTCTAGAGTAGGTATAAAAAAAACTTGCTGCCTGCTAACCCCCTTATTCATAAACGCACTATAGGCCTCTGCTAAGTTAGTAATCGTTTGTCCTTATCTGTGAAAGGTAAATGGCAAAGTGACAGATAAGGACAAACGATTACTAAGTTAACAGAGGCCTATAGTGCGTTTATGAATAAGGGGGTAAGTCTTTAAACTAAGCCAAGAGGCAGTGGTCTTGACAAAAAAGGTCTTAATTTAAAGTGACAATGAAATTAGAAACTAAATACTAATACGCATGAAGCTAAATCAAAGACAATGCCTTTTGTGTTTTGACTGTTGAAGTCCGTAGGTACTCTATGAGATTTATTATTTAGAGGAAAAGTTTACAGCTAAGCCATGACTAAACGGTACAAAGCGAATTTTATTCGAACATAATCATTGATTTTCCTTCTGCAAATAAAACCCGTGTTACGCTTTTCCGTGACAATGTCATTGTCCTTTACGAAAAATTACAATTTATGACTAGTCTTTGTAACGGTTGTAATAAAATTACACAATGCCTTATTGGAGTTTGGCCAAATATCAACAAAGGAAGATGATTAGATGGAAAACGTGATTTTTGTGCCAGAATTGATACAGTTTAGATCTCTCTTTTATATTACGTGTTTTAATAGGTAATGGCAGAAATAAAATGAAAGATCACACATCAATGAAGAGATATAAAATGAAGCATAAGGAAGTTTATAAGGGTCTTAAAGGATTAAAATGACATTAAAATTTAACAGTGAAGACAGGCATCAGGCAATCATCTCGTTCCAACTCAAGGAGGGTTCTGAGAAAAAGAGGACAAAAGACAAGACAGTGTTTTGTTTAAAAACGACGAAGCAGGGAACAATGTAGACGAGATGGAACCATAGCAACTGCCATGAAATGGAAAGAGACAAATGGCGTGCATATGTGCAACAAGTAAAGTTTAAGTAGAAATATACACTGTAAATTTATGAGCGAATACGTCGAAGCCAGAAAGGAGGGTAATGGTTTTGGCTCGATCCTCGACATCGAGGAGGCTCGTCCATTTGTTCCATTTCTGGTTGAATCTCATATTTATAGCCTGCACGCCCCTTTCAACGCGATTGCGTACATTCATGATCTGGATATAATAGATAGATCCATATATCACTTATACTGTATCACGGATATTGCTACAAATTTATGGACGATATACCAGATTTTATTGATTTGTTTAAATTGGCTTTGAGATTGCTTAACTCCCTATTTGGTTTAGAGTTTAATTTACTGTTCTTAGTTTCTTAAATACGATACGGTTCTTTATTTAATAACTGCCTCATGGCTATTTAATGTTTATAGGTACACATTTCTAAGAGTAACTAAGAACACATTACAAGAAATAAACCTTTCTTCTCTGAAATTGCTTTTATATTCTTACTAGATTACCTCCTAGGTCAAACAGTTTGTTTTTCTATAGCCTCTACTTGTGCTTGACTACACAACTTCGTCGTTTCGTGTATGCCATTTATTTTTCGAAATCCTAAGTTTACCAAATGCTTTCCATGTGTATACCAAATTGGATCCACTCAAGCTCGATAGCTTCACAATTGTACAATCAAACACAACGGGACTTGCGCCTGCGGCGGTGACGTCAATGCTCCGAGTGCATCCAAACCAACCGAACAGGCTCGCAAAGGCTGTAAACTTTATGGGCAGAATGGGACAAGTGAAAAGATCTCCGAGCACGGGATAAGTTTCGTTGCTGTGGGTTATAGGCATAAAAGTAAATCCCGATTTATTGTTAAAACAACAAAAGCAAACTTAGTGAAAATGTAAGAAAGGCTTAGTGATTAGAAAAGTTCTTGCCTAACAAGACTACAGACGAGTTGGTTTTAGTTGACCAAACCAGAAATGAAAATGTTTTCAAATTTAAAAGTATTATATACTAAGTTGCTTACCGACAAGGGCGACAAGATACATGAGTATGAAATGTTTTAGCGAGAAACTCTACCAAATGGCTGTGTCTGGGAAGAGTCAGCATAGGTATATGCGAAATGAGACTAAGTAGAGTGCAACAACCCAACATAGACGCTTTTAGACGGGCTTCCCCGAACTACATAGCGCGTACCCTAAAATACAGTGCCGTGAATAAGTAAGTAAGGGGAAGAGCTAACGCACCGTTTCCTGAAACCCTCCCTCCCTACTGCCGCACTATAAATATGAACCTGAATCGGGAACGCTTCAGTCGTTCAGGAAAGCCCGAGCCGAGCACTGTGCCAAATCACAATTCCTCCCGTTCGCAACGTGATTCGATAATACCGTATTACTCAACTTTTTTCTTGGCTAACGTTTGTGGTGAAGTTAAGTGCCTTAAGATGTTGGACAAGTCTATCCTGGGTGCCAGTTGGGAGAGCGTGGTAAGTTCATGTTTAAGTTATACTTATTGCTTGGAAATAAAGTCAATTGGTGTTATGAGCGGAGCATGTGAAATGTCAACATAATAAACAAGTCAATCCTACGTAGCATTACGGAATAGTTGCAGTCTGGCCGGCGGTTACGCAAGTGCATGGTCACTTTAATGGGCTTAAAAGGCAACTGACTTGTCTATGCCCGCTGTCATTGAACTGCGGCGCGCGTGCTCGTGTTTGAATATGGAATTACGATCTTTTAGAGCTCTTGACATTGCTTTCGGCCGCTTTATACTGACCTTCCAAAAAGGTTTTACTGTACCAAATTAATCCACGTCTAAATTCCATCTTCCGTGCCTAATTGAGACTTTAATAATAACGATTACGTCCATCTTAAATGAACTCGATTTTATTCGGATCACTTAAAGGTTACCCGTCGAACTTTCGAACTTAAACAACCTTGACTGACTGGCGGATTGTTCCACAAATCTATTTTGTAATCTACTGTTATAATTAATTACAAAATTTTAGGTTAATCGAGTTCAATAAGCTATTAATTATTGTGTTTAATTAATGTTTGCTTATTAAAGCTTTGTTTGTTCGAAGCGTAAAGAGATGGGAAATTAATTATTCCGAATCCGAGTGCTGGCCGGTTGTTCCGCGCATTAAATCTGTAATAAAACGCGCCGGAAGAAAACAATTACTCTTTGTCTATGGGCTCTCACGAAAGCGAATTTGAAAAAAGAACCTGTTATTAAAAAGTTTAATTGCATGCGCAAAATTGACGACTTTATCTCACATTTGCATCGATGTTGCTTAATTATTAGTTATTGGAACATTGTTTTGAATTAGAAAGTGTAATCCAAACATGCTGTCATCCTGTCATGTCGATACTGGTTTTCGGTTATTTATGAATTCGCGGACCGGTTCGCGAATTCGGTACTTTCACCACGTCTGTACTTGACATAGAGTTTTGACGCTGTTGTAACATTCTCTAATATCTGTCATTCGCTATTTATTCCGGTTTATGGTTTCGAAAGTAGAGAGCGGCGCGGGATCTGATAAAACGAATGACGATCTGAATGAGATTAAAAAATAAAATCATAGACACGGATTCCACTTTAATTAAAATGCGCAATTAAATTAGCTACCGAAATCATTGACATGTTGTTTTTAGTAGCAGAGCTCGATTTTTCCTCAATGCATTAAACTTTCCTCGTAATTTTAGCGAAGGTCAAAAACGAAAGCAATATTTGTTGGGAACTAGAAATAAATTTTCTGGCACAAAATAAAATTAGCAATGGCATTAGTTGTGAAAATAAGGAAAACTATTAGTAAAACCTTAGACCAAAGAAAAAAAAGACGTGATGAAAAAGTAACAACAGAGTAACATTAGGCATCATTTGTAATCTGCTGTAATTTCGAAAATGTCAATAATCGTAGGTATATAACGTATGAGTAACTCAGTTCGTATAAAACCATCACTAACTTTATAGATGGCCAGTTACAATGTTTTTTTCATCAGTTTGAAGTTTTTTTGTAAATCAATTCATGAATTGTAATCATTTGTAGGTATAATAGTTACAGCTACTTTTGGACCACCCCACAAACCTGTTAAATATGTATAAGGCGCAGAACAATGTCCTATGACTATGACGAAACGGTAGTGCAATATGTGTAGTCAAAAAAATTAGTCATCAAAAAAAATCAGCGCGTGGGCACCCACAGTTAGTCAGTTCGTCGTCACAACTATTTTTAATTGTCATATCAATCGGTTATTAACCTTGTTAATCGTCTACAAGAATACTTGGCAATGACCAGAATAGAATCAAAATCGATTACATATTGAAAACGACCTTCCTTCCGCCAAATGGTAATTGTCAAATGCATTATGACGAATACAAACATATACAATATTTCATGTAAGTGATGTTAATATTTCAAACAGAAACTCTTAAATTAAATTAAATAAAAAAGTTTGTAAATAACTTCAGCATTCGATTTTCGTCATTTCAGAATATATACGAGTAAGTTAAAAAAAATGTAACATAGAGGTTTTTTAATTTACTTAAATTTTGACATGACTAATGGGCAGACAGTAATAGCATACCCGTATGGTACACTTTTTATTCTTTGCGAAGCTGTCATTACATTTTAGACCGTAATTGCCATTAGCGCATCATTAAAAGTGTGAATTCGCCGTTAAAATAACAGAATGAAACAGAAATAACAGTAGACTTGACAGCAAACTCGCACACGCTGTTCGAGTAATAAAAAAATCTAGCTTAAAGATTACTCAGCGAAACTGCGCTCAGACATAACTGTAAATCGGCAAAAAAACTCGCATCCAAGTCACAGAGTTTTTTTTTGCGCATCGTTCACATATGCACGACTAACGGTACCAAGAAGTAGGTAGCTGCACCAAACGGAGAAAAATCGACTCTAGCATCCAAAATTAAGAGCTCATATTTTGCACTCCAAGAATTGAAGTTGCCAATCAATAAACACAGGTGTCACGTTAATGAAACAACACGACAGGCCACGATTCAAATAAATATTTACTCCATTCGCTGCAACTAGTTAATAATAGACGTTGCATTGAACATTTCAAGAATGTTGAAAATAAACGTTGACAAATTTAACTTTAGATGTTGTATCACCTTCAGTTCTATAATAAAGGTCCAGGAATAGTAACATATGACAGCATATTACGAGCACAGATTACGGCATGCATGATTGCGTGTACTACGAGTTACTACACGAGACGGGACGCTTCATATTCATACCGACTCCTGTGACAGCAGTAAACAATTACCTGGAACGAAATAAAACAAGGTTAAACAAATTATACAATAGCTCTAGCTAGCCTAATTTAACATTTTAATTAGACCGTGTTAACTGGCTGCGACTAGAACAACTATTTCGAGTGACCCCATTTCCCCGACCCGAATTCGCGACAGTGCACCTTTTTTTTCGGCACCCATTAAAAATAATGTTACACAATACAGCCTGTCACAGCACCGCCGCCAGATTCGTCTTGTCGCGTCAAACGGACGCGAGATATATCGCTTCAAGGTGTAACGGTTTTTAAAAATTAGGGCGAAGTTCTAAAACTAAAAGCTGATAAACAACGTGTTGATACCGAGTGACCTTTGCACGTTCGCGTCCAGATTAATTGTCAAAACCATCAGCGGTTAGGTCAGTAGCGCATAGAACCGGACAGGATTAGAGGATTGTAGCGTTCGGTTACGAAATCTGTTCTACTGCAAAACAATGAGCTAGTAGCCTAGTAGATCTTATAATAACTCGTCTTAAATACGGCAAGTTCTAATGAACTCTAATAATAACCCGTCTATTTCTGCGTGACCTATTATTTAACCACTGCTCCGCTCAGCTACATCGTGGAATTTAAACAAATCCCATAAAAAAACATTGCACAATGAAGACTCAAAATTAAACTCGTAAGAAACATCGGGAAAAATAAAATTTGGGAGCACTCAAGAGTTGGGCAACGGTTATCCAGCGGAGCCGTTAACACGAGAGCTTTTACTTCAAACGATCTGTAAACAAAATATTTCAGGAGATTGATGACTCTTTCATTTGTCACCTTCAAGCCTTGGGATAGATTGTTATTCGGCGCCTTGACGGCTGCGGCTAAATGTGTTATTTGAACGAGGAATGAGAGTGGATGTAGCTAACCGATAAGGGACGTGACAAATAGTAGTAGTTTTATTATAAACTTCCTAGACAGTTCATGGATAGATTCGGTGATGCGAGCAAGGGCTCAAGTGTCTGAACATATGTTGGGGCCGACAGGTGGCGGCAGACATGTGGGCACCGCGAAGGGCCACAATGACGTAAGCGAGACGGCTAATAAAAACCGACAGCCACAGAAAGGGACAGCTAAGCCCTACACACTCGCGTAGTCACGTACCAAATTTATGTTATTGGTGTTTAAAATAATTCCCAAGATCTCTCGCTGCTAATGTGACAGGCTAAGAGAATAATGACTTCGTGTTTATGGCTGAGGGATAATATAAACTAACTTTAGATTTTATGTCATTTCAGGTGTCGCGAGATGACTACGAGATTGACTACAGCCCGAGTCCGAGAGGATCTCCGTTGAAGGACACATCCAACATCCATGAGGATCAGGCGTTCTGCATCAGCCGTCACAATCCCAACCGTACCTTCCGTCGAGAGTCAGTCATAGCTTCATGGAAGAACTTAAAGAAAGAAAGGGAACAAGCTTTGGGTAAAAGATTTGTGTACGTCGATGCTGAGAATTACGAAGACTACTACGGTCGGAACAAAGTGAAGAGATGCAAGAGCGAGAGAACCGCCAACATCCCTCGAGTACCCAAGAAGGTGAAAAGGACATATTCAGTCCTATACAGATACGATCCTGCGGAAGAGAAGGTCGTGAAGGAATACAAATATCAGTTGCCTAAGGAACCTGAAATGCCTGTGATATCGTCTATGCAGAAGTCCGTGTCGGAGCCATTTTTATGTCCAGAGAGGACCCCCAAGAAGAAGGTGAAACGCTCTTTCACCACCCTCCTCAACATCAAGACAAAGTTCTTAAACATATTCGCGACGAAAAGTTAAAACTTTTGTTAATTCTAATTGGAATAGTTGCTCAATTCAATGCATTTTTACGTAAAATGAAAGTCGCTTGAGACGTTCTCAATGAAATTGAAATTGTGATTGTTTAATTTCTAGTCATGAAGATGGTGTAGAAGGACCTTAATTGTATTGTAATAAGATTATTGAAATATTTAATGAAGGTCCGAAGGCTTTGTCATTGGGAGAGTATTTAATCCTTTTTAATCTGCCAGAGTAAACCCTCTTCTGAAGCGCTCTCGACACATTATATCTTTCTCGTTTAAAATTCTAAAGGCACCTTTGTTATTTTAGACCTTAGTAGTTATAATCTAGATTAAGTAATTAAAATTAGTCTTGCTAAGGATATTCTTGATTCTGCTTTATTTTAATGTTATTCAGCATATTCATAGATCCTTTTGAACATTTTATTAATTACGAGTTAGGTACTTTGATATATTCTGCCTAAATTTAAATCAGTTTTGGTATATTGTTCACTGTTGCTGAAAACAACCTGTAACTAAGGATCACGTTTTGAATCCTTATTTTTACTCAAAAATGGTTTCATAAAATTAACTTCTAATGTGCCATTTGTAGATGGTATTCTGTTTGAGCGAAGCGTACCAATTGTATTTAATTTTAATAGATATTATTTTTTATGTGATATATTTGTGTGTTGTGATAAATTTAAATAATGCAATCTTGATTATGATCTGGGGTATCAATAGGAGTTACGCCCAACAGTGGGCTTGTTTCTAAATTGTATGTCAATGTACAATCTATGATAACAAGGACGTTTTTAAATATTGATACACTGAAAAAAAAATCATGACCATAATGTAATTCTTTATATTTTGTTTAAAATATACAGCAATTGCCATTATACTTCAGTTTTACTTCATTCCAATGGAATAATATAATTATAAACATAGATTGTTAAGCATGTTAAGATAGGACAAGTACTTATTATAAACTATCTCAAGAAAAGATGAGGAATTTAAATATACATATATTGAATACGCATTAACGCATTGTTGAAGTGATTTGATTTATTTCCTGGGATAGAGTATAGCAAGAATAAATGCAGTAATATCTCAATAATGTATACTGACATATCATATATTATTATTTGTGAAAGTAGAAATAAATGTAACAATTTTAAATAATAATAATACTTCGATAATTTTAAAAGTATTTAATGTTTATTTTAGAGCTGGAAAATCAATAATTAACAATAATTTTAATAACAACTGTATTTTGTACTTTATTGCAATATTCTATTAAAAAATTCAATTCCATTCTTAAGTTAACACTGTAACATGTAGATTCTTTCACATATCAATCTCAAAATAAACACATTGATTAGTTGAATTCAATATTTGTACACAAATCAAAGATTAAAATGTATTACAGTACTAAATGTATTTTATTTTTAAGTCCTAAGTTTAAATTAAGTTTAGGCTGAACAACTGAAAGCTATAGACCTATGTTTAAACGAGATAAGTAGCTGTATCAAAAAGTAAAACCAAATATTTGATTATTTAACTTACATAAGTAACGATAATACGAGTATTTCAATGAAGCCACGGAACTATAACTATACTATGATTTACCATGTTTATTTGTTTGTTCGTAGTAGAGGTTAATCACTGGAACCGATAAAAAAAATCGCTACCTACTTAGAAAGTTACGCTATCTCGATTAACATAGGCTACTTTTTATCACGGAAAAGTGCAGTTTCTGCAGAACACTATCAGAGTTGCAATTGTGTTACAATAAGACTATAAGTTTTACCTTTAGCTATATTATATCATCATCATCATCGTCATCACAGGCATTCTAATCCACTGCAGAACATAGGCCTCTGTGCACGGCACGATCCTCAGTTACTCTCTACTCATAGTCTGAGCTGAGGGCTTCGTACACTACGCTTTCCGATCCGTCGTCTAATGATATTATGAATATTATGATCAAATTGCTAGATTTCAATTTCAATTAAAACTAAAAATTTCAATGAATCTTAGGTATCATGTTGTAGTGTAGGCGATGCGGTTAGTAACTCATCATTATTTTGATTCCCTTTTCCACCTATACACCCACAATCATGCTAACCGTGGCCTTTAGATCTAGTTACCTTAAGCTCTGTCTACCCCGTAAGGGATAACGACGTGAGTTATGTAGGTATGTGTATGTCATAAGTTTCATGCGGATATCAAGACGACATGCAACCACGATCATTGATCACACTTCACCCGTATGGTTGCTTAATTTTTCATTAATTAGTCATGTCAATTCGATGGGATGTAGGCGCGACTATTATGTCAGCTTAATTACTTCGATTAATCCTGAGGGATGATTATTGAGGAGGCGATATCGATAATTTAAATTAAAATTTACACCAGTATTTACTTATATAACACACCAAATATTTTATATTTCTTTAGACACAATATCATCAACCATTCGGAGGTATGCCCGTGTAATTAGTGATTTAACCACGATTTGATGCTTCTCCACGCTATGAAATTACTCTATTAGGCTAGACTAGAAACAAGACTTAAGTAACAAATGTGCATTATCATTCACAGCGAACGAGTATAATCCCATAGCTGGGCACAGCCTCCTCTCACTGTAAATATTACATCTGGTTTAAAAGCATAATCAAAATGTCTTGGATTTGTAAACTTCACAGCGAACGAGTATAATCCCATAACTGGGCACAGCCTCCTCTCAGTGTAAATATTACATCTGGTTTAAAAGTATAATCAAAATGCCTTGGATTTGTAAACTTGAAATAAAGCTAAGAAGTACCAGTAGCTTTTAAGGATTAAACAATAAACACCAGTTACAAGTAAAAAGTGGGTTTCCAAAACAAGGATTAATTTTAACAGAATTTTAAAGAGTTACTTTTAAAACACCTATACGGCAAATTCTAGAACGCAAGCTCGTTCGGGAACCAGACCGCAGGGGATTTGGGGCAATGATATGCGGAATAATCCCCAAACCAAACAGCCGATGGGATCAACGCATCTAGTGGTATAGTATAGCCCATTTCGACTGCGGCTCGCTGTACTGCTGTTGATTTAGCAGCGGTTGTTGCGTTGACACAGGAAGAATTTAAGATTACATTAAACACGGCCGTGACCAATCCCAATAAGGCTTAGTTACCCTTCTGGGTTGGAAGGTCAGATGGCAGTCGCTTCTGTAAAAACTAGTGCCTACGCCAAATCTTGGGAGTAGATTGTCAAAGCGGACCCCAGACTCACTGAGCCGTGCCAAGTGCCGGGAAAAACGCTAGGAAGATGATGACTAAGCACGGCCGTGGTGATTACCGGAACGTGGAGCACGTAACTCGTGGGAAGACAATAGAGGGAAAGAGCGAAAATCTTAGGAATCATGTTATCACTATTTTGATTTCCCTTTCCATACCCACAATCATGCTAAGCGTGGCCTATGGGTCTTGTTGCCCTAGGCTCCGTCTATCTCGTAGGGATAATACCTTTGTATGCATGTGGTGGTAGAAGGAATGTGCTATGCAAAATGACCGACTTACAGCTTAGTGATGGATTGCTAGCCGAATGTTGGATATGTCTGGTCAACGGTATGTAGTGTAGCTATAGCTACGTTCTCAACAGTCTTTCTAGGCCATCGAATAGGCCTTAAATTAAAAGGAATGTCCAAATTTTCTTCAGTAACATAAGGCTAGAGTGTTAATGTGTTCAGACAATTATAGAAACCGTTGACACGTAACCGAAACAGTGAATAATTGGATTACAATACAGCCCTCCGTCACTGGTGGCGCCAGGCACGAGCCCAGATCCCGTGGGAACAGTCGACCCGCAAAAATTTTAATATACTCACAATTTACCACTATAATAACCTCTCCAGGGCTTCCTGCGACATGCTATAAGCCGACGGAACACTCGACTTTTATCTCACGGCGATATGGCTGTATACTTGTCATTTATGATGCCCTTTCCGGACCCTCAGTGTTGCGTCGGAAATTTTAAACAGGAACGTCATTTTGACTGGGTACAAACGACCTTTTTTAAGTCATAAAGGGCTACAATAGCTTTCGTTTTAATGTTTGTTATTTCATTTGTTTGTCCGTAGTGCGTGAAGGCTAAGCTGGGTTACAGAGAAAGTTTTCTTTCATGTTCTGGGGCCCGATTCTAAGCACATCGAAAGTGAACAAAATTGTGTATTGCTACAAAACTAAAGTTCAACTTAAAGACTAGTTGACTAGATTTATTAGAGCTGTAACTTTCTTCTTATCTACTCGTATTTAAAATTTAACACGATATTTACCACTTTAGAGTGCTATTTTCACATAATAATGAGCTTTTAAAAATCGCAAGTTAGGTACTCAAAATTATATCAAATTACTGAAAAAGTGAACTAAATCAATAGCTCTCGAACGAAACCAACAATGAGTGGAATTTCCATACAATAATTATGAATGAACTGAAATCAATGGTCAGTCTTAATTCGAAAACAAAACGTAAAGACAAATACATTTTTGTTATGACCAAACAATGTTGTTTTCTCCCAAAAAACCAGACTAAGCTTATGTAAAAAAATATGTAATAATATAAACCGTTAACGGCTCCAAAAAACTTGTCAAGCGAGAAATTCGTTACAGCATTCCTTACAATGATGCCCAAGGTTTGCCAAAACAGTATCGTGTATCAGATAAAATCTCGGACAATCAGTGTAATGTTACCAGCTTGTAATTATAATTAATGTAGGATACGACCTCAATATCGACCTCAATTTCAGACAGCCTTGTCGGATCCTATTCATCATGAATTGTATAGAAATTAATTATTGTAATTTTGATATGATAATGCTGATGTAGATGTGCGTCGTGAAGGTAGAAAAGTTAATGTGTTGTATTGAGAATAATGAGACCAGACAGACGCGTATGTTAACGAAAGGTGACAGAGGTCTGGAGATTTTGCAACGCACAGATACGTTAAATCTAGCTTACATTAGGAAAGTGTCGTGCATGTTTTAACAATGAATGATACAAAAAATGTATATGATCTGACGGGCGGGATTGACAGAAATTTCTAGTTGCATAGGTATAGCACAAATTAATTTCATTCATGTTCAAAGATGTTTCTTAAAACATGTGGAATTTGGTTAAATAAATATCAACCAAGGTTTGCTTTGTGTTAATTAGTTTATGTATCTGCTTATACTTAATGTAAACGCGTTAGTTAAAAGCGCTACAACCATAAGTGTTGTTATTTTTATACGCTTAAGGATTCCAACATAGAGGTAACACTCCCAACCAAACACAACACAAAAGGCATTAAACGATTCCCAAACAAAACACTGCATTTACGATAGTAATAAAAAATAAACTATGCATTATATGGCGCCACTGATTTGAATAAAGTTTCGGTGAAATCTCTCTATTATAATTTACACTGACAGTTTAAGCATCAACAAATATATTTATAAGTTACGACACTCTTTTGGGCGCCTTTGATGTATTAAGTTATCGGTTTTTGTATTTTTGAAGATTGGCAGCGGAAATTTTTACATTAGTGATTCTTAAGTGAAGGACCATTGATGTTTGGCGTTCCGAGATGAGCTCTAAAGGTATAGACAGAGCGTAGCCTTTGACTGAATAAAGGGCAAGGTCGAGATGCTTTATTAAAAAAAAGAGCTACTTTACAAATAAACGATAACTAATGGAAACTAAATTGTTGCTCGAATACTGTTTAATCTTGAAAATTACAAAGAAATCTTACAAAGAAAGTCTGGCATCAGTGAATTGAACAACTGAGAGTGTATGCATTTTACTAGAAGTGTCTTTTGTTAAAATACCTACTACCTACACTTTTGCTTTTGTTAGTGTTTGTTTTGTTGTTTTTGTTATCTTACCGTATAATATTATACGTAACAATGCTCGTATGAAGAAGCAGCCGATATTTACCTGCAAGCAAACGAAACGAAATATTAATTTTAAACCAAATAAACATTTTACCGATATTTGCGTTGAGCTCCTTATTAGGCTGAAGATCAGTTGCCTTTTAAATTTAAACTTAAACCAATATTTAATTTAAGGTCAGTCGTGTCCATTTTGATTTGCTTCACACGGTTGAACACGACACCTACACGATTTTATTTACGGTTTTGGTAATTTAAGTGATTTTCCGGGTTAAATGTCAATAAACTGGCTACTTCCATAAGTTTATAACTCATTTAAATTAACTACATTTGCTAATGCAAATTTATGACTTTAGGTATGTACTTAAGCCTACTAATATTATACATGCGAAAGTTTTTTTAGGATGGATGGATAGAGATATGATGTGAGCGGTATGGATTTTATTGTTATAGGTTTTATACAAAATGCACTAAAATACTTTAAAATTTCGGTTCGGCTTAACCATTCTATTTAATTTAATAGCTCCAAAGGTGCATAAATTTAGTTATACGCATCGTATCTTTTTTAAAACAATAAAGGGAAGGAAAGTTTTACGATACTACCGATATTTATGCACTCATATATAAAGTAATTTACAGCTGTGCTTTGTTTACACGATCTTTGTTGTATGGAATTAATTATGGATGTATCTTTTAAAACAACCACGGAAGAGTTAAGGAACAATAAAGAACACTCTAAGAGCCGTGAAATGAAGTTTCGATTTGGATGATGGGTTGTAAAGAGTTTGTTTGAGGCTCTGGCTAAACAATCTGGGTTTGTTAAACTAACTGTGTCTGTGTCCCGCAGTTTCACCCGGCGTTTGACATAAAGAAATAAAATGAGACTATTTGCTCTAGAGACTAGCGCTTCCAAACAAACAATCTGAGGCCCTGGGTTTGATCACTGGTCGGGGCAGATGTTATACAGGGTGTATCAGATACCCCCTAACAATAATCAACTGGGGTATATAACCATAGCTACGGAAGCTAAAAAAATATTAAAAAAAAATTGGAGTATTTTTTTATATATATTTTCTATAGGAATGGTAGTATTAACTGTAACCATTCCTATAGAAAACATAAAAAAAAAATTACTCCCATTTTTTTTTAATATTTTTTTTTAGCTTCTATAGCTATGGTTATATACCCCAGTTGATTATTGTTAGGGGCTATCTGATACACCCTGTATATGAAAAAATGCGAATTTTCGTTCTCAAGTCTAAATCACTAAATAAGCTTAATCCTAGCAATATTGACAACGTGAGACGGTTTGTGATTGAACTTGGTCACTGCAAGGCAACCTGAATGCCGGAAGCTTCACAAGCTTTACACTGCGGAACTCCATTAATTACTCTCAACTCGTTAGCAAGGCGGCCCAGCAATGTAATGCTACTCACGCAATGTTTCCCACACCAACCCCCTTATTCATAAACGCACTATAGGCCTCTGTTAACTTAGTAATCGTTTGTCCTTATCTGTCACTTTGACATTTACCTTTCACAGATAAGGACAAACGATTACTAACTTAGCAGAGGCCTATAGTGCGTTTATGAATAAGGGGGTAAGTAAATAAGGCTTTGGATTATTTCTCATTTACGTTTAGAAAGAATATTTTAGTAGCTGTGTAATATGCGGGTACCCATGTCCTTGCTCTTGACAGGTCGCCGGCGCGTCTGCTGCCAGCCCGTATAAAAGAAACAGCCATGGCATGATCTATTTTTAGCCGTTATGTTTCGAGTAAAGGGATTATTAATGTGAAATCGTTATACAAGGTTTAACATTATGAATAGAAGCTTCAGTGTAATTTTTTGCGTGTTTCACTCTAGCCTCCCATCATCTCCCCAAATGAGGCTACATTGTGTAAACTAACACAATTATATTCAACTCATTTGATTTGTTGTCAAGCCAATCAGAGAGAACTGTTGACATTAAAAGAACGATGATAACATATACTGATATATGTAAAGAAGTACATATTGGGTTGCTCTCCATATAAAGTTTTATGAAGAGAGACCCGTTATTTTTGCTCGTCAAAATAGACACGTTAGTAAAATAAATTAACCAATTTGGTACAAACTCAACATATGTGCTTAATTTTGCAAGATGTAAAAGGCACCGTTACCTGAATTTCTAAAATCTACACTAAACCATACTTCATATTTAATTTAGCTTAGTTAAGGTCCAGGTAGGTTACCTACAACTGTTGTTAAAGTTAAGCATTTGTTTTGAAATGAAATTATTTAATTCGCAAAAATATACACAACACAGGTATTATTTTATAAAATTTAAGACATGCCAGAGGAAGGTAATACATGTCATGTATGCTCTGCCAAAATTTGGCATGCTAATTCTTAACCTAATTTCTATTAACTATTAATTTAAATGTCCAAGCCTTCTATGCCGTTTGTGCCCAAATAAACATTAAAACATTGTTAGGTTTAATAGGCGCATAGCTAAAGTTATGGCGCAACGTAGTTATATATATCCATATCTACATGTATGTACTCTCGGAAATTAAATCAGTTAGCAACAAACCGTGCTTGTATTGTCATTACCGGCTCCTTCCAACCTCTAACCTAACAAGTGGCGAGGAGGATGGGATTCGAACCCACGCGTGCAAAGCACATTGAAATAAATAAATAAAAATAATAATAATCTAAATAATAATTTTGATATTAGCACCATCTAGGGGGTCATTTCGATATTAGCAACATTCAGAGGTTCTTTATCATAACCATAACCGCATCATGGCTCCCGTCTCTTTTCTGTATAATTTTCCGTAATAATTTAAGATAGGTACCTACCTTTTTGAGAAGCATTGAATAAATAAAATCAAAGGGAAAGGACTTGATATCGCAACCAATAAACAACATCTTCACGTTCGAAAGGTTTAAGTGGTAACAAGCTAATACGTGTTCCCTACTTAGGTGCGCTGTGAGGGTTGTATCCCCAGCTATTGGAAGCACTAAACTTGAAGTGGATCCACACGCCACGCCACGTATACCGTCAGTATCAGAAATACAGAGAAAGTAATAAACCTATCCGTATTTTAAGCTAGTCAATTTAAAAGAAACTAATGAAGTGTGAGAATGTACATAAATAATATAGTGCATATTGTGTGGTGTGCTTCTCACCTTGTCGCATTAAAACATTCGTCAATCTCGCATGACGGTGCGTATACCAGCTGCGTAAAGTGACAAGGTATTAAAATAACCATTTATTTTAACGCGGAGTATACTATGAAAATGATTGAAATAAATACCTTCTTATGATAGGTACGTACGTCGCTAGCAATAAATTCAATTTTGTTGACATGAACACAGTAAAATAGTAACAATTTGACCACAAAGAGTGGGTAAAAAATTACATTGAAGATTTGACGTATTTAAAAATTTAATCAAAAGTTGTAAACACCTTCAACTACCAAAACTACCTGACAAACGTCTGACTCAATATGAATCATCCTCAGAAAGGAAAGAAGGATTCAAGTTATGATTCCACCGTCTAGACCACTAAGTCTATCTGATACGTCGTTCCCCGCCCGGTTGGAGCCAAGGTACTGCCGTAATCGATAACATTGGGATGGATGTTTATTTAGTTCCGCTGTTCATCCGTGCTATTTACAGTACCCTAACTTTTTGTTTTATGTTGCAAATTAATCAAAAGGCGCATGAATCCTACTAATATTATAAATGCGAAAGTTTGTGACGATATGACGATGTGAGGCTGTGACGATGTGAGTGAGTGTGTATGTTTGTTCCTTCTTCACGCTAAAACGACTGGACGGATTTGGATAAAATTTGGTACGAAGATAGCTGTGACCCTAGATTAAAACATAGGCTACTTTTTATCCCGAAAAATTGTGTAGTTCCCGCGGGATAGCGATAAACATATCGATTGCTAATTCTACGCGGACGAAGTCGCGGGCAGAAGCTAGTAAATAATAATACGAAAAATTATGAACCTAACTTTAAAATTAGCTTTTGATGGACACTGATATAGAATGCAGCACAAAGTTTACTTTAAGAAAATCTTGTGAATTCGGATCTAATTTTTGGACGACTCACTATTGGAGACAGTTGTATTTACAACCTTTTCGTTCGTGTATCCGGCAATTTCGAGAATCGTCAGAAGCAAGGTGTTAACAGAAAAACAAAACATAAACAAGTACAAACACAACGTATTGATCAAATGTTGATGACCTATTAGCATTACAAAGGCGTTGCGCAGTTGCTATGTCGCTTGTGGTAGCAATGAGTTTAGAGATCAATTAATACTCAATGAGACGGGATGAATTAATTCATTCGGGGATAATACAGGAGTCATCAAATTTGTTAGCATCTCTTGGGATTGAGTTGCGGCGTTACGAACCGATTTAGCTGGAGGTAATTCAATTGAGGTCGATTGTTAGATTGATTAGCAGGCAAAAGGAGACAGTATTTTTCATTTCCCGACGGACATTTTTAATCTATTCTAGGAAAAAAGTCTTGTTTTCATTAACAAGAGCACAAACTTCATAAGTTACACTAGTTACTCGTACAAGTCCTACATATCGTGATATTATATTTTAATGTCACCGACGAAAAGCATAGGCAGTTTCGAAATTTGTAATCATCTATGGGTATCATGGGTTTTGTGTCAAATATGTCTAATTCGTTAAGTATATGTCAAGTAAGTTATCGTCAAAGTAACTTGGTGCAACTCACACTACTTACGGATTGCTGGAGATGGAACTATGTACTTTCATCCTCAATTTCTCACGTCTAACCCAAACTTTAATGACGCATAAAATAAATTTGAAGTTATTGCCGTTCATTATGAGCGTTATTCCATTATGTGACAGGACGCTACTAGTGGCAAAGGGACAAGACAATATCACATTATACGACCGCATCGGCCCTAAGTATATTTTATAGGCCATAAAGACAAACTCATAATTCCTACCTCCATTTATGCTCTTGTTCAACGTGTAGTAGCGGAAACAACTATCTTATAAATCGTAAAAGGTATTTATTATTGTGGCGCGAAAGAACTTGTTAAGTATGACACATTGTTTACGATGGTCGAGGGTTGAGGGGGTTATTTTTTAGACCATGTTTGAACAACTTGTTCGATTCAATGATTACTGGGTTGTTTCAAGTTCCAGCTTGTCTCTCTTTCTCATAAAATGAAATGAAATGAAATTGTTCATAGTAATTTGTTTCATTTGAAAGCATTTTTTTTGCAATGGTGCCCAGTCGTTTCCTATCACAGCATGCTTATGTTACTAGGTTATAGATTCTGCAATTTTTTTTTTTTTAAATGGAATGAAATGTATTTTTATGCGTGCAAGTGCAGTTTTACTAAAGAAAAAATAACTGAGCACTTCGTCAAATTTCAAGTGAAAACCAACTCATTTAAATACATACCGTTTTAAAGATAATAAAACAAAGCAATAGGTCTTGAGAGACTACAAAGACACAAAGGGTCAGACCTTTGGACGGCTGCCAGACTGACCAGAACAATACAGAGGATTTACGAGTCTTTTGAGTTACTCGATTGGCTAACTGTGATTATTTATTTTAAAATGCGGTTAATGGAAGTCTGAAAAGGGTACTAAGATCCAACATGATATTTAATTTGATTTAGCTCTCATGATATTCATAATCTATGGTGCCTAAGGAATTTTACCAAAAGCAACATCACGCACATGAAGCCTAGTAATGTAACAGTAGCAAGGGATTTCAGAAAATTTTGACACTCAAACAGCAATAATAAAATAATCTATGCTAGATGAAATGAAAAAAAAAGCTAAAAAACGTTTTAAACAATCCTGCGTGGAAACAAAAGTTGACCACGAATGCCTTTCAAGTTACATTCGATTCCTTCCAATCATTTAATAACGTAATAACAGTCTCAAGTAACTTCTAATACAGTCATTAGGAGCGAACAACAATGAAAACCAAACACTCCCCCAGTTCACATACGGACAGAAATGTTCGTTCCCCATCACGCTCCCCGTGGGAACTCGCTCCTGCACCCACTTACTAGTTATTGCTCATATTTCTGAAACTTTTTATCGAGACCCCTTTTCAATTATTACACAAGGGTACACGCACGCTAATCATGTTTTGTTGTATGTTAAAAGCAATGTTGATAAGTAAATAGATGAGATAGATACGAGTTGAATTAAAGCGACTTGGGTTCGGATAATCGATACATACATACCGTCACGCCTCTTTCCCACAGGGGTAGGCAGAGACTACTTTATTCCACTTGCTACGATCCTGACATACCTCTTTCGCTTCATCCACATTCATCAATCTCTTCATTCATGCTTGGATAATCGATGCAGTTACATATTTACACTTAGATGCCTGAATTTGTTATATAGTAACATACTTAACAAGGAAAATTATACATATACTAGAAGGATATTGAACGTTAATAACTAACAATAATTTACCTTTTATTCCACGGCTTTGTAATGTTTCAATGACAGCATTGACAGTCCAGTACAAAACAAAAACAACACAAATTGAGACACTATGAAGCAATTTAACTAATATCATAAATGCGAAAGTTTGTGAGGGTGTGAGTGAGTGTGTTGTGTGTATGTTTGTTCCTTTCGACTGAACGGATTTGGATGAAATTTGGAACGGAAATAGCTGGTACCTTAGATTAAAACATACTTAGGCTACTTTTTATCCCGGAAAAATGCATAGTTCCCGCGGGATAGCGATAAACAAATTCTTTGTAGACGAAGTCGCGGGCAACAGCTAGTAATCTAATAAATCGCAAGCATCGTAGCGTACTTCACACATTGATGTATAAAAGTTTAAGCAGGTTTGCTGTCTGTCTCCGAGTGTCATCTAGTCAACTGATTGAACAACTACTGCAAAGAAGCGGATGCCATTAAATTATTAAATAACGTCGAGTATCAAAATAGTGAATCTCATAAAGCGAAAGGACTCTGTCATTAAGTCGTTGACATTAATATATGGATAAGAAGCCAACAACGGACAGTCTACAGATAATACAAACTTACAAATACAGTTGAATGAATGGCGACCAATCTTAACGTATACAGAATTTGGAACTATTGCAGACGTTGGTTGCGCGAGAAAGTGCATTGCTAAGTTGGTGCAAGTGCAACCACACGTGATATAGATGCATATGGAAAAAAATAATATTATTGTAAGAGTTAGCTTGCATCGCAATTGCAGAATAAACAGGTCGGTGAAGTGCAAAGTGCTTTCAGGACGTATGTGTCAAATGAAAAGAAAAGGATACATTCAATGAACTCCAGAAGACAACTTTTGGTTAAGCAATACAATACATTTGTGAGTGGGACACATTTGGGGACTCTGTCATGCATCATACCTTAGCTAGTGATATTTTCATTCCACGTTTTGTACCATAGCAAGTTAGCTATTTGACGTATACTTGACTAGTAAGTAGGTACAGCAAAAAATACGTGTTTAATTTTACGATCACCCGACTAGTGTAGAATGAAAATGGGTATACTAGCTATTATCCCAAACGGTATTCATAGGTTCTATCTAAGGATAAAATAGGGTTTCACAGTGCCGCACATTTCTTAAAAGCAGAGCGTGGTTAAAAATGCAATGATAATATCGATAAAGGCCCACATTTCTTCGAACGTATTAATGAAGATAATAATGGCAAAACCATTTCGCTTGTAATTGCCTATTATACTCAGAAACAATCGAACATAAGGACGGCTACGTCACAACTTCAACATCACGAAGATTACATTCATTAATGATTTAATCTAATGCTAATTCACCGGATTTAGGATTTATCAGAGTGGATTACGTCAATAAAGATAATTTAAATCAAATTGATAGCATTGGAGTAGTAAAACAAACATTCACTGAAATTAAACAATGCGTAGGTGAAAGGAGTTTTAGTTGAAACTAGAGTGGAATAAGAAATAATTATAGCTCGGTAGGAAACCTTCACTTTTACGTCGACTCTAATTTTAGAGCTGTAGAAACAAAGGTAGGTATTATGGTTAACGCTTTATTAATTCTACATAATGTATTTATTAGTTTTAGAATCAGTAACTAAAAGCTATTTCTCCTCAGAATTCAACCTACTGTATATCTAGAAACATTTTCATTCTGGAAGAATGGAGCGGCTTCATCTCTCTTTGTCTTTTCTCCAAGTGAGCACTTAAAATTAAGAAGACACTCAAGTTTTGTACATTTTGTGTAATAAGTGAAGTTGTGTAATACCCTTGACCTTTCAGCTACGATTCGACTTTGAAGCAAAATCTTGAAAGTAGAATATTCTGTACTTACAGGTTTCTGTATCAAAATATTTTTCTTAGGAAAACTTTGTTCGAAAAGAAAAAAAAGTCGTGTTTAACGAAACTGACTATTTAAGCAGTCTCAAGTTTCCAAACCAGAAGCCTTTCCGATTTACAGATCTTAATATCGTGAGGGACTTTTCAAGACAGTTTCCTGCGTATATTTGCAAAGAAATTGAGAGGTTCCCAAATATTACTAATGCGCGCCGCAGGGAATATAGCAACAGGCTTCCTCTCATGATTAGGAGGAAGCCTAAGTACTTAGAGCAAGGTATTTTTACTTTACTTGCTATGATAATTATGAAGGCATTATTCGGGTAAATTTGAGCCATCCCTGAAGCGAAAGTTGCAAACCGCATCGACACCCCGAGATGCGAACCGACGCAGTATCGTCATAATTCCACGAAGGACGGTGTCTTGGGCGCCAATGTGTGTCACATAATTCTTGTCGATATCAGGATGTTATTGGACTTAATTTATTTGACACGTCTTGGTGATATGAGATGACTTTTTACGTGAATCATTAACTTTATGATGACAAAAGAAGTTTCTGACTGTCCAGTTGGAACGAAGATGAAGAGTGATCAGTGAAAAAAAAACATTGCAATTGCTAGCTATGTTCTGTCTGATAGAATGAGAAAAACATTATTTTATATTGGAACACCATCTCCGTTTGAACATTTGATACTAATGGTGACTTATGAGAGGTTATCCTAAAGTTTCCATTCCATACTACTTAACTTAATTTATCTCCCTTTCAATTTGTACCTTTTAAGTTCGATTTTGTATCGTCAAACCGCTGAGCCGATACGCATTTTTTGTTTAAAACTCATTAATTGTTTTACGCTCCAAACCGGTGAGCCTTCCTGGTAATCGCTCTAGAGAATTCTATCTGATATACGTATTTGCACAAAGTTGTCTCAATTTTTTGTTTCGGCAAACACTGCCTACCAATAGCGCAGATTCATTTATCAATCCACGAGCGAGGGTGCGTAATTTAAACAAATGCCTTCCCCTAGTGGTTATTGATTTTACCCCAAGTGAAAAGAGTAAAAACTTCGCCTTCTGAATGTACAGTCGCCATCAGATATATCGTAGCGGGCGAGGTCCTCAAATAATTCAGAGCAGCCTTAAATTTCAATAAATTCGTTACACTGATAAGGTTAATAACATCAGAACACGCAATTAGTCAAAAATATAATAGCAGCGACTTTTCAATAAAATCGGGACGTCACACATCGTCAAAGGTATCGATGCAGACAGGCTGACCATAAAGATCGGAACATTTTTGGAAAATATACCTTAACTTTGTGACAAACAGTTTAAATTACAGTGTGTTTATAATAAAATTAGTTTTATAAAATAGAACTACCTGCTTTGACTTATACCAGCAGAAGAAGAAAAAAATTATTCGTAAAAAAAGTATATTTGGTAATTTAGTGGCCAGTAACAATTTACACTTTATACAACGAAAAAGGTTTTATGTTACTAACACAGTGAATTATGCATGCAGACGCGTATACTATATAGGTGAAATATCTTTCATTTTGGCATGACGTTTGAGCCTTATTTGTATTTTGTTTGAAATTCGAATCTATTATTATATTCGTAAGGTTTATTTTCCACATGTGTTCCGATATTTATGGTCACCCTGACTGCGTCGATACCTTTGACGATATGTGCTTCCTGATATTTTTAGCTCATTGAACGTCCCGAATTTATTGAAAAGTCGCTGCTCTTATATTTATGACGGATTGCGTGTTCCGATGTTATTAACCGTATCTAGTGTAACGAAGTTATTGAAATTTAATGCTGCTCCGAAATATTTGAGGACCTCGCCCGCTACGATATATCTGATGGCGACTGTATATGCCTTCCTAAGGTTAGTCGGCCAATTAAGTGGTTTTCTATCATCAAATAATGAATGTGCTAAAGCCGAAATTTTAAGTTGACAGTCATCTCTTAAGTATCTTGCGATGTGCGAAGGATTTTCAACCGTAGGAAGTTTGGCTGATAGTACAAACACACTTTTTTCCGGCCTATAGAACTGTACTTACGCAAAATAAAGACAGCAAATGTTACCTCGATGCCAAAATTTTGAAGGAAATATATACCACTACCACTTTTTTAATGCGCAATTGGCATCGCCATTTGCAGGATAAAGTTTAACTGAAAAGAAAACAAGAATATGGTATTTTTTTGGTCACAAGGGATTGCTGCTATAATTTGTTGATTGTACTTTCTTCTAGACTACACAATGACATCTGAATACGTCGTTGTTTGGATATGGAGATGCTCCAATTGAACATAAATATTCCAACAGCAAACGTCGGCGGTCTATAGTTTACTTCGTCTGAACATGTTAATTAAACGTTACAGATCGCCCTTTATTATCAGTATGCCTTCCCGAATATCAAATTACAGCATATATCATTAATTATATCGTAAGGGAGACCACTGAGGGGTTCATGAATCGTAATAATGTATCATGTTGGATGTTAGCATACTATCGACAGCTTTAGGATACAACTCATCTTTGTTAATGGCGAGTTGAATTAGCGCTTATTTCATACTAAAATATAAAGAACTCAAAGTACCTAATTACCTACCTAAGACCTTAGTACCTACTTAAGATTGCTTATTTCATATCAGGTGAGATGAAATTTCTCAATACAGGAGTGCAGAATTTACCAAAATAAGTTATTTAAAAAAAAGGGAATACTGATCCAATCACTCAGAGACTGCAAGTGGTAGCAGCAACTCTGCTCTTGGGGCCCTGTCAAATCCAATAGACACATTCTATGAAGCTATTCAATCAAAAATCCTCAATCAATCTTAGTACCGAATCGAAGTAACCCAAACAAAATCGTGTTTACATTACTCCCAATATCTCAAACAAGTTTATCTGTCAAAGGCACGGCTATAGCATTAATAAGGACGTCCCTTTTATCCCGCGCCCTTTGTGCAAAGCAACCCGGCCCGGGGCAGATGTCTCTCAGGATGGCCATTCCAGGGTTCTGCGGACACCTCCGCGAATTGCCAGGGTATTCATAATGGCTTCTTTGTTGTCTCGATCGCGAATTAGGAAGGTAAATTGCACTCCGATCTTACAAGTGTTTGGTATTGGTCGCCCGTTTCTCAGAAGTGCAATGGTGCGTGAATTTTTAAGTGGTTAAGGTTAATGATATTTTCTTCTTTGTTTTTTTTACTTAAATTTTGCTCGTTGTTTTAGGATTTAACGGTTTTGTGAACGATTTATCAAGGGGATATTATTTACTTAGTGGGCCGTAATGCGACTTTGTCGGTGACTAAGTAAACGCTCCAAGATTCCGGGATCTGAAAGGAAAACAGCATAATTGAACCTTCTCACACGCTGAGCCCTTTCGCACAAAACGAGGAAGTACCTACCCTTTAGCCAGATATCTATAGGTAGTTTTAAGTATACATAATGTAATTATAAGGTTTTTACGCTGCATCAAATACTCTAAAATATCTGCCAGTTCACGGATTGTTCATTGTTTTATTTGGAGAACAAACATAAGTATATGTATACAATAACTTTGATGATCTTAACTTAACTATTCCTAATAAACATGCATCTACCTCCTCAACAGTTCTCACTAAGAACTTCAGATAAGTACATATTTTTTACGCTAGTCGGCACTGTGTGTGCCTCAAACGGAACAAACGAAAGTGAAACTTTAACCTAAACTACTATTTCCATGCTAAAGAACTCGCCTAACACTGATCAATGTGATCAGCATCACAATCATCGATGACAACATGTCGCTGATTAAAGTAGATTTTAAGCATTCTATTTTTTTCGAAGCTTAAATTACATTCCACTGTTGAAATTTGAACTCCAGCCATAAAAAATGTAGAAGGGTTCATGTGTATAAATGGAAAGCCTACATTTAACTCGTCAAGGGGTCTACTCCAAAATCCGCAGCTTATCATACCGACCCTCTCACTCTCCTATTAATGAATATTAGTGTGAACGAAACAGCACAAATCGAAGTTTGAATGTTTAACTTCTGAGTAGGCCTGTCGGTGTCGAAAACAGTCTACAAATGGAACTGTTTCTACACCGAGGACCGCAAGCCGCAGGGTGCACTGCCCTCTTGCTCAATTAGGCTGCTTCTAAACGAACCATATCGCTTAATATTTATACAAAACTGTACATTATGCGATTACTGAGCACCCAGTGAAAGTATCACAATCATAACGACACAAAAACCACTGCTATAACGTTGATTACAAGCTTTGTTTGCTGACTATGCACTCATATAGCTATATACCTATACCTAACCTCTATACATACATAGATATTAAATATTAATCACGTCTCTAGTTATTCCTTATGGGATAGACGGTGCCTTGGGTAACGAGACATAAAGGCCATGTATAGCGTGATTTTGGGCGTATAAGAAAAATCTCTTACAAAATAGTGATGGGTTGCTAGCCGCATTGCCTATAGCATGTTTCCTGAGATTTTCGCCCATTCCCTCGATGGCATTTTAAGATCTGCGCGGGAAGAGAAGCAGCTGGTATATTCTGTTTTATCTTTACTCCCACTGGAATATAGCTACTTACATAAATTCGATGGCAACCGTGTCAAATATAAATAAATATAAATAAATAAATAATGAATACCAAATTTCACGTCAATCGGATCAACCGATGAAGAATTCCCTCCTGCGGAGACGGATCAGCAGAACTTTACTAATTATATTGTCACCAGACTTACACAGGTATACCAAATTCCACATCAATCCGGTTATTGGAAATGGAACAAATATTACTTGAAAGACTTGACGCGAAAATACATACAAACATTGCAAGATAAAGTTAAATTAAAGTTAAAAAGTTAAGAAGTTGATACTGCGGTCTATTAGGTAGATACTGGTTTGACAAGTGAGGCTTTTAAGTTACAGATAGAGAAGGAATGTTTATTCAATCTTGCTCTTTCACACTTAATTGCAGTCGCTTATATTGCCTCTATAAATGTATTCTATTTAATTACAATCTTTACGACGTAGCTAAGTTTTAGAATAGAAATACGAGTAGTTCATACAGGGCTGTTGCCATTCAGGAAATTGTTTAATTGGCCAATTTGAACATCCCTAGTTAAATGGTTGGTCGGGAAAAAAGTGGACAGGATCTTTTTTCTTAAAAAACCTTAGATTCTTTTCCGTGGGATCTTTGGAGCTTACTTAATTGTCACATGCCTTTAAAAGGAATCCTGAAGTATTATAGTGTTTGTATCTTGCCTCGACGGGGGACGGGTAGTGTTCGTGTCCGAGGAAAACGCCCCTGGAAGATGGACTTCAAAATAGTCCGAAACATGTGCGATTCTCGATTTCAATACGTAAGCACACGTAAGTTATCCGATTAAGTTCACAATGTTTCAATCTCACGGTGCTTGCAACTTGTAAGAAATATTTAAATGTTGTTTATGTACAGTTTGTTAGAACAATGGCAAGCAATTGCCGCAAGTTACAAACATTTGCAACACTGATAAGAATGTGTTGTGTCATTTGCAATTAATGCGTCAGTGCGATAAATCGCATGTCAATTTTTTTATATGGAACTGTCAAATATTCAAATATTGTTCTTTTCTCAGCTCACTAATCCCCGAAGGCAAAGGGCTCCCCTCCTTTTTGCCACATGTCCGGGATCACAAAAACTCGTTAAAAAGCTATTAAAAAACAAACGTTTCTCGAAATTTGGTTTGGTAGCTATAATAAATAACGCTGATAAATACATAGCCACGATAGGAACTGTTATTCAGCCTAGACCAATATATCTTACGATAGTAAATTTATTAAGCACAGAAATGAAAACAACGTCAATGAACTTAATTAAATGGAAATCTATAGATTTTTTTTTATCTTAATCCAGAAACTTCATTGATTATTCTTTACATTTTCATAACATAGGATAGTGATAATGAATGATAAATAAATACATCAGGTTACACAGTTGCGAAGAAAGTGGCGCCTTTTACATTTTTACTATTTATTCACGACCCAATTATTATTTCGAATCGTTTGTAGAACCCTCGATCAAGGGTAGAAATCGGTTACAAAAGAATCTTTGTTTGCAGGTCGGCAATTCATTTCATTAAGAAGTCTTGAAAACGTTTAATTAAATAGTACAGGCGCGTTTCACATTAAGAATATCACGCTTAATTTGCATTAATACATATATCGGGCATTAGTAGAATGTCAACGGCTGGCCAATGACCCCGGTCAGCTGTTCGCAGTTCCACACAAGACATGAATAGCTGTTTATTTACAGTGGAATCAAAAGTATGCTTGTTTAAAAGTGCAGATGTTTTTTATCTTTAAGTAAATGTGGTCATTTCTGTATATTTGTAAGAGATGTTTGTTGGTCCTTTCGCTTCCTCGTAACATTTATTGAT
This sequence comes from Pandemis heparana, assembly GCA_963854515.1. Taxonomy (NCBI): domain Eukaryota; kingdom Metazoa; phylum Arthropoda; class Insecta; order Lepidoptera; family Tortricidae; genus Pandemis; species Pandemis heparana. The sequence continues at coordinate 5,393,159 of OY978030.1, read as the reverse complement.
TTATCGTGTCATGTCATGACATGTTTATTAGATTCATCAGGTTAACATCGTTACGGGGGTGCGAGTTGGATAACCTCATTGTGTGCTCGAGCGTCACGTTTGCCCTTTAGTAGAGGGTCTTATGAGGGGGAAGGGGAAGACTTTAGGCCGATGCATCCTGAGCAACGGACTTGGGATCCTTTATCCAGGATTTTTTTTAATCTAAGAGTTACATCATTACGTCGCGATTCTTGGCATGGCTTTAATTTACTTTAATGTCGAGTTTAAACAAACAGTCATAGGCCAATTTCTGTTTTCACAACTACAGCCATCGAATCCGCATTCTTCTTTTGTCCATCGATTATATACAGTCAATCGGTGTTGTAGAACCTTGTCGCAGTGCTGGCAATTGTGAACCGTAACTATCTGGCAGGAGAGTCTTGGTATGATTGATTGTGAATCGGTTCTTGTTCGGGTTACATAAGTTACGTGATAGCCTGTCATTGTGCGGTCGCGTGACAATCGAACGTTGCAGATGTCAATATTTTAATCACAATTAGACTACCTACCCGGAATTTAATGAAAGCTAAGGCCGAATACTCACCAATAAATTACATGTCGTTACTTGATGATTTTTATGTATCGTATATTTTAACTCTTTTAATAATCCTGCTAAACGTTTAAGCTAGAAGTGCTGAACTAGATCTTAATGATAATGACGTTTGGCAAAAAGGGGAACACCCAAATACTCCGAAATATTATATTCCGAATTTACTAATTCCGATTTTTAAAACTCCGAATTTCATAATTCCTAAGAAATAAAATTCCGATTACTAAAAAACACGAAATTTATTTAACCGAATTTCAAAATTCCGATTGTATATTATTCCGATTTTTATAACTCCGAATAATGAAAGCCCTAAGTGTCATTCACCCGAAAAACAAAATTCCGATTATTAATTTTCCGATACTTCATTACTAAAATCGGAAATTTGATATTCGGGATACTAAATTCATGTTTTTAATAATCGGAATTTTGTTTATTAGGAATTGGATTAATTTAGGTTTAGGTGCGGCGGGGGTATCCCTTGGGCCACCCCTCAGCCGCGAACATGTTTGTTCTACTCCAATAATATTCGGAGTTTTGAAAATCGGTGTTTTAATAATCGGGATTCGTATTTTTGATATTTCGGATTATTATTCTTTCGGACTTCTTATTGTTCGGTGTATTGAAATTCGGAATTTTGAAAATCGTGATTGTAAATGTTAGACATTTTGAATTTTCGGATTTATAAAAATCGGAATAATGAAAATCGGAATACTTATAATTCGGAGTTTTAATACCGTCGGAATTATAACAATCGTAATTATGAAATTCGTGATTCCGATAATCGGAATTTAGTTTTTCGTATTTATGTAGTGTAGGTACCCGGCAAAAAGACACATTAAAGGCTGGAATTGCGTATAGACATACTGTTATCCCGGAAAATTGAGCAGTTCCCGCCCGAGGGATAGCGATAAATGAATTCGTCGCAGATAGAGTCGCAGTCGCAGGCAAGTGCTTAGATAGTACTTAAAAATATAAATAAAGTTTTGAAGTTGTACGTGCATCGCTTAATGTTATGAGAAGGGAAAGTAATAAATTAGTAATATCAACATGTTTAAGAAAACATTTAACCGAGTATAATACCACAGTTAGGCAACGCGTTGAATTAAAACTTAACGCAACACCTTTATTTGCAGATGTCGAAAGCTGCAGTTAAGGGAAATTACTTCGTGTCAACGTCTATTAACCGTGGCACAATCCTCAGATGGGATGGTTCTTGCTTTATGTTTAAGGGACTAGGTTGATCACTTAACAATTAAGAAGCGTCTGAATAGGGGATTGTTAAGATTGTTGAACAAAATCAATATGCGCACCAGTGGATTTATATTTACATAAAAAAAATGCTTTTCTTTTAAAGATTATTCAGCGGATTGACAATTCTTCAATCAAGACAAAGATACAAGTCTTTTCAGCAAATAAGGTATAATCACGGGTGCGGTCTTATTTTTAATACTTAGCAGTTGTGACGTCGAAACTAATTTTGTTCTGCCTTCACGCGTTCCAGAGACAGCGAAACTTTTTCCCTTTAGAGGTAGGTACGACACCAGTGAAAATCAAAGTTCCCCGTAACATCGATGCAGCGACAAACATACCTAATTCACCCAATAAATAGTATCATACAATCACGTCCGTCTATACTTGTAGGGCACGGACACCTATTAATTTGGTCCGTCGAACAATAGGCCGTGTACCATGACGTTGCCGACGGGTTACCGCCGTCACACTTACTTACTACATTAATAACAATGCTTAATGTTTCGTTGAGACTACCTGTATTATGATTATACTAACAACCGGAGACCTTATTGTCTTACGCACTTGGCACTTTAATCGCATTCACCCTTCCTTTCTGTCAAACGGCAAAGGATGAGGGTGGAAAGAGATGGCAAATGTGATTGCGGGCACCCGCGCGTTCAACAATAAGGCCACAGTCCCAACGTCGTATACGATTAAACCATACGTCTAACTAATCTTTAAAAGAAGTAGTTTAAAAGATCTAAGCGTACATGCAGACTGTATGGAGCGACTTTGTTTTATACATGTAAAGGTAAAGATAATTAGGCAGTAGACAAAAACTAATCCCGGGGTATTAGAAACGATGCTGACAGAATACATTTCCTGTTTTATTTTCTACAAGCTTTTATTTACTTTTACCCAATTTTTTTAAACCAAATTTCAAGTCTAATGTTTAGTTTGTTAGCAGTCTGTCTGTTATGTTACTATAGAACATAGCACTAAGTATAAACTTTTGATAGATAGCTCAAATGTATTTCTTACATACATATGTGGCTGAACCGATACTCATAGTACTTGTGTTAATATAACAGGTTACTTTGTAGTTATAATAATGATGTAACAAGTTAGCGTTACCGAACCGGAAGCAAGGCGACGCACGCGACGATGCGCACGAGTTCACAAAACCGAATATGGTTGGACAGGGTGGTAACAATTACAGCCGAAACTATTACAGACAGACCAACATGGTAAACGCGAGACTAAGTGGAGTCAAAAAGAATGGGTGTTAATTTTAATTTTTACCGGTTCAGTAGATTCGAAGCAAATTCGCTGACAGACGACCAGTCAGAGACGAGAGTGATCGTTTAAGAAGTTCCGTTTGTTCTTAAGAAAAGAATAGGAACCCTAAAAAATAATTTGTGAGAAATTCTGATATAATACGATATGATATAATTGTTTGGTATCAGCCAGTAAAATTACGGCCGAAGAACATATTTCAACGACAATTTATTTGTAATAAAATATCATGACACGAGACAATTTAGTTAAATAATAAAGCTTACACATAGCAGTCAAAATAGTTTCAGGGTTTAACGAGACGCAAATATGACTAACGAGACAAAAATATGGTCAACTTGACATTTACAAAACGACATGTCGCAACTGTCAATTGTAAATCTTTCCGTCGAAGGTTTAGTTCTAATTGTAGTACGTTCAGAATTACTGCAGAGCTGGTAAGCTAATAAAATAAGCTCAAAGTCAACAGTATTGTTAAAAGAAAGACATAAAACCAGCGCTCCTAAAAAATCTATTTGTATACCGATCTTTCATTACTGTAATACGTCGTAAAGTTTTCTAATCGACGACACAACATTGGGACCGTCGAATCATCCAAATGCAAGCCGTAAAAAGAAACATAAAAATATAATCTTTAGTAAAAACAAGCCTTCAAAGCTCACCGCCATTAAAATTCAGCCCCTAGATGCACACAACGTGTAAAAACAACGTAGAACATTCGCTGGCTAAGTAATTAAATACATAGTTCGTTTACATTGAGAAAGTGAAACAAATAACTTTAAACACAACTTCATCTGTGTAGCCAGTATTATACAAAATGCAGTACTTTCCGAGGGATTTCATGCTTATCCACATTAGCGCTAATTTAAAATTTAAAACCGCAACCTTAACTTCGGACGAAAAACAATTAAAAAACGATCGCTGCATCCAGACTGCCATATAAATTTTAGCTCACATTTCCGTTTGGGACCAAAATTAAGCATTTCTCTGCCAGCTGAATGTCCATAACAAAAACCGACAGGAACTTTGATAATCTGGCAACATCGGGACAGGTTTGAAAGCTGGAAGGAGATAGCAATACTACCGCTGATGGGTTCTAAACGCGAGAAAGTGAGACAGATCGATCAGCAAAGCTTGTTACGGTTCGTAATTTTACTACAGAGATGGGGTTATGTGAATTCCTTGGGTTCGAGAAGGACGGATGATGAAGGACCGGGAGAGGTCGTTGCCGTGTAAACAAAAAAATGCGATCTTTTGTGAGATTAACCTAAAAGAAGGACACACAATGAGTATAAAGTGCTTTCTTGCACGTGTCCCCGAGAAATGTTGGATCAGTGAGCCGGGAGATTTGAGGCCGGCCAAGTTTTATAGGCCACTTGTTGGCGTTGCACTACGACTCGGCAAAATCGGCAATTCGCTTTTGAATAGAGATTTCGAACGTTTACGTTTGTACTAACAAAGCTTTTAATGCTCACAGCCCTTAAACTGAAACCTGTCTTCTATTAACTACAATGCGATTTTGAGTTATGTTGACATCGGTGCCTGTCGTTTTATTTAAGCTTTTACTTGTTTAACTTCACCTACTTAAATATTCAATGTTCAATAGTTCCAGTAGTTTCATCTACTACCAATCTAGAGAAGTGATCGGAGAAGTAAGATTGACCGTATTAGGAGCGCGTCTTTAGTTCTAACCAAAGAGAATATAATCACTACGTTTGTTCTAACGACATTCTAAGTTTAAAGCAAAGAGGGTTGGTATTTATTCATCTTTATAACATAGCAAAACTTTTTATCTCAACACAACTTGCCGAAAAAGTACTGGCAGCATTATCTCCATTGTACTTAGAGCGTTATGCATGTAAAATTTAAAATGCCTATGACTTTTTTTTAATAAAGTTCGAAACCGTGTTTGTAGCCGGCCAGTCACACCCTCGTTCCACCCTAATGGGGTTACTGTCGCCCTACGAGACATTTGCGAGGGTCCCATGATCGATAGGGTTTTTTAATTCTCAATCCATACGTACTGGTGCATAATTCATGAAGAATGAGGGAGTGCATTACGCAGAACCTAGCTCAAATTGGAGATGACTGTTAATATATTTATTAAGGTGGTTATCTTTTTTATTTATCCAATCCGGTTCTGGCTGAAAATCAGTGCTGCAGGTGTCTAACACCTCAGCGTAATGCTGAGCCAGCGACCGTTTCACTTTTGCGGAGACACACAACGCTGATGATCTAATTTTCATATGTGTTTTTTGTTTTTGTTGTTTCCTTTCTATAAAATTGTGTGTATGCTCTTATATTTGTGTGTCTTGCAAAATGAATAAATGTCTTCTTTCTTTCTTTCTTTCTTTCAATAGACATTGAATATATTTAGAACCTTTCCAAACCGCATCAACATAAATCACTTCAGTGACTTACTGGCGCTCTTATTTCATGCAGTTGCAAAAAGATTCCTGTTGTTGCTTCGGATAGTTTCATTTCAGCGATAAACACAACTCAATAAATTTTAGAACACTTAAGCTTATCTGTTAATCATCACTAAAACCAAGTTAACCGTAGTCAATAACTCGTAGACAATGTATCTAAAAAAATTTTTTTTTAAATAATATAATATGTCACTACACGGAGGAGCAAAAACGACAGGTCGTCGACAGTATATGAATTTACTACTTATAGATATTTTGTATTATATAGCTATCATAGCTCCAGAAGCAGCTTATATCCAACTTGGCATATTGGCACGTGGTCGACTAGATGGAGTGCTCGAGACAATAATTTCGCAACATCGAGACCCGGATTTATCACGCCTACTTGTTTTGTAATAGTCTCCTACGCTAGGGGTCTTATTCTAATGCGATAACTAAGGTTGTCATGCAGTCAGCATATGAATTTACAGCATTAATAATGTCGAAATGATGTGTTACGGTTTTAAAGCCGTAAGTAAAACAAGGGGGTGTTATATAGTAGACTAATAGCCTCCTTAACTGTCACTTATCTATGATTCTGTCTCTATTTATTACTACGAAACAGACAGAGACGTCATCATAGATAACTGACAGTTAAGGTGTGGTGAAACAGGCCCTTAGTAGTGTCAGTTATACGTGTACAAATTTTCTCAGAATTATTCTCGAATATTTCAGTAGTTTTATTAAAAACTCCTGTTAAGGTTTTTTATCGTTATTTTTCATTCAATAGAATTGTGATGGTTACTTATTAGCTAGATTTCATTAAATTTAATGGAATCTTTTATCACGGATGAGGTCATTATATTAATGTATAGGCTGTTTCTAGTAAAAGTGCAGAAATAAGAATAATGACTCCTTAATAATAGCCTTAAGAATTTATGATTCAACGTCAGATATTTACAATGCCATTTTCAATACGGACATTTTAATAAATACGATTTTAATAAGTTAATTAGCGCGCCGATATGGTCATAAGTTACTACCGACCTAGAAACACAGAAACCGATGACAATTCGAAAGCTTTAATTACTCCAATCATGAAATGTCAAGGCGGCAAAACCTTGACTTTCAGGGAAATAATGCAATTGTTGAGATAAATAGTGTTTACATATTAAGCAGCTTAAGTGAAAGCTTGTAAGTATGTATGATTTCGTAAGACTTTGATGCAGATAAAGCAGTGAAATGTTATAACTAAGTTAAATCGAGTGCTTTGTTTTTAAGCGTCAGTTGTTACAATGTTTAATATTAATAGTTTCAACAGTTTACTCATTTAGAAAGTTTTGATGCATGTATAAGAGAGAGATTCTTTTTAACTGAGTCCTGGAAGAGTTCCATCACGGCGTAACTCAAGGCTGCCAGGATGACCTGGGCCGACGCCAAAGAGAGGGCTCAGGAGAAGTCTGGAGAAAGACTGTCGAGGCCCTATGCTCCACGAGGAGTTAAAGGATCATCATATCCAATGTATATAACATAATATGCAAGATAAATTTGTGTTTATACATTCATGACAAAGTAAACGGCTAACTCACGATTGTTGGGAAAATGGTACGACTTAGATTCTTTTCAACCTTCTCCAAGAGTCTTACAATCGTGGATTGAGGAGTTTATTTTTTTAGTTAGTAATTATTTAAATCGTTCTTTTTTGATGCATTGAAATAGTGCTAGTCAAGTCGAGCATTAATGTCATACTGTATTGTAATTATTGTATACTAGCTGTTGCCAGCGACTTCGTCTGCAAAGAATTCGTTTATCGCTATCCCGCGATTTTCTGGGATAAAAAGTAGCTTATGTGCTATTCCAGACTTTTCTCTATCTATGTGCCGAATTTCATCCAGATCCGTAGGGCCGTTCTGGCATGATTGAGTAACAAACATCCATCCATCCATCCATACTTTCGCATTTATAATATTAGTTAGATACACCTAGTCACATTCCCTTCCACGCTGATCTATTAGGAGCAAAGAAAAACAGAATGTATCAGTTGCTTCTTTTGCACAGATGGTTAAAGCCCATCGAATCGGCGAAAATCGTAAGAATCATGTTATAGGGCCTATATCAGAGGCTAACTAGCAACCCATCACTATTTTGATTGCCCTTACCACCTTTATGTCCACAATCATGCTAAACGTGGCCTAGGTCTTATTACCTTAGGTTTTGTCTACCCTATAAGAGGTGAAGAAGTGATATGTAGATTCATATTCCTGTATCAATCCTGAATGAATTTATTGTTTTTAAAGTAGCTTATAGAAAAAAACATAATCTGACAATTCGTGAGTTAAACGAACCGTCAGACCATGATAACAACATGGCTGTTGTCTTTAGAGTGGTTGAAACGGCCATAAATCCTTCATTAAAGTTTAATCTTGATTTGGCAATGGCTGGCACGTGCAGACGGAGTCGCGCCTCGCGCAGCACTAGGCCAGTGTAACGCACGTGAACTATTTATACGCTGTATCTGCGCGGACGCAGGCCGTGGGCGGGCGTAGTGATGCGACAGGCTCGATAATTGTGCGATTAATCTGTGAGCAAAGTCAAAGTCACTCACAGGGCTATGGAGAGGGCTATGCTCGGGGTTTCTCTGCGAGATAGGATTAGAAATGATGATATCCGCAGTAGAACTAAGGTTACCGACATAGCCCGAAGAATTGCGAAACTGAAGTGGCAGTGGGCGGGGCACATTGCTCGCAGGACCGATGGCCGATGGGGTCAGAAGGTTCTCGAATGGCGTCTGCGGACCGGGAGACGAGCTGTTGGTAGGCCTCCAACAAGATGGAGCGATGACCTGATCAGGATCACGGGGATCGCGGTGGATGCGGAAGGCACAGGACCGGTCCGAGTGGAGATTCTTGGGGGAGGCCTATGTCCAGCAGTGGACGTCTTTCGGCTGACATGATGATGAATCCGTGAGCTAGGTATTAAAATCCCATTCGGGTTTCCGTTTTGGGTACCATCGGCCGCCGATGCAAGTATCAAACCCATAGGAGTGAGTGAAACAGCAAGACAAACAAATGGCATTCTAAGAGCTCACTGACTGTACGATGGTTTGTTGATAAATAAATAAATAAATAAATATCTTGGGACAATTGACACCAATTGACCTAGTCCCAAACTAAGCAAAGCTTGTGATATGGGCACTAGACAACGGATAAACATACTTATATAGATAAATGCATACTTAAATACATTATTAAACATCCAAGACTCGAGAACAAACATTCGTATTTTTCATACAAATATCTGCCCCGACCGGGGATCGAACCCGGGACCTCAAGCTTCATAGTCAGGTTCTCTAACCACTAGGCCATCCGGTCGTCAGATGTTTGTGTAACGAGTGGCGTAAGGTTTTTAACAGTTTGCTATCTGTCTGGATGAACTTTATCGACTTGAAGGGATACGAAGTCGTTATTCGCAAACGTTTGGGAGTGCTCTGGTTCGCAATTTAAAAATTTAGGTAAAAGTAATCAAATAGTTTTAACATGTTATGTGTATGTATGTAAACTATTTATTGTGCAAAATAAACATAAAACAAATTGACAAACACTAAGATACATTACATATGCACAAAGCCGGACACTTATCCCTTACTTTAGTTTTTAGTTTTCTTTTATGTCACATGTTAGTCTTTCAATAATGCCCGTATGAAATTTAATTATTCACATTCCAATTTACAGATCTTCGGATTTTTATGGGACATCTTAGACACCTATTTCACCAACGCGACAATTGTCGGTGACAAGTGACAATTCTGTTTACATTACAAACTCGACGAGAATCTACTCCGGTTGGCTTCATATTGACCACGCATTGCAATTCAAATTGTCACTTGTCACCGACAATTGTCGAATTGGTGAAATAGGGGGCCGGTTAAATCACTAGCACATAACCTCAACTATCTACCCGTAAAGCGTAAAAATTTAATATATGTATGAATTTCCATATTTATTCTCTAAAGAGCTTAGTTTTCTACATCCCAAAACTTCAATTTATCTATTCAACATGAAATTGACATAATTCGCGAGGTACTTATTGACCTATCGATATCGATATCTAATTATCGACTTTCGCCCCCACTAAATCTAAATTTAATCTCAGTCAGCGGCTTACCGTGGCCGCGTTCGATGCCGCGATTGGCTCTACTTTTCAGCTCTCAAATCCACATTTGCCCGCCATTTGTCGAATATTTCATATCAAACTCATAACCACAATTTATTGCCTTAATTCCACAATGTTTCAGGTTTCAGATTGAAATAGCGTTTCGAGCGCGAGTGATGAATTGCTAATGCACTCAAATTCTGCATAGCATTTTGATTAATCTGTGAAACGCATTATTGATGTTACTATTATTAGTTATTCTGTGTTCATAAACCCGTGAATTTATTTTTGCACCGTTTTCTATTAAAAAGGGGCAATTAAGGTTGACTCTTATTTTGATTCGTGATATTGATCAAAACGATACAATTATAAAAGAGTTTTTGTTGTGTTGAGTTTGTGTTAAGATTTATTTTGTGTTAGTAAGCAGGGGCCGTACCATGACGTCTTAATGCGTTTCAGTTTAGGTTCGCTCGCTGTCAGATTCATACTAAAAGTGACAGCTAAAACTTGAACTGCGTCGGAATTAGGACGTCATGGTAAGGCCCCAGGTATATACATAAGTTATTTTAGACCATTTTTCGTCAATGCAGTTAGTGTCGCAACCTCTACCTTGGCTAATAGAGAGGCTTTTATATCATCTTAGTTTATATCAATAAAACAAAAATCAATACAGACCTACTTAACAAATCCTAGTCTTCAAGTGTTACGACCATAAAGTTTTATTCATCGACAACACCGATACGAAATATTTTACCACACTAGCCATTTCACTGTAGCCCCTATTCCGTAGACACAGAGTCAACAATCACAGGAGTTATTAGTTTATGTAACATGCATGGCGTTTGGCGTCAGTCACGCAAGCTTCCTTCTGAAGGAACCTTGACAATATGATAGGTTTGGTAATAAAACATTTATTGATACTAGTTGGAAAACCTGCTAATACACTCGTTGTAGCGCCACTACAAACAATATAAAGAAAATATGCATATACAGATAAAAAGACAAAGACACTACAGCAAAAGAGTCACTTGAATTAGAATCAATTAGTAGGATTACAGAGGCAAAGGCGCTTGGAATCTATATCTTCGCTGAAACTTTCAAAAATTAAAACAAAACGACTGACAAGTATTACAAGACATACGTATACGTACGTATACGTACAAGAACCAACAAACATACATAGGCTACTAAACACATAACCCTTTGCGTCGCAGTCGCTAAAAAATTGAAAGTTTTCAGCAACGACAAAAGATGGAATGTCTTTCACAAGTTAGGCGCGTTACGCGTTACTAGGGATGGGTTATACTTGCTATATCGCGTACCAGGGCTTAAAAGTACGTCCACCTTCTCATACCAGGTGCAGAAACCAGGTATCAAAATACTTTCAAGGTATTTTCTTCCCAACGTAACGACGACTCGAATACTTGCTTCCTTGCAAGTTGCAAGGAAGCAAGTATTCGACTCGCAAGTTTAAACCTTGTTGTTATACAGATAAGATTCAAAATATTCCAATCAAGACGTAAAATACTTTGAAAGTATTTTATTTCACGTATAAGCATAATCTGAACCTTATGTGTATGAATACAAGATATAATTTTGCATTTTGAAATTTTGAGGTTTAAGTACTTGCTTTACAGTTCGCATAGGCTTCTGTTCCTTATTGCCAAATTAACGGCCACCCGCCCGGGCTACTAAATTAACGGTGAGATGTTTTCGCTGTATATGTTTTGTCAGACTGGATACTCCCGATTTAAATGACAATTTTGCCTTACACATTTTGCACTCCCCAATATTATTCCCTTTATCTATAAAATGGTCCCACGCTACACTTTTTTTCGGTGCCATATTTAAACACAATAAATTTATTACAACACAATATACTTAAAACACACACACACACACACAGTTTAAGAACAACTAATTGCGATTATTTGCGATGATAATCGAGCGCAAGCACAACGTAAACAAACAAATTCAGAAATACAAGAACTTTTACTTCAAAACTGTGCAAGATTAAAAATGCCGAACGTACACGCAAATATGTACCTTGTAATCCTTCCAGTAAAGCTGTACGAATTTTAATGCAATCTTAATGCAATTACAACTTGAATGATTCAAGGTCAAGCAACATGAACGAAATGCATTATTGTACCCTATTTTTCATACAATTAAGGTTTAGTTTCCAAACTAATCAAGTTGAAAACACCGAGCGAGGCGAGACCGATATACATTGCTTCGCCATCGCACGGCGCACGCCCCGAGCCCAGCCGAATAGCACCGAAGAACGACGAGCGAGACAAGTTCCAAGAAAAATACATTCGATTCGTTTGACGTACGAGTTCGACGTAGTAGTACTTACTTTGAAGGGACAGCATACTTTAATGGGAATATACTTTCAAGTCTTGCAAGTATTTCGGGTCGTACCTGGTTGGTATACTTGCAAGGAAATACCTGGTATCAAAACCTGGTAACGTAAATACGCACCATCTCTACGCGTTACGCGGAAAGCAGCTTCGAATTGACTTTCAAAAATTCAATCAAAGTGTCGCAATAAACGGAAGGGAACTTAGAACAGGCAGTAAAACGGTGTCTAGGTGAAGGTCTTCAAACTGAGTTTACACGTTCCCCATGTCTTCGTTTTCCGAGGCCAAGGACGCCACGGCATTGACGGATCCAGTTATTGCGGATATGCAGTTTTCTTATTCGCACATTCATATAAAAGATTAACCCCCTTATTCATAAACGCACTATAGGCCTCTGTTAACTTAGTAATCGTTTGTCCTTATCTGTCACTTTGAAATTTACCTTTCACAGATAAGGACAAACGATTACTAACTTAGCAGAGGCCTATAGTGCGTTTATGAATAAGGGGGGAAGGCTGCGTAGTAATGAGTCATTGTCTCAACTTTTAAAAGATATGGCACACAATAACGGCACATTTTATTACTAGCCTATAATTGTGCCCTGATGCTGGGGTAGACACATTCTTGATTGGACAAGACTTGAAAGCCTAGGGGAGAGGCCTTTGCCTAGCAGTGGGAACAGTACATATGTGCGCAAAAAATATTTTGACCCAAGAGGTAGTTGACTCTTCAGAGTATGTATTTGACGCAGTATAATCATAAAAGAGGTATTTATAATAGGATATTGTGCAGTGCGTCTATTTTCTTAATGTCCCACGTCACCTGATGGAAAGTAATCACCATCGCCCATGGACACCTGCCTCAAGTACCTACTCCAAAAATTCTACAAGCTCCCGAAATATTTGGCATTTTGACATTGAAAATGGCGGACTAGGTTCCAGTTAACCAGCATTTTAATTGTAAACAATTAGCCGTGACATAATTTACTTATAATTCGTTTTTATTGCGAGCACTAATAAATGTCTTTCCTGTGCTATCAAACAAATTGGTATTAATGACACTTTAATAGTGCAGGATTAAAGACAAGGTAATTTTTGTTAGGTAAGTATATCAGTTACCTACCAGAGTATTTCATAAACGTGACAGGCAACAGGTGTACACTGAACAAATCGGTAAGTACTTAATTTCATAGCTATTTAATATGAACCCCGTTTAAACACAGATTTGCCAATTGTCGTAGTCATTTGTCACCTAATATATCAAATGATGCTATTTCTAAGAAGAGATTAGAAGTGACTTGTAAAAATAATAATAAAAATCGTCTTTGACACATATACACTTTTATTCCGTGCTTCTGTCATTTTTTATTGTAAAAAAAAACTTCAATTTAACTTCCAATGTTTGTTTCCAGTCAATCAGACAGTCAGCCAGCCTACCATCTAGCCAGCCAACCAACCACCCAGCCAGTCATTCAGTCAGTTAGTCAGTCAGTTAGTCTGTCAGTAGTCATAGATTTCAGATTCAGTGTTCTACGACATGGTCTGGTTGGAGGGGACTGAGTAAAATCGGCATAACAATAGTGTGCGGATGCCGTGAACGGCTTTCTATGCGTTACACAACACGCCAAATAATCAGTTTACAAGCCAAGCACTTTTTCACAGGCACAAAAACAAGCCTAATTTAATTTTATCATACTCAATCCTGTCGCCTAGCAGCAGTGGTTGCGGAGCTGTGGTCCAGCATGGACAGTAGACTGCCAGACTCAGAGGTTCTTTTACTTATTCAATCTTGGCCCTATAGGCTGGCAACGCAAGTGCAATTCTTCCAATCATCTGCTGTCTATGCTCATTAAACTTAATTACTCGAGCTTAGTTTTTCATAGCAATTGAAGCTACATTAGCTTCTGAATTTTATTGGACCACGTGGCAAAGAATTACACAATACGCATATATAGTCCAACCGTATTCTAAGATACAAAGGTAAACTGCGGTACTTAAATAAAGTAAAATAAGTTTGTACTACACTTCTTCACTACGGGCAATAATTTAAAAACTCAATAAAAATCAACACAGTTTAAAAGTTACAATTTGATGAGATGCGACTTACGGTTTATTCTATTACTAGCTGTTGCCAGCGACTTCGTCTGCAAAGAATTCGTTTATCGCTATCCCCCGGGAACTACGCAATTTTCCGGGATAAAAAGTAGCCTATGTGCTATTCCAGACTTTTCTCTATCTATGTGCCGAATTTCATCCAGATCCGTTGGGCCGTTCTGGCGTGATAAAGTAACAAACAAACAAACATCCATCCATCCATCCATACTTTCGCATTTATAATATTAGTTAGATGTTATTATCACTGCAGTTGGTAATACCCGTACGGAAAAGATTCTGGGGTTAACAATAATGACGTGTTTTCAATTCAATTAAGGAAAATATAGTACTTATTTACTTAATGCGCATTATGTCAAATGAATACCTATTGAAACAGAATAATCATGAACTTAATTTTATGTAAATAGGAGGCGAAAGTTTATAATGGAAAAGTCCGTACACAGGTATATTATATATTTAACCCAGTAGCCCAGTACTAAGCTAAATTGAGACCAGTTTTGCTATTTTATAGGTTTCGGCATAGGAATTGAGGCCATTGATATTATCAACTCTATATTATTGACGAGCGAGAACTAAATACAATTACGATCTCATATTTTGTCGTCATTATCCCTACTAATATTATAAATGCGAAATTAACTCTGTGTGTCTGTTATATTTTCACGCTTAAACCACTGAACCGATTTAGCTCGAATTTGGTAAAATACAAATACAAATACTCTTTATTGAACACCACAAAAACCGACAACCAGACAAACAACAGGTAAACAGATAGTTTTAGTCCCGGGGAAGGACATATAATAGTTTTTATTCCGGAAAATAGCATACTTAGTCACGGGCAACAGCTACTCATTATATATTTCAAAAACATTATTGTAATATAATAATAAATCACCATCAACAATCAACTTTTTTATAATAAAAGGATTAACAAAGAGGCTTATTGACACCACTGGAGACCGTAAGGTTGGCAGCTTTCCTCGTATATATGTCGTACAACGTGCAGTCCGAGAGGTCCTACAACGACATTCGAGTTTTGGGTACCATCGCCCGATTCATGTTTCAAACCCATAAGAGTGAGTGAGGCAGCAAGACAGAGAAATACAGGGAGGAAATGCAATCAGCATATTTGGCTCTACGCCGGAGGGGAGCTCTTTCATACATTAATTTTTGTTCGAGTTTAGTTATTTTTTCTTGTATATTTTGTGTATTTTTTTATATTATTTAATTTGCATGAATTGCAAAAAAATAATAATTAAGAACTGTATTAAAAGCGATTGATTTACTTGTGAGAAAACGGGAATCAACTTTGGTCATCATTATCACATTAAGTATCGATAGCAAAATTCGGGCATCAAATAAAAATGATATCGGAACTGATATTGGCTGTAAAGTTATCAAAATTGTTTTGAAGCGGTTTTGGTGACTTGCGATAAATTGCAGATTACACCATTCAATCTTAACAATTAATTAAAACTTAATTCGTCTTTACCCACATATATAATTACTCCAAATAAATCGGCAGTTAGATCGGTTCATTTTACTCACAATGTGGTCCTATTACTCGACTGCGAACAAAAAATAGGGTCAATTACCTGCAACAAAAAACAAGATCATGGTCAGATACATTTGATTATGAGGTGGATTAGATACACAGATCGTGCTCGTTTAGATGTTAAGAAATATTTGACGAAAGAAATACAGACTCTTAAAGAGTGTTTAGAAACCTAAACTTAGTATGCCACCACACTATCCCCTTATTCATAAACGCTCTATAGGCTTCTGCTAACTTAGTAATCGTTTGTCCTTATCTGTGAAATGTAAATATCAAAGTGACAGATAAGGACAAACGATTGCTAAGTTAGCAGTAGCCTACGAGCGTAATGGGAGCATAAGGGGGTATATCGTACAAGGTCTCAGAACTTTTCCGGGACATTTCTACTGAACGCCAAGATTTTTCAGTTAAATTTTTGATTGAAAATTTAGTCTCGCCTTTGACGCGTTTCACTTTAAACGTCGATGAATGGAGAAAATATTTGTCGACATAAATTAAAAAACCTGTTGAAACATATTTCGGAAGAATTTTTAAAGACTTTGTAAATGAAACTGCACAAGTCCAGCCCCTATTTCACCAACTGGACAATAAAATTGTCGGCGACAAGTGACAATTCTGTTTACATTACAAACTCGACCAGAATCTACACCGGTTAGCTTCATATTGACTACGCATTGCATGTCGAATTGTCACATGTCGCCGACATTTGTCAAATTGGCGAAATAGAGGCCTGACGTTACCGCATGAGTAGGATTTTCAATGCAACACGACAGTGAACTAACTGAACTATTCTATTTAGTGTTATACTCGTGAGCTAATACGTTTCCAACCATTACATTACATGAACGTTACAGCTGATGCACCACATGTTTCACCATTCGATCAACTGTGATTCCATAAGGTGATTTATCACTTTCCGAGCATAATTGCAAAACCCCGTATGCAACTAAGTTATTTGTAGAATAGAGCTAAGAATAAGTGTTTAAACTTTAAAGGAAAGTTAGATTACGTCGCTTTTGACTCTGAAGCATCCCATACAGAAAAGTATAATTACTTTAATAGTGAGGTAACTTGGACGTCTAGACAGGGCAACTGCAGTGAGATGCTTGGCGGGGCGGAGTCCTCCCACCGCTGATTCGCAGGCCAGCAATGTAACTTTCTACTGTCGATAACGCCAATGGAAGACGGGGCAAGCGTACGGACCCTCCCCTTCTTGGCGCAGTCTTAGCGGAAGCTTCGGCCACCGGGGATACGTTCGTGTCGCAAGGTCGCAACCTTTTTGGAAACGCATATCGTCCCCATCCTAACACGAGAGAGGGTTACGCCGGAGAGGTTTTAGGGTGTAGGTAGGTATCTTTTCGGGGGAAGTGTATTGTCACTTGTCCGTTATTGTCTAGCCAAGTAGCCAAGTAGTGGTAAGCATTCCAGTCTATTTTATTAAGCGCCGATACTCGGTGCAATTGTCAGCTTGTCATGTAGCGCTGAGACAAGGGAATGTGCTTACCCAGTTGAGAATCTGGGTAAATGAGGTGCAGGTCACACTCACACACGCTGATTGCTGATCACTTATCGCCCTCTCTCTCTCCCGCGCTTCACTCACCCCAACTCTGAGTTAAGTTGTACATCTTAATAAGAAAGAACCAATAGCGCTCGATTTAAACTCGATAGCGTTCCAAAGGATACTTACACAAGTCATAAAGTAGTTATTCGGAAGTTCATTGATCCAGGAAAACGTATTTAAGGCCGCCGACAAAAACTAGACAAAGGCGAGTTACTGGAACATTTGAGACTAGACAAATAAAGCTACGTCCACGATGACACTCAACAAGCAAAACTAGTAAAAAACTAAGAAGCACGAGAACCTTAGTCACTTTACGCCAACACAAATAATCATTTTCAACGGGAAATTTGCTAAGCGTCTATAATTTGGTTTGCCCAGGCCATTGCGGAAAATTGAATTATTTACAAGTATCTCAATTCAGTTTCCTCGATACCATAATTGTGTAACAAAACAAACTAAAGGCGATTAAATCATGCTGCTCTCAATATGACAATAAGCCTAAAATTAATAATCATATTGATATCCTTGGGGCGACAGCAAAGGATCATGTGTGGTCCTTCGAGCCGGATTTTTCAACACTACCCAACACCAAAAAAAAAGATGATAAATTACTCTTGAAAGCATAATATTAGCTTATCTTAATAGTTAGTCCGTATGTCTCATGTTTCTATGTACACACCATTACCTACTCATGACTCGCAGTGCCTGGGCACTGAACTCCAGGAATACCACTGGATTGATTTTGTTTGCGGTTATAAATTGCTATGTGAAGATTGTTTTACGGGTGCAAATAACACTGTTATTTATGATTGAACACTAAATAAATAAATTTGCAGCGATCTTCCACTCCAGTGCGTCGGTATAATCAAAGGGTGAAATAATAATAATAAATAACATCATGGCCGCACAAACAGAAAACCATGGAAGCATCCTTAACAAGAAGAACTGTAAAGATATATTAAAGAGCCATTTTCATACTATACATACGTGGTAAGGTTCAAAAGTTTCCGGCCTAATAATGAAAATTAACGTTTAGGTTAAAAAAAATTTTTTTATTTTTCAATGTAGTCTCCTCCTATTGTTATACATTTTTCAGATCGTTTGATTAACATTTCTATGCCTTTAAAATAATATTCCTAAGTTTTGTCTTCGAAATGCTCGAAAACTGCAGCAGCGACCTCATCATCGGACGAAAATTTTCTCCCCCTTAAGTCCGATTAGAAAATAAAAAATAGTCGCTTGGGGCTAGATCAGGGCTGTAAGGTGGGTGACGGATTGTTTTAAATCCACATTTAGATATAGCCGCCTTTACAACTGCAGCCGTGTGGACAGGCGCATTGTCATGAAGAAGACGGACACCCCTGCTGAGTTTTCCTCGACGTTTAAGCTTTATTGCTTCTCGCAACTGGTCTATAAGACAAGCATAGTAACTGCCGTTTACTGTGATTGCGTTCTTTGATATCTATAAGCAATATCCCTTCGCAATCCCAAAATATTGTGGCCATTATCTTTTTGGTAGATTGGCACACCTTTGCCTTTCGAGGGGGTGCTTCCCCAGAACGACGCCACTCCATCGACTCTCTTTTCGAAAGAGGATCATAGTATAAGACCATAGTTTCGTCTCCGGTAACAATGGACTGGATAAATTCACTCTCACATGACTTGAACTCCTCTAAAAGTTCCTTGGAGCACGCCACTCGTTCAGCTCGCTGAGCACTCGAGAGAAGTTTCGGGACCCATCTTGCACTAACCTTATTCATGTTTAGATGGTCGTGTAGAATCCTAAGGACTGTTATTTTCGTAAGTCCCGTTCTTGACGCTATTTCCTTCGTCTTTAGTCTTCTGTCCTTCAGTACCTCTTGTTCGACTAAATCGACGTTATCTTGCGTAAGAACCTCAACAGGGCGGCCTGGTCGGGGTTCGTCATCGATGGACTCACGCCCTAAACGAAACTGCTTACACCAATCCTTAACAGTCGAAAACGAAGGGGAGGAATTCCCGTACACGTTATCTAACCTTTCTTTGATTATAGTTGGACTTATGCCTTCCTTTGTCAGAAATTTAATCACTGATCGATACTCCAATTTGAGCATTGTACAAATTACACCGCTTTTTATATTTAAATCAAAGAAAATTTTATGAAAACGAAAGTTACAAACCACGAAATTATCCACACAATAGCTGAATAAATGACAAATAAAATGACATTCATTTGTTTCTTGTTTTCTTCTTTTAAATATATACGGCCAGGAACTTTTGAACCTTACTGGTACCTATATCATTACATGATCAATAAAATTTACTAAATATCGACGGAACGGACTACTACATTTAATAAATGTTTTTCGCCTGTCTTTTAAATTTATCTCTAGTTGTTGTTTCGTAGTTGGCAGATGCCTTAAATTAGGGAGATGGTGTCTTTAAATAACTTCCAAATAATGTTCCAGGGTCCGTCTCACATTATTTGTATTATTTCTCACAGTAAGTATATTGTTATTTCTCGAAAGTCATAACGAAAGCTTTCAATGCAAATCTGGAAGAATCATCGTGTCCAAAAGGCACAAACCGTTTTGCCAAGCACAAGCACATACCAGTTGTATCTTGTGTCGACATCTCGTCGCGTCTAGACCCGACTAGACTAGGCCATCGTATGGTGGACAACGACCCTACAGAACGTATGCCAGTAACGACGACTAGACGGAGCATATGTGAGATACATTGAAATTTTACTTTTATTTTCGATCGAATTCAATTTCATACCATCAAAATGAGAAAACAACTTTTGTTTGCTTTTGCGTGGTTGTGTGTTGATGCAGATTTAGCAAAGGAGAAGCAGTGTTTTTACAGCTAGATGTTTTAGTGCTGTGGAAGTCTCCAGGTTGCGAAGAATTGTTAACGAGAGACTTACGTTACGAGTAACAGATAAGTGAAATGCTGTCAAGTAAAATGAGTGCTGTTTCTTGAAGGCAAAGGCACGCTTGTTGGCGCTAGTTTTTGTCCATCCAACCAATTAAACACGAGACAGTAATTGGCTGCTTTACATTAAGTTATCATTAATTATATCTTAACAAGTTTCAGACATAAAACAGGCGGGCTTATTCCTAGAAAAAAATAGTAATTGAAAATAATTGATAGCTAACTTGGCCTTTGTAGTCAGGAGCAAGAACACTTATCAGAATTTTTGTCAAAAAATGCAATTTCTTAATTTGCAACTACCTCGTTAATAATAACATCGAAAAAATAAGGGCTATTTAACTATGTAATACTTATGTATTCTTTGTGGTTAAGATGTCATTTGTTTATTTAGTTCAGTATGACTCACATCATCTATGCAAACAAAATAGGGAAGCAAGTCTAGCGTAAAATGCGTAGTACTACGTGGGATTATCTCCAAGTAAATGTAAGCCAATTATGTCATAGTGTAGGTATGTTTGTAAAGTTAAAGCTACTTTGACACAATTCTGTATGCCATCACGCCCATAACAGGTACCTAGCACACGTTTGCCGGTTATTATAAGGGCACGCATGCTGCTAATACAAATCTGATTGACGTCAAGTTACAATAATCAATGGTGTATCTTATTTCATCCCCAAAGACGTGATCTGTGAAAGCTAATACTCCACAAATCAGTAACGTGTCTAACTTGATACTCTTGCGTCCCTTTCGCACGTGGAAACAGTAAGTCTTATTATGCGCTCAGGATAGGTGTGAAGCGCCTTTGAATCTCGAGAAAACTAGCTTGCAACTAAGTAGACTTTAGATCGTTTACTCGTTCAACTCGCTGCTAGCTGCAGTCCCACTTTGTTGCAATTGGCACATGTCTCTACCAGAGCACGACAGAGAGAGTACGATATAAAAGATACTACATCTATAGAAAATATATCCTCGTCAATCAACTTATCATGTCTTCTCACGCGATCAGAGTGAGTCATTAACAATTTATATTGAGCTACTTGTAAATACAAGCTTTACCACCGTAACAATGGGTAATTAACCCACTAGTCTGTCTGTTTGTCTGGCCAGGCATTCTTGTAATTTCAGCTTTATTAAGTCCAATTGGCAATTAGAGAGTTTTATCGTCGAATTCGATTTCTTTTGAAAAACGCCGGCGGAGATTATGTCTTGAACTCGAAATGGTAAGTGTAAGTGCCACATAATATCACTAAACTGCCATGTTTGTTGGTATTTCATTGTTCTCGAGGCTTTTAACTAGACACTAGAAATGGGAGGCTAAGTTTCACGTAAATACGATACCTGAGATCTGACATAATGTACTATGTTATTTAAACTTTCCTAAATTAGTAACCTCCACAATCCACATAGCTTCTACAACGCTTCTTAGATTCTGATGCTATGACCCTTTTTGGAAACCCATTGTGACTTGGTAGATCTAATCAGCCTACTTCCATCTTTATTAATAGGTGACGTCATTAAATTTTAAATCAGTTTAATTTTACCATGATCCTAATCCAATTTTTACCATCATGGTTGGCACCAGTTCAACGCACCACATACCCGGTCACGATGGTCAATACTACCATGATATTGATAGAATGGTCGTTAAAAATTATTGGACCGCCTAAAACGCCTGGCGCTAGGTATCGGGTCAGTAACCCTCACATTTAGGTCATTAGACGGGCGGGACACGGGACATGCATGCCTAGATTAAATAAGGAGTAATAAGGCTTGCTTCTTTCCTATGATTAGTCTTAACTGACAAATGGACCTGCTAAATTCTTCCTGTGTCAGTGTTTAGCCTTATTTTTCGCAAGTCGATATGTTGATGTATTTACCTACCTGTGAAGCTTGATATTTGGTACACAAAGTGGCTCAATATTCATCCGGAATATTTCAGAAGGTTGTTGGGTTCTGACTTATACTTAGTTCTGTAAATGTTTTTCAGGCTTTTTAATCGTGATCAAACAATGTTTCCATACATTGATCAATGTCAAGGGCGACTAGTTAAGATATAGTTTCCTAATGTTTTGGAGTGAAACGTAATCATCACTATTTTCTCAACTATCAGTTTATATTTGAACCAGAAATAACCCGTGATTCATATCAAGTTCCAACAAGACAGAACATGAACTTGAGAGAACAATGTCCTTTACACTATCTTAAATCAGATTGCTCTTAAGGTCGTAGTCATGGGTCGTTTACCTATGAAAATTTGTAGTCCGAATCGCATTGGTTAATGTTGAGCAATTATACGCCTACACTTGCAATTTCCTCTCAAAACCCATGGCTTAATCATTAGACGATTAGGCAAATCCGATATTAAGATGCGCGAAAACCAATACTTAGTCCCCAGAGAATTCATTCATATATTCATCGGTCGAAACGTTACGTTGTGAAATGTGATGCTGGTATTTTTGTATTCTCGTGACAACCGTAGAACCTTTTACCCATTTTATGATGAATCAGATTACATCGCTGACAAGAAAATCACCGTCGATTTATTACTAAGGAGATGTTAAGTAGGTAGGTACTTACATAAAAAAAAAAAAAACATAATTATTTGCCCTGGTCTACCTACTGTCTTTTTTAAGCGAATTCCCCAACGGCTAGACAAAGTCATCACATTTTTATTTACTCAACTCAAATACTCGAAATCAGGTGCGCCCACGCATATACAGGTAGGTCAGTACAGCACGAGCGTTGACCGGACTTCAAGGTTCATTTGCACTAAAAATGGGCGATTTACACCGCACTGGGAAAATTTCAAGCGCTAATTTATGCAAAGAACAGTTCCATTATACGATGGTGAGTAGTTGGAAAACATTTTGGGATTGTCTGAATATACAAATTTGGTTGAGGGAACTTTTTGATATAAGAATCCTCCTCTGATCCTGTTAAATGTTTTTGGATACTTTTTATTTTTGATAGACGAAACATTTATTAGGACTAAACTTAGTCCCATTATCCATAGATCGCATTAAAAATGAAAGAAGCTCGTTCGTTCTACCCGTCATGCGCTGACGGGAAAGACTGCGCGTCTTCCGCATCTCTAATTCCTAAAATAGCCCACAACATCCGCAAATTAACATCCTTTATCCAACGAATAGGGCGTCCGTGACGTCCATCCTCGTCCACTCTTAATTGCACGTCCGTCCATCAAACGCCATCGAACTAACCTACACTCTTTCACTTACGGATTACAGTTGTTTTTCTACCAGTGTAGCTAACACGTCGATCACCGAACTGGTTGAAATCATGCGAAACGTACAACGACCGCGGCATGTAGGTCATGACGTCACGCATGTACTAGACACGCCGTTACATACACAATGTATGGAAAATCTTATTGTTTAGCGGCTCGGACAATGAATGGCGGACGCCAGAATCGTTCCACATTTGGATAAAGAGATGGTCTAATTTGTATAGGCGGCGACAACTGTAACTGGTCATATGACTCAGTGTTTTAGTGTCGTGTTTGTCGCGAATCTGTTTTAGCAAGGTCGCAAGCTTGGAAGATGTCGCGGTCAATGCCAAAGTCATCCTTTAATACGAGAATAATTGTGATGCGAAGTGTTTTTCCACAATAATTACGGAAAACAAGCGTAGATTTCGGGATAATTTAATTTATAACTGTTTTTTGACTTCTTGACTTGTTAAATACCTAGTTGACTGTGGTCCGCGCAAGCTTAGACTGACCAATCCGAGACTGTATTAAGAACAGTGTTGCTATTCATTGATGCTCAATGTCGAGTTTATCAGGCAACAATTCTACCGCCCTGTGACACTGACTATGAGTTAAGAATAAATGAACCCGGAAAATACAACAATAGACTTCCGAAGGCATCTTCAGTTTTAGGTCATCAAAACTAATTGTACGTACATATTGTATTGAATTTTATGTGAAAGTATACTTACTTACATATTATCTTTAGACTTTGTAATCATTAGACAATGAGTCTACTGCGTATCTCCAAAACGGCAAGTCAATTAGGCTTGGCAGATAATTAATTATGTTTGGTTGACACAGTTTCAGTCGCTAACGGTTGTACAAGTGTTTCCATTCAAGGAGTAAAGGTTAAGCGTATTTGAATAAAAACAAAAGGAGTCTTTAAACGTCCACGAGTTATTTTTAAATTCTGTTATAGTGGATTTAGGAAGACGAAAACAACTCCGTCAGTTTAATTTTTCAATCAATTTAGCTTAGTTTTACAAATTTTGTAGGTACCTAATAAGTATTTTTGTCTCTGATTAAGTTCATGTTTACTAGCTTTAATAATTTTCTTCAGACAAGCACATTTTTCATACACATGGATACTTTAACTTTGCTACTCCGCGATATACCTATTTAGTTTGACATGGAACTCCGCAAAACTGTTTTGTATAAGCTTTGTGAGCATTTCCACTATGTTTGTTAACATAGATTAAGTAATTAGTGGATAACTGTTATTGGCTTTATATAATGTAACCGATTATGTTTCCCAGTATTATGTGTATGGCTGTTGTTATCCTGAATAAAGAAAATAAAAATAAATAAACTTAAATTTGAATCTTTGTATACTTACCGTAAATTTTTCATCCCCACATCCTCATTATTCTAACGACACAACTTATCATATTCTTTATATATTTAAACATAAAAATTCAACAAGCCGTTCAGTTCAGTTGCTTCTGGGTGCATAGACGATGCACCGAGGTCAACGCCCTGATGCGGAAATGACGTCACCTCGTCTGACGCGGGCGTGACATTGCGATGAGGATTATAGGTAAATTGTTGGGTCTAGCCGGTTTTTCATTACTGGTGGTGGTGGCAGCACAAATTGCAATAGATAAGATGTGATATGAAGATCATAATAATGTATGTACCTGTCTGTAGGCTTATTGTCTAACTCGCTCGCAATCGTGTTCATTTTGACAGTTCAAGTATGGGCTGACAACTGGCATCGGAATCAGCTAGCTGTCAGATTCATACAAGAACTGTAATTTCAATCCGATGCCGAGTGTCAAAATAGTTACACAATTACCCTGCTGGTCCCCACGAGCATTATGGTGTTAGTATACGAGTAGAAAATATTTTATTAACATGTGGAATAAGACAATATAGTAAGAAGCCATTTTAACGCTAGTAACTTACGATAGTTTGTGCTTTGTTCACTAAGTTGTTATTGACATTTTTATATTTATCGCTTCTGGCCAACAGTGTGATCTAACAGACGGCAAAGGCAACAATGAACAAGCAGACTTACAATCCTTACATATTGTAACGAGGGCCTCTGACTGCAGAAGAATATGCACATTTAAATTCAAAATATTTTATCATATTTCATCTGAACCAAGTCTAACCTTTGTTGTGGGGTAAGAGGTTGAGACTGCACTGATACTCTTATTGTGTGTACATACAGTCGCGATCTAGGCAATAAAATAGATTCACAGCACAGCGATATTGCTATTCATGTAAAAATAACAGTACTGGCAATGTATGATTGCATCTTTTGTCTTATGTATTTAATGTTATTTCTCTGAACAGTAAAATATGGCGGGTTTTTAAAGTACGCCTTGCTCCGTGCTTCTGGCTTTTTCTCAGTCACTTCGCAACGCAAAGGAAATTTACTACTGCAGTACGACATAGTACCTACTGTTATATCATTTCTTTATCTGCAGCTTATACGTGAGGGTTACAATACGGCATTGTTACATTCGTCACCTGCCATGCACTTGCAATTTCTACCGTTATCTGATGCACTTGTTCATTGCAGAATTGCCGCCGCTTGCAGTGTGTAATACAAGCTATGTCGCAGTATAGAAGTACTCGCATGTAATTTGCTACTATTATGTTCCGGAAGGTACGTATTTTCTTCAGGGTATGCCAGCGGCAGTTTTCTTTTTTGGCAGACTGTGTAAGGGATTACATACCTATGAATTATTAAGAATCTTTTCAATTACTTCCAAACATCGCTGACCACCACTCAACACTGAACCAAGCGAAGATTAACCTTACGGCGCTTCTAGTTTCTTAGTATCTCTCGTCAAACTTCGTATTTCTTCAGTTCAGACGTCGGTCTCATGAAACACGAAGTTTGCCGAGAGACATTAAGAAAATAGAAGCAATGTAAGTAGTTTTTTTTTTGCGTTAAATTAATTTTTACTACGCACGCATGCATTTAACTGTTGGAACTTAGATAATTCGACGACCAAGATTTGTTTTACATACATCCATAAATAGTTAAGTTAATAATGTAATCATACTCGTAGTTACAAGCAAAGCTTAAAATAGCATGTCTTGAACCCGTCTTAAAATATAACGTCTCCACGTTGTATCTCTAAAACATGAAGCATATCAGGCGTTTGATCGATGATTAAATATTAGTCAAGACGCATTTCAAACAATCGCTAATACACACGAAAATAAAAGTGATGCTTACTTGCTTCCTAATTGCGCAAACCATAACTAATCTCCTAGTATATAGCAGGCTGTGGCAATCAACAAGCCAGTATGCCGGAAGCGAAGAGATGATTGACTATTGATGACAGACGGACACTTTCTACTTCACTGTGGTCCAGTTAAATAAAAATAAACGACCAGTTATGTATCCGACTGTTTAAGATGTTAACGACGTGGTGTCGGGAAGTTTCAGATTCGTAATACCTATCTACATATTAAGTAAATAAGAATTCATTTATAAGACGTAAGGTGAGGTGAATCGTTGGATTAAAATTGGTAATTTAATACAGCATGGATTTTGATTATTTCGCACACTAGAAGAACCGGTGGGTAAAACATTTAATTTCACTTAATCGCTGTTACAATAATCTTATGCTTACGTTCTTATTTTGCTAACAAAAAACACCCAAGAACTTTAGGTATTTATATTGCACTGTTCGTATCTGCATCAGTCTTTCAGTTATGGTGACTTGACATTTAGTACACGCATGTAGCTTAGATGACACTGCAAGTACAGTCTACAAAAATTCAGCAAAAGAGCTTGCATAAAAAAGTAATTTGTTGACATATTTAATTTTTATACACAAGAGGTTACTTTAAAGTTACAACTAGCTTGCACAGTCCACCTTAAGCCGGGTACTCATCTGTGAGCTGTAACCATAACTATTGCACGTTACACTAATCAAAATCCCTAGCCAGTGTGTACGCGGTGTTCCGCTCTCAGACTCGCGAGCCACGTACTCACTGGTGTTTTTGGTTACTGTAACGAGCAACAGCTGCGGGTAGTTCGCAGATGAGTACCCGGCTTTAGACGAGCCTGTCATACAAGTCTCGACGAGGGATCGGTTATCTTTTCAAGTTGTAGCCATCAAAGCTTCCGTGCGTGTGCCGTACTCACGATTCGTGCAATTGTTTGGAAATGTTTAGACTGCGAGTGACGGCCAAAAAGGCAGTTTAACGTGACTGGCTTCGCGTTGTTTTTGAATAATAATAATATAAAAAATACAGTCGAATCTTTTTTGAAGTCGGTTAAAAAGTAAATCAAGCTAGTTATGTTGTAACACGCCTGTGCACTTGAAGCGCTGAATTAATACGGTTCATGTTGGTTATCATTGTTCTGCTCTATTACAAAAATGTTGACTAGGTTTAAATTTCTAAAAACAAGAGACTTGTCTGCTTTATAAAAGCGAGCAAGATCATCCTGGCTCCTTTAAATTACTTAAAACTCCTTTAAAATATCTTAAAATATAGCCTCATCCCATCCCACAATAAAATAATAAAAAAAACTTTCATAATTGAAAGAATAAAAACATACTTACGTACTTATTTCAGAGACCACTTCACAAGATGCTACTTTCAAGTCGCTTTGCCTTAAAAAAACTACCGTGAGTAGTTTCAAACAGAAGTTGGAAAATAAGCTACCCTAAAAATTTCATTTTAGATCCAAGCTTTTTTGCTGACTGTACTTGCATTGTCATCCGTCCTGCATATTTGAACCAAATTTCAAGTCAATCGGACCAACCGATGAAAGTTCCCTCCTGAGTCCTGGCTGGACTACCAAAATTTTACTAGCAGATTATTGTATTGTCATCGGACTTACACAAATATGCGAAATTTCAGCTCAATCGGATGAAGATATCTGCTTCAAAATTGAATCGCAAGATTCCACTCGGACAAACATACCTACATACATACGTTGCAAGTTAATATATGTATAAGCATTTGATAGTCCGCGAAATATAAAGTAGACTTTCCAATCTTGTGCAAACACGCAGAGCTGTGTTTCGTAAACTGATGCCGATTTAGAACAAAACAAGAGTGCAAGGTACCTTAATTTTATTCGATGTTCACGTGAAATTCCTCGAAATCAAATAAGCGGAAAATTTTTAGCTACGGCAAAACTTAACAGCCGGATAATCACGTTTGTCTTGAATTAAATACATAATAGTAATATTAAGCACTATTATATGCTTTAATTAGATTTACCGTCTCGGTTCAATGACATGTCGAAACGACGGTAAGAATTTCCAGTTCTCATACCAATGTTTTTATCAGAACCATCTTTAATTTTTACGAAATGACAGACAACTTTTTCATGATTAAAATTTCCTTGTATGAAAATGATCAATTAAAATTTATTTTCCATGTAAGAGTTATCAGCAATCTTAAGATAAATTCGCTTCCTGGCTCTCTGTGTAGGAAGTCACAATGTCGATTTAGTCTAATGAAACTGGTTTTAATCGATTGCTGGTAATTACGAGAATGAATAGGTATGTGTGTACCAATACCAACAGTTAGTCTGGTAATTTGTTCGAGCACGAACCACAAGTAGTGTATAGAATTTGTTACATTGTAAGTGTTTCTAACATTTGCTCGAGGTGTTTCTTTCAATCTCTCTCTAGACAGTTTCTCACAAAAATACACCAACACTAATTAATTACTTTAATATAAATATTCGAACTTCAGAGACTTCCCATTGACCAATCACAACGACGGATTAATGTCGCACAAATGTCAGGTACTATAAAACTTTTAACGACTCACTTTTCCGAAGGCTGTACAGATCGCTTTAATCAAAACTGTCTTCCAAGTTTGCTAGACCTATTTCCATCACTTTCAATCCAACATGACATGACAATTACAGTGTCACAAACATTTTCCCAGTAATAAATATTCTACACGTGGTTTGTGATACGAACCGACATGCTGTCATTTTCCAACTGCTCATAATTTCTTCATCGTGCGCCAAAATTATGAAAAACTTGTAACAAAAAATATGTGTTTCTTATTTAATAACTTCGCGTCAACACGTTAAATTTCCCTTTCATGTGTCACTTTGCAATCACAGGTCGCGTGTATTTACAGACTGTTGACCTCCAGGCAATTTAGCAGTCTGCTTGTTCCTCTAATATTCGACCCTCCTGTGTAGACAGTACGGTCGCCGACTGGATTTGTACGATCGACCGTGAAACGTAAACGCTTCGATATCTTTAATCGCTTCATGCTTTTAAGAAGATTGATTTTCGCGAGTTTGATTGCGGACAACTTTGTTTCATGTTCTCTTTGAGTCGAGGTATTTTGTTTGGTATGGTTTCATTGGGATACAGTGTTTTAAAATAACTTTTTCAAGTTTAATGCGTGGCAAGAAAAGCAGTAAATAGGTTGGAGCTCTTAAAGTCCACTACTCGCAAAATAAG
Source organism: Pandemis heparana (assembly GCA_963854515.1). Classification (NCBI taxonomy): domain Eukaryota; kingdom Metazoa; phylum Arthropoda; class Insecta; order Lepidoptera; family Tortricidae; genus Pandemis; species Pandemis heparana. The sequence continues at coordinate 5,363,293 of OY978030.1, read as the reverse complement.
TCTCGTTGGGAAAACTTGTGGTCAAAGAGCGTTATGTCTTTCAAATCAAATCCATCACCAACACGTACTAACAACCGGTTAAATAACTAAGGCGTAACTGTAATTTTCGTGTGAAGTATTATTTTTTAATCGTCGCAAAAATTCCAAGTACAGTTGTCTTCTAATTGGCCGTAGCTATGCCAATATGCGTTTCTCAGTTATTAACACTTTTATTGTGGTTAATAAGTGTTTTTCCGCCTCAACAAACGTTGATTGCATGTTAATCAACGAACAAGACTTAATTGATTCAGCACGCAATAATATCGTCTCCTAATACGGAGTCTGATAAATATTCAAGATGAGGTATACTTGCTTCAACATCGTTTCATGCGACACGAGACGTGAACAAATCAGCTTCTGTCTTGTGCTCGACGTTGATCATTCGTCTAAAAAACGCTCGGAAAAAGCAATGCAATTTATTATCATCTCTATTTAATACAAATAACAAGACTGACAATTCCCCTCTTGTAAATAGCCTATAGCCACATTTGCACTATCTACCTCAGTATTTTTTGACCTGTCTAGTCTACATATCCCCAGGAGTCTCATGTCTAGATACTAGACCATTTATTAAAAAAAAAATGCCCCCGAAACCCCACCAACCCGTTGGTCAGATGATATTTGGCAGTCGACTGGAAACCTGTGATGAGACTGGCACAGGACCGGGCAAAGCGGCGGAAAAACAAACGGGCCTTTATCCATCAGTGGGTGGATGTGGGCTGATTAGAGAGCCTCCAAAAGTCCCTTAATTGCTACGATTACTAATCAAGGCAAACGTATCTTTTATTAGGGGGTCCTTGAAAATTTTGCTTGATTTACATCGGGTTCGTGGTTGAAGAAATGTTAAGAGAGGCCACTCTACCTATTTCTAACGCCATGTTATACCGTTATACAGGTACATGCACGGGTAAGACCTGAAGCACAGGTCTGCCTTTACGTCAAGGTTACGTGTATATCTTTTGGCTACGGAACACTTATTCGTATCGTCCGAAAAAAAGTGAGTTCTGCGAACAGTAATTAAAGTCAGTGACTTTCCTATAAAAAAACGTAAGTTTACTAACCTTCTACACGTGACATGCATGTACTCTGACGCATAATGCATTGATTGATCGCTACAATAATTGTCTACATGTCTTTGAAGTAGCTCGGATCGCTGCCAGCGCAATGAGGAATTTTATTGTGGCTTCGTTTTATTGGCCCGAACGATGACCCCAGGGTTTTCGCATTGTTACGCAACTCTTGCGCATATCAAGCCGAAAATGTGTATTTTTTAAATTAATTCCACGCTTTGTAATTCAGGCTCAAGGATTAATTAAATACTGAACTTAAAGCATATCACAAACGGTACTGACGAAAGGTATTAGTAGTAGTAATAGGATGGTTTGGTGTAACTACGTTTTATAAATCTAAAACAAATTAACTTCTAGAATATTGCTCCCAGACTTCATCGACGAGGTATCTTAAATCTTAATTCAGTCCGTAGAAGTTAAATATATCCACAATTTATTGATGTGTAGACATTAGACAACATGAATTTCCAGCAGACACTAGGTTTGTCTGCCAAGTTACAAACGCCAATATTGCGTAGTCTAACAATCATGGTACGTTCTTTATAAACCAAGAAGTCCAACCCTATAGTTTCCAACGCGAATCATAAATTGATTCTCCAATTAAATAGGTCCATGAATGTCCTGGAGCTCATTTTGTATGCATCAACCAATTGCGAGGCGTCAGACGCGCAATTTTTAACCGTTATAGCATGCAGTCGACTTTAAAACAGACTCGTTCTTTTTTCGAAACGTTCTTTCGCTGATTTCTCGATTCTGATTGGCCGCAGGGTTTAATGGCCGCCGTTGAGATATAGTTATTCTGGAATGTTTTCATTTAAGTAGTTTTCTTTTAAGCCGATGTAAATTTTTGCATTTTAGGATAATGTCAAAAACAATTATACGTCTTCACACAATATGAAGATAACACATTCAAATTGCTCATTGTCAGGTGTTAGGTTAAGTATGCGCCTACTTTCTTAATAATACAATAATTTGCTTTACAGTTTGTCTTTGAGAATACCCACAGACAATACCGTCCTAGTCACAATGTCTTCAATATACAAGCCTCGGCATTCATGTTTCTACATCCGAAGCCGTCAAATAAATCTAACCTGGACAATGTCTTGCAAGAACATTGTTTTGCAAATGTTTGCGAGATGAAAATATGTTGTCTTATGATATGACAACTACTAAAGTAAAGTACTTATAAAATGTAAAGACTCTTCATAATTCTGTGTAGTTGTAGTACCTAACTTAGATATTGTAGCTTCTTAGCGAGTAATTGGAAACCACCATAAGATAACCGAAAGCAAGGCCACGCCGTGACCCCGAAAAGGCGGCAATCAGAGCGGCGCGCTGTCAAAGCCTGACCCCTGTAAACCGGGTTAGCCGATCAAGAAACTTGAGGACTGTAATAGTTAGTAAATACTAGCACTGGCACCAACTGCTGTAGAAAAGCTGCTACTACGCTTTGAAAATGTTATGGTCCTTTTCTTGTAGCCGTTTGCAGCAGGCAATCAAGCTGTCGTTGAAAGATTAAATTAGATTTAAACCTTGCGTAAATAATTCTGTGTTGAGTGAGTATCTAATTGAGCAATAGCAAAGCAAACAATTACAAAAGATGAATATGCAATAATATATTTAAAGTTATTCCCTCATTGTTAAATTGCCGTCAGTCTCGTTCTTGTTTACCCGACGTCTTGTCACAAACAACCTCATTCCACGCTGTAAACAAATATTCAATTTATTACCCGCTTTCTATCCTTAAATTCAGCCATTACCACTAAACATCCTGTTTACCGACGTTTATAACGGAGCTAAGAAGTAATTAAATAAATCTGAAACAGTTTCCCGTCAAAAAACTCGTTTACGAAGATTAAGTTAAGAGCCAGAGAGTACTTTCATGACAATTTAAGGCTATCGAAATTAAAAGATACGGTAATTAAGTCGTCGACGTAAACGAAACCAACGTCCGACATGTCCTTCCCGGGATTAACAACGGAGTTGTACTCTATTTCAATTTATTTATTTTAATTTAGATAAACGCGAAACACTAAAAGGATTCAGACTGCGGTGAAATATTAAGCGCGCATAACCTTTCTACGTGTTGAGAGGCAAAGAGCTTTATATCAAATATATGCGTATACAAGGAGATAGCGAATGCGTACACGCGTAAGAGCCGATCTCACCTGCTCCATTATTAAGCATTTTAGTAAAGAGCATGAAAAAACAGTTTCCACAAGCCTCCCGCCACCTCACTTAGTAAATTATGCAGACCCATTTCCATCGACTGACAAAATGTGTCCCGACTGAGTTCAGTCAACTCAATGCGAGAGTGAACCAGTTGACGCAGTTTGACACAAAGCTCGCGTGTCCGACACAGTTGACACATATTTTTTTCCCGACATTTTGACAATGTGCGCGCCGTTATGACTGCCATTGTCTTTTTCCGCCATATTTGGCGACGCGTGGGCGTCACTTTTTATTCGCACGCTATTGCGATTATAATGACGAATTGATTGGGCCGACAGTCTCGAAATGGGGACAGTAATTTATAACAAATGTGGGTGTGCGGGTTAATGATTCAAAAGACAGCCGAAATGAGGATGAAAAGGACCGTTGTTTTGTCCTGATTCTTGTAGACGTTATGTTTGAGATTGAGAGGTGACCAAGTTAGATCAAACAGATGATTGCATGCACTCATGCATCTTGAATGGGCCGGTTAAAAGGTCACCAGACGATTATGTTTCCGATTACATTTGCAGGTTATCTTTTGTACCGATTCCGAGAAGCTTTAAAGGATATTGTTACGGTTTGAATCGGTGTCAAAGATTTAAAATGTGTACTTAATGCTTATCTGATACGGTAAAGATAGTGTCTAAGCATATTGTATTGTACAGAATTCGTTGAATTACTTTGTCTCCTAGAGGAAATAGTATCAGCTAAAAATCCGGACGCGGTATCTTGTTTCTTCATTTAAGTAATTCTCAACAAACTGCTGAATGCGTCAGTACTGTGAATGCCAATACAGAACAATACTTTTACTCGTCCTTCTTTTATGTTTATGACAGCTCAGAAAACCGTAAAAGGTGACTAACAAGCTCAAAATGTCTCTCAAAAATCTCAGTTTAGGAACTTTAGGAAATTCATTCAACGTATACCTTATCAGTATTCAACATAGGTATTGTTTAGCGCTCAAGTATTGAGTCATGTCATTTGCGAATAACGTGGTACGTGATGTGCTACTGAACGGGCAAGATCTGTTTATTTTTAGATGATTTCCTGATTAATATGTAAAGTAAACAGTCCATCAAGTAAGGCCTTGAGTTCTTTGTCTAAAGAGAACATGACCACCACTTGACCACCATTGACCATTATAAACCGTTTTTAATCGTATTATACTCAGAGACATTAAAACGGCTTCTATTTAATCATTTGTTTATTTCATTGTTACCTTCTTATCACTAACATCGAATTAAGAAAACAGCTTTCCAAACTGACTGCTTTTAATGCTCAAGTTATGCTGTTTTTAAGTAAAAGCATTTGTTTTTAATATTACAGTTGCTGCGGTCACCGAAAGCCTTTGCACCATTGATACACCGTGCCGTGACATAGATCAATCTTAGACTTAAATATTGGTACTAACTGTACATTATCGTTATACTTACATTACTGTACCGTACCTACTGTATCTTAGGGACTAAAACAATTATCTTCAAGTAAAAGTGTAGCTTTTCTATTTTCTAACTAAACACTTCATCAAAGTTTTACACCATCGCTAAGCAGATATTACATAGCTTGCCGGGCGATTTAATGAGTAGTTACTAAATGACTGTAATTAAATAAAGTCTTAGTAAACTCGGTTTAATTGCACTATTTATTTAAATTGTTTGACCTGAGGTTCTAGCAATTAGCATTTTATTGAGGATACAATACAACCAATAACCAGAGACCTTCCTAAATAGTAGGCAGATGTGAAAGGGACGGATGCTTTATGATGGCGATAAGCGCTAGCTTGTTAAAATAAGGCTCATAGCATGACTTCATTTGAAAAGGCTATTGTAGTACAATATATAGCACCAGGGCGTACTGCAATAATTACATAGATTTGTATCTAAAACAAATGCTAATATTTCGATGTGCAAAAGATGTAATCTGTATATACGAAAAAAATTAAAATCATCTAAATTCGACCCCTGGAAATGTAAAAAAAAAATTGAAATGCACAAGAAATGAATCATTCAACTAAGTCATGGCTCTACCTGCAGCAAAGTAATCTCATTACTTCCTGTTAAAGCATGTGTCATTTGCAAAGAAATTAGTTGATATGCACTTCCTGCTCCTGCCTGACGTTTGTTTACATTAATTGTACAATTTTCTTTGAGCATAGGACGCGGGCTTATCTAGCATTTGCTTATCTTATTTTTATTTAATAGCAATGACTTCATTTATATGTATTTTAAATGAAGACAGCGTAATGTAATTATTCGCATTAGGTTCAGGACGCACTATTTTATTGATTTCATTCATTCAAAAGAAATACATATTCTTGACCTAATTGATTGATCTTGATAATTTAGCGAATCATTTTTATCTTATTTATTTTCGTTACTTACATAATGTTTTATTTTGATGCGTAATGGCCGCTATGAAAGTTAAAAATTATGTTTATAATTTTATAATATTTTAATGTGTGTGCGTTAGTGCGTTTTATGTAACTTTTTTCATTCTTTCTTTTCTTTTCATTTTTCTCTCAGTGAATTCACAATATAATTAATATATTATCACAATGTTTAACAGCACCTAATCGAGGTCACTGCGTCTAGCTGATAACAGATATGATAAGGTATGGCGCACAACACAAGATAAACTTAACTATCATTTTACTATTGTTAATGTCACAATCACAACTACGCGCGAACGAAGCGTTCTAATTATTTTTGGCTGACAAACGAACTAGAACTAGAACTGCTTACGCAAGTCTTAGGTTTAATTCAAGAACTAGTTTATTTAGGTCAGTAAATCTCGAAATTAACCCGCGGTTAAACGTCCTCAGAACCGTTTTCTTTGAGAAAGTCTGGTATTCATTTTATTTTATTTTTTCCTACACAGTTCGACACTATTTTAATAAACTTTTGTTGATTTTAGTGACATGTTTTAAACATTTTACCGTAGCTGCTCGGACTATAGATAAATAATTTAAATATCGATTCATACTAGCTTCAATTATTCCATAAATTTTATAGCAAGTATATTCTCTGGACTTGTTTATTTCAAAGAAACCAAGTAAATTGAAAACAGGCAGTAGCAGTACATTATATACTCTTATTTATTTACTCTGCGGTCCCCTAGGCTCACAATTTACCGTAGTATTTATTTGGATTCGATGAAACGAAACAAAGGGTTGTTTGTTGTCGTAGCTTAACGTGTATTTGTATACAGCTGTTCATATTCTGAGTTTCGAAAATATACCCCGTAACCGATTGTGTGGTTTTCATAAACATCACGATTACAGCTCTATTCATATTGCTGCAAAACATGAAAGGATTATAAAGTAAGTATACTTACATCGTCACAATAATCATTTTGTACTTGTTTAACATTTCTATTTACAAGTTTAACTCTCTCTTAACTTATCATTACCTTATCACTCAAGATTCAATTCTGTAGCGACGAAAGCTACAATAACATCAGAAATGTCTCTAAACAAAGCTAAACGTACGCAAGAAAATTGCAAATTTCTCTAAAGCACAGAAGTAGCATTTCATTGCGGCGATTGATCAGCCACTCATAATTTGTTAGCTTATAGGCTCCGCAATGGAATTCGAAATGCGCGGAAATTGTTGCATGGTGCAATCTGTGCTATATGAAGTCAGGTTATCGTGTATGTTTGAAACGGTGTCCGTATATGTGTCACGGATCGACGATCATAGAGGCGCGATTTACATTTTTCCGTTGTACCCTCATTAAATATTCATGTGTCTTGTTTAAGTGATTTTGTCGCCGCGTTTGTGAGCTTTACTTTATTTCTCTGTCATTCGACCATCATTCGACGTTTACAATTAAATTTCTTGCTGGAATTCGTATTAGTCACCAACAGGAAACTACTAGTATTGCTTGCGTAGTTTTTCAATGTGCAACTCGTAAACATGTGTAAACGCTTTGTCAACATGGACACACAATGATGATATGTAGTGCCGTAAAATGTAGGAGCGGTGCCTAAATGCCCAATCGCAATCGCATTCAAAGTCTCTCTCTAAAGCATAGACGTGCGAGGGCAAATAAATATGCACCAGCGACAGAGACACATAGTGACTGGTTATTGTACGAAATTCTTCGTGCTCCGCGACCGTACCGACCGCCACTTTATAGTTTGACAGCAAGAACGGTTATACAGTTTGAAAGTTACGACTAAGCGCATTAGACAATAAAGTTACTTGACGCAATTTCCTTCCTCGTACGACGAAGATCTGGAACCGGCTTCCTGCTGCAACATTCCCTGAGCGGTACAATTTAGGGATCTTTAAAAAGCGAGCCTTCCTGTTCTTGAAAGGGTCGGCAACGCACCTGTGATTCCCCAAGTCTTGCAGGTGTCCATGGGCGATGGTGATTACTTTCCATCAGGTGACCCGTCTGCTCGTTTGCCCCCTCTTATATATAAAAAAAAAAAAAAAAAACCAAGTTCTGAGGATCAAGGGCACACATCGGGCACATAAAATACACGCCACTGATGGTAAACAGTGGGCAGTTACACCCACAGATATCAGACATACCATCGATTAGGAAAATGCATCTAAATACTTCGCGTGTATGAACCCCGACCAAGCGTACTTGTTCCATACATTTTGAAAACACGAAGACATTTAGAAGGACGGCGGTTCTTGTTGAATCTTTTCAATCGTAGCGGAGCGGAGGGGCATCCCATCGGGTTGGATTTCCCGTCACTAAGTTTCGGCCCTATGGGTGAAGTAAGGGTCCTCGCATAGTATCGTGAGCGTTGCCATCGGCAAACGCAGTCGTGCGTGTCCGATCGTCCGTCTGATTGCCCAATTCGTTGCACACGATGTTACAAAGGCCGTAATTTCCTGGTAGATCCTGCTTTTAATTACGGCTGTGGAAACTTGACTTGAGTAGCAGGAGCTAGGATTAGGAGATAGTAACTTGATTACAAAAATTACGGTGGAGTTTTCAACTTAGTGACGACGCAGTTACTACGCAGTCGACAAAGTACGGGATGATTCAAATGAGAATAATGAAATTAACGCAATTTCGCGTCTGATATCGTATAATATTGTATACCCTTGAAGTTCCAAGTAAAATACTCGTCTTTTTACAACCAGGTGAATTACCTGTTTTTCAGCGAAGATTAAAATTCTTTAATTTTTATACACAATATCTAAAATAAACATGAAGGGCGTAGCATTTGTGAGAGGTAGCAATATTTGGTTGGACCGAAGTAATGCAACATAACATAATTAAAAAACTAGGTGCGGTAAATTTATATCTATAAGTATTAAAATAAAATCAATGTTGCAACACTTGCAACACAAAGATTTAAGAACCACTTTGTGATATATGATTCTAAGAACTCACAAGTGCAATATAAACCCACCTCCAAGTGTGCATATCCTTGTTTTCCTATTTCAAGTTTAGAATTTCATCCCACGTACCCGTCTTTTGAGAGCAATGGCCTATTAAGTGCCACGATTCCTGTGTTACTGACCTCAATGAATAGCCAGTATTATGCAAGTGGTACATCAAATCGTTTGTTTGTTTCGCGTTGTTGGCGAACTCTGATAGTGTCGTATTCGGCGTTATGCGGTCTGTGGTTGAAAAACCGAAACCGTACGGAAAGTTTGTCAGTGGGAATTACTTACAGGCGTTACGTAGAAATTGGTAAGGCTTGATTTAGTTAAATCAGCGGTTACGACTTCCTATGACTTATTGAGATATATCCAATGTCCTAAATTTTCTACAGCACTTTTCTTACCAAAAATTGACTCTCCGGTTAGTTTCTATCTCGGCTAAAAGCTGAGGCCGTGATATAAAAGTGCATGCACTCTTGATCTACGCTCCCTCACACAGATCTCGTTAGAAGCATTAAAAAAATGACGTATTCGCGAGAGCAATAGCGCACTGCTTTCCCCTCGGATGAAATCATATTCTGTGTAGTGTGCAGTGTGAAAAGCAATCGACACCAGTGCATTTTATGCACCACAAGCTACCCAAACAAGTCTAAGTAAAGTTGATTTTTGAATAGCGAAGAGTAGTGTGTGTCTACGTGAAAAACGTATGAACGTATTTCTAGCCAGGTTGGTGCGGAGGTATTTTATCTGAACGAATCTAGAGTATATGGCGTTGAAATTCACGCTCGGTAACTTAGTAAGGTTTAAATGTAGTGCCGTACCGTACCGTGCCCCTTAGTGGGAGTAACTTTCTGATATTTATTTTATGTTGCTAGGGCTCTTCTCTTAGGTTGTGGTTTTATGTTTGGTTTTGGAAATATACAGCATATAGCAGTATCTACGATCTGTGACGAGACATTATTAACCGACTTAAAAAAAAGAAGAAGGTTCTGATCTGAATTCGGAGGTATTTGCTGAGGTAACAATGTGACTTGAGTGCAAAAAGCATTGATCGACAGCGATGGTTCCTACTAAATAAATCTAAGTTTTTCGCAATGATCATCATATTTATGACAAGCTGTATGCTATGAACAGCTAAAAACTAAAACTAAAAAACGAAAACACGAAATTATTTATTGCTACTATTAACAGCGCAGCTCATGAACGTAGCAAATAAAAAGCATATTGTAAGACACATCCCGCGGCGACAAAAAATTTACACAAGCGTGCAACCGAAAAAAATGAAAGGTACGCAAAACGCCCACTTTCTACCAGCCACAATGCGCGCAGATGATCGCGACGCGCTTGCGCAAGCCGGATACACATGCGCCATTTACTAAAGGTTGTATGTCTCGTGCAAAGTGACATAGATGTGTTCTTTTAACGCGTATCGTTAGTATTGTCCGGTCTGTGCGGATACGCGTTTTTTGTGGGTATTGTCAAAGCTGCCGATTAGCAAGGCAATTTTATTGCAATTTGGCAGAGGTTTGGAATCAGGTTACAAAACCTTTTGTAGATTTTTTAAGAAACAAATAATTTTCGGCTCTTTATAGGCATCGTACTAACTCAGGTACTATTAGTGTTATAAATGCGAAAGTTTGTGGGTCGGTGCTACCTCCTCACGCTAAAACGGTTTAATGTATTTGGATGACATTTGGTATGGATTACTATGGATATCCTGAATTTTTGACTGACACAACAGACGAAGTATTATCCTCGTAGGACCCTTGTAAAATTTTAACTATCAGCACACGGCGACCACGACGTACTTACAAAATCCGCGTTCTGAAATGAACACAGGCACGACGTCGTCTGTACACGCGTCAATGTGTGCGTAAGGTACACAGGGCTGTCTATCGCAAAAACCTAGTACTATAAGTACTGCCAATGACATAAATATACTAAAGATATGGCTTAGATGTGTGCAAATAAATGTACTTAATCGTTATCTATTTATTTAAACTTACTTAAAATGTGTCTGTCTGTATGTATTTAAGCATTATTATTTTCAATTACAATAGATGTACGACAACAATCTTAAGCGAATGATTCTGTAGTTATTTCATGAATAATCGCGATAATTTTAAAAAGCATTAATTTTCTAATGTTTTATAAAATGAAGTAGGTAGGATAGGTTCCCGAACTTGTGACATGCGGCTGACATACATCGCGTTGCGAGCCCTACTAGTTGCCAGCAGCTTTCCGGCAGACTGCGCTTGAGGGGTGGGGTAACTCGAATAGGTGCGGGGCGGAGCGTGGCCATTCTGTACGTCAGTACTATTATATATTCTGTGCTATCAGATTTTGAAACCAAAGCGTACCAACAAAAATTCAAATTTACTTAAACTTGGCACGCTGGGCCTTACGCGAATAAAGTAAAACTTAGGTTAAGTTAAGATTCTAAATAGCTGCAACTGCTTCAAATTAACACACACACACACACACATACATACACATGACATTTCGTAAATCATAATCATAATGCATTCTCAGGCTATGAGTCCCAATTCCAATTCGTCGTTTTATCGCTCATATTCCTAGTTCAGGCATTTACTAGCTAGCATTAAGTGTATTAACGATGGTTTCAGCATTCATTACTAAAGCAGATTTAGAAGGACATAATCCACAACATCTGGCTGCTATTGCAATTTCGGTACAAATAATTCCGATATATTTTGTGTATTTTAAGGCTTACGTCGACGAAAGAGGTTTTACTGTCGTAAATTTGCTCGACACTGGCAACATTGCCATTAAGGCCTGTGTTAAACGGCGATAGTCGTTCCGTTTCCACCATATAGGATCATAATGAAGTTGAGCAAAATTTTAAGCGTCACGTCATTTGGAATTTTTTAGTAATGTAGGTTAGTGAGGGGGAGGGGGGGTTGAGCAGGCTTGTTAACGATCGAATATTGTGTTTGAAGCTAGGCTCTGTCGCTCATAGATTGGTATGGTTGTGTGCACTAATACGTGGACATTGTCTTCTTATTTTATTGTAATTGAGAGACGAAGTGTTTACATTATCTTGCACGTGACTGTATGGTGTAGAATTGATTAACCGACAGGACTTTGATGACTCACCACCTTGTTTCAAACTATTAAGCCTAGATGGAAGTAATAATACTAGCATTATTCAGAGCGTCGGTAGCCACCTTAATAAGGCAATTTATTTTCTGAACAAGCCTTTTCGGCTACTGAACTCAACGGCCTAAAATTAAAAAAGACACATTTGTACTTTAAATTACCTTCCGGTAGTTGCCACCTGCCTTGAATTAATTAAAAAGAGCGAGAATAAAATTATCATACTTGCAAATGTTTTAAAATAACATATACAAAGATATAAAGCAGATACGGATAATGTTTAAGAGGTTCATTTTCTCACAAGAATAAAAGGTCTTTGGACTCATTTCATCCGATACAGGACGGGTTTATTAACTTGTACTTCAATGTTGCCAGCAATTAGGACTTCCTGTGACGGTGTTAAGTGTTGCCACGCCACAGAACTTTAACGCAGCGTGTACAGTTGTACACACTACACACCTCTTCAATATCATCAGATGCTATGTACAGTCCAGTATGTAGTAAACTAGCTTCGAATGCACTAGTTTGTTTTAACTACCCGTGACTGAAAACGGAAACTATAATGAACATGTGTGTACTTGCTAAGAGAAATGGTTGAAATGCATCGAATTATCTATTTTCTAATCTAGTAAAACTTTCAGTGACACGTTTCTCGAGGCAACAAGTTATAATTAAATAGGTTATAATTAATTAATTATGAATTATGATGTCTCTGGAATATCATCTGTCAAAGAAAAGTGGCGTATCTGGGACATGTGTTGCGACATGATAGATACTCTCTTCTGCAGCTCATTATGATGGGCAAAGTCGCTGACAAAAGACACGTAGGCCGACGAAAGAAAGTCTTGGCTGAGGAATCTTAGGGAGTGGACCGGCATCGCGAGTGCTGCCCATCTATTTCGCCTCGCGAGAGACACGAAGAAATAGTCAGAACTGACTGCCAACCTTCGCTAGTTGGAGAGGCAGCTAAAGAAGAAGATAATTAAATAAGTTATAGGCAAATAAATATCCAGAGTTTCAGCCTTCAATGATCCAGTTCATAAGCCGTGAAAATACGCCGTATCTAATGTAATGTTTCTAGAAAAGGATGATACGGCCTTTTGCCTTGAGCTTGATTTGCAAGGAACTGCCGTGCCCTGATTTATAAATATGTTGAAAAGGTGACTTCGCTAGCAAAAATGGATTGATTCCTGTCGATTGTTATTGGCATTGTTACGCAAACCCTCAGAGCAGAACAATAGACAGTTAAACATTTAAATAGACATTCAGTAGAGGCCCTTGCCTCTATTGAAACATATCTACGCATCACGAGATTCACGAGCAAAAATAACGTGGCACTTTTCATACAACTTTCTGTAGAAGTGACCAGTTATTTTTGCTCGTCAGTGTGTATATACCGCAAAGAGATTCAATCTGCATTTTTTAAAAGGTCTTTAAGACAGCTAAGTATCTAAATGCGCAGACTGTCATACGGCAGCAATAAAGTAAAGCAGCAAGTAGTAATATGTATGTATGTATGTAAACTCTTTATTGAACACAAAAATTTCAAAATACAGAAGTACACAGCAAATAGCACAAACGCGAACTTATCCCTAAGAAGGGATCTCTTCCAGCTAACCTGATACAGAAAGAAATAGTTTACAAAAAAGGCAAGCCGTCATTATTATGCGCAAATAAGTAATATTAATATTATTATCAGTAGTAATATTATTACTGTAATAACAATAAGAATTAGTTTTAAGATTATTTTTATAATTAACTAGCTGTTGCCCGCGACTTCGTCTGCATAAAATTCGTTTATCGCGCGCCTACTATACGGCTTTCCGGGATAATAACGATTCTATGATCTCCATAACAAATTGTGAAACGATTGATTGATTAATTTACACGTGAAAGCGTCACGAACACACATTTTAGAATTTATAACATTAAATTATTAAGTACCTATAAACAGTATTTAGTGCCCCCATTCAGTAGCCATGTTAGCATTTGCCAACTCAACTGCGAACTACCTCCGATGCTACTGGAAAACAAAACACGACCAATACAACAATTACACGCGGCGTTGCCCGCAGCTGCGAATGCGCAGAGTACGATCACATCCGGACAGGTGTGTGCGAGATAAGTGCGCTTTGTTTATTTCATTAACCGGGATGTGTGTTGTACGGAATCAAGTAATCAACGCACGGCTACTGAGAGGGTGTTTAATTTAAGCTTTCTTGAGACATGATTTGTCGGTTCACTAACGTAGTTATGTATTACGCGTTTGTGTATCATATTTACATATATTGTGTATTTTAACTGCATATACTCGTACCTGCACAATTTAATGGTGTGTGTGAAGTTTCCGATCCGCACCGGGCCCGCGTAGAAACTATAGTCCAAGCCATAAATATCATTCTGAGAGGAGGCTTGTGCCCATCAATGGGACGTATACGTATTATATAGCTGAAAATATGATTTATTTTACGGTTGTTCTTGTCTAGGGATATTAAGTCTCACCTGAAAAGATGGTAAACGTTTCTAAAACGTCAACTGTTTTTTGCGTGTTTTAGTTTTAACAAAACCAATTCCGGCCACTGCCGCTTTCTCAATTGTTTCGCGTTCCTATTCACGAATCAATCGTTCCCAAAAATCGTTATCCCAGTAAACAAGTCATTGTCTCTGTTTGACACGAAATCGTTTACACTTATCTGTTTTATGCAGCCTTGTTAGTCACGCTCAAGCCATTGAATCCACGGCTAAGCCTAATCGTAATTGATTTAGTGAGAAAAACATGTCAGTATATTAAGCGGTTAATAAGGAAATATCGGCTCAGTGTAATACCTAGCTAAAAGAACAAAGGTTGCCATGTTATTCTTTGTGTTTGTTTTTAGATAAACTTAGGGTTAGTCATCACTCGGCCCAGGGAAAATGTACATTTAATTTGTTTAATGCCTATGAGTTGACGCAATAGGCACTTCGGCAGTCGATTTGCGTAATTTAACAGTGTAATCTTATTTAGCTGCATCATGTACATATCGGTATCTATTCAAGGTACTTAATCAGGTAAATGCTCTGACTAGCTGTTCGCGACTCCGTCTGCGCAGAATTCACTACGAAAATTTTCGAAATATAAATTATGTTAAGTATGTATCTCTACCAATTTTTTTACAGTAATAGACAGGGCACACACTTTTGCGTTTATAACGTTAACATAGATTGTAACGTAGAGCCATTGAGTAATATCTACTCTTGAATAGTGGGCACATTGTCTCGATGCTAAATACAATCTTATTGGTCGAGTCCAAACGAGCACTCAAGATCGCACGCATTTGGCCTGAGAACTAACGTTGGATGGATGAAACCCTTCAACGCACTACACCGCACAGTCAACTCGTGTAGAGAGCTAAGTTACCTCACTAGTTGTAATTAAGTACAAGACAAAGTACTTCAACTCTCCTAAAGTTGACAACGAAACTAATCCAAATTACGCATAAAACTGTACTTCCCATGTTCCTGCGCCAAAAACAAATAAGGAAACCATGATAAAAGTTAAGCACACATGTCATCAGAATTACACCTAAGTTTGCGACTGATTACAAAATCCTTGGATGCAGTATTGAGTCTAGATTAGTCACGTTACCCGTCCCAAAAACCTTCGAGATATTAGTAATTGGTGTTTGTTTAGCTTTTTACTAATGTGGGTGTATGAAGAATGTAATTGAATCGTCTAGACATAGAACGCACACAAAGGAAATTGTACTTGAGTTTACTTACGGATACTGGAAACTCTTATTTTTAAGATTTATTTTCGACTAAGACACAGGCAATCGAAGTAGTAATTAAAATCTTACACTTTTTATACAGTACAAAAGATGTTAATACCGTTTTAAAGACTCAAGAGGAAGGTTTATACAGACCGTGGCGCTTTTAGAAAGACATTCGGGTTTCGTGTAAGATTGACCGATTTAAGTATTTTATGAAGCCTATAAGAGTGAGTTTGGTAGAAAGACAGACCCCAAAGGTCATTTTAAATACTATCGCACTGTACAATTGCCAGTATAATCTTAATGGAGGGTTATTTGCAAGTCTTATACGGTTATATTGTTATTTACTGTAGAGACTAACTAGTTTAACTAAATTAAAACCGTTCCGTAAACGCTACAGAATTATTAATTACCAATTACCCTTGTTAAGTCACATCAAATTATCACTAATGAAGCTGCCGGCAATCTATTCAAGCTAACGGAAAAACGGCTTTTTCACTTCGTATAAAATGAACGGCGCTCGGCTCACGCTCACACATTACTCATAGTATTTTATGCTTCTGTTTGTATTTTACTTGGTTCCTTATTAAATAAAAGTCTGTTAACGTCCATATTACACAATAAACCAAAGCTTCATTTAATGATACACTTGAGTCTTCGCAATTTTATACCGAAATCATAAGAATCTCGCTCTATTCTATTCCCAGTTTTGAAGCGAAAATATGAATAAAATAAACATTATTATCTGAAATAATACGAGTACCTCATGCTTTGCTTGGCAAATTTTCGACAGGATATGGACTGTGGACTGCTGCTTTTAGTAACTTCCCGATATTTTGAGACAATTGCATTCGACATGACCCGGTCTACCCGTGATCATGATGAATGCAACTGCGTAAAAATATCAGTTCAAACTTCGCCTCCATTTACTAGTCATGAGGATTAATACCACTTTTTTAAGTTTAAAAACGTATCTCGTTCTAACCACTTAGTTTGTAAGTGCGAAACAGAATATTGCCAGTATCCACAATAGTATTACCTAAGGCAATAGAATCTGAATACATTAACGCCAACAAAGTGAATCTGTTTCTCTTCGGCTGTGGCGTTGTAAACTTAATTAATTGCTCGCCAAATTAAATAGAAATCAAATTTATTCGCGTGAACTCAAAGGGAAACTAGTTTATCGATATAATAAATTATAAATGCTCGGTTTTATATCCATAAATTACGTCTGGGAAAAAGAAAGTAATTTTTGAAACTGTCTTCCGGTAGATATGTATTTGCTTAGGTAATAAGCATTTAACACGGGCGCAAATAATTGTTCAAGCAAAGCAAATGTTGTTTCTCAGGCCTTTTCGAGAATGTGGTAGTTTCAGAACCATCCATAGTGGTGTTATTCCTTTAGCAATAGTCTTGAGCTCGACTGAAAATCATAATTTCGAATATTATGTTTCGAGCGGCCATCAGTTTCTCGATTAATTTCGCGATATCATGCCATTCAGTTTCGTAATTTGCCAACTTTCTCAAAGTTGGAGGCATCGAAAGCCACAGGCTATTTATCCTATCTGTCCAATTTAGGTTTCAAATTTAAGCTATCGACTCGGAGTAACGAGACGAAAGTAATATTCCGATAAACACACTTTCATTTGTTTCGATCAACTACAAATGTCTTCTTTATCTTTAACGCGAGTCGTGAAACTGGTCAAAAAGAAGTTATGTGTTTTTCAGAAACAAATGAATAAAAGCCCTCGTTTTTATAGCATTTTCAAAGGACTTCGTTTGTGCGAAAGAGTTTGGTGCTTTGAATCCACAACATAAGTGTTAAATGGGCAGGTGGTCGCCGGAATATAAAACTCCGTCAACGCCGCATACTAAATGACCCTTAAGGTCACATAAACGAATTTCACTTCCACTCAGTCAGTGTCACTTTCGCTTTAAACCTCGCGTTTTTTGAAAGCGGTTTTTGTAATCGAAAATGCATTTACATTATATCGTACGTTATGGTACGTGGTGATGTCATCAGAGCTATTGTCGTTTTCGGTACCATTCGAAAATGTTGTGATTTCGTTTTCAATGCCTTTGTGATTCAAGCTCGAGTTATTGTGTGGGTTCATATTCAATATTGTTCAATACACTAAAATATAATAATCGACATGTGTACAACTTGCGAGTTCAACTTTTGTTGCCTTTTGTACCTAATACGCCCGTACAAGTGTTCGAATATGTACCATCAGCCAAATATATGTGGTCTGCCACTTTAAGATTCAAAATCTTCTACACGTCATAAATTATAATGTCTACCTATAAGACGTGTCTTGTCAACTTGAAAGTTTGACATTAGCGTCATATTCATTTGATAAGTAATTGGATTGGAAAGTGGTAAACCACTTATTTGACCGTCTGTACAACTGCGTCTTCATATTTTACGTCGCCCGGGCCGTAAGCAGCAATTTACCTCCCGCTACGCGAGCGGAAATTACCACTTCCACGGGAGTAAATACGTAAAATTTCTTCTGTACCACACAAATCGGGCGATGATAAAGGCAACATTAGGTCGCCTATTTATCGCTCTCGCCTTTGGTCGCGCGACAAATTCTTGCGATCTGAGACATTCTTTATTTCACCACCCTCGAATGTTTTTTTTTTTTTGTCTTCTAGTAATTTATTCATAATAACAAATACGTCAAAAAAAATACAATCAAATAAATAACAAACAATAAATAAACAAAAAAAAACACAATCAATCAAACAATCCGTCCCGCGTCATTCCCGGCGCAAAGGTGCCCATCACACTCGCAGCATTACCACGCTGTACAGCGATGGACAACCTTTGCACCAGAAAAGACTCGGAGCGAGGGTCAAAACCTCTCCCACGCAGACGTCTCCACCGCAAGCGGGACAAAGAAATAATTTGCGAGTGCAGAGTACTTATCCCTTTTTTTAAAGGCTCGAATTGTATTGTAACTAATGTATTTTCTCCATATACCTATACCCCTTTACGAAGCGTAGACAGTAGTTACCACATGAACTTATGAGATAACTAAAATTTAAATAATTATGGCCTAATAATACCCCAAACGTCCTAATTAACGTAATTGTTTCCAATGAACTAAACAAAAATGTTACTTAGCTAGAAAACCCACTTAAAAATAATTGTTATCCTCTTAGAGCATACCTAGAGAAACATGGATTGGAATCTATAATTTATCGATGTTTTTTTTATCTTATGCTTCTGATTTTTACATATCAATTTTTAGATCTTGTAAATATGTTTGTTTAACAATAACACTAAAATTGAATTGAAAAAATAATACAGAATGGTGTTATATAATTTATTTGCCGAGTTTAATAGTATTTTTTATAGCCCAACATTTTGAATGGTTGTGATTAAATGAAAAATGTATTAGCAAAAGCTAAGTTTTTATAGGTTTCATTTGTTGTTATGAGTAAGCAAGAAATTTGCATCGTTTTGCTTAGTAGTAGGTGAATTACATTTATTATTTGCAGATGCAGTAAAAAAAGAAATGCAGGATAGTGATGACATCATCAAATCCGTAATATCTATGTTTGACATCTTTTATACTGTTGTTAATTGCTGTGTTTCTCCATTATCACAAGACATCATTAAAGTTGTGGAAAAAAAGTGCTAGTCAAAATAATTGATTACGGAAATATTTTATCGCACTAAGATGCAAAATTCTATAGACTATTTTCACTCGCAAATAAATGTGGCAATCAGTGTTATTATAGCAACTGTCATAAAGGAAAATCGCATAGTTCCCGCGGGATAGCGATAAACGAATTCTGCGCGGACGGACAGCTAGTATAAAATAAAAGGAATAATAATTTGAAACTCAGCAACGGGACGTATGTAGGCTGGAAACGATGACTTGTTCTTATTTTTTGTAGCATATCTGATGATTAACATTTGATTTAAAACAATAAATAAACATGGAACCCTAAAACCCCCTAGCCATCGATCAGACGTACTGCCATTGACCTCTGTAAGGTCAAGCGTGTAAGTAATGTTGCTGATCATATCAACTACGCAGATATATTAAATGGTAGATGGGTTGATCATATATTTTTTCATTCCCACTAATCCTGTAGGCGTGTTGGTATTTGGTATAATTCACAGACTAATTATCACATCACAAAAGAGATGATTTAAGAAGTGCGAATTGTTCCGAATTTACAATTGATAAAAGTATTGTTTTTAAATCGAGTTTACGTTTGCTGTACGCTTTTCATGTCACCGAAACATATCAAAGTTAAAAGAAATAAAAAGCTTTGTTTCACGATTTTAGTTTTTGCCACCGTTCGATAGAGGTCGGAAGTGCCAGAGCTGCGGGGACGATGCGTCAGAATTATTTTTAAGTACCTTTACAACATAGTAAATATTCAGGAATCGCATTCGTTTTTGTTGAACTGGATTTTAAAAAACACTAATGCATAATGTAAGACGATAGTGGTTTAAATAGTTTAAACTTTACTTTAGAATATTCATACACATAAACATTCTGAAACGTATCTGATAACAGTCGTATCTACATTTACCATTAATCTTCTCCTAACCTAATAAATCAGAGGTAACCATGAGACCATGACTCAGTGTAAGCAGATACTTTGCTCTATTAAACAAAAAGTACCTTCACGTTTTACTATTAGATAGCAAAATTACTTATGACTACTGGTATTGTTAGAAACCTTGCGGCTTGTGGCCTTAGAGACTAGAAAGTTTTAAAATTTCTCTAAGATAAGTTATTTTTGATACGCTTTGACGTCGATTTACAAGTTTTACAACCATTTTACAAATGTTCAATAAAAACGATTATTGCTCAAGAAAACGTATACCTATATGAGGAAAATAATCAACGCCTTAATGCCTTTATTGATTCATTACAAAATAAAATACTATTTGCACTTCTTCAGAATCGTTTAATTGGGGAACTTTTGGTGTTAATAGCACTTGGTAATGTTCATTCATATCATGATTCATGATATCATCCAGCATCTGATACAATACAAGTACATTACATTGGGCCAAATAAGAACAATAGGATTAATTTTATTTTAGATCATATCGTTGATGCTAATATGTATTGACACAGATGTGTGATCCATTATCCATGGGAAGACCGATCATTAAATCCTGTTGTATAATATACTGAGCTATTTATACGCTTACATTGATTGATTGTTACAATACACTAGTTCATTCTTCTAACAATGTATTTATCGTGAAGGTTAGCAGAGCCTCTAGTGTAAGTTTTTGACACAAAAAACGTATCGAACGCGTTCACGTAAACGTCTCAATTACTATGGAAAATTTGGCAGCGCCACTTGCGGATCGAGACGGCAACAATCTGATTTCATAGTATTTGACATTTTAACGCAAACGCGTTTGAGACGTATTTTGTGACCGAAAACCTACACTAAGCATACAGATCTCATGAAATTACAATTACACAAACAGATAACTCACGTCACGTATAACAGCCGAAAGAACTACGCCGGAAGGACTACGGAATAGTCCGAAACATATGTCGGAGCATTCTTTCGGCTTTTATACGTGAGTTATCCGTTTGTGTAATTATGTTTGAGTCTCACAGTAGTTTCATGTGGAAATTACAATTACTGATTTATGTTCAAAAGTATTAAAAATTCTTGTAAAAAATGACATAATACGTATAGTTTTGACGACTGTTTCATTATTTTTCATATTCTTGAGCAATGTGAAGTTCATGCAGTCAGACGCGGCATTTTGATTGGCCCAAAGGTCGGGATCGTCTTCGGTAAATGTCAGCGGCGTGTGTGGATTGGCTATAAATAATGTACGATCAGATACACTTCATTAGGGATACGGAGTTGCCAAAACGATGTGATGATAGTTAAAAGCAAGGACTTGGGTAGTATGATAGATGACTGTGATAAAATTAGCAATAATGGACAAGATAAGAATGAAACCGATGAGGATGATGTCAACGTGGAGGTTTATGAGCAATACAATATAAGCCGTTTCTTATTTTCTATTCTACAAAAGCAAAGACACAACGAAGATACTTGCTGCAGCAAGAGAAACAACGACAACAAAAATACGTGCAGACAAGTATAATTGTGAATTAGTGATCAATGTATTGTAGGATTTGTTATTTACTCACAAGTAGGGAAAACTGTATGACATGCAACCAAGCAACAAGTCAGCAGAATCAAAAAGCGTAAGCGTGGTCAATTGAAAGCAGGTCGGTGAGACACTATTTCTGTCCGTCAAAATGTCAACTTCAAGCATACGCAAGAGCAAAGTGAATTATGTCGAACATTTCACTCTACAGCTTTACTGTACTGTACTGTCTACACTTCTGAAGAAATAATAATATCATTATTCATCACCGTCTTATTCGCTAATCCTGCCGCCAAACAGCAGTGCTTGCAATTCTGTGTTCCAATGTGGAGAGTAAGACAGCCGGTTAAAATTAAGTATTCTATCTTAGCGCTCTAGACTGGCAACACATCTGCAATCCTCTAGTGCAGTGTTTCTCAACCTGTGGTCCGCGGACCCCTGGGGGTCCGCGAGTATATGAATGTGGGTCCGCGGTGTCATCTCTGGACCATACATAAATGCTAATAAATCTCGTAATTTTGTATCTGTAATAACTAAAAAGAATACCTAATCCGAATTTTTTGCTGTTTATTTTATTAAGGGGGTCCGTGAAAACTGTGCTTGATTTCCTAGGGGTCCGTGGCTGAAAAAGGTTAGGAAACACTGCTCTAGTGTAGCGGGTGTATATGGCTGGTGGTATTCACGTACATCAGGTGACCTACTTCCTCGTCCTCCTTGTATAAAGAAATATTCCAATAGACTAACTTCCCAGCGATTCTTTATTGTTATAACTATTTTCTTATTTGTGCTATGTAGAGCTTCTATAATGTAGTCAAGTCAGACTCTACTGTGGAAAACTCGAAGCATAAAAGCCTTCCGAGAATTGAATAACTTTATTCAACTGTATGTTGAGGATGTCAAACTATCTGTGAAAATAGTTGGAATCGAATATATGAATGTCACGAAATGTGAGTGTTGTTATATTTATGAACCTCAAAAGAAAACTGCCAGACTGGCAATGTAATCCACGATTTATCTCCAAACTTTTATCAAATGTTAGCCACAGCGTGGCGTTTAAGCATAAAACTAGGGCAAACATTGGATAAAGCCATTCTTCTAAATTAAAGATACATCATATAGTACATGTCATCATCTAGTTGAAAACAAAACCGTCACTAAACAAAATATGTCACCTGTTAAAAAAATTACAATTAGGTCAATAGTACAAATTTTGTTTAGCGACTGTTATGTTTTCAAGTAACGTATATGTGGAGTATCAATAAATAGGTTTAAAAAGCACGTTGATGAATATTCTATAGATACAATCTACAGCTCAAGAGCTCTACATTAAACTATGACGTGCATTATAAGTATATAACTTACTAAGTTATGATCAAGCCTTATGAAGACAACATACCTGTAACAATAAAAACATGTGGCATTATGAATATATTTACAATATTTACATAGTCTTATTAAAGAAACAATATAATTTTAAGTTTAAGGCACATATCTACTTTAAGTGCAAAATGCACTAAGTTACTTTAACAATAACATTAACAAAAAAATTTGATATGTATTTGATAGAAAACTAGACAGATATCAAAATATTTCATTTTAAGTATTTTGCGGCAAAAGAAATACATCATCTGTGAAAATTTCAACTGTCTAGGTCTAGCTATCACGGTTCATGAGATACAGCCAGGTGGATGGACAGACAGACAGACAGACGGGCGGACAGCGAAGTCTTAATAATAGGGTCCGTTTATACCCTTTCGGTACGGAACCCTAATAAGTATAAGTAAAAATCGTTGGTCATAGTTAAAGTTATTTTATAAAGTAACTTGATGCAACTCACAATAGAAATATGTCCTAGAGTCCCGTACTCGACCGAAAATAACTATGGTAATCGAGGGTTGGATTATTATTCCAAGATTTGGTGGTGATTAGATAACGATAACAGTAACGATATTTGGGTAACGTTTAAACCGATATTTTTCCGCAAACACGAACTACACTGTTCAAAAACTTGAAAACGAGACCCATTTTCGATCTCGAGACAACCCAGTGCTTTTGTGCTCAAATTTGTTTTTAAACAAATGTTGTGCATATTCGCGTTTTTGAAAGGTAAAAATGAGGTTACAAACAATAACCTAATCTTGCTTCATTGCAGCTAATAATTCACTTGTAACCAGGTCAATTACAGCATGTGTCTTAAAAAATATTAACGAGTATTAACATAGTTTACCATGCATAATTAAGCTTCGGAACGTATCGGCTATTCAGGTAACGTTGCAGAATAACTTTATTGGCCATTTGAAACAATTTCGGGCTGGCACCGGAAACGATCACCGTGGCACTTTCGCTGAATTTCGGAGTGTGGGTTAGTCGGCGAACGAATAATCTGGTTATTATAATTATTAATTTGTTAAATCTAATCAAAAAAGCAAGAAAAGAGAAAACCATGGTGATAAAATTGAATTTTGGAAGGGTAGTAGACGATGTGACGATACAAGATCGAAAGGCAATGTGGACTATTGTGGACAAGGTTAGGACAACAAAAAAAATTGGAAATAAGTAAATGAGTCGATGTAGTTTAAACAATTTTTGTTAACGTTTATCCAATAGAACAAAAACGACGAC
Organism: Pandemis heparana; assembly: GCA_963854515.1. Classification (NCBI taxonomy): domain Eukaryota; kingdom Metazoa; phylum Arthropoda; class Insecta; order Lepidoptera; family Tortricidae; genus Pandemis; species Pandemis heparana. The sequence continues at coordinate 5,339,010 of OY978030.1, read as the reverse complement.
AAAGACGTTTCAGCCGTCCTATATAATGCAATAAAAGCAGACAATATTAATAGTCCATTAAATGAGATATGATTTTATGATTACGAAAGTAAACCGTTTGTGAAGCCATTAAAACGATGCAATGTGATAAATCGTGATCGGATCGGAATAAGCAATACGTAATCGTGCAGAGATGCGGTGATACTAATAGTATTCAGAATTGTTTAGTTGGATTAAAATAATGATGCACGCAAACACGAGACATTACCGTTGACATTTGAAATCCAACAAAATTTAAGTTGATTACGCGCATTACGTCGTCTCGTCTTCGTAGATAAAGTTTAAAGTCAAAGCTTCATTCAGTTAAATATGATTATGATTACTTGTATTAGGTATGGTCAAATCAATAAGCTCTACAAATTTGTATATGTATAGTTAATGTATGAGTTAAGTCAACAAGACGAAGTAGATACAAATATTTTTAAGTCCCAAGTCAACATTACTATTTAACGACTAATTCCAAGTAAAACCTTAAATTTAGATGCGAAAACGTGGGAAACGAAGAATCAACACCTCTTAGCACTAGGTTAGCATAAAAACATGTCAATTTGTCAGTTGATGAGGCATTAGCATAGCTTAACATTGTAATTTATTCGCGTCAGTCAAAGCAGGCAACCGCGCGTGTGATTACTCTAAGCGCCCAATGAACTTTCCTTTGAGCGAGTTTAGCTTTATATTGGACTGGACAGGGTAGGGTAGGACAAGCTTTTCTTATTTTGTAGTAGAATTTTATACTACCAATTGAAATAATGAGACTTTCCATAAAATGTTCAACTTTAAATTAGACGGAATGTAGGAAGTTGTGTTTCTGTTACCCACACAGACAAGGTAAGGCTAGGATATTTTCAAGAATAACGTTTTATTAAGTTGTTGTTTTGTACAAAAATATGTAAGGATCACCATATAATATTCTGTTATTGTATTACATCCCTTAGTATTAAGTTATTATGTCTGTACCCTATTACGGATGGGAATATCGTGTGATTCGTATGGCAACACAATATGATGTGCTTATTTTGTATTTGCAATGGCAACACCGAGATGAAATGTCACTCGGTGTTGTTTTTTCGAATATGCAACGTTCACTGGGTATGAATACATTTTGTAGAACGAAATTAAATCGTAATTATTCGAGTAAATCGTGGTTTGATTCGAGATAATTGTATTAGATCCTTTATCTCAGAAGTGGGATATACTAAATAGGCTCACGATTTCGTTAAAATACTCGCCATCTGAAAAGTAAGTTGAAGAAGTTTTTTTTTTCTTTTGCTACTGTGCCATGGACGAACGGCAAGAGTACCAAGATTCGCCTCAACGAGGAAATCGCAGAAGCCGGAGTCGACGTGGAAATTCGAGCTCGAGCGACAGAAGCGCAAACCGCAGGCGTAAGCGTAGTCGCAGTGAGGAAAATTCGAACGCTCGTAGCAACCGTCGAAAGAGTAGAAGGTTGGACACGAGGGACACCAGCTGTGAAAGGGCTAAAGGCCGAAAAAATCGTTCGGTAGAAAGACACAAGCGTCATCGCAAGCGGGATCGGAGGCATAGCCGCAGGCGTTATCATAGTTATCGAAGCAGTAGAAGCACAGAACGTGGAACTAGGGAGAGAAGCCGTGATCGACAACGCCGAGATCACCGAAGTGGAGACCGACGAAGTGCAAATCTACGTAGCGGAGGCGGACGGACTGAAGACCGACGAAGTGGAGGTCGAAGAAGCGTAGGCGGGCCAAGCGGAGCTCCACGAGACGGAGGTCGACGAAGCGGAAGCCGAGAAAACGGAGGCCGACGAAGCGGAGATCAACGGAGCCGGAGCCGACACCAGTCAAGGATCAGTCAGAAAAGAGCCGCGTCGCCTCGAGTTGAGAATGTTGGTAACAGCATATTACAAGGTAAAGAAAATCAATCATTTTTAACTGAATTAATCAAAGCTTTGTCTAGCAATAAGTCTGATGGTAATAAATTCCCTATGTTAGGTAACGTTGTACCAGAGTTCGACCCTATGGTAAAAGGGCAGACAATACACGTGTGGTTGAATAAGGTTGACGAGTGCGCCAGATTGTACAAATGGGGTGATGACCAGATTATTCACTACGCATTACCTAAGTTAACAGGTGTAGCCAAAACCTGGTACCAGGCGTTGCCCTCTATGTCTTACACTTGGTTAGAGTGGAAAAGCAAACTTGTTGAATCGTTTCCTAGCAGCGATGATTACGCTGAACTATTGACTGAAATGTTAGGCAAACGTGTTAAGTATAACGAGTCGTTAGAATCTTACTACTATGAAAAAATAAATTTAATCAATCGTTGTGAATTACGAGGTAAGCAAGCAGTAGACTGCATGTTGTACGGGATTGATGATCGATCCGTGCGGTTAGGTGCTAAGGCGGCTAAATGCCACGAACCCGAACAGGTATTAGAATATTTTCAGTCGATAAAACAACAATCACGTGAATTAGACAGGAAGCATAACGTTGATACATCAGGTAGACGGGTTAATACCAATAATACGGCTACCAATAATATTTCAGGCGTCAAACCAAATGTATCAGCTAATCATGATGCTAAGGCGCAGAATAAAACCCCGATAGTTTGCTACAACTGTAATGAGCCGGGACATTTTAGTTTTAAGTGTACAAAAAAGATTCTGAAATGTAACATATGTCATAAGTTGGGTCATCTAGCTACAAGCTGCCCGAAACTACCCACTGGGGCTCTTGATAAAAATGATAATTCTACTGAAAAGGTCGTCAGACGCGTTGATGTTGATGGTTCACACGATAGTAAATACGTTACAGATTTAAAAATAAATGGTAACCTAACTTCCGGTTACATAGATATGGGGAGTCAATGCACCTTGTTGAGGCGTAGTGAAGCTGTGAGGATTGGGTTAAATTGGTCAACATCTGATAATTTACCAGTTATGAGAGGAATAGGAAATAACGTTGTCATGCCTTTAGGTGCAGCTAATATTGAACTAGAGATACATAGAATTGTTGAAAAGGTGGACGTATTCATAGTAGATGATTGTGTTATTAAATACCCCGTTTTAGTCGGTCACAGTTTTACCGAAAGGCCAGGTGTTATAATAACAAAAACTGCGGATTCTTTAATTTTTGAAAAACGTTTACCAAACAAATTACTCCTAAAGCTGCGAAATGACACAAAAATTTTACCAAATAAAATAACTATAGTAGAAGTTAAGTCTTATCCAACTTATTCAGGACCTATATACGTCAAAGGTGGAATACGTGGAAAACCCAATTCAGAATTTTACCTTTTACCTGGAGAGTATAGTCTCAAGGACGGTGTAGGAGGATTACTAGTCCAAAATGTAACTGATTCTCCGGTGTTGTTGGCTGAAGATGATTTGATAACTCGTGTTATTACTACTAGCCATAGCGTTGATGTAAACGTGCTAGACTATGATGACGAAGATTCGATATTAAATTTAAATGTCAGTGAACACCTGAGTAATGACGAAGTATCAAAACTAAAGCAGCTTTTATTGAAGTATGAAGTATGTTTCTCCAGTAGACTAAAAGACTTAGGTTTTACAAGTATGGTTCAGATGGAGATTGAGTTGACTGACAAACAACCGGTAGTCTATCGCCCGTACAGACTGTCATTCCCGGAACGCGAGCTAGTTAAAAACATGGTGCAGGAAATGATTGAGGCAGATATAGTTTGTGAATCCAACTCATCTTACGCTAGTCCGATTCTGCTTGTGCAGAAAAAGACAGGCGAGAAGAGGCTCTGTGTAGATTATAGAGCCTTAAATAGCAAAACACGAAAAGAACACTATCCCCTTCCCATAATCGACGACCAGTTAGACAGGTTGGCCGGTAATTCCTTGTTTATTAGTCTTGACCTTGCATCAGGTTATTACCAGATTCCGATCGCTGAAACGTCACAGGATTTGACCGCGTTCGTTACTCCCGACGGGCAGTACCAGTTTAAACGTATGCCGTTTGGACTAGCGAATGCGCCATCGGTGTTTCAGCGAACAATGAACAGGGTACTAGCAAATGTCAGCTACGTCATTATCTATATGGATGATGTGTTAATTCCAGCATCCTCTTTTGAAGAAGGTCTGACTCGACTAGAAGAGGTTCTGAAAGTTTTGCGCGAAGCTGGTCTTACATTGAAGTTAAAGAAATGCCACTTTTTCTACAGAGAGCTGGACTTCCTTGGTTTTCATGTTAGTGCAAATGGTATACAGCCGGGTTCGCGAAAGACTTTAGCTATCTCAAATTTTCCAGTTCCGCAAAATGTTCACGACGTAAGACGTTTTATAGGCCTAGCTAGTTTCTTTCGGAGATTCGTAAGGAATTTTGCCCTGATTGCGCGACCATTAACGGATCTTCTGAGGTCAAAGTTCGAATGGAAATGGTCAGAAGAACACACAGAAGCATTCAACAGCTTAAAGCAAAAACTGGTAGAACGGCCCGTTTTAGCACTATATGACCCCAGGTTAGAAACTGAACTACATACAGACGCTTCTAAACACGGTATTGCTGGTATTTTAATGCAGCGTAGTGTAGACGGGTTACTGCGAGTTGTAGCGTATTACAGTCGGAAGACTACTGTCGATGAGCAAAAGCTCCATTCCTTTGAATTAGAGACACTCGCCGTTGTCGCATCATTAAGCCGATTTAGAGTATATTTATTAGGATTAAAATTCAAAATCGTCACCGACTGTAATGCGCTACGGACTACACTCACAAAAAGGGACCTCATACCCCGAATTTCTCGTTGGTGGGTGCAGTTCCAAGAGTATAATTGTCAAATCGAGTATAGGCCTGGATCGCGTATGGCCCATGTCGATGCACTTAGCCGTGGCCCAGTAACCACTTCTGTTAGTGAGACTGAAACACACGTTATAGACGTCCTGCATGTCGAATTAAAGGACTGGATTGCCACGGTACAGGGTGATGATGAGGAACTCCTTCGAATTAGGCAAATTTTACAGGATAGTGACACAAAATATATTGCTGACGTCCATAAAAACTATCAAATGAAGGGTAATCATGTGTTTAGAGTTGTAGACGATGGTATTAGGTGGGTTGTACCGAGGGGTGTAAGATGGCAAGTGCTGCGCATGAATCACGACGATATAGGCCATTTCGGCTTTGAGAAAACTTTTAACCGTATACGCAACACATTTTGGTTCCCGAAAATGCGACGCTTTATAAAAAAATATGTCGCAGCCTGCCTCGAGTGCGCGCACCATAAAGGTTCAAGTGGACGCAAAGAGGGGATGTTGCATCCGATCCCTAAGATTGAAATGCCCTTCCACACGGTCCATGCAGACCATCTGGGGCCGTTTGTGCGTTCTAAGAGAGGAAATTTTTATATACTCGCTATAGTTGATGCGTTCACAAAATTCATTAACATCCGGGCTGTTAAAGACACGAAATCTTCAACAGCGATTAGAATATTCAAGGAACATTTTAGTTACTTTGGAGCTCCGTCACGGCTCATTACTGACCGTGGATCGTGTTTTACGAGTGGAAAATTTAAAGAATTCACTGATAAAGTAAATATTAAACATATTCTAAACGCTGTTGCCACTCCACGAGCCAATGGCCAAGTGGAAAGATTCAACAGAACAATATTAGATGCGTTAGGCACTAAAACTCATGGTAAAAATGACAACACTTGGGATGAATACATAGGCGACATTCAATTAGGAATAAATACCACTGTTAATAAAACAACGGGCAAGAGCCCGTCAGAGCTGTTATTTGGCTGCAAGTTAGTTACGACTTCGGAAAACATGTTAAGTGAGGTGATTGATGAAATTTCACAACGTGTTGATGAGGAAGATTTAATGAAATTGAGATCAGAAGCTAAAAAGAGAATCGATAAGCAACAGGAGAGTTCTAAGAAAGCATTCGATAAACGTAGGACAGAAGGTAGGACATACAATATCGGGGATCTTGTTAGAGTAGAGAGAACCATCAATGATAAAGAGCATGTTGGTAAATCAAAAAAATTAATATCGAAATTTCACGGACCTTATCGGGTCTTAAAGGTGTTGCCCAACGATAGATTTTTAATTGAAGATACTCCTTTAACAAAAAAAGGTAATAAGCGTTACGAAAATGTAGTAGCGCTAGATAAAATTCAGCCCTGGCTAAATTTTAAGGGATATTCTAGTGATGATAGCGATAAAAAAAATAGCAAAGATAGTAGCAGTGATTCGAACGATAGTGAATAATCAACGAATTACATTATTAAGAGAATTTAGTTGTGCCAAAATTGATTTTATTGTTGTTACGTAGTGAATAAGTTGGTACATAACTAAGTAGTTTATTATGAGCGGTCAGTGCAAGAAAATTATGTTTAATCATATTGCACAGATGATCGTAGATCATAATTTACTGCTTGGAAACATTACTAATTTAGATTAAGTGATGTGACTTAGTCTTTGTGATTGTTAGGTTAGTTATGAGCGGTCAGTGCAGAAAAGAATGACGTTAAATAACGTCGCATAGATGATCGTAGATCTTAACTAACTTCTTTGAGGAAATTATATTTTGAGCGTAGGCTATGAGCGATCAGTGCAGAAAAGACTGATATCGAGCAATCGGTATCGCACAGATGATCGCAGATCATAGTAGACTAACGCATGACTTGTGATTTTAGAGTAGATGATGATAATTCGTTACATCTTGTATTTATAGATTATGAATCATAGATTAAGTGAGATTGTTCGAATAATGAGTCTTATAAACGATACCTTATTATCAGTTTTGTTTTCTCATTTGTCTTACGATATGGTTACTGTACTGTACTTCCAAAAAATTATATAAAATTGGATTGTCATTAAAAAAAATAAACATCAATGGGAGGACCCATGTTTAAACAGGAAGGCCGAGTTGTAAGGATCACCATATAATATTCTGTTATTGTATTACATCCCTTAGTATTAAGTTATTATGTCTGTACCCTATTACGGATGGGAATATCGTGTGATTCGTATGGCAACACAATATGATGTGCTTATTTTGTATTTGCAATGGCAACACCGAGATGAAATGTCACTCGGTGTTGTTTTTTCGAATATGCAACGTTCACTGGGTATGAATACATTTTGTAGAACGAAATTAAATCGTAATTATTCGAGTAAATCGTGGTTTGATTCGAGATAATTGTATTAGATCCTTTAAATAGAACCGGCAAATGACCTGATCACGGTTGAACAAATAAGGCAATGAACTACCCGAAATTTTCTACGCTCAGTTCAGGTCGATGGCGTGATAAAATCAGCTACGAAGTTACATTCGTTTGTGCTTTGGTCTGGTAAATTGTTTCGATTATTTATCATATGATATCATTAATTTCTTTAAAAATATGTAATGAAACACTAAACGTCGATTGAACTTTCTATCAATGATACTCCCTTCCATCCACACACGGTAGATCTATTGTATCGATGGCAGAATAGCCCTAGCTGAAAATAGAGCCCGGTTAGCAGGTCGAGCGGCTCGAGGCATTAGGCCGAAATGTGTGTAAAATTGAGCTCAAATATTCAATGGCATGTGATACGAGTTGGGTAGATTTAGGTCGAGAGTCATGCACGCCAGTGCACGCACAGATTACATAAAATTTACAACGTCCAAGAATATGCTTGAATTTACCAACACGTGTTTTTCTTTCACAATATTTATTGCATTATACAAATTGAAGTTTGTTAGGTACTAAAGGGATCATGTTGGTTTTCATTGTTAACCGGCCAGCGCTGACGACAAGTATAAGTGAAGGAAGCCGTCAACTAACTAAACCATTCGATTTTATAGCGTAGCTTATCCTTCTTATACCACGATGGTTTCATCTCAGTCTCAGTACAGACTTAACACGAAATGATTATCGTCATGATCTATTTCAACCGCCAACTTAAATCTGAAGATGTCTATTTTTTTCAGACAATGGCAAGTGTTCTAAAGTTCATCACTTACACAAACGGAGATGTGAAGCTAAATGCGAAGCTCATTATTTTGTAGCGAAATCTCAATCAACACCAGCAAAACCGCAGTAATAATGTCGTAATCATAATCATGTGTGGATTCGGGCAATGTTCTTGTTGACATAAAACCACGTGGAGTCACACACGATAGTGACAAGGTGTAAGTAACGACGCTTGTTTCTTTTGAGGCCGAGATACATTTTCATGCATTAGAAGAGATTGATTGAGTTATTTGCCCTGAGTTTGTTGCTGGTAGTACGAGATGGTCACATTATGAGTTTGAAAATACATTACTCTTTTTAAGAGTGTTTGCGAAAAACTAAAAGGCAAAGGAATAAATCAGTATGAATATGACAGAGATGACATTACGGCATAAATAATCGTAATTACGCATTTACATTTACATATGAGATAACAAATACAAGATAATTCAACCGTATATTTATTATTTATCCAACGCGCTCACTTCCTAGTTCTCATTTGTATGTTAAGCATCTATATTTGGATAGCTTCGTGACGGGAGATCACGTAGAGATGTCCCGATTAGTCTTAGCAAGGTAAACTAAGATAAATTTTATCGACAACAGTCTTAGCGACACCAAAGGCGTGTTGACTTCGATAAACTGGATCTTCCTTCTAATTAAATTCCGGATTACTGGGTCTGCTTTAGGAGCTGTCAATTGCAGTTGTCTCGTACCAATCTGGTACTATACAAGGGAGTGTGTGGCACCTTCACTTCGATACTATGACATAACAATAGGGTGGCAAGAAGCGCAAAATGCCACTGGCATCCATCAATGGGACCCCGAACTGCCTGCGCCTAGAACACAGAAGAAAAGTTGACGCACTTCTTTAATAATGAGGAAAGGCGATATAGTTACGCCAGCGCCACTGCTTCCACAAAAATATTATTTAGAACCTATTTCGAAACGGGATTTACAGTAACATGATTTTGCGAAGCTGCTTATGCATGTTTCACTTAGTATATACTCCTAGGACCAGCAACTCAAACTTCATGATTGAGCCTTAACCAATGTGAATTCAATTTTGATTTGGAATCGGCCCGCCATACACAACTTTAGGCATTGGCCTGCGATACACGATCGATCAATGTCCGTTGTACGTGTTTGGAAAAGTACGACGGCCATTTCCGGTCAGATCAGGCACATATGCTGCACCAGAGCCTACCAAATTGCGTTTTCAAACCTTACGACCTTGACAATAAAACTGATTAGATTATTAAGAGATCCGTACAAGGCATGAATGGATATGAAATCTTACAACACCATTAGCATCATCGAGTCTTATATGGTGAGAGAGATTAACAATTAAAAGCCAAGGCGAAGGTTTGTTATTTGCCTTTTGAGATAGAAGATGAGGAAGGATATAGATAGACTATAGACCCATAAAACGTGCAATTTGCGCAAATGCTCGGTTAATGACTTGGTCGTCACTATGCATGTCAATTTCTATGCTAATATCAGAGACAGTAAAGGCGTATACTATGCACATTTAGTTCTATAAAGAGCTATACAGGAAATAGCCTGGGAATCTTTAACGGTTACCTTGCCTATTTTACTGTGGATATTCGTAATTGAGCTAATTAACATAGTTAACTCGTTAACAGGGGCTGCGCAACAACAATTTTGCGTACAAATTTGATTACTATCATCCCTTGTCCCCACGATCTTTACAAGTCGAAAGGACGCAAGGAATATCAACTTGCTAAAGCATGTCAGTTAAGTACCAGCCATAGTAATTATCTTATTATTCTAAGCAGGATACGTTAGAGAACTATTACACGATTCAAACTTCGGTGAAGTCATCGCATACAATTACCGGAAGATCAATTCCAGCAATAGTTTTTTGCTAAGTTGAGTTTTAACTAGCGTTCAACAGGTTTACGCACTTCCGTCGTTAAAAGTCAATGTCTTTAATGATTTGCATTTAAAACTTTCTAATAAATTTTTCACGGTACTCGACTTTTAATTGACAGAGTCCTAACTCAAGTAACCTCTCCAAAAATTTGGAGCAATCAATAAGAGGAATTCAATAACGTTTCGGATACGAATAGAATATAATATTACGATGTTGAAAGAAGAAATTTTCGCAAGTAAATAAAATGATATGTGAAAACCTATGCCAAAACCAACTTTACGTTAACAAATAACAATTACCTATAGAATTCCGTATATTTGATTGGCACTTCTAAAGCCGATTAAGACCACTTTTCGTAATCGATTGAAGATTGAATCGAAATGACTCCGCCACAGGTCGTGACTCCTTATATTCCGGTCAAATATTTCATCACGAGGACAAAGATTGAAAGCTATTGCTGTCTACAAGGAATCCAGTCTTAACCACATAACTTTAAGATGCAGAATGGTCAAGGCTCAAGTATTAATAGTATTGTTAAAATGTTCCATGATTTGAATTGACAGGCAGCAAGTACTGTCAATTGAGATGTGAATGAAACTATTGTGATTGTACGAAGGCGAGTTTGACCGCTTGATATATTGCACAGGTTATTCTTAGTACGATGACAAAAGAAATTGGGAGCGGCATTATTACGAAAAGAAGTTGGTTTCCCGTCAAAATGTGAACTGAACGATCTTGTTTGTCCGCCTCGTTATATCAGAGTAGATAAGGCCATCAAACCATCCCAAAAAACTTCCTAACTAACAAAAGGCGTTGCGAAAGAAGAATACAAATTGAAATCGTTGTGTTTTTTTGCACGTCTGGTTTACGGTTCCCATTTGGAATTATCGAAGCCGTGTTATTATGATACACCATGAAATTACATTCCAAATCACTAGTTTTTGCCGGCACAACTACCTACTTCTAATTACATTTCTGGCTAAGTAAAGGCCTTGAGTGTTCCTAGATGTTCGTGACTGAATGGATAGGCTATTGATAAATGGGTAGCATTAGCTTTTGTAACAACGGCGACGAAATGATTTGAAAATAGACACAAGCCATAACCAAAATAGCCCCAACACAGCATTATTTGTTTAGACTTATCTACGTGATGAACAGTACAGACGCTTGTTATCAAAATGCAAATATAAAGTCGCTTGTCCGATAATTCTACGCAATTAAAATAATATTAGTACTACTAGAACCAGTACTGTGTTATCTTTTCCAAACTAAATCCAAGATCTGATGACAATGCTGAAGTAAAAATATTAAATTAGCAACATGGTGAAGTCATTTTTAATGATATAGCTTCAAAAGTCACGGCATAAACGCTTGGTTCAAACGTCGAAAGCCACCTAATGACTTAAATAAATTGAGGAATGAGACCAGGCCAATTAACTGCTTTCTTTTAAAGGTTTTGTCTGTATAATTACGACTGAGTGTGTGTAATGCCATCGTAAAATTAAATTCAAAAGACCTGTGATCTGCCCACGCGGACTCCGCAATCTGGGATAACGGATTGAGTACATCGCGAGATTTCACCACTATTGAATATAATAAGATGGAACGATATGTGTCTCGGTACTTATCGGAGTTAAATTAAGCATCAGTCCTTCACCGGAATTGTTTGAACATTCTTTAGAGTTACAACTACTATTATTTTTTCAAATGTGACTAGATCGCCAGTGAAATCTTCAGTAGGTGAAAGCCAGTTTCTCTTTGCACTGAAAAGATTTTGAAATAATAACGTAGGGGAAAGTAACGAAGCATTAAATTGCTGGTGTACATTAATACAAGAATGCGAACACATAATTGGCCTAAAATGTAAATGGAGCGCGACTAAGGTTAAGAGATTTGCAGACGGCGTTGTTGCTGAGACTAGGTGAATACTAAAATTGATCGACGACGTGCTTCAGATTAGGCTTGTTGCATTACTGTTGCTTGACGTTGATTCCTTTTTAAGACCACATTATTATTACATTATTTTTTCAAATTTGGATTATATTATCTTATATTTGTTTCCCATTGCTGGACAAAGGCCTCTCCTCTCGACCCCACATGTCCTCGGTCTCGCGAGATAGGGTGACAGCCCAACAGCCCGCTGAATAAAAATATCACCTCCCATATCAGTATAACAGTACATTATAAAATATTGTTCGTATAAAGAATGAACAAGGCAACAATTGAGTCTTTGAATTTAAAAAAAATATCGATTTTTTTTATGTTTTTTAAAACTTTATAGCATATTATATAATATCTAATTCAAAGAAATCTTAAAATATTTTTTTTTAATTAATTATAAGCAATTCAAAATTGATGAAATTTGAAATATGACCACTTGACCGGGAACGGGCCATGATTGGTCGCCATGGCTGTGACGTCACAATGTTAAAGCAATTTCACGACAGTACTGGGTTAACGGCTGATTTCACTAAAAATATCCGAAATTTAATACAAAAAATATCTGCTGAAGTTTTTTTTATGAAATAAGGTGGCAAACGAGCACGCGTATCACCTTATAGTAAGTAAATTTTTGTTTTAGTCATGTGTAGGTAGGTAATAAAAGCGTAATCCTGATAATGTTTCTGATTTATGTGAACTGGATTGATTTTACTGGACCTGAGATTTCACAATAAAGTACCTAAGTACAGTGAAAGATACTGAATCGCTTACCTACCACTGTGGAATTTTAACATACACCCTGCCAGAGATATTATTGCTAAATTGTACCTATTAGGTAGGTTACGTGATTCAGTTTCTTCGACCGTAGGTACGTAAATTTTAATGGCTAGATTTTGTGGTTGATAGGTATTTCTAGTTTTTTTTATAATCCCGTGGGATTGTATTATATATTCAATGGGAATTTTTGCGGGTGTAAGAGCCTAACCTTGTTCTAGGTAGGTACGTTCGGATCGCTAGGTACGGTTAACGTCAAAGATATCTTTACACTTTAGTACCTTTTTAGCTTTATCATAGATGCCACTAATGGAGAAGCAAAAGGGGTTGCTTTATCAGCATATAAGGAGAACCTAATGGCTGGCCTTGGTTCAGTAAATCACGTCGAGGAAGTGTGTCAAAGCCACCGGTGAATGCAGGCCCCTTGTTTCAAAGCTTGACATTGGCCACTTGATCTTCCGGTTACATCATGATGCTTGCTAATACAATAGGCTGAGGATGAATAAATATATTCGGTGACAAGAAACATACGGGAAGCTCTCGGAACGATCAATGAAGACTTCCGGTTTAACGTTGCTCAGGGACTTGGCCTAATAACAACACTGGACGGTGAAATAATGAAACCGGCGTGTAAAGTTGTCTAAAAAGTATCAGTATATTGAGGATTGATTAATCCACTGAATCTTATTTTTAGGGGTATATTAAGGGGTTTTTGAATGAAGAATTCATTGACCCACAAGCCCCAAACTCGAATACAACTTAACGTTTTCAAATCGAGAATGGGTAATAACACAAAGACAATGCATCTAGCCTCTAGGTGTCAACCTGAAGTTAGGCAAGTAAAGCCTTACGTTAGTATTGAAACGAGCCGCGTGTCAGTCAACTGCGGGGCACAGGTCGCGTGGGCTTGGCATTAACCCACTTTCCGCAGCCCGTGGGAGGCCGTTCTAAAATTAAGAAGAAAAAAACCGCCAACGGTTTGTTTGCATTGCGCATACGCAACTGTTAGCGCAACAGCGCAGTTAAGAATAAACGCTAAGTGCGGCATTGAAAGTCTAGGCTGACTGAGCAATGAATCGATTTAGAAACCGTTTGACAATGGGATGTCTATATTCAAATTTATTTTTGTTGTCTGCATGGACTAAGAAAGTTATAATAACTGGTTTGCTTATGAAACTCTATTAACGTTTTGAAAGTAACTGCATATTTATCAGTTTCGAAAACAAGTTCCGTAGTGATGTGTGCGTGATGACTTTTTTCACAATTATCAGGACATTTAATCGCGATTCAGAAATGTACGTCCGCCACTCCAACAACAATTTGCTTCAACAAAAGCTGTTCCATTGTTGAATTGAAAACAATAATTCTTTCATACTAGTCTCCATGCAGGCTGAGAGCTTGGCTTGGCTGCATTCCAAGTGCCTTCGGGGTCCGATGCAGGAGAACAAGCGAACGCAATTAAATTTTTTGACGATTCCTCGAATTCAGGCGCCGCGAAGATACGGTAATTGCTCGTTTTAATTACATTTTTGTCTGGATTTTGATGACATAGTTTTGAGTCTTTTGTTTTTGTCCAGAGAAAATGAACAAAGACGTCGGTCAGGTCTGATACAATTATAAACACATCAAATTAAATTCCTTTGCGAAAATTACAAATGTATTTAACCTGGCCCACCGTAATTGTTTCCTTGCTTTTATTCCGCTCTTTCCAATATACACTCGACTCGCCTACGTTCATAAAAGCCCAGTTGTTCTACCTCACCGTTTACACTGGCTTCTAAATTCAAATTAAATACGGTGTTTAACAGACTGTTTTGAATTTGATTGCTTTTTATAGCATTATAAGACTGGTAGCAATGGCAATGCTATATGCTTCATACAAAATCAAAAAGCATTCATCTAAAGCTCAGTTCTCTTTTGCTTTGAACCACGGAGCTGCAGTTTTAGCGCAGACTGAGAAGAGAACACTTGTGCCTAAAGCCGAGTGTGCCTAGATAGCTGATACTTGACCACTTACCTCGATTGCGGGGACTGCAAACATTCCGTGTTTGAACGCGTAAGATATTTCGGCCAGAGAGGATAAGATAATCAAATTGCTTGGAGATAGTATTTCAAGATAGAAAAGTGAAAAGTTGCTGCGTAGTAGCTTTTCGCACTGATATTTAACAAAATATAATTAAATGGAAGCACATCGTTAAATAATGATCATTGAGAGGTTATAAGTAGTAAATCCTCTTTAGTTTGATTTGATGCTAGTATCATTTCGGAAGACGCTAGTGATCCGTCTTGCTTAATGCTGACATCATAATATGATCCGGTTCAGCAATGCTATTCCATCTATATTTATATCTCATAGCCTGCATAACGGCCAAGCACATAAGCAACTTCGAAGAATGAAATATATACTCTTGCCACCAAGAAAATTAGTATTAAATGACTGTCATTGCGAGAATGGTGGAGAATCAAAACAAGTTGAGTTTGTTTACACTATTTTTGCATATTAAGGGACTTAGAAACGCTGCTTGTCTAACACAATATTGGGAGTATTTAAATATATTAGGTTAAGTACTTGTTAACATATAAAAATCCAAATCTATACTGATACTTAATATGAAAGTGTGTCTATTTTTTACCTCTTCACGCTTAAACCGCTCAACCTATTTGGTTGAGATCTGGAACAGATATACAAATTTTAAGTCCCGGGGATATTTTTTTATCCAGGAATTGTCCCCGGGGGATACCGATAAGCAAATTCTGCACAGGCAGATTTTTTATAAGGATTGATGTCAATGATGTTATAGACGATGCGGCTAGCAAAGCAACCCGTCACTATTTTGATTCCCCTTTATACACCCTCAATCTTGCTAACTGTGTGGTCGTTGGGTCTTGTTACCCTATGTTCTGTCTACCCCGTAAGAGAGAAAGAGGTGTCTATTTATGCGGTGTGTGTATTTATGCAGTTTTTTGGGCATTTCTACAAATACTGCTAATAAAGATTTAAAGGATTGCGCTTCAAGTTACCTACCCACCATTTATCCCCCTTTTAGACGTACTCACTCATACGTTCTGGATCTGGAGCACCCACTCTTTTCCTTACAACAATGTCCCCTATTTCGCCTCAAGTCAATGGAGAAAAACAGAAGACAGTCTGAGCTGGCTATCCAAAGTACATAGAGTGCAACAACCTTACTCTCGATATCTCGGTGCGTGGCTATCGATCGTTCCCGACGCTCCCGTCACTGGCGGGTGACCTACTTACGCACTGTACCTACACAGTTGAAATATTCAGGAGCAGTTTGTCTTTTTATTAGAGGTTGGTTAGGTCAGATATTGGTGTGCGATAGTAACGGGGTGCGGTCTGCGGTTGAAATGGTATTGAAATATTTTTATCAGTTTTTTGTTTCAAATTAGCAGTCGTATGTTATCGTATGTAATAGAACGAATTCCCTTCAATGCAGTAATGCGTATTGCTTCATACAAATAAAGTGCCGTTTTAATTTTCGTCACTTCAGGCGCTCACTTTGACGTTTTGTCTTGGGAAACTGTTTTCAGAAGCAGAAAATAAATCTAATATTGCAGAATTTATTGTTGCAGATACCTACTGTTTTAATAAAAACCCACACTTTTTTATCAATGACGTCACTTACGTTGAACGTAACGATTCCTATTGGCGCAAAGCGGAGTTGAATGTTTTTAAGATTGACGTTTAATGGTTATGATTGAAATTGAAACGTAGGAACTTGTCATATCCAAGCTACTTGCTGTAACTCCAGCGAACATTTTAATATTATTATTTATATCACGCCAATAATGATATCGAGCTGTTCTCAATCTTCCAGCTGTGGCGCGTCTGCCGCCACAATGTATTACGCACTTAGAGACAAGCACTTGACTTATAGATATTCGTGTGTACAGTGACCTAATAAGATTGTGCGCTTTCGCGACTCGACGTTATATCACTTAAGCAAGTTAAACGGCGGAGAGTGAACAGGGAACGCAACAAAATATTCATTTGGCCTTTTGGGTGGCGGTTTAAATATTCATGTAGGGTTTCTGTTGTATGTGAAACAAATAGACCTTCCGATAGCGTGGATAGGTCCATGGTCCATACGCTAGTGGACTTTAGTATTTATTTAACATAATATATCTTAGTCTGTGTAGAAGAAACAATATGAACTGAGACGTTAAAAAATTGCACAATTTCACCTTTTCCTTTGATGTGAAATGAACAAAGTCCCGTAACAGTACAGGAAATAAAACTTCTTTTTCCCGTCAATATTCCATCGTCTGGCTTGGAAGTTTTATATGCAAAAGGCTTAAAAGATGACTGAACAAGCGACTGGCAAGCACGCAATAGTCGGCCGGTTGCCAGGAGCCTCATTCCAAGCGAACTACAAAGCAACTTTGCAGTTGTAATTAAGTTAGTGCGAGTTGGTTAACGTCGACACGGAATCGACTTGTTAGTAGCATGTCAGTAGTTATAAGCGTCATATTAAGAGGCAAGGTTAGGTGTAGTGACTAATCAGTTTCGTCGTTACTGAATAATAAAGAGATATGGTTTTGTCGTGTAGCATTTCGATAGTTAAGCTCCGTAATAAGGCGGCATCTTAACGTGGAGAACTCCACTAGAAGCCTTTAGAAGTTCTCGTTGGAAACTAGACGCAACTAATAGTGAGTGAAACTTCGGATTAAACTCAACTAAAAAGGAGGCTTTAGAAGTTTCTCGAAGTTGGCTATAATCCTACTAATATTATAAATGCGAAAGTTTGTGAGGATGTGAGTGTATGTTTGTTCCTTCTTCATACTGAAACGACTAGGCGGATTTAGATCAAAATTGGAACGTAGATAGCTGGAGCTGGTATCCTAGATTATAGACATAGGCTGCTTTTTGTCCCGGAAAATTGCATAGTTCCCGCGGGTAGTAATAAACATGTCTATTGCTAATTTTACGCGGACGAAGTCACGGGTAGAAGCTAGTAATATATAAACGAGCGAATAAGGGTTAATTAGAGGTTTACATAATGATCAATTAAAAGTAGGCTTTTGAAATGTCTCTGTAAAATTTGGACTGTATTTTAATTTTACTGACACTTTTTTTTAATCGTGTTTATTTGACACGAAAATTACCAGTGAGATTAGTTAATCTAAAGCCAAGCGGCCTGGATATCTGCGATCGACTGCTTTCTTTAAGTATAATTTAATTTTACTTTTTACGGTGGTTACCGCATGTCATTTGTATACACAGTTTTATCATCTTACAATTTTGTTTCACATATTTGAAACCACACCACCCCATCTTCAGATCAACCCACCAAGTATTTAATTTTATGATTGTGAGAATCTCCAGAGAACATCTAAATTAAATCGCGCGCATATTAGTACAGTTTAACGCACACTAGTTAAAATCTCATCTAAATGCGTCACATGCAGGGAACTAAGAGAATGGTTGTAATTGGGTCACGGGAGTAGTTGGTTGAGCTGGAGTGTTCAGCCTCTCGAGGGTTCACGTTAGATGTTGGAGTATAGAGCATGGATCCGGAAGGCTGGTACGCTCAGAAATGATACCTAGCTGAATTGTTTATGCTAAAGAGGAATCACTAAGAAATAATACTTGCTTTTCTTAAACATTGAATGAAGATAGTCAAGACAGACTTTTAAAAAAAAAATTTGATACGGAAGGGGTTGATGAGATGTACTTATGAGGCGTAAGTGAATTTATTGCCTGAATCAGTTCGCGACAGAAATTTGGTTACGTTCGGATCGTGCAAAATGCGAACTTTATTTATGGGACTGTTTTATCAACTTACAAATTGCGTCAAAATATCAAATGTCATCGCTTGAACATTGAAATAGTGTAAACTTATCTACGACTTCACTAGGCCTGAATATTGTGAATGCTATTTGGAATTGGAACGCTTAAACAGAATAGAAAAACACTCGCATTATCGTCTCCTTGTAACAGACAACTATCGCCGAGATGGCTAAATCGATATCAGTCGTCTGGACCGTATGACCCAATTTTATATTATTATCTGCACACTCAAGGGCTTGTCTCAGCTGTATGATGAGTTTGTTCTTTGAGATGAAACACTTTTATAGTTTAGACACTATGACTTTTTGTTGAGCGCAACTCGCAACTTGGCTTTCTTTTAGAAGTTTTAGAACTAATCAATGTCATTGAATAGGTAGCCACTGATGCAATTTCATGTCGAGACGGTCCCATCCTTCTTTTGCGTTGTACAAATCCGAGTGTTAGGCCGTGTCAGTAGGGGTCTGAAAAAAGAAACAAGTCTCCAAGGAACTCTTTGAGTCGGTTGTAATGGATCCCTACAGTTTTGTACCAAAACTGTTTGCAAGCCTTTTTTTCTTGAGAGCCGTTCGGGTAGCTATTTCGTAACATTCCTTATTGATCGCCCGCTTAATAGGTTGTTGCCTAAGTTTTCGGTCTACGTAACAGGTTAAGCGTAGCGCTTTGAAAATTCAATTCAATCAAGGAGCGCCTTAGGCTTGGGGGTATAATGCCTTCCCATCCGATTTAAATATTATTTTTTGCCTAATTGCAGAGAATTATGCAAACACAAGTCATGATAAATTCATGATTTTAATTCCTTTAAAGCCATTAGACGCAATCATTGCTAAAAAAAAAATTTTGTAGCAGCCAAGGTAGTGTTGCGATCGTGCAAGTTAATTGTGCAAATTGCAGATGTGTACATCCTATCGGTAGTCAATCGGGCGTGTAAATTACATGGTATGCACATACGGCGGTCATACGTAACTGTCAGGGCTACTCAGCTCTGACGCTGGGCTGGCTTCCGTAATGCAAGCAGCACTTAGGGAAATCGATGGATGTCTTAAATGCTTGGCTAATTACTGTTTCCTACTCATTACTAGCAGGAAGTCATGCAGGCAGGTAATGTTGCAGGTGTTTGGACACTAATGCCTATGGAATTTAACAATCACAATGATATTTAAAAAGGACTTTGAATGTTTAATGCAATAGCATAAATAACATTCTTTTTTTCTATTAAATCTCCTCTTGCTGCGATCTCACTAGACTAAAGATCTAATAACGAACGGTAACCATTTCAATGGAAGCACCGACAGTTATAACACAGATCGATTCACGGCCTAGTGCACTCTTACCCGTGATTTCACACATCATCTAACAGATAACTGGAGAGCGCAATAACTACACGTTTTATAGAACTTTTAGCCACAAATGGCACCCCTCTGAATCACTGAAGTGCAAATTTACGACACGTTCTACGATTCAGCTTCTTTCCACACTATGTATCTCAATCACTGCCATGTGACCTCCAATATATAAACGTCTTTATTACCCTACTGTACGTAACATTACAAAAGTGCATTACCATGTAGATTAGTAGTTACTTCATGGCAAATAATATTATCTTAAAGATAGCGTAACTGAATTGAGTAATGAGGCCGTTTACTGAGTAAACAAAATGCATTATGTACACCGTTTTACACATGTGTACACTTTGTTGTCCGCAATTTTAATCAGTTTCATTACTTTGCTTTGTCATCTTGGAAAACAAGTATACGCATTCTTTCTTACTAGTAGATATTTCAAATTCGTGCCATTTATTATTTTATGCCGCCGGATAAAAAAAGACTACTTTATTAATTAACAATTAGTCCATTTTTTACGCGCCTAATTGCTAGATTTGGTGTAACCCATACAAGCATGACCTTAATCTTAACATTATTAATTGCTTCAA
Source organism: Pandemis heparana (assembly GCA_963854515.1). Lineage (NCBI taxonomy): Eukaryota > Metazoa > Arthropoda > Insecta > Lepidoptera > Tortricidae > Pandemis > Pandemis heparana. Next base: position 5,318,670 of record OY978030.1, on the reverse strand, counting down.
TTCACTCTGGACGTTTAGTATTAAAAAGCTAGCGGATTCTCTATGGTCTGTGGCAGTTTTTGCGGGGTCCCAGTTTGGTCGGAACCTGTAAGAGTTTTATTTTATTTATAAGCTACCTGGACGGGTTGGGTACAGGTGGTAGTTCGAGGCCGCTCTACATCCTGCGGCGGTTTATTTGTAAAACATCTTGTTTCTATGTTGGCTGGACTGTATTTACGAGTTTCGTAGTTAGGCTCGGTCGGAGTTATTTTAGTGGCTGGTTTTTTTATTGCCACCGTCCGTTACAAATGTATCAGGTATGACAGGTTCACTTTGTCGATGATCCAAAGAAAATGTGCAAATGTATGATAAGACTTTTCAGCGATGTAATAGCAGCACTGCAGCACTCTGTCTTTTGTTATTAAACGCCTTTTAAGTTAGTATTCTTTAATTGGGTCTTATCTGTCACATTGACACTTGCCTTCGTCAGACACAGACAAAGTATAATTTAGCTACAACTCTTCAATTTTTTTTATGAATAAGGGGTTAATTCTTTAAAATTTCAGTCAGCTTCAGATTTCGGTTATAACTAATAGTATTTCCCCTGTCACTCAATCCGAACCACTTATACGATAATGTTCAACATTGAATTCAAATTGCCTCATTTATCGTGTCGAGTTTAATTTCGCGACAAGAAACCTCGGGATTGCATTACCCGAGCTTGAATGATTAGTTTCAATGTTTAAACCTCGCGTGACTGACAACCGGCGGCTGGCGTACGGTACAACGACAAAATGCCGGCATGGCATGGCAGAAATATCTCATACCCTGTTCCCCTGCCTTCGAGTCGAGTTGACACGAAACTTTATACTGGGTAAACCAACGCGATTGCATTGTATGTTGTACTACAGATTTTAGTTCAGAAATTTCAGCGGCGCTTTGCTTCCAAAAGAGCTTAAAAGTTTCTGCAGTCACAAGGTCTGAAATATTTAACAGCTAGTTTCGGAATAATGAGAAATGGAGTCTCACTAGCAGTTTTGTTCAGTTTTATGGACAGAAACAATTGCGATCGCACATTCTCTCATTGCCAAGTATTTTCGATTTTCGCCTTGCTGTGCTCGATACATAAAACCTGAATGCTGTTGGGAAAAATAAAAATTCTCTCTGGCATTTATCTCACGGCCAAAGCTTCAAATGTAGAGTGCATTGCACCGAACGAGCTGCGCATATTTTATAACTTATTATCCTGGCTTTATATCGCTGTATGTCCAAATAGGCAATTCAGAACAGGTTTTAAAAAAATACCGTTATACTTATTGCGAAAAGGCTAAGTGGTGCTGTTAGTCACGCTGGTAATCTTAATTATGATACAAAGGTGCACGTTAATAAGCCTGATTCAGCCAACATTTTTTGACCAAAGACAATTATGGTCTTCGAGATTACTTTTTCTGCACAGATAAGCACACAAAAGAATAAGGTTCGACTTAACTAGCGTAGATGTATTAAGTGAAGACAATGGAAGAGAAAATCTAGTTGGTATACCTGAGTGGCTTGTCTGGTCTGGTACCGTTAGGCGCATGCGCTTAGCAACAATCGCTAACCAATGAAGCATTATCTTATCGACTAGAGATACCTGTTGCATATCTGCTGAGCTGAAGTTTCACCTGAACAAACATTTGGGTACACGGGTACGTAAAACACGTAAGTAGCATCTTAACGAAATCAATAATATTACGTACGCAAACATTTAGTAAATAAACGTCATTTCATTAACTGCCAAGATATGAACGAATAACGTCATAATAATTGTGTCATCTCAGTAAATAAAATTGCTATAGGTTAGGTAAGTTTAAAATATTTAAAAATATGTACTACCAAAGGTTTTTTCTTCAAGTCTACATTTTTGAAGGTATTGGCCATCGTAGCAATAAGAACAAAATATAATTAATAATAGTTTTAGGTCTCATCACGAGTTGAGGTCAAGATTTTTTTGTAAGCAAAAATATAGTGAACGTTCCAAGGTTCCAGTTTTTTCTGTTCATTCTGCTGATTGCTGCAACTGACATTGGTTCGCGTTTCATTTGTTAACATTTGTGTTTTTAATTTTCCAACATCCACACGGATGCGTTGACGTAAATAGCCGTTCACATCACATGGCGGGACCGAGTTACCGAATGTATCGGGAGGTTTGAAAATAGAACGCGGCGTTCGGGTGAGCGACTCGACGAGCACAGATAACGTTTATCGGCACATCGCTGCAATAGGATACGTAATAAAGCGTTATCACAATGCGGACACGTTTCTACGAATGTAATTCTAGTAAGATGTGAACTCAAAAATATTTTTATGCGTATGATGTAGGTCCAGCCAGTAACAATTTGGTTGTGAAAGGTTTTACTACATAACGTCTTATAGGTTATGTGTGTAGTGTCAGTTGGGGCGCGTGCCAGCTGATCGCCCTCGCACGCACCCAAATGCAGGTGTACAAATTACACTTATTGATTTTACCCGTAGGCGGGCCCTCCGTGAAGGGACATCGGATGAACGTGGACACCCACTGACACATATACATGATTTTTACTTATGTTAAGAAAATAGCCGCAAATAGCTCAAATAATGATTGAGTTATGAAAGTGTTAATGTTTGTTTTGAAGCGCTAGTGTTTTGTTAGCAACTGACCTTGATCCCGGAGCGTCCCTGTTGCTTCAGAAGCACGTTCTCCGGTTTCATGTCGCAGTGTATGATCCTGTTCTTGTTCAGAGCGTGAAGACACTGCAGCAGCGAATGGGAAAACTTGCGCACCAGCTGTAAAGAGAAACCTTGGAACTTGTTTTTTCGTATAAGCTCGTACAGGTTGATCGAGAGCAGCTCGAAGGTGATGCAAGTGTGATTCCGGAAAGTGAACGAATCGAACATGTGGATTACGTTCATAGTGTTATCTTTATCTTGGTCGCGGAGGTGCTCCAGGATGCGGATCTCCTCCTGGGCTTGTCGGTGGAACCGTTTTTCGTTGCGCACCATCTTGAGCGCGCAGTTCTCGCGTTTCTTGTGGTCATAAGCCTTCATGACCTGACCGAAACTGCCCTTCCCGATCACTTTCAGCACCTCGTACCGGTACGCGATGTGGTCGTGGGGGATGTGGATGTAGGAGCCCTGTTCGTTGTCGTACTCGCAGTTGTTGGGGAAGCCCACCAGACCGGGACGCTTCTTCGCGTTCGCGCCTATGAAGTACACTTGGGGGTAGTCATATATCTCGCGGTGTTCGTAAGGAGTCAGTTTGTTCATGTAAAGTTTCATGACCTGCTCGGGGCTGGCCGCGGCCGCCGGCGGGCGCTTGTCCGGCAGCTGCGCGGCGGCGGGCGGCGCTGGCGGCCCGGGCTCCAGCGGCGGCAGCGCGCCATCCCGCAGCAGCGCGCGCCCGAACGCGTGCGCGCTCCCCAGAGGCATGTCACCGGTCATGGCCGCGCGGCACCCGCCACCGCCTCCGCTGCGCTCGCTCGCCGTGGCCGGGAGCTCGCTTGCACCACGCACTGCACTTCACTGCACTTGCACAGCTCGCACTCGACGACGACGCCACTCCGGCACTCCGTACCACATTTCACGTACACCGAGAGGAGCGAGACCCGCGCTTCCACTTATGAGGGCACATTCCGTCTCGGATACGATACGATGGAGTCGCGGCCGCTGACAATACCGTGCGACGTGAACGTGAAACGCAAACAAAGACCCCTTGCGGCTTGCAGGCCGACCCGACGACAGAACCAGAGAGAAAATAGAAACTGGTCGCCAGAGTCATTGAACCGTTCGGCCGCGCGGAGCTCACTAGAGCGAGTGAGACAGAATGTTGTTTGTTACTCCATGCTGCGCTAGATGGCGCTGAGGTGACGATCAGCCAGATTCTTGCCATTATTCGAGACCTAATTTTACTTTTTTAAAGAACGATAGCACGAGCTAAAATCATGATGCCAATTTATATTTTGGATTAGATCCTAACCAGCGGCCAATAATCATTGGAAATTGTTTTTACGAGACTCGTATTAAAATTATCTATTTCATATCATCATCCGATAATTTCCTATTCTTCAAGAAAATCTATTTATTACTTAATTTAATTTGGTTAATTCTATATCAATCTTAAGGAATATTAAAATAGACATATTTATTGCAAAGTATTATATTAGTGGTTAAAAACACAAACTATCTTGATTTTGAATGGAAGTTTTATATTGGGTCTTGCTTAATACTCATCTTGTCTATGGCATGCTGTCACTAACGCCATCTACCGACCGGTAGAAAATTGACAGTCGACCGACCGACAGCAGACAGCGGAAGAATTTCATCCAACCACAACCGACTCACAGACGTCTTTTCTTTTCCATTCCATTGTTTTCAGTCACAAAATGCGATTGTAATTTCACGCAGGAGTGATTTTCATTAAATTTAACTGAAACATGTGTTTAAACTGTGCAGTGTAATTAAGTGCACACAAGTCCGCAGTACTAAAAAACGTAAGTGAAGGTGTTTCTATATTTGAACGTTCATTTATTTCGATTTCTTTTTTTATCTTGTCTTGCATTGATTATAAAACGATGTTGCCGGCCAGTACTTGACCGAGTGTTTTACGTCCATAAGAATATTTTTTCATCAATAGCTTGAAGATTGACAATGACAGCCAGTGTTTAAGTTCGATATTCGAACTAGATAGGTATTTGTTCCAAGTTCCAATGCCAGTGCCACTAAACTAAAGTGAACATTCCATTGTTTTTGCTAAAGTCCATACCTAGTTAGTAATTAATACGTGATAACATCTATTATGCTAAGTAGGCACGTCATAAAAATGTTCGTGAACGTCTCAAGGCAAAGTAAGGGCTAATTGCATGCTCATATCGAGCAACCTACTTCCTTGTTTTTTTAATACAATACAACGCCTGGTGCATGATTTACGTGCTGTTTGGCCGGTGGCCAATGCATCGTGAATGACAATACTTAATACATTTTATCAGCGGTTGTAGGAGATAAATTGACTTATATCCTTTGTTTATTAGTTTACTGAGCTGAGTCACCGGGGGTCAGAAGGCAATGAAATCTCAGTATAAGAGTATAGTGCCAATGAGTCATGCTACAAGAACTTGGTTGTATCTACATTATTATACTATTTGTTAATGATGTATGGAGAATGTTTACAAACAAATGCATTTGTCATTACAAGAAGTTACCAACATTATGTAGTGATTTTGTAACAATCAACTCAAAACAATTTACTACCAATTTGGAATTATGTTTTTGAACTCTTTTAAATTATGATTAGAAGGGCTAGTAATAATTTATTATGGTATTTTTATTCATGAAATACTCAAAATTAAAGTATTTTGTATACCCACCGTAATAGAGAGAGAGAGAGAGAAACATTTATTTACACACATTCGATACACTTGGATATAAAACAAGGAGAAATACAATATACTAAGGAATAGTAATAGTACCGATATGGTGTAAAATGGACCCCATCAGCATAATGTTGCGGCAAGCCGCAACACTGTTTTTCAGTGGGACCCATATAAAATTATAAAACTAAACACAAAAAACACATACACTGTGGCAACACGAACGCCAGTGGAAAACATAATAGAACTGGCTATCATAATATTATTATGATCATATTTTTCATTGCAAATCACAGAAGGGATCATCAATGGCTGCATCACAAAAACAATACTTATCTCAATTGATATAATGACAATGTGCCAGCCCGAGATGTCTCTCAAATAACAGGTTATGATAATAGTAAATAATTCAAAGCAATTATGGCAACTTGCTTTAACCATTCAAGTCCTAGGACACTATAAATAGCTGGTGTGTGGCAGTTAAACATTTTGCTCTGTTTTTAACTGACATCAAAAAAAAGGTTCTCAATTTGGTTTTTTTTTTACCAGTTCATTTTGTTTCAGCCTATGAGTTTGAGTCAAAGGATGTTGTAATTAGTGGTGGCAATAACGGCTGTTTTGCAATAATGAATAACAGTGTTGTGTTATTCTTAAATAGCTGTTATTGTAAACTGTTGTCGGTATCCTGTTATAATGCTGTTTTACAAAACGATAAAGAACTTATTATTAAATAATTTTTAAAATAAAAACGTACGGGAACAGAAGCAAAACAACGCTCCGTTACCTTGTTTGTTATTGTACTGACTGACAACAAACAGCAACAGCTAATAATGATACCAAAAATGCGAGCTCGCGCGCACCTACTTGATTTGTTGGGCACTCACTTGCGCTTCTATGCCAAGTGCGGCAACAGTGCGCGTATGAACAACGTTGACAACAGACAACGAATAATGATAACGAATTGACGATTCGATAATGTGTTGTTCGTTGCATGCAAATAATGCATTACGTTATCTGCTGTTGTAATAATGACCACCTCTAGTTGTAATTGTAAACCTCGGCCAGGTTTCTGCTGCTAGTAATATTGTATTAGCATTTTTTTTTTCTTCATTATCCTCCTGTTAACTTTTTATAAAAACGAAGTAAGAATCTGTATAATTATGGACAAAAGTATTCCGTTTTTAAACTGTTGCCAGTGCTTATACAGGCATAGACTAGAAATTAGTGGAATTACTGTTCATTCAATAAAAAAAAAATACAAAAATAATGAATACATAAGTTTGTGAGATATCTCTATTTGTAAATCCTCCATGCTTAATGGCTGTTGGCTATATATGGATAGAATTCGCTATGTGGTCACTGGATATTTCCTCCTGGATTTTCAACTGCCGCATCTACATGGTTCATGCAAGCACAGCTGTAGGTCACAGCTAGTTATCGTATAAATCTTATCTCTGTAATATAAACCACTTTTTGTAGGTGTTCTAGTGCTTTTGCACTGAGTTTTTCCTAGAACAGTATAATCATTGATGATAAATTGTAATATTTATATACTCATATAGCCATGCATGATGGTGTGTCGAAATTAGATATACATTTTTATCAATCTTTTCCCTGTAAATGTTAAACAATGTTTATTGAAAAATTTGGAGAATTTTCTATGACCCAACTACCTACATCAGAAGTCAGTCATTAAAAAAAACACTGGGTAGCACTCTGGAAGTGCCGGCAGAAGTGAAAACTACACTCACGCACACTCGCGCAAAAAGAAAAAAAAAATAAAAGAAAAAACCTTTTCTACACGAGATTTGAGCTGCGGTCACCTGAGAGAACGCACTGTTATTCCACACTTTATACCACTAGGTCAAACGCACATACGTTAAAGCGACGATCGAACGCGACTACAGCTTCATTCGTATTTCAAAATAAACTCTTAGAGGATCTGATATCCTGGTACTTAAACTCTCCCTCCGTCTTACGCCTGCCGCGAGTTTAACATTTTTTCCCATCCCAAAGTGTTCAACGCCGCTAAAGAAGTTTTCACTTCAAAAAAAGTATATTTCACTGAATTTAATAGACCTAATATTATTATTATTCGTTCTTACTTCTTCTGACAAATAAAAATATTGATGTAGGTAAAAATAAATACCTACACGTCTCAATGCAGACCTATTTTAGACCCCATATATTATTACTAGCTGTTGCCAGCGATTTCGTCTGCAAAGAATTCGTTTATCGCTATCCCGCGGGAACGACGCAATTTTCCGGGATAAAAAGTAGCCTATGTACTATTCCAGACTTTTCTCTATCTATGTGCCAAATTTCATCCAGATCCATTGGGCCGTTCTGGCGTGATTGAGTAACAAACAAACATACATCCATCCATCCATCCATCCATCCATACTTTCGCATTTATAATATTAGTTAGATTGCCAGCGACTTTGTCTGCAAAGAATTCGTGTATCGCTATCCCGCGGGAACTACGCAATTTTCCGGGATAAAAAGTAGCCTATGTGCTATTCCAGACTTTTCTCTATCTATGTGCCGAATTTCATCCAAATCCGTTGGGCCGTTCTGGCGTGATTGAGTAACAAACAAACAAACATCCATCCATCCATCCATCTATCCATCCATACTTTCGCATTTATAATATTAGTTAGATAATATTAGTTAGATTAGATTAGATTTTATTTATTACCTAACAAGAAATCAACCAGATTGTAGCGTAATTAATGTTAAGTAGGTATATCACGAAAGACCTGAATGCCTAATCTGCAAATCAATACTAGACAATATTGATTTGATTCCAACCATCAAGTTTCTATATCATTTGCGTGGCTATCGAATACCTAGGTCACAGTAGGGTAAACCACCCTATTACTGACCTCGATATTCCACCTTTAATTTATTGTCAAGATATGGATAAATGTGACCTGTGCGACCATTAATTGAATTTGAAGTGTTCATTATTGGATAGTTAATTATCTAGGTAAATTTTAAGATTAATTAATTACCCTGAAATGATTTGTTGTGATGGTATTAATTACAAGGGCTTAATAGCTTAGTTACTAAGTTTGTTGACTATTAAATAATAATGGATAATAATCCGGTGCCCTACATTAATTATCACAAAAGTAATTAAAATGAAGGTATTCAAGAATTTACAAATGAGGCAATTTACTAATTTTTAGCACTTTTTGAGACATACACAAGCAAAATACGTAAAATGCGTTGAGATCATCTTGGCAATATTTTGCTTGATTTAAGTATCGAGTGTTAGTAATTCAGTACCTATAACTGAAAATTGTGATAACCACGTACAGTTATACCATTTTCATTCTTACCTGTCCTATTTGGTAAACAAAATTCTAACCTCAAAACGCCAAATTTTTGCTATTTTTTAACTATTTCATCGTAAATTTAAGGAACTGGAGATAAAATATCAGCAAAATTGTGGACAAAATATTACCTCAGGTTTATTTGATAACATAATACACCTTATTCTTTACAAAAAATTGCACATTTAGAATTGTGTTTACCAAATAGGACAGGTAAGAATGAAAATGGTATACGTACAAATGAGTATAAGTAATGTTATTAAACTTATAAAAAAATATCTATCTCAAAATGCGTTTTTTAAATCTATAAATATACACCATTTACAGCTGTTATGCTAACTAAAGCCTGAAAGTGTTGTTTTTTTAGAAATCCGTTTTAATCCAACGTCAATGTTAGGTAAGTGCTTCGCCCACATGTTCTAAAATAAAAATCTAAACTGCTAAACCAGATATAACTTTATTTCTAGGTAAAACCTATTTTCAGCAACACTGAACTCCCACCTCCATTGGCGAGCTTTAGTTCAAAAATAGAAATGGGCTATGTAATGTACATTTGAAAATTGACTGGCTTCGTTGTTATACTAGCTTTTGGCCGCGACTTCGCTTGGCAAGACTGTTAATCGCTATACCGGGGAAAAATGAAAAAATAAAAATCCGCCTAACTCCTGTTCCGCTAGAGTCACAAAGTGATACACACACAGGGTTCCTTGTTTATATTGTTATTTAATTAATCAATTTCTTGTATCCCATACCTATTATGAAATTTTGACAAAAGTAAATTACTGCAGAGTCGTTAACAAAATAGTTTACCCTATAATTTCGAGTCTAAGCTACAGTTGATAGCTAACCGAAACCGACAAACTACTTCTGAAACTGCAAACAAAAGCTAATAACTGAAAAAAATAAAAAAACGGCCGAGTGCGTGTCAGATTTTTTCCAACATTTTGTTTAACCACTTTGTCGGCGTGATTATTATGCACACACATGCTAGTTTACTACAGCATCCTAAAAACTAATACATATCCTTAGCATTAAAACAGAGTTAATTATCATTAATTAGACCTAGGACTTGCACTTAAGAGGGTGCATCCGTGCTGAGCTTGCAACGTCGCATTTTTGGTGATTTTTTGCGATTATTTCACAGAAATTGAATGAAAGTATCAAATATCCGTCTGTAGTGCACTTCGTTTTTAGTGTATTAATGTTTCTAATGCAATATTTCATCGTGATGGACTTTTATTTTCTTATTAAACGAGATATAGTATTTCATCCCTTTAATACGAAAATAAAAGTCCATCACCATTAATCATTACATTGGACACATTAATACACTAAAAACGAAGTGCACTATAGACGGATATTTGATACTTTCATTCAATTTCTGTGAAATAATCGCAAAAAATCACCAAAAATGCGACGTTGCGAGCTCAGCACGGATGCACCCTCTTAAGGTCCGTGTGTTAAATTCACCTTTGCAAATTATGTAGGTACTAACTTCTACTTCATTTTTGAACAAGTAAAAGCAATAAAATTCTATAACGTTTGCTTAAAGTTTATTCCGTCTCTCATAACTTAGCAGAAAATACCTGGCGGGAGGACTATTCCGGAATACGAAATTCGAAGTTCGTATCATACCGTCCCTTTCACTTATATTATGTCTATTAGAGTAAGCGGAACGGCACTATATCAACTATGAATACGTAACTTCGGAGTGTGAGGCCTGAAGCCTGAAGCAAGCTTCATGTAACCGGTCTTAACCGGATGAAGGTTATTCTCTGGCTTAACTGACTAGTTCACTAAAGAAAAGTAATCTTTAAAAATGAGCAGATTGGTTTACCGAGGTACTTAAATAAGATATAATTCACAACGAAGGGTTTTATAGTGGGTATCCTTCTTCATACGGACTTAAAAATATAAGACCAACTTTTATCGGCTTTGCTCGCGTGAACTGAACCTCTAGACCTGGGGCCTTACCACGACGTCCTAATTCCGACTCAGTTCAAGTTTTAGCTGTCACTTTTAGGAATCTGACAGCGAGCGAACCTAAACTGAATCGCATGAAGACGTCATGGTAAGGCCCCTGGAGAAAAAAAATCGAGGATTTTACTTTTAAGGGAATTGTCAAAATTACCTACACAGAGTCAATTATGTTGTCCGAAGAACAGCGGTTGAATTTTCGGGATTTTACCCGATTTAGTATGATTATCAGGATGTAAAATATCCAGCATATCATACCAGAGTTATTCCAAACATCCATTTATAGTTTTATCCGGATTACGATTGAACTAAATGTCTACCTACTATGTGAATCTAGACACATTACCAGATCAAACGTTCCATGCGGTCGCCAGTCAAAACTTTCGGGATCTGGAAACAGTGAAACGATGCCATTAAACTTTGTGTCATGTTCGAATATGCTGGAAAGAGATGAACTATATGCTTTCCACGTGAGCGACAGTGACGGTAACAATCGAAAAGTTGTGAATTCTATTCATACGTGTGGGCAGTAAGGGATGTGGGTTGGCATTTTAGGCCTACAAAAACTTCGCTGTGAAACAATCGACTACCTTACCTTACCTTTAGAAATTCGGTCGTATTCTAAAACTCTGTTTACATTACAAACCCGACGTGAATCTACGCTGGTTGGCTTCATCTAACTAATATTATAAAGGCGAAAGTATGGATGGATGGATGTTTGTTTGTTACTCAATCACGCCTAGGGCTTGCACTATCCGGTATCTTTTTATTATCTGGATATTTCGGATACATCAAATCTCAGTATCCGGATATCCGGTTTTTTCGGATAATTTGAATAATTTTCCAAATATTAAAAAAAAACGCTGATTATAATTTAAAAATTATTTACTCAACATAATGTGGAGTCTTTTTAATCAACCCTTACCAAAATTGTTTGGTAAGGACTTAAAAATAATTATTTTGTCACTTTAATGAGTGACTAATTAAAAAAATATGTAAGTACCTATGTTTGTTTACAGTTTTAAATATTAACCAGAATGAGATCCTTATTAGTGTACATACAAATCAAATAATCGACAACAATAAATGTATGAATCAAAAACAATAAAAATACTTAAGTAGGTACGAGGGGAATGCCAAAAGAAATTAGGTACTCCATGCTCATATGATTGATACTGGCAAGGTGTACACCATCATAAACGCTGGTTATTTAGTTATAAATTTAAAAATGGAAGACTCGGTAAGCCTACGTATTTTTTTTTATTTTTTTTCTTGTTGAATCTAGTAGAGCTTGAGCGAGAACTGGGTGTTGAATCAGCAGCATTGCAAACTATAATTCACGAACAACTGTTCCTCCATAAGCGTTGTTCAAGATGGGTGCCACACAAACTCAACGATTTGCAGAAAGAACGTCGCGTGGATTGGAGCAAATTTTTGATAAATAAATTCAACGCTGATGAAATTAAAAACATTTATGATATACTGACAGGTGACGAAACATGGTTGTATAACTATGATTCTGAAACAAAGCGACAGACTGAGTATGGTGCTTTGAAGACGAACCGACTCCAATAACATGTCACCGAACACGAAGCACACAGAAACAAATGGCTGCGTCATTTTTCTGCAAGACGGGACATGTTGTTACTGTTCTGCTGGAGGATCAAAAAACAACTAATTCGGAATGGTATGTTACTGTTTGTGCCCCAAAAGTATTGTCAGCTTGGTGTGACAAGCGGCCAAAGTCCAGAACAGCATCTGCTCTGGCATCACAACGCCGCCCCGCACACGTCTGCGAGAACGCTTGACTTTTTCGGTTCAAAAACGTCACTATTCTGCCTCACCCGCCGTATTCCCCTGACCTAGCACCTTGTGATTTTTACCTCTTTCCGAAAATCAAAGAAACATTAAAAGGATAGCGATTCGAAAGCAAAGAAGATGCCCTGGCTGCTTATCAGATTGAAATTGCGATGGTGTCCAAAGAAGAGTTTAATCATTTTCGAAGTGGTTTAAGCGGATGGAGAGGTGTATAAATGTTCAAGGTGAATACTTCGAAAAAATGGATAGTCATAAGAAAGAATACAGTTTATAATTTTTAAGTATCAAATTTCTTTTGGTATGACCGTCGTACTTAAAAGCTATTATAAACCTTGTTCTTCACAGTTGGGTGGATTTTTGACGTTGTTATTTGTGTGCCATACTTTAAAGTATTAAAAATTACTTTCATATTTCATACAATTAAAGTGAAAATAAATATTTTTACGTTTGTTGTCAGAGAATTGATATTTGAGTGAAATTTAGACGAGTCAATGATTAAATGTAAGGAAAATCTCATAACTGGGTGGATTTTTGACGTTGTTGAAATCTCAATTCTCTGACAACAAACGTAAATATATTTATTTTCACTTTAATTGTATGAAATATGAAAGCAATTTTTGTATGTAAACCCACCTTATACAGATAAATGTTTGCTCCACACCACACGTGTGCATTAATATCTGATATTCGAATTATCCAAATTATCCGGATAATGAAGTGCCTCCTATCCGGATCCTATTATATGGATATCCGGTTATCCGGATTGCAAGCCCTAATCACGCCAGAACGGCCCAACGGATCTGGATGAAATTTGGCACATAGATAGAGAAGAGTCTGGAATAGCACATAGGCTATTTTTTATCCCGGAAAATGGCGTAGTTCCCGCGGGATAGCGATAAACGAATTCTCTGCAGACGAAGTCGCTGGCAACAGCTAGTATTGAATACGCATTGCACTTCGAATTGTCACCGGTCACCGACGATTGTCGAGATGATGAAAATAGGCAAAAGAAGCATGAAAGTAGAATAAATGCATTAGAAATGAGAGCGTTAAGAAGTATGGAAGGTGTATCACTGAAAGATAGAATAAGGAATAGTGTGATAAGGAAATGTGCTGGTGTGAAAGAAGATATAGTGACTAAGATAGAAAAAAGCATGCTTAGTTGGTTTGGTCACGTAGAGAGGATGGATGAAAGAAGATTAACTAAACAGATTTATATGGGGAGTGTGAATGGGTGCGTTGGGAGCTTGGGAGGGGAAGGCCTAGGCGGACGTTCCGTGATCAAATTGGGGACGTTTTGGAGAAAGGCCAGGTCAAGAGTACCCGAAACCGACGAGCATGTATGAAGAGATTGATGAATGTTGATGAAGCGAAAGAGGTATGTCAGGATCGTAGCAAGTGGAACAAAGTAGTCTCTGCCTACCCCTGTGGGAAAGAGGCGTGACGATATGTATGTATGTATGTACGTATGAAATAGGGGCCAGTTGTTGAGATTTGAAAAAAAATCCTGCAGCTTTAACATTGTGGCACTTGGTCGACGCTTTCTAACCAGTAGGCTTTTTGTCTAACTGGCTCGCAATCGCCATCGTGTTCATTTTGACAGTTCATGTATGGGCTGACAATTGGCATCGGAATCAGCTAGCTGTCACATTCATACAAGAACTGTCAAAATGAACACGATGGCGATTGCGAGCGAGTTAGACAATAAGCCTACTGTTTTCATCACGGCCTGGTAATGAAACAAACCTACAGGATTTTTCCTTGCAAGTCTTAACTGGGCTTAAGTTAAGATACTGGTAACGAAAAAAAGAACTTACCTACAAATACTTCCCTAGGTAGGTATTTAACTTACGAAGGCGAAGATTTTCCGCGCTACTTTTTAGGCGAGTTACTAAGAAAAGGGGTTCGCTACAGCCTTAAATAATGCAGAATTATTAATATTCATTTCCCTTTTCTGTATGATAATATAATGTCAACACCAATTCCGGTTATCGCTCCATAGATTCAGTTCCTACGTATAATTTTTGGGGCGGATCCCTTGTTTGCAAATTATCTTTGATTCCGGGTAGTGGTTGAATTGAATCAATAATACACTAAAGAAATACAAGGCCAACATGGGGACATTTTAACCAATATTATACCGGCACGATTAGCTCGTGCTATACTTCATTTAATTTAGAATGAGAAACCACAACAACATTATATTGCGGCTCGTGAATGTAATCTCTGTGCAATTTGTACTAGAGTAACAAATGACGACATGCAATGCAAATAAAGTGACATTAAAACAATTTTATTTTGCGGCTGCCAAACTATTGTGCTGTACTATTTGCTAGGTAAGAAATAGTTGACCAGACGCAATATACTGTTATTGTGGTTTCTCATTCTAAATTAAATGAAGTATAGCCATGCTGGTAACTACCCGTCGTTCTAGAACGAACAGTAAGAAAAAAATGGGTATAGTCTATCTCGCGCGCACTCGTGCTAGCCGTGCAGGTCATGTCGGGACTTTTGATGCTATCCACGTCTGAAACATCTGGTAGGAGACCAGTTTTAAGGCCCCAGTTCAGTATACAATGGCGTATGCCGGCCCATTTCAGGCGATCGCCATTGCCATTGCGTATAGTTTTGTCCGCCACTATATACCATTACCCCCTGTACACACTGGCGATCGTCTGAAATGGGCCAGCATACGCCATTGTGTACTGGGGCCTTTAGGTACTCTCGAATATTTATATAAGGGTTTAGGTTCCGCAATGAAAACAAGACGCACAAAACACAACATCCAAATCAGTTTACCCGTTCCGTTTAGTTAATCATTCATTGTCGAGCACCTGATACGCTTCCCTAAGCATAACGCCTATCGGCGTTTTAGAGCTGTGGTGTCACAGACATACATACCGACAGACAAGCACTACACACACACACACACACACACACACGCACGCACGCGTTTAAACTTACATACTTGTAACACCCTCTTTTTGCGTCGGGAATAAAAAATGAATGCCATGTTCAAGCGTTTTACGTTAGAAATGTGGCAATTACGTCGTCGAATTTCTGCTCTTTATTGAAGCAATCTATCCCGTTCTAACCAGTTAGCGTGTGGCGAAAGGGTTATATACAGTCAGCGATATACATCTGTTATACGAATGCAGGCTTATTAAATAACGTCACTTCACTACCGTTCTTATATTCCTGCAGTGCGGTACAGATTGTTGAAATGCGACTCGACGGAAATGATACTTGTATATTCGGGTTCAGAATTAAAGTCGTCGCAAAATAAAAGGCCCGTTTTGACATTTATCTTCCCGACGTAACAATTGATGTAACCATATGACTCGGTACTCTATACTCACGATAAATCGATTCAAGTTTGCATGAGTATTTGATCGATTTGAATATTTATTGTAAAGTGCATTGGATTAAAGTTCTGATTAGAAAATTTAACTTAAATTGATATTATAGGTATTTTGAAATGATACAATGTTACGAAAAGTCAATTTTCTTTCATTTAATATTTTGATTACAATAACATTCACTCAATCACAAAAAAAAAGACAAAAATTGAATCATCAGTCAATCATTTTCTTCAGATGATGAAGAAGAGCCATTCTATAGAAATCAGTACTGCCATTGTTTACGGCTTTGAGCTCCAAGGTCATAATTTTCAGTAAATATCACTACACAGCTCGTGAAATTCAGTAATTAATTGGTCTAAATAAAATAAATAAAACGGGCCAAATGCGAGTCGGCCTTAAAAAATTTATCTTGATCGATTTATTTTTTCCTTAACCGATTATTAATAGTCTGTGGACAATATGAAAAAATCGTTATGCACAGCACTTCGCTGAGTGAGCGATACCCATCAATGAAAAATGCAATTACCTTCAGAACATTTCCATCGGTAAAAAAATTAGAACTTCATGGGCGTGAACTGTCAAAACGGGGCGGGCCTTTTAAATTGCGACGACTTTAGCTCCACTAGTTCCACAGATAAACATGCACAAGTGTTGCCACAGACAGTGCAACCAGTGCTGTTTTTACTGCTAAATATTTTAAAGAGTAACGCTTTGAATAGTTTAGCCATATACATTATTAAGTACGCGGCAAGTATTTGATATTACGACATAACTTTACTTTGGAATCGAATGAATAATTTTATTTACACTACTGATGATATATTTCAAGAATAATGAAACAACAGAAAAAGAGATATCCTATTTTTCGATTAAATGGCAACTCCGTATGATAAATTTTAGTTCGACATGCGTCCGTTTCTTCGTTCTCTATATTATGTAGTTACATAAATAAAAGTAGGCCCATATTTACCTGACTTATTTTTTTCTCCTGACTGGCAACATTTCATCTCTCAAACTAGTTCTGCAAATTTGAGACCCAAGTATAGAGTGTATCGCTTGAGAACGTAAGTACATTGCTATGCCTTTGACACATAAATCGACACGCGTAGCAATGGTTTGCTAATCTAATAGGTGATAGCAAGTAATCCTGTTAAATAGTTCTCATTATCATGCTAGCATGCATACTCATGCCCTGTACCTACTAGAACTAGTGGACTATTGTTCAGTACTAGATACATAACAATTTGAAACATCAGTACTGTTTCTACAGCCTCTACCGCTCTTCAGTGGGCGTCTTGGCTACGCAATGAATAGAGAACTCGCTCTAAGCTGGAGTCCTTTAATTCTTCAATGTCTTATGGTCTCATACTCCTAACATACCCTTGATCTTATAAATTGCCCTACGGACAGTAGAGACATGTCTGTCCATTTTGAGTGGAAGCTTAGCGCAATAATGTGGTGGCAGGTCGGGCAACATGCCACGGGCCCCTAGCTGTATGAGGGCCCGAACTGGCTGGGCCTAGAGCACAGAGGGATCGTCGCGATATACTTTTTTATATTGCCCCCATCTTATGAATTTGCCACGGGCCTTAGACGTTACAGTTACGCCACTGGTCTTCTATCTTACTCTGTATTTTTATAGGATATTGTAGCTGTTTAATATTGTCTATATTAACTCATTCAAATAATTAAATTATGTATTCTCTATGATAAACCATAGACAATAATGGCGTGTTCTTCAACTCCTTAGTTCAGTAGCCATCTTATCCAAACCAATGCGTTTCTCGTTTGTTATAACGCTATTAGTTAGTCGTGTCTCAATTGTTTGTTTACGTAAAAACGTTCACGATAGACTAACATAAAAGATTATCGATAAAATCGCGTTCACGTTATCAGTCACTGTTGATTAAGTACCAAGTATTTAGGCGGCCGAATCGATATGTTTCGATAACATTGTTCCCGATCGGAACATCTTTCTTTGACACGTGTTTTGTATTTGCCGTGCTATGGCCGTGCTACATGACAGTGGAAACATTTTAAAATTTCATCAATATGTACACCTACGAGGTGTCTCGGAATTATTCGAGAACGTTCTAGCTGGTGATTGGATTAGTTTAAATCAGTGATGGGCAAACTACGGCCCGCGGGCCAACTCCGGCCGCCGGCGTTCCTTCGAATTGGAGTGTTATGGCACAGGATGACGATATTTAGACGGTGCTGCTGTATAAAATAGAATAATAGATGCGAAGGCTAAGGAGCCAGCTAGACTAGCCACGTATATAGTTCATGCGTCATGTGTCAAAAAAATTGCATTTTAGTATAATTTTGGCCCTTCTTTGAAATATCTGTGATTTTCTGGCCCGCCATGAAAAAAGTTTGCCCACCACTGGTTTAAATGAACACTCCTGGTGCCTTACCACGACGTCTTAATGCGTTTCAGTTTAATAATAATAATAATAATAAAATCATTTATTACCACAACATAAACAGATAGAAGTTAAGTTGACAACAGATTCAAGACTAGAGGAAAAATAAAAATACAAAGAGATACACTAGGCGGGCTATGTTCCGGCAACGGGTACCAGTCTCAGCGTGTGCTGGGTTACATGAACCATGAAGTTTAGGTCTGCTCACTGTCAGATTCATACTAAAAGGTGCTAAAACTGCTAAAAGTGACAGCTAAAACTTGAACCGAGTCGGAATTAGGAAGTCATGGTAAGGCCCCTGTTAAGGTTTTCTGGAATATTTTTGTCGTCACTGGGCTGATGGCTTGGATAATGTGCTAGAAATACAACAGCGCGAGCACTGGTACTTAGTGACAAGATCTCATTAAGTCCATCATGATATTTCCCTCATTTAAGGCATTAAATGCCTTCGTAATAAGTATTCACTCGCCTTTCAATGGCTGTTCAATGTTTTCTGGACCTCAGTGACGGCAGCCACATTGCCTGGCTAATTGGTCGGGCTCCGTCCATTCTAAATTGAGTAAACCACAGCTGCGCAAGATTAATATTGATCCCGGAACTTTGCCCGGAAAGAGCAATTAACTGTTGGCTATTGGTTTAGGTTTAAAGTTTTATCTCAGTCGAGCCGGGGGTGCTTTATGTTACTTGATTCTTATCGCGACTTTGTGAGCGATGCTCGGTGTTCTTTTCCAAATATTCAAGCATTTTTTTATACGTCAAGGAAGATAAACGATCTAGGGTCAGTAATTTCGCCGGTTATCGTACTCTCCACGCCGAAACACTGAAATAGAAGAAAGAGTTATAAAAAACCGAGGGGAGTAAGGGTGCGACCAAGCCGCCGCGTATACGCAGTGACGTGTCAGGCGTCACGTTTTCTCACCGTTTCTTCATACATTTTGTTGCGATTCCGTAACGTCACTGTTTTTTAAGCAGCGGTGTGGTCGCACCTTAAGTAGTAGTAACACTTACGTCGTACGTTAAGCGAATGATCGTAACAAAACAAAGAAACGCATGTACTAGTAGTTACTCTTAAGTTTGTTGAATGCGTGTGATGTCTGCTACATGCCTGCACATACGCTGCGTTGGCTTGAGAACCAGTAACTGCGCTTCTAATGTACGTGATCATAATGTAATGGTGTTAGCGCGTGTGCGTTATGCTTGAGCGCATTGCTAACATGAAAATGTAATCGTATAAATGAAAATGACACAGGTTCTAGTACCATCGAACAAATTGATTCCTGACCCACTGTGGAAAGGAACCCTCTCACAGTAAATGCCATATTGACATGGATAGTCATGTGACGGTTACCGTGCGAACGTTCTACGGTGGGTCAGGAATCAAATTGTTCGAAAGTACAAATGTATGAGGGTACTTCCTACATCTTCTATTCTGGCTCTCTTTGGCATTAGTAGCTACGGTTGGCCAGCGACGGACCCGTGGAAGAATCAACTTTGTCTCTTTTAATTTTAGAGTGCAAAACGTGTCTAGTTTTGAACGAGAATTAGTAACATTATACGCCGTCTTTAAATCTAAATTAATTCGGAATATTTCAGCAGGTGTTTGGATTACATCGAAAAACTAAGCCTAACCCAACCAGCTCCTGAAATGTTCCAAAACAAATCTAAGACATCTTGTATAGTAATAGTAAGTGAGCGCCGTACTTGAGCATGCATCATAACTTGCATTCACTGCTACGCGATCGTACGATACTCAGGGTGTGTTTACGCAACTCGACACCGCGCTCCGCTACTCCATTGTACTGTGGTCCTACGTGTGACTTTATTATTGTTTGATATACTACGAGTATTGTCTTAAAGGCCACCTTTTGGTGCCACTGTCATTTTAGTTGAGAAATAAGTTTGAGGCCAGTTTTTCTAACATCCACATTCAGTTGTCCAAGTCTTCTCCTTTTAGTCGATTTAAAGTATTGTTCTGAGCAGTATTTATAAAATATGTTATTGTCATTAAAAGCCGGACAATGTCTCCGATAATCCCGTCTACGATGTATGAGTCTGATCAGTTTTAATTGGATTAATGTTATATTTGTATCATACATAAGTATAGTACCAACAGTATAGTGTACCGCGTATCGAAAGGCGAAATGTTTGCAGGCCTCCCCCAAGGTGGACGAACGATCTGGAGATCCTTGGGGAAGGCATATGTCCAGCAGTTGACGTCACCCGGCTGATATGAAGACGCTGATGATAATAGTATACAGCCTAGATCAGGGGTGGCCAACAGGTCGATCGCGTCCAGTCTGTCGTGGCAAGGCAAAAAATATTAATACGTAGACCAGACTGCGCAACGTATTTCATTAAGTATGTAATTGGTAGATCGCGCAGGGTTTTGTTAATAAACAGGAGATCTTGGGTCTAATCAAGTTGGCCACCCCTGGCCTAGATGATGATGAGAATTAGTAAACGTCGCCGATAATCCAGTCTCCGAACTTAGTGTCCCACCATCGACTTTCATGATCAAAATGTGCAATTTCGAACGGATAATCATAATTTCGAACCAAAAATTTCTAGCAAATAGTATGTGTGTGCCACATACTATTGCCATTAGGTGCTTATCCAGTAATAATAGGTTTTTACCCCAATTAGGTCAATTACTGGTAGAGTCATTCATTGCTACACGGCCTCATTATGGTAAGTGCAAACACCATTCTATGTGCGAAAGTACGGTGCATTTAGATTTAGACTCGTCCAAATGAAGCAAACTTAACTTTGCGTGTAATAGGTACCGTCTTTATATGTATATACATAGATATAATCAGATCTTTATCCCTTGCGGGACAAACCCTAGAGTAATAAGACCCAGAGGCTGTCTTTATAATCAAACAAACGCGATTAAGGTTACCTACCGGCCTTATACTCCGAAATTCGAAGATCATATTGTGTCGTTTCATTTACACTAATAGTCATTAATATGAGAGCGAAAGGGATGGTGTGATACCGAATTCAAATTTAGAATTTCGAAGTAGCCCACCCCCAGGATAGGCTTTGATGAGAACATCAATAGAGCAAATTACATCATCTTGGATGATCGAAAGTAAAGTTACTTTTAAGTGTATCGTGTTTGAAAGTTCCGAGCACTTGAATTTGATCTCGTCGAATCCAAATAATACATACAGTCACGCCTCTTTCCCACAGGGGTAGGCAGAGACTACTTTGTTCCACTTGCTACGATCCTGACACACCTCTTTCGCTTCATCCACACTTAGTTTTTTACTACGAGTATGTAGTGATTCCTCTTGAATCACTCTATCTACTAAAAAAAAACCGCATCAAAATCCGTTGCGTAGTAGTAGGAACAGACAGACAGCGGAAAGCGACTTTGTTTTATACTATGTAGTGACTATCGATAGGATTGGCAGATAGTGTGATGTAGTACTCGTACTAAAGTGTAGCTAGTAGCTACTTTTGAGGCATTTCATACGCGATATTTTTGGCCAATTGACCCGATTAGTTAGTCGTGGTTTGGGCTCGACACCCGTGCTGAAATCGTACCGGATGTTATTTGGCCGACACGGCTACACAGGCATTCAATACTCAGTATATAATTACGGGTAATAAAATGAATAAGTTCGTTAATGGTGACACTTTTGGGAGACACGAGAGAACTGCATCACCCACTTATGAGACAGAAAAGGACACAAGCGGGAAGAATAAGGACCAAACAGCGGTGTCCTTCCATTTAACCTAAAAATTATTGACAAAAGCATCATTTTACAAAATGATCATTTGACGAAATTTAAATATTTGATAAACCGTGAACTTTTTTAAAGATCGAAAAACCTTTATGCGTGGCTCACATTAGGTTAGGTTAGGTTTGTTTTATAAGTTTTTAAAAAAGTTTATGGTTTATCAGATATTTAAAGTTTATCAAATGACCATTTTGTCAAACGTTAGTGAACCGCAAACGGCATTTAGTACACGCATGTAGGTACTTCGAACTGATGCTCCTATGTCTGGGAGCAAAGAAGAAACAAAAAATATACCAGCTGCTTCTTCGTCCCGCGCAGATGGTAAAAGCCCATCGAGGTAATGAGCGAAAATCTAGCAATTTTTTTCCCCTTTCCACCTATACGTCCACAATCGCGCTAATCGTTGCCTTTAGGTATTGTTACCCTAGGCTCTGTTTACCCTGTGTAAGGGATAAAGACGTGATTAATATCGTATGTACAAGATCCTTCCGTGAAGATTGTTTGACGCGTCTAGCCCGTTTATTTTATACTTCGCATTTATGATATCATGGTTATGGCAGTTGTAAAAATGCTTGTAAAACACTGTCGCAATGTAGATAGCGGTTATCGATATGCCCACAAATAGGTCAATTAGAACGTATTAATCATAACCGAGAAACATGTTGGTAGTGGAAAGGGCGTAGGCCAAAAGCCATTGGCTCCTATTAATTGTCCGTTTATCTCAGAGTTGTGGCGGGCCTAGATATTGCGAGTGCCGTATCAATGTTGGGTACTACACGGTTGATAATTTATATTAGTGAAATATGAACCGTTGACATGTGAACGATAAATAATGGTAGCAAAAATGATGGATTTGTAGTTACTTGTGGTGTCTTAGCTTTGGTGCTATGATTCGAAACCAGTTTTCAAGACAGATCTAAAGACAGTTGTCTTCTGTAATATAAATTCGGGAAAGCAGTCAATCTCCATCGAGCGAAACAAGCGTAGTCGGCAGTCGCCGATCTGTCTATAGATTTCTTTTAACTGCAAATTGTCTAGGTAAGCCAAAATTTTTATAGTTACCTACCTGTAAGTAGGTAGTTGTTTTAAAAATGGTTTAAAAGATTTCGTTCAAACTTTCTAATATCGAAATAGCGGAATATCCCACTGGGCAAACACGTTTTAGCGAATTTGCAAACACCTAACTAAAATTTGGTCGCTTTATATTATAAATTATGAGACGTAGACTTGATCGCGAGAGACAATTTTTTTTTTTTAGTGGCCATCGCCGTGGTCACAAGACTCACAAGTAAACTCAAGTACCCAACCCAACAACAAGTTAACAAGTACCCAACCCAATAAGTTGCATACCTATATGCGTGGTAGGTAAACCACAAGCCAAAAAAATGTATGAAGAGATTGATGAAAGTGGATGAAGCGAAAGAGGTATGTCAAGATCGTAGCAAGTGGAACAAAGTAGTCTCTGCCTACCCCTGTGGGAAAGAGGCGTGACGATATGTATGTATGTATGTAAACCACAAGTCTCTTAATCATTAATAAGTCAAACATCGGTTAGTATTATTAAAATTAAAATAACATACATAAATCACGTCTTTATCCCTTTAAATTAAAGTATAAATCTATTTATAAACAAGTCAATCTTATGGTTACCCTTACCAGTGTCACCGCTGTGGTTACCAGAGCCATCTGTGGTTGCCACAACCATCCTTGTGGCTGCCAAGGCCATCCCTGTGGCGACATCTTACTGTAAATAAACCGATTCCTTTGAAAAACTGTCTAAAAACATCTAATGTTAACTTGAATAAAAGCACTAGTCACCGGTATTCAAGAATATATTATTTCCAAGATATTAATACAACGCTATTTCTAATACGACCATCGCGGGAAAGGCCACGCAGGGAGCTCTTATTTTTATATATATTTTATGGCCTGGATGCTAAGTCCTTTAAGCCAATACTTTATTTGGTTTCACTTCATTTTCACTTGTTTGTCACAGTCGCAGGGAGCTCTGTCTGTCAAAACCACAGACTATAACATTAGGCTACAAGGCAACGTTCAGAAATCAGTCCAACAGTAATTATATTCGTACTTAGTCCGAGATAACTATGTAGTTCCGTCCTTTCTTGCTACTTGAACGCGACGTATAAAGACACCATAAACAAAAAACAGCACCTGTCAATACTAATCACATATGTCATCTGTCATTTCGCGCTGGAGCGCAATCGACACAAAAGATGTTTTTTCTTTCGGGAAAAATACTTTTTATTGTATCAGTTATCGAAAATATTATATTGCACCATGCCAAAAAGAGAAATACTGCAATTAGAGAAAAGGCTGGATAGAGATAGGAAAAAGTACGACGCAATTTCTACAGAACATCGGCTTCTCCAAAGGGTAAGTGATTAGGATTAATATAATACAGGGGGTTTAGGCAAAGAAATATACATCTCTCTTCCTTATAATTATAAGTTCATTGCAACACGGGAAAGCTTTTCCCAAAAAATAGTTACGAAGAGATGAGAACGTACGTACATTCCGTGGGAATGCTATGTACCTACACGTCTCACTGTATGGAGACTTGAGTATAATTAACTCTGTTTAAAAGCATTATCGTGTGACGATTTTGCTATCTATCCGTTGGATAGTCAATACTATGGCCAATGGTCAAACCTTGACATGTTTGTCACGATCCTAACCTAAATTGTTTGGGATAAACAAATTTTTGTTTTGAAATTCAGGCTTGGTATTTACTTTTTGCCTGCATATAATTCAGCTCAAATACCAGATCTTGACCCAAAAACGGAACCTGTAGCATCAGAATTAGAAACTCAGATTACTTAATTAATAAGCAAATAAATAATTCTGATCAAAGTGACTCAGAAGAAGTGACTGATATTTTGTCGGCACTAGGTGAGTCGAATACTGGTGAGAAACAGTATGGAGACAAGGTGCATGATCAGTTTTATAATACAATAAAGTATATCATTGTATATTGCCTGCCCAAGTAAATTAAAGAGAAACTTCTCGAGTCATTGCTGGTCCCTATCAACTGTAAACAGTTAGAAACGGGCTTGGCAAGTGTCAAGTTATTCACAACTTATCAAAGACTTTGACAGTCTGAATATCAATGCATATACCTATGCCTAATGCATAAATAACACATAAGAAATATTTAAGGTTCCAATTTAATTCGGGTTATATAAATACAATTGCTTACCATTTGGCATAAGCACCGCACCATTCCATTTCACAAATTTGTTAAAGCCGGTGATAGGATATCTTAAGATAAGACGGCATTCGCTTACTGGTTTATGTCAATGATCTGATTTGTCTGGGCTCAACTTATGATGAATGTGTCAGTAATGAAAAAATTTTAAAAAAGACATTTACTATGTCTTGATTTTGTCATAAATGGGGAAAAGAGTAATTTTACTCCACTTAATATCAGAATTTTTTGGTTTCCAAATAGATTGTAAAGGTGACATTAGCCCATACAAATATAAAATGGGAAAGGCTGCGGAGGATAATTTAGAATTATTTAAATTTAGATTACTGCTTAGTTAGGAACTAGGATGTTAGGTAGTTTAGTTTCAGTATGGATGACAACATCTTAGGGTGTGTAATGTTCGTCATAACAACGATTTTTGCAAGTTTTAATTTCTCATAACACAAATATCAGAATTTCAATCTCGAAATATTGAGATCATACAAAAACAATATACATTTAAACAAATTGCCGAATTTCTCAAATCATAATATCAATTTGCATAAAATAATAATAATTAATTAATAATCATAACGGGTCCCCATGGGCCCGTGATCGGAAACCCGTACCAACAATAATAATAATAATAATTAAATAATAATAATAATAAATAATAATAACAATAATAATAATAATAAAAAAAAAAACTAACATTGAAGGCTAAGGCGGAAGCTACGCTACGCTTCGCTCCCGCCTTAGCCTTCTGAACCTAACCTATCCAAATCGCTTCTGCTCCGAACCGTCTTGCTCGCTCGCTTCGCTCGCTCGCACAATGCAAATGTTTTATGCATTCGGCACCAGCCAAATTTAAATATGCGACAAGAGATAGTTCGCTTACTTATTAAACATATTTTGCATAATGTTATACCCTCTAATCATTGTTCTAAATGTCGTTATGGATTTTAACTATTATATTGAATTATCGAATATTGAAATGAATTTATTGCAATCGTTGTTATGACTAATGAATGTTATATTGCTTGAAGTTTATGCTCGGTAATAATATTATGATTTTTGAAATTAGTAAAATGAAATTATGCTAATGAAACGGCACCCAATAATATCTAATGGTTTTGTGTATTTTGAAGCAGCAAAATTTAGGGCTTTGGAATGGTTGTGGGTAATTATGATAACATTATTACCATTGGCCAGAAGGCCAAAGAAGATCTCACATGGTGGAAGAATAATATTAGGACTAGGCCACATAAAGCAATATAATTTTGCTTTAGAGATTTTCCCAGATGCATCTTTAGTTGTTGGGGTACAGTATGTAATGGAAAGAGTGCTAAGGGAAGTCGGCCAATAGAAGAAAATAAAAATTACATTAATTATCTAGAGTTATTAGCGTTTTATTTTGCTTTATGATGCCTTGCAGATGAGATTTTATTACGAATTGACAATACTACTGCCATTTCCTATATAAATAGGATGGGTTCTATTCAATTTCCACTGTTAAATAACCTTGCAAGACAAATTTGGAATTGATGCGAAGCAAGACATCTATGGATTCTTGCATCATATATTAATTCTAAAGATAACTCTCTGAGACAGATTATAAATCTCAGAGTTCAAATCAGGATATAAAATGGGAATTATCACAAGAAGTCTTTCAAACAATAGTTGACTCAATAGGGTATCTATCTATTGATCTGTTTGCTTCTCGTTTTAATGAAAAATGTGTTAAATACATTTCCTAGCACAGGGATCCATTTGCATGGAACATTGACGCCTTTACAGTCGAATGGAGGAGGTTATTTTAAACATTCCCTCCATTCTCATTAATCTTAAAAGTATTGCGTAAAATTAAGACCGATAGAACAACAGGAATATTAGTATTTCCAGTATGGCCCAACCAAGCCTGGTATCCATTGTTAAAATTTCTCATAGGCTCAGAAGTATGGTCACCACATCCCTTACATCTTCAACTTACCCTGGGGGCCTGTATATTATCAGGGAATCAATGAAGAGAAGAATGATACCTAATAGTATCTCTAGCCAAGAATAGCTTTAAGCAATATGATTCACGTTTAAGACAGTGGTGGCAATTCTGTAAAACTCATAATGAAGATGTAGTAAGCGTTGTTGTACCCAAGATTATATCATATTTAATGTTAGTATTTCAAGAAGAAGCCAAACTTTGAATTGCTAACGGTTAACTTGGTCTTTAA
The DNA here is from genome assembly GCA_963854515.1 of Pandemis heparana. Classification (NCBI taxonomy): domain Eukaryota; kingdom Metazoa; phylum Arthropoda; class Insecta; order Lepidoptera; family Tortricidae; genus Pandemis; species Pandemis heparana. Next base: position 5,291,207 of record OY978030.1, on the reverse strand, counting down.
TTTTAGATAGCCATAATTATAGATCTGATAATGACGATAGAATAAAACGCTGGTGTAGGGGAGTTTATAAACTACTCCCAGGTATACCTAATACTCAAGTAATCATAATCAAGTACCTGGGACCCAGCCACTGTTCTGTCTTACCTCAAATACTGGTATCTGTAGATTGCAAACTGTTGAATAAATATCTTTTGTTATTATTATTGTTATTATTATCCTTTAGAAACTTTAAATTTAAAAGAGCTCACTTTAAAGTCTATTGTATTAGTTTTGACTACAGGACAGAGGGTCTAAATGCGGTCGCTAATTAATTACAGTAGATTAAATTAAATTATGAAGAAGGCGTCGACATATTTTTATCAGATATCCAAAAAACCTCAGCTTCAAGACGGTTTATGAATAAATTATCTCTACCATGTTTCAGTAATAATCCAGACTTTTGCCCGGTATAGACCCTGTTAGAATATTTGAAAAAGAACTAATGACTTAAGACAGATAGTGACTGCATTAAATTATTTCTGACTGTAAAACTTCACAAACCAGCTTCAACACAAACAATAAGTAGATGGCTCAAATTAGTGATGAAAGACAGTAGTATTGATGTCAATAAGTTTTCTTCACATTCAATTAGGCACGCAGCATCGTCGCCAGCATACCGTACAGGTCTCACAACAGACAGTTTTTTAAAAAGCTGTTGGGTGGTCTAGCAGGTGGTCTACCTTTGCGAGACATTATAACAGACCTCTAATCATTGAGTGTAATGCACAAAATGTATTTGCCCAATCTGTGGCATTGCCTAATTATTCATTAAAATAATGTTAAGATTTTAAATTTAAATGTAGAATGTAAACTACCAAAGGCTGATTTTCTTAGGATTTCCTGTGGTTTTAAAATTATAAGAAGTAATGTTACTGATTTTTGTTGTTTTAAATAATTATGTTCATTTTGATTTATTATTAAGAAAATAAATACCTATCGAAATTTAATTTGGATGTTTATAAATATGTTTATTTTTGCTCTAAACATCTACATAGTTATCTCGGACTAAGTACGAATATAATGATAGGATTAAACGAACTTACCTGAAGTGAAGTTCGATCCTGATTATATGAAGTACTTAGTCCGAGATAAGGGAGCCTCCCGCCCTCCTCACGGATAGTCACTTTCTTACTATCCCCCTAGGCCTTATTATGACGACTCTAAACGTAATGACATATGTGATTAGTATTGACAGGTGCTGTTTTTTGTTTATGGTGTCTTTATACGTCGCGTTCAAGTAGCAAGAAAGGACGGAACTACATAGTTATCTCGGACTAAGTACTTCATATAATCAGGATCGAACTTCACTTCAGGTAAGTTCGTTTAATCCTATCATTGTTACTGTTGTCAGCGCTTTAACGTGTTAAAAGTGTTAATGACTCATCAGGCGAGCTATACTACGATTACAACCGCTCACACGCGGCTGTGGTTTTTATGATCCGACCGTTTATCTGCAAATCAAAATTACCGTTCAATCCACGGAAACATTCTCCCAAACCAAACTCGATTCGAGTAACATTATCACCGCAGGCCTCGAAGTTGGAACATCCGTGGTTGAGTTGAGACCTTCCGAACACATATAAAGGTCAATGCTACTTCAAATCTGTACATCGGTTTGCCTATCCTAATACATATATAATCCGTAGTGCAAAAACTTGTGTTGTGTGTGTATGTGTATTCAGTTGAAATAACAAAAATAAACAAAATATCATGGGACAACATACACCACTTGACCTAGTCTCAAAATATGCAAAGCTAGTACTATGGATACAAACAGATAGATAAATACATACATAAATTAGAGTTCTCTAACCACTAGGCTATCCGGCCGTCCAAACGTAATACAATGAGAGAGATAGTACTACTACGATGTAATTTGGATATATCAAAAAATGGTTTCATCGAATTGAGAACCTCCTTTTTTAAGTCGGTCAAAAGAACGAGATTAACTTCTCACTTCAATTGGCGGGTTCTAAAATTGCCGCGAGCCCTAAATCTGTACACAAAGCGTATCCCCCTTCAACACGTGACTCACTTTTTACACCGTGTGTAACGATGTTTCTCTAAGAGCATATACACACTAGGTAGTTTATTTTGACGCACAGATTCCGCGCGTTTTAAGCTGTACTTAAAAAAGTAGTGTGCGCAACCTTTAAAACCATTGAAAAATTGAACCATTCTCTATGTATTTCTCGTCTACATCATAAAATGAAGCTCTTAACAAAATTTTGTAGATCCAAGGATTTGAACTTGGCGTTGTTAGTCGGTCAGTCAGTCTCAACATATTCTTTTTTTTTTAATTATCCTACACCTACATACTTAATATACTCGACGGCACAAAATTTGCCCCAACTCCATAAAAAATTCTACAATGCATACATATGAGAGCCATATTTTTTGCCGCTGAGTATATTAAGATTAACGTGCATAACTTAACGCCTCCTTTTGCTTTAATTATCTCACGTTCGGCGCACACGCACGTTCGCATTGACCATTCGCGTCTACACAGCCCAAGGCATGCGTCCACGCATCCCGGCACCGTACCACAGTTTGCACGCGGCTTAATGTATCATCGACTCAAGAGTACAAACAACGGTTCTCGCTAAGGTCAACCGATGTGGGTCAGAGGTGTGATCGAAGCGGATCACTTGGGAATCTTTGTCATTCCCATTGTCTGAGTTCAATAACCTTATTTGAATTCACAATATAGATTTCATGAGGCGTTACCTCAGATTTTGGGTCACATCCTGTTAGAAAGTCTAGACGATTTTAATTCGAAAGTGTAACTATCTGTCATTGAATTTTATACGTCGGTATTATAACTGAAACCGATCGGAAATATTCATAATCTTTAGCGAGCACGTATGCATGGTTAAAAAAAAGAGAGTTTCACTTAGACGCTTGAGAAATAAGTATAAGTAATCTTTCTCTGGAAATGTTTTTGGTAGAGAAGATCATGTGCCTTAGTATCTCATCTGTCATAAGTGCTAATATTTCGAGAGCTGGTAGACATTTTAGGTTAACTATTTAAAGATCCTTTATAATATGCATCTAATCTATGCATTAAGGAACAGACCTAACTGTAGGATAGAGTCGCTGAACCGCCCCTTTACTTATAAATAAGTATCCTACATTTTGTGATAACCTAGCTAATGCATAGTACGTCAAAACTAAATGAGTTGGCTTTGAAGCGTACGAAATGTGATGAGGAAATGTGGACTGTATGATAATTTAAGGAAATGGATAAATGAATGGATCACAATGAAAAACCAGCTCCTCAGCTCAAGACTGTATTGACACTGACAAGAGTTCAAAAAAAGGCAAAATCAATTAAAAAATATATAAAAAGTATCAAAAGATAAAGAGTTTGCGACAGGCTTTTTTATGAACTAAAATTCAACGTGCTACAAGAAAGTGTAGCGCGTATAATGATTTTGGCAAGGACAGATTTAACCTTACTACCCTTTGCCCAGATTTCGGTTTTGTGTTGAAATATCACAAAGAAATTGAGTATACTCGTATTGTACAAGTTTACACGTTGCTTCAAAGACCCAGGGAATATCTCGTATGTGGTCGTAAACATTGTATATCTCATCCTAGTGCGTATCAGCGTGAAATGAAGTTCAACCTTGTCAAGTTCACATTATTTTTTATATCATTTAACGCAATCATTTCCGTTATAATACTTATATTTATCGTAAATCGTGAGGCATTGTAAACAATACATGATTCATAGAAACTACGCCCCGTTACGCGCAAGGAAGTACCTCCTGACCGCATTGACTATTATTAAACTGTTGGTTTGTAAACTTAGGAACTAATAGCTCGTGTTTCATAATTTGTGTACGTGGCACGTGCTTGTTATGTATGTGAAAGTGATGACGTGCATAGAATAGTAATATAAAAGTAATTTTGGCGCATGACGGCGCATATACTTTTCCGTTAAGATCTACACTCTTACCAGGACTGAGACTTGTGACATAAAATCTCGCGAATCTCGCGGTGTTTAGTGGTTGGTCGTGATTCTGAAGTTTTGTTCTTGTTTTTCCTTTATACAACACTGGCTTCTGCCCGCGACCTCGTCTGCGAAGAATTATGCATATAAACCTCCCTCTATCTATTAAAAAAACCCGCTTCAAAATCCGTTGCGTAGTTTTAAAGATCTAAGCATACATATGGACACCTAGACAGACAGCGAAAAGTGATTTTGTTTTATACTATATAAAATAAATAAATAAATATCTTGGGACAATTGACACCAATTGACCTAGTCCCAAACTAAGCAAAGCTTGTGATATGGGCACTAGACAACGGATAAACATACTTATATAGATAAATAAATACTTAAATACATATTAAACATCCAAGACTCGAGAACAAACATTCGTATTTTTCATACAAATATCTGCCTCGACCGGGGATCGAACCCGGGACCTCAAGCTTCATAGTCAGGTTCTCTAACCACTAGGCCATTCGGTCGTCATAATATGTAGTGAAGATGTCTATGCATCGTTCTGAAAAACTTCAGTAGGTGGTTGGGTTGCTCTCTGCTTAAGCTAAAGGGGTTAACGTTTTAAAACGTATATTAATTCGCCTCTTTGACGTCGTAATAAACCTACAGGTCCCAGTAAAACTAACCCAACCACCATAATAATATAACCACCATAATACCACCATAATATTGGTCTGCTGATGTATTATGGATTAGTTTTAAGACTCAGTGTAATGTCTAAGATTAAATTAAGAATTTAGACCAACCTGCCTCTAGAATTTAGATCAGGGGCCTTACCATGACGTCCTAATTCCGACTCAGTTCAAGTCTTAGCTGTCACTTTTAGTAAGGATCTGACAGCACGCGAACCTAAACTGAAACGCATTAAGACATCATGGTAAGGCCCCAGGTAATTTCATCCAAAAAACTTTAGACTTTCTGAGCTTATTTTTCTGCTGTATTTACAAAGCTCACAAGGACGCCTGGGATCTGAGAAGTTCCTTTATTGCCTTGTTTATCCCTTAACTTACAGGTTCGCTTTTAGCAAGTTTCCAACTTACGTCTATATTTCATTATCATGCGTAAACTTTGGTTACGAAGTTTAGACTAACAATAGAGGGGGAAAGTATCACCTGTCACTTTTCTGTTTTACCTGAAAATGTTTTAGATTTCTTCATTGTCTATCTACGAGTACTACCGAACAGCCGAAACCAAACTGCTACCAAACAGCTGAAAGCCGTGATATATACATAACAACAACAACAACAACAAATACTCTTTACATACATACATACATACAGTCACGCCTCTTTCTCATAGGGGTAGGCAGAGACTACTTTGTTCCACTTGCAACGATTCAGACATACCTCTTTCGCTTCGTCCACATTGTCCACATTCATCAATCTCTTCATACATGCTCGTCGATTTCGGGTAATCCTGACCTGCCCTTTTTTCAAAACGTCTCCTATATCCTATTGGTTTGAACTATGGCCCTCTCAGGCAGAGGTTTATTGGTTTGAATTATGGCCCTCTCAAGCAGAGGGTCGTAGGTTCGAACCCCGGACTCGCAGTGCGAGTTTATCGGAAATAATGTGCGAAATTACGTTTCTTTACCATTGAGCTTTTCGGAGAAAGAAAACCTGGACACACCAAATCATTTTTGGCAATTATTAAAATGGATAGTTTCGCTTTTATCCGTTGTTCAATCTTTATGGTTGTATTACTTGTATTTCTCATCGTGTACTTCGTTATACTAACATCACAATGACAATGGCCGAGGTTTGCTCTAAGTGCAGTTTCTTCATCTCTATAAATTAATTGATCTATAGGTTAACTATAGATTAACGGTCCAAGTCGCCGTAAAGGTTTAGTTATGACTATTTGATCGCATAATTATAGTCGCAAATGGGTTAATGTTGCATTTAATTGTTATTACTGTAATAAATCATTAGTAGCCTTGATTATTTTAATATTCATCGTTATTTATATTCTAGCCAAATTTTGATTTGCATATAGCTTTTACGTTGTCTTAAGGCCGGCGCACACCAAATGCGTGCTGCGTGCTGCGTGACACGCGTCACGCGCGTGCGTATGCCACGTATCTGGCCTGGCGTCGTTACACCCCTCTGTCGACCAGGCGTGTTGCTAGGGTTGCTTACTGTAAAATATTATACTTACGTCTAAAGATAATATCGCTAAAATATAAGTTTTTATTTACTATATGTTGTTCTAGTTTTACAAAATATGAGATTTACAAATCATTAGGTACGTTATATGTTCCAAGATGCAGGTACGAAACGCGCAAACAGCCAAACGCGCTTGCGGCGACACCGGCCGCGACAGCCTGACTGAGTAGCCGCTTAGCGAGTACTCTAATATCGTGACCTTGAGTCCGGCCGGAGCGGGAGTTTCCGTTCTACTATGTTCTTATTTATTGTTATGCTCATAGTTTCATACATTACAATTGGTGCGTGTGCGTGTCAAACAGCACGCATGCGGTGTGCGCCGGCCTTTACTTATGTCCTAATTCTAATGTATTGTTTGCGGTGTAATTTAATGTTAGGTATAGACGATACGGCTAGCATCCTATCACTATTTTGATTCCCCTTTCCACGTATAAGCCCACAACACAAATAACACAATCATGCTAAACGTGTCCTTTAGGTTTTGTAGCCTTATATAGTTGTTTGCGGTGTAATTTAATGTTAGGTATAGACGATACGGCTAGGATCCTATCACTATTTTGATTCCCCTTTCCACGTATAAGCCCACAACACAATCATGCTAAACTTGTCCTTTAGGTTTTGTAGCCTTATATAGTTAGGCTCTGTTTACCCCGTAAGGCGTATAGACGTTATTTGTGTATGTATGTATTGTTTGGTCATCATTAAACCTATTTTATTTTCCTCAGAAACCGTAACCTTTCCAAATCAAATCCAAACTAATTCAATGACATCTATGTAGATATTTGAGGCCATTTCATCCTGAGTTCAATGGTACCACAACCATAGAATAAGTAAGAACATAGTAGAACGGAATCTCCCGCTCCGGCCGGACTCAAGGTCACGATTTACAGTACTTGTTAAACGAGCGGCTCAGTCAGGCTGCACTGAAAAAAAAGATAGGTTGGATTTACCAGATTCCTCGTATATTGTACCAAAGTCGACAGTTGAATTCGGTCCTATCACGAATTGTTGTTAATTTTACCAAACAAAAATTGTTGGTGTTTTACCAAATTAATATGGTAGTTTTTTACTAAAGTTTTTAAGTAGAATGTTGTTTTTACCAAAGTACTTTAGTAGAGTTTTAATCACTAAGTTTGGTACAAACAACTAAAAACTTTAGTAAAAAAGTACCATATTAATTTGGTAAAACACTAACAATTTTTGTTTGGTAAAATCAACAACAATTCGTGATAGGACCGAAATCAACTGTCTACTTTGGTAAAATATTTGGTAGAATTAACCAAACTTATCTTGTAGTTTTAATCGAGTTTTAATCACTAAGTTTGGTACAAACAACTAAAAACTTTAGTAAACAAGTACCATATTAATTTGGTAAAACACTAACAATTTTTGTTTGGTAAAATCAACAACAATTCGTGATAGGACCGAAATCAACTGTCTACTTTGGTAAAATATTTGGTAGAATTAACCAAACTTATCTTGTAGTGTAATTATTTACCAGATTTATATTGTTAAATTGAATCGCCAAATTTATGCTGTTGTTCACATCAAAGTTAGGTTAGTATAATCTACTAGATTATAAGTTTTCGTTTGGGAATTATTTACTAGTTTTATATTGTTGAATTACCAAATTTATGTTGTTGTTTTCATCAAAGTTAGGTTAGTATAATCTACTAGATTATCAGTATTAGTTTAGTAATTATTTACCAGATTTATGCTGTTGTTCACATCAAAGTTAAGGTTAGTAGAATCTACTAGACGAGCATAATACATTTTACCAAATTAAGTTATGTATCATGTACCATGTGTGTTTTGTATTTTTTACTAAATATAGTTTGGTATTACCTACCATATGTATCTTGTATATTTTACTAAATATAATCTGATATTTTTTACCAGATTGTTAGAAGTAATTTTCACCAAATTTAGTTTGGTATTATCTATTATATTTTTCATGTAGTTTTTATCAAAGTAAATTTAGTTCAATCTGCCAAACGAGTTTTGTAGATCTTACCAAATATAAAAAGTATTACTTACCATGTGTATTTTGTATTTACTACCAAATGTACTTTGGTATTATCCACCAGATTTGTCCAGAACTGTATAGTAGATTTTATCGTAGATAGTTTGGTATTATGTACCATAATGTATATTGTAGTTATTATCAAACTTTTACTGGTAAAATCTACCAACATTTTATCAGTGTTTGTCTTGTAAATTGTACCGGTCTTAGTATGGTAACACCTACCAAATCATTAGTGTACATTTTACTGATGTTAGTTTGGTTATTTTTACCAAACTAACACTGGTAAAATGTACACTAATGATTTGGTAGATATTAGCCGGTCTTAGTATGGTAACATCTACCAAATCATTAGTGTACATTTTACTGATGTTAGTTTGGTTATTTTTACCAAACTAACACTGGTAAAATGTACACTAATGATTTGGTAGATATTAGCCGGTCTTAGTATGGTAACACCTACCAAATCATTAGTGTACATTTTACTGATGTTAGTTTGGTTATTTTTACCAAACTAACACTGGTAAAATGTACACTAATGATTTGGTAGATATTAGCCGGTCTTAGTATGGTAACACCTACCAAATCATTAGTGTACATTTTACTGATGTTAGTTTGGTTATTTTTACCAAACTAACACTGGTAAAATGTACACTAATGATTTGGTAGATATTAGCCGGTCTTAGTATGGTAACACCTACCAAATCATTAGTGTACATTTTACTGATGTTAGTTTGGTTATTTTTACCAAACTAACACTAGTAAAATATACAAAGCTTATTAAGTAGATATTACCAAATCAGTTTTTTTTTTTCAAAATAATTTTAGGGTGTAGCCCGCCGAAAATTACAAGCTAGAATAGCTACAAAAGAGATAACATTTCAGTTATCCTATATGGCTATTCTAGTTTGGAGATTTCTTGGTACCCATACTCATAGCGACACCCTAAAAGTATTTCAAATAAAAAAACATGACCTAAGAACGATACATAAAAACTTAGTACACTTATCTTTAAAATTGAATATACTTATACAAACACTTCAAAAATGACATAAAAAGGGCTTAATCAAAATTGTGGTTCAAAGTCAAATTAAAAACAGATTTGCTACAGTGTGCTTAGTATTTTTTATTGTAAATAACACAGGATAACTCTCAAGATATGCCAAATTAACAAATACTATAAGTTTTTAATGATTCACGGTTAAGTTCATTCGAAATATTATAAACGGGATGTGAACCGCGATTACCTTTATTGAGCTCCCGATATTTCGATACAGTTGCATGTATCATGGTCACGAGTAGTGATCATGATACATGCAACTGTATCGAAATATCGGGAGCTCAATAAAGGTAATCGCGGTTCACATCCCGTTTATAATATTTCGAATAACAAATACTAATATTAAACATGCTTGATAATTGTTAGTGTGATGGATGGGCCACACAATGGGGACCCATACTCATAGCGACACCCTAAAAGTATTTCAAATAAAAAAACATGACCTAAGAACGATACATAAAAACTTAGTACACTTATCTTTAAAATTGAATATACTTATACAAACACTTCAAAAATGACATAAAAAGGGCTTAATCAAAATTGTGGTTGAAAGTCAAATTAAAAACAGATTTGCTACAGTGTGCTTAGTATTGTTTATTGTAAATAACACAGGATAACTCTCAAGATATGCCAAATTAACAAATACTATAAGAGTTTTTAATGATTCACGGTTAAGTTCATTCGAAATATTATAAACGGGATGTGAACCGCGATTACCTTTATTGAGCTCCCGATATCACTACTCGTGATCATGATACATGCAACTGTATCGAAATATCGGGAGCTCAATAAAGGTAATCGCGGTTCACATCCCGTTTATAATATTTCGAATAACAAATACTAATATTAAACATGCTTGATAATTGTTAGTGTGATGGGCCACACAATGGGGACGCAATAAGAGAGTGTATACTCAACCTACTACTCAATTCTGACATCTTAATTATGTACAAACTTTTTGAAAATTGCTAAAGTAGGAGGTGCCTTTGAGGTTGCGTTTTAAATTTAAGTAAATCTGTTAGTTTTAGATTTAGTTATACATCACAACTAAATATTTTTTTTATATTTCAGATGTAAAGGTTGATTTAGACGAGGACTATTTTCAGCCGCCTAAATTTCGGCGCCTGAAAAAGGCACCGTATAAACACTTTCGGCGCCATTTTTTCGGCACCATACCGCGAAAAAGTGGCGCCGAAAGTGTTTACACGGTGCCTTTTCCAGGCGCCGAAATTTAGGCGCCTGAAAATAGTCCTCGTCTAAATCGACCTTTAGAGACTTCTGCTATTGCGCGGCTATTGGCTTTAAAAGAGTTCCGACAGTGAGAGTACAGTGCCAAGATATAGATGGTAAAAAATCAAAAAGTTTGTACATAATTAAGATGTCAGAATTGTTATCAACTTTTTTAATTAGCATTATAAATACGTACACAGTTCTGACAATAAATAAATTATTATTATTATTATTATTATTATTATTATGTACATATACATACAATATATCAATTTTATTATTATTTTAATTAATAATTTATTAAGGTTCCTAGGTAACTCCACCTAAGTAACAAGGTGGTGTTATTGAACCTTAATTATAAATTAATTTAGTAATAAAATTGATATAAATTGACATTTACCTTTCACAGGTAAGGACCAACGATTGCTAAGTTAGTAGAAGCCTATAGAGCGTTTATGAATAAGGGGGGTATATCTTTAATCAGATTATAACTACGGGTTATCCTTAAGAGGAGTTTAAAGCCATGGCGAGAATAAGATTTTTCATACTAACGGCGATAACGTTTTCCACCCCCTAAACGTTGACCGATTGTTACCGATTTTGTATATTATTTTACCGTTATTTTTATTGGATTTTAATTTTTAAGATCATAGTTTTAATTTAATAATTTCTTTATATTTTTGTCAATGATGTATACTTATTTTTCCCTGGTGATTGTTTAATTGTTTAATATCCATTTTGTTTAGCTCTTACAGCCTGAAACACAGGGTTTCCTAGTGCAGGCATGACTTGTTAACTTAGATTTATAAGGAAACTTTGTTCTTAGTTATAATTTTGTAAAACATTTATGAATAAATTATCATTATCTTTATCTCTTTATTATCTTATCAGAAAACACAACACAAGGCCAGAAAACATACTGTTTATTCGTTGACTTGGAGAAGGATTATGACGGGTGATGAGGAATGAGTTGTGGTCAGCCCGAGACCGACGAGCATGTATGAAGAGATTGATGAATGTGGATGAAGCGAAAGAGGTATGTCAGGATCGCGTAGTAAGTGGAACAAAGTAGTCTCTGCCTACCCCTGTGGGTAAGGCGTGACGGTTTGTATGTATGTATGTATGTATGTATGTAGAAAACACATCTAGGTTTGAACGTTTCGTTTTTCTAAATATTGATTAATTATAAATAGATAATGACTGAAATTTGTTTTGTATGCCAACACTATAACGGAAATCAAATAAAATGTACTTATTAAATTAAAAAAAGAAACGAAATGTACGAAACCTATAATTTGTGTTCTCTGAGAACATATCGAAAATTGGTAAAAATCGGTATACGTTTAAGGGGTGGAAAAGTTATCATAACACCGTTTGTATGGACAGCCATGACTTCAAACTCATCTTAAAACCAACGTCAAAGCATAAGCAAGTCATAAGCACATAAAAAATTACATAAATTTTCAATAGTTACTAAATCTACTGCTTGGTTTTGTTTGTTTTGGTTGGATCCAAATTAAATTTCTTTTAAAATAATGGAAAGTGATTCAGAAGACGACTTAAGGGTGAGTTATTTGGCTGAGTGGGGGCTATCTGAACCCACTATAAAGAAATTTGAAGGTAAGTTATGGCAAAAGAAGCATGAAAGTAGAATAAATGCAGTAGAAATGAAAGCGTTAAGAAGTATATAACCATAGCTACAGAAGCTAAAAAATATATTTAAAAAAAATTGGAGTAATTTTTTTTTTATATATTTTCTATAGGAATGGTAACTGTAATCATTCCTATAGAAAACATAAAAAAAAATACTCCAATTCTTTTTTAGCTTCTATAGCTATGGTTATATACCCCAGTTGATTATTGTTAGGGGCTATCTGATACAACCTGTATACTTATATAAAATAAGAACTTTATTATACATAAAATATTCTTAATGTTTATTCACTATCCCCCTTATTCATAAACGCTCTGTTGGCCTTTGTTAACTCAGCAATCGTCTCCTTATCTGTCAAATTGTCATTTTTTAGAGAAAGCGCTTAATCTTTTGAAATCGATAAAAGCTGCTTCTGACTACATACAATTGATTGAAGAAAATCCAAGTGAAGGTTTGTTATCATTATACTGATCAAAACTTTCATGAATTTCACACAAAACCCGAAACAATTAAAATAGCCATATGAAAATTCTGGCAAACGATACATTTGGAGATAATTAAGCCGACGCGTATTCATCACAACTAAATATTTTTTTTATATTTCAGATGTAAAGGTTGATTTAGACGAGGACTATTTTCAGCCGCCTAAATTTCGGCGCCTGAAAAAGGCACCGTATAAACACTTTCGGCGCCATTTTTTCGGCACCATACCGCGAAAAAGTGGCGCCGAAAGTGTTTACACGGTGCCTTTTCCAGGCGCCGAAATTTAGGCGCCTGAAAATAGTCCTCGTCTAAATCGACCTTTAGAGACTTCTGCTATTGCGCGGCTATTGGCTTTAAAAGAGTTCCGACAGTGAGAGTACAGTGCCAAGATATAGATGGTAAAAAATCAAAAAGTTTGTACATAATTAAGATGTCAGAATTGTTATCAACTTTTTTAATTAGCATTATAAATACGTACACAGTTCTGACAATAAATAAATTATTATTATTATTATTATTATTATTATTATGTACATATACATACAATATATCAATTTTATTATTATTTTAATTAATAATTTATTAAGGTTCCTAGGTAACTCCACCTAAGTAACAAGGTGGTGTTATTGAACCTTAATTATAAATTAATTTAGTAATAAAATTGATATAAATTGACATTTACCTTTCACAGGTAAGGACCAACGATTGCTAAGTTAGTAGAAGCCTATAGAGCGTTTATGAATAAGGGGGGTATATCTTTAATCAGATTATAACTACGGGTTATCCTTAAGAGGAGTTTAAAGCCATGGCGAGAATAAGATTTTTCATACTAACGGCGATAACGTTTTCCACCCCCTAAACGTTGACCGATTGTTACCGATTTTGTATATTATTTTACCGTTATTTTTATTGGATTTTAATTTTTAAGATCATAGTTTTAATTTAATAATTTCTTTATATTTTTGTCAATGATGTATACTTATTTTTCCCTGGTGATTGTTTAATTGTTTAATATCCATTTTGTTTAGCTCTTACAGCCTGAAACACAGGGTTTCCTAGTGCAGGCATGACTTGTTAACTTAGATTTATAAGGAAACTTTGTTCTTAGTTATAATTTTGTAAAACATTTATGAATAAATTATCATTATCTTTATCTCTTTATTATCTTATCAGAAAACACAACACAAGGCCAGAAAACATACTGTTTATTCGTTGACTTGGAGAAGGATTATGACGGGTGATGAGGAATGAGTTGTGGTCAGCCCGAGACCGACGAGCATGTATGAAGAGATTGATGAATGTGGATGAAGCGAAAGAGGTATGTCAGGATCGCGTAGTAAGTGGAACAAAGTAGTCTCTGCCTACCCCTGTGGGTAAGGCGTGACGGTTTGTATGTATGTATGTATGTATGTATGTAGAAAACACATCTAGGTTTGAACGTTTCGTTTTTCTAAATATTGATTAATTATAAATAGATAATGACTGAAATTTGTTTTGTATGCCAACACTATAACGGAAATCAAATAAAATGTACTTATTAAATTAAAAAAAGAAACGAAATGTACGAAACCTATAATTTGTGTTCTCTGAGAACATATCGAAAATTGGTAAAAATCGGTATACGTTTAAGGGGTGGAAAAGTTATCATAACACCGTTTGTATGGACAGCCATGACTTCAAACTCATCTTAAAACCAACGTCAAAGCATAAGCAAGTCATAAGCACATAAAAAATTACATAAATTTTCAATAGTTACTAAATCTACTGCTTGGTTTTGTTTGTTTTGGTTGGATCCAAATTAAATTTCTTTTAAAATAATGGAAAGTGATTCAGAAGACGACTTAAGGGTGAGTTATTTGGCTGAGTGGGGGCTATCTGAACCCACTATAAAGAAATTTGAAGGTAAGTTATGGCAAAAGAAGCATGAAAGTAGAATAAATGCAGTAGAAATGAAAGCGTTAAGAAGTATATAACCATAGCTACAGAAGCTAAAAAATATATTTAAAAAAAATTGGAGTAATTTTTTTTTTATATATTTTCTATAGGAATGGTAACTGTAATCATTCCTATAGAAAACATAAAAAAAAATACTCCAATTCTTTTTTAGCTTCTATAGCTATGGTTATATACCCCAGTTGATTATTGTTAGGGGCTATCTGATACAACCTGTATACTTATATAAAATAAGAACTTTATTATACATAAAATATTCTTAATGTTTATTCACTATCCCCCTTATTCATAAACGCTCTGTTGGCCTTTGTTAACTCAGCAATCGTCTCCTTATCTGTCAAATTGTCATTTTTTAGAGAAAGCGCTTAATCTTTTGAAATCGATAAAAGCTGCTTCTGACTACATACAATTGATTGAAGAAAATCCAAGTGAAGGTTTGTTATCATTATACTGATCAAAACTTTCATGAATTTCACACAAAACCCGAAACAATTAAAATAGCCATATGAAAATTCTGGCAAACGATACATTTGGAGATAATTAAGCCGACGCGTATTCATCACAACTAAATATTTTTTTTATATTTCAGATGTAAAGGTTGATTTAGACGAGGACTATTTTCAGCCGCCTAAATTTCGGCGCCTGAAAAAGGCACCGTATAAACACTTTCGGCGCCATTTTTTCGGCACCATACCGCGAAAAAGTGGCGCCGAAAGTGTTTACACGGTGCCTTTTCCAGGCGCCGAAATTTAGGCGCCTGAAAATAGTCCTCGTCTAAATCGACCTTTAGAGACTTCTGCTATTGCGCGGCTATTGGCTTTAAAAGAGTTCCGACAGTGAGAGTACAGTGCCAAGATATAGATGGTAAAAAATCAAAAAGTTTGTACATAATTAAGATGTCAGAATTGTTATCAACTTTTTTAATTAGCATTATAAATACGTACACAGTTCTGACAATAAATAAATTATTATTATTATTATTATTATTATTATTATGTACATATACATACAATATATCAATTTTATTATTATTTTAATTAATAATTTATTAAGGTTCCTAGGTAACTCCACCTAAGTAACAAGGTGGTGTTATTGAACCTTAATTATAAATTAATTTAGTAATAAAATTGATATAAATTGACATTTACCTTTCACAGGTAAGGACCAACGATTGCTAAGTTAGTAGAAGCCTATAGAGCGTTTATGAATAAGGGGGTATATCTTTAATCAGATTATAACTACGGGTTATCCTTAAGAGGAGTTTAAAGCCATGGCGAGAATAAGATTTTTCATACTAACGGCGATAACGTTTTCCACCCCCTAAACGTTGACCGATTGTTACCGATTTTGTATATTATTTTACCGTTATTTTTATTGGATTTTAATTTTTAAGATCATAGTTTTAATTTAATAATTTCTTTATATTTTTGTCAATGATGTATACTTATTTTTCCCTGGTGATTGTTTAATTATTTAATATCCATTTTGTTTAGCTCTTACAGCCTGCTTAAAATAATGGAAAGTGATTCAGAAGATGACTTAGGGGTGAGTTATTTGGCTGAGTGGGGGCTATCTGAACCCACTATAAAGAAATTTGAAGGTAAGTTATGGCAAAAGAAGCATGAAAGTAGAATAAATGCAGTAGAAATGAAAGCGTTAAGAAGTATGGAAGGTGTATCATTGAAAGATAGAATAAGGAATAGTGTGATGAGGGAACGTGCTGGTGTAAAAGAAGATATATATAGTGACTAGGATAGGGCGAGTTAAGAGGTCATCGGTGAGATTCAAAAATCGGTTCCCTGTTGTTAAGTATATTAGTTATATAGTTGAATTTCTAATAATTCTATATTTGGTTTTGGCAGACCATAGCCGTTGCACCTAGGCCGAAAGTTGATTAGAAACAAGATACCTAAGCATTTTGCACATTAATTCAAATACTTATACTTAATCGTATTTTTTTTTTTTTTTCAGATCGAATCGGATTTTGAATCCAAATTTAAAGGATCAGAGCTCCTATTATTCAAAAAATGGCCGAATTTTTTAGACAAAGCGCTTAATCTTTTCAAATCAGTAAAAGCTGCTTCTGACTACCGATTGTTATCAATTTTGTATATTATTTTACCGTTATTTTTATTGGATTTTAATTTTTAAGATCATAGTTTTAATTTAATAATTTCTTTATAGTTTTGTCAATGATGTATACTTATTTTTCCCTGGTGATTGTTTAATTGTTTAATATCCATTTTGTTTAGCTCTTACAGCCTGAAACACAGGGTTTCCTAGTGCAGGCATGACTTGTTAACTTAGATTTATAAGGAAACTTTGTTCTTAGTTATAATTTTGTAAAACATTTATGAATAAATTATCTTTATCTTTATCTCTTTATTATCTTATCAGAAAACACAACACAAGGCCTATAATTTGTGTTCTCTGAGAACATATCGAAAATTGGTAAAAATCGGTATACGTTTAAGGGGTGGAAAAGTTATCATAACACCGTTTGTCCGGACAGCCATGACTTCAAACTCATCTTGAAACCAACGTCAAAGCATAAGCAAGCAAGTCATAAGCACATAAAAAATTACATAAATTTTCAATAGTAACTAAATCTACAGTAGGTTTCACCTGTGGCAACAACATGAAGATTAGTTGGAGAAATAATTAAATTTTCTGGTTTTAAGAGCTCCCATGAGTCGTTTTCTCCTTCAATTGAATAAGCTTGAAAATGATCATTAAAACCAGAGCAATTTAATGATTTACACAAGAAATATAAACTCAAAAACGATTTAGAACGAAAAATATTTTGTAATTTAAAAAAATAATAATCGTTTTCGTTCGTAGTAACTATTACCATTCCTGGGTTAAATTTTGTGCCCTTGAAACGTATCCATTCAAAATCACAAGATAAATCAACATCGTCCTTATGACAATTGTTAATGTGCGAAATATCCATATGCAACTCCCGTAAAGTAACTTTGCCTAGTTCCAACCTATCCTCCAATCCCTTTTTAAGATAAATTCTGTTTGCGAATGCTAATTGTTCTTTTATTAACAAAGTTTGGGAAATGTTTTTTCTGGAAGTGATGATATGAGCTGTGTTTTTCATTGTTTTGTGTTTAGCTTCATATCGCATACACCATAATTGCTTTAAGGGGCCCACTTGCTCAATAATATATGGGTAATGCAACATTAAATGGTGCTTCGGTTTTAATGTATCATGAAAAAGTTTAATGTAGTTTTCATGATGTTCCGTGATTAAAGATTCTAACATTTTTACTGTCGGGGCATGTATTACGCTACATAATATAATCTGAACAATTTTCAATAAAATTATTAACAATTGCCACACGGGATCGTCTACAGGAACTAAATCTCCAACTAGTAGAGGAAACAAGTGCACAAACGTCAACATTTCGGAAGCGGACATTTTGAATTTACTGCGAACCAAATGTTCTTGTTTGATGCAAACAGACTTGTCATTAAGTTCTGTAACTGAATAGTCAAATAGTTTTAAGCGATTATTTAGAGTCACTAGATTAAAACAGCGTAATGTTCCGGTGTAATACAAAATAATGTGGGCCAAGTCGTAATGACAAACCCCCTCAAAAATATCGTGCATTATATCTACACTACAGTTATCTACTACGTGAAAGCTAGGAATATTATTAAAACAGCAATATTCATTTATTCCTGTTTCTCTAACATTATCCTGCTCGAGGTCACTATTATAATTTTCCCGATTTCTTAACAGTGCATGATCTGCTTTGGTTTGATACTGCATTACATTTTTGTGACTTCTACATATCCTACAATAGTAATTGCTGCTGAAAGATTTCGAAAATCCGAGAATTGTGTTCAGTCCGAGATTGTCCCCTAATATCATTCCAAGTATAAAATGTATTTTTACATTACCATTTTTAGGGGTATTTAACTCTATACCTTCTTCCTCTAAATATGTTAATTCTTTGATGAGTTCGTAGAATGCTGACTGATTGCCATAAATCTTAAAAGAAGAGTTGTACAACATTGCGACAAACACATTTTCCAGCAATGAAAGATATTCCTGTGGCATAGTAGGGAATTGATAATATACAGCCGATATTGAATGCACACCGGCGTGGCTACCTAAGGGATTATTACATTCGAAATCATCGAAATATATAAAAAACGGACAACAGAGTTGGCCCTCTTTCCTTGCAATTTTTTTTTGAAAAATTAAACTTTGAGCAAAATTCGGAAAATCAACCTCGTTAGGTGTTAGTGTATTTGAAACAAATTTGTAAAAATTAGGTAATTCAAAAATTTTCTTAAATACTGAACGAAGCGGTAATTTGGCGCCCGTACAGCATTTAGGCGCAAGCATTACTGAAGTGTTGACTGTGTTTTCCACAACATTTTCGTTAATTATGTACTTTTCAGGAGCAATGTAGCAATTGATATCTGTTAAGTATTTTATAATTTGATATTCTGTTTGCATATTAACAAAAGGATTTGATATCAATTTATGTATATTATCTATTTCACTTTGATCAAACTCATTACAAATAGGCATTACATGTTTAAAAATGTCACCAATAACTTGTGTAATATGAAGTTGAACATTTTCTAATATTTTAAGAGCAGTTTTCCGGTTAACCCCACCATCACTGTATAATGAAAGCGTTAAAGTAGTAGCAGATTTTTCTAACATACTATGGGCAGTATCCAAAGCGTTCTCACGACAAACATTATTTAGAGGATGATATTCAAAGGATTCACAACAATCTAACAAACTAGGCGTATCTTGTATATTTTCACTTAATGCGCAATCATTTTTAAGGAGATTCTGATTAAAAATTGTTCGTGTGTTCAAATGTTGGGAAATTAAGTGGCGTCTAAAAGACCTTACATTTTGATATTCACGGTCACATTGATACTGTTTGCAGCGATATGTTGCGTTTGAACTTAAGCTATGGTCTTTTAAATGTTCACAAAAATCTTTGTAATCTTCAACTGAAGCGAGACATTTGAAACAAACAAACATTTTGATAAAATGTATATACTTAACAAATTACTTATGTATGGATGTATGTATGTATATCTCTTTATTGTACACAAAACACGGAGTAACAAGTAACTGAACAAAGGCGATAAAATAAGAGACACAAGCCGATATAATGAAGTCCGATATTTTGACAATTTTATAAAAATATTTTTGGAGAAATAGCCAAATTTGGACGGATTTTGCAGGATACTCAGCGTCCAGGCAATGTATTTATATGCTTAACAAATTACCTATGCCAACTCGGAGATAAAACATGAGACACCTGCAAGCTTTTTGTCCGATTTCGTGTCAATTTCATAAAAATATTTTTGCAGAAATAGCCAAATGTGAACAGCTTCTGCAGGATACTCAGCGTCCACACAATAGAATGTTTTAAAGCATACGTCCAGCGCTTTCAGGAGCGTGTCTAATTTGTAAAGGATGTCGTCATACGCAACATAAAAGTCCTTTAGGGCATCGATGGTTGGTCCGACAGCAACAATAATGGGTTGGCACCGTAGACCCTTAGCCATTTGGGCTTTTCGCCGGTAGTCCAGCTGGGTGAGGACTTCGCTTTGGTTCTGGAAATCAGAATGAATTATTTACTTTTATCCGTATTTATTATAATTTCTAGTCAGCGTTGACACTGACTGTTGACTTTTATTGGTTTGGTATCGCAATTATATATATTTATTGAAAGGGGTTCGGAACGTAATTCATATTAATGATCATTCGATGTACAGTCAACGACAAAAGTAAGTGATCAAAATCAACATTTCAAACGGACATGAAAGGTTTTATAGTCGCTTTGCATGTTTGTCTTAACATATAACCGATATATACCGAATATCTGGGTTGTACTCCGAGGTGTCCCATAAATCCGTATTTTATAGATAATCACTTCAATTTGAAACACTACAATGACTAACTGTTTGAATGGCATGTCACTTAGTCCTCAAGGATCGAAATAAATGTGATCACTTACTTATGACACATTGTGTGTTCATTTACTTCTAATAAACTACAAATAGTCAGTAACATTTGACTTATTTAATGTTTATATTATTTTGGGAGGCTAATTTTATTCATCAGTTTCTTTTGCTGTTGACTGTACCACTTTTAATAAAAATAATAAATATTGAAGAGGATCGTTAAGCAATGGCAAAAATTAGTATTTTCAATTTTTTATACAAACTGTGATTACGATTTCCACCTTCCAATTTCTCACACATTGTCAGTCGACACAAAAGGTTGGTTGTAGGTTCCGCTTTTTTCAATATCATTAATAGATTTGATTATATTATTCCTGTTCTAGTGTTTTCATACAAAACAAATTTCAGCCGTAATTTGTTTACTGATGATTAATAAATATTTGAAAAACTAAACGTACACACCTAGATTTTGGTCTGATGACAGTATATCTAAAATTGGTCGAAATGAGTTAACGTTTAGGTGGTGGAATCGTTATCGCCGTGTGTATGGAAAGTAGTCATCTCAAAATAATTTTAAGAGTGAAATTATATACCTTTGCATGAAGAATGAAACTGTTCATAGCTTCTTTTATACTCGGTTTAATGGTTTTTCTTTTACCATCTATATCTTGGCACTGTACTCTCACTGTAGGCACTATTTTATAGCCAATAGCCGCGCAATAGCAGAAGTCTCTAACATCTGAAATATAAAAAAAATATTTAGTTGTGATGAATACGCGTCGGCTTAATTATCTGCAAATGTATCGTTTGCCCGAATTTTCATATGGCTATTTTAATTGTTTCGGGTTTTGTGTGAAATTCATGAAAGTTTTGATCAGTATAATAACAAACCTTCACTTGGATTTTCTTCAATCAATTGTATGTAGTCAGAAGCAGCTTTTACCGATTTGAAAAGATTAAGCGCTTTGTCTAAAAAATTCGGCCATTTTTTGAATAATAGGAGCTCTGATCCTTTAAATTTGGATTCAAAATCCAATTCGATCTAAAAAAAAAAAATACGTTTAAGTATAAGTATTTGAATTAATTTGCAAAATGCTTAGGTATCTTGTTTCTAATCAACTTTCGGCCTAGGTGCAACGGCTATGGTCTGCCAAAACCAAATATAGAATAATTAGAAATTCAACTATATAACTAATATACTTAACAACAGGGAACCGATTTTTGAATCTCACCGATGATCTCTTAACTCACCGGTGACATATTATGTCACTGGTGACTTTTTTGTCACTGTTTATCAAATGTCGTAGTTTTTAATGTCACACCCTATGTACCAACATGCAGATATCTCGCAGTTGTTCGCAGTGTTAGTCATAGACAATCTTTCAGTTACGTCCAATTTTACGCAGATAAGTATAGTGTCGACCTTAATACCGGTTTTTGTTTCTCATACTAAAACTTTGAATATTTATGTAAATCAACTGAGTTAAACCTAAAACGAAACGTAGTGTCGCTCAGTCGCTGTCAGTGTCAGTGTCGTGTTAGTTCCTCTATCGCACGTTAGACGGCGCTACTCGTTCAAGACCATGACTTGCTTACGCTACCGTTAGATCAATGTCAAATTCAAAAAATGTCACGCGGTGAGATATCTACGAGTGGGAGGGGGCACTTTAGGGGGGAAATCCAAAAATCGGTTCCCAGTAAATAGAGTAGCGCGTATCGCCATAGGTATGCAAAGTCCACTATCAACAGCAATCACTAAGATGTATTCACATACTTATGGAAAGCTAATGAAAAGCTTGTAAAAAAAGGGTCACAACTTACCAACTTATATCCGAAACTCAATTTATATGAGGGCCAATCGTTCACGATGTCACGTACGTGTGAATATTTTTCTGACTGTATCTCCTTAAGGCGCAATTTGGAGGTTTTCCTCCAGTTCTCGAGTACTTCGGGCACTGGCTCCTTGTTGTATTTCAGCCAAACTTTTATTTCTTCATATTCTTCGTTAGATACTGGTAAACAATAAATCAAGGTTAGTTATTTATAGCGTACTAGCTGTTGCCAGCGACTTCGTCTGCAAAGAATTCGTTTATCGCTATCCCGCGGGAACTAAGCAATTTTCCGGGATAAAAAGTAGCCTATGTGCTATTCCAGACTTTTCTCTATCTATGTGCCGAATTTCATCCAGATCCGTTGGGCCGCTCTGGCGTGATTGAGTAACAAACAAACATCCATCCATCCATCCATCCATACTTTCGCATTTATAATATTAGTTAGATTAGCGTAACGTTAGTTATATATGTGTAAGAAGTGTAGTGTAATATTATAGTGTATATATGTTTATAAAAGTATACATTTAATCAAGGCGATTGGCTGGCGACTGAACCGATGCGCAGATATTAACTGTCATCGCTAGACTTTTGTGCCGCGGCCTATAACTACTAAAAGCTTCGACCAGAACCCTTTGCTCATCCTAAAGCTAGTGGTCATTTTAAGGGTGCCGTAACCAAATTGCAAAAACGCAACTCTAATAGTTTCATCATGTCCGTCTGTCTGTCAGTTTGTCACAACCAATTTATTTTTAGGCGTGTTCGGTGAACCGCGCTTTAAAATTGTGTACCGAGTACTTTCTTACTGTGAAGCTAATCAGCAACTAGCCTTCGGATGTGTTAAGGGTTTTTCTGGATCTGCTGATAGGTATGTTTGTGTAAGTAGATAAATAATTTTAACAACATAATGTTCAAATATATACCACCTTGACCTTCATCTCCTGTTTGCAACACCGTGTCGGGCTCGGGCGGTACGTCCTTTCTACTTTTGGCGATCACACCACTCTTCCGTAGCAGTCGTTTATGATTGTTATATTTATCCACTAGTTTTCCTCTTGCAGGTATATATTTATTGCTGCCAAACTTTTGGCTCCGAATATAGTAGGTCTCCTAGGAAAATATATTTTTTATTAGCTATAGGTATTGTACAGTTAAGTGCAAAAATATGTGTATCAATGCAACGCTTCAAAAATATGTACCACACGCTCTTATTCCAAAACAATACTATCGTGGGACATATTTTTGAGAAGTTCGCATAGATACTTATTTTTGCATTTGACCATACTAGGATACAATTGTACCAAGTGAATGCATCTGATATCTACCAAAATCTGCACCTTATGTCCTCAGCGAGCGACTGAACTAAAAACCATGTGATGTAAAGTAACAATGCTTCCGGTGGGACACGCCATCGTAATTCGCTGCTAATACAACTAACTACAGCATCTATCTACTCACCCAACTGCAAACACTAGGTACGTAAAACATGAATACAGTAAATATCTTGTATTGCAATATATATATTTATATACCTACCAAGGATGATATGTAGTTCAATTCGTGAATGTAGATGGCGCTGACAGATAGCCCGAGGCGTTTAAAGCAAAAGACTAAGTACTGATATTTCATATCACTGCAAATGTATTTCTATTAAAATAATAATAAATTTGCAGTAATATACAATATCAGTAAGTCTTATTGTTTTGTTTTCTATCCCACGGGAACTTTACACTTTCTTGGGATAAAAGTAGTATTTCAATCAGACACAATGTAGCTTTTTACTAAAAACCAGTATTTGTATTACTTGAGTTATATTGTCTACGCTTACGAAGTCGCGGGCAAAAGCTATAACTACATAAATTGTAAAGTATTTTTAAAGTGTACATTTCTTTAAAATGACATGTCAAGATTGTTTACATAATTTTAAGTACCTTAAAGTCCCAAGTATAACACTGGATTTTATTCGGGAATAATGGTTACTCTAAATGTAATGTTTACTCTAATGTTATCTAAAAAAAACCGGCCAAGTGCGAGTCAATAATATATCAATTGTCTTTATAGAGAGTGAAACGCACCCAGTTATAGGTTGACGCACACATTACCGCTCCGCGCCGGCACGGCACCCGCTCAACTCGACCCGCTCAGTATTCTTAGTATGAAACTCCACACTGTCACAGAATAACTAATAGTACTACGTAGGTACTGTGTCAAATTAAATGACTTATATGACATTGACATGTTAGTATAAAGTAAGTTTTTTTTAATAGTCTACATAAAAATATATACTAGCTACTACTAACTACTACATCTACACCTGTAACCTACTGATCTACTTCACTAAGTTAAGTGAATACTTTCTTATGCCACATTTAACTGGCAACAAATTCGCACCAGGGCGATCAATCACAGAAGAAATAATCAATGACGGCACTAACTGCGCTTACTTCCGAGGTTTTAAATCATTACAAACTGTAAACTATTAAAAAGTTAAAAACGTTATAAGTAATCTATAGTCAGAAATTTAACTGTAATTCAATAAAA
This sequence comes from Pandemis heparana, assembly GCA_963854515.1. Taxonomy (NCBI): domain Eukaryota; kingdom Metazoa; phylum Arthropoda; class Insecta; order Lepidoptera; family Tortricidae; genus Pandemis; species Pandemis heparana. The sequence continues at coordinate 5,266,263 of OY978030.1, read as the reverse complement.
AAAGATTTTAAAAAATTATACCGGAACTGACATACAATTTCTTAACATCTCCTTCTTATAGTCTGGCAGCTAAACCACTGCAGCCAGATGACACTTCCAAATGTCATTTTACGAAATAATGATACCACATTTATTTCACTAGTGCTCGACTAAGGTCACGTAATGAATGATTTGATTATTGAACGAACGAAATATTTTATGAATGTCACATTCTTAGTTTAGTATATTTTAAATTAAACGCGATACTTTTGATGGGTTCAAGGTTCATATTAATGAACAAAAATGACTTTTGCATTTCCACTCCGAACTGCAACTTTTTAAGTAAAGTACAGAGATAGAAAAAAATATTAATGAGATCATAGTTGTTTCATTTATGGCAAAATGGGGAATGAGTTGAAAACTGGTAACTGATTTGTCATGCTTCCAAATCGCGCTCTTACACTACTACTAACTAGAAAACATACAAAAAACCTTATTGAACAAATAATTTTATTAAAATTCGCTTTGAAAATTCACTATTTCAACATAAATGACGAAAATGAATTTCATTATATCGTTCATTCTTTCATTCACTCACTAAGTCACATCACTATTTAATATTCGCCAAAAACTGACAACACTGAAAAGTGTCATCTGGCTGCAGTGATTTATCTGCCAAACTATAGCAAAAAGTATCCACTTCAAAAACTTCAGTTACAATTTTAATAGGTAAGTACCTTAACTTCAGTTGGGACTAAGGACACAATTTGTGAGGAAATATCTTCAAATAGATCTCTTTTCATAACGCCATATTGCTTAATGCAATATTCCACTACTGATTTAACTAAGTAGTTCCGTGCCGTCGTGTCTAGTTTTCCATTCTTCTTTAAAGAAGCTAGACATAGTTCTCCGGCACTATTACTTTTTAAGATAATTTCTAAATCATCATTCTAAACAAAAGAAAACATCATTTTTTACAACGAAATCAGAATAAGCATGCAGACAACCATTTTGAGCAGTTTTATAGCCTAAGGCCGTTTGTCCACCGCCGCCGTCACCGTCACGTCACCGAGAACGAGATGACGGCGCCGAAGTAGCGGTACATACATTTACTTAAGCCGCGTGTCCACCGCAGCGACACGCGGCTTAAGTAAATGTATGTACCGCTACTTCGGCGCCGTCATCTCGTTCTCGGTGACGTGACGGTGACGGCGGCGGTGGACAAACGGCCTTATACTAACCCCTCATTTC